>OX369286.1:14780308-16052374 GCA_947284805.1 Coleophora flavipennella | reverse complement strand
TTAGTAGCAATTTAGTAGCAATAAGTAGCAATTTAGGCAAAATTAGATGGGAATCCCACCCTTTAATGTAATGAAAGGCGATGGATAAAAGAAAGATACAGTATGAAGTATGAAAGTGCGAGAGGCATAAAAGAGAGAACTGGAATGAAAGAGTAGATCAGTTTAAATAAAGTCTCCGATAAAGTTGGAGGTAGAAGTAAAAAAAAAAAAAAAAAAAAAAAAACCTAACCTAACCTACGCCACCCCCCGCGCAGAACGCACATGGTAAACGCTGCTCCGCGCACGTTTTTTCCGTTAAAAATTCTTAAATATGGTATTTTTTCATCGAAATACATAGTGTTTCATATCGCCGTACGCGGAAAAATACGCCCTATCTTTTGGTGCAAAGTGTTCCACCCGGACGATTTTTGTGTAAAAAATATTGGTGAAAAAGTGCAAATTTGAAAAAATTGGACTTTTCAAGTGCGAACGCTGCGAGATTAGGATCGGTGACCTATCTGTTTTTTGGCTGCAAAAGATGTCATTTGTGAAGACCTACTGGTGGACATCAATTTTGGATTTTTGCCGACAAAATTGACGGAGCTACATGCAGAAAACTAGAAACCACGTGGCCACGAGGTCAGTGCTCCCGAACCTTGCGGCTGATTTTGACATCTGGAATCAGAAGAGGACATCGCCTGGAGGTGGTAGCCGTTTTCGGAATTTCAAAAATATTAAAGGTACCAAAATTATGAACTTTTCAAAAAACTGTCAATTTTCAAAAAATCATAACAAATGAACAACCGCTGTGACCTAGCATTTTTATTGCAGTTTTTAATAGACCTCTGTAGTGTGTTTATGTGGTAAAAATTTCACAAAAATCTAATGAAAACTTTTTGAATAATAAATATTTTAAATTTCGCTGGTCATGACCTTGAAGTGAAGGAGCCATCTAGTGAGAACTTCTGGTACCCCGAAAATTGAAGACAAAGAAAAATTTACTTAAATATATATCTGAGAATATATAAATTAAGTAAATAATAACATTGTAAAAAGATAAAAAGAATCACATAAACTGTAAATAAATCTATAAAATAAGATAAAACACCAATGTAAAACAAAAACTTTTGAAACAAAACGTGTACTTATTACCCGAATTTTAAAAATAAAGAAATATAAAAACTCACTGATAGACTAGAATAGACGGGAGCCCCCACCCGTAAAAAGTAAGAAAGAGAAGTAAGTTAGAAAGAAACAGTATGCAGAATGAAAGTGCGAGAGGCATAAAAGTGTGAACTGGCATGGATGAGAACAAAAGCAAAGACAGTCTCCGATTATGTTGGAGGTGGACGTAAAAAAAAAAAAAAAAAAAACCTAACCTAACCTAACTAATGCCGCAGCAGGCCGATCAGCACCTCAGCGACTAATCCCGCAGTAGGCCGATCAGCATCTCAGCTACTGATGCCGCAGCAGGCCGATCAGCTCCTCAGCTACTAATCTATTGCCTTATAATTGCCTTATAATACAGGTACCGAAAATTTTTCATCCAAGGTTTTGTCAGCCAATAACTTTTTAAGGGTATCGAGAACCTTAGCGGTTTCTTTTATCTTCCAGTAAGTCTTGTAGATCACAGCCAGGATCAGTGAGTAGACAACTGAAAGTAAAAAAATATTTAGGTACGTACTATAACACTGGTGTAGCTCCCGTTTACTGGGCATCCGTTTTAGAATAACTCTTGTTCTAAGACTGCTGCAATCGCAAAAATATTTTTACTCTTCAAACAAAACGATCAGCTCATCGACCAATTTTGTGCATTTTAGTATGGAGATTCAAGTTTTTTTTTGAGAATTGTGTATGGTTTCCATGGGAAAAGTGGTTCATTGTGATGAGTGGAACCCCCAGTTAACAGGTCCAACTGGATATACAGGCAATTTATGTAATGCATTTAATTTAACGGTGAAGGAAAACATCGTGAGGAAACCTGCACACACCTGCAAAGAAACTCGAAGGGTGTGTGTGAAGTCGACCAACCCGCGCTGGGCCCGCGTGGTCGACTAAGGCCCGATCGTCCTAATTCAGGGTAGGCTCGAGCCCCTCGGTGGGGACGTATATGAGCTGATGTGAATCCATTTAATTTATAAGGGTTCCGTACAACAACAAAAAAATTAACCCTTATAGGATCACTCGTGCGTCTGTCTGTCTGCCCGTCCGTCTGTCACAGCCAATTTGCTCCGAATCTACTTCACCAAATAACGTAAAATTTGGCAGGATGGTGTAATCCTATGACCCAAATACAGATGTGCAAAGTAAATAATTTTTTTTAAGACAAGGGTCATTTTCTGGGGAAAAATTAAGAAATTAAAAAAAAGTATTGCACACCTTAATGTGTCATATATTAAATGAAAGGGCTCGGTATGAGGACCTTAAATATATATTTTTTTATTAATGTATAATAAATAGTTTTTATTTTATTCATGAAAGAAGACGAAAATTGACCATTCGCCTCCCCCCCTCCCTGATCTCTAAAATAACGGAGCCTATTTTTTTTAATAGTTCATTGCTTGTAGTTTACTGGAAAACCTATAAGAATTCTCTCAATTGAAAAAAAAGTGGTAAACTCAATTTAATACTTTCACTTACGAAAAATAGTTCACTAAAACACCACTAGATAGCGCTAGTAGTATTTTTCATTGATCGCGTTTGTGTCTTATGTTTGTCATGTGAATAGTACTGAATAGGTGTATCATTGTCATAGTTGTGTGGAGAGGTGTGTAGTACGGAACCCTCGCACCGCGAGTCCAATTCGCTCTTGGCCGGTTTTTTAAGTTTTTTAAGTCTATGCGACGTCTGATCTATTGATGGCAACCGGTACTAACGGCTTAATGTGCGAAGCAAGGCAACGGTCAAGTACAATTATTCTACTAACAGTCAAACCCATCTAGGTAAAGACCGTGTTTCAGTTCAGTTAACCTGCGAGATCGATCCAACCACGGAAGTCGCACTGAGCTACGATCGCACACCGCACAGATGCCGCCTCCGTGGCGTAATGGTTAGTCCATTCGCTTCACACCAGGAGGTCGTGGGTTCGATTCCCGGCGGGGTCTACGAAGGATCCACAAAGGGCCTTTAAGAACCTACCATGCAGCTCTTTGTCTTTCCAGATGGCCTCTCGCTCAGCAGTGCTAAGTACAGCCGGCGCCTGCCAGTTCTCTTGGGCCATGGATAGAGGGGTTAGTCCATTATCACAGGCTATGACAGAAACAGACAAAAATAAGTGGAAGTTCTGAACTGCATTAAAATTACCTAAAAGGTTCCCTAGACAATCATTGGCAAATTTAAATTTTACGTGATACGGAATCAATTTAATTTCAATTAAAATTGTCAACACGGCGTCGAATACAGGTAATGAACGCGGCAGAATGACTACGATATCGTCAGCGAATCGAAGATCGGTACTCGCCGTTGTTATTGATGCCGAGTCCATCCCAGTTCAAAATCTTAAAAACACCTTCCAGGGCGGTGGTGAACAGTTTCGGAGATATGACGTCTCCCTGTGTTACCCCTCGCTACAGCCAGATAGGTTCCGAGTTTTGATCCTAGAGGCGAACTGACATGCTGGCGTTTTCATACAAACACTTCAGTACCTCGATATATCAATAGTCAATTTGGCACCTCTGGAGAAACTGAAGCACAGCCCAAGTTTCGACCGAATCAAAGGATTTCTCATAGTCCACAAACGCCAAGCATAGTGGCTGATTGTTCTCCTTTACACTCGTTTAGATACCTACTTTTTTTAAAAAAAACGTGTCTATTTGCTAGTTTGATTCAGGCGAGGCAATCGAGTTTAAAAAAACTCATTCAGTCCTACTTATTTTTAAATCATATGAATTTCAGATTTCCGCTCATATTGGGGAAAAAGATACTTATCTATTTATTAGTACTTGGAAATAGTGCATACCTACTCTTTCACCCACTTTACTGTCGCCAATAACTCATTACCTCGATAGAGCGAGAGGACCAATCAAGTGGATGTATGCTTGAATTTAGTCTAAATTTAGCTCGCTCGGCCTTGGATGTTTTGCTAGGAAAGTGTTCGTTGTCGAAATTTGGGAACAAAAAACGATAATAAACTCATTTTTGTTTTCTTCAATGTTCAGTACCAATCAGAAGTTACTGTGATACTGTCGAAAACAATCTAATCAAATGTACATTAGTTCTATTCGTTGAAACAAACTCCGCTCAAAGGTTAAAGGTTGATAAACATGAATCCGCCATTCGTTATCTGGTTGCGTGCAGAAGTTTGTAGTGATAAGAAATTATTGTCAATTTGTCTAAAGAAATATTTCCATTTATTTTGTCTTCTATTAGTAATAGAAAAGAGGGAGTATATATATATATATATATATATATTATTTATTATGAAGAAATTCAATATTGAATAATTGAAAATCAATTTATTTAAAATTAGAGCAGAGAAAAATATAAAAAAGCCAAATTTTAATAAATTTGTAACACTGATGCAATCTAAAATTTGTATTAATTAATTTTGAGGTTTCCTATGAGTTTAATGACTTTTTTTTTCTTTTGGTTATCCTTTATCCCACTAATTTTGTTGGTTGCAAAAACTTTCCAAAATTTGACTCCTGAGCAAACAATCGAAAACAACCTCATAATGTATTACTCAATTTGATCTAGATGCCAGATTTACGCCGTGAACTTTACTGCGCATGACTTCTTCAACAGCTGATGCCTTGTTGGTAATGCAGATGTTAGTCTTCTATTGGTCCTTGGTGTGTATAGTCACGAAAGACAGAAAAATTCTTAGTAATTTCAATTTTTTATTCTGTTTGAATAAACTAGCTCAAAAAGTTATTGGAATTTACTTTAAGATTTATCATAAGCAAGTTTCACTTCTTACATGTGAGCTCTGATACACACACGTAATTTATTTCTCTCAGTGTAGTGTCATAGGCAAACTGATTTCATGTTTAAATACTTATTGCATTGATTCATTTTCTGTGATCAGTTGGATTCAGGATTGCAGAAATAAAACAATTTTTTGTCTATGGTTTTTTATTTTGGTTACAATGGTACAGTATTAGTTTCTAGTTGATATGTTCATTAAAACCTATGGAAGTTGGCAATCTAATGATGACAAGACTGGCAGTGGGTGGATTGAACTATTCTAATCTTTAATTATTTCTAGTAATTATTCCGTCATCTGTTACAACAACAAACTGTCCAGGGCCATTGCAAAATTTCAAATCTCTATCTGCTATTTTATTTTTGATTGCATTTTTCGAATGGTAGTCAAAGTTTTAAGATTTTGTAAATTTTCCTTCAATACCAGCATCAATTACTTATTGTCCATCTGAAAAATAAAACATAAATTATATTAGTCCCCTGGCATTTTTTGAGTCCTTGCAATTAAATCTACAGAATAATTTCAGACATCTCAGAGTGAACTCTTATGAATCCATTTCAATGGAATAAATAAAACACAAATTTACCTTTTACATGAAGATAAACTTTATTTTCTGCAGTTCCTCCAGGAATAGAAGTTACTTTGCAAACGTATTCACCTGACCAGTCCTTGGTAATATTTTTTATAGTAATTTTAGATTCGTGATAATCATCATTTGATGTATTACGGAATGATATTCTTCCTGAAAACATTTAATAATTATTAAATTATCAAACTTGTTATTAAGGAAAATAATTTGATAAACTTTATTACCGTAATTTCCAATCTTGCGGCCCCCTTTGAACCAAAGTAACTTGTAGATGAAATCTCTAGCTCCATAGCAATGCAGTTCTACAGTATCACCTACGGTAGCATACACGTTTCTTTTGGTGATCCCGAAACTTCCCTGCTGGCTTGACGAAAGTTCTTTAACGGTTGGTGTATAGATTCGTCTTGATGAACAGCAGACTATAAAAAAGAGAAGAAAACTCGTTCAATTTGAAAGTTGCCAGCAGTAATTATAGTATACTTTAGAATTACAATAGTTGTAATGTAAATTTTCCCAGAATTCTTTTTCCGTACATACTTCTTCAATCAGACAATAAAAGACAATACTCACATGAAGTTAAAGTCGCGGCAAGAATAGCGAACAGTAGTACAATTTTCCCGGCCATGATTCCAGAGCTCCTGAAGTTCAACTGTGAATTGGTTACAGCTCGAAGCCGTAATATACTATTCTGTTTTATAACATTATTAAATTAATGCGTCAAACTTGTGGTTTTCCTTATAGATTTTGCGAAATGGTCAATACGTAAATAAAAGCAACAATGAGTCATTGTTATTGTTATCGTCCATAACAACTCCCGTAGGTATCTATGAAGCGCTTTAGAATAACAGCCAATATCAACAAATGTATTGTCGAAGGAAAATTCCACTGAAACTGTCGCCACATTGAGGTTACGCGACTATATAAGATCCACAGCGTTCTACAATATCAGAGTCGTCTCGAATTAGTAGAGTCAAGATGTTCTGTGGAAAGGCATTAGTTTTTCTGGTGATAATCGGAACCGCATGTGAGTATAATTCACTACATTGTTACTAATTGTTTTTGCAGCTTGTGGTGTGAATTACTTTTGATCTGAAATGTCCTTAAACAAGTACCATAAATAGTTTTTCGTCCTACAGGGTCCTATCCAGGGATGGTATCAGATTATTTTGAAGATCCTAAATGTCCTGTTGGATGGACTATGTTGGAAGGGACGCTCAAATTATACGATTACGGCTGGGAAGTCATGTGCGAGGGATACTACCCCGATTGCACTGGTAATGAGAGTTCGTGTACAAGCTTTAAAATAACGGGAAAGGCGATTCATTATTACGAATCTACGGACCCGAGTTCTGAGTCGCACGATGATCCAGCAATCAACGATCCTGGAGTTCAAGAACCACAATCTCCATAAACGACCTCAGTAAACGACTATGGTTATGGATATTGGCCATATTATTATTAAAAATCTGTATAGTGTCATATGCAAACTGATTTTAGTTTCAAAACTCTTTTACTATTGTTAAATATTCATATTATCTTAGACCTAATAAAGGGCACGGAGAAAAATAAATAATTGTACCTACAATGCTAAATTTTTATTTCGAATCATCTACGATGCTTGGAATATTTTCCAGGATTGAAATAATTGATTTTGTAATTTTTTGATGATAATATTTACCATCAGAGGGTGATAACAGCTATTATGAGGATAGTTATTGAAGTGAAACTTCTGTATAGACGTATGAGAGAAATTTTATAGCAATGTAAAAAAAATCGTCACTTTTTTCTGTTACGCGCCATTTTCTTTAGCAAAATTCAGTAGCCGTTAAAAATAATGTTTTGTTAATAAAATGATTAAATAAAAAAAACTTATTCTAATTCCAGTTAATTAATAGTAAAAGTCTGAGTCGTTATATCTTTCTTTTGATAGATCCAACACGTCCAAGTGATTTTGGTATTTATTTTAGGTTAAACGTCACTTTTTCATTGTAAGTCTCAGTAAATGTATATAAATCCATTTAAATTACCAAAGATTTATTAATATGACTGTCAATCTAGTAAACATTAATTTATTTTAAAAATAAAAAAACAAATTTAACAATAATTTAAAAATAAAACAATACACAATTAGAAAATGAAAGGATGTAGACGTGGATTTTTTAAAATTATTAGTTTTCAATGATTTATCTATTGATTTATAATTCCAAAAAATCTCTAGATGTCCACTAGATTTCCAGTTATTTAATAATTGTACTTTATATAGATAATTCCATATATTTACTGAAAACTTCTATAGTTGAAAAAGTTATTGGAATTTACTTTAAGATTTATCATAAACAAGTTTCACTTCTTACATGTGTACACTGGTACACACACATAATTTATTTTTCTCAGTGTAGTGTCATATGTAAACTGATTTCATGTTTAAATACTTATTGCATTGATTCATTTTCTGTGATCAGTTGGATTCAGGATTGCAGGATTGAAACAATTTGTTGTCAATGGTTTTTTATTTTGGTTACAATGGTACATTTAATCATTTTTTAGTTTTCTTGGTTTACTTTTATCCCTGTAGATTAATCACCTTCAAGGGAAACATCGTGTTGATCGATAATAAGACCAATCTGGTCACCTCCCGAATGGTTTTCACAATCATTACATCGCGATCTGCGTGGTTTTGCTTGGACCCCTGAAAGAAACACTTCAATGAATATCTCACTAATTTTTCCCTTATTTATTTCACTACGAGAAGTTTGTAATTTGAGTAATTGTGATAGTGTCGAAAACAACTTATTCAAATGTAAGGAAGTTTTATTCGTTGAAACAAATAATTAGTCATTGCTATAATTATCGTACATGGCAATTCCCGTAGGTATCTATAGAGCGCTTTAGAATAATAACCAATTAATTTATTTCAACAAATGTATTGTCGAAGGAAAATTCCACTGAAACTGTCGCCACATTGACGTTACAATGTTATCGGTATTGTGTTGAACATCCGTCAAACCGCAACATAACTGATTAAAACTGAAAAAACGATAAAAAACTAACTTATTTTTGTTTTCTTCAATGTTCAGTACCAATCAGAAGTTACTGTGATACTGTCGAAAACAATCTAATCAAATGTAAATTAGTTCTATTCGTTGGAATAAACTCCGCCCAAAAGTTAAAGGTTGATAAATATGAATCCGCCGTTTGTAGTGATAACAAATTATTGTAAATTTGTCTAAAGAAATATTTCCATTTATTTTGTCTTCTATTAGTAATAGAAAAGAGGGAGTATATATATATATATTATTATTTATTATGAAGAAATTCAATATTGAATAATTGAAAATCAATTTATTTGAAATTAGAGCAGAGAAAAATATAAAAAAGCCAAATTTTAATAAATTTGTAACACTGATGCAATCCAAAATTTGTATTGATTAATTTTGAGGTTTTTTATGAACTTAATGACTTTTTTTTCCTTTGGGTTATCCATCAGATGTAGAACTTCCATGCCAATCTTAATTAAATAAAGTACTTTCAGTATAATTATATTGTTTGATTTCACCTAATACCACAGAATTTACCGCAATATTTATCTAAATAAATTGATGCGCATGCACAAAAATTTGACTCCTGATTAAACAATCGAAAACTTAACTTCATAATGTAACACTCAATTTGATCTAAATGCCAGATTTACGCGGTGAACTCTACTGCGCATGACTCCTTCAACAGCTGACGCCTTGTCGGTAATGCAGATGTTAGTTTCCTATTGGTCAACTTTGGTGCATAAAAGTTACATTAACAATTGGTTATTTAACAGAGATTTGAGTCAAAAATGGTCTGATTTTCCTGTTGATTAAACTGCGAGGGTCAATAGGTCCCTGATCACGTTGTTTTTCACTGAATTGGATCATCAAAATTTGTTTTGTTCTAAATAAAAATCGCAATGACGTCAATCAGCCCGCGGCTTTTTGACATTGTTCACTTGAAAAAAGGTTGCATCGGTCAAATTAACTAAACAAAACAAGTGATAAACTTGTTTTTCTTTAATCTTGAAAATTTATTTTTTTGAAACGTTACACTCCCCACTTGAACAAATCAATCCATATAAATGAATAAATAATTACATTTTAATGAGTAATCATTCCTATGAATAACTCAGTGTGTACGTAAGACCTTTTAACTTTAGTGATAAGCGCGACTATATAAGGCCGAGCGTGCGTTATTGCCACAGTCTTGTCTCAGAAGTCACTTCGAGATGTTTGCCGGACAAACATTTGTTTTCCTGGTCATCATTGGATCCATATGTAAGTACAATTAACTACGTTGTAATTATTTAATTTATTATCCTTATAACCACTGTACTCACTATACTTATTATACTGTATTTTTGATGATTCTGAGGGAGCCTTGGAGAATCAAATAAATTGTTTTTCTATCTATCTATCTATCTATCTATCTATAATTGCTTTTCCAGATCTTGTTACCGACCACTCAAAGTGTTTTTCCTTCTGCAGGGTTCTTTGATGGCAGCGCAGGACTACCAACTGCCGTTGATGGTGAACCAATCCCAGAAAACTACAATTCACTCGACCACCCAGAGCTTACTCCTACGACTGTGATGCTACCAAAGCCTCCATCAGGTTTAACATGCGAGTCTGGAAAACTCGTTTGGAAGACAATCCTTTTTGAGGATGTGCCAAGCTCAAACTCTAAAGGACACTGGCTTTGCGAAGAACCAAAAGTGTGGGAAGATTCTATCAGCGTTCAAAAGTGGTCAAGACCAAAGTCCAGTCGTTAGTTGGTTCCAGCGATGACCATAAGAAGAATAGATATGCTGAAGATTCTCGTTACGTAGATTGATCATATGTAGAATTTTTTATAACAATTTGACATTAAATAAAGTAGTTTCAGCATAATCACTTTGTTTAATTTAACTATTTTTGTTTTCCATGGTCATGTAGTGAAGACGGCATTTTTACTATTTTTTTATAGTATCAATCGTATTGCTCGAGTCTAAATTTAACGCTCGGGCACTAAAAAAATTGTTTTAATGGCTTGCGGCAATCGGAGGACGTTGGTCCTTCTTCAGTACCTTCTTAGACATATTTAGAGTAATCTCTGAAAAAATCAGGACGAAGACGGCATTTTTACTATTATTTCATAGTATCAATCGTATTGCTCGAGTCTAAATTCAACGCTCGGGCACTACAAAATTTGTTTTAATGGCTTGCGGCAATCGGAGGACGTTGGTCCTTCTTTAGTACCTTCTTAGACATATTTAGAGTAATCTCTGAAAAAATCAGGACGAAGACGGCTTTTTTACTATTATTTCATAGTATTAATCCTATTGCTCGAGTCTAAATTCAATTCTCGGGCACTAAAAATTTTTTTTAAATGGCTTATAGGAACGATTCCTACATTTTTCTTTCCGTGATATTATTATCCTGATAGTAACTGTTATCATTCTGATAGTAACTGTTACAAAATTTATTTTAGAAGTTATCATCAAATAATCATTCATTCTATCATGAAAATTATAAAGTTAACTATTTTTGCACTGAAAAACGTTCCTATCATTCTAGATGATTGGAATTAAAAATCTAGCATTGTACATACAAACATTTAATTCTCTCCGTGTAATTTTTCATTCTAGCTCTTAAATTTTACGAAAAGCACCAAAAATCATTGAGGAACTTTTGCGGAATATTTCCAGAACATTTTTGGAATACAACATATATGTTCTAAAAATGTTTTTTTTATACGGGTTCCGACAATTAATAAGAAAATATATGGTTCTACTTCTAGAAGTTTTGTATTAATAGAAGACAATACTCTTTCACTAAATTTTATTTTACAGATAGAGATCCAAAAATTGGCGCTTCAAATTTTGAAAAATTAGTTTGTTATAGTTTGTACAAACAAGTTAATAAAATATTCCGTTAAATAATTGTTTCATTTCATCTCCAGCATTAAATTGAACTTCGAGGTCTTAGAAATTATGTTAGCAATAGTAGTTCACTCATTAAATTCATTACTCAAAAAGCTACAAGAAACTCACATTAATCACGACCTGAATCATCAAAAAATCATGTTCTAGAAGCAATTAATACATCACTAAAAATCACACATCAATAACTGAAATCTCCATGAAAATTCAAAAGCTATATAAGTTTATTACCATTACGCTTAAAAATTTTGCTTCTAGAAATTCCGAGCGAATTTAAAAATTTAGAAATGGTTCCGCTGAACATAACAATGTCTAAAAATAATTTAGAACTCAGTGAATCTCATTGCAAAATTTTTTTAAGATTCGAAGTTTTTGAAATCGAGACTCAGTTCAATGAGCAACTTTCTAAGAGAAAAATATAAGTATAGTTTTAGTAGAAATACTTATATTGCTATCGGAAGAATACTAAGTATAGTTGCCAGAACTATACCAAGTTTTTTTTCCAGCACAATAAATATTCCAAGTAGAAAATACTGTTTTTTCAGTGGACTATATATTTCAAATATGCCATGACAATAATTGCTGTTCAGTACACAATTACCAGAGTATTTGACGTCAATTAGACCCTAGTGAATTATTAAATTAGCAATTCTCTTTATTCAACTAATTCTAAAGGATTTCGTAGCCTGGAAAAGGATGCAAGGATTTTCAATGAAAACTTTTTATATGAATTTAAATCAATCAATTTTATTTATTGAAATTCTGTTGTTAACACTCGTTCTATACTTTGCTAATAATTCAACATATAACTATGATCTAATGGTTTTTTTCCTTGGGGTATTATTGTCATCCGCATACCCGTGAGTTTCGGGCCGTCAAAATTTTTAAAATCGCTGAACCTCGGGCCCGATGGAGTCAAGCTCGCACAGATGTCTTCTTGACCAACGAAAGATTTGTCCGTAACCAGTCCAGATTCTCCTGGTTGCTTAATGATCAGTCGAGTTCCAACGTAATGGTTGTAGTGATCTAGTGTAAGATCTGCTTTAATGATATGGGTTTGGCCGCAACCATAATACTCATTACGAGCACGGAATAAATTAGTTGTATTCGCGTTATGGTCTTGATTGGCGCCGAAGTACTCGTTGCTCAACTGGGTGATGTCAAAAGCATTTAAAATGTGGGTTTGTTCTGAATCCTGTTCTTCTAACAATCTTTGGTCGCTAGGAAATTGAGATCTGAGACCTGAAATGATAGATCTCAAGTTGAACTAAAGTTCAACTGTGAATTGGTTACAGCTCGAAGCCGTTATACACTATTCTGTTTTATAACATTATTAAATTAATGCGTCAAACTTGTGGTTTTCCTTATGGATTTTGCGAAATGTTCAATACGTAAATAAAAGCAACAATGAGTCATTGTATGAAACTGTCGCCACATTGAGGTTACGCGACTATATAAGATCCACAGCGTTCTAGAATATCAGAGTCGTCTCGAATTAGTAGAGTCAAGATGTTCTGTGGAAAAGCATTAGTTTTTCTGGTGATAATCGGAACCGCATGTGAGTATAATTCACTACATTGTTACTAATTGTTTTTGCAGCTTGTGGTGTGAATTACTTTTGATCTGAAATGTCCTTAAACAAGTACCATAAATAGTTTTTCGTCCTACAGGGTCCTATCCAGGGATGGAATCAGCTTATTTTGAAGATCGTAAATGTCCTTTTGGATGGACTATGTTGGAAGGGACGTACGAATCATACGATTACGGCTGGAAAATCATGTGCGAGGGATACTACCCCGATTGCACTGGTAATGAGAGTTCGTGTACAACCTTTAAAATAACGGGAACGCTGACTCATTATTACGAATCTACGGACCCGAATTCTGAGTCCCCGATAAGAAACGCTTGGATCTTAGCATACACGCTTGTATCCAAATAGTTAGATATGCTTGGATCCAAATTTTGCAAATCCGCGATCCAAGCGGATTCAAGCATATCCAAACAGATCTCAGCAGATCCAAATATAACCATGCTTAATCTTTTAATTTGCGAAATCGTTAAATAAATTTTTTTTTGTTTATATTTACTTATTATAACGTTATTGTTCATTTAAATTAATTAATATTGATAAAAAATAAAGTAAAAAAACTTTTGAGTTCAAAAACCAATTTTATTACAAACGGTCACCCATCCAAGTATCAACCATGCTCAATGCTGCTTAACTTCGATGATCCCGACGTACCTTGATGGCCCTGGCCGCTGTTTTGTTCTTGGACGAACAGTATTATTAGAAAGTATATCACATATCAGAGTAGTTTAACATATAGTCATAATGCGAACATAGATTTCATATAGATCTATTTGAAAACATGAAAATTTTTCATTTTCCAAAATTTCAGCTGAATATCAAATTTTTTAATAAAAATCATTGTTTAGAAATTAATCAAATGCAAGCGTTGGGAATGCATTGTAGAAAATTTATTTCTCTAAAATTAGATTTAAATTGAATATAGAAATAACATTTGCCATCATTTTGCGATTTAGGAAATTTGTAAAAAAAAAATTTTTTGAAAAATAGAAAAATTTTTTTTTTTCTAAATTGATTTTCAAATTATTAAAAGCGATTTAAAAAAAGCACAATTAAAAATTTCTTAAAATTTTGTTTCTTAGAAAGTGGGGACCAATTTATTTAGTGTAAATAATTCTACTCAATGACGTCTTTCTAATAATACAAGAGAATTGAGAATGAAAGTTTTTCAAAAAGATGTTAAAGTCCACATCCGATCAGATCTTAACGGATGTAACTATATATGCTCAGATATGGATATGTATGTTTAGATATAGTTATATCTGCTCAGATATAACTGTATCTGCTTGGATATAACCTTTAATATCTCTTTATATCTTCCTAGATATAATTGGATCTGAGCAGATATGGGTATATATACTTGGATATACGTATATCTACTTGGATATATTCTTCGAGACATCTTTATATCTGCCTAGATATAGTTGGATCCAAACAGATATGAGCATATATGCTTGGATATAATGTTTGATACATCTTTATATCTGCCTGGATATAGTTGGATCTGAGCAGATAAAATTATATATGCTTATATATAGGAAGATCAAATATTTGGATACATTTGGATATAAACAGATATAATAAGATCCAGCCATATATAGTTGAATCCAAACGTTTTTCATCGGGTCGTACGATGATCCAGCAATCAACGATCCTGGAGTTTATCAAGAACCACAATCTCCATAAACGACCTCAGTAAACGACTATGGTTGTGGATATTGGCCATATTATTATTAAAAATCTGTATAGTGTCATATGCAAACTGATTTTAGTTTCAAAACTCTTTTACTATTGTTAAATACTTCATATTATCTTAGACCTAATAAAGGGCACGGAGAAAAATAAATAATTGTACCTACAATGCTAAATTTTTATTTCGAATCATCTACGATGCTTGGAATATTTTCCCGGATTGAAATAATTGATTTTGTAATTTTTTGATGATAATATTTACCATCAGAGGGTGATAACAGCTATTATGAGAATAGTTATTGAAGTGAAACTTCTGTATAGACGTATGAGAGAAATTTTATAGCATTGTAAAAACAATCGTCACTTTTTTCTGTTACGCGCCATTTTCTTTAGCAAAATTCAGTAGCCGTTAAAAATAATGTTTTGTTAATAAAATGATTAAATAAAAAAAACTTATTCTAATTCAAGTTAATTAATAGTAAAAGTCTGAGTAGTTATATCTTTCTTTTGATAGATCCAACACGTCCAAGTGATTTTGGTATTTATTTTAGGTTAAACGTCACTTTTTCATTGTAAGTCTCAGTAAATGTATATAAATCCATTTAAATTACCAAAGATTCATTAATATGACTGTCAATCTAGTAAACATTAATTTATTTTAAAAATAAAAAAACAAATTAAATAATAATTTAAAAATAAAACAATACACAATTAGAAAATGTGTCACCCTTTAAACCACACCTTTTATAGATATGAAACTTGGTCAGAATATATTCTTTCACACATAATATAAATTATTAAGAACGAATTTTACGAAATTTCACCCCCACACTGATAGAAGGATTTTTTTGTATTTAATAAATCAATTTATTAAAAACTTTTTCAGATATTTTTTTGGGTGAAAGAAATATTTTTTTATTATTAACAACATTTATTAGTATGGAATAAATCTCTTTTTTATATTTAACAAATTTTTGTATCATTTAAAAAGCCTTATTATATTGAAAAAAATATTTGCTTCTACCAAATAAGATTTGGTAATAGTTAACAAATATTTTGTTGGCAGGTACTGCTGGTAGATGGCTGGCACACAATCGCGTAGCTTTATGAATACATCAGTGCTTAACCTATTCATTGTTTTGATATATTATTTTATCTTTTATATTCTATTTTGAAAATTTACAATCAACTTATTAATTTATTTCTGAATTTCCTTTTTCGTAAATCACTTAACTGATCTCAAAACCTTCAGTGAATTAAAATAATACATTAAAACACGTTCTTTAAATGATTTATTAAATATTAATAAATCATTTTTTAAATACAAATAAGTCATTTATTAAATATTAATAAATATTTGGTTGGCACAAAAAAATAGCCGCTAATAAATGATTTATTAACTGTTAATAAATATTTGTTAAAAACCTTCTTTTTAAAAAATCATTTAGTAACTATTAACAAATCTTTTTAAATACAAAAAAATCCTTCTATCAGTGCAAAGGTCGTCGGGCCCGTCGTGGTGGAGTCAAGCGTATCTCTGGGCACATCTACGATGAAACTCGCGGTGTCTTTAAGGTCTTGCTGGTATGGTCAGAGATCTAATTTATTTTTCCCGGGTATGAAGGGACAATCTTCTTTTTTTATGCATGCCCAGTTAGAATCCCTCACGAAGCCTTCCTTGCAGACGCAGCCTGCCATACCAATCTGAAATACAAAAAACAATCATTAAACTTATGAAGTAACTAGAATTTTACAAAGCGCGCTGAGGCGCGCCGAAATTTGTAAAAGTATTTGAGTCAAATAAATTAAAATTCAGTGTTAAGGTTGTTGAATTTTTAAATTTGCGATCTAGATGACCAACATTTCGACAAAGTTTATCGGATTTGAATATACGGCTGCTGGCTATATATGTAATCTTATTAGTGACTTTGTCGATTAAGTTTGTTGTTGGTCGTAAATATTTATTATTCATAATGAAATCAAATTATTCAAGTTATGATGATTTTGAATTTCGATATCTTTCGATTATCGACATGTTCAGGTACTACCGTGTATAATCAATGGTAGATGAGAAACATTTCACGTTCAACTAATAAGGAATTGTAGCCTGTTGTTTGTGAGTTTCGGCCTATGACTAACTTCAAAACTTTCATCTATTTTATTTTAAAGGATACAGAGAAATACAAAAATAGTACGCGAAACTATGTTTCTTACTTTGATAAAGAAGTAAGGCTCGGGATCTGCACAAGTTGCATGGCTAGCTGCCGCAGTGTAGGTGAAGTACTCATTGATGTCGCAAGAGGTAGGATGTTCGTCGCTCAAGTAGTTATAAACTGGTACCGCTTTTATCCCTGTAAGAAAATCATGATAAGAAAGCATAATTTCAAAGGATTTTTTAAATATATAATAAAATAACAATAGGCAAGTTATTGTTAAAACTAAAAGAACTGGTCGACAGCAACATGAGTCTAAGATTATGGCATACTTATTATGTGGCGACCACAAATTTGAAACAAGGAAAACGAGGAACGTTGACATTAGCGCCTTAGGTGAATCATTCTTGTTTGCTGGTAGAATACCTTGCTCTATTCTAACTCCTTTCAAAACTATACGAATGGAAAACGTAAGCAATTTCAAAAGAAGCTAAAACAGTCAAGATTCAATCTCTTCGTGTGATGAGCCTTCGCCATACTTTGGTATCTAGTGTTTCTGATGAATAATTAATTAAAAAGCATCACTCACAAAAGATGCCAAGATATGAAGCCTAAGACATTTCTTCGGGTCTTGATCACCAAACTTCAAACTCTGTAATCTTTTCTTGGTGCAATCTACACTAACTCTGATACAAGTTGCTAGAAGAAACGCAAAAGTCTATCAGAGTTAGCTGACAGCATTAAGAACCATTTCTTCCTTGAAGTTCTATTACCTGTCTGAGTAATGTGAGTCATATATAATAGAAAACATATAATTAAAATAACCTGGAAAGATCAAAAATTGCTCTAATGGCCCGATTTCTTCTGGAATAATATGGCTGCCTTTAGATTAATTCAGTTAAGACAGATTACCATGATGGCAACATATGTGCAAACTGAATCACCCGAAAAAGACAAGTGTTGTTTCTTCTTTGCTTCTAAAGCGCCAAGTGGGTGGAGTTATTTATCTAAGCTCACTCATGAATCTCATCCACCTATGGAATGAAGAAATACATAGATAGGATGAAATCCATAACTGAGACTAGATAACTTATTTTTTGGTCCAAGGCTTCTTTAGAAGTTAATCTTGGAGATGAACGGTCTTCGATCACGTGCAAATTTTGAAGTTTCTGGAAAAAACTTATCGACTAATACACATTTTAGTTAGTTCAGAGATGAAGGAAATAATTAGTTTTTCATATCAAAATAAGAAAGAATAATTTCAAAGGATTTTTTAAATTAAATAAAAATAGGCATGTGTCACAACCTATTATGTGTTATGTATACGAATGGATATCTTTGATTTTTGATGTTTTTTTTTATGATCCTGAACTTACTGGTTTCAGGAACCTTGATGTCATTATCGTCTATAAGTTGGGCTGCAAGTAAGACTCGATACCCGGAGGTACTTTGGGCAACGCCTTCGTATCTTCCGTTATCTTCGGGGCGCGCTGACGCGATTACCACTTTGGAACGTCTTCTGTAATTTACATTAAATAAAGTGTGTAATATTATAATGATAATCACGGATAATGATATCTAGTACTTGATATATCATGATCCCTAAAGTGGTGAGAAGAGAATAAGAGAGGCTTAAGTCAGAAAGCAGAGACGTAACGAGATGAAAGGAAATAACGACAACCGAGTAGCGAGTTGTATGAACGAGGTGGATTATATAAATAGAAATAAAGTTTAAGATGAACAGGAAGAGAGAGAAAAAGAGAGCCGAGAGTGCCGCTAGTCTAGACGGAGTGCCGATTGTTCCTCGGCACCAAATTAGAAACTCCGACTGTGGTTGCTCAAGTTATTTATTTTTTAACTTTACTTTTTATTATTTTTTAATTTATCTTTATCTCTATTTTCTCCCGATTCCGATCCAAAAGTCCGCCGCTCTTAGGCTCAGACTCTTTGGTTATTTTTTAATTCGGGCCTATCTCTACACTCTGCTAAGCTAAAGCCCTTTGCCGCAATAATAATCTCAACAGAATTGTTCTCACCGTTTATCCTGAATTCTCAGGCCCCAACGCGGATACAGCGGCTCACCGTCTTTCAGCCAGTGGACTATCGGTGGTGGTGACCCTCGAGTCCTAAAGGCAAGCTCCCTCGTTCTTGCCATCGAGTCTCTCAGCTCCGTCAACGTAACTTCTCTGACTGGAAAATAACAAAGTATTGTTTAAATTAAGTGTTTTCTATAATAAAGTTTAACACGACCAATAATACTGATCACCAGGACCGGATTTAAACCTATGCTGCCCCTGGGCACCGGAAAAATGCCGCCCCCCTCCCGATCCTAGTGTACCTGCAGTAAACTGGAGAAAAAATCCTGCTCACGCGGGGATTCGAACCCAATACCTTACCCGGTCTAAGCGTCCAACCGGCGCCATAGACCGCTCGGCTACACTGGTCGGTAAAGAAATCTTAAGTATTTAATATAATACTTTTGAAAATATTGATCCCTAAAAAAGAATCGCTCTACTTACTAATATTTAAATTATTTTTAGTTTTATTATAAATACTAGCGGACCCGACAGACGTTGTCTTGATTACAGCGCTACCTGTCAGATCTAACGTAAAAGATTCCCAGATCAACAACTATATACTTACAAATGAAATATTAATTAAAAAAACATTTCTCAGTGGACCAAGTTGTAAATCAACCATTCTCGAATCCCCTTAAACACACAAAAAATTTCATCAAAATCGGTCCAGCCGTTTAGAAGGAGTTTAGTGACATACAGACGGACAGAAGAAATATATAAAGAAGAATAAAACTACAAAATTGTATTTTATTCATTTTTATGTGTCGTGAGCGTTAATACTTGTGTTTGGGGGGTTCATATATTCAATCTATAAAAATATAGACAATAAAATACAATACTTACATGAAGTTGAAGTCACGAAAATCACTGCAATTACTAGTAACATGGTTCCGGTCATTCTCCGACAGTTTCTAGATTGTAACTGAACAAAACTTATTACCGCAACTTAATTATTAGTCCAATGATTTCACCACATTTTTGAATTATTGCACAAAACATTTATTTTCCGTGTAGCGACAAGGAAAACCTAAGAGAATACGTAATGGGTAATGGGTTACAAACTGGACTTGTATAACATGAATATTTGAAAATTCAATAAAGATATATAAAATAAAATCCATAACTAAATTTTAACATCGCGAGGTATTCAGTTTGCACTTCGAATTTTCCTGTTTGATATTCTAAATTTATAGTTCTAGAGAATCATTTTCATAAGAACTTCCTTAATAGTCCGTTTGTTATACGCCAACAGCAATATTTTCCGGATTAAAGGATGAGCCTTGGCACACTTGTTCTTTAGGTAGACTAGTGTTGAAAACGCCCGGGAGACAGCGTCTTACACCCCGCTGGGGGTAGGGGGAGGGGTAAAGTTTTCTTACTCCGCGCGCACTGTGACTCGTCATAACTGCTAATTTATAGCTACTAGGGCAAGTTTGGTATCGTTTTCAGCTAAATAAGAGATGGGCAATCCTTTTCTGGAACAAATAAGAGCATATCCATACAAAAATAAAAAAATACAAGCAAAAATTAAATAAAAATATATCTTTTTTTTGTTAATGACCATAAATTTTAAACGGGTATAATATATCTGCTTTTAAAAAATATATTTACAAAGCCGCATTCATACAGATTCCAAAAATATAAGCATTTTTGAAGAAAAAAGATAAAAAAATTGTTAAAAAAATATTTTACTCAACGCGGCAGAAGAAAAACACGCTGTAAAAAAATAATCTTGAGATCTCCGTATTAAATTTTATTACACATTCTTATTACTTTACAATATTTACATTCAATTAAATTTATCATTTTGGTGACTGGTGTTAGAATGATAAATACGTCCTGCCCTATAACTTATTACTAGGTATAATATCTGCATACCTCTCACATAATGTGTCCGCTTATGTAAGTACTAATTTTGTCACTCTAAATCTACATTACAATAAGATCCACCACTTACTAACTACATTACTTTTGCGGAAAAGTGCGCAACCGGCGCGGGAGTAGGCCGGGAGTGCGGGGGGTGGCGGGTGGTCGCGGCGGCGGCGCCTGACAACAGCTGCCGATCGCGCGTTCGTTCGCTCAGTCAGTCAACGCCTCTTTCGGCGACTGTGCTTGCGCGGATTCCACATATCCGGTGTGGTCTGCAAGAAGAGCTAAGCTAGTACTGCTCCGGCCGATCCAGCCGCGTAGGAGTAAGTCTGGACAGGTGCGATAAAGCCGCGGGAGATGAGCGCGTACAGCTCCGGGACCTACCTGGATAGTAGGTAGTGGTTCTATTCCACGAGGCACTCGCCTTGCAGAGTACCGGGACAAGCGTCTTGGCGGCAAGACCTACCGTAACTGGCCCTTGCCTTCACCTAATGGTGTTGGCAGGAATAGCGGCCCTCACTATATGACCTTGCTGTCGGTGAGTGTGGACGGTATATCATAAACCTGGCAGTTAGCGTATCTGGTAGATATACGAGAGGGAATATCCGGTGTGGTACCGGAGCTGTAGGCACTCTCACTTCCCGGCGCTTATCGCACCTGTCTAGACTTACTCCTATGCGGCTGGATCGGCCGGAGCAGTATTAGCTTAGCTCTACTTGCTATCCAGGCAAGTGCCGGAGATGCTTCCCTCCCAGTAATTAAACCAGCAGTTCCGCTTAATGGACAACTCACGTGCCCCGCGTTGTTTTCGCCCGGCCGGCTACGACAACACTAGTTGCGCGCGGGGAAGGACGCCAGGACGCAACGTGCTTGCCAGGTAACACATTGCTAAACCCCTGCAACTAACCACATATATGAGTAACTACGAGTCCATGACCCAGTCGGGGTACCGACAAGCTAGTGAGCCGAAGCAACTGCAAGCTCCGATTGTTTGGTAGGTGACGGAACTAACGCTTATATGTCTTCTTCAAATTAATGTACATATCTATAGCTAGCTAGCATGTCTGCATGTGGGGAGGAGAGTAACCACGTAAATTGGGAGATGTGTATGCTTTGCCAGACAAAAAACAATGAGAAGCTGATAAAACCTACATGCATTGGCTATGAATCACTTAGCAAAAATATTAAAGAATTTTATCAATTTAATGAGTAATCAGCGTTCAATGATTGTTTGTTAAACGGTATAAATGATTTAAATAATGTTTTCAGTCAAAATAAAGCCGTGTGGCATAAGTCATGTTATTCGAAATATAACAACTTTCACCTTATAAGGGCCAAATAACGTGTTGAAAACTTAGCTTCTCGTGTCTCACCTTCCATGACTCGGAGCTTGCAATCGACAATATATAGAGAAGAGTGTATATTTTGATTGTGTAAAATATCCGCGCAAGCACATTCCCTCTCGTATATCTACCAGATACGCTAAACTACCAGGTTTATGATATAGCGTCCTCACTCACCGACAGCTAGGTCATATAGTGAGGCCGCTATTCCTGCCAACACCATAAGGTGAAGACAAGGTCCAGTTCCGGTAGGTCTTGCTGCCAAGACGCTTGTCCCGCTACTCTGCAAGGCGAGTGCCTCGTGAAAGAGAGAACCACTACCCACTGTCCAGGTTGGTCCCAGAGCTGTAGGCGCGCTCACCTCCCGCGGCTTTCGCTGCTGGCGGTTCGATCCCCGCTCGGGACGCCAGAGAAGCTGGAGGCTCGGTGGAGGTTACTCTGCCTAGAGCTACCTAGCAAGGTGGAGGTTACTCTGCCTAGAGCTACCCGGCTAGGTAGAGGTCTCAGCCGGAACTACGGGTCCGGCTGTTTGGATCAGAGTACTACGGGGTCGGGGGTAGCCCACCGCTTTCCTGCCGTTGGATCTATTGCCTTCGGCTCACTGGCTTGTCGATCCCCCGACTGGGTCATGGACTCGTAGTGGTATGTGGTTAGTTGCAGGGGTTTAGCAATGTGTGTTGCCTGGCAAGCACGTTGCGTCCAGGCGTCCTTCCCCGCGCGCAACTAGTGTTGTCGTAGCCGGCCGGGCGAAAACAACGCGGGGCACGTGAGTTGTCCATTAAACGGAACTGCTGGTTTAATTACTGGGAGGTAAGCATCTCCGGCACTTGCCTGGATAGCAAGTAGAGCTAAGCTAATACTGCTCCGGCCGATCCAGCCGCATAGGAGTAAGTCTGGGTAGGTGCGATAAGCGCCGGGAAGTGAGCGTGCCTACAGCTCCGGTACCACACCGGATATGTGGGATCCGCGCAAGCACAGTCGCCGAAAGAGGCGTTGACTGACTGAGCGAACGAACGCGCGACCGGCGGCTGTTGTCAGGCGCCGCCGCCGCCACCCCCCGCACTCCCGGCCTACTCCCGCGCCGGTTGCGCACTTTTCCGCAAAAGTAATGTAGTTTTTAAAGTGGTGGATCTTATTGTAATGTAGATTTATAGTGACAAAATTAGTACTTACATAAGCGGACACATTATGTGAGAGGTATGCAGATATTATACCTAGTAATAAGTTATAGGGCAGGACTTATTTATCATTCTAACACCAGACACCAAAATTTTGATAAATTTAATTGAATGTAAATATTGTAAAGTAATAAGAATGTCTAATAAAATTTTAAAAGGAGATCTCAAGATTATTTTTTTACAGCGTGTTTTTCTTCTGACGCGTTGAGTATAATATTTTTTTTACAATTTTTTTATCTTTTTTCTTCAACAATGCTTATATTTTTGGAATCTGTATGAATGCGGATTTTTAAATATATTTTTTTTAAAGCAGATATATATACCCGTTTAAAGTTTATGGTCATTAACAAAAAAAAAAGATATATTTTTATTTAATTTTTGCTTGTATTTTTTTATTTTTGTATGGATATGCTCTTATTTGTTCCAGAAAAGGATTGCCCATCTCTTATTTAGCTGAAAACGATACCAAACTTGCCCTAGTAGCTATAAATTAGCAGTTATGACGAGTCACAGTGCGCGCGGAGTAAGAAAACTTTACCCCTCCCCCTACCCCCAGCGGGGTGTAAGACGCTGTCTCCCGGGCGTTTTCAACACTAGTCTACCTAAAGAACAAGTCTGCCAAGGCTCATCCTTTAATCCGGAAAATATTGCTTCCCATACATTGAATGGATATACTGACTCCGCTATAATGCATGTAGACACTGTTTTAGGGTTCAGTGGTCATACTAAGTTTCGCTATATGCGTCTTTCCTGTCCGTTGGTTGGTATGTAATGTGATAGCCGTTTTACTCACACACGATTACACATGCACAAATATCAGTATAAATATTTTGAAAGTGCTTCCCCTACATGCAAAGTAGGGGTGATTTTTTTATTTACGTAACTACCCCATCGTGTGGAGTATCGTTGTAGTTCTTTTAAAACTATTGAGGGTTTGCCAAAATATATTTTTCCGTTAATGATTAGCTTACAAAATATTTAGTTTTTAAGTGGTTCTTATTTTTTTCTACAATTACATGTTCCTACACCCCAAAGCGAAACCGTTATTTTAGGAATCTGAAAGTGAAATAATAGGACAAAATAACAAAGGACTATAAAAGAAAATCATCACGCATAACTACTCGTATGCTTTATTAGTTTAAGAGATTACTCTGTTAGTTATATGATATTATTATTTAATTTAAGACGTTTACGTTTTAGTTTAAGACGACCATCTTAGGATTTGCAGTTGCATTTGTTAAAAAATCATAGATTTTTCTATTAAAAATATAGTGTGACTTAAATTGAATTGAATATAACAATTGCAAATATAACATTGTTTTTGTTAAATATGCCTACATTTATTGTTTGAATAGACTACGTGAACGGAACCCTACTTTGCGCGTGTTTCGACTCACACTTTTCATCAGGAAAGGGTAAAGGTAGGGAACAAGTTGAAATTGAAACCATTTTTTTTTAAAGAATAACGTAGTTCCCTTTATAGTAAAACATATAAAGGTACGTAAAGTAAAAAAAAAACGACTATTACTATGATGGCAATCCTAAAAAGCAAGTCAGGAAATATTTGCAGAAAGTGAATAGAGATATTCAAATAATATTTCGCTAACCCAAATTATATCCAACAACCCTACAATGACAGAGGATAATATGATCGTCTTCTATCAACACAAAGTTGGTAAGTTACGAGGGTACCGAAGTACGAAGTAACTACAAATTCAAATTTCTTTATTTGCATAAATATGGTAAGTACATGACGTTATAGAAAAAGGGTAAAACATGCCTATTTAGCCATAGTCTATAGCATGCAAAAATATAATCACAAAATTATATTACCTAATCTATCATCATTAAATGTCTAGAGTTAATTTTAAAAACAATTAAAGAATTCAAACTCATATCTTAAAATCAAAACAATAATTACATAAAAATAATAATAATAATCTCATGTCAAAAGTGTAAATTAGTCCATTTGTATAAATAATTATTATTCAATATCGTTATAGTATTCGTCATTTCAATTTTAGTAATATTCCAATAAGTAAGAGTATAGTTAGTTCAATATGTGTTAGATACCCCATGCTTCTTTGTGTTTGAAACTGAAGAACTCATTTATAGAGTAAAAAGTATTTTTAGCAACCTCTTGCGTAGGCCACTTTGGTTTTAGTTTTAGGCAGCGTTTTAATTTCCTCCGGCACCTTGTTGAAAAGGGCCATGCACATTGCTTAGCAGTTTTTTTGAAACGCGTCGTTCTTGATACAAGCACCAGTCTCTCTGGGTTCCTAGTGTGTCGATCTGTACCGTCTCTTATTATTTTTAAATGCGGTTGTTATATTAGCAAATAAAAATGCTTAAGTATATAGGGTGACTTTTAATTAGTTCTTGAAAGCAAAGGATATGAATGTACTCGTGATTACAAACAACTTTCCCAAAGAAACTATAATATGTCAAATATGTTAAAAAATTTTGGTCCTTTATACATTTTTTCCGATTTGATAACTTATCAAGTACAGAGGACCACATTTTTTTTCTGATTTGACTTACAGTTTCCTTAGGAAAGTTGTTTGTAATCACGAATACATTCATATTCTTTGCTATCGAGAACTTATTAAAAGTAAATAGGCAGGGAAGAGGTAAAATATTTAGGGATTTAAACAAAGGCTTACATGTTTAATCTGGTGGAATATTACAAATGGCAAGTAAGTTTTCTTTTGAGCTATGAATATACTTTTAATATTTGCGCCATTTCCCCAGATTAGTAGTCCATACTTTAAAACTGTTTCTATATATGCAAAATATCCAGTTACAGCTACATTTTATTGGCCAAGTTAGCTAATCTGTATAAAGCGTATATAGATAAAACTATTTATTCTCGTATGCGGCTTGTCAATATGAAGTTTCCAGTTGAACTGGAGGTCAATAATTAAACCTAAGAAGGATACTGAGTTAGCCGTTTTCATAATTTGTCCATAGTAATCTACGAAAAAAATTTTGTTGGTGGATGGTAGCGCATCGGGAGTCGGGTCGTTTCTTTCCCTCTAATATGGTTGATAGGAGCGATGCCTGAATCTCGCGTTATACTCGTGACTGGGTGCTGTCCGTGTGAACTGGCCTACTCTTGTCAAAGGTATCAATGATTTTTATGTATAACTTTTCGTGTCATATTGTTTTCATGTTCTAATGACATAATCTGGTTTATTTCTAGGATTGCATTTTGTTTGTTTGTTTGTAAACTCTTTATTGTACAAAATCTTAAAATAATGTTATAAAAAAAACCATTTTGACATTCCATGATTGTTTATTTCTTGATTTTTCACAAATGAAATTATGTTACTATTATTAGAAAGAGTGTAATCTGCACCTATTTTCAATAAATACATTGAATTGAATGTTTTTAAAGTTATTAAAATTAATAAAATTTGTCTTGCTCAACTTAATTTTCAAGTTATTTTTGTCTAAACAGCCAATTAGCGAAGTCAAACTATCGTACATGTCGACTTTAGTTTCTCCAAGGTAGCAGTTTTGGTAGTGGTAACCAGAGTTGATAATAATATGGTTTCTTCTGTAAGTATAATTTTTAACGGGAACAACAATCATTATGCTAAGGAAAAGCGGTGGCTCCTGACACGGGCTGTTTATGCTTACAAGGAGACAATGTACTCCTTATTAAATAATAATAAACTTATTAAACTTATTATTAAACTTATATGTCATCGGCGAAAAGGATATTTTTAAATTAAGTCACATCAGGGAGGTCATTTATATACACAAAAAATAACAATGGACTTACAATACTACCTTGGGGCACCCCAAAGCGATTAACAATCTGTTGAAATTGGTAATTGCGAACTGTTTTACCTTCTAGATTAGTTACTTCTTGAAGCTGGGCTCTTTTTCCCAAATGAAATTTAAACCAATCCAAAGCTTGTCCCCTTATACCACAGTGCACTAATTTACTAAGCAGCTGGTCATTACAGACAAAATCGAAAGTCCTTGTCATGTCAAGGAACAAAAATGTAGTATAGTTACTCAAATTTACATTGTGTAAAACTTCGTTAACCAAGTGAATAGCAGCTTGACTGTGTAGTAGAACGATTTGTTTTGAAATCCTTTTTGAATTTTTATGAAACGACTGTGGTAGGTAAAGCTCGGGATACACCTTCTTTGCGGTGCATATGTGTGCACCCAGCAGTCTTGTTCTTATATTAAAGATAAGTGATTCTAGTTAGCTCTGTATCAGGGGCACGGCGTGCCCCCCGCAGACAAGCACCGCTCCCTTTTCTCGAAGCAACTCAACGCATTTTCGAGCTCTTAATATCTTTATTAGGGAGTAAAATAACTGTCTGAATTTTATGTTGCATTGTTTTTATAATATAGAGAGCTTATATTCCAAATTAAATGTTTCGATATTTCGTCATTCACTGAATCACTGCTTATCAAAAAGATAGACCTCTTCCAGGTGATTTAGAAAGTTGAAATTTGGCATGCAGGTAGGTAAGGGAAAAGCGTAAAAAACAGCAAACATCCACCCCTAAAAGGATCAAAAAGGAGTTCACAGCTTGTATGGTAGTCAACTTGAACTATCCTAATATCGACTTTGAGAACTTTCGGGTACTCATGTTATTTTGATTTTTGACTTGGAGAACCTCCTGGTAATTATGTACAAGTTTCATTAAAAAGATAGACCACTCTTAGGTGACTTAGAAATTTGGCATGGAGATAAGTAACTGGGAATTTGGCATGGAGATAAGTAACTGGGAATTTGGCATGGAGATAAGTAACTGGGAATTTGGCATGGAGATAAGTAACTGGGAATTTGGCATGGAGATAAGTAACTGGGAATTTGGCATGGAGATAAGTAACTGGGAATTTGGCATGGAGATAAGTAACTGGGAATTTGGCATGGAGATAAGTAACTGGGAATTTGGCATGGAGATAAGTAACTGGGAATTTGGCATGGAGATAAGTAACTGGGAATTTGGCATGGAGATAAGTAACTGGGAATTTGGCATGGAGATAAGTAACTAGGAATTTATGAAGGAAAAAGTTCGTGAGTTTGTTTCTAGGGAGTAATCTCTGGAACGACTTAACCGATTTAAAAAATTCTTTCACTAGTTGAAAGGTACATTATTCCTGAGTGACAAAGACTATATCTACGCTCAACCTCAAAGACAATCATAAAAACTATGCCCACACGAGCGAAGCCGCGGGCAAAAGCTATTCTCATATATTTTTACGTGATAGTCCTAAGACGTACCAAATTTGACAATGTTTTTGGTGAGATATACGAGTATGTATCTGGCGGCAATAATGAAAGTTTTCTATTTAAAAGTGTCTTTAATCGATATTTTTTTTCTTAAAATGTAATTTAATTTAACACGACCTTTAAATAGTAAAAAAATGTTTTAATTTTTAAAATACATACTAAAACTCTTTCTTTGGGTTCACTTATATCTAGTTGAGTACTTTCTAATCTATCAATATCACGCCTTAAAATATGAAGGCATTACAAATTTTTCATTCATATTCTCAATCAAGAAGTGTGTCTGTTCATCCGTGGCGGCGATCTCCATCTTCCTGTAAGTCTTGTAGATCATGCCCAGGATCAGTAAGTAGACAACTGCAAAAGAAAACAAAAAGTTTTATAAATTATTGTAAAGAGTGTCTCTTTATGTGTAATTTTAAGACCCAATTTTTTTAAACTATTTAATAAATTAAAAAAAACTAAAAACCGACTACGGAAAAGTATGAAAACAAGAGAGTTCCCGTCTGAAGTCATAGCCTTTATTTTTCCCTTCATCTGGGGTAATAGCCGTGGTCGCAAGCCCTATCATAATCAAAATTTTTATCACAAGTACCTAACATTATGGCTTGCGACCACGGCTATTACCCCAGATGAAGGGAAAAATAAAGGCTATGACTTCAGACGGGAACTCTTGTTTTCATACTTTCATTCAGATCAAGTCAGGTCAGATCAGGTCAGATCTAAGAAGTCTTATCAAGACAGAGTTTCATTAAAATCGTAAGAGTCACTTTGGAGAAAAAGTGAAGAACAATCTGGATTTGTATGGGAGGTACCCTGTTCAGATTTTCTTGGACTAACAGGCTAACGCGTACTGTATGCCATATACAGTTAAATAATGTTCCTCTAACCCAAATAACACCCAGATGCGTCCATTAGTTTGGGAACTAGAGCACTGGACAAACGAACAGACACATACACACTTACACACACACATTTTTTTGTTTTTTAGGCCATAATATTAGTGTAAGACAATCGATTGTCATCAAAATCTCAACTTCGTTTTATTTGCCATCACAATACTTTCTTCACTCCTTCGTCGCTCGAAAGTGAAATGAATCCCACCAAAAACATTTTAATGTAAAAATGTTGCCAAGACGAGTCTACGTAGCTTACCCTGTGAAAAATTTATCAGATCTGGTATAAAGCCAAGCTCTAAAGACTGCACGCTCTAAACCTACAAGCTTTACACTATACCTTATTCAAAATATATGAAAAGTTGGTCACATCTCACGTAGAGCCAGATTTTTGATCTATGCGCCCCAACTTTACGCGACCTCCTGTGTAAAGCCCGTGAACTTTCCCTCTGAGCTACGGAGGCGGTGCCCCCGGATAAGTATACAACTTTACGCGACCTCCTGTGTAAAGCCCGTGAACTTTCCCTCTGAGCTACGGAGGCGGTGCCCCCGGATAAGTATACAACTTTACGCGACCTCCTGTGTAAAGCCCGTGAACTTTCCCTCTGAGCTACGGAGGCGGTGCCCCCGGATAAGTATACAACTTTACGCGACCTCCTGTGTAAAGCCCGTGAACTTTCCCTCTGAGCTACGGAGGCGGTGCCCCCGGATAAGTATACAACTTTACGCGACCTCCTGTGTAAAGCCCGTGAACTTTCCCTCTGAGCTACGGAGGCGGTGCCCCCGGATAAGTATACAACTTTACGCGACCTCCTGTGTAAAGCCCGTGAACTTTCCCTCTGAGCTACGGAGGCGGTGCCCCCGGATAAGTATACAACTTTACGCGACCTCCTGTGTAAAGCCCGTGAACTTTCCCTCTGAGCTACGGAGGCGGTGCCCCCGGATAAGTATACAACTTTACGCGACCTCCTGTGTAAAGCCCGTGAACTTTCCCTCTGAGCTACGGAGGCGGTGCCCCCGGATAAGTATACAACTTTACGCGACCTCCTGTGTAAAGCCCGTGAACTTTCCCTCTGAGCTACGGAGGCGGTGCCCCCGGATAAGTATACAACTTTACGCGACCTCCTGTGTAAAGCCAGTGAACTTTGCCTCTGAGCTACGGAGGCGGTGCCCCCGGATAAGTATACAACTTTACGCGACCTCCTGTGTAAAGCCCGTGAACTTTCCCTCTGAGCTACGGAGGCGGTGCCCCCGGATAAGTATACAACTTTACGCGACCTCCTGTGTAAAGCCCGTGAACTTTCCCTCTGAGCTACGGAGGCGGTGCCCCCGGATAAGTATACAACTTTACGCGACCTCCTGTGTAAAGCCCGTGAACTTTCCCTCTGAGCTACGGAGGCGGTGCCCCCGGATAAGTATACAACTTTACGCGACCTCCTGTGTAAAGCCCGTGAACTTTCCCTCTGAGCTACGGAGGCGGTGCCCCCGGATAAGTATACAACTTTACGCGACCTCCTGTGTAAAGCCCGTGAACTTTCCCTCTGAGCTACGGAGGCGGTGCCCCCGGATAAGTATACAACTTTACGCGACCTCCTGTGTAAAGCCAGTGAACTTTGCCTCTGAGCTACGGAGGCGGTGCCCCCGGATAAGTATACAACTTTACGCGACCTCCTGTGTAAAGCCCGTGAACTTTCCCTCTGAGCTACGGAGGCGGTGCCCCCGGATAAGTATACAACTTTACGCGACCTCCTGTGTAAAGCCCGTGAACTTTCCCTCTGAGCTACGGAGGCGGTGCCCCCGGATAAGTATACAACTTTACGCGACCTCCTGTGTAAAGCCAGTGAACTTTGCCTCTGAGCTACGGAGGCGGTGCCCCCGGATAAGTATACAACTTTACGCGACCTCCTGTGTAAAGCCAGTGAACTTTGCCTCTGAGCTACGGAGGCGGTGCCCCCGGATAAGTATACAACTTTACGCGACCTCCTGTGTAAAGCCAGTGAACTTTGCCTCTGAGCTACGGAGGCGGTGCCCCCGGATAAGTATACAACTTTACGCGACCTCCTGTGTAAAGCCAGTGAACTTTGCCTCTGAGCTACGGAGGCGGTGCCCCCGGATAAGTATACAACTTTACGCGACCTCCTGTGTAAAGCCCGTGAACTTTCCCTCTGAGCTACGGAGGCGGTGCCCCCGGATAAGTATACAACTTTACGCGACCTCCTGTGTAAAGCCCGTGAACTTTCCCTCTGAGCTACGGAGGCGGTGCCCCCGGATAAGTATACAACTTTACGCGACCTCCTGTGTAAAGCCCGTGAACTTTCCCTCTGAGCTACGGAGGCGGTGCCCCCGGATAAGTATACAACTTTACGCGACCTCCTGTGTAAAGCCCGTGAACTTTGCCTCTGAGCTACGGAGGCGGTGCCCCCGGATAAGTATACAACTTTACGCGACCTCCTGTGTAAAGCCCGTGAACTTTCCCTCTGAGCTACGGAGGCGGTGCCCCCGGATAAGTATACAACTTTACGCGACCTCCTGTGTAAAGCCCGTGAACTTTCCCTCTGAGCTACGGAGGCGGTGCCCCCGGATAAGTATACAACTTTACGCGACCTCCTGTGTAAAGCCAGTGAACTTTGCCTCTGAGCTACGGAGGCGGTGCCCCCGGATAAGTATACAACTTTACGCGACCTCCTGTGTAAAGCCCGTGAACTTTCCCTCTGAGCTACGGAGGCGGTGCCCCCGGATAAGTATACAACTTTACGCGACCTCCTGTGTAAAGCCCGTGAACTTTCCCTCTGAGCTACGGAGGCGGTGCCCCCGGATAAGTATACAACTTTACGCGACCTCCTGTGTAAAGCCAGTGAACTTTGCCTCTGAGCTACGGAGGCGGTGCCCCCGGATAAGTATACAACTTTACGCGACCTCCTGTGTAAAGCCAGTGAACTTTGCCTCTGAGCTACGGAGGCGGTGCCCCCGGATAAGTATACAACTTTACGTGACCTCCTGTGTAAAGCTAGTGAACTTTGCCTCTGAGCTACGGAGGCGGTGCCCCCGGATAAGTATACAACTTTACGCGACCTCCTGTGTAAAGCCAGTGAACTTTGCCTCTGAGCTATGGAGGCGGTGCCCCCGGATAAGTATACAACTTTACGCGACCTCCTGTGTAAAGCCAGTGAACTTTGCCTCTGAGCTACGGAGGCGGTGCCCCCGGATAAGTATACAACTTTACGCGACCTCCTGTGTAAAGCCAGTGAACTTTGCCTCTGAGCTACGGAGGCGGTGCCCCCGGATAAGTATACAACTTTACGCGACCTCCTGCGTAAAGCCAGTGAACTTTGCCTCTGAGCTACGGAGGCGGTGCCCCCGGATAAGTATACAACTTTACGCGACCTCCTGTGTAAAGCCAGTGAACTTTGCCTCTGAGCTACGGAGGCGGTGCCCCCGGATAAGTATACAACTTTACGCGACCTCCTGTGTAAAGCCAGTGAACTTTGCCTCTGAGCTACGGAGGCGGTGCCCCCGGATAAGTATACAACTTTACGCGACCTCCTGTGTAAAGCCAGTGAACTTTGCCTCTGAGCTACGGAGGCGGTGCCCCCGGATAAGTATACAACTTTACGCGACCTCCTGTGTAAAGCCAGTGAACTTTGCCTCTGAGCTACGGAGGCGGTGCCCCCGGATAAGTATACAACTTTACGCGACCTCCTGTGTAAAGCCAGTGAACTTTGCCTCTGAGCTACGGAGGCGGTGCCCCCGAATAAGTATACAACTTTACGCGACCTCCTGTGTAAAGCCAGTGAACTTTGCCTCTGAGCTACGGAGGCGGTGCCCCCGGATAAGTATACAACTTTACGCGACCTCCTGTGTAAAGCCAGTGAACTTTGCCTCTGAGCTACGGAGGCGGTGCCCCCGGATAAGTATACAACTTTACGCGACCTCCTGTGTAAAGCCAGTGAACTTTGCCTCTGAGCTACGGAGGCGGTGCCCCCGGATAAGTATACAACTTTACGCGACCTCCTGTGTAAAGCCAGTGAACTTTGCCTCTGAGCTACGGAGGCGGTGCCCCCGGATAAGTATACAACTTTACGCGACCTCCTGTGTAAAGCCAGTGAACTTTGCCTCTGAGCTACGGAGGCGGTGCCCCCGGATAAGTATACAACTTTACGCGACCTCCTGTGTAAAGCCAGTGAACTTTGCCTCTGAGCTACGGAGGCGGTGCCCCCGGATAAGTATACAACTTTACGCGACCTCCTGTGTAAAGCCAGTGAACTTTGCCTCTGAGCTACGGAGGCGGTGCCCCCGGATAAGTATACAAATTCGGTAAAAATATGCGGCAACAGTCACGAGGTACCCTTCAAAGACTTCAAAGATCCGACGGGCAAAAGAGATACAAATGATTTTTTTTTATATTGTGATGGCAAATAAAACGAAGTTGAGATTTTGATGACAATCAATTGTCTTACACTAATATTATGGCCTAAAAAACAAAAAAATGTGTGTGTGTAAGTGTGTATGTGTCTGTACGTTTGTCCAGTGCTCTAGTTCCCAAACTAATGGACGCATTTCGGTGTTATAGATAGATAGGTTAAATAAACTTTCGTGACACAGCAATACAAATTAAATTTGTACCTTGTCCTATAACGACCACAGCGATGGCGGTGGCATCCCAATAACGAATTGGAGGAATGAGCAAGAGCCATCCATCAAAGAAGGTAGCGGAGGCCACCATCATGAAGCAGCTCAGACTCAGCATGCACACACCAAACACGAAGTATGCTTTTATGAGCTGTGGAGTTTTCTGAAAAATAAAGAAAAACATTCTGTTTTAAGCATATCCAACTGCACATCGACTATTACTCCTAAACTAAGAAGTTCGTTTTCCTTTCAAATTAATTATATGTCCTATTATTTCTAATAATTTTCAGATTTTCTGGAATAACGGTTTAGTTGGTACGGGGTGGGGGTGGGGGACATGTTACTAAGAGATATCAACACTTAGCAAACCCTCAGTACTCTTTGAAAAACCTATTCAACGATACATCGTTAAAAGTGCTAAAATAAATTGTACAGCCCCGATGTGCGTACTTTTTCGCGAAGCCTTCACCGTTTGTCATGGTCGGGCAAACACAAATCAACAATAAACATTACACCTACCTAGTGGCAAAGAACAAAGCTAGGTATATCAGACTTGACGAAATATTTACAAATAATTTGGGTTTGTATGGGAGGTACGTTACTCGGATTTTTTTCTGGAATTTTCAACTACTCGGTACAGTAGACCCCTATAAACTCCTAATTACTCACAAATTTTCATTAAAATCGTTATAGCCATTTTTGAGAAAAAGTAACAAAAAAACGTGGATTTGTATGGAAGCGACCTTAATTCAATTTTTATTGAAACAACGGACTACTGCGTGCTGTAGGTCATTTACAGTTATTAAAACATAGCGAGTTTCATCAAAATCGTTAGTCATTTTAGAGTAAAAAAAGTAAGTTATTTTTTACTATGGTGGCAACCCTGAATAATCAAGGTAGGGGAAATGTGCAAAAAAACGCCTGGAGATATAAAAATAATATTGTCCTAACCCGAATGACAGCTTAATCCGTCCAGTAGTTTCGTAACTAGAGCACCGGATGGACGTACAGACAAACAAATTTTTATTTCTGTTGTTTTTCAAATAATTAGTGCAAGACAATCGATCCACATCAAATTCTCAACTTTGATTTTTTGCCCTCAAACAATCCCACTTTATATGTAGTGGAGGTACCTCCTACCTACCCTGTCTAAATATATAAAAATCAATGCCACTTTTCGTTGTAATTTTATAACTCAAGTACTGCTGGACCGATTTCGCTAATTCTTTTTTTGTCGAGTTCGTTCTTGTCAGGAGAAGGTTCTTATGTAGGGTAAGGTAGGGTATTTTAGTGGAGTGTAGTGTAGGGTAGAGTAGGGTAGGGTAGTTTAGTGTAGTGTAGTGTAGGGTAGGGTAGGGTAGTGTAGTGTAGGGTAGGGTAGGGTAGTGTAGGATAGGGTATAAGGTAGGGTAGTGTAGGGCAGTGTAGTGTAGTGTAAGGCGGAACGTAGTTCGCCGGGACAGCTAGTTACTTATACATCATTCTGGTAAAAATTTCGGTGCTATGGCAATGACAATAACTAACCTAATCTTATCTTATCTTAATCGTTCTTGTTTTATTTACCTTCAGAACACCATGCAACAGAAGTGCAGCAAACACCATGAGGAAGCCGCAAAACATGGCGGAGCCTAGCGATAGCAGATTCAATATTGTCTGATCCCAATGCCTAGCAGTGAGCAGGAATCCAGCAATGCCTCCTACAACGCCTGCAGCCAAGGTCATCTGTTTACAAAAACAATGCAACATATTAATTTGCCATAAGATGTGCCTTACCTAAGTCCAAGGTAGCCATTCGATTTCAATTACCTTGGATAGGATTCTTATATTTTTTAAATTTAAATTTCATTGCATTTTATTTATTTTACATGACGCTGAGCGTGATGAGCTAAATCACATCTGACTGTGTTTCTAATACATTGCGACCCATGCAAACACGTTAAAAACGTATTTCAATGCCAAAAAGTTCAATTTTGCTAAATTTTGTTTATTTCCTTAAAAAAAAATACAAAACTGGCGAGATTTCGCGTATCATACACACAAGAAAATAAGGGTTCTGTACACACAAAAGGTGACCAACCTGTCTGTCTGTTTGTCTATCTGCGGGGTGTATTTCATGATCTGTAATAGGTAACAGTTGAAATTTTCTCAATTGCAAATCCTTGGCATCACTTCACCTGATGGTAAGTAAAGATAATGCCAAAGATGGAAGTGGGCTTCCAAAGATTCCCCAACGCCAATATATACTTAGGCCATGGGGATTGGGGAACTATCTTATCTTCAACGCAATGGAGAACTGGGCTATCTTATCTTCAAGCCAGTAAGTAGTAACTAAGCCAGGCGGGATTAGAAAATGCCCTTCCTCCAACCAAACCGAGCTCACAATGTTAGACTTCACCGGGAATCGAACCGGCAACCTCCTGATTATTATTGTTAACTAGCATTTGCCCGCAGCTTCGCCCGCGTAGACATCGTTTTTATGACTACTTTGAGGGTGAGTGGTGCGCGAGCCGCAAGCGACTCGCGAGCGTGGCCTTAAGTTTTTTCGAGATCTTCTGAGGAGGAACTATATCGGGCTATTCTGATTAGCAGTGTATGTCACTTCCCACCCCCTATACCAGTTCTGTACAAAAAATCACATGAATCCGTTGCTCCGTGGCGACGCCGACGTGCGCGAGCGTGGAAATGAATTTTTTACAGACCCCCGGGAACTATAATATCAGGATATGCTAATTAGTAAATTATGTCATTTCACACCCCTTCAACTATCTCTGTGCCAAAAATTACAATAATCCATTGTAAAATAAATTAAACAAGAAAGAATAGATTTTCAGTTCCCTCAGGAACTAAATCGGACTAAGCTATTTTCACGGGATAAACGTGACACAGACTACCTGCGTGCTAAATTTTCGATTTCGATTGGTCGAGGTGTTGAAGCGTGAATAGAAAAAAATAAACAAGCACATTTTCATATTTATAATATTAGTAAGGATATTTTCATTATGTTTTTTTTATTTTTATATTGAGTATTCCTATTGCCTTTATTATCCTTTTTTATATTACTTTTTTTTAATAAAGGGGGCCCAAACAAGAAATGTGACTTTTTAAGTTTTTTATCTTCTATATTGTTGATATATGAAGATTTTTTGGTACGGAACCCTTAGTGCGCGAGTTCGACTCGCACCTGGCCGGTTTTATTTGAACTCGGTTGGAAAAGGAAACGACTGAGTGTTCACACATCTAGGGTACCTGTTGCATTTCTTGCGACGCGACGCGACGTCTACACCATAATATATTAGTAGTTAGTACTAACGGTAGTAGCTAAGAATTAGAAATTGGTGTAGGTCCCGCTGAGTGCGGGGCTTTTACTTATCATACTGAACAACTTTTGTACTATGACTGCTGAAATCGCACAAAATATATTTAACTTTTCATACAAATTAATCAGCTGATTGACAAAATTTGTGGTTTTTTTTTACACTCCGTCCAAATATTTTTTTTAATAATTGAATATGTGTTCCTGGGGTAAAGTTGTTCAGTATGATGAGTACAACCTCCAGTTAACGGGTCTTACCCCAGTTTTGTTACACCTGTTTAATATTAGTATCTACTAACGTATGGACTATGATCAGAGCTATGATGGATGCCTGCCTAGTGCATAGTGCCTAGTGCCTAGTGCCTAGTGCCTAGTGCCTAGTGCCTAGTGCATAGTGACTAGTGCCTAGTGCCTAGTGCCTAGTGCCTAGTGCATAATGCCTAGAGCCTAAGTCCCTAGTGCCTATTGCCTAGTGCCTAGTGCCTAGTCTATAGTCGTGTGAATTACAATAATTTAAAAAAGGACGAGACAAGCGAGACGCATCTATTGACACTTCATTTTTGATGAAATCGGTTAGGTAGTTAAGCCTTATCAACCAAGAAACTTACTGACAAAATCTTACATTACGTTCTACATAAGGTTCTACGAATAAATAACACAGTTTTTGAGACGTCATTCATACATAACGTGTGCATGACCTTGTAAATGGCTCACCACGTTCAAGATTGCGAAGACGAGTGTCCCGGTCGCCCAGGGGCAGATACTCGTAGGACATTGTGTCCGTGGTGTGGTTGGCATCTTTGTCTGAAAACAAATGTCGAGCAATAAACTATACGTTCACTTTACAAATGCTACACTCTCATTCATGTTCATTCTTTCTTTGCATATTTTTATAGCAAATCACAGGCTTATTATGCATTTATGTAGGTACTCGTACCTAACTGAACATTTTTTTGATAAACTGCTGAAATTGTCAAAATTTTTATAACATTCGAAATATAATCAGCAATACACAGAGTGACTGGTACATACATCTCTTAAATGGTGATTCTAATATAAAACTGAACAACTCTTGTTCAAAGTGACTGGTATAGAAACATCTTATAAATGGTGATTCTACTTATGAAACTAAACAATTTTTGTTCTAAGTAACGGTACAAAACCCTTAAATGGTGATTCTACTTACGAAACTGAACAACTCTTGTCCTATACTTTTTTGACAAAATAAATTAGCAGATGAAAGGGTTTGCCAGGTATGAGTCACTGCCGGATACCGGTACCTGTTACCGGTCACCCTGCATTATGAGCTGCTCCTTCACTTCACTAGCACCCGGTATGGTACAGGGCTTCTGTCCGGGATACTGAACAACTTGTCTTAAGGAACGTATGGACAAATCGCAAAAAACTAATAAAAAGAAGGGGCCATACCTACACCGCCAGTTTTATCATAAATTCCATTATTTTTTGGGGCCTCTTGCGCGGTCTATGACATCCTCGGCGAAATACAAGGCGGGTCCCAATTTTTGTGTTTTCGGCAAATAGATCTAATAGGCGGGGCGTGGGCGGTTAATTATTATTTTTCTAGCCCGACCTACGAAGCCCTCGAATTTGTACGTTTTTGGTACCTAACGCTGTTTTTGTATAATGCCCGCCGCGCCGCCGCCGAAATGCCGACAAAGACTTTCATCTTTAAATGTTCGACTTCCCATTAGTAGTGGGCACTGGGGGATATATCTTATATATCTTATACTGTATGATCAATTGATCATACATAATATTAACTATCATATTATGTATGATCAATTGATCATACAGTATAAGATCCTACAATAGTACATTGCCGCTTTTGTAAGATAATAATATTTTGCAGTATGCTGTCAAAATGATCATTTGGCTACATCGAGGATCATATATTTATGATAATGTAATACCCGCCTAAGCTATAAGAGCTAAGGACGATCAGCTTATCGATTTGTTATTTTTTCGCGATGGGGAAGGTTGTTCCGAATAACGCGCACGAGCCCTTTATAAAATACGGGTATGTACCTACTTAGTAAAATAGTAGCACCATGTACAAATTAATATTTCTGCCCATGATAAAGACACATACAAACCAACTAGGTGTAAGGTCAGATCCTAGTCAGATTAAACAATATATTTTTATCGTAGGATAGGTACTTACAGTTTTAATAAATTCACTACAAACTTTTGTGAAGAGAATAATAAGTAATCGCGTTTCAGTCTATAAAAAAATAATAGATTTGGGTTACTGCTGCAGCCGTTAGCAATAATTTAATACACACTACACATCAGCACAAAAATCAGCAGCGTAATAATAAAATTTGCGAGTGGACGTTCGGTTATGTACAGTCGCGTCGTCGCCGTACGCCTGCAATCTGTCTGCTGAGCTGGGGGAACTTCGGACAGCAAAAAACGCGTCTGCGGTGAGCCGGTGATGTCATCTACTCTTAATAACAACACAACAGCGGGAAAATGTTCGGGGCAGCCCACGTTTAGGTTGCTACAAATAAAATATGCAAATGGTTATTAGTGATTACCCATTTACCCGACTGTTCAATTTGTTTCCAAATGGCCAAACATGTAAACAAAACGGTAAGTGTTTCCTCAGAAATAAACTAGTTTCAATTGATATTTATGTCATAAAAACAATAATGCAATTAACTGAATGCAATTCTCGTAGGAACATGCTCGTTTTATAAATGTAAGTGATCGATCACTGATCAAGCTATAATGATAAAATGGTTTGTTTACATGTTTGACCATTTCCAAACAAAATAGGTAGATCTTATTGTATGTCTGTTTCTTTGACTGAGCTTGCAGCCTAAACGGCTTGATGGATTTTGCAGGGCGAGATGTCTTTACATTCGTCTTGATCCCCGGAGCATTGAACTTATTAATACTAGCGTAAGTAAATTAGTTCAATACCCCTGTGTAACTTATGTTATGTTATGTATGCTCTTAGCGAAGCTGTACCGGTTACAGAAGGCACAGCCCAGGGTTCGGTTCTGGGGCCATTGCATTACATTACCTATGTAAATAGTCTAGCTCCCATGATAACCAACTGTGAAATGTATCAATTCGCAGACGATACATGTCTATTGTCAGCCGATAAAGACCTGAATTATGCGCTATGTAATCTTCAAAAAGACTTTGATATTCTCTCCAAATGGTCGCATGATGCAGGCCTGGCATTAAATGCATCCAAAACTAAAGTAATGTACATAAGCTCAGCTCAAAACAGGCTCTTCATAAAAATAAAACTAGTTGCCCATGACCACCTTTGCCTACATAGTAAAGATAACTCACCATGCAAATGCCCCTCCATTGAGGTAGTAGACAAACAAACTTACCTTGGTCTAATAATCGATAGTCACCTAAAGTGGACTGATCACATCTCCTATGTTTGTGATAAACTGAGAGCAATTTTAGCTAAATTCAAAATCATCTCTAGAAGAATACCTTTTGTAATTCTTCTACGCTTATACACAGCACTGGGTGAGTCTATTATATCATATGGCCTTAGTAGCTATGGACGTACTTTCAAAACCCATCTAGACCAAATTTATCAACTGCAGTTACGTATACTTAAAACAATCGTCCCACCAAAAATCAAAGAATCTTTTAAAAGCGATTATACTGAAATCTTTTCCTTTTGTAACATAATTCCGGTTCATAATAAAGTCAACTATAACCTACTCAGTGAAAACTTCTTTAACCAATCCCTACAAACTGTCACCCAACACGGAAAGCAAACTCGAGCGGTAAGAAACGAGACTCTAAGATTACCGAGAATAATAAACTTGTACGGAAAAAGAGAACTAAAATATATTGTACCGTTCCTAATCAACCAGCTACCCACAGGTCTCAAGGCAGAAATTAATAAAAACAATATAAAAAATAAATTAAAATTATTCTTTCTTGCTAATCCTAATATAAAATTCGAATAATCATAAAATTCTGAACATTAGTAATAGATATAATAACATACAAATTATAATAATATAAAATAAAAAATACTCCAAAAGTCACATCCTGTTTGTCAAGAAATCATACCTGTATCAGCGACATACACTCACACACAGTCACACTTAAAGTACTTTCACAGATAGGGGTACACATTGACGTCACCATTGTTCTTGTGTTGTGAACATCTTTGTGGCAATTCTTTTTATTTAAGTACCTACACTACATAAATATGCCTTGGGTGTCACCTACCCTCATCATTAAATTAAATAGTCTTCGACTTCTGTGCAATACAAAAACCCGATAGGGTTTCTTTTGTACTGTATTAATATCTGTATGTTTGTTCTTTAAAGCAATAAAAAAAAAAAAAAAAAAATATGTATGATAGTTACATTTTTGCCCAACTGCCCAAAAAAGTAGGGTTGGTAATGTTTTTATTTAGGTTATTAAAAAATTAAAATATGTGGTACAATATTATGTTGCTCCTTTAGCTAAGTCCGAGAGAATACGGGCGGAAGATGACCGCGCCGCATAGAGAGCATACAAGGGACGACCAACCGCGGAACGCCCTCCTGTTGGACGCTCCAGGTACCGATGGAAGGACGAAATGTAAAAGGACCTGAACTGAACGCCCTCCAAAAAGTCGATAGGCATGAAGTGGTGCGGGAGGGAAGAAAGTTCCGTGATTTGGTGTCAGGGGCCAAGATCCCATGTTGAGCCGCTGAGCCGGCGCAGCTCGCCGTAGGTAACTAATTAGTAATCTGTGGCCGTAGTGTAAGTGATAGTGAAGTAATGTTTACAGGACAACACTAACAACGTTAAGAACAATCGAATTTTATCACACAAGCGTTAAATCGCTGAAATGTTTTTTCAGTGACTAGTATACATTTGAAAGTTCATATCTTAAAAAGTACTGAACCGTTTATGATGTAACTTGCACTGTTCGCTAGTTTGAAAAATACTTAATCCAATAAAACAATCAGAATTTTCGTTTCTAAGAAATACGCGGACAAACATATCAGCATTAAAACAAACATACATACAAGTACATACATACATAAACACATTTGTGAAATTTGAACTACATCAAAATTAAAATAATTTATTTTAAATAGGTGTTTACACACACTTTTGAATAGTCAAAAAAAAACTTATTGTACATTACAAATAATGTCATGATTTAGATTACCGTCTCAGGTAATGGTATTTGTAATAGAATCAACATAAATATCTTTGTCATTTACATAATCTATTATTTTATAATATCCTCTAGAGTACAAGCATTTTTTGACATGAGTCTTGAATTTATTCTCTGACAAACTAGTTATATTTTCAGGAATTTTATTGTAGAATCCTATACATTACCCAACAAATGACTTTTTAACCTTACTCAGACTCGAAAAGGCTATATCCATTTTATTTACATTTCTTAAATTCAAATTATGAATGTCATTGTTTTTAGGAAATAAATGCAAATTCTTACGAACGTTTCATATTATATAAATTGACTAGCAACAGTTAAAATATTGATTTCTTTGAACTTACTATGTAACGACCGACTCACGTGAAGTATCTGATAGATTGCGGGGATAGATCTTTTCTGCAAGATAAAAATAGTTTCTATATCGGCCGCATGCCCCCACAGTAAGATGCCTAAAACATCATACTATGGAAGTAACTAAAATACACTAGTCTCGCAGTACTTACATCAGTTAACTGTCTTATTTTCTTAACGGCATAAGCAGCTGAACTAAGCCTTCCCGATAAAGTTTCAATGTGTGGTCCCCATTGAAGTGAAACATCCAAAGTTATACCAAGGAACACCGTAGTATTTACAAATTCTAATTTATTAATGTCTAATATTACACTTTTATTGACCTTTTTTACATTTGGCAAACAAAATTTTATACATTTTGTTTTCTTAGCATTTAATAATAAGTTGTTAACAGTGAACCAGTTCATTTTTTTGAAAGAGTTTTATTTACTTCGTCAATTTCGTTTTCTTTCCTATTCACTTCATATCAGCCAAATGACGTCCACTGCTGGACATATGCCTCCCAAGGATCTCTACCGAATAAGAGACGTATCATCTGCAAACAACACAATATTTGACAGATGTTGCACCATAAAAGGCAAATCATTTACGTAAACAAGGAAAAGAAAAGAACCTAATATGGAGCCCTGGGGCACACCCATTTTTTACCCTAGATCCAGATGAGTTCGTGCCATTCACTTGTATTTTTATTCATATGGAATTATATGTTTTACATATTTAGGTCTCAAAGGGTACTGCTTATTTCGAGAGATGAGGTGAGATGATGCCATGGGCTTACCAATTGTAAATAAAAAATATCTTCCAGCAGACTCTAATTTAATTAGGTAGATATCCAAAATTGCACTCTAAAGCTACTCCCATCCTCGCTAGACTGAATTTGAGTCCCCTTCTTTAATCGCTGTATTTTCATACATTTTTACTACTTCTCTTAGAATATAATGGATCTTCCAATCGAATTTGACAATGGAATTATCATTTCTAAAATGAGCTCTCCGTTCATGGACAACTTTTTCAAAGAAACGTGAATTCCAAGCTCAGTTACATTCCAATTTTCATCAGCATCGTTAGAGCCGTTTTCGAGGAATCGTTTTTTTTATAAATATATATTTTAAGAATTGGCCACTCAAAGTAATGGGATAAATCCTATTTAAATGTGCATAAAATGTTTATACGGTTCGGCTCAACTCTGACCTTGTGTGTTTATGTATGTAAACGCTTTCTGATAATGACATATCTCAGTAATGTTTGTACCTACGAGTAGGTATTACAGTTGAGCGGTAAAATATAAATAGGATAAAAAACGTTGACGTAGAGCCGCAAACAATCACTAAACAATTTCTGCTGGATAACGCGTTCACAAAGTTTTCCAGAGATTGCAACAGGAGTTTCCTGTATACGTGCGATTTCAATAATTCACGTCATAGTCATATATCACAAACACGTTGATTCGTATCAAATAGGTATCTACCACTAGTTTATAGAGGTCAAGTTCAACAATATCTATCTATACAGGTGTAACAAAATTGGTGTTGGACCCGTTAAATGGGGGTTCTACTCATATACTGATCAACTTTCCCCAAGGAACCCATTCTCAAAAAAAAGTCTGACACTCCATACGAAAATGTACAATTTCCTTAATCATTGTATCTTTTTTTTTCTCTTATGTTGTGCAATAAAGTGTTTTCAATCAATCAATCAATATTGATCGATCAGCTGATCGATTTGTATGAACTTAACTATTATAGATCTCAGTCTCTGACTCGCGATTTGCGCCAGTATAATACAAATTATATAAAAGAAGCGATTGAGAACAACAAAGGCTCAAAAGTGTTTTGATCTGATGGACAGTCTGATCTGTCTGTTAGACAAAGCCAACGGACCTGAGATACCGCGTGATGATAGAATTACGTCTGAACTTCTGAAAGCAGGTGGAACACCGGTACTTAAATAAAATAAATAAATAAATAACTTTTTATTATCAGATTAAAAATCTATAGTTACTGAAAGCTCTTCAGAATTTATTTATTTCCGTTTTACTCGAGGGACAAACGCCTAAGCCATATCACAGAAGTGTGGTCGTGCTTTTCTTCAAAATGGGTGAAAATACCCTGCTGAAGAACTACAGAACCATCTCACTTCTGAGCCATATCTACAAGCGGTTTTCGAAACTCTATACGAATCGTCTCGTACGCAATTTTGACGACTTCCAGCCTCCTGAACAAGCCGGTCTCCAAAAAGGTTTAGTACCATAGACACATAGATACATACGCTGCGGCAGATTATACAGACATCGAATAGTACAATCAGCCACTATGCTTAGCGTTCGTGGACTATGAGAAATTCTAGCAATACCATTACACAAATAAAACAAAATCAAAGTCTACAAATATTTCGTATGAAATGAAATTAATGCTAATGAGTACAGAGAACTGCAAAAATAAAATGCCTAACAGGAAAATCCGACTATGCATGAAGCCTCGCCTTGACAGCGCGTAAAAGAAGATATTTAATTTTACCTATTATTTTAAATAGCGTGGTGTTTTTTGATGTGATTAATATCTTTCCTCTCGCTTTCCTGCAATCTGTGTGAGTGATTTTATGATAAGGGAAGGAAATGTGTAACAGGAAAAGAGTTTTTTTTCCAGACACGAATGCTAAGGAAACATGGCCATGCTGCCTAATGCGAGGCCGGTGGCCGAACTCCGCATAGCGGGAAGGTTTTTTAAGCCCCGACGCAAAAAAGGGGTGTTATAAATTTGACGACAATGTATGTGTGTGTGTATGTCTGTCTGTCTGTGGCATCGTAATTTTTAAACGGATGGACGTTTTTTTACGTGAAATCAAGTTTCTTGCGGTGGTTCTTGGCTATATTTGGTAAAAGTCGATTTAGCAGTTTGAAGATTATCAGCTCTTATCTAGGTGATGAAGGGATGTGGGCAACTTATACCGGTCTGATCGATTCAAAAGTTTGGTATTCTGTAATTGTAACAATATTGCAAAACCATGGTAACCTTGACCTGATGCTTCACCATCTCCTGGAATCTGCAGGATACCCAACTCCTCACCAACTTACAGCAGAGGCATCATATTGGGCTCATTGGAATACTCTCAATGAATAAGTGTTAGAAAGAATATGGTAACCTTAATCTGATGCTGCATCATCTCCTGGAATCTGCAGGATACCCAACTCCTCGCAAACTTACAGCAAAGGTATCGTGTTTGGGCTCATTGAAATAGTCTCAATGAATAGATGTTAGATGGTCAACTGGTATTTGGAGATGAAGCACCATCTCATCTCACCAGCATCCATCATCAGCTCATCGGAATAACCTAAAAGAATACAACTATCGGTCTATATATATACCTACTTACCTACATATAATATTTAAAGAATTATCCTCTAATTCCTAACCATTAAGGAGTTGTACTTTCCATCATCAGTTCATCGATATGAAATGATGACTTTTAGACGGAAAAATTTGAATAAATTTACAAAATACTTACATAAAATACGTAATACGTGCCTTAAAAATTTGAGGGTTGCCCATTTTTTTTCTCTAGGATTCCGTCATCAGATCCTGACTTGGTGACAAAATATGCAACTATCGGTCTATACGTACCTATGTATCTACGTATAATACTTAAATAATTATTCTCCAACTCCTTAAAGTTAAGGGGATATACCTTCCATCATCAGCTCATCAACATGAGACGATGACTACCAGACGCAAATAGTCAAATAACTTTAGATAATATATGAAACAAATAAGTTTTATAGGCACATAAAATTTGAGTGTCGATTTCCCTGGGATCCCATCATCAGATCCTGACTAGGTAATAAAAGGGACCACTTCGGGAGTATACTCTTTCAAATGAAAAAAAAAAGAGTTTAAAAAATCGGTCCACAGTGAACATAGTAATCGGTAAACATTCATAAACGTTGTCTGGAAGAGATTGCTTTTAGCAATAAGACCGCCCACTGTACATTATATACAATATCCCTATGTATTAGCTTTACGAAGTTGTGTTTGGTGTACTCCTCCTTTTTGAAGTCGGTAAAAAATAATTAAATAATAAATTAATGTATGAATATCTTGTTTTTTTAAATTCACAATTGATAAGCCCTTGGCATCATCTCACCTGTTGGTAAGTGACGACGATGCCGAAGATGGAAGCGGGCTTACCAAGATTCCCCAACGCAATGGAGAACTGGCTATCTTATCTGTCAACAACGGATAGAAATAGAAAGATACTACATATCTTAATGCAATTTGAAGTAAAGATAAATTATGTAAACAGCCGGCCATTCTGCACCTGGGGAATCACGCACAGTCAAAACAAATAACAAGAGTGAAGTTTGCGCCACATTGCGCATGCGCCATGCCCACTACTGCCCACGTGTGTGTGACGGCGAGCGCCGGCGTCCTCGCGTCGTCACGAATTCACACCTGTTGTCGGAGTTACATATTAATATTATATTTTATCTTTATTTTTTACCTTTATTGAGTACACCTACGTCACACCCCGGACACTTCATACAACGGGCCAGAAAAGACATTTCAAAAAAGGAATGACGGAACAAACATAATGGCAGCGAAATCCTATACATTCGACAACCAAACTGTAACCAATCTGTATCAATCTGGGTGACGAGGGGGTGAGGTTGCAGAGAGCGGCAGGGAGTGTCCATACTGTATGCTAGTATGTACTAAGATACATATTACATATATTTGCCTACGTAGTCTGAAAGTTTGCACCAAAGGAGTCAAGTTTTATGGGCCCAAGAAACTGTAACGTTTATTAAATTATTGATATTACAGTCTCAAATTATTATACCGTTATTGTACCGACCTCAAAAAAAATTAAGCCCCTAATTTAATTCGTATCCGCCTTTGATTTCGTTATTGTTGGTTAATGTTGTGTATTTAAGTATAATAATATTATTTCACACTTTTGAGTGAATTTCATTTTGAAGTCGGTTTTAAGTTTTTTAAAACTTATTTTTATTTTCTTTATTTTTAGTGGTAATGCTATCTATCTAGCAACGTTAAATCCAATCACCTATACTCACCAATAGGAATTATCAAATCATAATACATGTGTTTCATTAACAGATACAGGGTCCTGTGGCTTCCATCATCATCTCAGCAGCATGAAAGTGAAGGAGTTAAATCGTCCATCAGCAGCTCATCTGAATAACTTGAAGGAATACAACTATCGGTCTATGCATACCTACGTATATATCTATGTATAACATTAAAAATAATTTTCCTGCAACTCCTAACCGTTAACGAGTTTTACCATCCTACATCAGCTTATCAACATGAGAATATGACTAACAAACGCAAGTATTTTAATAGTTTTCAAATTCAAATTGTTCATTATTTTTGAAGGGTTGCTCTCGATTTCCCTGGGATCCCATAATCAGATCCTGACTTGGTGACAATGGGACCCCCTCGGAAGTATACTCTTTAGAATGAAAAAAAATCTTTTAAAAATCGGTCCACAATTGACGGAAAAATCGGTGAACATACATAAAAAAAATTTACAGTCGAACTTAGTACCTCCACCTTTTTGAAGTCGGTAAAAAGATAAGACAGAAGTGAAAGCAATTTAAAAATGGTCTCTTTGAGTTGGTCCTCTAAGATTCATTTCTTCTGTTAGGGTGCCTAATGATAGTTAAACTCATATGTAATTCTAAGTAGTTCCATATCGTGCAACTCGACCAAAACTACGAGGGCGGTTTGATAAGTCCATGACTTTGGAAAGAAGAAACACTCTTTTTACATATATGTATATATTTTTATTTTTCTACGTAATCTCCTTTCAACTCTACGCACTTAGTCCAGCGATGTTCCAACCTCGTACTCCCATCAAAAAAATATTTTTTGTCAAACCCTGAAAAATAGGCCTCAGTTTCGGCTACCACCTCATCGTTTGACGAAAATCTTTGCCCGCCAAGCCATTTCTTCATGTTTGGGAAGAGGAAAATGTCACAGAGGGCTAAATCTGGCGAATACCGAGGGTGTGGCAATAATTCGTATCCTAATTCGTCAATTTTTGACGTCGCGATTGCAGACGAGTGGGCTAATTACTATTGAGTGTGGCACCGGGCATTATCCTGATGAAATAGATTTTTTTTCTTTGCTAGATGCGGTCGTTTCATGATCAACTTTTCATTGAATCTATCTAACAATGCAGCATAGTAAGCTCCGGTTATTGTCTTGCCTTTATCCAAAAAATCGATGTAAATAACCCCTTGGCTGTCCCAAAAGACTGTGGCCATTACTTTACCAGCCGAGCAAACAGTTTTTGCCTTCTTTGGGGCACGTTCCCCGGTAGAAGTCCATTGCTTCGACTGTTGCTTAGTCTCTGGTGTATAATGCTGGACCCACGTTTCGTCAACTGGTATGTACCGATGCATAAACTCACTCGGATTGCGAATAAACATGGCTAGGCATTCCTCAGAAGCTGTTACACGATTTCGTTTCTGGTCGACTGTTAGTAAACGCGGCACCCATCTTGCAGAAAGCTTTTTCATGCCCAGAATATCATACAAAATATAAAAAACTCGTTCAGTCGAGATGTGCACAGCATCACTTATTCCGCGTATCTTCACTCTACGGTCTGCCAAAACAATATCATGTATTTTATTCACCATGCCCTCCGTAGTGACCTCAATCGGCCTTCCAGGGCGCTCCGCGTCTTAGTAGTAGTAAGTCCACAACGAAATTCAGTGAACCACTTATGTACCATCCCATGAGAAGGCGCAGAATCACCATAATACTTTTTCAATTTGTCTTCGGTCTGCTTAATAGTTTTACCACGTAAAAAATAGTGTTTAATTAGCACTCGAAACTCGCTTTTCTCCATTTTCAAAGAGTACTTAGAAGTCATTCGACTGTTAGAAAGAATATGGTAAGAGAGCATTCAGTTTGATTTGCACAATCGCTTCGAATGCCTAGGATACTGCGAGAATATGGACGATTATAATGACAAATTAGTGGAAATTGTCCAAAAAGTCAGGTCTAAGATTCTTAAAAAACTCGCCGTTCAAACAGAACAAAAAAAACTTCGGACTTCACCAGCAACCTCATGGAAGAAAGACGCAGATTGGTTTTGCAGTCCTCTGAAGATGCTACTTAGTATCGACAACTAAACAGGCAGATCTCTAAGTCCCTGACTCGCGATTAGCGCGAGTATAATTCAAATTGTATTAAAGAAGCGATTGAGCACAACAAAGGGTCAAAAGTGTTCGCGAGACATCAAACCAACGAGAGAACAAAGCCAACTGACCAAGCCGAAAACTGAGGTGGCAGGATCATGTCGTCTAAGAATTCTAAGATTGAGTTGCTGGAAGAAGTTAAAAAGTTCTATGGACAATTGTACAAGACCACACGTCTGCCTGTCAGCGATCTGGCTAAAGACTCAAGAGCTAGACTAACCCGACACTTTACCGAAGCTATATATATAGATATTCGACATATTCTTCCTCCGACGTAACCAATTCTTGAAATTAATTTTTATACGACTTCATACAAACACTCACAATACACACAAACACATAGGTATTGGGTTCAAATCTGGACGGCCAATGTACCAATGAGTTTTCAAAAAACTTACGTACATACTTACCGATTGCTTTATCGGTGAAGGAAAACATCGTGAGGAAACCTGCACACGCCTGCGAAGAAACTCGAAGGTTGTGTGTGAAGTCGACCAACCCGCACTGGGCCCGCGTGGTCGACTAAGGCCTAATCACCCTGATTCAGGGTAGACTCGAGCCCCTCGGTGGGGACGTATATGAGCTGTAATGATGATGACATTACACATGCCACAATCACACTACACATATAACGTATAACACTTTGCGCTGCCCAGTTCAAACTTCTTGTTCTTATTTCTTTAATTGTACTTTTTTGTTTGTTTTATATATTTTTACTTTATAAATATTATTTTCTATTACATAATTTACGTTTAAACCTACTTGTCTTTTTTCAAATTTCAATTAATCGAATTTCACAATTTGCTTTTTAAAATGTAAAACCAATAATTGTAAAATTTATGTGTAATGGTCTATGAAATTGGCGACAAGTTAATAAATAAATAAAAAATATCCCGAAAGTCAGCCTGCACGAGACTGGAATGACTCTCAAACAGCTCAAGAACAACAAGGCACCGAGTGACGATGGAATTACGGCTGTACTTCTGAAAGCAGGTGAATCACCGGTCGGTACTCAAAGCTCTTCAGAAGTTATTGAATTCCGTTATACTCGAGGGACAAACGCCTAACGAATGGCACAGAAGTTTGGTCGATCCTGCTTTTCTTCAAAAAGGGTGACAACACCTTGCTGAAGAAGAACAGACCCATCTCACTTCTGAGCTATGTCTATAACCTGTTTTCGATATTCATTACTAATCGTCTCGCACGCCGCAGGTTTGACGACTTCCAGCTTCCCGAACAAGTCGGTTTCCAAAAAGGCTTTGGTACCATAGACCACATACATATGTTGCGGCAGATTATACAGAAGACTGAAGAGTACAATTAGCCACTATGCTTGGCGTTTCTGGACTATGAAAAAACCTTTGATTCAGTCGAAACTTGGGCTGTGCTACAGTCTCTCCTGCGGTGCTAAATTGACTATCGATACATTACGGTGTTGAAGTATCTGTATGAAAACGCCACCAATTTAGTTCACCTCCACAACAGTACTCGAAGCCTTCCAATTGCAGCGAGGGGTGAGACAGCGAGGCGTTATATCTCCGAAACTGTTCACCGCCGCCCTGGAACATGTTTTCAAACTTCTAGACTGGAGGGGACTCGGCATCAGTATCAACGGCGAGTACATAACCCACCATCGATTTGCTGACGATATCGTGGTCATGGCTGAGACTAAGGAAGACCTAAGTGTAATGCTCGATAGCCTCAGTAAAGTCTCTCAACAAGTGGGTTGATTTGATGATATGTTTTTACTGTCTACAATAAGTAGATCGTATACCTTTATTATCATTTGTTTTTTTTTGCCAAAAATTTCAGCGACTTTCATTTAAGTTCTTAAATTAGATATAGGTCACCCGAAAATATCATAAACAATATTGTAAAAGCTTCTAATTTGATAATAATAAAAAAAGTACACTATTTTCATTGTTTTTATGGTAATAAATGTTTTTTTTTAAAGATTCATACAGAAATCATTATTTACACGTTTTGCTTGTATTGCTCAAACGCAAGAAGTCCTTATCTTTTTTTTCCGGCTTTTTAAAAAAAAGCGCAGAATTAGGGATGTATTCCATATTGAAATCGTATAAAGGAGATGCTCACCTTTAAGGTGGTGTTTAATTTTTTTTTTCTATGTCCTCAACTTTTGAAGTTATTGCAAAGTTAATGAAAAATATAAAACTGCGATTATCTCGAAATAACTTTTTTGCAGCTAATGATGTCTTGCAGTAAGCCGACGATTTATTCTCTGACAAACTAGTTACATTTTCTGGAGTTTTATTGTAGAATCTTATACACTGCCCCACAAATGACTTTTTAACTTTACTCAGTCTCGTAAAGGCTGTTTTTAAGAAATAAATGTAAATTCTTACGAACGAACATGATGTTTTCATATATAAATTGACTAGCAACAGTTAAAATATTGATTTCTTTGAACTTATTCTTTAACGACTCACGTGATCGCATCTGATAGATTTCGCGGATAGCTCTTTTCTGCAAGATGATATAATAGTTTCTATATCAGCCGCATGTAAGATGTAGATACAGTAAGATGCCATAAGATATTATACTATGGAAGTAACTAAAATACACTAGTCTCGCAGTACTTACATCTGTTTTCCGTCTTATTTTCTTAACGGCAGCATAAGCAGCTGAACTAAGCCTTCCCGCTAATGTTTCAATGTGTGGTCCCCATTGAAGTAAAACATACAAAGTTATACCTAGTAACACCGTAGTATTTACAAATTCTAAGTTATTACTGTCTAATATTACACTATTATTGACCTTTTTTACATTTGGCAAACAAAATTTTATACATTTTGTATTCTTAGCATTTAATAATAAGTTGTTAACAGTGAACCAGCTCAGTATCTTTGAGAGAGTGTTGTTTACTTCGTCAATTTTGTTTTCTTTCCTATTCACTTTAAAAATAAATAAGAGAAGTATCATCCGCAAACAACACAATATTTGATAGATGTTGCACCATAAAAGGCAAATCATTTACGTAAACAAGGAAAAGAAAAGGCCCTTATATAGGGCACACCCATATTCACTCTAGATCCAGATGAGTTCGTGCCATTTACTTGTACTTTTTGTGTTCTGTTGTCTAAATACCAATTTATAAGACTGAGAGCCCCATTACTTTAGTTCGCTTATTACGAGCTCCTCGTTTGTAATTTGATTACACACGCACGCTCCATTGCCATTTGGGTGACCTTGAGCCTTCTTATAAGAGGCCCATAGTAAGCGACCATGTCTCAATATATCCACCTATAATAATATCAGATGGCTTACCACCGCCGCCTACATCAGCCAAACGTGGTTTCCCAGAATTCCAAACAAATGCGCAAATGCGAAAATATTATCAGCTCTTTTCCCGTTGTGTATATTATACCTATACTAGTAGAATGATGTCATCAAAATTCACAGTACCTAGGTAGGTAAATATGCTATCTGTGTGAAGTTCCCCGCAGTTCAGTTTGGCAGAGAATATAAAAACACACACACACAGTATGTGTATCATTTCAAGCCGCCGATGATTTAAATTGAGACGTGTAGCGTGTTGGATGTGAAGTTTTGCTCAACAAAAAGTACTCGGTGATAAAAGTTATCTATAAAGAAGTGTTGAGCGGTTTATGAAGGGCTAAACGCGATTGTTATTTTTTCGCAAAAGTTTTTGTGCAGTGATTTCGATAAAAATTGTAAGTATTTATCACATTCCTCTTAACTACCTGGCTACCTTGTGCAGTCGATATGTGTGTTATCTATCATATCAATGTTATTGCTCAACGTTGCCATATATACGAGTAGCATAACCTACAACTTTGGTATACTTCATCATCATGTCAGCTCGTTGGTCGACTTGACACACAACCATTGAGTTTCTTCGCATGCGTGTGCAGGTTTCCTCACGATGTTTTCCTTTACCGTTAAAGCAATCGGTAAATATGTACGTAAGTTTTGAAAAACTTATTGGTACATTGTCCGTCCAGATTTGAACCCTGAACATCTGGTTAGAAGGACCGAGTCGTTACGGTTGAGCCACCGATGCTTTTAAGTACAAATAAAATAAGTATAAATACAAAGCAAAAATATAAGTACCTAGACAATTTCAGGAACTTTGAAAAAAAACCTAATATTATTATGCAATATAACTTTGCAATATAACAACAGTGAATGGAAAATAATAAAACCGGCCAAGCGCGAGTCGGACTCGCCCACGTAGGGTTTCTTACCATTATATGTAGTAATAATATGTAATACATAATATGTATTTAATTTCAGGCAAAGATGCTAACCCCTCCATCGAATGTACTTGCAAACCGCTCGTGCGACTGTGAGACTGTGACGCTCGTCTACGCTATCTTTAAATTGGTAAGCTATAATACACTCATTGATACACACAATAATGAACTAAAGTTACCGACATAGCTCTCAGAATTGCTAAACTTAAGTGGCAGTGGGCGGGGCACATAGCTCGTAGAACGGATGGCCGTTGAGTCAGTAAAGTTCTCGAGTGACGACTGCGCACCGGAAAACGTACCGTAGGCAGGCCTCCCTCCCAATCCGCGAACCGTTGACCTGGTGAAGGTCGCTGGAAGCCGCTGGATGCGGGTAGCGCAGAACCGGTCGTCGTGAAAATCCTATTGGGGAGGCCTATGTCTAACAGTGGACGTCCTCCAGCTGATATGATGATGACACACAATAATACAAACAATAATACAAGCAACAATAAAAATGACAAAAGACACATTCATTGCCTGCCAAAAATAACGTTGCTTTTATTTTTTTGTTGAACAGTTTGTCCTGGCATTAGGTGTCGTAGGAGGCATTGCTGGACTCCTGGTCACCGATACGCCAACGTACTGGGCTGGGCGCGGGACCGACTTCAGCTTCCTTTGGATACTGATCATCCAGATTTGTGGTTTGCTGCTAGTGTTTACTGCGCTACTACTTCACGGTGTTGTAAAGGTAAATATACCAATTGGCAGGAATTTTCATAACCTCCCGAGGAAAAGGTATGTAGTAATAGATGCATTCAGTATGCAATAGGTACGTGCAATGTACAATGCGTTTTTCTTATTTTATTGCTAATATTTACAGTTATAAGTTAACAATTAAACAATAGTTGTTGCGCATAGTACTCAAAGATTCCGATTAAAGTCCTTGTATGAGTAAACTATTTATTTGTATGTGCGGCGCTAGTGTGCTGATCGAACCACGGATAAGATTATTTATTTGATCCGTGGATCGAACCGCATTACTTTCCGTTCATTCCAAAACAACCAAAAGTGTAGGAAGCTATGTTTCCACCAGTGATATATTACTGGCGTAATCTGTGGTTTCCACTTACTTTAAATTAGTTATCGCTATTGCCAACGAAAGTGTTTTAAAAATATTTAAATATTTTTAAGGAAGTCTTGTATTTTTTCAGAAACGTGCGGAATACATAAGAGCTTATGTAATGTTTGGTGTGGTCATGCTGTTTCTCACGAACTTCGGGATCGTGGCTTTTGCTACCTTCCTGAACCGACCGGACTACAGTCCGTTCCCTCCGTTTTCATATTGGGACCCCGCCATCCTCGCCACTATCGTCCTAGGACAAGGTAATAATTATTGAACAGATATTGAATATTGAACAGATGGCCGCTGGGGCACTAAAGTTCTCGAGTGGCGACCGCGCACCGGAAGACGTTACGTACGCAGGCCTCCCACACGGTGGACCGATGAACTAGTGAAAGTCGCCGCTTCCTTAAATGCGGGCAGCGCAGGACTTTTTGTCGTGGAAATCCTTGGGGGAGGCCTTAGCCCAGCAGTGGACGTCTTTGGGCTGATATGATGATGATGAATGCTAATTGATGGTGAGTGCGGCCGGAGCTCGGTGGGACTTGTGTGATTGGGTTAAGATCTCGCTAGTTAACTGAACCAGTACTCCTTTATATACTTTGACTGAACTGAAGCACGGTCGTTACGTGGATGAGTTTCACTGTTAGTGGCATTTTGCTCAACGGTTTTCGTACTAGTCAAGGCACGTTAAGCCTTTCATGCCGGTTGCTATTTATAACAAGATGGCAGTCGTAAAGCCGTTTTACACGTTTAATGGGCGGTTTTAAAAACTTCTGACAGTGGGGTTCGCACCGAGCCCTCCAACCCGGACTTGGCCCCCGTGTGTGGTACGGTCCAACCTTCTCGAGTGTGGGAAGAGACCCGTGTCCCAGCAGTGGGGCGTTTATTGACAGGCGAGATTATTACGTTTATGGGTTGTTATTGACACCCGAGATTAATACGTTTATGGGTTGATATTGACACGCGAGATTAATACGTTTATGGGTTGTTTTTGACACGCTAGATTAATACGTTTTTGGGTTGTTATTGACACGCGAGATTAATACGTTTATAGGTTGTTATTGACACGCGAGATTAATACGTTTATTGGTTGTTATTGACACGCGAGATTAATAAGTTTATGGGTTGTTATTGACGCGCGACATTAATACGTTTATGACACGCGAGATTAGTACGTTTATACCAGACAGGCTGAACGACGCGACGGACGCATTTCTAGATTAGATTTATTTATTTCATGTTATCAATGTCAAGCAACAATCACATTTTAAAAAGATGTTCGATAAGACGACGAAACTGAACAACTTTCCCTAATAGCCCAGTATACAGGGTGTAACATAAAGGTGCAGCGATACTTCATAGTACTCATCAAACTGAACAAGTATTGTTTTATAACTTTGCTGAAATCGCGATTTTTATTCACACAAAACCGGCCAATCAGCTGATTAATTTGTATGAAAAATCCATAATAAATTCGCGAAATGTATAGAGGGGTTTCAGCAAAAATTATTAGCGGCAAAAGATTTTTTTTCAAGATCATTTGGTATCGTGTGGGTATGCCAAATCTAAGTTTGCGAACTCTTCAATGGGGGGACCACTTTTGGTGGCCGAAAAACCTCGAAATTTTCGGCCTTTTACCAGGTTTTTCCTAACAACAGACTCGAAAACGGTCCATGTTTTGTGAATACCTGTTCTATGGCAAATAAAGAAGATAAAATTTCGCGTCGATTAAAAGAATAAATGCTAAATTGGTCCTGTGTTGCAGTAGTTAGATTTTTATAGGGATCTAAAAATAGCAACTTTTTCCAACTTTGCAAATAACTGTGTTACCCATTTTCAACGTGTTGTAACTTTTCAACATCAATCAAATCAATCCCCTTCCCCTAAAGATGTAGAACATCAATCTGTAAGTTCAAAAAGCAGCCGCCTCCGTAGCTTAGAGGCAAAGTTCACTGGCTTTACACAGGAGGTCGCGGGTTCGATTCCCGGCGGGGTCAATTGTAAGACTCGGTTTGGTTGGTGGTAGGGCATTTTCTAAGCCCGCCTGGCTAGCTACCACCATCTTATCTAAGTCTTGCCGCCAAATATCAATGTTGAAATCATTGGTGTGTTCCGGCATGAAGATAAGATAGCTAGTTCCCCTTTGCGTTGGGAAATCTTGGTAAGCCCGCTTCCATCTTCGGCAACATCGTCACTTACCACCAGGTGAGATGTCAAGGGTTTACCAATTGTGAATAAAATAATAAAAAAAGCACCAATTTTGTTTTTTTTCGAGGTCGTTAACTTATATTCCACACGACACCAAATAATCCTATAAAAAAATCTTTTGCCGCAGTTGATATAAACAGACCCCCTTTTTGGATCCTTTATATATTGACCTTTAAACAACATGTGTCGTCGTGCAAAGGAAGTAGAAAAGGAAAATCTGAGAAAATTTAATCAAATGTAGTCAGTCTACTTCTTATACATACCTAATACTTAAGTTTGATTACTAAATTATTATAATACCTATTATATTTAGAACAAATAATTTTCGAAAAACCTAAAAACATTTAGGTACAAGCTTTTAATATTGCATTGTCACGCGATATACGCATGCAAAATTTCAGCTCAATCGAAGACCTGGAAGTGGGTCAAATTTAACTTGCAAGATTTCACCCGAACAAACATACATACATACATACATACATTGCAAGTTAATTAAAAGCTTTTAAAATAGCGTAAAAGATTGCAAAATACTTAGTTCATGTTTATTGAGTGAAGGACGTTTTCTTACAGTAATGAAATGACTTACCGACACCGTGTCGTCCATATATTTCAGATTTTTGCAAAGATCTTTTGATTTAGGTATGTGGACTGTTGATCCTGATTTCTTTTTTTATTTTATTTTGCAGTTGTCTACGCACTGATATTGGTTGTGATCTACAAGACTTACTGGAAGATAAAAGAAACCGCCAAGGTTCTCGATGACTATAAACAGCTATTGGTTGAGAAAATCTTGGATGAAAAATTTGCAGTACCTGTATAATTATTTTAAGGCTTATATAAACGATAAGGCTTAATGCACAGGTACGAGTACTATAAACTAGTAGCTGAGGTGCTAATCACCCTGCTTTGGCATGTGATGACGATGACTATCATCACAACAGCCGAGAGACGGCTACTGCTATAGACATAATAGGCCTTTTTGGCAGGCGGGTTGGTGGTCGCCGTGTGCAGTGTGCAGAAAGGACGCTGCTGCTCATCCTCTGGTTTTTGATTGGATCTTAGTCGCGTCTGACGACACCCTCGGGAAGAGATATGGTGGTACTATTGTAGGGCCACTCCACTACTCACTATCTGACTAAGGCTAGTAACTAAGGTATCTTCTATAATTAATTGTAAGGGAAAAAAGGAGAAAATGAAAATGTGATACCAAACTTTATTACGGCTCTGAGGTTGGTCGCAACTAGTCGCAAGAGTTAGTCAGTAGGTACCATGCTTTACTACTCTACTGTACCGGCGCGCACGCACGCAAGCACTCGCTCGCGTCACAGTTCAGACCAGTAATAAAGTTTGGCTCGAAATGATCTTAAATACAATGTTGCATGTTTTGAAAACTAATTGTATTTACACAAAATATAAAGTACCTATATACAATAAAAACTAAATACCCACCTACCTGTCTCCAACAAATTTACTAAATTTAAATTTAATTAAAAGAAAACCCGATATTATACGGTTAGTAAGAATGTGTGACAGTATTGTAGGGGGCGCGGGAAAGTTAATTCGCAAAAAATGCGTCTCCCAAAATTATTGTGCGTATTTTGATCTACCTACTTTGTATGTAAAGTCGTTTTTTTCGCGAAGTGATCGGTATACTCGTAAATATACTTTTAGTTGTGTTCACAAAGTTCGTATCGACATTATAAATTATACATGACATAGGTACTTAAATCATGAAATTAATTGTATTGCATGTAAATTTTAAAACCATGTTAAAATGTCTGTTAAATTGTTTTCTGTAATTTCTTTACATAATGAAATGAAAAAACTAAACAATATTGTGTTATCTATAGGATACTGTTAAACCGTTTTTGTTACACCTGTATAATTTAATGTTTGTCAATGGCTGTGATTTAACTGTTTTTATTGATTTTACTTAAGTTGAACAAATCAAGTAGTTAAATATTTACTTTTTATTGTTTAAAAATATAAAACTGACTATTAAAAAATATTATTTTTATTTTTTTCTGGTGAAGTAGAGCAAACGGCCTCCCAAATTTCATTTTCTTTAGTCCATCCGCAGTTAGAAGGATATGGCAGGTGTTGGTGTGGAAGAAGGTGTTCCCTCACATATCCTCCTTGGTACATCGCCCGAAGCAAATGTTGTTTCAAAGCGTCCTTGTCGGCGGTAGGTTTTCAATACTCCGGTCTTTTTTTGTAAATAACTCTTTTCTACAGTTATTACTTTTTATATAGGCTATCCTACTAATATTATAAACGCGATAGTTTATAAGAATGTATGGATGTATGTTTGTTATTCTTTCACGCAAAAACTACTGAACGGATCTGGCTTAAAAATTTGGTAGGTACACGAATCAGGATTTGGATGAACACATAGGCTACTTTTTTCCACGCTCGCGAGCCTCGAAAATTCATAGAAATGTTGTCTACGCGGGTGAAGCCGCGGAAAACAGCTAGTATTTTCATATTTTTTATTTAGTCAAATTCGTCATGGTATAATTCTGAGCGACAACATTCCAATAATAATAAATTTATAAAAAAATTTGCGAGTTACTCTTTTTTTACTACAGACGGATAAAAATTTTATTCCATAAATGAATTCTTTGTCCCAGAATTATATGAAAACGACACCAAACTCGACCTAGTAGTATATGTGGACAGATATCGAGCGCAGGCTGTACCGCGAGATATGCACTTTTTCCTCCCCTCCCCCGCCTACCGGTGGCGGGTCACCCGTCTAAATAGCTCAAAACAACCCCAAGATCAACTGTTCCAAGCGGCGTCATCCTATATAAAAGTGCAGGGTCATGCCCAATAAAACCCCAACTATAAAGCTTGATAGTGTACTCGTAACACAGTCGAAGAGTCCATATACTGTGCTCGTACTATACTACGTTTGAGAACGTTTTTATAAGAGTTATGTACCTACCGCAGGCGCAGGCGCAACGTCAGGCTAGTCAAAGGCAGAGTACCTACTATTTTCAGGGTTGTCGCAGATTCGACTTACGGTAAAGTCAAAGTATATATATTAGTACTGTGGTAAAGTCAAGCTTTGTTTCGAGACTCGTTTTGGTTTGTGTTAATGCATTTTCTAAGCCCGCTTGTCTAGCTATCACCATCTTACCTAAGTCTTGCCGCCATAACATTAGTGATTTTCAGCATTGATGTGTTCCGACATAAAAATAACATGGCGTTGCCCATTGTGTTGGGGAATCTTAGTATTAAGCCCCTTCCATGTCGGAATCATCGTCACTTACCATCGAGTGAAATGATGCCAAGGGCCCATCTATTGTGAGTGAATAAAAAACCCCTTCAAGATTCCCATCGATTTAGAAAACACGAAAACCCCTGTGTGTGGGGTGTCACGTAACATTGACAAAGTCCAGGTAGTTCTGGACTGTTGTCTAATAAGTACTAGTTTGAAGTTAGTGCACCATGGCGCACAGAATGCTCAACAACACCCAGAGGGAGAATCGTGCGATAGGCGATATGATCACAGATATGTATATACTTTGTTTCTGTATAGCTGTTGTTTACGCTCATATGTTGCCGGTTTCTGAGTTGAGAGGGTTTTGCCGTAATCGCCACGCTTGGCAGGCGGGTTGCCGATCGCAGTGTGCAGTTTGGTGGGACAGTACGTGTAAAGAATGCTGCCAAACGCTGCTGCCCATCCTCCGGTGTTTGATCCCTTAGTCGCCTCTCACGACTCACGACTCACGACTCACGACACCCTCGGCAAGAGATGGCGTGGTACTGTTCTAGGGCACTCTAAGCGAGATGGAGGAGAACAAGGTCGTAACACATTCATTTACTCAAACTAGGGACCTTTATAGTTTTGCCATGTTCGTTGTATCTGTTCGTCGGTATGTCACAGCCGTTTTACTAAAAATTATCTACCAATAAAAAATAAAATAAAAAAGGACTTATCATATCATTATAATCGGCTGAAGGACGTCAAAAAGGCTTCCCTAAGGATATCCACAAGGATATACCCTTAATTTTTTGGGATTCACAATGTTCCACTTTTCGATATAAGGTATCAACAACGTGTAAAATTTAATTGCAATAGGTCAAGCAACATTTGCGTGGTGAGCCATTCTAGAAATGCATACATTTTATTTTTCCACGGGAACTCTTGAATTTTCCGGGAAAAATAGTATCCTATATGTTAACCCGGCCTATGTAGAACCACCAAACAAAATTTACACAAGACAATTAACAAATCACCAGACAAACGGACAAAAATTCCAAAAGTTGTTGTTTTGGCCTCTATATCGTTAGTAATGTCCACCACATTTATTATTTTCCAAAAATATTTCATGTACAGTCACGGCCTCGTTACAGTTTTATTATATATATAATTAATGTTACGGCTAAAGGTGGGTGTGAACATAAACTATTAGCCGGCTTCACTTTACCCAGGGGGGGAGCCTCGCTTCGTGAGGCTCTTCGACTGTAAAATCGAACAAACCTGACCGAACCTAATATCGCTCGCTTCGTTTGCTTACCACCCAAAAAACATTACCCAGCCAGTGTTGGGTAGACCTTGTTGTGTACGGTAAAACGCCGAATACCAACTAATAATCGGACTTTACCCAAACAACTTTAGCCGGCTAATCTTAAGTTTATGTTCACACCCACCTTTAGCCGTGATTGTTTAAATACAGAAAATGAAAAAAAAAAAGATTCAGATTCCTATTTATTGGTAAAACAAGTTACATGTCAAGGTTTACACAGACAAGTCACAGGTTTATATTAAATTATGATTAAAATACCTTATTACAAAATATGTTTAAACTGGCTCAGGAACATTTTTCAGAAATGAAAAAGGTATTTCTATATTTATTTATACAAATACAATTTGCATAAAACAAATCATTTCTTTTATGGGGTCCCTATAAAAGTAGCGTGGGTTTTTTTATTCTTTTGTATTTGCTCCGTCGTAAAAACTATAATACATACGAGCGTTAAATTTGTACAAAGGCCAGCATATCTAGCTAGACACTTTGGACTTTTTATCGTTCTTATGCCGTATGCTTATGGATCAGAATCGTACTACGAGCGTCAAATTTGGTGTGATTATAGTACAAACCCTAAAGTAAAACAACAAATAATAGAAACCGGCCAAGTGTAAGTGATACTCGCGTTTAGGATCGTGAACGAAATCATTTTTTGGTAAATAGATACATAACACAATTTATACTGCGGTTGTACGGAGCTCCAGGTGCACGAGCCCTTAATGCACTTGGCCTGTTTATAGTCCTGGTCTACCGAGGAATGTTTCAGTATAACTAGATTCCTAGCGGCGGCTTTCATCCTTCTGTAAATCAGCCAGGGAGGAGGAGCAGCATTGCGTAGATACTTAACTGAAAACAAAAAAGCACATGTTACCACGGATACCCTCGAAGCACGGGATGCAATGTATTCACCCATCATCATCTCATCAGCCGGAAGACGTCCACTGCAGGGCAAAGGCCTCTCCCAAGAATGTACACAACGCCCGATCTTGCGCTCTCCGCATCCCGCGGCTTCCCGCGACACACGGAGCTTCGCCGTTGGTGCCGGTCGCTATTACTAGATGACAATCGTCATGTTGTGTCAGAAGCCTTAAAGGTAAGCTTAGAACTAACGACTAACTAATAGGCCCTCGTACATGGTGTATAGCCTAACCTTCCCGAGTTTAAGAAGAAACCCAGGTTTAGGGATGTTATGCGTTAATGAACTCACCTGTTAAAACTATTGTAGATTCTATTAGATTGGTGCCAGCGTCGACATCCTTTGATTTCCTTGTTAGTTGTCTACACCGCTGGGACACCTTGCGGAACAGCGAACGTTTCATGCGTCAAAATGGTTTTTGGTTTTTTTTCTCCTTTTTTTGTTTTTGCTTCGTGAAACATAAGCATGGCCATTGAGTTGACTGAAAACAATAGATGATGTTGTTTCAACTAAATTAATAGATTTCTACAACGCTTCGTGAGTGAGTTTTGCGCTCGCTAAACTGTCATACGAAGTAAACGCTTCGTGAGTAATAAATCCACTTTGCGCTCGCTAAACTGTCACACAAAGTAAACGCATCGTGAGTAATAAATCCACTTTGTGCTCGATAAACTGTTATATAAAGTAAAAGATTCGTGAGTAAAAAATCCTCTTTACTCTCGCCAAACTGTTACACAAAGTAAACGCATCATGAGTAATAAATTTACTTTGCGCCCGTTAAACTTTCACACAAAGTAAACGCATCGTGAGTAATAAATCCACTTTTTTGCTCGCTAAACTGTCACACAAAGTAAACGCTTCGTGAGTAATAAATCCACTTTGCGCTCGCTTAACTGTCACACAAAGTAACGCATCGTGAGTAATAAATCCACTTTGCGCTCGCTAAACTGTCAGACAAAGTAAATGCATCGTGAGTAATAAATCAACTTTACGCTCGCTAAACTGTCACACAAAGTAAACGCATCATGAGTAATCAATCCACTTTGCGCTCGCTAAACTGTCACACAAAGTAAACGCATCGTGAGTAATAAATCCACTTTGCGCTCGCTAAACTGTCACACAAAGTAAACGCATCATGAGTAATAAATCCACTTTGCGCTCGCTAAACTGGAACATAAAGTAAATAATAATAATAATAATAATAATAATATTCTCAGACAAATCACACATGGTCATCTGGCCCCAAAGTAGGATTCCCTGTGTTATGGGAACCAGAGACTGATATACATACTTAAATACGTTTAAATACATACATATATAGATATTTAACACCCAGACACAGAGCAAACAAATCTGCTCATCACACAAATGCTTGCCCTGGGTGGGGATCGAACCCACAACTCTCGGATCAGTAGTCAAGGGCACTAACCACTGAGCCACCGAGTCAGTCAAAATGCATCGTGAAGTGAAGTGGATTTATACACTTTGCGCTCGCTAAAGTGTATACAAATTAGGTACGACTTTTCTAGAAACTGTATTTAATTTATACTTATTCTTTTATTTTTTATTTTACTACAGTTAGGGTTGGAAAAAAACTGTTTTTCATTGAAAAAAAATGAAATATTGATTTTAATAAAAATAAATCAAACACATTTTACGATAAAATTAATGTTCTTTTTATGTTTTATAATTTGTTTTAAACAGGTCTGCGTTTTTTCCAGTGTTTAAAACACTTGTTTAAACAAATGTTTTAAATGGCCCATAACAAAAAGTTATGAAGGAGTTATTTCGTAAAGCCTGGGCCTAATCTGTGTACACTAAACAAATATGATTTTTGTGGCTTGTTTTAAAGGTGTTTTAAAAAAAATATTATATGATTTCTTTTGAACAGGTCTGTATTTTTTCCAGAGGTTTAAACAATTTTTTTAAACATTGTCATCCTTTATCACTGATTCCTCCTCAAGGTCCGTTTACTTTGCCCCTTTTTTAAAAACTGCCCTTTTTATTTTTTCTCTTTTCTCACAACTGTACTGAAAAACTTCGTGATTATGTGTGTTGGGAATCGATCACTCTCTGTCCTCGCTTAACAATGTACAATTGAAGCTACTCCGATATCATTCACAAATATATTTCTTTTCCTAATAGAAAAATTAAATAGATAAATACTTACAGACTCCGATAAATAGCATGCCGAACAACAATTTCGCGTTGTCGTCCCAAGAGTTGCAAGCATACACTACGCCCGTCAACACAACGGCCACATTCATTAACATGCCAGCTCGGAAGCATACTTTCGTGTCGTCCGACTTCTCCTGTAATTAAGTATACAAAAGAGGTTAAGAAATCTTTATTTCATTTCTAAGTACCTTATGAGATGTATACAGGTTGTTGGATAAAATAGAGTATAATATTTATTACCTTTACTCATAAAACTGAACAACTTTTCTAATAAATCCATCAGCTGACTAGCTAACTATGTGCGGGAAGCATAACATTATTTAAAAGTTTTTTTATTTATTTAACTTACAATGTTTTTATGTATGTTTGTTTGATTCAAATTCGATCTTAGAACGACTTCCAAGGCTCCGATTGAACTGGAATTTGGTATGAAACCGTATTCCCGGTGACAATAGATCCTTTTGGTATTTTGAAGTTGATCTGATGATGATCTTTGTAGGTGGAATCTAAGTCCAAGGATAGTCTTATCTTTACAATAGAATCGTAGGAAATACTATGCTTGCCATTTTTAATTTGGAAACGTGCCGTGAGCAATAGCCTCTTGAGCATAAAAACTCTTTTCAAATAAAAGGTTGCACAGAGGCCAGCAGCACCTCAAGCTAGACACTCGTAGTGCGATTCTGATCCAAGCGCTTACGGCATATGAACGGTACAAAGCCCAAAGTATCTAGCTTGATGTGCTGGCCTCTGTACCTTATAGATTTAAGGGTTTTTCTTCAGCTTATTCTTCAGTTTCAATCGATAAAGTTTTAGAATAAAAGTTTTTCAGTTTCTTATGAACCCACAAAATTAAAGCTATATTTTACGTAACACTCTGTCATCATCATATCAGGACGTCCACTGCTGGACATAGGTCTCCCGCAATGATTTCCACGACGACCGATTCTGCGCTACCAGGTCATCGGTCCAACGAGTGGGAGGCCTGCCTACGCTACGTTTTTTGGTGCGCGGTCGCCACTCGATAAATTTACTTACCCAACGGCCATCTGGTCTACGAGCTATGTGCCCTGCCCACTGCCACTTGAGTTTAGCAAATATGAGAGCTATGTCGTTTACTTTGGCTCTTCTACGGATCTCCTCATTTCTAATTCGATCACGCAGAAAAACTCTGAGCATAGCTCGATCAATTTCCCTTTGGGTGACCTTGAGCCTACTTATGAGGCCCATAGTAAGCGACCATGTTTTAGTTCCGTATGTCAGCACTGGCAACACACATTGGTCGAAGACCTTGGTCTTAAAACACTGCGGTATTTGGGACGTGAAGATATTGCGAAGCTTCCAGAGCGCTGCCCAGTCGAGTTGGATTCGACGATTGATCTCTTTCTCGAAGTTGGACCTACCTAACTGAACTGTTTGTCCCAGGCATTACATTTTTTCATTCATATCAGCTCATATACGTCCCCACCGAGGGGCTCGAGCCTACCCTGAGTTAGGGCGATTAGGCCTTAGTCGACCAAGCGGGCCCAGTGCGGGTTGGTCGACTTCACACACAACCTTCGAGTTTGTTCGCAGGTGTGTGCAGGTTTCCTCACGATGTTTTCCTTCACCGTTAAAGCAGTCGGTAAGTATATGTACGTAAGTTTTTGGAAAACTCATTGGTACATTGGCCGTCCAGATTTGAACCCGGGAACTCTGGTTAGAAGAACCGAGTCGTTACCGGTTGAGCCACCGACGCTTTTACACCGAGGCATTACATATTCGGCAACAACCTTTACAGGAGTGTATTACACAGACGTTTGACATAATTTTCGTCTTGTCCATGTTCATTGTAAGACTTACTTGTTACACTCTGCTTAATTATACTTTAATATGATTTTTTTAATGCTGACGCCCGTGTAAGTCCACTGCTGGACAAAGGCCTTCCCCAAGGTTCGCCACTATACCAATCTTTGGCCCCGTGTACACAGCTGTCGCCAGTAACCTTGAGCGGTCTCCACTCCAGAACTCTCTTTGTTCATCAGTTATCGGTATTGGGCTGCTTCGCTGAGCGGTGTCCCTTTGATTCATTGTTACTTCTCTGACAAAAAAAAATCATTTCGGATTCTACTCCGCAGCGAAATTTCGGGCATAGCTCTCTCCATTGCACGCTGGCAGTTTGTGGACTAATTGTACTGTCAGTGTCCACGTTCCAGTCATGACGAGTCATTGTCTCAGACTAGTATAATGTTGTTAGTTCAAACGAGCAACGCTTGTACATATATACAGAATGTAACAAATTTGTTAGATATAGGCCCCGTTAACTGGGGCTTCTAATCTTCGTAATGAACTACATTTGTTTTATGATTTTGCTGAAATCGCAAAAAAAAATCGACCGATTTTGCGCATTATTTTATAGAGATTCCAAATTTCCTTTTTGAGAATTGACTATGGGTTCCTCGGCGAAAGCTGTTCAGTGTGAGCCTAGCTGAGCTGTCTATTTCATAGCCCGGATCACGCCTGGGTTCGTACCTAAGTGTATTTTTTTTTGTTTATTTCTCATTGTTTTTCATATTGTGTTTATATCAAAATTCGTTTTCACACAAAAAGTATTAGTTCCCTAGGAGACTCCGAGCATAGCTCAGTCGCCCATCAGGTAGGTACTAAATTTTCAACTACTTTTGTGTCATATAAGGTCCTCGTCCTCGACTGTTCTACCTGCCAGGACCAGTTTCTGTGTGATATCGTTATCTTTAGTACCTAGTTAATGAATAAGTTATACTTGTACAAGCTTTTAAATTTCAAGATACGTACCTTAAGCATTCCATCCAACATAAACCTATAGAAGACATAACACATCAGTAAGATCCACAGCATAATGACAGACACGTAAATGATGCACATGATGTCCTCGGCGTAACGACGCTGTTTTTTAAGTATAAACGCTATGGTGGAAATGGTGCAGCTGACTACTATGGACAGCATCTGGAAACAGATAATGAAATTTCAATTTTTAAAGTTAAATAAGTTAGGTAATAAATCGCTAGTTCAGCATTGACTACATATTCCACACAGGCTCTACAAGCCTCCATGACATATTTATAAAGATACATGTTGACTTGTTTATAAAGATCCTACCACTTCTTCTTCTTCTTAGCGAGTCGATAATTGGTTCAACTTAAGTTTAGTTTAGACCAATACGGATATAATAATGCAGCTTTCCGGATATTTACTAGTTGTAACACAATTGGTGTACGACTCGTTAACTGGGGCTTCTCCTTGTCATACTGAACAACTTTACCCAAGATACCTAGAGAAAACTCTTAAAAAAAATCCATGGTCCATACTTGTACAAAACTGGTCAATCAGCTGATCGATTTGTACGGAGAGTTATTCGTACCTACCTACTAATATAATACGTCTAAATACATATTTATAGTTAAAAACACCCAGGCAAAGAGCAAACAAACCTGTTCGTCACACGAACCCACGACCCTTGGCCCAGGCCAGCAGGCAGCAGCGCTGACGAGTCAGTCAATTAATATATCTGAATTCATACTAAACGTGAAATCGATAAAACAAAATAAATCTCCTTACCAATCTCACAGCGGCAGATACCAATGTGTCGTTATCAACATTCAACCCTCTTACCAAGTCAATCTCCTTACCAATCTCACAGCGACAGATACCAATGTGTCGTTATCCACAGTCAACCATCGTACCAAGCCAATCTCCTTACCAATCTCACAGAGGAAGACACCAATGTGTTGTTATCCACAGTCAACTATCGTACCAAGTCAATATCCTTACCAATCTCAAAGAGGAAGACACCAATGTGTCGCTATTCACAGTCAACCATCGTACCAAGTCAATCTCCTTACCAATCTCACAGCGGCAGATACCAATGTGTCGTTATCAACATTCAACCATCTTACCAAGTCAACCTCCTTACCAATCTCGCAGCGGAAGACACCAATGTGTCGTATCCACAGTCAACCATCGAACCAAGTCAATCTCCTTACTAATCTCACAGCGGAAGCGCCAATGTGTCGTTATCTACAATCAACCATCGTACCAAGTCAATCTCCTTACCAATCTCACAGCGGCAGACACCAATGTGTCGTATCCACAGTCAACCATCTTACCAAGTCAATCTCCTTACCAACCTCACAGCGGAAGACACCAATGTGTCGTTATCTACAGTCAACCATCGTACCAAGTCAATCTCCTTACCAATCTCACAGCGGCAGACACCAATGTGTCGTTATCCACAGACAACCAAGGTAACAAGTCGTGTGTGGTCTCTGCCCCTACATATTTCTCTTCAAGGCATGTTTTCTTCTCGTCTCGGGACTCCATCGCAGTTCTGTAGAAATTATTAACAGCAATCAGAATCAACAGTCAAAGAGAAGAACATGGGATTCCAGCAAATAAAACTGGGTTGCAGTAGGGTCGTAGCTTGGCCACATTACATACTTTCTTCATGGTATGGGGGGTACATTTTTTCAAGGTTTTCCTAGACGTACAAAGAAGAAGGTAAGGTAAGTAGTAAGATTTCTCGAATGCAGAAATTTGATAAACCATAGTAAAACTTTGCAAATATATATATATATATATATATATTTCGTTTATACGTATACAGGGTGTAAAATAATTGGTGTAGTACCCGTTAACTGGGGCTTCTACTCATCATACTGAACAACTTTCCCTAAGGAATCTATAGTCAATTCTCAAAAAAAAATGGACCCTCCATGCTAAAATGCACAGAATTGGTTGATCAGCTGATCGATTTGTATGTAGATTCAAATATATTTTTTGCGATTTCAGCAAAGTCGTAGAACAAAAGTTGTTCAGTATGATGAGTAGAAGCCCCAGTTAACGGGACCTACACCAATTTTGTTACACCTGTATATTACGGAAGTTTAAATGTTTAAATTGAAATGTCTGAAAAAATCCGGTCAACTGCGAGTCGGACTTACGCTCCGAGGGTTCCGTTCTACAACACGTCTCCACACAACTATGACAATGATACGTATTCATATTACAAACAAAAGAGATCAACACGAGTGACATAAATATGTTTTTTTTATTCTGTTCGGACCACTTAGCGCAAATACAACTCACACTTAGCCGGTTTTTTAATTTGTTGTTGTACTTCAGGATTAGTACTTTAATCAGTAATTACACCAAGTTTCACGCTCCTAAGGAATACCTTTTTTACGATAGAGCTAAATCAAAAATACCTACCAAATACCGATAAGAAAAAACACTTTTTTGTACGAGGACACAGCTTAGCTTAGTTTTTGTTAATTTTTATTATTTGTCCTTTTAGCGGCAACAGAAATACCCATTCTGTGAAAATTTCAAATGTCTACTTGTTACGGTTCATGAAATAGGTAAAGCCCGCTGACAGACATACGGACAGACAGCGGCGGAGGCTTAGTAATGAGTGACCTGTAGGGACCTGTTGATCACCCTTTGGCTCGACGAAACCTTAAAAAACATCCATCCTACTCTGTCAGAATGACCGGGAGAGTACACACACATTATATATGTTTTTACTTCTGGTAAAAGTAGAAAGTATTAAGTCGGTCCCTCTGAAGATAAAAATAATGATGGTATTTTCGCGTGTATCCCGGAAACTACTCTTAGGGCTTACGGCGATATTTACATCGGAAGCAGCATACTGCTGATACTAGGGAGCAATATAAATGATTTCATCCGAGGAAATGAAAATTTCATCTGCTGGAATTCAAGATAGTGAATGAATGAAAGAGAGTGAATAGGCACTATTTGAGCTTGCGTGTTACATCCTCGGCTGCATCGGCACTTACCATCAGGTGAGGTGCAGCCAAACGCACTCAAATAAAAAAAAAAAAAAGATTGCGGACCTTTTCCAAAATGGCGGCTGCATAGTTTGAAAAAAATATAGACTCAAAACGACTGCATTGATTTTAGTGATTGAGGTGTCAATCAATTTGTATTAACGATTTTAACCAACACAAAGAAAACCCTTTATTAAATTAAAGATGGCGGCCGAATTAAAAAAATAGAAATTTTCTTATCATTTTTTTGTTTTTTTGAAAATAACAACTAAATCCTATCATATAGACATTAAAACAAATTATGTTATTAGGACATGAAAACAATATGATACGAGAAGTTATACATTGAAATCATTGAATATAGTTACATATTTTTTAATTTAAATAAAACCTGATAATATAATCTACAATATAAATAAAAAGCTGCTTGCCATCCGTCGAGTAGTTGTAATTACGAATTACTCGTATGCGCGTGGTTTTGGAAGCGGTCACTGCATGTGATGTGATGCATCATACAATCAAAACGAGTGCACGGATTTCAGTACTTTACCTAACAGACGATTTCTGTGTATACTCGTATCAGTTCTAAGTATGGGAAACCCCCATTTTTTTTTCTATTTTTGTGCGAAAATCTTAATGCGGTTCACAGAATACATCTACTCACCAAGTTTCAACAGTATAGTTTTATAGTTTCGGAAAAAAGTGACTGTGACATACGGACAGACAGACAGACAGACAGACAGACAGACAGACATGACGAATCCATAAGGGTTCCGTTTTTTGCCATTTGGCTACGGAACCCAAAAAAAGACTGGAAAATATATTTTCAATACAGTTACTCGAAAAGTAATATACCTATAAATAAAACTTACGCATGCGTACATGTGCCTAGCTAAATTAAATAAGGCGCAATTTTCGTAAAACTGAATTCAGTTGTTTTGGTTGTATACACTAATAAAAAAAACCGCTAAAAAGTAGAAAATCACATCACACTATTATTATAAAGGCGAAACTTTGTGAATGTGTGAGTGTGTATGTTTGTTACTTCTTCACACAAAAACTACTAAACGGATCTGGCCGAAATTTGGTAGGTAGACAGATTAGGACCTGGATTAACACATAGGCTACTTTTAATACGCGCAGCGGCACGCGCACTGCGCAGCCTCGAAAAGTCATAGAAACGTTGTCCACGCGGGTGAAGCCGCGGGAAACAGCTATTAATACATATGTTTTGGCCCTTTAAGTTTTATATAAGTAGTTATATTTTGATCTACGGGTCGTCGCGTAGGGGGACCGCTAAGTTGTGAAATGATTAGTATTTACTTGTAATAAAGTAAAACAGCTGTATATTCTGTTATTATATCATTAACTTAGCGGTCCCCCTACGTGGCGACTCTTAGATCAAAAAATAACTACTTAAATTTTGGTGTCTCTATTTATTTATACACAGTGCGTGTTCGTCAAAATCTCGCAGTAGGGTTTTCGGACGATCACATAACCTTTTAATTGTCCTTTTTCTCCTCCTAAGGTAAAAATATTTGATAAAGCCGAATGAAAATCGAATTACTTACACTTGATTATTTTGCTGGTCATCAATTTGATTAGGTGTTGTACACATGCCTAGTTTCTCGAGTTGTTAACAGCTACGAGTATGTTCGCTCTCCACGATACAGGCTCCGTCTTGTGTTGTGTGGTACCAAAGTTCAACCTCTGGTTCAACACATATATTATTATTTAAATCACTCGTACAAACTTGTCAAAAAGGTATCAGTTATAATCTTCCACTGGATGTCCCCTTTATAAAAGCCTGCTTTTACTGTAAACTGTAAGAAAGAACTTTAACAAACAACGCAGCTCTAAAGTCTCGTATGTGCGCTCGTCTATACACTCTCTCTCTGCCAAACAAACTGAACTGAACTGAAGTCTGTCTCTGTCGGACTGACTGACTGGCTGGACTGATCTGGGGGAGTGGGGACTGGGGATTTGGTGGAGAGGGGGGACACAAGCACGCCAAACCTACCTACTGCCTGCGTTCGTCCATCTGATGATGTCATGCTGTTATCCGATCCATAATTTATTGTGCATTTTTCGGATGCATAATGTGTTGTTTCTTTGGCTAAACCTGTAGTTTATAGCATATACGACTTGATGAATATTGTAGAACCTGCGAGGTGAAGTTAAAACTATAAAACACTAGAAACGTTCCAATTATATAGGGAAATTAATGACTGTGTGTGACTTGTCGACTTGTCCTTGAATAGGCACCTACACTGGTCGACTAAGGCCTAATCGCCCTGATTCAGGGTAGGCTCGAGCCCCTCGGTGGGGACGTATATGAGCTGTAATGATGAGGCACCTATACAAATATTTTTTGTGGTACCTAGTAAACATCTCCATGGAACCCTGCACCGGAACAAGTCAAGCAACGAACTAAAGTTAACTAAATGTCCTCTTCGGTACCTAGGTCTTCCTCATAGTCAACACCTTACACTCAAGTGAGTCTAGTGGCTATAGAGCAGCTGGTGGTTGTAAATGAGTGAATAGATAGTATGTAAATACTTGTAGGCATAAGTTCGACACAGCTCAGCTGAGTTGATATTTATTTATTTAACAGTTTATTGTACACAGGATACATAAAATACAGATTTTAAATATAACGGTTATACAAAGGGTACAGCTTATTTCTAAAGAAATTTCTTCCAGCAGACCCGGGAAAGAAGAAAGTTTTGACTTAATAAAAAAAAATTAATACTTAAAGTAATATTAAATAAATATTAAATTTTAACAAAAATAGTCAACTAATACATAAATATAAGTACTTAAAATATATAGATAACAGATGGTTTATATAAATACATAGATAAATATATATTAACTAATATAAATACATACTGTAAATAATACATAAAAAATTTCATGGCTAATCAATTAATTCAAGATGACAGAGAAATATAGTGCTCTTTTAGTTTCTTTTTAAAAGAGTGTAGGCTCTCACAGTCACGAATTTCATGAGGAAGAGAATTCCACAACCTGACGGCATGAACAGAAAAGGAATAGTAGTAGAAGTCAGTAAAATGAGAGGGGACATTAAGGAGGGACTTTAGATGGGGTCGGGATAGTTGGTCTGGCTGGCGTTTCTAAGTGAAGCGTTCGCGTAGGTAACCAGGGGAGGAAGGTTTATGAAGAATGTTAAACAGGAGACAAAGGATGTGGGAGTTCCTACGCAAACGAATCGGGAGCCATTTGAGCTGGGTTCGGAACTGTGAAACGTGGTCATACTTGCGCAGTCCAAATATAAATCGGATGCACAGGTTCTGCAGGCGCTCAAGCTTGTTGAGAAGTTTCTCGGTAACATCCAAGTAACACGAGTCAGCATAGTCAAGATGCGGGAGAAGAATGGATTGAGCAAGTGAAATCTTAGTTTTTAAGGGCAAAAACCATTGGAGGCGCTTAAGCGTATGAAAACAATAGTGTACTTTTCTGCTAACCTCATTGATATGGGAAGCCCATGATAATTTTGAATCAAAGATAAGACCTAAATTTTTGCAGTAGAAGTAAACGGGGTTATTGCTCCGTCATAAAAAACAGCTGGAATGTCTGTAATATCAATTTGTTTCAGCATGTAACTGCTACCAATTAGCATTGCCTGTGATTTTTTAGAATAGACCAGGAGACCGAATGACTTAGCCCAATTACATATACATTTTAGATTTTCATTAATAAAATTTATTGCTATATTTAAACAGGAAGTCTCAAAGTGGTGTAAAGTTGCAGGTCGTCTGCGTAGAGGTGGAATTTGGAAGTGATAGCCTTAGTGGCTGTATCAATAAACATTGAAAAAAGGAGAGGAGAAACGATAGGTTCTCAATTGACATTCTTCATTTTCAAGCGACTTCGAAAAAAAGGAGGAGGTTCTCAATTCGTCTGTATGTTTTTTTTATGTGTGTTACCTCAGAACTTTTGACTGGGTGAACCGATTTTTATGATTCTTTTTTTATTTGAAAGATAGTGCTTTCCGTGTGGTCCCATACAAATTTTATCAAAATCGGTGTAATACTTTATAAGAAAATTAACAAAAACCAAAAATAATAATGCAAAAATGTACTAAGTTGTTGCGATGGAAGTCGGTTTTTTAACGTGTAAACATTTAAATTATAACGTTTTAAATTATAATCGTAAATATTTGTAAAAGTGTGAACTCGGCGAGTACCTAACCCATAAGGAAACAGTTTTGGAACCACCTTAGACTGTAAACTGTAATGAAATCAATCATGGGATTCTTGGTATACAAACGTTCACAGAAACAACGTGGAAATTTTATCCGTGAATGCTGACAAAGAATGGAAATCGCACAGATAAACTGTTTGTGGAAAATTCAGTATACTTTTGTAATCCTTTCCCAGACTAGACCGCTGATTGCATATTCGGGCCCAGTGAACTACTTTTTATTTTAACTTTAAACACGCCAATGAAGCAAAATGATTAGGTATTTAAAAGAAATAATACGAATAGACGAATTAAAGAACAGTAGGTACCTACTACGTTTAGATAAAAATTGTCAAAAATATCATCTAAAAAATGATGGCTTTTCTACGTATTCCGTAGCGAGGCTATCGCGGTCGCTCGCAGGGCGTCCTCCGGCAGTGTGAGCGTGACGGTAGTGACATACATAGTGACCACAGAAATCGACAGATGACCGTTGAGGTAGTAAAGTAAAGTTCTCGAGTAGCGACCTCGTGCTGGAAGACGTAACGTAGGCAGGCCTCCCTCCCGGTGGACGGTCGAACTGGTGAAGGTCGCATGAAGTCGCTGGATGCGGGCAGCGCAGGACCGGTTATTGTGGAAATCCTTGGGGAGACCTTTCTCCAGCTGCGGACGTCGTTCGGCTTATATGATGATGAGGATATCTACAAAACAAAACAACAAAAAAGTATCTGTATGAAATTCGCATGAAATTAAATTCTATGTAACACCACAGTATCTACTTACCAAACAGGAAAACCCGGTCGAAAACAAACTAAAACTTCTGCAGATAAGGAATGTCGTGCGCTCGCCGATCACTGTTCCAATATTATGACGTGATATTATTATCATTTACTTACGGCCGAATCCTACGTCAGCGCACATCTAATACATAGCACACAGAATCGCTAAACTCAAGTGCCAGTGGACGCGGCACATAGCGCGTAGAATGGACGGTCATTGGGGTAGTAAAGTTCTCGAATGGCGACTGCGCACCGGGAAACGTTTCGTAGATAGGACTTTCACTCAGTGTACCTAAGAACTGGTGAATTACGCAGGAAGCCGCTTGATGCATGTGGGCACCGCAGGAAGTAATATTTTTTAAACTTTGCGCAGGACTGATCGTTGTGAAAATTCTTGGGGGACGGGCCTTTGTTCAGCAGTCTTTCAGCTAATATTATGATGACGACAGACAAAATATACTATCTGTTACTGTTGTAGAGCTTCGCAACGTCCTTTACTCAAAAAGCTCGAATGACGTTTCGCCGATTATAATATAAAAATAACAAAAACTAATAATAATATAGACTAATAAAAAAATCATAATTAACTTTAAGGCATTAATTGAACATTAAAAACTTAACTGCCATTTCTTGGCCATTTGGGTAAAAATGTATCCTTTTTGACTCACGGGATTAAGACAAATCTAACGACACCTCGCACTTCTAAATCCATTAAGCCGTTTAGGCTAAAGGGCGTGCGAAAAAAATAAACATACATGCATACTGTGACGAAAACTTTTCGTCACATAATTAAAAACTCCTTGTGATTTCAGTCTTTTTTATTTAGATGAACTATGAGTTTTTCAGAGAATGAGGAAAAATTTGAATGCGGTCTGTTTGTTTGTTTTGGGATGAGACAGAAGAGAATGGTCGTCGTAAACTTTATTTATTTGTATTTTAAATTGAAGTGTTATTAATTTTAACCACTGTTTAAATTAGTTAACGGAGCCCTCGCTCTATTACTGAGGTATGTGGCTTCATATCATATCGTAGCCTTTCTCGATGCCGCATGGTGGAGTAATTTCGGGCATTGATTATGTTGTATGGTCACCTGGTTACCCCAGCCCAGGGAATTTCGCTACTTGCCGGCTGCCGCGCCGTCGCTGTAGAGCCTAACTACCGCTCGGGGCACGTTCATCCTTCGCCCGACGGACCGTAGACTTGACCCACCCTACCAGGCCGGGCAGTCGAGGGAAGTAGCACTTTATTCCATTCGATTCTCCATCTTCCGAATTCCCTGTTGGACTAAACGAAAACTCAAAATTTTGCGCGCTGTTTAATCATGGTCTATTTTTTTGGCTTTCAGTTTATAATATAGTTTTTGAGAAGTGCCTCTAGTTAATATGAAAATAACCTCCAAGAATTTTTTAATATCCTGGGGCAAGATTTAATTACCTCAAGTTTTTGTAGTGAGTGTTAGAGTGCCCCAAGGTAAATTTTGATAACCTCAGGTTTTAAGTACTATGTAATGTGCTGTAAGGTAATCTGTATAGACATAAGGGTCATAGTAACCGACGTACGTTGTTTCACCGAATCAGCTGGAAAACGTTAGTTTTTTTTTACAACAAAATTTAATTGTTTAACTTGATTTAGGAATTTAACTTTATTAATTACTTTGAATTCTACGAAGCCGCTCCTTCATAATAATTCTGTACTAAGACGACTATTTCCTTTTTGTATTATCTACTTTGTCCTTTGTTATCTTTTCTGTTTAATTTTATTCTTTCTTTACCTCAACTATTTGTTAGTTGTCATAGTTCTACCTTTTGGCCCCCCATCCCAAATTCTACGTGTGATGTTGCTATTTTTTCCCATTTTAAATTTATTATGCTACAATACATACACTCGAAAACAAAACCCTCCTTCTGGCGCAGTCGGGTAAAAAACGAATAACAATAATACTATCATAATATACTAACTTTTTTCCGCGGCTTTCGAGGGCACGTAGCGGGCACGCAGCGGCTCGCGAGCGTAGAAATGAGTTATCTCCAGATCTTTCGAAGAAAATGTCGGTCGAGCTATGCTAATTACTAAGCTATGTCACTTCATTCCCCCGCAGATATTTCTGGGCAAAATATGACGTCAATCCATTACTCTGTTGCGTACGACATGTGGGAGCGTGTAAGTGAGTTTTCTCCAGATCCCTCGGGAACTATGTCAGGCTAAGCCAAGTAGTGGGTAATCTGTGTCACTTCCCACACCCTCAACCACAGTATAGGGTTATTGGTAATTAGACCGGATCCTCTTAAGAGGGTATAGGGGCGGTTATTTGGAATAATTTTGACCCCATATTGCATTATCCGAAACTCAACCGTTTTTGAGATATTTGCTTTTTAAGAGTTTTTTTGGAAAAATCAGATTTTCTCCTTCAAAAATTTATAAAAAAATAACTATTCATCCAGATTTCATTTTGTTTACATTTTTAGATAGAGTACATTTTAATTCTTAATATTCAATCATAAAATCATAATATTCTGTATTAATACAGAAAGTACAGGCCACTTCGTAAAAAACAAATCAGATTTTTTGTTAAACTGTCTACTTAAATGTGATTTTTCTCGAAGAAAACCCCTATTAATTGAGTCTGCATGTTATTTGAAAAACATCTACACATTTCTAGCTATCCAACGAGGTAAAAAACATTGCATTTAGTTACAAAATTTCAAAGAAAATGTGAAAACAATAGGCCCAGGTAGTGAATTCCGAGAATGTGGTTTTTGATCCGAGGTCAATAAGCGATACTACTTCAATGCTCCGTATACTCTGTCTCGCTCTCGCTCACGTTGCTAGCAGATTTGTGTTGTTGTTAAGTCCAGTTTGCTCGTGCGATTCGTACTGTGTAGACGCTTTCCACTATCTTTGGATTTCGGTATCTTTACTTTGTGACTTGGCTTGTAAACGTTTTGTGACTGATTGCATTCCCGACGACTTGGCGTGTATTAAAGGACTTGATTGACGATCAAATTATGGCTGCAGATCCCTGCGTCCAACCTCGTCCTCGAGAGTTTTAAAATGAGGAATATGCGGACATAATGTTTTGCTATGGATATGCCAACGGTATCTCTACTCGTGCTCGTACGGAGTATCAGTCTCGATTTCCTAACCGCCGTTTACCCGATGAGAGTGTGTTTGACGGAGTGTATCGGCGACTACGAGAAACCGGTAGCGTTCAGAGAAGACAAATCGATGCTGGCAGACCTCGTGTTTATCGTGTGGAGGAAGAAGAAGACATTCTTCGTTACTTTGAAGAGGATCCAACCACCTCGACCAACATGGTAGCACGACGTCTTGGTATAACCCAATGGAAAGTTTGGCATACAGTGCATGGGGCAGGACTCTACCCATACCATTATACTCCTGTACAAGTGATAGAAGAAGGAGATCCGGCAAGGAGGATTGATTTTTGCCGATTTATGCTCAACGCGGATACAGAGGACCCTAGTTACTTAAAAAAAATTCTGTGGACAGATGAGGCGAGATTTGACCAGGATGGCATTATAAACTATCATAATATCCACTATTGGGCACCAAAAGCTGACCGTAACCCAAATAAGAAAAGGCCACAAGGATCGCAAAGACGTTTTTCACTTAATGTGTGGATGGGAATTATTGACGACAATTTAATTGGTCCCTATTTCCTGCCCCACCACTTAACTTCCTAAGAAATGAAGTTTTTGACCTTCTTAGTGAGGTACCACTAGCAACACGACAAAATATGATGTACCAACATGATGGCTGCCCCGCACACTTCAGAATGAGTGTTCGTGAATGGCTTAACGAACATTTTCCGAACAGATGGATTGGCAGAGGAGGACCTATTCCGTGGCCAGCGAGGAGTCCAGACCTCACCCCTGTCGATTACTACATATGGGGTCACATGAAAACCCTCGTTTATGACGTTTCTCCTTCACCTGTGCCATCGATTGACGAATTAAGACGTCGCATAATAAGTGCAGTCGAAGAAATGAAAACAAACTTGACAACTAGAGTAGTCAAAAGTGAGTTACGCAAACGGATGCGTCTTTGCATAAGAAATAGGGGCACGCACTTTGAGAATGAATTGTAAGTCACTAGAAAAAAAATTGAAAGAAATACCTTGATTCTAAAAACTTCCTTAAATTATTATTTCAACCTCACACCTTTAGTTTCTACTACCCAGTTTTGGTTTTGTCACATTTTCTCTGAAACCATGCCACGAAATGCAATGTTTTTTACCTCGTTGGATAGCTAGAAATGTGTAGATGTTTTTCAAATAACATGCAGACTCAATTAATAGGGGTTTTCTTCGAGAAAAATCACATTTAAGTAGACAGTTTAACAAAAAATCTGATTTGTTTTTTACGAAGTGGCCTGTACTTTCTGTATTAATACAGAATATTATGATTTTATGATTGAATATTAAGAATTAAAATGTACTCTATCTAAAAATGTAAACAAAATGAAATCTGGATGAATAGTTATTTTTTTATAAATTTTTGAAGGAGAAAATCTGATTTTTCCAAAAAAACTCTTAAAAAGCAAATATCTCAAAAACTGTTGAGTTTCGGATAATGCAATATGGGGTCAAAATTATTCCAAATAACCGCCCCTATACCCTCTTAAGAGGATCCGGTCTAATTACCAATAACCCGTATATATTAGTCCCTCAACTATCTCTGTGCAAAATATAACATCAATCCGTAACTTCTTTGCGTCGTGAATAAACAATAAGGAGAGTATTTTTCAGTTCCCCCAGGAACTATGTCGGACTGTACTTTTTTTACGGGACAAAAAGTAGCTTATGTCACTTTCCACCCCTTCAAATATGTCTTTGCCAAAACTCAGGTCGACCAACTATAAAACTAAATGTAACTAAATAACAAACAAACAAACATTGGTTTTTAAATACAATATTCGCAATAGAGTTTTTCGCTGCCGGGTTTAAATTTCCAATTTTTTTGAACTGCTCACAATTTTCTATGTGCGTTCTTGGAGAACGCCTCTATTCCTTGTCTCTCTAACCAATTCCGATCTTTATCGATTGTTTCCACATGCTGTGGATCTATGCGTCGATTACCTCGACGCGCTTTATCTTTGTGTCTGTCTACCTTTACTCACTAGTCTATAGGGTTCCGTAGTCAAACCAAAGAATAATGAATGTAGGTACCAAACTAGGATCCCGTTATTCGCGATGCCCGTATGTCCGTCGTCGGTCGGTGCGTCGCAGCCGTTTTACGAAAGACTACTAAACATAACGTTTTACTCAAATAATGTTATACAGCTGTAAAGCTGAGGGATGGAGATACTTTGTGATGCCTACGGAATTAGTGTTAAAAATTTTTTTTTGGGTACTTACCTATGTTTGCTCCCCTATAGTGAGGGTGATTTTTTATTTACGTACTCCATCGTGTAGGGTATCATTGAATAGGTTTTTTAAAACTGTTCAGCGTTTCTGAAGAACGTTTTGGAGTTCCATGTCACCGTAACGCTCACAACCCGCCTCCTATCAGCTAAACCCTTCGACCAATATAACAGCTATGGATCGACCTTCGCGAACAACGGTCTTGATGCGTACAGAATGAGCGCATTCGTTTATTTCGCCTTAGTCGATCAGTATTCCCCTAATGGCTTGAAGGTCAAAACTAGTGTTTACTATCTCATTCGTGCTACATTCCGAGTACGTCTCTCTATCTCTGTCATTGTTTATATATTTTGAATGAGACTCCATAGACTATAGTGATCACTCATGAGTGTGATTGCGTGCAGTTGTATTTGACTCATATGAAATTAATGTATGGATAGGGCCGGTCTATTATATTTGATCGAAGGCCAAACCGCTATTTCAAGAAATCTGAAAGGGGGTTCGATGAAGCTCCTCAATGCTCAATTCTCGCTAGATGGCGCCTGCTCCACAAATTTTTAGTTTTAATTTTTTTTTGAAGTCGTGGTTCCACATTTTTACCTTAAAATACGTTGAGCGCACTCTTTACATAAATATTGAACTGCCGAAAAACAAATCGCACAATTAATTGCATTGAAATATCCAAAAATCTCGATTATGTGTTCCTTCACGCAGTTTTGAACTCGACACTCACACATCCATTGAATATTGCAATCGGCAATCATCGCATTTCCGAATACAAACGAATGCTAATTCCATGTCTATCAATTACAAGATTTATCGTATAACAGAATTTGAATTCAGAACTAAGTACTTTATTGTTCTTTGTTTAGATTCCCGCACGAACTATATAGAGCTCTAAAATTATCATTATGTATAATATACTAACGAAATTAATAAAAATATACACAAAATAAAATAATTCTTCAACCGACTTCCAATAAAGAGAAGGTTAAATGTTCGACAGTAGGGTATTGTTTTTTTGGTCTCCTTTTTTTCGGAGTGCTGACCTTAATTAGTAATTACACTGGAATGTGTTTCAGTCCTAACTTCATTTAGTATATTGTTCATAGTTCTTCTTGAAATTCCAGTGGCATTCACCCTCTTAAAATAATTACTTTCATTATCATCTAATTTTTTAAAAATCTGTTGGCTTCGGTTACATAATATTTATAAACATTGAAGATAATTTCGCGTGACTGGCATTGTAAAAGTTTTCCTTTTTTTCTGAAAACTTTAAATTCGTACAATGTTAAATTTGAGGTTTTAACAACTCTATATATATATATATATCGATTAACTTATTTACTTTTTTGAACTGAAAATTTCTCTAGGCGCGTTGGAAAATTTTGAGATGGGGAAAAAAACCACCGTCACCGATACCTTGAAGTGAAAACTTTTTTGAGATTGTAAAACTATTGAACTTGCGGCACCGTCACCGTCATCGTCACCGATACCTTGAAGTGAAAACTTTTTTGAGATTGTAAAACTATTAAACTTGCGGCACCGTCACCGTCATCGTCACCGACACCTTGAAGTGAAAACTTTTAAGATGGGAAAAACCATTTAACGCGCAACACCGTCATTGAAACCGTCACCGACACCTTGAAGTGAAGACTTTTGGAGATGAGAAAAACCACAGAACGCGCGACACCGTTACCGTCACCGACACCTTGAAGTGAAAACTTTTTGAGGTGGGAAAAAACCATTGAACGCGCGACACCGTCACCGACACCGTTACCGACACCGTCACCAACACTTTGAAGTGCAAACTTTTTGAGATGGAAAAAATAACCATTGAACGCGCGACACCGTCACCAACACCGTTACTGACACCGTCAACGACACCGTCATCGACACCTTTAAGTGAAAACTTTTTGAGATGGGAAAAAAACATTGAACGCGCGACACCGTCACCAACACCGTCAACGACACCGTCACCGACACCTTTAAGTGAAAACTTTTTGAGATGGGAAAAAGACATTGAACGCGCGACACCGTCACCGACACCGTCACCGACACCTTAAGTGATAAATTTTTAAGATGGAAAAAAACATTGAAACCGCGACACCGTCACCGACACCTAGGTGAAAACTTTTGACATGGGAAAAAACCATTAAACTAGCGTCACCGTTACCGACACCTAGGTGAAAACTTTTGACATAGGAAAAAACCATTAAACTAGCCGTCACCGTTACCGACACCTTGAAGTAAAAACTTTTTTGAGATGGGAAAAATGGAGTTTCAAATTATGTATATTAGTAATAATTCTTCAATGCATGAAAATGAAAAACAAACATAAGACAGTTTGTTATATTCTCTTTGCAATCGAGTGACTTGATGCAGTGACAAAACGTAAGAGCGGCAACATGCACGCGCGTCGGTCGGTTGCATGCATGGAGCGGCAACGTCGCGCATCTTTTAGCGCATTTACACGACATTTTGTCTCGCACACATTCGTAAATTTTATGAAAATTGAGCGTTGGTTTATTCCATAATTTTAAATGAAAGTATGTTTTTTTATTAATCTTGCGCAAACAAATACTTGAAATAAGTTAGTAGCACACATAATTTACGCTTTATTCTGTATCCTGAACCAGATTATTGCAATTGTTTTTTGTATGATAATCGAACCACCTTAAAGAAATAGAATAGTGGGGCATGTGTCCATTTCTTAGTTTAGGAGTGATATAGTCGGTCAAATTAAATTTGTAAAAAGTTCATAGATTTCCTATACAAAGTGATCTAACTGTATAAGCTGCAAAAATAAACTGTTTTAAGATTTTTAAGCTATGCTCGTTTAAGCTATGCTATGGAACGTGCTATGATAGGAGTTTCTCTGCATGATCGAGTCAGAAACGAGGAGTTCCATAAGAGACTCAAAGTAACCGACTTAGCTCTCAAAATTGCTAAACTTAAGGGCCGCCAGGAGGCCCGAGTTTCCATACAAACGTAGTTCCGCTTTGATACAAAAACTACATGCCGGATTGAATACAAACTTTGCAAATATATTGAGGTGATACATATCGATGTTTGTAATTAGTTTTCGATGAACTAATATGAAACGGAAAAAAATTAGAGCAGTTTCAAACTTTCAGTACAAAACTAATTTAAGCTTCGTTTAGTTACGTAAAATTTAGTACTATGAAAATTAATTACAAACATCAATATGTGTCCACTCAATATATTTACAAAGTTTGGATTCAATCCGGCATGTAGTTTTTGTATGAAAGCTGAACTACGTTTGTATGGAAACTCGAGCCTCCTGGAGACTCTTAAGTGGCAGTGTGCGTGGCACATAGCTCGTAGAATATATGGCCGTTGGGGCAGTAAAATTTTTGAGTGGCGACCGCGCACCGGATAACGTACCGTAGGTAGGCCTTCCACTCGGTGGACCGATGACCTGGTAAAGGTCACGGGAAGCCGCTGGATGCGGGCAGCGCAGAACCGGTCCTCGTGGAAATTCTTGGGGAGGCCTTTGTCCAGCAGTGGAAGTCTGTCGTCGGCTGACATGAATATTTTAAAGACTACGGAACACTACATTGCGCGTGGTCTGACAGCCCTTGACCACTTTTTTATTTAAATTGGACTTTAGGATTAGTGTATCCAAACAGAGACGGTAAAAGTGCTTTCCTGGGCGGAGGCGGGATAGGTAAAACACCAAATAATTTAATAAAGTGGTTTTATTTGATATTACTTGTATTTTTTCACATCAACTTAAATATAAACCTAACACCCTTAATATTGAACCTTAATAAACTTCAGAGTACCTTTTTTATTTTGCCTCTTTATTTGTTTAATGTCTAAATATTTATTTTTTCTTTGGTCTTCCTTAGTTTTTAGCAATGTTCCTATTTCAATGAAATAGGTGCGAGATTCGTTAATCATTATATAGTTACTTTACACTATTTTACAATGTACAGCTTGCTACCAGCGTGGTGGGTAAAATATAATTATGCCTTATCTGAAATTTGATTCATGAAACATTTTTCGCTCACGCTTAATAGTGTTTCGAACTAAGAAGTGTTTCTTTGATAGTTGCTTCTTCAATATATGTACCTATATCCCTATATAGGGTCTTAACAAAGGTATGCAGGTTTTTTTTCGCCAAGAAACCCATAGTCATTTCGCAATGATTATTTTTTTTATTAATTTATCAAACTGCTCAGAATACAACTCCCAGCTGAGGCCACGCAGGTTCAATGACCGCGCGGGCACTCACTTTACGATGCCGCGCCGTACCTATTCTGGCGTATTCCGCGCAATTTAATAATTTTATTAAAAAAAAGCAATTGCGAACTGACCATGGGTTTCTTGGGGAAAGTGGTTCAGTTTCATGAGTACAAGCTCCAGTTAAAAAAAGTGCATATCTTTGTTAAGACCCTGTATAGCTATAGTTATTAGAACTCAGATTCTTACTAGTGGCCTCCTGTGACTTTCATCTTCCTGTAATTCTTGTACATCAGTCAGGCTGAAGCGTTTCGTATAACACTGAAAAACAAACTTATTATATTTATTTATTTATTTTTCGCAAATTTCACAGCTTATTACACATAAATATTACAACTGTTGGTTTTACATTTTAGAAAGCAAATTAAGAAATTCAACTAATTAAAATTTAAAAATGGACGAAGTAGGCTTAAACACAAATAATGTAACAGTACATGTAATAGAAAATAACAATAATAAACCAAAAAATATATAACAAAAAAAAGTACAATGAAATAAAGAAAAACATTAAGTATGAAACGGGCAGCGCAAAGTGTTATACGTTATGTGTGTAGTGTGTTTAAGGAATGTGTAAATATTGTGTGTGTGTTGAGAGTGTTTGTATGAAGTCGTGTAAAAATTAAATTCATAAATTGGTTACGTCGGAGGAAGAATATGTCAACGTCACTAAACAGTTCGTCATAGGTTTCCACAAGTCTATGCAAAACTGAGTTACGAGTGTAGTTCGTGTGAGCCTGGCCAGCAAACACAGTTATACAGGATGTAACAAAATTGGTGTGTGTATGAGTTGCAGAACCCGTAAGTGGGGATTCTGTTCTACTCGGCATGCTCAACAACTTGTCCCGTGGAATCCAAAGTCAATTCTCTAATTATTATTATTTTTTATATTCACAATTGGTAAACTCTTGACAACATCTCACCTGGTGGTAAGTGACGATGTTGCCGAAGATGGAAGCGGGCTTACCAAGATTACCCAGAACTGGCTATCTTATCTTCATGCCGGAACACACCAATGATATTTGGCGGCAAGACTTAGATAAGATGGTGGTAGCTAGGTAGGCGGGTTTAGAAAAAGCCCTACCACCAACCAAACCGGATAAAAAAAACCGGACAAGTGCGAGTCGGACTTGCCCCCCGAGGGTTCCGTACAAATTTTTAGGTACATAATTATAAATCACTACAATGCAAACTGCTAGGTACGTACTACATACACCAAGATTATTAGGTACCTACCTACCACTTATGCATATAAAAAGGGGAAAAGATTTTTTTTTATTCTTCGTCATAAATCGAAAACTATACATCGTAAAAATAATTAAAAATCTGTTTAAGCTTATGCTAATGAAGCCTTTCATACGACATGGTTAACTCAATTCAAAATTTGGAGCACCGTTCCTTGCATAATTAATTACGTACTTTATAAAATAAAGACTTTTTTTAATTTAATTACAAATTTATAATTTTCCGATTTATTTCCTACACTTGTAGTATAAGACGGTATTATTGGCCACATTTCATAGTTCTAGGTCAACGAAAAATATACCCTATGAACTTTGATTCTCTTAAGAGTGTAGAAATGTACGTTTTTTGCGGCAACTTAGAAGTTTGATATTTCCACAGCTTCAAGGGACTGTTAGACTGGAGTACATGGTTTTAATTTCAACTTAATACCTCTAGACGTTCTAGAGATAAAGGGTCTTGACAGACAGATGAACGGACGGACAACAAAGTGATCCTATAAGGGTTCCGTTTTTCCTTTTGAGGTACGGAACCCTAAAAAGTAGAACCATACAAATGTTAGTTAATAAGCCGATCGAGTTGTGTAAAGTCCAACAAGTTATTTGCCAATTGACAAAGGGATCTCTCGGGGAAGTTGTTCAGCACGATGAGCAGAAGCCCCGTTATCGGGCTCTGCTACAACTTGTCCGTAACCAGTACGACATTCTCCACTTGGGCCAATCAGTAACTTTTTATCATGTAACAAAAACGCTTTTTTGTTCTAAAATTATTCAACAATTATTGTAACACAAGTATGACGTCGCACATTATACTATTTAAAGTTTAGACGAACTGCTTCGTGATTTTATTGAATATAAAATGAAAATTTTATAAAAAAAGACAAACAAGTAAGGTTTCCCAATTTAGAAGGCATGCTAATTGCTGAATAATAGTGTAGGTGACGTAACGGTTAGGGCTGCTACCTCCTGTCCGAGGGTCGTGGTTCGAATTGCGCCCGTACCAATGTGTTTTCGAATTTCGATTTTATATGTACGTTTATACGACGCTTCTACGGTGAAGGAAACATCGCGAGGAAACCTGCACACGCCTGCGAAGAAACTCGAAGGTTGTTTGTGAAGTTCCACCTTTTCGCACGAAGCGTTTTGCTTCTTCGTTCATCATGCGAACGGCCAAGGAGTGGAATTCCCTTCCGGCGTCTGTATTCCCCGATTCGTATAATTTAGTAATCTTTAAGACGAGAGTGAATAGGCACTATTTGATCTTGCGTGTTACATCCTCGGCTGCATCGGCACTTACCATCAGGTGAGGTGCAACCAATCGCACTCAAATTTATAATAAAAAATAAAAAAAGAAGTTGACCAACCCGCACTAGGCCCGCGTGGTCGACTCAGGTCCGAGTATATGAGCTGATATGATGAATGGAAAATACTTTATTGTAGGTATAACTAGGTATTTAGTTACCGAATATATACCAACTCGTACGAGTACATATACTCACCTGTTGAAGAGATATTTGTTTATTTGAGACGGGTACATACAATGCATTTATCCTTTTACTTCGGAATCTTTCGGTACATCTAATATCTTATGCGAGCTTATGCTTTCTAGTTTCTCCTCTTCCATCTCCACCCTCACCTCGTGGAACGTGAGCGTGGCCATCGAGTTGACTGCAAAGAAAGTTTCGTGTGATGAGAATCAGTTTTTCGGGCTTTACATCCATTGGTAGCGCATTATCGGGTCGGGCGTTGTTGGTAGGTACCCTATAATGCAAATTTCCAAATGAAAAAACCGGCCAAGTGCAAGTTGGACTCGCGCAAAGTAGGGTTCCGTAGTCTTTTCAAATAGTAATTGTATATTTTAAAAACAAAATTATATTTGCAGTTTCTACTATAATGTTTTGTATGGATTATCTATGAACTTTTTATAAATCCAACTGCACACCTTGAGTTGCTCATTTATTACTACTATACTAAGAAAGCCTGTTTAGCCGTGATAGTTTTCTTTTTAAATTGATTATATTTCCTGCTATTTATCTATTTCAGATGTCCTGAAATAGCGATCCAGCCAGTGGGGACGGGACACGGGAGCACTCGACTCCAACACAAACTTGCACCGTACTGACTGAAATAGCGATCCAGCCAGTGGGGACGGGAGCACTCGACTCCAACACAAACTTGCACCGTACTGACTGAAATAGCGATCCAGCCAGTGGGGACGGGAGCACTCGACTCCAACACAAACTTGCACCGTACTGACTGACTGAAATAGCGATCCAGCCAGTGGGGACGGGAGCACTCGACTCCAACACAAACTTGCACCGTACTGACTGACTGAAATAGCGATCCAGCCAGTGGGGACGGGAGCACTCGACTCCAACACAAACTTGCACCGTACTGACTGAAATAGCGATCCAGCCAGTGGGGACGGGAGCACTCGACTCCAACACAAACTTGCACCGTACTGACTGAAATAGCGATCCAGCCAGTGGGGACGGGAGCACTCGACTCCAACACAAACTTGCACCGTACTGACTGACTGAAATAGCGATCCAGCCAGTGGGGACGGGAGCACTCGACTCCAACACAAACTTGCACCGTACTGACTGAAATAGCGATCCAGCCAGTGGGGACGGGAGCACTCGACTCCAACACAAACTTGCACCGTACTGACTGACTGAAATAGCGATCCAGCCAGTGGGGACGGGAGCACTCGACTCCAACACAAACTTGCACCGTACTGACTGACTGAAATAGCGATCCAGCCAGTGGGGACGGGAGCACTCGACTCCAACACAAACTTGCACCGTACTGACTGACTGAAATAGCGATCCAGCCAGTGGGGACGGGAGCACTCGACTCCAACACAAACTTGCACCGTACTGACTGACTGAAATAGCGATCCAGCCAGTGGGGACGGGAGCACTCGACTCCAACACAAACTTGCACCGTACTGACTGAAATAGCGATCCAGCCAGTGGGGACGGGAGCACTCGACTCCAACACAAACTTGCACCGTACTGACTGACTGAAATAGCGATCCAGCCAGTGGGGACGGGAGCACTCGACTCCAACACAAACTTGCACCGTACTGACTGAAATAGCGATCCAGCCAGTGGGGACGGGAGCACTCGACTCCAACACAAACTTGCACCGTACTGACTGACTGAAATAGCGATCCAGCCAGTGGGGACGGGAGCACTCGACTCCAACACAAACTTGCACCGTACTGACTGACTGAAATAGCGATCCAGCCAGTGGGGACGGGAGCACTCGACTCCAACACAAACTTGCACCGTACTGACTGACTGAAATAGCGATCCAGCCAGTGGGGACGGGAGCACTCGACTCCAACACAAACTTGCACCGTACTGACTGAAATAGCGATCCAGCCAGTGGGGACGGGAGCACTCGACTCCAACACAAACTTGCACCGTACTGACTGAAATAGCGATCCAGCCAGTGGGGACGGGAGCACTCGACTCCAACACAAACTTGCACCGTACTGACTGACTGAAATAGCGATCCAGCCAGTGGGGACGGGAGCACTCGACTCCAACACAAACTTGCACCGTACTGACTGAAATAGCGATCCAGCCAGTGGGGACGGGAGCACTCGACTCCAACACAAACTTGCACCGTACTGACTGAAATAGCGATCCAGCCAGTGGGGACGGGAGCACTCGACTCCAACACAAACTTGCACCGTACTGACTGACTGAAATAGCGATCCAGCCAGTGGGGACGGGAGCACTCGACTCCAACACAAACTTGCACCGTACTGACTGAAATAGCGATCCAGCCAGTGGGGACGGGAGCACTCGACTCCAACACAAACTTGCACCGTACTGACTGAAATAGCGATCCAGCCAGTGGGGACGGGAGCACTCGACTCCAACACAAACTTGCACCGTACTGACTGAAATAGCGATCCAGCCAGTGGGGACGGGAGCACTCGACTCCAACACAAACTTGCACCGTACTGACTGACTGAAATAGCGATCCAGCCAGTGGGGACGGGAGCACTCGACTCCAACACAAACTTGCACCGTACTGACTGAAATAGCGATCCAGCCAGTGGGGACGGGAGCACTCGACTCCAACACAAACTTGCACCGTACTGACTGAAATAGCGATCCAGCCAGTGGGGACGGGAGCACTCGACTCCAACACAAACTTGCACCGTACTGACTGAAATAGCGATCCAGCCAGTGGGGACGGGAGCACTCGACTCCAACACAAACTTGCACCGTACTGACTGAAATAGCGATCCAGCCAGTGGGGACGGGAGCACTCGACTCCAACACAAACTTGCACCGTACTGACTGAAATAGCGATCCAGCCAGTGGGGACGGGAGCACTCGACTCCAACACAAACTTGCACCGTACTGACTGACTGATTGATCCTAATCCAAAACTGATCCCTTAATCTAAATATCGACCGCAAGATTTGATCCGGACAAATAAATAAACTTATGGGGAAGAGTAAGCTTCTAATAATAATTAAACTATTTATTTCAAAAATCAAAACACGACTGCACAAAATTTCAACCCCTTTTTTGGAAGTCGGGTAAAAATGTACCTATCCTATGTCTCTCACGGGATCAAGACGAATCTAACGACACCTCGCACTCCAAAATCCATCAAGCCGTTTAGGGGACAGAGCGTGCTAAAGAAATATACATACATACACTCGAAAAACACAACGCCCCCCCCCCCCCTTCTGGCGCTGTCAGGTAAATATGTAAAACTCAGAACGGGTGTTACCTAGGTATTTAATAGTTTCCGTTATCATTTTCTACACACAGATCATCTAGTCTTCTAGTCATCTTGTCTTCTCTCCACACAAACCATCTAGTCTTCTAGTCATCTAGTCTTCTCTCCACACAAACCATCTAGTCTTCTAGTCATCTAGTCTTCTCTCCACACAAACCATCTAGTCTTCTAGTCATCTAGTCTTCTCTCCACACAAACCATCTAGTCTTCTAGTCATCTAGTCTTATCTCCACACAAACCATCTAGTCTTCTAGTCTTCTCTCCACACAAATCATCTAGTTTTCTAGTTATCTAGTCTTCTCTCAACACAAATAATCTAGTCTTCTAGTCATCTAGTCCTGTCGCCACACGCATCATCTCTCAAAGCAAATTATCTACACTTTTCCCTTTACGGTTCCGTATCAATGGGACCTCAACACTAAGCCTCCACTATCTTTCTGTCTGTCTATCAGCGGGCTGTATTTCATGAACCTTAATAGGCAAGCAGCTAAAATTTTCACATAATTTGTGTTTTTTAATGCAAATTAATAATTACAAATAATAAAAATGAGCATAAGTGAAAAATTAAGGGGCCGGGGGGGAGTAAAAACGTGTATGTAATAGGTTTTTTTATATTGCTCATTCGTAAATGCGGTAATAAATAAAAGCGTGCAACTTGGTGTGATTATAATAGTAGTACCGACTAATTCTGAAGTGAGAAAAATAAAAATTAAATTAAAAACCGGCCGAGGTTAAGTCATACGTTCAGAAGTCCGAACTGAATAAAGAAAAATTGTGTCTTTTGTTTGTAATTAATAGATAACATTGTTATGTTGTGTGGACAGATGTTGGTACGGAATCCTCGTAGCGCGAGTTCGACATGAACTTGGCCTTTTTTTAATTGAATGGATTAAATACTTACAGACTGCGATAAACATCACGACGACCAACAAAACTTCATTGCGGTATGAGGCACATCCATAGATTACGGCCGAAAAGAGAGCTAACAAATTTACTGCTATCCCAAACACGAAGCCCTTTTTTATTTGAGGCGATTTATCCTGTAAAATATTAATTAAACTTATACTACACAATTAAAAAAAAAATGGATTTTTTGATGTCTACAGTAAAGGTCCTCGACTGTGCTATCCTTCCTTGTGGAACTCCTGACGTATGCGCTGGTAGGGCCTGCATCTCTTTTGTGTCGTTATTTTCAGTAAAGCAAATAAAAAGTGGTAGGCAGGCCTCTACTCGGTGGACCGACGACCTGTTAAGGTCGCGGGAAGGCGCTGGATGCGGGCAGCGCAGGACCGGTCGTTGTGGAAATCCTTGGGGGAGGCCTTTGTTTAGCTGTGAACGTCTTTCGGCTGATTGTGATATAAAATATAAAGTATACTGGTAAACATTTAAGCGTGTTGATCTAAGGCTTATATAATATGTTTGTAGTATTATATTGTTTATTTAGGTCCTTACTTACCTTAAGTATTCCCCCCAAAATAAACCTGCAGAAGATCAGACACATCAGTGAGACCCACAACATAATGACAGACACATAAATGTAGCTCATCACTTCCATGTCGTATGATCGAGAATCATTTTTAAGTATAAACGCTATGATGGAAATGCTGCAGCTGACTACTATTGACAGCATCTGAAAATGGAGATTTAGGTATACACACTTATTATTAATATGCATATGTAACTGGGAACATACTATTTGTCATCATCACATTGTAGATGTACGCATTTCGTCATGAAACACGTTTCGTCCCGAAAAGTGTTCGTCATAAACACATTTTGTCACGTATGCGTTTTGTCATGTACGCTGTTATGATGTCCTTGAAAATTACTTAGGTATCTAAATTCTCGAAGCCTTCGAAACCTAGCGCTTAATGACTTACTGTATAATTGTACTTTAATCATGATTAATTAATTGCAGTAAGTTACTTTATTTTACTTTACGTTATTAATTTGTTGTAAGTAGAGACAAATTCAAGCTATACACTGCTAGTTCAAACAGGCCTCATTGATTGAAATTTCATCACGCATTGCGTCTCGGGGTCAGCTTATGCTGGCTGATGTAGTCTCAGTATACTTACATACAATCATATCACCGAGACATGTTTTTTACATTGGAGCAAGAGTCGATAAATTAAATGAGGTGACATGTTTTCATGGCGCGTGACTCAAGACGGTAGTTTACATGATTTTTTAGAAAAAAACCGCAAAATCCAATTTTTTAGTTCAAAATTTTCAAATCGCATTACTTTTCAATAGATTTGTCCTTTGGAAAATTATTTTAGCTGATTTTAAGGTTTACTTACACCCAAAAGGTGAGCAAAGGGACCATAATATTACTAAGACTGCGTTGTCTGTCTATCTATACGTCTGTCTGTCAGCAGTCTGTATTTCATGAACCGTAATAGGAAGACATTAAAAACTTTCACATAAATTTGAAATCTCACCGAGTGTGTATTTGTATTGCCGTAAATAAAAACAAATAATAATAAATGATTTACCTGTATGTTTATTAGTACGTGACGAACTGTGAATTTGACAAAATGAGTCAAATCACCCGTTGACAAGTCTTGACGAAAAGCGTATAATGACGAAACACGTATGTGAATCGAACATGTAGGTGGGTATTGACCAAATGCCTTCTTAGGTTTCCATACAGTTACAGTACGAATTTATGTATTGCGAATGGATAGTTTTTGCCATTTGGCTACACACACATTTGAAAGACTTTACGAACAGATTATGTAGCTTCCGCTCAGGTAATGCAGATTTCTGGATGTAAAGTACTTACTTGTCTTACTAATTGTAATGGTAACATCCACCGATACAAAGTCAAGGTCCTTACCAGCCTCACAACTCACAGCGATAGACACCCATGTGCCGTTGTCCACATACAACCAAGGTAATTTTTCAACAAAGCATGACCTCTTATCATTTAGTGACTCCATGGCCAATGGCTATGATGGCAGATCTGAAGAAAATAATAAATGAAATTAACGTTTGCTCTGGTTTTACCCGACTCTCCAAAAAGGAGGGTAATGTTTATCGGATGTGTATGTATGTATGTATTTAATTCTGTTTCTTTGGTTGAGCCATAAACGGCTTGATGGATTTTGGAGTACGAAAAGTCGTTAGATTCGTCCTGATCTCGTGAGTGACATAGATTTAGTATACATTTGAACCGACAGTGCAAAAAAGAGGTTTTTATGCAGTCGGATGTAAATTTCAATTTAAACTAGTTGTGTTATTATGATTTTCTCTTAATTTTTCCCGACGTAAACTCTAAACTCGAGCTCCGTCGAAGCATTCAATTTGTGTATTATTATATGTTGATATGTATTTATGTAGGCATCTGTTACATAATAGTACTTTGTACAAGTTATCTACGCGAAAAAAGCTGCGATTTTAAAATTTAATCAGTGTAAGAGACGAAAATTTACTAAGTATAAAAGAGATATCATATAAATTAACACTTGAGGAAAATAACATAGTTTATATCTATCTATACCTAGATACCTAAACTAGACAGTGTCAATATTATGTAGGCACCGTAGACCGTGTTGAATGGTCTAAGCGCAGGGACCTAGGTACCCAAAATTATATTTACAGAATCACTTGGTCAGCTACTCGTAATAGTATGTTATGGATGTCAGCTGATCAAGTGATTCTATGAATCAACTCAAAATTCTTCAATGCCATTAACTAGGTACCAATCTAAAAGGAAACAGTGATTGTTAACGAATTCCGAATTCCATGTGGACAAAACGAATGAAGGGACATAAGCTAGACGAACCCTGTGTAGGTTTCGTATTAAAATTTGGCTAGGTACGTGGTTGAATAGAGAAATCTAATGAAAGTTGGATGATAAAAAGGTAAGTAGGTACTTACACTTAGATTTAAATCACTTGTAGGTTTAAAAACTTATCCAAAAAATAATAAATAAATAAATAAATAAATAAATATTCTGGGACAAATCACACATGGTCATCTGGCCCCAAAGTAGGATTCCCTGTGTTATGGGTTACCAGAGACTGATATACATACTTATATACGTTTAAATACATACATAATTATATAGATATCTAACACCCAGACACAGAGCAAACAAATCTGCTCATCACACAAATGCTTGCCCTTGGTGGGGATCGAACCCACAACCCTCGGATCAGTAGTCAAGGGCACTAACCACTGAGCCACCGAGTCAGTCAAATTTTTTACAATTTATCAGGATGCCGTTGAAAGCTCTCCGTTTAGCAATAATATTGTATGTAAGTATGCCACGCAGCTCAAAAGTCAAACATGAAATGATAAAACTTTGCCTCATGCCTGTGTGCGCTCGTTTGTATCGTCTTATCAGCTCATATCATCGAAGGGCTCGAGACTTCCCTGAATAAGTGCGATATAGCCTTAGTCTACCACGCCCAGTGCGAGTTTCTTCGCAGGCATGTGCAGGTTTCCTCGTGATGTTTTCTTCACCTCTCGTTTGAATACTCTCGACTAAACTGAACTGGGTCTTGGGGGAATACGAACAGCAAAAGCGAGCTAGCGTCCGTCTACGATGATGTCATCTGAGAACACAGCCAGTTTAGTATTGAAATTATATCTGGATTGTAATTTTTGCCATTTTGCAGCAACTATCAGCTTCTTTTCAGTCAAAGTATTAGTACTAACGCTTCAGTGTACAAAAAGAGTCACAGAAGACGATGTACAATTTAGTTCTTCACTAGTACGTATATACGTAGTTCTGTGCAAAGTTCCACGGAGGTTTCGACCATGATTAGCTCATAAAGATTTATTTAAAATAAGATATCTCTCCAGTTCCATCATAAATATAAAATTATTTTCAAGGACAAATTATAGGCGGTCACACTGGCCCAAACTAGGAGTCCCTGTAGTATGGAAACCAGAGTCATTTAGTATACAGGTACAAACCTACTTGAATCTCTACCTAGACCCAGAGCGAACACAGCTACTAGTCACATAATGTCTAAAGAGAGAATAGAACCCACTACTATCGACGCGGGCGGCTCGGGGCTTGGACTGCTAGTCCAGAAGCACTAGCACTGTGGTTACGCTATCGAGTAAAATTTCTATGAACTGTCCAATGAAACTAGTTACATTCATCCTTCAAGCAGACGTCCACTGGTGGACGAAGGCCTCCTCCGAGGATTTCCACAACGACCGGTCCTACGCTGCCCACATTCAGCGGCTTACCGCGACTCCCACAAGGTCTTTGGTCCACCGAGTCCTGCTTACGGTACTTCTTCCGGTGTGCAGTTGCCACTCGAGAACTTAACAACCCCAATGGCCATCTGTTCTAAAAGCTGTGGGCCGCACCCAAAGAAGAACGTCCCACCTTGTCTTTCACATCGTCGATAGAAAGAAGAACGTCCCACCTTGTCTTTCACATCGGTGATAGAAAGAAGAACGTCCCACCTTGTCTTTCACATCTTTGATAGAAAGAAGAACGTCCCACCTTGTCTTTAACATCGTCAATAGAAAGAAGAACGTCCCACCTTGTCTTCCACATCTTCGATAGAAAGAAGAACGTCCCACCTTGTCTTTCACATCGTCGATAGAAAGAAGAACGTTCCACCTTGTCTTTCACATCGTCGATAGAAAGAAGAACGTCCCACCTTGTCTTTCACATCGTCAATAGAAAGAAGAACGTCCCACCTTGTCTTTCACATCGTCAATAGAAAGAAGAACGTCCCACCTTGTCTTTTACATCTTCGATAGAAAGAAGAACGTCCCACCTTGTCTTTCACATCGTCAATAAAAAGAAGAACGTCCCACCTTGTCTTTTACATCTTCGATAGAAAGAAGAACGTCCCACCTTGTCTTTCACATCGTCAATAGAAAGAAGAACGTCCCACCTTGTCTTTCACATCGTCGATAGAAAGAAGAACGTCCCACCTTGTCTTCCACATCTTCGATAGAAAGAAGAACGTCCCACCTTGTCTTTCACATCATCGATAGAAAGAAGAACGTTCCACCTTGTCTTTCACATCGTCGATAGAAAGAAGAACGTCCCACCTTGTCTTTCACATCGTCAATAGAAAAAGAACGTCCCACCTTGTCTTTCACATCGTCAATAGAAAGAAGAACGTCCCACCTTGTCTTTTACATCTTCGATAGAAAGAAGAACGTCCCACCTTGTCTTTCACATAGTCAATAGAAAGAAGAACGTCCCACCTTGTCTTTTACATCTTCGATAGAAAGAAGAACGTCCCACCTTGTCTTTCACATCGTCAATAGAAAGAAGAACGTCCCACCTTGTCTTTCTCATCTTCGATAGAAAGAAGAACGTCCCACCTTGTCTTTAACATCTTCGATAGAAAGAACAACGTCCCGCCTTGTTCTCGTCTTTTACAGAACAATAAATACGTAAATGCTTAAAGAAGATTTACTGTCAAAATCCTAAAAAGAAAATTTAAGCATTTGATACTTGTTTTTTTACTCTCAATTGGTAAGCCTTTAACATTATCTCACCTAATGGTAAGTGACGATGATGCCGAGGATGGAACGGGCTTATCAAGATTTCCCAACGCAAATGGGAACTGGCTATCTTATCTTCAAGAGGAATACATCAAAATTGATTCTTGGAGTAAATGTCCGTTAGAAATAAGATGACACTTTACAAAACTTGCATCCGCCCCATCCTTACTTACGCTGGCGTAGCATTTTCTCGCACCAGCCCGCGTCTCATACAGCGAATTCATGTCATTCAAAATAGCTTCATGTGCCCCGTGGTTCTACGGAATGAAGATCACCATTGCAATTTAGATCTCCCCACCATAGCTCAATACCTGAAGCAGGCCTCTATCATATACTTTAAGTCTGCCGAACACCATCCCCAAACCCCTGCTCGTGAACGCACCCTACACATCCTCCCGGATCCCGATATGATCCAACCACGCTTGCCATAGCCGCAATGACTCCGTCCCCCAACACACAGAGAAACACGATACCGACATTCTGCCCTCGCCCGCTTCTGGCTCTTACCAGCGTTTTTGGCATATACCAGGCCGCTTCTCTCTGATCCGCCCACCTCGACTCAACGACCTAAGCCGAGGTTCGTGCCCACCTGGGCGCCCATAGGCAGTTGCATCTTTTTGCTTTCTTTTTAGGTTGAGTGCCCTCCGCACTCCGCCCTTGCCTCTCCTGTCCGGTGAAGTTGTAAAGGCCCCCACAGCCTACAAATAGCTGGTCCTTTCGAAAAAATAATATAAATAAATTAATAATCATCTGAAGGTTGGAGGCTCTACATTCGAAGTTGTTACCGAATATGTGAACCTAGGACAAACAGTCCAATTAGGTAGGTCTAATTTCGAGAAAGAGATCAATCGTCGAATCCAACACGGCTGGGCAGCGTTCGGGAAGTTTTACAATATCTTTACGTCCCAGATACCGCAGTGTATTAAGGCCAAGGTCTTCGACCAATGTGTCTTGCCAGTGATGGATGACATACGGAACTGAGACATGATCACTTACTTTGGGCCTCATAAGAAGGCTCAAGGTCACCCAAAGGGCAATGGAGCGTGCTGTTTTGGAGTTTCTCTGCGTAGTTGAATCAGAAATGAGGAGATCCATAGGAGAACCAAAGTAACCGACATAGCTCTCAGAATTACTAAACTTAAGTGGCAGTGGGCGGAGCACATAGCTCGTAGAACAGTTGGCCGTTGGGGCAGTAAAGTTTTCTAGTGGCGACCGCGCACCAGAAAACGTAGCGTAGGCAGGCCTCCCACTCGGTGGAGCGATGACTTGGTGAAAGTTGCGCGAAGCCGCTGGATGCGGGCAGCGCAGAACCAGTCGTCATGTAATCCTTGGGGAGGTCTATGACCAACAGTGGACGTGTTTCGGCTGATATGATGATGATACCTGGCCGGCAAGACTTAGAAAAGATGGCTGTTTCCCCTTGGTCCCATTATTTTGTCCTACGTAGGACTTACGAAGTAACTATAGTACACCATCTGTGGTAGGACCACGGAGACAACCTATGCCCTGTAGGAAGGTGATAGCTAGCCAGGCAGGCTTTGGAAATGCCCTTACACCAACCGAACAGAGGCTTAGAATGGGAATCGAACTCGTGACCTCCTGATGTGAAGCTTATATTCGTCATGGAGGCGGTTACGCACTGGCCACGGATGTGTTTATCAATGCTCTCGCTAACCTTTACTACCGAAATATTTCGCAATAGCATAGCAATCACACTACACAAATAAAATTAAAACAGAGTCTACAAGTATTTCGTATGGCAATAAATTGTTATGCAAATGATTAACGAGAACTGCAAAAATAAAATGTCAAACAGGAAAATCCGACTCGTAAAGTAATTATACATATACCTACGTATTCGCTATACATTACAACCTGGACGCCGACAGTGTATTATTTCTGTTTGTAGTTTGGTCATACTATGGTATTATATTCTCTTTGTGACAGAATACACAACAGCGTAAACGTTACTCATTGTTCGTGACACAGACACAGACAGAGTAGAGGCTCCTCCGCTCCGTTGTAGTTCGTCTGTTAATAACACAAGCAGGAAAAAAGTTGTTATAATTCAATAACAGATAGTTTTTGTTAAATCTAAACAACCTTTTTGAACGATAATGGGTATTAGCTCGAATAACTAATAACGTCGGTGATTGCCGTGGCTCGGTGAACTCCTTCTTTTTAGTTCCCACGGATCCAGACGAGGTTGGTGGTCTTATATTCAACTTAAAGACACATTGTGCACCTGGTTTTGATAACATTACAAATATGCTAATAAAACAGATCAAGACAGTTATCATTTCGCCTCTTACACACATTTATAATCTTAGTCTCTCGACGGGTATTTTCCCTGATGTGTGGAAGGTTGCTTCTGTGTCTCCTATTTTCAAAAAGGGCCCCAAAAGTTTTCCGGGTAATTATAGACCTATATCTTTACTCTGCGTGTTTGGAAAACTTTTGGAGAAATTGGTGAATGTAAGGCTCATGAACTTCCTGGAATCCAGTGACATTTTGTCACCCCGTCAATTTGGATTTCGAAGGACCAAGTCCACTGAGGATGCAGTGTCTCTCCTTACCAGTTTCGTATCAAACTATCTCGATTGCGGACGCAAATGTATAGGTGTTTTCCTGGACTTGGCCAAAGCGTTTGACACTGTCTCCTTTTCTATTCTTTTTGCTAAATTGGAAAAATCCGGTATACGTGGTGTTGCACTCAATTGGTTCCGTAGTTACCTAACCAATCGCAGACAGTTTGTTAGAGTGGATGGAAACGTTAGTGGTCAACTTCCGGTCGTCTTTGGCGTACCCCAGGGCAGTATTCTTGGCCCTACGCTATTTATTTTATATATGAATGACTTGACTGAAATGCCTCTGTTGAATGCTGAAGTTATTTGTTATGCGGACGACACAGCGATCTTATTTAATGGAGAGGACTGGAATGACACTTTTATTCGGTCGGAGAGAGGCTTGTTGGAGGTGAAAAACTGGCTTCATAAAAACTTGCTTACTTTGAACGCAAGTAAAACATATTTCCTAGCTTTTCATAAGACTTCGTCCTCCAGCCCTCCTCCTTCCTTCACACTCAAAATTCATCAATGTCCCTTGTACGACGCTCATCTTGCGATTTCCAAGACTCACATTAACACAAACTGTCAGTGTGAACAGATTTCCAGGGTAAGTAATTTAAAATATCTTGGCGTTGTTTTGGACGACCGGCTAACCTTTGGTCCTCACCTTGAGGCTTTGTCTGGTAGAGTGAGAAGATTGATAGGCGTTATGAAATCTCTTCGCTTAGCAGCACCTTCCTCAGTTTTAAAGTTGGTCTACACAGGTTTGTGTGAAAGCATTTTATCGTACTGCATCACTGTTTGGGGTGGCACACATAAAACACTCATGATTCGCTTAGAGAGAGCCCAGCGCTCGGTTTTGAAAGTGATGACATGTAAGCCTTTTAGATATCCTACTGATTGCCTGTACAAGGAATGTGGTGTTTTGACAGTTAGACAGCTCTTTATCTACAAGGTAACGATCACCATGCATAGGTCGGTAATTTCATCGCCCAGGTTTGAAGATTTGATAAGAAGGAGAGTTTTTAGATTGCCACAACCTCGCGTTAATACTTCGTTTGCTCAGAGATTCAAAAATTTTCTTCATCCCTTTGTTTATAACAAAGTTGTAAAAGTGTGCAATATTAAACTTTTAAGTACATATCTCGCAAAAAACAAAGTTAAGTGCTGGCTATGTAGCTTAACTTATCTGGACACTGAAAATCTTTTAGAAATTCACCATTAGCAGTGTAATTGTAATTTTAATTTAATTTTAATTAGCTTGTACTTTTTTCTTTTTATTTAACTACTGTTTATGTTTATATTTCTTACACTATAATTCCATGGTATATCTATTATTAACTTAAGTAATATAAATCATAGTTTTTCTTTTGTTGTTTAGACTTAATTTAATATAACTTTGTAAATTATCTTTAAACTGGTTGGTTGGTAAATGTATTTTTGGCGTGACCACCACGATACGGGCTCTGCCTAGTGTGGGGTCACAAGGTAAACTTTATACTGTACCGTACATCATTCTTTGGTAATAAATATATTTGTATTTGTATTTGTATTTTATTGTGCTCGAAACTAAACTATACCCATAAAATAAAAACTTCACAGCAACGTCAACTAATCAAATGCTCAATTAGTATAGAAAGTCAATTTTTTTACGAAGTGAGTGTAGGCTCTCAGGAGAAAATTGATCACTTTCATGTGTTAAATCACAAGCTGAGAGCTCCGCATCACCATGTCCCACCCATGACCCACTTTAGCCTCTCACATTACTTGCATTCTCTCATCGCTCCCACACCCCCTTACATGGTTCTCACAGCCCTCTACATTCCTTCCACACATCCATTAAAACATCCAACAGAACTTGTGCACCCAGCCACGTCAATCCGACCCTCTCGCACTACCACACCCACACGGTAAGGAGAAAGTGAAACATTGATTGAATTTTGGAAGGGTGGAAATGGACGCGTGGATATGGGAGTGTTGGCGTAACGTGTGGTGAGGCGTCGGAAGCGACAATGGGATTGTGAGGGACGGGTGACGGGGGGAGTCACTGGAGTTGTTAGAGAGTGTATAAAGACGCCTGTTACCCACTGGTTGGTAGTGTTGTAGGTGTTGAGTGGGATGTGGGCGGGAGCGATAGGGGTGCAGAGGGCGGACTTGAGACAGGTGTGGGGGTATTAGCGACTCTGTGGGAGGCCTGCGAAACCATCATATTTATTTTCTAGCATTTTTATTTCATCATATGCGCCGAAACGACATAGGCTTCTCCCAAGGATTTCCACGACGACCGGTTCTGCGCTGCCCGTATCCAGCGGCTTTCCGCGACTTTCACCAGGTCATCGGTCCAGCGGCTTTAGAAATACACATTCTGTAAACAGTTCAACTGTCCACCTATTACGATTCATGAAATGCAACCCTCTGACAGACAGACGGACAGACAGCGGAGGCTTAGTAATAGGATCCCGTTGGTCACTTTTGGTTGCACGGAAGTTAAGAAACACTAAAAACACTTTACTTTTTTACGGATACTTTTGTACAAATAATAAAGTATTTGTTATTGGCGCGAGGTAAAAAAACGGGCGAGCCTTACACTAACTTACTTACACTGTTGTGATGTGTACCATCTCACATAAGTAAAAAAACCTATCGGCCTTCGCCTCGCATACGGCGGCGTGGCCATGTTTCCTTAGCCTTCGTGACTAAAAAAAATAAGGCGGCATATGGCTATCCTTCGTTAGTCTTCGTGACTGAAGAAAAAACGCATTTCCTGTTAACACCCTTCTGTCCCCTTTCAAGAAATCACTTCCACAGATTGCAGGAAAGTGAGGTGAAAGGTGTTACACATCAAAAAGGCGGTTTAATCTACTTTTTTTTGAAACTATTTGAGAAAATGTAGATTAAACCGCCGAAAAGACGCGTCAAAAAATTAACAATGGCACTATGGAGCGTGAAAAAAGTTATGCATAAATAAGCAAAATGAAATAAGAAAAGCGAGATTAGTGCGAACTCCTTTGTAATATTTTGTTTGCCAGTTGTGCAAGTTTTCGTTTAATTTCCTTATATTCAAAATGAAATTTAGAGTGTTTAACTCGGATGAAAGGCATCCATTTCAGACTCGAACTATTGGCACTGTCACAGAGCCCGCAATGGGTGCCACTCACCCCATGGACCATGGTAATCAATCTACTATTGCAATCTACAGGGAAAGTTATAAGCAAAGCTAGGCCTTGCTCGGAAGTTTTGTTACGAGTACAAAATAAAGAATGAGTAGATATTCCGACATCCCGAGTACTGTTTGTTATCTATCAACGAACGAAGATAAAAAGGTTAAATGTTATTTATACAGGAATGTCGTTATCATTGTTAAAAATACTCCCGCAATATTTTATTTATCGGCGAACTGTAATTTGTAGTGAGCAGTTAGTTGTGGTTCACTGCCTACAGAATTAAACAGCTAATCAAGTATGTTTCGTTTGCTAAATCAGCTGCACCTTGATGGAGTGTTTGACGCGAGCCGGCAGTGCAGCGGCGAGCGGTATTTATCAAAGGTGCAGCCTTGGTGCAGCTAATTCAGCGAATGAACTTTACTAAGTTGCTTTTCCGAGGATCCATAGACGGATTCTATTTTTTCCGTACCACCACATGTGTCCACACAACTATGCTCCGAGTGTTCCGTACCACAACATCCCACACAACTATGCTCCGAACGTTCCGTACCACCACATCCCACACAACTATGCTCCGAGGGTTCTGTACCACCACATCAAACACAACTATGCTCCGAGGGTTCCGTATCACCACATCCCACATAACTATGCTCCGAGGGTTCCGTACCACCACATCTATCCACACTACTATGCTACGAGGGTTTCGTACCACCACATCCCACATAACTATGTTCCGAGGGTTCCGTACCACCACATCCCACACAACTATGCTCCGAGGGTTCCGTACCACCACATCCCACACAAATATGCTCCGAGAGTTCCGTACCACCACATCCCACACAACTATGCTCTGAGGGTTCCGAACCACCACATCTATCCACTATCCACACAACTATGCTCCGAGGGTTCCGTACCAATACATCTATCCACACAACTATGCTCCGAGGGTTCCGTACCACCACATCCCACACAACTATGCTCCAAGGGTTCCGTACCACCACATCCCACACAACTATGCTCTGAGGGTTCCGTACCACCACATCCCACACAACTATGCTCCGAGGGTTCCGTACCACCACATCCCACACAACTATGCTCCGAGGGTTCCGTACCACCACATCCCACACAACTATGCTCCAAGGGTTCCGTACCACCACATCCCACACAACTATGCTCCGAGGGTTCCGTACCACCACATCCCACACAACTATGCTCTGAGGGTTCCGTACCACCACATCCCACACAACTATGCTCCGAGGGTTCCGTACCACCACATCCCACACAACTATGACAATGATACCTATTCACAGTACAAACAAAAGACATGAACGCAAGCGATAAAAATATAATTTTTTAGGGTTCCATTGTCTACAAGGAACCCATATAGTTTCTCCATATCTGTACGTCTGTCCGCAGCTAAGCTCAGACAGATGGTCGTAAGAGCAGTAAAGTTCTCGAGTTGCGACCGCGCACAGGTAAACGTACTTGGTAGACCGACAACCTGGTAAGAGGCGCGGGAAGCCGCTGAATGCGGGCAGCGCAGGACCGGTCAACGTGAAAATTCCTGGGAGAGGTATTTGTCCAGCAGTGGACGTTCCTCGGCTGATATGAATTCATAAAATCTGTTGTAATATTTATAGTTGACATGCCTAGGAGACTCCAGGTTGCCCAGGTACTGTATTTTATCATGGGATCACTAAACTTGTTGTCCGTCCGCCTGTCTGTCCGACCCTTTATCTCAAGAACGCGTAGACGTATCGATTTTAAATTTAAATTTCGATCTACAGTCCCTTGAAGATGTGAAAAACTCAAACTTCTACGAGTAAGTTGACGTAAAACGAGATTCGTCCATTTATGTTGCAAAAAACGTATATTACGACGCTCTCAAGGGAATCAAAATTCGTTGGGTATTAACCGTTGACCTAGAACTATGAAATTTGGCAATTAATACTGTCTTATGTCGTATTTAAAAAGCGTCGGTGGCTCAGCCGGTAACGACTCGGTTCTTCTAACCAGAGTTACCGGGTTCAAATCTGGACGGCCAATGTACCACTGAGTTTTTCAATAACTTACGTACATATAATTACCGATTGCTTTAACGGTGAAGGAAAAACATCGTGAGGAAACCTGCACACGCCTGCGAAGAAACCCGCAGGTTGTGTGTGAAGTCGACCAACCCGCACTGGGCCCGCGTGGTCGACTAAGGCCTGATCGTCCTAATTCAGGGTAGGCTCGAGCCCCTCGGTGGGGACGTATATGAGCTGACCTGATGACTGTCTTATACAGTATACTTCAAGTATAGGTAAAAATCTGAAAACTATACATTTGTAATTAAATCATAAAACTATAGTCTTTATTTAAAGAATGTAATCAATTATACAAGGAACGGCGGTCCAAATTTTAAGTTGAGTTAACCGTGTCATGTGGGCTATCGTATGAAAGGGCTTCATTGGCACAAGCTCAAACAGATTTTTAATTATTTTTTTGATGTAAGTATAGTTTTCGATTTATTATTTTTAAGCTTCTTTATCCAAAGGGTTTTAGGGTTCCGTAAACAAAGGGTAAAAACGGGACCCTATTACTAACACTTCGCTGTCCGTCCGTCTGTCTGTCCGTCTGTCACCAGGCTGTATTTCATGAACCGTGATAGCTAGACAGTTGAAATTTTCACAGATGATGTATTTCTGTTGCCGCTATAACAACAAATATTAAAAATTAGAAAAAGTGCAAAAATAAGGGGTGTCTCCATACAAAAAGCATGTTTTTTTTAAACATGAAGAAATTAGCGCTATCTAGTATAATGGCACGTTACCCTATGTGTGCGGTTCTAACTCGCAATTGACCGGTGTTTTTGTTGTACAGTATGTGCAAAAAAGAGTATCCCAACAAAACTTAAATGTTAAATGGGGCCAAGTTCGATATAAAAAAATTACAGCGACCTACCCATTTAGGTACCAAGTTCTATAGTGGTTCCTAAATCATAGCTACGGAACTTCAAATAGAAATATTTATTTGATAGAACTCAAAATAAATTTTCCTCTTAATATTCCTCCAGATAATAGAGAATGTACAACGATCTTCAGTTGTTTTAAAAAAAATGTTATGTTCTGTGTCACTACGTGGTGTAACTTAGCAAGCTTTCATCATCCAATTTTATTATCTATTGATATTTACTTTGAAAAGGTAAGCTTTTCTTGCTTGGCGCCTTGACTATTTAAACTTGCCAAGTTACACAATTAAAATTTAGTAGCACGGAACATATTTTTTTTAAACTACTGAAAACCGCTGTACGTTCTCTATTATTTTGAAAAGTCTAAAACAAATATATATATTTCTAGTGACAAAGACTATATCTACGCTCGCTCACCACTCAACCTCAAAGACAATCATAAAAACTATGCCCTTGCGAGCGAAGCCGCGGGCAAAAGCTTGTCTCATATATTTATACGGGATAGTCACGAGACTTATCAAACCATAGACTTAGAATATACTTATATTCTAAGTTAATGTACCAAACTTGACAAGTTTTTGATGGGATATACGAGAATGTATCTGACAGTAATAATGCATGTTTTTTTTTATTTTAAATTATCTTTATTCGAAATTTTGCTTTCAATGTAATTTAATTTAACACATCCTTTAAATAGTAAAAAGTTATATTTAATTTATTTATATTACTAAAACTCTTACTTTGGTTTCACTTATATCTAGTTGAGTACCTTTTAATCTTTCAATATTACGCCTTAAAATATGAAGGCATCACAATTTTTTTATATAGTAAGTAATTATTCTTTTATATTCAAGTAAGCAATGTGGATAATGCCCATGTTCAGTGCGCATGCAACTGCAAAAGAAAACAAAACGTCTTGTAAATTATTGTAAAGTCTTTCTTTATGTGTAATTTTAAGACACTTTTTTTATTAACTATTTATTTAATAAGAAAAACTAAAACATGACTACGGAAAAGTATGAAAACAGGAGTTCCCGCCTGAATTTATTTACTTATGATAAAAAAATAGATTACGATAGGGCTTGTGCGACCACGTGCACGGCTACTACCCCAGATGAAGAGAAAAATAAAGGCTATGTATGACTTCAGGCGGGAACTCTTGTTTTCATACTTTTCCGTGATCGGGTTTTTTTTTATAATTCCTTATTTTTGTGCTCAGAGTAAAACGCCATCCCACCTTAGGTTCAAAGATACTTTATTCTCATAAAAGACAATGTCACTTACATGAGAAGAAGGCTTAGTTAAATTGTATGTAGGTGTTTGTCGTTCACACCGCACAGAACACATTGATTTAAATGGTAGTAATTTTTTTAATTATAATATTATTATAAATTGCCTTTCACTTAACTTCTTAATTTCTTAATTTGAAAGGATATGTTGAGCTAATTTGCACTTAAATTGATTAAATGAAGGTAGTTTACTATAAAATCTGGCTCCGTCGTATGTCTAGTGCTGCGTTTAGATGAGTTTTTTTTATTTTGGTAAGTAGAATAGATGTGTGAACTTTCTTTTTTAGTATTTTGCGAATAAGGATGCATGAATGACAGGTGTACAGTTGTACCTCTAAAGCCCCGGATCACCGATATCGGCTGACTAAACTAAGGACCCACTCAAGCCCCGTACCACCGATATCGGTGGATGAAACGTACGCAACTTTAGGCCCTCTTAGTTAATTAATACGTTGCATAATCCTGTATAACGTTTTTGTTCATGATTCTTTAAGTAGTCAGGCGTATAATGATACAACTTTTGTCTATGGTTTCATGTAGTTTTATTGAAAAAATCCCATAGATACCTGTCTCACTCAGAATTTGCTGTGTTTACGGTGTGCGGCGTTTCTCGAATTTTATTCAAATTGTGTATTTTATTGTTGATTTTGTGACTTGTAAGGTGTTTTTGTGTTCTCATGTAAGTACTGTAAGTACTGCGTCTATTTTTATATAGTTATTTTATCCACGAAATCAAAACAAAAGACCTTTTATGAATAGAAGAAATAGTTCTCGAGTTTTGTTTATTTATGTTAGCCGCGGCGGCACGGCGCTGCTGGGCGCGCGGAGAGGCGGGGCTTGACGGAGTTATTTCAATGAAATCAATGACGGAGTTATTTCAATGAAATCAAAGTACCTGAGTGGTTAATATTCATTAGATTAGTTTCTTTATAAACTTTAGCAGTCGAGCTTAGGTAGTGATTGCTTCCCGCGGCCGCGTGTCGTGTCGCTTGATAGTAGCACGCGTACATTGAGCCATCTTACAATATCGCTTGTGAGACAATTTGTTAAAAAACTAAAAACATTTGCGTGTGCAATATGTATACAGGCTGTAACAAAATTTGTGTAGGTACCGTTAACTAGGGCTTCTACCTATCATACTAAACAACTTTTGTTCTACGACTTTGCTGAAATCGCAAAAAAGTTTTTTACTCTTCATACAAATCGATCACCTAATCGACCACTTTTATGCATTTGAGTATGTAAGGTCCTTTTTTTTTGATAATTGACTATGTTTTCCTTGGGGAAAGTTGTTCAGTATGACGAGTAGAACCTCCAGTTAACGGGTCCTACACCATTTTTTTACACTCTGTATAAATAAGGTCCAAATTTATTAGTTACCATCCTTTCAAACACAGCGTCTACTCCTAAAACTGAACAACTTTCCCCAAGGAACCCTTATGGTCAAATCGCAAAAAAAAAACATCCCATACTAAGTTGGCCGATCAGCTGATCGACTTAGTATGAGAAGTCCAAAAAGCTAGGTAGGTATATCAGACTTGATGAAAAAATTACAATTAATTTGGGTTTGTATGGGTATACTCAGATTTTTCCTGGAATAATGAAGTACTTATTGCAATGGGCCTTAATAAGTCCTAATCATTCACAAAGTTATATGTGATGATAACATATTCCCGGGAGAGAAAAGATGAGGTTAGTAGATGATACATGGTGAAAAACAATTTTGTTCTTAAATTATTAACATGCATGTTAGTATACTGATTATTACAAGATGATTTGTCTTAAAATTATTTTCTTAATGACTAAGAGGTGTCCACTTTGATGTCCGGGACACTAAGTACTGGTCGAAACACTACGTGGACGACCCTGTTTCCTTCACTAACACTCGCGCGTTTGATAACTGTTCACTGTAATTAACACTAGTTGAAGGCAGGCACCTCCCGGTCGCGGTGCTGCGGTGGGCGGCGCGGCTGGGGCGTCCGATACACGAGGCCCCGCCGGCGCCGCGGCCGATGTGTCTGCTGGCGCCTGCCTGCGCCTGCAGTACCTCCACGCCCACACTGCTACGCCAAGTCCCACCAGCGCGAACAAAATGTATATTGCTGCATAATGATGGACATCATGGTAGGAAACACTGTCTGCTAAGGGTTCGTTCTGTTTCATTACTTGCAGTTTCTTTTTGATTTCTTGGAGCTGTACGGTATGGTTGAAAAGGTCAAACGTTTTATTTTTCTGTATGTACAAATTGAATAATGTGACGTTAATAATATGAATTATTTGCGAAATTTTTGGCGATGGAATGTTGGAGCTTAATTGTATCTTATTCCCATCTTTTCTATGAGAATAAATAAAAAATCAGCTGTTTTTATAATGCACCCTTGATCAACTGTAAAAAGTAACTATGGTAGTTACTTGTACTGGTGTAATTTTATCATTGCATACCAGTTTCACCTGACATTGTTTGCAGCATGAATATAAAAGTGTGTAAAATTTATAATTCAATTCCACCCATCTGTTATTGCATAATCTTGTAATAGTTTTTCACTTTCTTTTTTAAGGCAACGTTTCACAAAAACACTGATCGTCCTTGGTGATATTAATAGGCCTCTTAAGATGACAAAAGTTTGATTCTGCGTTTCTCTGTAAACAGGTCCTTAAATGTTCTTCTGTAATTTTTATAAAAGCGTCGTGTTGGAGATTGACGGTGACATACTCTGCCACTGGCACCACTACCATCCCAATATTTCTATCTGATAAGCGAGGTTTTGGAAGTAGCTTTAAGATTTCATACTGTTCTTCTCCAATCAATGGTACTTTGAATTTTCAAATATGATAAACCTGGTCGTGACTTGCTCGCACTTGCAGTAAATAGGGGATCGGACTGCATCAACAAATTAATTCTGAAATATGATTTCCTAAATTGGTCTCCACTTGAAGTTTAAAAAAACCTTACTTGTTTTGTCTTTCCATCACGTCTTCAAATTTTAATTGATCCAATTCACAAAATAAGTACGTCAATAACGCTAAAAATCTATGATGTCACTTGTGGGTATTTCAAACATTTTGAGAACAAAATTTCGTTTTTGACAGATCATAAAAAGTAACTCAAATGACTAGCAGTCCGATCCCCTATTGTATATTTCTGATAGACTGTCCGATTACTTAACTGGTAGCGACAGATCCTTTGGAAGCTGCTCGGACATACCACCTAGTTCATTCCATAATTGGTCGGGAGTGAGAAGATGTAAGTTAAATTTCCCATTGTTAATATTAGTGATGGCGTCATGTAAAGTTTGCTGGATATTTTTTAGGGTGGAGAGCATGTTATTGGCTATTAAAGTCATTAATGAGAGCGACTTTTTGACATTCTGTTCTTACTTCATTAAATGCTTTTTGTATGGTGTTAAATTTCTTATTTATTATCTTGTATTGTTTGTAGATTATGCTTTCTGTGCATTTTAATCAATTGAACTCTGCCTCTACGACAGATGTTTGGTTTTTCCAAAGAGAAGCTAAATGGTTTGGTTTTTCTTGATTAGGCTAATGTCCTGCTGTTTGCTAAATATCCGACCCCATTGATTAGCCCCCGTCGGCGTCGCATATTACATGTATTCGCATTATGGTTCATTAAAATATCGTTGTAATACTCCAGTTTAATCACCTCGTGACGTGGTGCAACATGATCCCATCACAGTGCGAAATTGTTTGAATTTTTGTACACAACTCATTTAAGTACTTCACATACATTGTCAAAGCTTTATTACCATCTTGATAAGGTTCCGTATCGTAGAAATCAACTAGTCTCCAGTCGTCTCGTATCAAATGCATGTCTTCAATTCGATCGAAATAAAGACTATTATTTCCCTGCAATGGGGTTGTATGATACTGGCTGTGTACTGATGGGATAGTAATGAAAAATAATAACAACAGGGAAATAGCTTTTGTTGTAAAGCTACATTTTTTTCCTTTTTTTGGGGCTGAACTGTTTTCTGCTCATTCTGATGTGGTTTTTGCTCCGATTTTTGTACTTTTCTCGCTTATTTTCTTGTTCTTGATAGACGGGTAGAATCGCTAACTTTACGATCGGGCATTTCAATGAGCCATTCTTGGTTTTTAGAGTGACGACAAGCAACAGTAAGGGAATAATAAGTATAAGATGTTTATTAGCAGTCAGCGATTTTGAATTTAAAACCGATGTGATGATAATGAATCAGCTGATCAAGAATTTACCAAATTACCCATTCACTCAGCCTGACTGGCCATACCTGGACCATATCCAGCTAGCGGACCCTGAATTTTATAAATTACGCCCTGTACATATTTTATTTGGTGCCGATGTGTACTCAGTCGTATTAATAAACGGAATATGCTGAAGTTAATCCTAACTACATAGCGTCCGTCATCTCGTCTGGTTGTAGTCGACTGATAAAAATCTATACACTGCTTGTCTTCTGCTGATAAATCAAATTTTTCTGAGATGTCTTCAATCTCCCAGAACTTCTGTATCTCCTCCATGTTATGCAACACTATATTGCATTGGACAGTCTTTGCATTGCCGTTGCCACTCAAAATCCACCCGAGACGGGTCTGTTGTGCAGTCGGTAAGGTCAAGTTTGCCCTGCATATTCCGTTCATTAATACGACTGAGTACACATCGGCACCAAATAAAATATCTATAGGGCGTGATTTATAAAATTCAGGGTCCGCTAGCTGGATATGGTCCAGGTATGACCAGTCAGGCTGAGTGAATGGGTAATTTGGTAAATTCTTGATCAGCTGATTCATTATCATCACATCGGTTTTAAATTAAAAATCGCTGACTGCTAATAAACATCTTATACTTATTATTTACTGTTACTTTCTTTGTCTCCTACGCCTGAAATAACTCCCTTGCATTTATTTCTAGGCATTTTTAAAAGCTGAGCTGCGTGTTCTGTGATCAAGGACGCTTGTGAGCCCTGATCCAGGAGAGCGCGCATAATATGGTACGAACCATCGTGGGCTTGAACTTTAATCACAGACGTTGGTATTAAGACTTCAATAGGGTCATCGTACAGTGACACGTGTGAGCTACTTCGGAGTTGTTTCCCTGAGCTTGCATTTGTGTTTGCGTGAGCGACACTGGCCCCGCGCGCGCTCGCACTCTCCCCACCCCGAGTGCCTTGTTTCGTTGGGTGGGCGTACTGCGAATGCACAAACGCCTCGTGTAGTAGGCTATTATGGTCTTTGTGACATTCCCGACAAACTTTTTCTGACAAACATTGTCTTCCCTGATGATTAAAAAGGCAATTTGGGCATACACTCAATTTTGTTACTGACTGAAGACTTCAATAGGGTCATCGTACAGTGACACGTGTGAGCTACTTCGGAGTTGTTTCCCTGAGCTTGCATTTGTGTTTGCGTGAGCGACACTGGCCCCGCGCGCGCTCGCACTCTCCCCACCCCGAGTGCCTTGTTTCGTTGTGCGGGCGTACTGCGATTGCGCAAACGCCTCGTGTAGTAGGCTATTATGGTCTTTGTGACATTCTCGACAATTTTTTTTCCGACAAACATTGTCTTCCCTGATGATTAAAAAGGCAATTTGGGCATAGACTCAATTTTGTTACTGTTTTCAGTCTGATATAAGATGGCATCTCTAAAATTTTTCTACAAAAATATATTCCATGTTCATTACTATGGCATATAGAATAGTTGCATTTTGATAAAGACGAAACTTGCTTAGCGTCCGGTTGCGAAATGAAGTTATTGCTGGTGAATTAACTTTTATAATAATTCGGTCTGTGATTTTGAATATTAGTCTGATTTTTAAAAACTGCTGAAGATTTCTGAGTAGGAGTGTCTTGCTTCCTACGATATGACTCTAATATCGTTAATTTAGCTTCCAAAAACTTTAACATATCTTGTAGGATGGGCAGCTCCCGGGGGACTCCATATAGTTATTGAACGAGGCTGTATCTAGCTTCTGTGATAAAAGTTACACGATGATGGGGTCCTATGAACTGACATCGACTCCCAGGTTTTTTGTAGCATACAAACACTCTTGCGTTGTGTCATGCATGTGTTTTATAAGCGCGATTGATTGTTGTTGCATAACTGGGAGGTTCGTCGAAATATTCATATGCGAAGTGAATATTAGTTTCTCGTTGTAATACTTCTGATTTAGCATGTCCCGGCAAACATTGTAATAATCTGAGCTAACATTTAGGTGCTGAATTAGCCACTCTGCTTCTCCTTTCTCCTTCTCTTTTTTGCTTTGATTTGAAATACTGCATTTTTTTAGCATTAGACATTGATTGATTGTCATGGATCGTTTCGACAAATAAATCTTTAAAGGAAATCCAGTGGTTATGATTTCCACTGAAAGTTGGAATCTCCATTTTAGGTATGGATTTTTCTACATGCGCTACCGACCACATTTTCTTGTTGATGGCCTTATTAATTTCTAGGTACTTATATTCGTACACAGCGAATGTTTTTTCATACTCTTGACTGAATCCGTCCAGCAGGCTGTCCAGGTCCAAGTGCAACGAGTCAATAGCTGCCCAGCGCGACTGAATGGTGTGAAGAAGATCTTTAAACTCCCACTTTTCAAGACTGATACCACAGTCACTGTGCGATGGAAGGCCTTGAAATTGCGCTGTTGCTTCCTCAGCATCTTTTCGGTCTTGCTTGCCGTGACGCTGTTGATACGGGCTCCAGCACTGCTGCCGCTTTCTGTCAATGGTATATAATTGGCTCGCTGATAATTTAGAAAAATTAGATTCGTACTCAACCCAACAGCCGTCGAGTAAGTCTAACTTTATCTTGATGTAATCGGCGGTCTTCGTATCTGCACAATCTTTCTTGAAATTGGTGCAAACAGTCTCTATTGCCGAAGATAACTGCTGCTGATTGGCAAGCATATCACTGACTGAATCCATTGTTTATATAAAATAAATGGACTGATCTTACTTGGCGACTGCTCCTGCTGAACGGCAACGACTATGCCCAGGCCGTTATTCCTGTTGGCTAATGATTACCCAAGACCTTGCCGCTCGGGATCCACTGCACTCCTTGATCGTACAATAGGATACTGCTAGGTGAGTTTATGTCACTTTATTGCACAGTAACATTTACAGTTCCGTCAATGCACTATGTCTCTATAGGCCCGAAAGCGGAACCGCACACAGTCACGTTTACGTACGAAGTATTTGAAGATTTGAAGATTACGAAGATTATTTATCTTTGGTTATTATATTTTTTATTTGCTAGAAATGTCTTGTTCCTCCGAGCTAGAAGTAAAAAAAGTGGTAAAGTAAAAGCACGTGTGCGGTAAAATCAATTTTTGCGCACACTTGACTGGTATATAAAGGACCACTTTTCGAGCAACTGTATTGAAAAAAACTAAATGAATTGATGGAAATGATAGGAGTGAGCACGGCGCGTTTGATGGCCGAAAACGAAATGACTTGTAGAAATAATAAGCAATGGGTTAAAACATAAACTGATTATATATAAAGCATTTTTTCGTTGTACGCGATTGCTCGTACACGTACTTATCAAAGACTTTGGATATCTTTTTTACCTCTGTGGGTCAAAAGATCCGGCTGGCTAAAGATATACAAATGATTTTCCTTTGCCACCATCTAGATTTGTTTTCGTAGATGGGTTAATAAACTTTCGTTTATGGGTTAATAAACTTTCGTAGATGGGTTAATAAACTTTCGTTTATGGGTTAATAAACTTTCGTAGATGGGTTAATAAACTTTCGTTTATGGGTTAATAAACGGCAATACGGATCACATTATTACCTATAAAGATCGGAAACATCTGGATGGAATCCAAAACAATTGAAGAATTTTTGGGGGGCCATACATTAATGAAGATAAGTAAGGCAAACGGCGCCAAAATGCTCAAACTCAGCACGAAATCACCAAACACCAGGTATTCTTTTATTAGTTGTGGATTTTTCTGGAAAATAAACAAAACATTCTGTTTTAAACAAATCCAACTGCATATCTTAAGTTGGTCGACTATTAGAAACCTCTTAACCTAAGAAGTTAAATTTCCTTTCAAATTAATTATATGTCCTACTACTTCCAATAAACTCCAGATTTTCTGGAATAGCGGACGGGGGGGACATGTAATTAACAAAAATCAACACTGAGCAAACTTTACCTTCACCGTATGCCGTAGTCTGGCATGCACAAATCAACAATAAACATGACATCTACTTAGTGGCAAAGAACAAAGCTAGGTACCTATATCAGACTTGATGAAAAATTTATAAATAATTTGGGTTTGTATGGAAGGTACCTTACTCAGATTTTTTCTGGAATAATCAAGTAGTCGGTACAGTAGATCCTTATTAACTCCTAATTACTCACAAATTTTCATTAAAATCGTTAGAGCAATTTTTGAGAAAAAGTAACAAACTACCTGGATTTGAATGGAAGATACAGTTTTCTAATTTTTCTTGGAACAACCGACTACCGTGTTCTTTTTAGGCCATTTACAGTTATTTAAACGTAGCGAGTTTCATTAAAATCGATACAGTCATTTTGGGGTAAAAAATAGTAAGTGATGTTTTACTATGGTGGCAACCCTGAATAATCAAAATAGGGAAAATCTGCAAAAAAATAACGCCTGCAGATATGAAAATAAAATTGCCCTAACCTGAATTCCACCCAAATTCGTCGAGTAGTTTGGTAACTACAGTACTGGATGGACATGCAGACAAACGCATTTTTTTGTTTTTTAAACTATTAGTGTAAGACAATCGATCCAAATCAAATTTTTAAATTTGTTTTTAACCAAACAATTCCACTTTATATGTAGTGGAGGTACCTACCCTATATTTTTTTTGACAGATTTTATTCTATAACTTTACAGCGGTCACATATTTGTATAAACATAAAAAATTTTAGCTTTACAGCTGTAATAGCTTGAGCAGCTGTAACATACCGACGGACAAACAGATATACGGACATGGCGAAACCTTAAGGGTTCCTAGTTTGACTACATACGGGAAGCCTAAATGTGGATCTTGAAAAAAGTGCGAGTGCGAAAAGGCCCTCAGTTCGACTTCGTCATTTTCTTAAACTTGAACTTTTTTTAAATCTAACTCGTCACGTTTTTTAATCGCCTTTTTCTGCTACCCAGCTACCCAGGGGAGGGGGAAGGGAGCCTCGCATCGCGAGGCTATTTGACTGTATACTTAGGCCACTTTGAAAGTTTTGCACTCTGGTCACTTGTAAATATTTGAATTTCGAATTATTTAATTTTTAAAAATATAGATTATCGTTTATGGAATGGAATAGTTGTTGGCGGGAAACTGGTCGTCATTAGTTTTTCTGGGGTTTTGAAGTGAACAATGCGCAATGAAAATGGATTTGACGCGAAAAGATTTTGGGCAATGATTTTTTACGATTTCAAAAGTTCTCTTTTTTCGCAAGAATGTAGTGCTTGTCTTCAAAATGCTTTTAGACTTGAAGCACCACATTTAAGCACTGTAAGACGGTGGTACGCTGAATTTAATGAGGCTGAGGGCGGAGTTCTCTCAATGACGATTTTCGTGAAGGTCGGCCGTCTACCGCGGTGACTGAAGAAAACGTAGCTGCTGTCAGGCGACTAATAGAGGAAAACCGACGAATTACCTTTAACGAAATTTGTGGACAATCGGTGATAGGTATGAGGCAAAAAAAAATATTTTACAAGAAAATTTAAAAGTCAGGAAGCTTTGTTGCCGATGGATTCCCCATGAACTGATATCAACTCAGAAACGAGCCCGTGTTGATTGGAGCCTAGAAATGCTGCGAAAGTATGACCACGGGCGTTCAAATGCAGTATGTAATATGGTAGCGTCGGTGGCTCAACCGGTAACGACTCGGTCCATCTAACCAGAGGTACCGGGTTCAAATCTGGACGGCCAATGTACCAATGAGTTTTTCAAAAACTTACGTACATACTTACCGATTGCTTTAACGGTGAAGGAAAACATCGTGAGGAAACCTGCACACGCCTGCGAAGAAACTCGAAGGTTGTGTGTGAAGTCGACCAACCCGCGCTGGGCCCGCGTGGTCGACTAAGGCCTAACGCCCTGATTCAGGGTAGGCTCGAGCCCCTCGGTGGGGACGTATATGAGCTGTAATGATGAATATGGTATCAGGAGACGAAACATGGATATATTGTTACGATCCGGAAAAAAAACAAAGGTCAAGTGAATGGGTCTTTGAAGGTGACCCAAAGCCAACAAAAGTGCACCAAAGGAAAACGCGTCGGCAAACAGATGATCGCTTTTTTTTTCAAAGACAGGTTATATTTGTATTGTACCACTAAATAATAAGTTTAAGTCTAAGTAATAAGAGAATAGTTAATGCTGAGTGGTACACAACCACTTGTCTGCCCAGTGTCTTTGAAAAGGTCCGTGAGAGACGACCAAGAAGCCGCATTCTCTTACATCATGACAATGCGTCTGCGGAATGTTAAAAAAAATACTATAAGATGTAAGTTCCTGAGTATTATGTTACTTATATAACAAACACGTATAAGTTAAAAATAATATACCTACTGCGTACATAAATAAATAATAATAAAAGTAATATACTTAGAAGTATTACATACATAAAATAAATAATAAACATACATATTAATAATATAATACATATGTACCTACAATGTTGCAACATAGGGAAAGCAAGTCAGGTCAGGTAATGCTCTTTTATTTTCCTCTTAAATATGTGTATGCTAGGACTGTCGCGAATTTCGTGGGGAAGGGCATTCCAAAGTCGTACCGAATGAACAGAAAAAGACTCACCATAGCGGGAGGAGCAGTGAGAGGGAAATTTTAGCGACAGTGATTTAATAGATCGGCAAGGCCTATCTCTGGGAACAATGTATTCAAAGCGATCACGCAAATATGAAGGAGAGGAAGGATTGTAAAGGATTTTATAAAAGAAAGAGAGAATGTGTACATCACGACGACGACGAACAGGAAGCCACTTAAGTTTAGATCTAAATTCAGAGGCATGATCGAATTAACGGAGGCCAAAAATAAACCGTATGCATAGATTTTGCAATCTTTCTAATTTATTAATGAGCACCTCCGTAGCGTCGAGGAAGCAGACATCCGCATAGTCAATTATGGGAAGAAGTAGGGATTGCGCAAGGAGGAGCTTGGTTTCGAAGGGTAAAAATTTCTGTAGACGTTTAAGAGATTGAAAAGAGAAATGCACCTTCCTACTGACTTCATTGACATGGCGGGTACAGGACAGATTGGTATCAAAGATAACCCCTAAATTCTTGGCAGTGTTAGTAAACTCAATAGGGATAGTGTTGTAAATTACAGGGGGTAATGCGGAGATGTCTAGCTGGCTGCGTAACGCAACCCCGCCAATAATAAGAGCTTGTGATTTGGAGGGATTCACAAGTAATCCAAATGATTGGGCCCATTCATTAATTCTGGAAAGGTCAGTGTTAACACAATGTACAGCATCCAAGGCCTCATCTACTTTAAAATGGTAGTATAGTTGTAAATCGTCAGCATAAAGGTGAAAATTAGAGGTGATAAGTTTAGTTAACGAGTTTATGAAGACAGAGAATAATAATGGGGAAAGTACACCACCCTGAGGAACCCCCGCAGTGAGATCTACCCAGTCTGATGAAGACTGATCTGAGCGAACACAATGCGAACGACCCCTGAGGTAAGAGTTGAACCAACTTATAACTTGAGGGGATACATAAAGAGAGGAAAGAATTCCAAGTAAAATATCAAAATCCACTCAGTTTAACGCGCTGCTAAAGTCCAATAATGTAAGTATGGTTAGTTGTTTTCTGTCCATGGCCTGACGAATATCATCCGAAACTTTAAGTAAAGCAGTTACAGCACTGTGGCCAGGACGGAAACCTGATTGAAAGGAACTTAAAAGGTTATTAGTATTGAGAAAATAAAAGAGCTGTTTATGGACTATGCTCTCAAGAACTTTAGATAGAAAGGGAAGAATAGAGATTGGACGAAAGTGGGTAGGTGACGCTGGGTTAGAAGTTTTGGGCAAGGGAATAACATTCGCTTTTTTCCATAAAAAAGGCAAGGAGCCAGTACTAAGGGAATGATTAAAGATATGAGTGAGACAAGGAAGAAGTTCGTCTACGAGAAAGTTAAACATCTGATATATTTCACTCAACGTAAATTGACTACAAGAAGGAAGTGGTAGATTAGAGAGATATTGAAGAGTGGAATTTTTGACATGAGTATCTAAACAGAGAGGAGGATTTTAAAAGTGAGAATTTAACACATTCAGGTCAAAAACAAACGGACACTCATTTGATGATTTACCAACTCCAAGAATTTGAGGAACTTCCACAGGTGAGCTGGATTACATTGCTCAACTGAGTTGTGAATGTGGCGCCGCTTAGCATCGCGGCACATTCTGTTGCAGCCATTGCGAATATTTTTGTAGTCGGCTAAGTTAGCATTAGTGGGATTTTTCTTAAGCTTGCGCTTGGCCTTATTTCGTTTAATCATAGCTCGTTTAATCGTGTCATTTAGCCAAGGTGCAGGTGGCCGTTTGAATTTTACTCTTTTAATTGAAGCATGTTTATCAAACAGTTCGGTGATAATTAAGTTGAAATGGTGAATCTTATCAACAGTATTGCACGAGCTGATCACTGGAGACCAATCAAGGCTTAAGGCATCTTCTTTATGGCGCTTTGAATCAATATTTTTAAAACTACGGAGATACAGGTACTTGGGTTTGCGCTTCTCAGGCCTGAGTTTGTATGATATAAAAATTAAATCATGTTAGGAGAATGGCGATGTAAGCTGGCCATGGGTGGCTACTAGAGAGTGATCAGAAATAAGAATTAGGTCAAGAAGTGAAGGTACAAAATGAGGGGCATTATGGTTAGCAGTTAAAGGAATAATATGCATGTTAACAGAGGATACTAAAGACCGAAGTTTGTAGCTCCTAGAATCGTCCTTCAGAAGACAGGTGTTGAAGTCGCCAAGGATGTTAATATGATCGTAGAGAGGTGACAAAAGTTCCAATTTGGATTCAAAAGAGTCGAAATAGTTTATTTCTCTGGACGGGCTATAGAAGACACCTAGCAAGAGTTTTTGGTGATGAAAAATTATTTCAATGAACAGATGTTCCGAAGATTTTGAATACTCACCCGGGGATGCATCAATAATTTTGTGTTTAATGTCTGCTCGCAAATAAATGGCAACACCACCACCGCATTTGCCGATCCTATCATTACGTAGGAGTTTAAAACCGGGCAGTGAATACTGAGAGAAGGAAGTCCGGGTTTGAGAAATGTTTCCGAGATAAGAATAGCATCAATCAAATCAGGATCGAATGATAATAGCTCTGATAAGTGAACAGGAACGCTCTGGGCATTGATATGTATAATATTTCCGGTGCTGAGAAAATTTGAAGCTGATTTGGTCACTCAAGTGACCAGATCCAGACACATCACTGTTTGCACTAGCATATTCATCATCAGAAGAGGTATTGGAAGAGCAAGAAAAGTAACTTTCATTCAGTTGCAACATATAAAATAAATAAATAAATACCTAATAAATAATAATAATACTAAGTAATAAATACCTAAATCTAATTTACTCACTAAAACTAAATTGCACGACTGACTGACTCTAGTCGCACTTACTGGCTATTGCATACAGTAAAAAGTACTATTTTTAAACAGTATTGAAGTTTTACTACATTAGTTATTAACCTATAAAAACCCAGCAAAAATTACTAGGAAATCGGAAAGAACATTAAACATAAAGACAAAATATAGTGGAAAAAAACAAAACGCAATAACTTAAATATTTCGAGTTGAGTGAACGTAAAGCAGTGGCAAAGATGACCTACAATTTCTAACGTACTTAATCTTGCCCTTATCGTACCTCAAATGGCCTATTTTTCGGTAGAGTTGTTCCTTTGGACTCTTGCGTATCGCGTCTTAGACTTCCGGTGTTAAATTTATCCGTGAGTCGGATTTTTCACGCATCCGCCTTTACCAATTTTGTTCACATTTTCGCTGGGGTAACTGACATTGTTTTGCTAGTTTTTTTTCTGGTTTTGACAACCCTTTTGGTCTTTACTGTTTTACTAGTGGTTTGGTTTCTCCTGTTTTCTTACTTGACTAGTTTTAGGCTGTGCATAGCGATCCTTTAACACTAGTGTGTTCTTGGGATTTTTAAGGTTAGTTCTCTTGTTGATGGGTTTTTTGGCGTTTGTATTTGTACGCGAATCGTGTATAAATGTCAATTTCTTTCAACTTCAAGTAAACGTTAGTAGTTAGCTAGTTGCTTAGGGAGTTTTTATTTTTCTTCTGCAGGACTGTCCAACGAGTTTAGGGTTGTCCAAACTTTTAAAATTTTTTCGGACTTCTCGCCTAATTTTTTTTTGTGAATTTGTGGGTATTTAGAAGCGCAAAATAAATAAATAAAATCATTTATTTTCAGACCAAAGATCCATTATTTTTTTTTAGTAAGAACACAACTTAACCTATATTAGTAGAAGCAAATACAATTTTGAGTCAAACGGATCAGAGTTAGTTTCTGATGCAGACATACGGACTGCGTAGGAGGCCCACCCAGTGTTTCAGTATAGGCCCCTCACACCTATCAGAAATCATCTTCAGAATCCCGTTGGTGCTACCCCGCAATCTTACCATCAGGGAGTTTACTTTTTTACGCATAATCGCATAAAAATCATCAGTGCGGGCGTCAGCAAACATCCCTGAGGCACAAAATTAAATAAAAAATAAAATTAAATTCTTTTTGGTTTCCGCTGTTGGTCAGAGTATTGATTTTTTTTATTAACGTGAGGATTGACAAGTTGGAGAAAAAGGAGATGACGGTGAAATTTTGTTTGATTTATTTTGGGTTGTAAATATTTAAATTTTTAGTTATCTCATTGTTATTTTTTGAGATTTTCCGAGGGCCTTTTCACTCCGGCCGCAATTTTGGAATCCCGAGGATATTCCGCTTCTGAAGAGCCTGAGACGAAGTTATAGCGCAAGATACGATACGATACAATATACTACGACGTTTTGCCTGCTGCCCCTTTCTTTTACTGCGCCGCACGGTGCAGAACTTGGTTGAAGAGTACTTGGATTCCGGGAAGGAGCTGTGCGTTCTGTCGGCCACCTTTTATTGTTGTGCGCCACGTCCGACTTCTTGCTCCAAGGGAAGTTATTTCTTTTTCATTATTTTAACCGTGTGCGGCCTTTAAGGCCGTGCGATGTCAAGTATAGTTGCTGCCCTGCGGGATACTGTTTTCCTACATGAAGTGCTACTTTCAACCTTCAAATTCTTTCTATTTTAACGGACTGTAAATTTTTAGTTACTTAAAAGTATTGTGTTCCCTTCTGGTGTTACTTACAACCTTGGGGTATTGACCCCAAGTAAAATTTATTATTATTTATATCTCACTATTAGGTTTTATCGTTTTAATACCTAGGGAAGGGGACGATCGTTGCCTAACCGGTCTATTACTAAAATTAATCTATTTGGTAATCTTTAATTCAGGTAAATTTTGTAAATTTAGGTATACCGTTGCATTGAGCTAATTTACGTAAAAACTTTCCTACATCGTCATCTCGTTATCTTTTTAGTATGTTTTACCCTTTTCTTATACTTTAAATTGTTTATTAAATTAAAGGTATTCTGATTTACCCTAATATTATTTTTCTTTAAAACTCCGTTTAGGCCTTGATTCAAATTCCACGTATCATATGTGGCAATTCCCAAAGGGTCGCTCCTCACCCGTGGTACGGTTGGGTTGTCCGGTTAACCGGACTATAGAAAAAACTTTTTTTCCATGGTTCTGTGAATATACTTATCTGTGGTATGCTCCACTTATTACGAAAAAAATACGGAACCCAATAAAAGCTACAATTCAGTTTCCATTTCCGAATGTGTTATCTGAGTGTCGCAGCCGAATTGTAAAATTAGCCATTTTACGGGGCTCCTCACCAGATAACCAATAACCTAACCTAACCTACCGTGTGTTCGTCCGTTAGGCTTGGTTTTATTCGAATATTTTTCCACAGTAGGTACTTTACATAAGGTTAGCCGTTTGTAAAACGGTTAATTTTACAATTCGGCTGCGAAATGTGTACGACTTATCATCTTACCGTTACATCGTAATAGGATAGGTAAAATAAATGAAATAACTTTATTCAATAATATTAACTCAATCTCTGTCGTTAAAACCCTTTACGTTCTCAACGTCTAGGGGAACGGCCCAAAGCGAGCACAGTAAGATTAAGAGAAAAATATGTAGAAGAGAAAAACCGTTTGCTATTAGATGCTAAATTTATGGTAGTTTGATAGTCAATGCTTAATTTTTTGTATATCTCAAAAATATAAAATAGGAATACAAATACCAAACCGTTTTAAATGCTCGCTTTGCCCGGAGGAGGGACCTAAAGCGGGCATGGGCTCAAAGGAAAAATGAACACGCATTAAGCAAAGTAAGCAAGCCTTATATTTTGCTAGTGGATGCCCGCAGCTTCGCCCGCGCAGATCACGATTTTTGCGGTTCCCGTGGGAATTTCCCAAAATCGTTTCTTAGCGGATGCCTAAGTCATAACATCTACCTGCATGCCAAATTTCAGCCCGATCCGTCCAGTGGTTTAGGCTGTGCGTTGATAGATCGCTATGTTTGAGTTATATATATTTAGATTAATTGACAAATAATAAAGAATAACTCTATGAAAACACAAGAAAAGCCAACATAGGCAGACTTTACTACAGATTATAAAACGGAATATTTTTTCTGTATTAAATTAATTTCAACTGACATCAGAAATCTTCAAACACAGTCTTATCATTAGTCCGTCATCATTAGAAACTTGGCTTGTCAGTATTCTATTAGGTACATATTACTTTTTAACCAAAATCAACATTCTAAATAGCACTTAACAAGAGTAAAAAAAACCTCTTCTAAAACAATATCTACATGCCTAAACAATAAGAAATTAAAAATATTTTTTCTGCTAAAACCAAGTCAAAACAGACAAAGTCAAATAAAATGAATATTCAAACTAAACTTCTTCAACATATTAAAAAAAGTAAATACCTAGAGTTAATACCAATTTTAAGAAAGTTATTACGGGTTAAGGGCCATAGCGGGCATGCTTGCTTTGCCCTGTTCGCTTTGCCTTTTGCCGTACGCTCACGTTCTCATAAAACCTGACCTAAAATTGCGTTTTGTAGTTACATGCAAATATGATTGAATCAGAGCAATGAAAACACTAGGCACATCTTGATTATATCATAGCTCACTCACTATTAGACAAAACACAAATATACCTTCCTCTTTTTGCATAAAAATGACGAAATTCGTTTTTTCGCGCTGTGCGTTTTCTTGGATGTGGGAATCACGACTGCTGCGGACTAAGGCGGGACGGGGGAGAAGGACAATGGGACAAAAGAACGCGTTGAGTATATGAACGTTGGTTTAAAAAAGGAGTGCTCGCTTTAGGTTGGTGCCCCTTTGGGCCCCCTTCCCCTACTTTACGTCGACTGCTGGAGCACAGGTCTCTTTCGAAACTCGGGAAAATTTTGCCATTATTGCCACGCATGGCAGGTGGGTTAGCGATCGCAGTGTAGTTCATGGTGCGCCCTTCAGTTTTTCCCTTAGTCGCCTCTTACGACCTACTTTGGTACGAGATAAGGTGTTGCTATTCTAGGGTCACACCACAGGCCATCATTCTGTACTATTATCAAATACTAACTGAAATTGAAATAAAATTTACTTACATAAAATATTATTTATCAAACAACAAACTGTATACCTCGTAAGTACATATATATCGATGGTACATCTAAAAATATTACTGGAATACCCACTTGCGATGTATTTATTTAATGATGAGTTCACTAGGCTCCCCTGGGGAATCGCGCTAGGGGATCCTGTTGGATGCGCTCAATATTTGCCATTTTGCATGACCCAACACAATCTTTTGATTTATGAATTTATTGCAATTAAATATTGCATAATGCATGATCTTTTCTATGACTTCCTGTTTGGGTTTATTGGTTATTTTTTTGATTTTTTACGTGTTTCTTTGTCAGTCTTCTCTTAATAGTATAGGAGTCGCAATATGTTGACGGTGTTTTTGTTTATTGACCGATTTATTTTAGAATTCACGAAGAAGATATAGGGGTAATTTCATTAGATAAGAATGTCAATAAATATACTTTTCAAAAACAATTAAAAACAAAGAGATTCTAGTGAAAACAAAGAGATTCTTGTGAAAGCAAAGAGATTCTACTGTGATAATATTTTTTTTTACATATAATCTTCCGAGGTTTGGTTGACCGGACAATGGGAAAAAATGTATTTTCCATGGACCGGTCAACTGTACCACGGAAAATTTGTTTTTTCCGTGGTCCGGTTGGCCGGACAACCTAACCGTACCACGGGTGACAACCCAACCGTACCACGGGTGACAACCTAACCGTACCACGGGTGATGACCGCACAAAGAACCCAGTTTATTTATTTTTGCTACACTTGGTACTGACAAGTATTATATTCTCTTTGATACAGACTGTCGGATTAGAATGACTGATCAACAGCTGTGCAGCGACGAGCGTGACAGCCAATCGTTGTAGTAAACAAACAAAGAGTAATTAAAATATATACCAAACAATTCCAGTTTACATTGGTCAGTGACGGTATTAAGAGAATTACAACAAAAATTGAATAGAAAATTATAACAATTAGTGGAACTTGTAGATAATATGTTGTTGCGATGTACCTTGCTTGTAGTATACACAAACATGAGGAATAAAGTTCACTTTGCTGTTCTCGTTTTGGGCCTGGTGGATACGGTCTTCTTGTCTTTCGGCGCGGGCGGTAACGCTTTTGCCTCCGCAGGGAATTGAGAGATGTACGCCAGTAATATATAAGTCATTGGAGAGATGAGACTTTGCAGTAAAGGCATCAGATCGATCTTCTTACGGCTTTTATTGGGGAGCAAGATGACGATTTTTCGCTCAACTGTCCAAGAATTTATAAATCCAAAATGTTTCCGCGCTTCAACAAACACATCATGTCGAGGAGACTTTGTTAGGAACTCGGAGATGGTTATTCCTGTATTTTTTTGAAGAGTTTTTTGTTCCAAACTTGATCATGTTAACTAGATATTTATTTCAATGGATCTATAGGCAAATGTCCTCGACGAGCGCTGGAGCAAAAGTAAGGGCGTGTCACTTCGAACAAACACTTTTATATTTTCATAGTGATCCCATCTTCTTTGCACGCGCCAGGACCGAATCGGAAAATCGGTAAACGACGACCGCCATCTTGAATGAATTGTTGTGTTGCAAAAGCGACTCGATAGATGGCTGTAGCAGCGAACCCGAGACGATCGCTGCGTTTTCTTAAATGTTGCCAACACGGCCATTCTGCATGGTGCCTGCCCCAGGCACCTCAGGAGTCCAGATGAACAGCTGTAATATTGCAATATTGAATTTACTCCACCAACAATCTCTTTTGAAATTCCTTCCTTCCATTTTGCCTTACACAGATCATGAAAACTGCACTTCCAAAATAATGCGCCTACCCAATTCCTTTATACCCAAATATATCCCAGTCAGTACATCACTTAAAGGGACTATGGCCACACTTAAGCATATCTCTTTTAGAGAATGACTTCCATTCAAAGAACATTTCGTTACACTTGAAAGTACAAAGTTCATTCTCTCTCTCATTAGGGTATATTTATAGTATAAATTACTGTTGAGTCAACATGTGAAGTACAATTTTCATTGAAAGTATAAACTATTAAAGAAAGGAAATTCAAAATCAGTTTCAGCTTTTATCTGGGCTCTATGAATCGAAAATCAAATAAATTATATTATCAACCAAAAACTATCATATTACCTTGCCAACACGACTATATTCTCCTACTCTATGTCCCAATCATCGATTTTTATCCATGGCTTCATATTTTCAGCTACTGCTATGCCAGTGTAAGGTTTGTTACTTCTCTCACTTCCTCTTAAATCCGTCACCTCGTATCGATCATTATCCATAATTTTCTTGACACGAAATGGACCCTTGAATACTGGCATTAGTTTCCTACTTTGACCCTCATTACTCTGGCTTTGTATCTTGATCAGAATTAAATCCCCTTCCTGATAGGTCTTCGCAACTTTTCGGGACTTATCAAATCTTTGTTTCTGTTGCGTTGAGCTGGCCTTTATATTTCCGTCTACCTTCTCACGTAATTTTGTCACGTCTACGAAATATTCATTATCAAGATCTGCTGATAACTTATCGTTATCAGTTCTTAATCTGTAACCGAACAAAACTTCACTGGGAACGGCCTGTGTAGTCTTATTAACCGTACTATTTAAACCTTGTTGCAAATGTTTTATGCACTGATCCCACCTATCTTCATCAGTGTTTGCGCCCATTGATTTTAGAGCCTCCAAGATGGTTCTATTAAAGCGTTCTGCTTGTCCATTAGAACGAGGCACACCAGTAGCTACTGTATGATTACGAATGTTCCTATTCTTACAATATTGCTGAAACTTATTTGAGGTAAAACAAGAACCTGCGTCATTTATTATTCTTTTTGGATTTCCGAAAGTTTTGGACAAGTTTTCTAGCTCTTTGATGACACCATTTGCATCAGTTTTACGCACAGGGCATAAGAATGTAAACTTTGTAAACGCATCCACTATAACCAACAAATATTTATTTTTGTTTTTGGTTGCTACGAATGGACCAAGATGATCTAAGTGGAGAGTGTGGAAAGGTTGAGCGTACTTTGGCAATGGGTATAGCTGCCCTTCCTTAAGACCACCTTTATTTTTGAAGTATATACAATTAAGGCAATTCTTTATGTATTTTTTAACAATGTGTCTCATCCTACGGAACCAGTACTGTGACTGAATACGTTCAAGAGTCTTGTCGACAGAGAAATGACCAAGGTCATCATGGTTACACTTGATGATTTGCCAGATACATTTTTTTGGCACTACCCAACGACGTCCGTGGTCAGTTCTTCTGTATACTTTTCCACCTAACAACTCATAATCGTTAAATACATCTTTATGATTATCGGCCTCTCCTGATTCTAATATATCCTTTAGTTTTATTATCTCTGGGTCTTGAACTTGTACAGACAATAACCAGTCGGCTGCGGTAATTGTCATGATTTCGCATTCAGATTTTTCCCCACATGGCATGGGATTCCGACTAAGGGCATCCACATGTTGCATCCGGGAGCCCTCCCTATGAACAATTTCAAATGAAAACTCCTGAGTTGTCAAAACCCAACGTGCAATCCGAGGGATAATTTCTTTTTTTGTCAAGGCATACCGTACTGAGTTGCAATCAGTAACTATCTTAAATATTATTCCCAGCAAGTACAACCGAAATTTGAGTAAAGAACTAACAATAGCCAACAGTTCTAATTCAAATGAATGAAGTTTCTTTTCATCCTCAGTCGTTTGCCGACTGTAGTATTGAACAACCTTTTCACCTTCATCAGTAACCTGTGCAAGTATCCCGGCTACACCATCCCTACTAGCATCGGTATATAAAACTTTATCTTTAGTGGGATCGAAAATAGTCAACACACTATCCGAAGTAAGTTTATTTTTTAACGTCTCAAATGCTCGAATTTGCGTTTGCTCCCATGCCCAGACAGCATCCTTCTTCAACAGTTTCGTTAGTGGTGCCGAAATTATTGCACAGTTTTTAATGAACTTTCTGAAGTAGTTAATTAAGCCCAAAAACTGTCGAAGTTGATGTACGGTTTTTGGTGCGGGATAATTTCTGACAGCGTCCAGCTTAGCTTCGTTTGGCATAACGCAACCCGGTTTAATTTTATAGCCGAGAAATACAATTTCTTTCTTAAAGAAATGGCATTTCTTTAGGTTAAGTGTTAGTCCCTGATCTCTAAATATTTTCAGTATGTCTTCTAATAGTTCTAAATTCTCTTCCACAGTTTCTGTCACAAGATAAACATCATCCAAATAAATAATCACCCTGCCAAAACGCAAATTGCCCAGAGTTTTGTTCATCATTTGCTGGAAACAAGAGGGTGCATTTGCCAGCCCAAAAGGAAGTCTCAGAAATTCATAATGCCCGTCCTCTGTTATGAATGCTGTTTTTTCGATAGAGTCTTTGTGTAAAAGAATTTGGTAGTAGCCACTCTTTAGATCCAAACTAGTAAAACATTTATGGCCTTGAAGTCTATCTACTAGGTCCTCAATACGTGGCATGGGATATTTGTCCTTAGTAGTTATTTTATTTAGCGCACGGTAATCAATACAGAGCCTTTTTTCGCCATTCTTTTTATCAACCAGAAGAGCAGGGCTTGCATAAGGAGAATTACTTTCCCGTATTATCTCATTTTCAAGCAAATCATTTACTATGTCACGGATCATTTGCCTATCTGCATTTGATGCACGAAAGGGTCTGCATTGTACCGGTTGTGAACTAGTTAAATTAATCACCATTTCATGATTTTTGACCTTTCCTAACTCCTTGATTGTTGATGCTACACAATCGCCATACTTTTTAAATAGCGCAATCAGTTCAGTTCTATTTGTATCTACATCTAATTCCATTTCATTTATACTTTTACAAAACTCTGTAAATTTCTTAGCATAATCAAACCTAAGCACCTCACCTATACGTGAGTATACTAGATCAGATCGTTCAGTCACATTTCTCCCGATTAAGATGTCACATCCTACCAAATCATTGATGATATAAAAGTCTATATCTGTTAATGAAATTGAGTCCAATGTCAGCTTAACCTTTATTTTTTTTGTAACTGTTTTTGAAGTCTGGCTTGAAAAGCCTTGTAACAAAATAGGTGACTGCAACGGTATACATTCGAAACTATACATGTTAACTAGATTTTCGGATATCAATGAACAACTGCTTCCCGTATCAATGAACGCGTCATGACTCATATTATCTAATTCTACCTTTTTAACCCCCGACGCAAAAAAGAGGGGTGTTATAAGTTTGACCGCTATGTGTGTGTGTGTGTCTGTGTGTGTGTCTGTGTGTGTGTCTGTGTGTCTGTCTGTGTGTCTGTCTGTGGCACCGTAGCTCTCAAACGGGTTAACCGATTTGGATGCGGTTTTTTTTATTTACAAGCAGGTTTTTTGGCGATGGTTCTTAGATACGTTTTATCAAAATCGGTTCAGCCGTTTCAAGGTCATCAGCTCTTTTGTTAGCTGCGGTAGGGTTCTTAGACTCTTAATGTGTATTTACTTTACTTTCAAACATACATGTGACCAAAAACTTGAAACACTCATGTATGCTTAATAACTATGCAGGATTATGGAACTCTTGGTCTGATGCTGCAGCCAGGATATCCAGAACACTAGCACACTCTTAAAAAAATAATAGCAGATATGTCGTGTTTGGACTCGTTTTGATCAGTATTTGATTCTACATACAATGCAATGGTGGCAACACGGTGAGCTGATGCTGCGGCCAGGATATCCAGCACACTAGTACACTCTTAAAAAAATAATAGCAGATATGTCGTGTTTGGACTCGTTTTGATCAGTATTTGATTCTGCATACAATGCAATGGTGGCAACACGGTGAGCTGATGCTGCGGCCAGGATATCCAGAACACTAGCACACTCTTAAAAAAATAATAGCAGATATGTCGTGTTTGGACTCGTTTTGATCAGTATTTGATTCTGCATACAATGCAATGGTGGCAACACGGTGAGCTGATGTTGTTAAAATCCGTTAAATTTTTGACATACCTACGTACCTGAAACTATGACTAACTGTGAACTAAATATTATTGAGATAAACCTTCGCTTTGATTTCTTATATAAACCCCCGACGCAAAAAGAGGGGTGTTATAAGTTTGACGCCAATTTCTGTGTGTTTGTGTCTGTTTGTCTGTGGCATCGCAACTCTGGAAAGGATGGACCGATTTTGATGCGGTTTTTTTTTACGTGAAACAAGTTTCCTTGCGGTGGTTCTTAGCTATAATCGATAAAGATCTGTTCAGCCGTTTGAGGGTTATCAGCTCTTATCTAGGTGACTAAGGGATCTGGGCAACTTATACAGGTCTGATCGATTCAAAATTTGGTGCCCTGTTAATGTAAAAATATTGCAAAACCATGATAACCTTGAGCTGTTGATGCAGCATCTCCTAGAATCTACAGAATACCCAACTCCTCAAAAACTTTCAGTAGAAGTATCGTGTTTGGGCTCAAAAAAAATATTCAAAACAATTTATTTCAAATAGGTGTTACACACACTTTTAAATAGAATTAGAATAGAAATTATTAGAATAGTCTCAATGAATAGGTGTTAGATATAATATGGTAACCTTGACCTGATGCTGCAGCATCTCCTGGAATCTGCTGAAGCAGCGGTTAAACAAGTAAAAAACTTCCATGGGTCCATGGATTTGAAGTTTAGAGTTATAACACATTTAATTGCAGCTTCAAACAAGGGAGGTGAGCAACTTCCACAGGCTTGATCGATTCAAAATAGGCTAGATTTTGTGTCGCAGTATCGTGTTTCGTCCCGGAAACTATTTGTATGAATGTGGGGGTAGAGTTTCGATTGTATGTAATAGTTATGTAAAGTTTAAAAAGCACGAAATAAAAATTAAATTAAAAATTTAAAAAACCCCCGACAAAAACCTCTAAAAAGTAAACAATAATATGTATTGACCCTTTGAGTTTAATTTAATTAGTAATATTTTGATCCAAGAGTCGTCGCGTAGGGGGACCGCTAAGTAAATAAAATAAAAACAGAATACAACTGATTTACTTTACTACAACTAATTAGTAATAACTTCACAACTTAGCGGTCCCCCTACGCGACGACTCTTGGATCAAAATATTACTACTTAAATTAAACTCAAAGGGTCAATACATATTATTGTTTACTTTTTAGAGGTTTTTGTCGGGGGTTTTTTAAATTTTTAACGAATTTATTTTTCGTATTTGAGCTCGCAATGAATTTAGTTTCTTGTTTTTCTGGTTTGACGGAATTTTGTTTATGGTAACATACTGCTTCCACGTGTCCCCGTTTCCCACAAAAATTGCATTTATTCTGCTCACACACGTTTTTCTTGTGATTACCCCCGCAAATGTAGCACTTGATTGGCTTACGCCCCTGATTTAATGATTGTACTTGACTGGCATTTTGATTATTAGATGTGCTAGATACACTCGCAACACTTGTCGTAGGTACCGTATTAGCCAATGTTGGTTGAGAATTTATTTGGCTCGATTTTGTTTGTATATTTGTTGCAATTTTTGAGTTCTTCGTTTTAAAAACCTTACTATGAAGAAAACTAGCTAAACCATCGCATGATCCAAAATTACTAGCTTCTAAACCCATATTGTTTTCTCCAATATTACCAATTATTATTGATATGACATCCTGCTCCGAGAAATTCAAATTCAAACGATCTATTTTACACTTCTGATCAAAATAAAATTCATACAGTGATTGATTTTCAATTGGCTTCTTTTCAACTATTTCTGTCAATAGATCAAACATATTTCTACGTATTTGGAAACTTGAAGATAACCTAGCTTTCCAATCAATCCACTGCCACGAGGGCCACTGATTATCTGTACGTAATAATGAATCGTACCAAACTTTGGCCGACCCACGCAATTTATTGAGAGCTTGATAACGAATCATTTCGTCGGACCACGAGAAGGTTTTTGCATAACTTTTTATTATATTTAGCCAGGCATTAATATCATCTTTTAGAGGGTCAAATTCCGGGATAATGCTACTCAAGGTTAAAGCATTAGTGTTACTCACAGTCTGGGTATCAGTTTTACGTGATAACTTTCTCCGTTTAGGCGGTGGAGGTGATGGGGTCCTTCCACTTGAACTTGAACTCGAGGTAGAACTTGAGCTGGAACTGGATCTACCACGTTTCCGTTTTCCAGGCTTTCGCTTCGTATTTCTACGCCCCATAACGTGAGTTACGTCGCACTTCTGATGTTAACTAGATATTTATTTCAATGGATCTATAGGCAAATGTCCTCGACGAGCGCTGGAGCAAAAGTAAGGGCGTGTCACTTCGAACAAACACTTTTATATTTTCATAGTGATCCCATCTTCTTTGCACGCGCCAGGACCGAATCGGAAAATCGGTAAACGACGACCGCCATCTTGAATGAATTGTTGTGTTGCAAAAGCGACTCGATAGATGGCTGTAGCAGCGAACCCGAGACGATCGCTGCGTTTTCTTAAATGTTGCCAACAATCACGGCACTTATACTGAATGAAGCGTACAAGCAAGGGCCGGGGGTAGCAAAGGGGGACCAACTAAGAAAAAGCCGATGTGGGAAAACGACAATAGAAAACAAAGACAAGTTAGAAGTGAGACGAGTTAGGAAAGTGTCAAATTTGAAAAATGACAAGTTTTAGAAAATGACGAAGTCTCACTGAGCGCATTTTTGAGCGTTTAAGTACGTGCAGTGAAGCCTAAGATTATCTGGTAATACTTCGAAATTTAGAAAACATTCGAGCTTTTACCATCAGCGCCTGGTAACTTTTAAGTTTTACAGAAAATTTTGGGATTTATCTTAGTTCTAGCTTTTATAGTAACATATACGGGGTGCAACAAAATAGGTGTAGAACCCGTAACTTAGGGTTTTAACTCATCATACTGAACAACTTTTCCCAAGAGACCCATCGTATTTTTTTTAACCGTCCAAACAAAAATGCACAAAATTGGTCGATCAGCTGATCGATTTGTACGAAGAGTTAATTATTTTTTGCGACTTCAGCAAAATAATAAAACATAAACATTAGTTGGTTAGCGGGACACACACCAGTCTTGTTACAACCTTTGTAATCTAACATGCATAACAATTTTATACTTACTGATAAATACAATATTATACTTGTAGTATTACTCAAACATCAACATCACATTTGGTAAAAAGTTCGGTGCTATGGCAATGGCATTAACTAACCTGATCTCATGTTCTGTTCTTGTTTTATTTACCTTCAGAACACCTAGCAACAGGAATGCAGGAAACACCATGAGGAAGCCGGAAATCAGGGCGCAGCTTAGCGACAGCCATTGAATGTTGTTAACTTCAATCAAGTACTCTTCAATAAACCGTAATAATAAACCGTTGTTGTTAAGATCCCTCTCATTTGTAAAAGTGACCAGGAATTCAGCAACGCCTCCTACAAAGACTGCAGCCAAGGTAATCTGTTTACAAAAAAAAAAACGCAACATATTAATTTGCTTTGAGATGTACCTTACCTAAGTTCAAGGTATTCATTCGATTTCAATTACTTCTGATAGGATTTTCATGTTTTTTAAATTTAAATTTGATTACATTTTATATTTATTTTACATGACGCTGAAGGGTGATCACATCTGACTATGTTTCTAATAGATTTCTACCCATAAAAACACGTTAAAAAAAATTCAATCTTGAAAACTAAGTACAATGTTGGCAACGTTTGTGTTTATTTCCTTGTAAATCACTACACCGATTTTGATAAATTTATATGGGTCCAACTTGGAGGCATAAGCTATCAAATAAAAAAGAATCATCAAAATTGGCTTAAAATCGGCGAAGAAATCGCGTAAAATACACACAAGAAAATTAGGAATCTGTACACAAAAAGGGTGACCAACCTGTCCGTCTGTTTGTCTGTCTTTCCTATCCTTTTGACGTGATAACGCCTTACGAATTGATGACAAGGGCTACATACACGCAAAAGTGTGACGTCGTTGTCGCGTTCCGCCAGTGTGACGTTATTGTCACGTTTCGGCTGAGCCGAGCGTGCAAGCGAGAGTTGTACTTGTACTTGGACTTGTACTTGTACAAGTAGTGTGACGTCATTGTGGCGTTACGCCAGTGTGACGTTATTGTCACGTTACGCCTGAGCCGAGCGTGCAAGCGAGAGTTTTACTTGGACTTGAACGTGGACTTGGACTTGGACTTGGACGGACGGTCGGACGGACGGTCAAACAAGTGTCTCAATGGATTAAAAGTACTAGGATTCCAGGACCTTACAAGAGTTGTACCAATGCGGTCTATTCTCTGTGAGGAAAACCGTCATACTAAAAAGAGGTGTTTCTTATACCTAACATCAGTGTGTCAATAGATTAAAAGTACTAGGCTTCCAGGACCTTACAAGAGGTGTTCCAATGCGGTATATTCTCTGTGAGGAAAACCGTCATACTAAAAAGAGGTGTTTCTTATACCTAACATCAGTGTGTCAATAGATTAAAAGTACTAGGCTTCCAGGACCTTACAAGAGGTGTTCCAATGCGGTATATTCTCTGTGAGGAAAACCGTCATACTAAAAAGAGGTGTTTCTTATACCAAACATCAGTGTGTCAATGGATTAAAAGTACTAGGCTTCCAGGACCTTACAAGAGGTCTTCCAATGCGGTCTATTCTCTGTGAGGAAAACCGTCATACTAAAAAAATAAAAGTTTAAAAAACTAAAAAAAAATCATTTTGAAGTCGGTTTTTAGTTTTTTAAACTTTTATTTTTATTTTATTAATTTTTAGTGATAATGCTATTTATCTAATAACGTTAAACCCAATCACCCACTCGCCAATAGGAACACTCAAATCATAATACATGTGTTTCATCAGATACAGATTCCTGTGGCTTGCATCATCATCTCAAAAGCATGAAATTAAAGGAGTTAAAGCTTCCATCATCAGCTCATCTGAATAACCTGAAAGAATACACCTATCGGTCTATACGTACCTACGTATTTACGTAAAATATTTGATATTATATATCCTCCAACTCCTAATCGTTAAGGAGTTGTACCTTCCTTCATCAGCTCATCAACATGAGATGATGACTATCAGACGAAAATACTTTCATTATTTTAGAAAACACAAGAAACACGTAAAACGTGCCTATAATATTTGAGGGTTGCCCTCGATTTCCCTGGGATCCCATCATCAGATCCTGACTTGGTGACAATGGGACCTCCTCGGAAGTACACTCTTTCGAATAAAAAAAAAATTTGAAAATCGGTTCACAAACGGCGGAGATATCGCGTAACAAACATACAAAAAAAACATACAGTCGAATTGAGAACCTCCTCCTTTTTGATGTCGGTTGAAAAGAGGTGTTTCTTATACCTAACATCAGTGTGTAAATGGATTAGAAGTACTAGAATTCCAGGAGCTTACAAGAGGTGTTCCTACTGTGAGATATGTTGTACTAGGTTGATCAATAAGTTAAATTGTATTTATTTTTTAACGTTTATCGCCTTTTAGGTTAATGCACCTTGAATAGCGTTTTGTAAGTTGGTTAATGCCCTCGGAAAAGAAGGCTTGATCCTTGGAACTCGAAAAAGGCCTCTACAGCATTCATCGTCACAGGCAAATTTTATACCTCGCAAGTGCTTTTTCATGTGAGCAAAACGGTGAAAATTATTCGGAGCTACGTCCGGAGAATATAGCAGGTCTGCATCAACTGAAAACCCAGTAGATCGGATGGCAGCAGCTGCAACATCAGATCGTTGGGTAAGGGCATTATCATGTTGAAAAAGGAATCCAGCACGCAATTTTAAGTTTTTCGTGTAGTGTTTAAGCTATTGCATAGCTTTTATCGCGGGCTTTTAGCGCGGTGACCGAATCAAGAAATTCCGTAACGAAAATGAAAAATGGTGTACCCATGTTTCATATACGGTTACAAAACGGGCGCAAAAAGAATCTGGATCTTCTTCAATGATTGCTAAATTAAACTTTGAAATGTCAACTCTTGTTTTTTTTGGGCGTCTGTTAACTTTCGAGGAACCCAGCGCGCGGCCACCTTTTTTAAATTTTAAGGTATGAGTTAAAATAAACTGAATTGTCCCAAAATAAAAGGTTTTGAATCTCAACTAAATAACGGATAGTCACACGTAGATCTGCCTTGACAATTTCTTCGATTTTTTTAACGTTTTTCTTGCGTAGCAGCCGTTGCTGGCCGCCCGGAGCGAGTGTCTCATTGCAGGCAGTTCTACTCTGGTTAAATTCAGCGTACCAGTATGCCACCAAGACTTAGACGGAGAATTGTCTACCAAAGTAGACGATCATCAAAAAACTATTTGTAGAAAAAAATTCAGACAGAAATATTTGATAACAGCAAGAAGTTCGAGTTTATCCATTTCGCATAAGAATCAAATTCCCGCCAAATGCAAAGTCTAAAAAAATAAATTGGGTATAGTTTTTAATTTACTTTTTTCTAACCTTGGCTACTAACGAATTAAAGAATCGAAAAAAATAGTACGCATTCCTATAACTCATTGATAAATGTCCTATTCCCAGAACTTATTGATCAACCTAGTAGTTGTAATTTAATTTTATTTATAGTTCTTGCAATTCACGAAGGCGAGAGCGGGCTTGACGGGCTTAACTTGTGGTGAACACGTATCTGTATACGTTTCAAATTGTATGTGAGAGCGTTCGCAATGGCCACTTGCCACGGCCGACTAGATTGTACCTAATCGAGTTGGTCACGACGGCGTGCATCTGGATGGCAATAAACGTGAACTGTTTTGTCAACTGTTTGTAATGTAAAGTGAAAAGTTAATGTGGTTTCCATTGTTATTACAAAAACAACTGCGGCAAAAAAGGTAATTAATTCTTGCATTTTAGGAATTTGATTAGCGATATAATCTCATATATTTGTTCTTTGATTATTGAAAAGTAGCATCGGTCGGCAAGTGCAGTAGTAATAGGTTATGTTACAATTTTTTTTACGACTCATAAACGATCGTATAAAAAGACAACTGCTCTTATATAGTATTCAGTGAAAAAGTACCAGGAGCACATATGTGCCAAGGAGTTAACTCACCCGACTATGGGTGGTATTTTACATCTCCGAAAATATGGAGCTTAAGAAGTTTTACTTCAGTCGTGTGGTTTAAAGCACACAAGCGTTCGGCTTGGATACGTTATCACGTAAAATTATCGTCCGTAAACTGACTATACAGACAACATCGGGTTTTTTTAATTTTATTTTTTCTTTAAAAATAAAGGGGGCCCATCTAAGAAATGTGACTTTTTCAATATTTATCTTTTATATTGTTGATAAATGAAGATGTTTTTTTTATTTTTATTCACAATTGGTAAGCCCTTGGCATCATCTGACCTAATGGTAAGTGACGATGTTGCCGAAGATGGAAGCGGGCTACCAAGATTCCCCAACGCAATGGGTAAACTGGCTATCTTATCTTCAAGCCGGAACACATCAATGCTGTTAACACTGATGTTTGGCGGCAAAACTTAGATAAGATGGTGGTTGCTAGCCAGGCGGGCTTAGAAAATGCCCTACCACCAACCAAACCAAGTCTTACATGTTGACCCCACCGGGAATCGAACCCGCGGCCTCCTGAAGTGAAGCGAATGGACTAACCATTACGCCACGGAGGCGGATGTTTTGGTACGGAACCCTCATTGCGCGAGTCCGACTCGCACATGGTCGGTTTAATTTTAATTCGGTTGAAAAATGAAACGACTGAGTGTTTACATATATAAGGTACCTGTTGCATTTCTTGCGACGCGACGTCTATTACTGTACTAGCAAAGTATATACATAATAATATACTAGTACTAACGGTAGTAGCAAAGAATTAGTAGTAGTCATAGATAAGTTTCTAAATATATTATTATTTACATATTATCATATTTAGATTTCTTTAACAGTAGTGTGCATATAGGTTAGGTACTACTATATTTGTGCCTGTATGCAAGACACTATCATGGGCGTAGCCACGATGGGGCAGGGTGGGGCGCCTGCCCCACCCTTGCTCTGAATTGTAAGGTACCTAACCAAACCTAAAAAAATAAATTATCTAGGTACTAACTACAATACTTAATATCCGTAAAAAGTTCACACTCGACAGTCGACACAAAAAAATGCGATGCGATGCGATGAAATGTTTGCTTCCTACTTTTCATCTGTGTATAATCGTGATGATGATAACTTAAAATATCAACAAAATTCAAACTTGCTAAAGATGCTTCAGAGTGGCAGTATATGTCTGACTTCACCTTGTATAGATTATGGAACGCTCTATTAAAAAAAAAAAACGAAGTCTAGACTACAAGAAAAGTGCTGGACCATCATTACGCCTTTATTCATTATAAAATGTTCTTCTGAACGGGTTGAGCCTCTATTGTTGATTTACAACAGGTCCTTGCTAACTGGCATTTTCCCAATGAAATGGAAGGTAACAAAAGTAGTCCGCATACATAAAAGTGAAAACGAAGATCTCATATCTAATTATAGGCCCATATCTGTTCTGTCTTGCTTCGCTAAAAATTTGGAATCTTTAATCTGCCCCTATTTACAAAATTACCTAAAATTATTCTTACCCGACTCTCAACATGGATTTGTTAGATCTAGATCAACAGGAACTAACTTAATAACTTTTACGAAAATTCTAGCGAAGTCAATTGATTCAGGTAAACAAACTGATGTTATATGCACAGATTTTAGCAAGGCTTTCGATAGGGTTTCTCCCAAAGTTTTGGTTTACAAGCTTTCCTCACATGGGATATCAGGCTCATTGTTTGATTGGTTAAGTTCGTACTTGTCTGATAGGTCTTTTCATGTCGTAATGAATGGTTTTCAATCTACGTCCCGTGAAATATCCTCCGTTGTGCCAAAAGGCTCCCATTTTGGTCTAGTTTTGTTCAATTACTTTATAAATAATATTCCTTAGTGTTTCAAAAGCTCAGACACATTTTTGTATGCTGACGACCTAAAACTTTGCAGAAATATTTAAAGCTTTGAAGATGTCCTTTTGTTGAAAGATAATATTAATATATAGGTTGCCTAAATGGTGCAATAATAACAACATGTATCTTAACTCTAAAAATTGATTTCATATAAAATTATCTAGGAAAATCAATGTAGTCAAACCTCAGTTTTTTATCAATAGTGATTTCATTGAGGAGGTTGATATAATAAGAGACCTGGGCGTGCTTTTTGTCAAAAATCTTACGTTCGTACCTCATATCGAAAAAACAGTTAATAGAGCATCTAGAATGCTTGGATTTGTGATTAGAATTTGTAAAAAAATTCGTAAACACAGCACAAAAATATAACTTTATAATAGCATGGTACGCAGCATACTTGAGTACTGTAGCGTGGTCTAGCGTCCCCACTATTCTACACATTCTCTACGCTTAGAACGCGTTCAAAAAATATTTCTCTGGCATCTGTCTTTATTTGTAAAAAACTGTCTCATATAAAAATAGGTTTTTTTAAAATAAAATCGCTTTCTATTAATCGGTTTTTTTTAAATAAAATCGCTTTCTTCAGGACTGCATGTTTATCACTATAATTCTTAAAAACTATATTAATTGTCCACAAATATTACGTCTCCTTAACTATCGTGCTCCAAATCGCTTGCCCCGTAACCCTATTACTAAATTATGCCCACCTATACGTAGATCAGTTTCAGGTCGTAAGTCAACAATTCCTAGATTTTGTAAAGTTATTATTAACTGTAGTGATATTATGGATGTAAACTTGGATGCCATTGGTAAAATTTATAGATTAGCGTTCTGACGCTAATCTATAAATTTTACCAATGGCAAGATTGTCTGACGCTCCACATTGTTCACAGTTCTGCATTTACTGTGACTAGTGTTAACTGATTCGAATTAATACATTATGTTTAAAACTATATTTCAATGTTGCAAGCTGTGTTTACCTGTAAAGAGTGGTTGCAGTTAATCAATTACTAAGAATTATGCTGTAAATGAATGTTGGTATACCTAATGAATAAAATACAATAAAAAAATGAAATGTGTAATTGTTTACTTACTGTACCTGAAAGTACTGTCTATCTATACATATATATATAAGCCTCTAAATTGACTGATTAACAAATTGGCATATGCTTAGAGCCCAAACGGCTGAAGTAAGAGACACATTTTTGGATGGAAGATTTCGTGGTGTAGGTAGGTGAGCAATAAGAAAGTGTTTTGGATTAGAATTATACATACAGATACAGGATGCTATAGGGTGTAACCTTTTTGTATGAAAAAAATAACCAGGGTAAGACCGCGGGTATAGTTTGCTAGTTACATAATATTTTAGACTGCTGCCCCACCCTGAGCCCATGGCTGGCTACGCCCATGGACACTATGGACCAAATTATACAGGTTTAACAAAATTGGTGTAGGTCCCGTTAACTGCGGGGCTTCTACTTTTCATACTGAACAACTTTTGTTCTATGACTTAGCTGTAATCGCACAAAATATAGTTAACTCTTCATAAAAATCAATCAGCTGATTGACCAAATTTGTGCACTTTTTTATGGAGGGTCCAAATTTTTTTTTTGAGAATTGACTATGTGTTCCTGGGGGAAAGTTGTTCAGTATGATGAGTAGAACCCCCTGTTAACGGGTCTTATCCCAGTTTTGTTACACCTTTATAATATTAGTATCTACTAACGTATGGACTATGATCAGAGCTATGATGGATGCCTGCCTAGTGCCTAGTGACTAGTGCCTAGGGCCTAGGGCCTAGTGCCTAGTCGTGTGAACTAACATTAAATTAATAAAGGACGAGACAAGCGAGGCGCATCTACTGATACTTACTTCATTTTTGATGAAATCGGTTAGGTAGTTTAGGCCTTATCAACCAAGAAACTTACTGACAAAATGTTACATTACGTTCTACGAATAAATGACAGTTTTTGTGACGTCATTCATACATAACGTGTGCATGACCTTGTAAATGGCTCACCAAGTTCAAGATTGCGAAGACGAGTATGCAGGTCTTACAGGAGCAGATACTCGTAGTACATTGTGCCCGTGGCATGTTTGTCTGAAAACAAATGTCGAGCAATAAACTATACGTTCACTTTACAAATGCTACACTCTCACTCTCATTCATGTTCATTCTTTTTTGCATATTGCTATAGCAAATCAACGGCTTATTTATTATACATTTATGCAGGTACCTTACTAAGCATTTTTTGATAAACTGCTGATATTGTCAAAATTTTTAGAACAATCGAAATATACCGAATCAATAATACACAGAGTGACTGGTATCATAAATGTCATAAATGGTGATTCTACGTAAGAAACTGAATAACTTTTGTTCTAAGTGACGTGACGGTACGTAAAACAATTAAATCATTGAATTACTACTACTATGTTTTAAATTGTGATTATACTTATAAAACTCAACAACTTTTGTTCTAAGTGACGGTACAATAACCTCTTAAATGGTGATTCTACTTACGAAACTGAACAACTTTTGTTCTATATCTTTTTGACTAAATAAAGTAGCAGATGAAAGGGTTTGCCAGGTATGAGTCACTGCCGGATACCGGTACCGGTACCGGTCACCCTGCATTATGAGCTGCTCCTTCACTTCATTAGCACCCGGTATGGTACAGGGCTTCTGTCCGGGATACTGAACAACTTTTCTTAAGGAACGTATGGACAAATAGCAAAAACCTAATAAAAAGAAGGGGCCATACCTACACCGCCAGTTTTATCATAAATTCCATTATTTTTGGGGCCTCTTGCGCGGTCTATGACATCATCGGCGAAAGATAAGGCGGGTCGCGTGTCCCAATATATTTTTTTGTGTTGTTGGCAAATGGATCTAGTGGGCGGCCGGTTAATTATTATTATTTAAGCCCATTGAATTACTAGTAGTAGTAATTTAATATTTTTTAGCCCTACCCAATGTCATTGGCCCTACCTAGGCATCCCTCCGAATTTGCACGGTTTTAGTAACGCTATTTTTGTGTAATGCCGGGATGCCGATAAAGACGTTTATCTTTAAATTTTAGACTTCCCATAGTAGTGGGCACTGGGGGATATTAACTATCATATTATGTATGATCGATCATAGAGTATAAGATCCTAGATCTAATACATTGCCGCTTTTGTAATATCATAATAATTTTGCAGTCTGCTGTCAAAATGATCATGGGGCTACATCTAGGATATTTATGATAATTTGATACCCCCTAAGCTATGAGACCTAAGGCCGATTAGCTTATCTATTTGTTGAGAAGGTCCAAATTTTTTTCACGATTTGATCATGGGGAAGGTAGTTCAGAATAATGCGCACAAGCCCTTACGATACATATTCGCAGGTTGTGTGTGAAGTCGACCAACCCGCACTGGGCCCGCGTGGTCGACTAAGGCCCGATCGCCCTAATTCAGGGTAGGCTCGAGCCCCTCTGTGGGGACGTATATGAGCTGATATGAATGAACATATTATCTGAATCTGCCCCATATGTGTACTCTCATTGATTTCTATGAAGAGCGATATTGTAAGATATCTGGTACGTTAAAGATATCTTATACAACCTCTATAAAATACGTTACGGGTAACGTACCTGAAGTATATGATGATAAATGATAAAATAAGCCTATGGTAAAGACACATACAAACCAACTTCTCGTAAATGTGTGGTCAGATCCTAGTCAGATTAAATAATATATTTTTATCGTAGGATAGGTACTTACCACGGGCGTAGCCAGGGGGAGGGTTTTGGGGTCCCCCCCGAAAAGTTCAGATATTAACGAACATTCATAGAATTAAAATAAGAACAGGCGTGCGGCATATAACTTTTACCTACATAAATAAAAAAGGGCGGGACCCTATTACTGAGACTTCGCTGTCTGTCCGTCTGACTGACCGTCCGTCCGTCCGTCTGTCACCAGGCTGTATTTCATGACCCGTGATAGCTAGACAATTGAAATTTTCACAGATGATGTATTTCTATTGCCGCTATAACAACAAATACTAAAAATTAGAAAAAGTGAAAAAAATAAGGGGTGTCTCCCTACAACAAACGCGATTTTTTTGTTCGTTTTTGCTCGGTTTTGATAACGTTATCAGGTAGACGCTTGAAATATTCACAGAATATATTTTAGTCGTATATTCAATTTAAAAAAAAATAAGTAATGAAATGAAAATAAAATTATTTTATAAAACAATATTATAAAAAAATGTTATTATAGATAATGGTACGGAACACTTCGTGCGCGAGTCCTCCTCGCACTTGGCCAGTTTTTTTCTTGAAGCCCCCCCCCCCCCTCACCCCCCGATACTAAAACTTACAGTTTTAATAAGTTCACTACAACTACAAACCTTTTGTGGAAAAAATGACAATCGCGTTTCAGTCTATAGAAAACTAATAGATTTTCGTTACTACTGCAGCTTTTACCAATAATTTAATACACACTACACATCAGCACAAAAGTCAGCCGCGAAATAATAAAATTCGCGAGTGGCCGTTCGGTTATGACAATGTACAGTCGCGTCGTTGCGTCGCCGGCAAGCAAACTGAGCTGAGCTGAGCTTAGCTGGAGGAACTTCGGGCAGCAAATTGTTATTGAGTTAGGCCGTTTGTCCACCACAGCCGTCACCGAGCCCTTAGCGATAACGAGGTTATTTCGGGCCAAGTTCAAGATAACGTGACGGCGATCGTGTGTCCACCGCGACCGATCTCGGTGGTTCAGTTTATTCTAGCTGTCGTCGTCGGTGCGACGGCAGTATATGGACAAGTCCAAACCTGTTCTGTATTGCCGGCACATCGGCCCGTCATAATCTCGGGCCGATTTCTAGCGGTCGCGCCGAGCTACTCGAAATATCGGTGGCCGAGTTGACGGCGCTCGGGTGACGGGCGTGCAGTGGACAGGCGGCCATAGTAAATGTATTGTATCGCTACTTCGGCGCCGTCATCTCGTTATCGGTAACGGCTCGGTGACGGCGGTGGTGTACAATCGGCCTTAGAGCTAGCGCGTCGGCGGTGAGCCGGTGATGTCATCTACTCGTAACAAACAACATGTAGCGGGAAAATGAACAGAGATAAATTATAAACAATTCGAACGCGGCGACTGCGACGCGTACGGTGCGGCTCTAGTCTGAATTCACCTTAAAAAACATCCAAACATTCAATCGTCCAAACATCAAAATTTACAAACTTTCTCATTTATAATATTATTAGAAGGACAGGATACTAAGGACGTCGCAAAAAAAAATACCTGTCAAGTCTGGTAATAAGCTGGCAGATGATGTATGGATGGTCTGAAAACGCAGCCTAGTTGTACCAATATTTAAGAATGGTGACAGACATAATGTGCGCAATTACCGGGGTATATCCAAGCTTTCCGTTATTCCATAATTATTTGAAAAAAATATTTATGACACTTTATTTCCCGTAGTTAGACCACATCTTATAACTGAACACATCTTATGCTGGTTTCACTGAAAGACGTTCAACTGAGTCCAACCTCTGTGAATTTTTAGACTTCGTTCTCGATCATATGTCCAACGGTTACAAGGTTGATGTCGTGTATACTGATTACTCAAAAGCTTTTGATAAAATATCTCATCAATATGCAAACATGAGAGCTTTGGTATACACGGTGATTTGCTGCGATGGCTTGAGTCATACCTTCGTGATAGAACACAGGCTGTAGCTGTTAAAGGCTTTACTTCCTCCTTTATCCCAATTAGCTCCGGGGTTCCCCCGGGAACTCATCTCGGCCCTTTGCTTTTTAATATATTTATTAACGATGTTTTACATTGTTTGAAAACCTACCCTACACTACCCTACCCTACACTACCCTACCCTACCCTACATACACTACACTACACTACCCTACCCTACACTACCCTACACTACACTACCCTACCCTACCCTACACTACCCTACCCTAAAATAAAATAGATGTTGGCCGATTCTCAGACCTACTCAATATGCTCACAAAATTTCATGAGAATCGGTCAAGCCGTTTCGGAGGAGTACGGAAACGAACATTGTGACACGAGAATTTTATATAAAAGAATATGATTTTTGTTTTAAACTGTTTTTATTCGAGATTTTTTAATTTTTCTTTCAACGTTATTTAATTTTATACAATCTTTAAATATTAAAAAGTTACATTTGACCTACTGAGAACACAAAAGAACATTTATTTATAACACCAGTACACTTTTTTTATTTTTCACTTATATATAGTTAGGTATATATATTTTTTGATATGTTCCGTTCAATTACAATTTTGTTATCAAGTATTACTCACCGTTTCTTCGTCGGAGGAGAAGCTTTCCATCCTCCAAGGTTCACCTGTTACACTTAATAGAAATAAACTGAACGCAAAAACGTTACGCATTCTGAAGACGGGAATTGAAATCAATTTATTAATCAATACACAACGACACGTTCGATCTAGACGAATGTGAAGTACTAAGTGCGAAATGTTATGCTGAGTTTACATTTTATACGTAATGTTATAAAGTTTTATTTATCCATAATTGATAAGCCCTGTGTTGAATGTTATAAATGACTCATAGTTAAATATTATATAATATTTCAGTAAAACATCGTTTTTATTTCACTGGAATATTCTTACACTATATTAGATACGTAGAACTTACAATCCAGTATTTTAGATATTCATTGGCTTGAAGAAGTCAAGGTTAATTAGGTTATCGATCCAAGAGAAACCTAAATTCAGACTCAATACCCTGATAGCCAGGCTTTTTATCAAAGTTCTTGTAGTTAAGTGATTGCAGAAAAGTTATCGTCAAGTTAGCGACAAGTGTTCATATGCAAGTTTTTACATGCAAGTTAATGATAATGTAGTGCCGCAATTTAGCTGTTCAGCTTTTAGTAAACTTGACAGAAAAATTTCGGTAAACTTAACGGTAAATGTTATACTACAATTCTTTGAAGTAAACTTCACTAGAAGTTTACCATAAACCTTTTATTGTCAAAGTAGTTATCGAAAAGTTACTTTTAATTTGAGGAACTAGGTTATCTAAAAGTTATGACGTTAGATGGCTATCAGGGTAGTTAATTTTTTTCCCGTAGCAAATAACACCGGGTAGGGATCGAAGGTAATTAGCTTAAGATAACAAAATGGTAATATAATTAAGAAAAGTTACGATAAGATTATAATCTTATTATTATTAATATTATCTTATAATCTTCAATTGCAGCTTAAGTTAAGCAATTGCTGCAGGTTAACTACCTAAGCCTACTATTGGTACAGCAGCTTCCTGCCTAACCTAATCGCTGCGTTTATTCTCTTCCTACTCATTCAGCCGGTCGTAATATTAGTTATGGCACTATTTACTTCAAAATGTTGAGTCACGAAGTAAGTGACATGAAAATGTTAATTAATTACTCCCTAAATTTTGTCATCTGTTTTACGAGTGGAACCTATTAAGTTTTATCTTTTCTAGCTCAGGACTGACAGGGGTAGTTACCGATAGATGGATTAGAGATAGCTTGATGTGTCCTGTGCCTCCTTTCGGATAATAGTTAAACCGGACCTTATCACACAACTTGGGACCATTACCCACACACTTGCGCCACACGTCTTTATCCTCCGCGAGCTTTTTCCAGCCCTGGTAGTCGATTTTAAAGGCTGAGATGTCACGTCTGGCACAGTCTTTGAAGCACAACAGTGGCCTCCCACCCTTTATTTTGGCGTGCGAAACTGCACTCAACATAACGCGTCGAGGCAATCGAGTGGACTCCATTCGATGCACATGCCCCAACTATCGTAAACGTCGCTGTTTCACCATGGCTGTGAAGCTGGGCAGCTGTGCAATCTCCAGAACCCTCTCGTTTGTAACTCTGTCCTCCCATGATATGCCTAGGATGTTTCGTAAGCAGCGCATGTGGAAACTGTTGAGCCAGCGTTCCTGTTTTGCGTACAACGTCCAGGTTTCAGCACTGTACACGAATATAAACACCCATTTTGGTTTTCACCGTCAGGTGTTTAATGTCCCAAACTCTTGTACGTTACGTTGTACGAGCGAAAGGTTATTCGATACGGTCAAACAATGTAGCAAAACCTGTGAACAGCCTCGAAAGATGTGTCATCCAGCAATATAGCTGGCGGGTTCTCACATCTTTGAACGAGCACTACGATCTTTTTGGTGTTTGTGGACATAGAGAACAGAGCACAGGCATGGGCGAATTCGTTCATAATACACTGAAGCTCGCTGGAAGTACTCGCAGTAAATGCCGCATCATCAGCAAACAGAAGACTGTCAACAAAAAGAACCTCACGGTATTTTTTAGATTTGAGGAGGGAGATGTTGTTCTCAATCGCCTCTTTAGTACAATTTGTATTATACTGGCGCAAATCGCAGGTCGGGACTTAGAGATCTGCCTGTTTAGTTGCCGATACTGAGAAGCGTCTTAGAGGACTGCAAAACCAATCTGCGTCTTTCTTCAATACCAACATACTTACCCTAAGGGTAGTTTTACAGGCTTTTATATTTGGGGGCAGTGCCTAAAGAAAACGCAAAATATTCCTTGTCCGTCTGAATGGGGTTGGTAGAAAGAAGAAGAAGCTTGGGTGCCACTGTGGACCCAAAGTTCTTGATTGCTCAAGCATACCTAGAATTAATAAGATATCAGTGGGTGAAATCTTGCAGTTCCAGGTGCAATTGTTTCAAACGCCAGCTCAAATGTACTGGGTTATATAATTTTGGAGGTGGTTGTAAATAAAACTTTCATAAACGTTCTATTATTGTCTTTATTTTTAACAATTTACCTGACTTCGTTCATAATTTGAAGATGATTAAAAATCACACTAATATTATAAAGGCCAAAGTTTATGAGTTGTGTATTTGTTACTTCTTTACGCTCGAGTGGCTTGAACAATTTTGATTAAATTTGGTACGGAGGTAGCTGACACCCTGGATTAACACATAGGCTACTTCTTAACCACAGTATATATATTAGTACTAACCGTGGCTAATACCGTGGGGCGCAGATAGTATAATATTAAGTGGATCTTCTATGGTCTTTTTGCCGTCCCCTACGCTGCGCTGACGAACATCACAGTACTTTCAATATTTTTTTTACATTGAAAATAGACAAATTTGAACTTACTGTTATTTTTTTATAATCTACATTAAATGGGCTTTCGGACAGTATTTTTTATAAACCAAGTTTAATACAAAAACATAAAACTATACGGGTTTGTTTGCATTGTGTCACTACTTTAAGTTTATTATTTTAGGCATTGCGTCATATTTTGCTTCGGAACCCTAAAAAACTGGTATGGAGAATGAATTGGGCATCATCTAGTTACCTGATAAAGACACTAAACTTGACTGAAATGTCCAATCTAATCCGTCAGAATTTTTTTTCTGAGCGCCGGGAGTTCTGTACTTTGAACCCTTCCCCCGTCCCTCCCACCTGTCGCGGAGTTCAAACTGGCTACAGGGCGTTTTGGGCTTAGGTGGACGTGTATAACATTCGTACCAAATACTGTTTCCCAATAGAAAACGAACTATCATTGTCACCTCACTAATTCAAAAAGTTTAGTAAGAGTATGTGTTCAGTCAATACCTATATAAGTCTAATAAACTTTCATTTCAATATACTGAAAGAATATACTAAAAGAATATAGTCAATAAAATAATCAATATCCTAAAAGAATACAGTCAATAAAATTAAACTTGCCTTACCTACTGAATTATGTTATACTGTGGCGTTCTCGCCCGCCGCCAACGGTCACCGGAGTTCCTATCAAGTCGGCTCCCGCGTAACGCGGATGTAAGTCGACTGGGCGAGTGAAATGCCTAAATCTTCGAAACAAGGGGCCCTTAAGATCTTTTTGGGAGCAGAAATTTAGTAGCACAAACTCCAAGCACAACTCCGAATGCGAAGGAGTAGAGTATGGTGAAAAGAGTGGAGCCATGTGACCCCTCTAACCGCTCCACACACGCATACCTTGTGAAGAATTGAAGAACCTGTAAAATTTGTTTTTAAAATTAGGACTTTAACAAAACATAAACGTACGGGGCACGGGTCTCTTTCCAACTAGAGAAAGTTAGGCCACATTCTGAGTCTGTGGTCAGGCCATGCACTGTGGTCACACTAGTGGAAACAGTCCAGTCTGTGGTCAGGCCATGCGCTGTGGTCACACACGAGGGAACAGTCCAGTCTGTGGTCAGGTCATGCACTGTGGTCACACACGAGGAAACAGTCCGGTCTGTGGTCAGGCTATGCACTGTGATCACACACGAGGGAACAGTCCAGTCTGTGGTCAGGCCATGCACTGTGGTCATACACGAGGGAACAGTCCACTCTGTGGTCAGGCTATGCACTGTGGTCACACTAGTGGGAACAGTCCAGTCTGTGGTCAGGCCATGCACTGTGGTCATACACGAGGGAACAGTCCACTCTGTGGTCAGGCTATGCACTGTGGTCACACTAGTGGGAACAGTCCAGTCTGTGGTCAGGCCATGCACTGTGTTCACACACGAGGGAACAGTCCAGTCTGTGGTCAGGTCATGCACTGTGGTCACACACGAGGAAACAGTCCGGTCTGTGGTCAGGCTATGCACTGTGATCACACACGAGGGAACAGTCCAGTCTGTGGTCAGGCCATGCACTGTGGTCATACACGAGGGAACAGTCCACTCTGTGGTCAGGCTATGCACTGTGGTCACACTAGTGGGAACAGTCCAGTCTGTGGTCAGGCCATGCACTGTGGTCACACACGAGGAAACAGTCCGGTCTGTGGTCAGGCTATGCACTGTGGTCACGTCATGCACTGTGGTCACACACGAGGGAACAGTCCAGTCTGTGGTCAGGCCATGCACTGTGGTCACACACGAGGGAACAGTCCACTCTGTGGTCAGGCCATGCACTGTGGTCACACCCGAGGGAACAGGCCAGTCTGTGGTCAGGTCATGTACTGTGGTCACACTAGTGGGAACAGTTCATTCTGTGGTCAGGCTATGCACTGTGGTCACACTAGTGGGAACAGTCCAGTCTGTGGTCAGGCCATGCACTGTGGTCATACACGAGGGAACAGTCCACTCTGTGGTCAGGCCATGCACTGTGGTCACACACGAGGGAACAGTCCAGTCTGTGGTCAGGTCATGCACTGTGGTCACACACGAGGAAACAGTCCGGTCTGTGGTCAGGCTATGCACTGTGGTTACGTCATGCACTGTGGTCACACACAAGGGAACAGTCCAGTCTGTGATCACGTCATGCCCTGTGGTCACACACGAGGAAACAGTCCAGTCTGTGCTCAGGCCTTGCACTGTGGTCACACACGAGGGAACAGTCCACTCTGTGGTCAGGCCATGCACTGTAGTGGGAACAGTTCAGTCTGTGGTCAGGCCATGCACTGTGGTCACACACGAGGGAACAGTCCAGTCTGTGGTCAGGTCCTGCACTGTAGCCACACTAGTGGGAACAGTCCAGTCTGTGGTCAGGCCATGCACTGTAGTCACACTAGTGGGAACAGTCCAGTCTGTGGTTAGGTCATGCACTGTAGTCACACTAGTGGGAACAGTCCAGTCTGTGGTTAGGTCATGCACTGTAGTCACACTAGTGGGAACAGTCAATTCTTTGGTCAGGCCATGCACTGTGGTCACACACGAGGGTACAGTCCAGTCTGTGGTCAGGACATGCACTGTAGTCACACAAGACGAAACATTCCAGTCTGTGGTCAGGCCCAGAGATATGATATATATAAGGGAAGGTAGATAGGTTACATGCGTCCTAAAAGTGAAGCAAATAAAAAGATGCCAATTGGCATCTCTTTTCTTAGTAGCATTCGAAGCAATGGAAGGGAAATACCTATAATATTATGTGTGTAAATGGGTTCGATTTTCATATGTTGTTTGTTAGTGCTTAACCCATCTATGGTAACAAATCTCTGGTCAGGCCATGTACTGTGGTCACACACGAGGGAACAGTCCAGTCTGTGGTCAGGTCATAAACTGTGGTCACACACAAGCAACCAGCACCAATGGTTTAAAACGTGCGACGCCTTAAATATTATCAGTATGTACTTAATAACATAACGTATTACTTCATTCTACTTCCTATACTTCGTCGCGTGGAGTTTGGGTTCCCTTGGATAACACTTATACCTCGGGAAGTATATGTATATTGGCGCTCAAAATCATTTAAAAGAGAAGCGAAGTGAACTAACTTTTGAACGGTGTTTTTTCTAAAAGTTTTTTAGCATGCCCAGTATACATTTACTTCCCAAAATACCTTAGTCAATGGTCCCGTACTCGAAAATCTATTATTTCAATACACTATATGGCTCTGCCTCTCGATGGTCCAGGGCCAACAGTATGATGTTGTAGGTACCTCCTAAATAAGGGTACTGCGAGAATTTTTACCCCGCACCTCCATCAATTGCGACGTTGTCAACGAGACGCCGTGGGGATGTAGCTCTAGCTTATTAAAATAAAAGATGCATAGCATATACGTATTAAATATCATCGAAGATGAGTTTATTTTAATACGTAAAGAAACAGAGATAGCTCTGTCGGCTGACCGATTATTATTTCTTCATTGAATCTAATGATATCACTTTCTTGCAAAAAGATAGCGTATTAAGGGATCTCTGCCCTGACGCGTGGATTACGAATACAGGGTGATTTCGGGGTCGTGATCCCAACCATTTTTTTCTGACTCAGTAAATGATTGCGATGCTACCTGTATTTATTTTAATTGAAACAAAGATGATTCGTTATTTACGTATTTTTATTTAAAAATTATTATTGACTCAAAATGCGTGGTCACCCTACTTTTAATTACACCTTTTTATTAATTTTCATTAATAGTAGGGTGACCATGATCTCGAATTATCGCAGTTTTTTGTTTGCTGATTAAAAGTAAAAGTCGCTGGTGTACTGTTAGTCCTAACCTATCGTGATCCTTAGGAGAAAGTAAGTTAAATGCTTCTTTCTTGCTCCACGACCCCGTAATCACCCTGTATAATACACTTGAAAATGGACCTCTATCCTGGGTCACGGCCCACCATAGAATGAATCTCTATTGTTTTGGAAAGTTTTCGAACGACTTACCAATTCAAATTAAAATTAATATTCTTAATTCGATTCGCGCTGGCAAGAAAGTAGAAAAAGGAGTTGCGAGTGCGGAAATGTAGAGATATACGATCTCTACAGTGCCTAATAATGCCGCCGTCCAGAAAGTGCTGATTTGACATATGCTAATATGACTTAACTAGTGATGTACCCACAGACATCCATAGGAAATACGTTGACCTATCATGTAGATGTAACATATAACGAAATAAAATAACCATTACCTAACCCGAGGCTAAAGTGTACTATGTGGACCGTCGATTTGAGGGGTGGTAATGGGTTGAGGGGGTGGAAAATAAGAAAATGTTTCTTATAATTACAAAATACACATTCTGTTGTCCTTATACATAAACATAAAACTAAATATGTGTTCCGTTACTATTATTTAGTAAAAAAAATGTTTTTTTCATGTTTTATAAGCTTAGAAACTAAAGATTTATTTATTTACAATTTCGGAGATTCATCGAATGTTACATTCTATCGCTGTCTTGAAGGGTCAAACCAGCATTCTCTGGACCGCCGCACTATGAGTACCAGACGAGGTTTCATGTACATACGAGTACCTCGAGCCATTCCAATGATAATGTTCTTCCTTTATCCTGCATGAGGTTTTGATTATTCGTTATCAACAATAAGATGAGTATTTTTATTTCTTATGATAATGGACATAGAGGGTGCGCGGTGGGTGAGCCGCGATCAACTAAAAATTAAAGTATATTTTAAAAAACAAAATTATATTTGCAGTTGGTAATAGAATATTTTGTACGCAAAATCTATGAACTTTTCACAAATCCAACTGCACATCTTAAGTAAGTAGTATCTCATCTGTGCCTAAATTAATTTTCCTTTTAAATTTATGTGCTACTATTTAAAAAAAAACAGATGTCCAGAAATAGCGATTTACGGGAAAACAAACTACAAACAACTCTAAAAAAATTTGCATTTTAAAGCTTAGTATTTCGCAAACCAATCCCAGAATAGAATAATAGTTCTTGCAAACTTGCAGTAGTTTTTAAAGACCTATTTAACTATACTCCACACGATAACGAAACGAAAAAAAAATCTCCCCCGTACACAAAAAAAAATGTTTTTCATAATTTTATTGCATCACTTTGTCGCCATGATTAATATGTTTGCTGCGGGCAAAAGCTAGTTTGATATAAAGTAAAGTAGATAAGTACTTACAATGCTCTGCGGATCATCCAATGAAAGTGCGCGCAAGTCGCCATCAGTTTGGGCACAAACTAATAAAACTGTGGTTTGGCTGAAAACATCAACAAGACGTTATTGTAGAAAAGCAACCGATTTTTGGCTTTATTACATTTAACCCTGCCAAATGTGCCAGATTAGAATCAATTTTGTGTAAAATTCAAGACAGGTGCGATAATCGATGAAAAAGACTGGATAGCAACCTATTTTTACCAGACTGCACAAAAGGAGAGTAATGTTTTTCGGGTGTATGTATGTGATGATGATATCAGCTCATAGAATCCCCACCGAGGGGCTCGAGCCTACCCTGAATTAGAGCGATCGGGCCTTAGTCGACCACGCGGGCCCAGTGCGGGTTGGTCGACTTCACACACAACCTGCGAGTTTCTCCGCAGGCGTATGCAGATTTCTTCACGATGTTTTCCTTCACCGTAAGACCGTCGCATAAACGTACATATGAAATCGAATTCGAAATCACATTGGTACGTGGCAGGATTCGAACCACGACCTCCCGGACAGGAGGCGGCGGCCCTAGCCGTTACGCCACCGACGCTCGTATCTGTATGTATGTACTTATAATAAAAAATGTATTTCAGACAATGAAATCCATAGGTATTGCAATAGGTAAAGTACGTTCGATCCAACCGTCTTTAGGCTAATGTAATCATCATGACATCAGCTAAAAGACTTCCACTGTTGGACATAGTCCTTCCCCGAGTTGGGGGGTTTTGCCGTAGTCGCCACGCTTGGCAGGCGGTTTGGGGATCGCAGTGGCTATGTGTGTGCTGTGTGGTGGCAAAGTACTTGTACCTACGTGGAAAGGACACTGCTGCCCCTCCTCCGGTGTTTCAACCCTTACCTTAGTCGCCTCTCACGACACCCTCGGGAAGAGATATTATGGGGTGGTACTATTCTATAGCCGCATCACAGGCCATAATAGAGTAGAATATGTATGTATAATGGGGATACATTTTCAGTAGAATTAGTTTCACTTACGAAGGACCGTTTTTGTAAATAATGGCACGTCCATCGTTTCTGAACACAGCTCGATCAGATCTTCCGAGGTATTCACAGTGGTTAGCAATAACATTTCTGTAACTGACTGAACTGGTGTGATCACGCACCATCGAGTCTCTTTGGCGATATAACTGTAATAAATAAAAAGAACAGATAAAAAGATAATACTGACTCCATTCTCTAATTCACAATGTAAAACTATTTTGCACGATGTAGGGGTTTAGTTACATTTTAATTTTCATGAATCTGTTTTATGTATTATATGTTCATTTAGGCTGGTCTCTGTGTAAAACGCGTCAAAGTGCAAGATCCCAGCCCATAGCCCATAGCCGCAAAACCAACGACTAGCTATCTCAAATGGGCTAAGCCGTTGGAATATATGACTCTCGGGTTGGCTAGAAAATTTGAGTTCCCTATTTTTGCACATCACTCTCGGTCGAGTATCATTTGAGAACTGTCATGTAAAGTAATATCAAAAGTTTTTCTGGGGGGGATTGGTATTTAAAATAGTTGGACATAAATTGACGGGGGGAATAGAGACCCACTCTCCACCATTCTCTGCGGAAAGATGTTTTGATAGTAACACTTCAGACTGGTAAACTTGAGTGGCAGTGGGCGGGGCACATAGCTTGTAGAAAAGATGGTGGTTGGGGCAGTAAAGTTCTTGAGTGGCGACCGCGCACCGGAAGACGTAGCGTAGGAAAGCCTCCGTGGAAAAGGTCGCGGGAAGTCGCTGGATACGGGCAGCACAGGACTCACCAAAATTGGAATAATAGACCGGTCGTTATGGAAATCCTTGGGGAGGGCTGTTTTTTTTTTAATCACAATTGGTAAGCCCTTGGCATCATCTCACCTGATGGTAAGTGACGATGTTGCCGAAGATGGAAACGGGCTTACCAAGATTCCCCTTTTTCCAGCAGAGGACGTTTTGGCTGGCATGATGATGACTTCAGGCTGGATAGGTTGGGTTAACCAGGTTTTTCTGGTGCCACCTACCTTGAAAGGAGCCCCGGGGCCCCAGTTCCAAAGGGCCCTATCTTCCCTTAATTTGTGGCCAAGCTGTTCAGATATATTCCACTTGTTGATGGGACAGTTAATAGGGCAACAGAAAAACATTCTTATGAGACTGAAGGGCAACTACCTTAACCTTTAAAAACGTTCTTATGAGACTGAAGGGCAACTACCTTAACCTTTTAAAAGACTCTTATAAGACTGAAGGGCAACTACCTTAACCTTTGAAAACATTCTGAGACTGAAGAGCAACTACCTTTACCTTTAAAAACATTCTTATGAGACTGAAGGGCAACTACCTTAACGTTTAAAAACATTCTTATGAGACTGAAGGGCAACTACCTTAACCTTATAACATTCTTATGAGACTAAAGGGCAACTACTCTAACCTTTAAATAGTTAAAGCAAAAAAGAACCTTAGGAATTGTCTCTAAACAAAAGTGTATTTTTTAACCTGCATTCACCAATTTTAACTAAACTGTACACTTGTACAGCCACGCTGCGAATACTTTCTCGCGAAGCCTTATCACCGTCTGGGATAGTCGGGCATATCCAAATCAATAACAAACAATAAAGGTATGAAAGTTCTCGAGTGGCAACCGCGCATAGTATAAAGTAGCGTAGGCAGGCCTCCCACTCGGTGGACCGATGACCTGGTGAAGGTCGCGCGAAGCCGCTGAATACGGGCAGCGCAGAACCAGTCGTCGTGGAAATCCTCGGGGGAGGCCTTTGTCCAGCAGTGGACGTCGATGACGATGAAAGGTATGAAAATTAACAAAAAGCCATGTATGTGTATGTGAATAAGTAACTAACAACCTGGGTTTGTACGGGAGGTACCTTAATTAGATTTTTCCTGGAACAACAAACTACGGCGTGTAGTAGGTCGAAAAAGTTATAGTAACGTACGTAAAAATCCAAGTGTTTTGTAGATAGTCTTGTGGCAACCCTATATCTAAAAAAAAACAAGTTGAGAAAAAAAATCATAGAGATATTAAAATAATGTTTTAATAGCCCAATTATATACACAGATATACATTTATCTACACTCATGTCGTAAATCCTTCATTTACTTATCAGAAACGCTAAGCAAATGATATACCTTTCGATGGAGCCGTGACTAAGGATCCATACAAATTTCATTTCGTTATCGCAAAGTTGTAACAAAATGAAGTTTTTTTTTTTTTATTTTTTACGCAGATGCTTGCTATTTGAGCACACTAGCGTGTTTCGGAACGCAACCTTGGCGGCGCGCATGCGCGGTGCGATATTACTGCAAATTTATTTTCGCGCCATTAACGTTTGTATTTTTCCTTATGCAGTTTGTATATAAACAATGATTACTTTATTTTGTCTTTAATTTAAATTTGTTGTATGAGTGTAGATAAACTATTGTATGCAACTGTACATAATTAGTATTTAACACTCGTGTATACTTTTATGAAACTCGCTGCGCTCGTTTCATAAACCACACTCGTGTTAAATACCCCTCATTATGCAACAGTTGCATAAATAGCTATTTTTTTACTCTATTAGTGTAATGAAAAAAAAAGAAACTTAATACGTACTTACTTATTTTCTGATATTGTCAAGGTGCCTTTTAAGTTTCAAATTAATTTTGCGCCCGCTTTGAAAGACAATTTATCTGTCCCAATTAATTATGACGTCCTAAAAACGCCTAACGCAAAATAAATGAAAATGTTCTCTACCGTGTCTTCAAAGGGTTCGCCAAAAGCTGTATTGATTAGCACTGCACTGCACTGCTGCTCGTAAAATTTATTTTCTGTGTCAGCGTGTGTCAATAATCAGGTACCTATTATATGTATATAGTAGCTTTTGCACGCGGCTTCGCCCGCGCGGACATTGTTTTTGTGACTGTCTTCGAGGGTGAGTGGTGCGCGAGCCGACATTAGCTTTCTTCAGATCCCTATCCCCAGATCAGGCTATTCTGAATAGCAGTCTTTGTCATTTCCCACTCCCTCAAGCACCTCTGTCCAAAAAATCATAACAATCCATTGTTCCATCCAAAAAAAGTCAAGTTTTTCAGTTCTCTCAGGAACTGCATCGGACTATGCTATTTTCACGGAATAAAAAGTAGCCATGTCCATCCCCGTGACACAGGGCTACCCGCATGCCAAATTTCATTAAGATTGGTTATGGTGTTGAAGCATGAAAAGGTAACAAACAAACAAACACATTTTCACATTTATAATATTAGTAATATTATTAAGGATAGGTGCCTACAAATGCCAAATATTCAAAGTGTTTTAAACCACAAGATATTTATCTCTATTGAATGATACTTACCGAAAGTGATTGATTACAATTATTGTTGTCCACCCTTCCGTTGATTATTGGTACAGCATCCGTGCAAGGGCGGTACACGTAAGTGAGCAGGTCAATTTGCGCCTCTTGATATAATGAATGGAAATGTTGCGTCGTGTAAAACGTTGAGTTAGCGACCGCGGTCATGTCGATGCCAGTGCCATTGGGGAATTCACATTTGCAAGGAGATTTCTGAACACACACGTTCTCCGCAAGAATCGATGTGGCGACGTAAAGCAAGCACACCAAACAATAATATAAAACAATCATTTTATCACAACTCACATGGGGATCACACTTTTGTCAAAATTTTGGATTTTATTTCGTGATGATCAATTAATTTTTGACATAATTTTTAATTTTCGAGAAAACTTTTAAATTTTGTAACTATACCTACCTAACAGATATACAGGTAGGTGTTGGTGGAGAAGGAAGAAGAAAAATAAGACGACGTGAGTTTTGATTAGGTAATACATATTAAAAGCTCGCGCACGACTGTCCGTCATTGGTTCATGATTAGTTACTGGTAAAAACGTTTGTTTGTTATATTCTCTTTGGGTGACTGGCTTAGATAACGGCAGAGTTTTATTTCTGTTAGCAGATTTGGCAGTGTTGACGCAAAACCTCTCCAAACTTCATTAAAAAAGGCTAGAGTGGGAAAAAAACAAACTTAAAATTGGCCCCAGAATTCGTTATGGTAATAAGAACTTGTTGGGTACTGAAAAGTACAAAAAAACTGGCCAAGTCATATTGAATAAACCACGCGGAAAGTAAAGTAAGGTTACAACAATGATACCTATTCATTTCAAACAAAAAACATCAATATAAGAACTTTTACAGGATTTTTCATATTAAATAACGTATTATCCCAGCGTACTATATTAGGTACTATACTATACCATAGTATGTAATATGAGATATACTTATTTTAAACAAGAATTGAAGACATCAATTAATGTTCATAACTAAAAACCGACCAAACTTGGTTCCGTTGGGTACTGAAAAGTACAAAAAAACTGGCCAAGTCATATTGAATAAACCACGCGGAAAGTAAAGTAAGGTTACAACAATGATACCTATTCATTTCAAACAAAAAACATCAAGGAAAGTAACAGAAAAAAATATTATTCTGTTCAAATAGTACGACTTACACTTGGTCGGTTTTAAGGGTTCCTTAGTCAACAAGGAACTCTGATGGTTTTGCCTTGTCTGTCTGTTTGTCCGTCTGTCCGCGGCTTAGCTTAAAGATTATTAGTACTAGAAAGCTGTAATTTAGCATAGGTATAAAACGTACAAAGTAGTACAATAAATCTTGAAAAAAAAATTGTAGGTTACCTACCCTACATATAAAGAGAGGGTGAGTTTTTTCGTAGATGTACCCTGTAGTGTGGGATATCGTTAAATAGGTCTTTGAAAACTACTGAGGGTTTACTAAAACCATTTTTCGATTCGAGGATCGGTTTACGAAATATTTAGCTTTAAAGTGTTAATTTTATTAAGACGTCAGATTTTTTTTTAGATTGTAGGACATGTCATCAATTTAAAAGAAAAACTATCACGGCTGATTTATAAGTTTAGGAGTAATAGGAGGTTTAGAGTGAATAGGCATTATTTGAGTTTGCGTGTACCATCCTCGACTGCATCATCACTTACCATCAGGTGAATTGCAGTCAAACGCACTCAATTTTTTATAAAAAAAAAAGAAAAAAAGTTGGATTTGTAAAAAGTTTATAGATTTTCCATACAAAATGTTCTATTACCAACTGCAAATGTAATTTTGTTATAGATTAGTGTACATATAAATACACCAAGTTATTGTTTTAATTTATTTGCATATTATATTTTTTAAAAACAGTGACAAGTATAATTTCAATTTAAGAAATATAATTAAATTTTATTTTAAATCTACGACAAATGTTAATTTATATGTTTGAAACTAACTCCCTGCCTAGTCAAAAAGTTCTCCCCGCAGCGCCCCCTGCCCAAACGCGCCCATGACGCTTGCTGCGTTCCCCCGCTGCCGCTGGATAACTAGCGAAATGCTTTATTTAGGTCAAAAAGGAGCCCGATCTCGGGTTCAGCCTCTTTTTCCTTATACGACGCCCTAAATCGACTACAAAAGACTCGGCCTCAGAGCACCACGGCCCCCCGCTGTCTCGAGAGCAATCGGAACGAATTTATATTTAGGCACCAGACAGGCATATTTTTTGTGTTTATGGTCTGTTTGGTCTGCTGTCTCGGCCGCTGATCCGGGCGTGCGCTGTGTGCTCGTTAGGTGAGAGGTGCTCACGCAGGTGACGACGTCCCAAAGCAGGCATAGATCTTTTTGACAAGGGATCAGTGTGAGGAGTCAGTGCGACACAAACCGGGAGATTGCCTGATGCCTAGAAAACCGACCCGCACTCTTCAAGCAAGCCAGTCCATGATGTCCTTCAGCTTCCACTGCGAACCCACAGATGCAGTGGTGGGGTTCGCATACCGGACAAGCCAAACTAAGGGCAACTGCTTTCATGTATTTTACTTTTTAATTATTATTACTATTAATAAACTTATTAATAATACAGTCATGTTCTGAGATAGATTATTTTAGCTGGCTACCTATTACGGTTCAAAAAATACAGCCTTTTAAAAGTTGTACAGAAGACGCACGGACGAACAGACCAACAGCGTAGGCTTAGTAATAGTTTAGTATTGTTTGGTAATCGGGTCCGTCAGAGTTGTCTAAATTAATCATCATCATCATCATTATCATATCAGCCGAAGGAAGTCCACTGCTGGACATAGGCCTCCCCCAAGGATCTCCACGACGACCGGTTCTGCGCTGTCCGCATCCAGCGGCTTCCCGCGACCTTCACCAGGTCATCGGTCTAAATTAATACCTTCATCTAATCAGCTCATATACGTCCTCACATTAGGGCGATCGGGCCTTAGTCAACCACGCGGGCCCAGTGCGGGTTGGTTGACTTCACACACAACCTGCGAGTTTCTCCACAGGCGTGTGCAGGTTTCCTCATGATGTTTTTCCTTCACCGTAAGAGCGCCGGATAAACGTACATATGAAATCTAAATTCGAAATCACATTGGTACGTGGCAGGATTCGAACCACTACCTCCCGGACAGGAGGCGGCGGCCCTAGCCGTTACGCCATCGACGCTCGTGTTTAATACAAATACTACTTATATTGAAATGGTCGGTGGTAGTGAGATCGATCGCAACCACATCGCTTACTGCAAAAGTGTATGTATATGCGCGGAATTTTCCCGTTTAATATCATACAGTTTGCAGTTCTCGTTAATCACGAGAAGATTAGCATCGACCAAAATAAAAATGAGAATTTCACAGATAAACCCATGTCGCGACTTTGTTATTGTTTGTTTTTGTTGTATACATGTTATATCGATAAGGAGGGTAATACGCAGGTAGGTATTGTGATCAAGTTGATCAAAATTATTGCAGAGTATTTGTGATCAAGTTAATCAAGAGTATTGCAAAGTATTGTGATCAAGTTCATCAAGGCTTCTCTCGCCCTAGTATCCTTCTAATATTATAAATGTGAAAATGTGTTTATTTGTTTTTTTGTTACACCTTGAACCATCTTTATGAAATTTTGGCATGCAGATAGCCTGTGTCACGGGGAAGAACTGGAACTGGGAACTGAAAAAAATACTCATTTTTTGGTTAATTTCTTTAACATCGCAACGGAACAATGGATTGTTGTGCTTTTTTGCACAGAGATGATTGAGGAGGTGGGAAATGACATAATTTACTAATTAGCATATCCTGACATAGTTCCCGACGAATCGGGGAAAAAATCACCTCCACGCTCCATCACCACCACGCGCACCACTCACCCTCAAAGACAGTCATATAAACGATGTCCACGGGCAAAAGCTAGTATATACATATTATAATACGTACCTAATTATTGACACAAGCAGACACAGAAAATAAATTTTGTGAGCAGCAGTGCAATGGTGCAGTAGTAACTAATTAGTAATCTGTGGTGCAGTGCTAATCAACACAGCTTTAGGCGAACCCTTTGAAGACACGGTAGTGAACATTTTCATTTATTTTGAATTTCGCCAGAAAACCGGTTGTATATTTAAGAATGACATCATCACAGATTGACGCAGTATAAGTCGAAGATTTTTGTTATCTGTATTTTCCCACTCCCCCCCACCTAGTTCAGTTGAGTTTTTACTATCGTTATTGGTTGGTTGAGTTCAGTTTGGTAGAGAGTGTATAGATAGACGAACGCACACACAGAGGCGAAGTTTTATCATTTCATATCTGACTTTTGAGCTGCGTTGTGTGTTAATTATTTAATTCAGTAACTTTCAAAGAGAATCCAGTTTTATTGTGAAAGATATTGGCTGTAAGTTTTTGGATAAGTTTGTACTTACTAGTGGTTTATAAATAATAGTAATAAATAATAAATTTATTTTGCAAAAAATACAATATTACCGGGTAAAACCTTATTAGTCACCACTGTTGATGTTTAAATAACTAGACAGCAGATTCAACATGTGTCCAACACCGAATCAAAGCAATAACCAACAAAGCAGTCAAGTGTAAGTACTCAACCTTCATTCGGCTGAGCATTTAATTTGTTAATTGATTTTGTTAATTTATTTTAATTTTGAATTACATATAAAACTGCTTGTGAACTATTTCGTACTCTGTAGATCAATAACTAGTAGACACACGTCATCCATCACAGTATCAGTTTGTTTGACCTTGAGTCGGTCTCGCTGTTCGTGAATTCATCTACCTACTTTGTGTCTCTATATAAAGTCTCTACAATGAACATTCTGAATGTAAACAAACCATTTAAATGTTATTCTTCATTTGACTTTTCGTTACCGGCGGGGGATAACCGCGCTGAAATCGATTTTACGATTCTAGTGGTTTTTTGCTATTAGATCGCAAACTAATCGCTAACTACACAGGACATATCAAAATCAGTGTAGGTCCAGTTAACTGGGGCTTATATGTTATTCTATGACTTTGCTGAAATCGCAAAAAAATATATTCTTCTTACAAATATATCAGCTGATCGACCAACTCTATAGTATTTTGTATGGTGGGTCCATTTTTTTAAGAATTGACCATGGCTTCCTTGGGAAAAGTTGTTCAGTATGATGAGTAGAACCCCCAGATAACAAATCTTACACCTGTATACAGGTGTTTTGTTACACCTGTATACAGGTGTTTTGTTACATCTGTATACAGGATGTTACACCTTTATACAGGTTTCTTTATACAGGATGTTATACCTGTATACAGGATGTTACACCTGCATACAGGTGTTACACCTGCATAAAGGATTTTGTATACAGGATGTTACACCTGTAAACAGGATGTTGTATACAGGATGTTACACCTGTATACATGATGTTACACCTGTATACAGGATGTAGTATACAAGATGTTACACCTATATACAGGATGTACACCTGAATACAGGATGTTGTATACAGGATGTTGTATACAGGATGTTGTATGCAGAATATTACACCTGTATATACTGAGCAGATTTAATTTAATAAATTTCTAAATAACCTGTTAGTGAAGGAAGTCAGTATAATTACCATAATGAAAAACAAAAAGAAAAAAACACAAACGCTAATTTTTGTTGTTAATTAATTTATAACAGATCTGCCATGGAGTCACGAGACGAATCAAAAATAGGCCTTGTGGAAAAAGCGGCAGAGGCAGAGTCCACAGAGGACAAGTTACCTTGGTTGTCTGTGGACAACGGCACATTGGTGTCTACTGCTGTCAAATTGGTAAGTACCTAAAGATTGACTTATTTTTATCAGTTCCACATCATATAAGCTCATATACGAGGGGCTCGAGCCTACCCTGAATTAGGGCGATCGGGCCTTAGTCGACCACGTGGGCCCAGTGCGGGTTGGTCAACTTTACACACAACCTTCGAGTTTCTTCGCAGGCGCGTGCAGGTTTCCTCACGATGTTTACCTTTACCGTAAGAGCGTCGGATAAACGTACATTATTATATTATTATTATTATATCAGCTCATATACGTCCCCACCGAGGGGCTCGAGCCTAGGGTAGGGTAGGCTCAAACGTACATATTAAATCGAAATTCGAAAACACATTTGTACGTGGCAGGATTCGAACCACGACCTCCCGGACAGGAGGTAGCGGCCCTACGCTACGCCACCGACGCTCTCGAAGATCCACATAAAATATAACCTATATTAAAGAAGATACCTACTTATACAGGCTGTATAAGTCGTTACTAAGCGACCCATAGCCAATTTAAAAAAAAAAATATTCAAGAAAAACGATTAGCGGATAGACCAATTTAGTGTGAATTTTGTAGATATGGAGAGTACATCTTTTTTTTCTGGAGAAAATTGACTATGGCTTCATTAGGGAAAGTAGTTCATTGCGATAAGAAGAAGAAGCCCCAGTTAACGGCTCCTACACCAATTTTGTTACACCCTGTATATACGGAAAACTGCATAGATTGGTCTTTAACAACCCAATTCAATTCAATTCAATATATTTATTCAAAATAGGTGCAAATTACACTCGTTCTGATAGTCATAAAATAATAATAACAATGTCATTTATGAAGAATTAAGAAATAAACAATAATTAGTTAATAACGTAAAAATTAAATCCTTGATATATAAACCAGATTGTCATTAGAACATGAAAACAATATGACACGAAAAGTTATACATAAAAATCATTGAATGCATTTAACAAGAGTAGTCCAGTTCACACGGACAGCACCCATCGCTCCCATCAATCATATTAGAGGGAAAGGAACGACCCGGTTCCCGATGCGCCACCATCCGCCCCTAACCTATGCCATAACGTGGATACGCTGGGTCACAGGTCTCTTCTCAAGTTCAGGAAGGTCACTCCACACAAGGGGCGGGGCGGGGCGGCGCGGGGCCAGGTCCGGCTCTGTAGAGGTTGTGGGGCTAGTGGCGAACCCAACTGTCCCAAGTTTTTCAAGCCGCCTACAAGGCATCTGACACGGCTAAACAACTGCCATCTACTGATATCCATCGGCACCAACGGTTCAACGTGCCTTGCGAAGCACGGAAACTGCCTCTAACAGTCAAACCGATCCAGGTGATGACCGTGCTTCAAGTTGGTTAACCTGCGTGATCAACCTAACCACACTGTCGCTCACTCAAAGGATAGACTCGCTAAGACGAAGAAACTATCCTAGTATTGCAGTAGTACTTCTTTGATACCTTGCTGCGTTGCAGCAATTATTGGCTTTGATACCTTGCTGCGTTGCAGCAATTATTGGCTTTATATTTTTTATAAAGTTTTTATAAATTATATTTTTTAACCGCCTCCGTAGCTCAGAGGCAAAGTTCACTGGCTTTACACAGGAGGTCGCGGGTTCGATTCCCGGCGGGGTCAATTGTAAGACTCGGTTTGGTTGGTGTTAGGGCATTTTCTAAGCCCGCCTGGCTAGCTACCACCATCATATCTAAGTCTTGCCGCCAAATATCAATGTTGATATCATTGGTGTGTTCCGGCATGAAGATAAGATAGCCAGTTCCCCATTGCATTGGTTAATCTTGGTAAGCCCGCTTCCATCTTCGGCAACATCGTCACTTACCACCAGGTGAGATGTTGTCAAGGGTTTACCAATTGTGAATAAAAAAAAATAAAAAAAATACTTTTGAACATTTTAAGCAACTCATTTTAATCTTGTTTATTTTTTATGAACTTTGAAAAGTTCGCAATAAGCAAAGATATACAATTTTTTTTAAGACTTTTGATAGGAGAATTTTAAAAGAGATAGGTTGTTCCTCCGAGAGGTTAGTACATAACGCTAGCTGGTAAGATTCTCTTATTAATATTTTCTTTGGAAGAAAAGAGAATAAATATGAATGAAGCGCATAAGTACACCAAGGAATAGGTCATCTTTTCCAAGGAGTTTTTAATGCTTATAATAATACTATCCCAAGCCTTATTGTAGTCTATTAATGATAATGATAATATTAAAAAAAACTTACGCATGCGTACGTGTGCTAGCTAAAATATGGCGGAATTTTCGTAAAACTAAATTGAGATGTTTTAGTTGTGAAAACGAATAAAATGTTATATAGTTAATATAATATGTGTAATAAAAAAATATACTTAATTGTATGTATAAGAAAAAATAAAGTGCAATTACTCCCCGGACATTTGAAATGAGCCACAAGTCGCGTAAAATGAACTTGGGTTGCCGAAACCTTGACAGTTATAATAATAATAATAATCAATTTATTTAAGACCAACTTTAGGATCAATTTGTGTTAGTAATCTTACAAACTAAGCTTATACACTAAATGTTAGTAAAAATGTATCATAAACATAAAACCATAAAATCAAAAACTTCTTTGATGTTTGATTGCCGGCACATGAACATTGCAACAATGATTCATGTAGCAGCAATCAAACCTGTCCGCTATCATAGCCAGGATGTCATTGGCACTACCGCGCACTCTGCGCACTAAGGACGCGCACCTTTTGCGCATTGTGGCATAAAAACAGTCTACGCGCACCTCCGCAAACATTCCCGAGGCACTGCAGTAGCGCAGCAGCCCCATCAACACCCTGAAGGCGTTATTGAACTGGACACGGAGGGCCGTGTAAGCTCGCTGAGTATAGTTCGCCCACAGGCCGCTGGTATAGAGGGATGTACAATACGCTCTAAATAGTGTGACTTTTACATCCCTCGAGCTGCGAGCAAACCTGCGGGCTATCATATTCGCTCTCACTGACAACGCCCTCCGCTCCCTTTCAATATCATCATCGTCCTTGAGGTCGGCGGAAACAATATGCCCTAGATATTTAAACTTGTAAACTCGCTGCAGGGCAGCTCCATTAAGAAAGACTGGGGGCATACTCATTGGAGATTTACCGCCGACCCCAAACACCATGACCTCGCTCTTCTTCACATTATACAATAGGCCGTGCTGAGCTACATACTGCTCACACACGGCCACTAGTCTCCTGAGGCCACAGATCGACGCACTGAGCAGCACCATGTCGTCCGCGTAGCTGATGTTGTTGACGCAAACTGACAACCGACACGCATGCTGCTCAGCTCGCCGATCAGCCCGTCGACGTACAGGCTGAAGAGCGTGGACGAGCTCAGGCCACCCTGCCTCACCCCGCACTCCAACTCATACGGTTCCGAAAGCGCGCCCCCCCATCGAACGCTGTTGACCTGGTTTCCATACCAAAATTTTAATATTGTGATGTGTTATGTACCCATGTATTTTGTTTTCTGTTTTATTTTACCTATTATCTTACAATTTTATTGAATAACTTCGTTTGATATACATGAGTGTAAAACAAAGTAAAACACTCGTAACGATGGTAAACCCTCGGTATGGTGGTAGAGGCTCGGGCTCACAAATGTCACTCGTTTGTTATAATCTTTTTACCACTCTTGTATCATAAATAACTATTGTTATTGATTACTTAAAGTTTAATTTTTGTAAGGTTTAAAATTGAAACATCTCGTTAATATGTATATTGTCGTTCCTCCGAGCTAGAAATAAAAAAAAGTGGTAAAGTAAAAGCACGTGTGCGGTAAAATCAATTTTGCGCACAGTTGACTGGCATATAAGGGACCACTTTTCGAGCAACTGTATTGGAAAAAAAATTAACAATGCGAGAACAGCGGGGCATTTCACCTTAGGCCTCGAGATTCCGAAAACATGTGACTAGCAGTTTAGCGCCAAGCTTCATTAAAAAGTAACGTGTAATTATACATATTTTCAGATGGTGTCGATAGTAGTCAGCAGCACCGTTTCCACTATAGCGTACATACTTAAAAAACAGCACAGTTATGCCGAGGACTTAATGAGCCACATTTATGTGTCTGTCATTATGCTGTGGGTCTCACTGATGTGTCTCATCTTCTGCAGGTTCATGTTGAGCGGAATGCTTAAGGTAATTGCTCAACATGTTTTAGATTCATCAATATTACTATATTTTGCCAGCGGCATCGCTCGCGTGAACATAGTTCTTCTGTCTACGAGGGTGCACAGTGCGCGAGCTGCAAACGGCTCTCGAGTTAATACAGGTCTTAATCTATCTACCTACCAAATCTCAGCTAGATACGTTCAGTAGTTTTTGCGTGAAAGAGTAAAAAACAACCATGCATACAAAATTTCGCGTTTATAATATTAGTAAGATAAGCCAAAAGAGGTCCACAATCAAGGATTACCACATCGACCGATCTTGCACAGAATCCGTTAGTCGACCTCGCGGCCGGCGCGGGCCCAGTGCGCGTTGGTCGACTTCCCGCACGACCTTCGAGTTTCTTCACAGGGTCGTACAAGTTTCCTCACGTTTTCCTTCACCGTAAGAGCGTCGGATAAAGGTACAAATGCAATCGAAATTCGAAAACACGTACGCGGCAGGGTTCAAACCACGACCTCCCGAACAGGAGGTAGCGTCCCTAACCGTTACGCCATCGACGTCGTTTGTTATTAATACTTATTTAATTACTACTAAAAAAACCTTCACAAAACAGAAACAGGCCCTGGAGTTCCACTTAGTAGGTCGTATACTTTATTAGGTTGTATGGTTGTTTGTTCTGCTCGGAGTTACCCTACGTGATCGAATCAGAAATGAGGAGACCCGTGGCACCGTCACAGTGGCAGTGAGTGCACATAGCTCGTTGAACAGATGGCCGTTGTGTTAATAAAGTTTTGGAGTGGCGACCGCGCACCGGAAGACGTAGCGTAGGTAGCCCTCCCACACGGTGGACAAACGACCTGGTGAAGGTCGCGGGATCCGCTGGATGCGGGCAGCGCAGGACCCGTCGTTATGGAAATCCTTGGCCTTTATCCAGCAGTGGACGTCTTTCGGCTGATGATGAAGATAAGTCAGCGACAATGTCTCATTAAAAGATGAGTTATGATGAATTTATAAAAAATGACAATAAAACAAATAAAAGTGTCACATATAGAACATAATTAATATAGTAATTGTAGGAGCACTCCTGCAATGGCATTGAAAAATACTTTTGTTTTCCAAATGTGTCGTTCTGAAATCGTAACAACGCATACCTGTCTAAGTGTCTACGTGTCTAGGAAGTGAACAACTACTTCAAAAGGGAGAGTGTTTCTTTGAATCCACAGCAGAGCAAAGGATTCTAGAGTAGAATTAGCTTTTTAGGTTTCCGTACCTTAAAAGGGGACAACGGAACCATTATAGGATTACTCGCGGTCGCGTGTCACAGCCAATTTGCTCCGAAACTACTGGACCGATTGAAATGAAAATTGTGACACATTTGACCAAAAGAAGGACGTGTAACGTAAATAAATCAATTTTAAACATGTAGGGAAACTTTAAGAGTTTTTTTTTTTAAGTTTTGTCAAATATATCGTGTGACATATAAAATAAAAGGGCTTATTATGAGAATCTCAAATATATTTTTTAATATATTTTTAAGATAAATATAGTATTGAAGTAGTTTAAAAATGGCAACCCTCATATACCATCTACTACCCGAAACTACCATCGCTCTAAGGGATAAGTCCGCCTTTGTACAAAAGTTTGTTTTTTAATTATTATTGTATTTTTAGGATCAGAAGTGGTTTATAATTTAAAAAGAACAAATCATCACTAACCTAGCTTTATTATTACTTACAAATTTAATCAAAATTACAGAGAAACGAACAACACCTCACTTGCGCGCCAATCCACACACGAAAAATCACAATAGGCACAAAAATTAAAATAACGAGAGAAAGGGAAACGGAAATGGCTCACGTGACCTGGGATGGTTCCACCACGATGTTACCGCACCGAGCGCCGCAGAGAAATAGGCTTAGCTCAACGGCAGCCGCTCTTTTATATGCTCCGGCGCCGGCATGGCAAGATCGAGGTGAGGTAGGAGGGGGTTCTGCTTGATCGAGGTGAGGTAGGAGGGGGTTCTGCTTATACGGCCTCTCCTGACGTTGGTTCGTCCTCGAACCAGGGGTCCAAGCGGTGCCGCCCGGTCCCGCAGCGGTGCTCAGCGATGCCGAGGACTCCTCTTCAGGCCCAGAGTCCAGCAGAGGCATGGACGGCCCCACGCCGGTTCGGGCCTCAGGATCGGAGTCCAGCAGAGGCACGGACCGGTCCGCGCCGGGATCCGAAGGTTGAGGTCAATCCTCTTCAGAATCTTTTCTTCGTATCTTCGCTTCTGTACTGCAGCGGAGGACGCGCAGCGCAGCTCGCCTCTCACCGCACAGCTCAGCGGAGGACGCGCAGCGCAGCTCGCCTCTCACCGCACAGCTCAGCGGAGGACGCGCAGCGCAGCTCGCCTCTCACCGCACAGCTCAGCGGAGGACTCGCAGCGCAGCTCGCCTCTCATCGCACAGCTCAGCGGAGGACGCGCAGCGCAGCTCGCCTCTCACCGCACAGCTCAGCGGAGGATGCGCAGCGCAGCTCGCCTCTCACCGCACAGCTCAATACTCAATACTCAATACTCAATTATTTATTGCAACCATGAGTTATTACAGATGTTAGAAACAATAAAAGTGCTTCATGGACCCAGTTTGGGCACAACAATATTTGAAGAGAGGAGGACTTAAGTGTAGTACAAATAAGAATACATATTAATAAATAATTTTGTAAAGCAAAACGGATATTTATATTAATTTTGAGTCTTATTATTATTATTATTTTTTTTTTTTAAGTATATGTATTATTTTAAGTTGTCGTTTAGGTATTCATTTACTGTGTAATAGCATTTATCGTGTAAAAAATTCTTAATTTGTTGTACAAATTTGTTAGTTTTGGCTTCGCTTTTTATTTCTGTAGGTAATTTGTTATATATTTTTACAGACATCACAAATGGGCTAGTCGAGTGCATTGTCAAGCGAGATGTTGGTAGCAACAGTCTATCTCGGTGACGTAACGTGTAGGTAGTGATTTCGTTTTTTTGTTGTTTGTAGAAGTCCATATGTTTATGCACAAACTTGCACATTTCTAATATATAAATTGATGGGAGGGTTAAGATTTTTAGTTCACGGAAATGAGGTTTACAACTGTCGTCATTTTTTATATTTACCAAGATTCTAATTAACTTCTTTTGCAATAAAAACAGGTCAGGTGCATCGGTGCTGTATCCCCACAATATAATACCGTAACTCAGCCATGCATAGGCATAAGCATAGTAGGTAGTTAGTGCCGTTTGTAGGTCAGTTGTTTTTTTAACTTCCTGTAGTGCGTACGTAAACCTAGACAGTTTTGTGCGGAGTTTTTGGATGTGGGATTTCCAGTTGACGTGTGAATCAATGTTTAGACCGAGCAATGTAAATTCATTTACGACTTCTAGTGTAGTGTGTTCATATGTGAAGCTAAGATGTAACGGAGACTTTTGGTAAGGTCGGAAGGTTATTATTTTTGTTTTACTGAAGTTTATATTTAAGTTATGGTCACTGAGCCATGATACAGTTTTTTTCATAATTGAGTGTAGTTTGTTATTTATATTATTATTATTAGAGCATGATGAGAGAAAAGAGATATCATCCGCGAATAATACGCACGGTTCTTCCATGATTTTGGGTAAATCGTTTATATAAATTAAAAACAATAGACAGCCTACCACACTTCCTTGGGGAATAGACGCGTTAATGCATTCGGCGTTGGATCGAATAGATGATATTTTGGCTGTTTCGTGTTCATAATGTTCAAGTTCCACGTATTGTATTCGATTGCGTAGATAAGAGGAAAACCATTTATGTGCATTTCCACGAATACCTATCCCGTATAACTTGTTAAGCAGTATTTTGTGCTGGACTTTATCATACGCTTTTGTCATGTCTAGGAGAATACCTACTGCGTATTTCTTGTTGTTTAAGATATTTAGTACCTCCTGAATGTATTTATAGACGGCCAGGGTAGTAGATTTGTTTTTGCGAAATCCATTTTGGCTTTCGTCGAATACTTCAAACTTTTCACAGAATGAGTAAACTCGGTCATACATAGCCTTTTCTAATATTTTTGAAAAAGTTGACAGAAGAGCTATGGGACGGTAGTTATTTGGGTCTGATTTCGATCCTTTTTTGTGGACTGGTTTTACTATCGTTTCTTTTAGGGAATCTGGGAATATACCTTCTGTAAAGGACTGGTTAGTTAAGAAGCACAGGGGCTCTGTCAGTTCGTCAGCACACTGTTTTATTAAGTATGGTGGGAATTCGTCAGAACCACAGCTATGTTTGTTTTTAAGGTTTTTTATGATTTTGTTTATTTCGCGAGTGTTCGTCGGTCTTAGGTACATGGTTGTAAGTGTGGGGTGAAGGACGGGGCGGCCGCACGGGGCCAGCGGCGCAGGCTGCGACGGCGGCGGAGCCGTTAGTGCTTCGCCCGCGCAGCTGATCGATGACGTCATTGTGGCTGCCTGAGTTGCACACTTGATTGCGTCTCCTATTGATGCAAAGTAGGTATTAAACGTGTTTGCGACTTGTTTTATGTTAGTAATTAAGTTTTTATTAAAAAATAATTTGACATTTTGTTTTTCCTTTTTTTTACTTTTATTGGTGCGTTCATTTATTATGTTCCACATTGTTTTAACCTTATTATTCGAAGTTATTAATTTATTTTTGTAGTGTAGTCTTTTTGCCGTTATGACTGTTTTTTTCAGTGTTTTTTCATATTTTTTGTAGTATCCGTTCAGTATTTGATTTTCAGCTGCTATTGTGAGCATTTTTAATAATCTCTTATTTTTACACGAGTTTTTGATTCCTTTAGTGAGCCAATATTTTTTGAATTTTTCTTTTAGTTTTATTTTTTGTTTTGGAATACATTCGTTTAAGATGTTCGTCAGTTTGTCTCTGAACGCGTTGTAATTTACGTTGACACAGTTTTCATTAGAGAAAAATTTGGACCAATCTACTTCTTTTAATTTAAATTTAAATTTTTCTACATTGCGTTGATTATAGAATCGTTTTTCTACGTGCCAGTTAATCGACTTTCTTTGATTTTTTTCGCTTACATATAATATTGTTCCCCTATGGTCTGAAAAACCAAAATCTTTTACTGTAGAGTAAACAGCATTTTTGTCAAAGTTTATAAATACTAGATCCAGACATGTCGAGGATTTTTTGGTTACTCGGGTTGGTTTTTTAATGAGTTGTGTGAAATTATATTCGGTCATCAAATCTAGGAGTCGTTTGGTTTCGGTATTACTTTTTAAAACGTCAATATTGAAGTCTCCGCCTATAGCTATGTTCATTTTATTATGTTTTTTGTAAATGTATTGTAAAACAGTAAGCATTTGTTTGTAAAATACGTCTTCCTCTCTTCTGTTCCAGTACATTGTTATTAATAAAATATTTAAATCAGGTATTTCAATAGCACACAATTCTAATATATATTCTATAGACATATCCATTATCTCTGTTCTTTCTAAACAATTTATATCTTCTCTGAGTAAGATGCACACGCCGCCGCCTTCACGGTTTTCTCGGCAGTATGATGCAGCGACTTTATATCCGGCAAATTCTATTAAATCTAATTTTCCACGTGATAGCCATGTTTCTGAAATACACACAGCATGATAAGTTTTTTCTTGGCTGAGAAAAGCTTCTAAGATGTGTTGTTTATTATATAGGCTCTGAGTGTTTTGGAAAAGTATTCTGAATTGCGCTATCTTAGCCTCGGAAGGAAACATTTTCATAGTTACAGAATAGTTCTTAAAGTTTTTAGCGTTGTTAATTTTTTTACTAGACAATTTGTATTGTTCAGTTTTGTCGAAAGGAATGTCTCTGTGTTGGGTTTTCGTTTATGTTTTGTGTCTGAATATTTTGATTATCACTCTGGTTTCTCGTAGTCGTAGCCGTAGCTCTAGAGTCACTATACTTTGTTTCCGAGTCCTGTAGTTTTACATTTGAATTGAGTGTTTGTGATAGAGTAGGTGGTCCCTCATTTTCTTCGCCAATCGTAGATACCCGTCCGTTTATAATCAGCTTATTCTGTCGTATGATAGCATGGTGTCCGTTTTTTCTAGCCGTGATAAGAGCACGTTTTAGTTCTCTTCTTTCTCGCAGGGTGATTTCATCAAGGTACTCTGATACTCCTATGCCCGCAACTTTAAAATAATTCTGATTTTCTATTATGTAGTTTCTCATTCTTCTACTGATCAGTTCTATTTTTATTGGTCTTTTGTATCCTTTGTTTTTTCCAATGAAGTTAATTGAGTCTATATACCCAATAATGTTTATATTTAATATCTCATACATTATGTGTGACACTCGTTCGGCTAGTTGAGATTCAGTTTCCCAATGGTTTTGTTCCAGTCCATGGAGTACGAACGTCTTTTCATTGACATCTTTCACTTTTTCTGGGTTAAAGTTTGCCTTTTGATCTTGTACCTGTGTACGTAGTTGTTCATTTTCTTTTTGTAGTGTTAAATATTGTTGTTGCATTATTTTTATTTTATGATCTAACGTCATTATTTCATGTCTAATTTCGGCTTGTTCTTTTTTTGTTTTTTCATATGTATGTTTATTCTCTGTTTGTAGTTGGGTTATAGCCATTTCAATTTGGTCTTTAATTGTTTCTCGAAATTGTGTTAATATGTATTTATTGTTTTCTTGGAGAAGAGCAGTAAACTGTTGTAGTGTGATTTGTTCTTGTTTGTTTGGTTTTGAAGTCTCATCTACTTTAAATTCCGATGTGGTTGCATTTCCTTGTAGATCGATGATTGAGCTGTTTGTAGTTGGTGAAATTAATTGAGGAGGTCGTGGTCTTCGTTTTGTTACATTTTGATCGAGAATACCACTGTCATGTATATATATCGCATTGTTATCTAAAGGCGTATCTATATGGTGTGGGTCCAACAGTTTACGAATCGGTGTGGTATATTTATCGTTTTCCGGTTCTTTACTCCGGCATAGGGGGCATTTCCATGCGATTTTGTGTTCAGGCGTCATCGTATTATAGAATCGTTTTTCAGGAACGTTAGCGCATTCTAAATCATAAATTTGATTACATAGTGAACACTCGAGGAATCGTCTGTCAAGTATCTGCTGGCAACAGCCTGCACATTGGTGCGCCATCTTACGGTGAGTTATTGTATAATGAAGTGTTCTATCTAATACTATCAAGGTGTATTGATGTCAATCAATCGATATGTTCGTAGCTGTTTACAGGTTGTCGTGGTTTTATAGTAATTTATCAGATGGAGCCACTTCAGTTTTCTTTGTATGAGATAATTATGATTAATACAGGTTTAATAATTATAGGTTATGATTGATTTAATATGTGACATACCTGTATAATAAAGCGATGGATGGTTGCGTATATGCCTCCCTTTTCACAGTTTCAATTAAAGTGAAGGTGGTGCTCCGGTAGTCAATATTTTAAAGAACAAGATCAAAAAATGGGTCGTTCACAAATTAGTAAGATATTCGGATTTAACACTAGTATTTCTTAAAGATAACACTTTTTGGCTGGTATCTTGTTTGTTTGCACTAGGTTAGACAAGTTATTCTTTATTCGATCTATGTTAAGTAATATTTTAAACAAATAATTTACGCAGCTGATGTTTACTCGGCTACTACCCTCCTATATCCTCCAGCGGAGGATGCGCAGCGCAGCTCGCCTCTCACCGCACAGCTCAGCGGAGGACGCGCAGCGCAGCTCGCCTCTCACCGCACAGCTCACGACAAACACAGCTATCTGCAACATGACGCGTCTAACATGCACGCGTCCGCCCGACCGGTGAACTTGGTCACGTAAACGGGCTACAGGCGCCAACCTGTACGGCGACATGGTGTCATTACACCAACGCCACGGCAACACGACACACACTTGTCGATGCCAGAGCGAACCAACGCTCACGCCTGAACAGCACCCATTGCCGCAGGCCACAGATGTACCTTATTCGCATAACGAGCAACCCTGTTCGCCACAACACCAAAAGGACCTAAGCTTCACTAACATCCCTAAGCTAGTGGGGGTCTATAGAAAAATAATGCTAACCTACATGTCTAAGTTGCCTTATTAAGAAATTGGGTAAGCCTAATAATAGGGACACGGGAAGAGTAAATATTTAAGGATGTAACGAACAAAATAGCATCGTCATACTCGAATCAAGGCATATCTAACGCTAGCTTTCAATGAAAGCAAAGCACGACGCCAGGCACCACTCGCCCCGCCACGGCACCACACGTTGTACCGCAGCCTGCGTCAGCTTGCCGTAGCTACCACCGCTCAGCAGTTTGAGCTCGTAGCGTCCACGTGGCAAGATCTTGACCACCTCGTACAGGCCGCGCGTCCCAGCGCCCAGTTAATTCATCGACTGCGAACAAATGTTCAAGGTCAAAACAAACACGACCAAGGCCATTAATATTTCCTCGTTCGATTGGCACGCTTATCTAGCTGGCCCTGGTTTTTCTGGAACACCTGGAGCAATCGAATCCTGGATCTCGTAAATCACCTTGTTAGTCCTCGAGTTCTCAAGGGCCACCTCACATACCATGGACAGATTATTGGGGTTATCGCATCTATGCTAATAAGAAGATTCAGCGGGGGGGCCTGCTTAGTCTGCCTCGTGATGTTCATGACAAGCTAAATTTTCCACAGGGTCACAGGTTCTCAGTCCAGCATGATCTCACCTGTCTCAATGCGAAAAATGTAAATAACAGTCGTTTGCACCTTAGTTGTTGATCCACATCACGAACTCGTTTGACTCAAACATGCGTCCCTTGTATGTTACTTACAGCCAAGGTACACCAAATAAAGCAACAGCCAACGTGATTAAACGTTTGAGCTCACCTGCATCTTACCGGTGCATGGGGTACAATAACGGGTACTTTGTGAAGGCGCCCACCACACTAAGGAGGTATTTGAAGTCCTCCTAGGTAGGCACGGACCGTCCACGTGCACGACATGGCTTCTTCCACGAAATGACGTTCTGAGGGGGTGCTCGAGGTACACACTTCTTGGGAATACATATCAGACAGTGAGATATGTACTTGTTACCTTTTTCAATCCTTCTAGTTTTTACTTGTAATAGAGCACATCTTTTTAGCAACTTCCCATTAAAATCCAGACCACATTCGTGATGCTATTTGTGGAAAGTCCTGCGACTCGCTGTTGGCAGCCTGGACTATTTGTGCCCAATTTCGGGGCCTAGTGACTTGGGCAACAATAGTACTTGAAGTATAGCAACGCCTTGACGACTGCAAGCGTCTCGAGCTCGTAGGAGTGATATAGTTCTCCGCATCCCGAGTTACCTTACTGAAGAAGGCCACAACCTGTTTCTTACTTCGTGAGATTGAATCTAGACTGCTCCGCAGCCTGCGCTGCTGGGGTCCATGTGGGCCTTGGTAGAAATCTTTGGAACAATGATAGCAAGTACTGGCTCGATCGCTAGTGAGGTATTTTATGACTACAATTAAGTTCAACCCCTTTTTGATAAGTCGAGCTATTGCTGTTTTTGTTATGGCATAACCCGTCGTTTCTACAAAATTACCCCTTAAGACTAAGGAACTGATGAACATGTGTTACATTACTGGGAGGTAAAGTTAACAAGACCCTTTTTTTTTCTCACTGGCTCGGCCTAACCTGACCCCTTCTCACAATTCTATCCAAGTGCTCGACCTTTTTAGGGAAGCGTTCTCAACAGTTTGATATACCTTCTAACACATAAAAAATCAACAAAAAGTATCCAAGCCATCACGCTTATTAAATAAAATAAACGGGCTCGAATGCTCCGATTGAGACCTAATAATTCCCTTTTCTCACAGTTTTATAGTTACCTAGCAAAACTTGAGTATCTCTTGGTAAGAAAGTTCGTACGGCCTGCACGATACTAGGGTCGTTCTATCTCAATTTCCATGTCACCCGTATGACCATAGTAGTTGTAGCAGTGCCCAGAATCAAGTACTACGAGAACTCAATTATCACACCTTTAGACCTTACGTTCCTCATCCTAAATGGCGAACGTTAACAGTTGGGTTATCAGAACAGACACGGTACTGCCTGTTGGTTCGAACATAGGTCACTCCTCGCGATACAACACATCGGTACCAATTATAATTGACGCGTTCATACGAACGCCACCACCGCTATACCAGCTTTGATAGAAAGGTCACCGTTAACGTAACGTATGACGTAGATTATTTACTTATCTAACAATCTAAAACACAACCCTTTGGTTTAGGCTGACCCAGTAGGCGTCTTAAAACATCAAAATCATTAAAATCCAGTGACAATCAACACATTCATCGGAGCACTATTCATCACAAACGTAAATAGTGACTTCATTGTGCGTAAGTTAAGTATTCAAATAATCATTAGGGTTTACGATAAACTGATTGAAACGTTCTTTGGAAAAACAAGTACCTATATTTGACATGTCACATGTTGAACAGTTGGCGATACTAGATTGCTAAGGCAGATTTTAACTATTGTCAAACGGTCGGTTTTGGTTACTTCAAACCCTTACTATTCGTATAATTTTTTTTTGAGCACAAATCATTTACCGTTGACACGCTCACTCAGACCGTTTTGGAAAACATGTCTCGCACTCATATGCTATTTGAAGCGGTTGCATTTTATGTAAACACAAAACAAGGTTCCCGGGAGACAAGTTAGCTGTCTTTAGTAGCAGCGGTGCGTACTTGTGGACTATCGATGACTCGATAACAATAAACGTTCGCAAATAGTCACTTAACCCCGAACTACCCTCAATCGTAACAAAATGCTTTGCGCTTACACTGCAAACGTCGGATATATATCTGACGTAGTGTTCATATCGTCGAAAAGAATAAAGTGTAACTTACATGGACACAACTGTTTCAAATCACGATCGTTGGTTACCCACTCGTTCAACCATAGTTTAGTATCGCCCTTTAGGCAAAAGTCTACCCGTGACAAGTACTCAGACCAGCCATTCGTATCACTGGCGCGATCCCCTCTTCGCACCACGCGCCAATGTAAAAGGTTTAACACAAAATAATTTGCGACTTAATGGGTAGAATTGTTTTGATAGATTTTATCAGAGCTTTGCGAGGGTAGACACCTTAAAACACTGAGCAGCAGATCCTACAGACTTGTCCTGCCTTCGCATACTATTTGGCGGGTTAGAACAACAATCTAATGTGATCAGTGGTTTTGTTAACACTGTCCTCGGGGAGACTGTGTTGGCTAGGTGTTGTTTAAGCTTTTGTAGGTAAACTTACATTCGTGCCGTTTGTACCTACATCGTCACCTTACGTTTTAAACGAACTATTCATTTTAGGTGTCGAGTACTGTCGTTGTCGAAACACTTCGCGACTGACGCGATTAACTGCCGCGGAAACTATGCCTAGAACTACGTGGTGAATCATCACGACGACGTTGATGTCTTTTGTATGAAATACAGAGCAAGCGACAATGACGTTTTAAGACGTTACGAGTCTTACGATCTATTCTCTGCTGTATTTGCAAATGAGATCGCGACCTAACCCCGTATCTAACGCCTCGACTGCGTAAAACTACGCGATCGTGGTCATATCCGAACACGCGAGCCATTTCTAGAACGGTGCCGCTTACGGCTCCGCGATACACTTCTGCTACGCACCATTTTCACAACAAATACCTATTTGAATTCATGAGCAAATTAACGCACTTTTAAAATAACGGCCAGGTAAAAGAACACAAATGAAATACAACACAATAAATCTCTTTGAAAATTAAACCGTTAGAACTTCAAATCAAAAGTGAAATGTTGTTTTGTTTCCTGTCTTTTATCGTGGGCTAACAGTCCTTTATCCCACTTCTGATTTTAGGATCAGAAGTGGTTTATAATTTAAAAAGAACAAATCATCACTAACCTAGCTTTATTATTACTTACAAATTTAATCAAAATTACAGAGAAACGAACAACACCTCACTTGCGCGCCAATCCACACACGAAAAATCACAATAGGCACAAAAATTAAGATAACGAGAGAAAGGGAAACGGAAATGGCTCACGTGACCTGGGATGGTTCCACCACGATGTTACCGCACCGAGCGCCGCAGAGAAATAGGCTTAGCTCAACGGCAGCCGCTCTTTTATATGCTCCGGCGCCGGCATGGCAAGATCGAGGTGAGGTAGGAGGGGGTTCTGCTTGATCGAGGTGAGGTAGGAGGGGGTTCTGCTTATAGTATATTTTGTACCATAAAGAGTATAGAAACAAACTACTGAGCCTAAAATTTATTTTAAAAAAAATATGAAAATAGTTCTTTATAATATAAACAACAGGATAACCTATGAGTGATAACAATAATCTCAATCAACGTAGGAAACCCTCCCCACGCGAGTTTCGCTCGCACTTGTCCGGTTTTTTGAATAGATGTGATAAAAAAAAAAAAAACATTGCATACAAAGTCGGTTATGAACTGATCCATCATATTATCAGAAAGTTGTCACAACTTCTTTTGTTTACTTGATTGCAGGGTAAATCGCAGCAAATAAAAACATGCTTCCTATTGGGGATGGGAATGAACTATTTTTTCGTATTCACGGGCGTGTTGTACGCGTCCTTGTCTTGGAACGAGGAATTTTTGTTCGGCATCCTTTTCATGGGAGTCTGTAAGTATTTAAATTCTATAAATGTATAGGAAAAGGCTAGATTATAGTTTTTAAGAATGATAACGGAAAACTTAATGAAAGATCCAAATATATTTAACAATTCAGCCGTGTGGTTAAGGGTGTCCTGTAGCAGAATAAGGATTAATTAGGAAAAATCAAAGTATGACAAAGGTAAAAAGAAAGGATGCGGATTTTATTTTCTACAGATAATATAGACCAAACTTTATTTTTATAAAGTCGCAGACACACTGTCAAAAATGGACCGCCGCCGTTTTTCGCGTAATGCGCTGAAATTTAGACCAAATTTCGTCCCTAAAGTCGCAGATACGCTGTCGAAAATGGACCGCCGCCGTTTTTCGCGTAACGCGCTGAAATTTAGACCAAACTTTGTCCCTAAAGTCGCAGACACACTGTCGAAAATGGAGCGCCACCGTTTTTCGCGTAACGTGGTGTAATTTAGACCAAACTTCCTCCCTAAAGTCGCAGACACACTATCTAAAATGAACCGCGACCGTTTTTCGCGTAATGTACTGTAATTTAGACCAAACTTCGTCCCTTAAGTCGCAGACACATTGTCGAAAATGGACCGCCGCCATTTTTGACGTAACGCGCTGAAATTGACACCAAACTACGTCCCTAAAGTCGCAGATATATACTGTCGAAAATGTGCCGCTGTTTTTCTTGCAACGCGCTGCAAAATACGCTTCCTAAAGCCAATTCAGCCGGGTTGACGTCAATACCTACGACTTTCATTTCTTTGTTTCTTTCTTTCATGAGATACTAGTTGGGTACTTCGTCAATCAAGGCCTATAAACAACTATACAAGCAATAGTCATGAAAGTGCAGACCCAAATTCGAGGACACAGATGACCTTGATCCAGCTTAACTGGTTTTCGGGAGTGAGTCCGGCACCAGAGATATGCTATATATAAGGGGAGGTAGATAGGTTACATGCGTCCTAAAAGTGAAGCAAAAAAGAGATGCCAATTGGCATCTCTTTTCTTAGTAGCATTCGGTGCAATGGAAGCGAACAACCTATTAAATTGTGTGTGTAAATGGATTCGATTTTTAAATGTTGTTTGTTAGTGCATAACTTATCTATGGTAACAAATCTCTGTCCGGCACGACGATTGAACGATATAATTTAAAGAAAATAAAATCTGCATTTTTGTTTTTAGGATTCCGTAACCAAAGTGTAAAAACGGGACCCTATTACTAAGCCTCCGCTGTCCGTCCGTCCGTCCGTCTGTATTTCATGAACTGTGATAGCTAGACAGCTGAAATTTTCACAGATGATGTATTTCTGTTGCCACTATAACAACAATTATTAGAAAAGTTGAAAGTCTCCTTATAAAAAATTGTTTTTTTATGAAACGCGAAGAAACTAGCGCCATCTAGTATGATGGTTTTAGAAACATGAAACTATCGCCAGCTAGTATGATGGAACGGAACCCTATGTGTGTGGTTCTGACTCACACTTAGCCGGGTTTTTATGTTATAGGTACATTTCGAGGTTTTATATTTAAAAAAACCTTTTTGTTTTAAATAGTTTATGCTTAATATTATATATACCATTGCTCCTCTAAAAAGCTTATTTTATTCACTGAAAACAGTGAATAAAAAGCTCTTTTAATCACTATTTTGGTGTTTGAATTTAGAACACACCAATATATTCGAACTCACATCTCAGCTACACAACCTCCTTGCGCTAAAAATACTCAATACAAACCCCTAATCCAAAGAATATTTGACATACAAACTCCTCGAGATTTGATTGTTCGATATTTTCGAAAAGGAGTTAAGCATTAGAATAACAACTGTTTCGTGTTCTTTGGCGTCATTTCATTTCTTTGGCTATTTTAATACTATAAGTTGTACAGACACAAAGGAAATTACTCTTTATTTTAGTATGTAATCGTTCCAATTTTCATGAATATTTTAATTAATTTAACATTACTTTTTCTTCATTAAATGTCTATTTTTGCTTAAATGTTTCTTTTTCTCGGAGTCATGGTATAAGTTTAGTATGCAACTCTTGAATAAAACGGATTTAAATCGAGAGCCATGAATCACTCGCGTCGCTCAGGGTTCTAATACTTGAATCATGAACCACTCCCTACGGTCGTGATTCAGTCACTAGAACCCTTCACTTGCTCGTAATTCATCTATGGCCCTCGCTTTAAATCCGTCCTTTATTCACTAGTTGCATAATATACTATTTTCTCGTAAGATTTTGAACGAAATGTCCGGGGAGTATGCAATTAGAGCTATAGGTTAAAGGATGTAACAAAATTGGTGTATTTCCCGTTAGCTGGGGCTTCTGTTCATCATACTGAACAACTGTTGTTCAATGACTTTGCTGAAATCGCAAAAAAAACTCTTCATACAAATCGATGAGCTGATCGAACAATTCTGTGCACTTTTGTATGGAGAGTCCATATTTATTTTGAGAATTGACTATGGTCTCTTTGGGGAAAGTTGTTCAATATGATGAGTAGACCCCTAGTTAACGGGTCCTACACCAATTTTGTTACACCCTGTAGATAGCATGAGCCGATTTAAGTTATGAAAACGTGTTAAATTAAATTAATTTTCTGTCATCTAGTTCTGAGCTATGTTTAAAGTTATAAGTTTTTAGCTCATTGGGAACTGTAAGAGTAACTCTTATTTCAAAAATAAAGTAAAAAGTTTGAGTGTTAGTTTACTTTAATTTTAAAATCCATAATCTTTCTCGGGACACCTTGTACCTAAAATATTCTTACTAGGAACAATATGTATGGGGCCTGGTTCAGAATTCCTACTACTAACAGGCGTTGCTCCATAACGCAACCGAATATTTGGTCAGTTTTTGCATAATTGTCATGGGTACAACTACAACTAGTACCTACTTTCATTTTATATCTTACTCAACCATTTCCCTGATAATTTTTTTTTGTTCACGATAACTAGTTTTAATGTTTTAACATAACGCAACCACTTTGCGCAGGCAGACCGACATATTTAGCATCAGAGGGTTGCCATTTATCCTGTCAACTCAGCCACTGGATGCGGGCAGCGCAGAACCGGTCGTCGTGGAAATCGTTGGGGGAGGCCTATGTCCAGCAGTGGACGTCCTTCGGCTGATATGATGATGATGATGAACCAGATTTGTCATGACCTCCCTGTATACTACGCCAATTTCGTTACACCATGCCTACCCAAACCTATCTACATAGATAAGTGTCATAATAAGTGAGAAAATCCGGTCTCATACAAAAAAAATATATTATAGTTTAGCTACTCAATGACAGGTGGCGACACAGGACTAGACGCCAAGCTAAGAATGGTCGCCAAGGTGGTTCGATTAGCACACGAGCGCCGCCAGTAGAAATCATTTGTATCGAAATCATTGAGCTATTGCTTAGTTGTTAAGCTATTGCATAGCTTTTATCGCGGGCTTTGAGCGCGGCGAACGAATCAAGAAATTCCGTAACGAAAATAAAACCTAACACCACACGCTCAGCCGAGTTCTAAAAAACTTACAGTGCCATCTATAAGTGATTTGCGGTACTAAAAGGACTTAGTCAATTTTACTGGTGTAACTTTCTTAGTGTTCATTCATTACATAAACATCCCGCGCCCCAAGGACTATATGGTTACTGGTCAATCTAATATATAAAAATAAGTCGGGTTTTCCTTCCTGACGCTATAACTCCAGAACGGCTGGACCGATTTGGCTAATTCTTTTTTTGTCATGTTCGTTATTGTCAGGAGAAGGTTCTTATGTAGGGTAGGGTAGGGTAGGGAAGTGTAGTGTAGTTTAGTGTAGGGTAGTGTAGTGTAGGGTAGTGTAGGGTAGTGTAGGGTAGTGTAGGGTAGTGTAGTGTAGTGTATGTAGGGTTGGGTAGGGTAGAGTAGGGTAGGGTAGTGTAGGGTAAGGTAGGGTAGTGTAGTGTATGGTAGTGTAGTGTAGGGTAGTGTAGTGTATGTAGGGTAGGGTAGGGTAGTGTAGGGTAGGGTAGGGTAGTGTAGTGTAGTGTGTGTAGGATAGGGTAGGGTAATGTAGGGTAGGGTAGGGTAGTGTAGGGTAGGGTAGTGTAGTGTAGGGTAGAGTAGTGTAGGGTAGGGTAGTGTAGGGTAGGGTAGTGTAATGTAGGGTAGTGTAATGTAATGTAAGGCGGTACGTAGTTCGCCGGGACAGCTAGTACTGCATAAATAAAAAATAAATAAATAATTATAATTGCATAAGTTGATAAAAAATGCTATGCAATAGCTTTACCGCGGCAGTCCCTGAGTGGCACACGTTTTTTTTTATATCTGTCAATATTAGCAACATGTTATTTTTTGCAGAACTGCTAAAAGTGGCCACTTTTGACAATTTTTATTGCTAATAGGTACAGTTACACAACAACAATTAAAAAACACCTTGCACCTCTGTATAATAAATACTTAATGATTTCGATTTAAGTACCTAGGAATGAGTAAATTATTTATTTCTGTTGGTGGCGCGGCGCTAGTGTGCTAATCGAACCGCCTTAAACCTAAAGCTGCGGCCCTGGATCAAAGTATATATAAGGTGAAAGATAATAAGCTGAAACAATTTTAACTGGTGCTTCTACCCATGAAACTGAACAACTTTCCCCATGAAACCAATAGTCAAATTTCAAAAAAAAAATCGAATTTCTCATACTAAGTTGGCTGATCAGCTGATCGAGTTAATATGGGAGAGCCAAACTTTTTTTGCGATTTGACTATGGGTTCCATGGGGAGTTTTTTTTCAGTTTCATGGGTAGAAGCACCAGTTAAAATAGTTTCAGCTTATTATCTTTCACCTTATATATACTTTGATCCAGGGCCGCAGCTTTAGGTTTAAGGCGGTTCGATTAGCACACTAAGCCGCGCCACCAACAGAAATAAATAATTTACTCATTCCTAGGTACTTAAATCGAAATCATTAAGTATTTATTATACAGAGTCGCAAGGTGTTTTTTAATTGTTGTTGTGTAACTGTACCTATTAGCAATAAAAATTGTCAAAAGTGGCCACTTTTAGCAGTTCTGCAAAAAATAACATGTTGTACTAACATACAATATGGACACTCCCTGCTGCTCTCTAGATTGCGACCGAACCCCCTTGTCACCCATATTGATACAGATTGGTTACAGTTTGGTTGTCGAACGTATAGGATTTCGTCACCATTTTGTATGTTCCGTCATTCCTTTTTTGTAATGTTATTTCGGGCCCGATGTATGAAGTGTCCAGGGTGTGCCTGGATACTAGTCTCAAGTACGGACTGTACTATAATGGTATTAATTTTGACTATTTTTCCAGTCAACTCGATGGTGATGCTCATGTTTCACGAAACGAAGTCGAAGAAGGAAGAGGAGAACCGACAGACCACATATTATGCGCATAACACTTTTGATATTCCAAAAGTTGTGCTAGTAGAAAAATAACAAGAAAAATAAAGGAGATTGTTTTAAGAGGTGAGTTCGTAAACAACCCATAACGTGGTACGGGGCCTTCCCAAACTCTTGACTACTGATTCGAGGGTTGTGGGTTCGATCTCCACCTAGGGCAAGCATTTGTGTGATGAGCAGATTTGTTTGTTCTGTGTCTGGGTGTTAAATATCTGTATATGTATGTATTTAAACGTATATAAGTATATATATTAACAGTCTCTGGTTCCCATAACACAGGGAATCCTACTTTGGGGCCAGATGACCATGTGTGATTTGTCCCAGAATATTTATTTATTATTTATTAATTTATTTAATTGATAAGCCCTTGGTATCATCTCACAGATGGCATAAAGTGACAAAGATGTAAGTGGGATTCCCCAACGGGCTTAGTCCTATGACACGGCTTAACGACTGCCATCTAGTGATAGCAATTGGCACCACCGGCTTAACGTGCCTGCGAAGTATGGAAACAGTCGAGACAGATGCTACAAACGGCCAACCCGTCCTGGTAATGATTATGTTTCTCATCATTACATTTTGGTTAAATAAATCAAAATAAATCAAATCGGGACCGGAACTATATCGTAATTGTTGGAGAGGTGTTTCTATAGTATAGACGAGTTTATAAACTGTAGGTATAAGTAGACGCAATAATATATTTATTTAGAATCATGAATTAGCATCATAAATATTTTTTTAAGAATGCATTTAATTTAGACTATTTTGAATTTTAACGAAGTGTAAGTAATAATTAGTGTAATTGTTTTATTATTTTTTGTCTCATTTTCATAAACTTTTTTTATTTTGTAAATTTCCGACACAATTGTAAAATATTGTATGGAATAAATTGAAAGAAAAAAAAATACTGTGGTAAAAGGGTACCTTTCCTTTTCAGTTATTACAAAATATTTTTTTATGTAGGTGTTATAGCAACTTTAATTTAAACATAAATAATAACCTGACGAATTAAGTTGACAATTTGAACACCCGACTGCTTTTTAAGCAGTTTAACCTTACAGTTTTGGCAGTTGTTTTCTAATCCCGCCTGGCTAGCTACCACTATCTTATCTAAGTCTTGCCGCCAATATCAATGTTGATATCATTGGTGTGTTCCAGCATGAAGATAAGATAGCCAGTTCCCCATTGCGTTGGGGAATCCTGGTAAGCCCGCTTCCATTTTCGGTAACATCGTCACTTACCACCAGGTGAGATGTTGTCAAGGGTTCACCAATTGTGAATAAAAAAAATGTATCCTATGTCACTCAAGGGCATCAAGACAAATCTAATGACACCTCACTCTCCGAAATCCATCAAGCTGTTTAGGCTATAGGCTCAGTCAAAGAAACAGACATACATACATATTCTTGTAAGAATGTATAATCTTATAGGATGTATCCGAAGAACAATACCCTTCTTCTTAGGCAGTTGGATAAAAATAGAAGAAACTCTAACTTCTAACTTTTCGGTTCTAACGGTCTCCGTGGCGTAAGGGTGAGTCCATTAGATTCACATCAGGAGGTCGCGGGTTCGATTCCTGGCGGATTTTAACTCTGTAAGACTAGGTTTGGTTAGTGGAAGGGCATTTTACAAGCCCGCCTGGCTAGCTACCACCATTTATGTAAGTCTTGCCACCAAACAGCAATGTTAACAGCATTGATGTGTTCCGGATTGAAGATAAGATAGTCAGTTCCCCATTGCGCTGGGGAATCTTGTTAAGCCCACTTCCATCTTCGGTATCATCGTCTTTAACTTTAGGTGAGATGATGCCAAGAGCAAATGCCAAATTGTGGATTATAAAACATTTTTTAGCTAAAACTAATCTGTGCGAAGCGATGAATACGTTAATTTTCATCCAGCGCTTCGAGGATATTCGTTGTAAAGTATTTTTTTTTCAGTTATCTATCTATATACGCCATGGTCCTCCTTCTCTTCCCTGAATGATCCACCTACAGGGTTAAAAGGAAGATGGAAGCCGCCACCTGTGCCGCCACTAAGGATTTAGATGAACTATTAAGAATGAACAAAAACACTCTTTGGAATATGATTAAAAAGGCGTTAGAGTTCGTGAATTTATGTTTTTTAGAGTAATACCTGTTAGCTTATTTATATTTTTAAGAAAAACTGAATAATAATGTATTTTAATACTTATACATTTAAATAATTACGCGTTGTACAGTCAGTTGTCAATTATAATTACACAATATGCACGGGGGTCCAATTGTTTCAGCACACGACGTACCTGGTATCTAATGAGTTCCTTCCTAATAATTATTATGAAATTAAATAACACTGTTTACGCAACATGTAACTTATAGTTAAGTATGTTATGTTTTTATGTATATTATGGGTTTTTACTTTCTTACCTGATATAGAAAAATAAATTAAAAATAATTAAAAATTAAATATATAGACAATTGACAATTAGATTACTATGTTCACTGAATACCTACTCATATTAAAAATGAAGAAAAAAACTAATAAAATTTTTTAAATTTCTAGTTGTTGAATATTAAATTTTCTTAATTTATTTCCTTTCTTACGTACCTAAGTGTTAATTAATTAAAGATAGATCCATCTGCAAATGATTGTGAGATTACTTGCTTTGGTTCCATGTGCTATAAAAACCAAATAATGGTGTCGATTCGATGTAACACGACTTAACTTATTTACAGGACTAAATAAATTAACGCACTCTGTCTGTATTGAAAATATTGAGTGCTTAAATTTAGTCCTGTCAAATAAGTTAGATCTTGTTTCACCGAATCGACAACATTACTTACTACAAGTTTAAATAAGCATGTTTTAAATTTTAAGAGTGGAATCTAGAATGCAGAATAAAAATATAAAAAAAACTTATAACTTCTAAAACAGTTATTTGTTATACATGAGTGCAAAGTTGCTTTTTAACCGCGTGCTCAATTTTGATGACCGAGCAAACGAAGGAGTCTATATTTGAATCACGAGCGCAGCAAAAAAAAAGAGCACGAGGTGAAAAATATTTGCACTCGAGTGCAATACGTAACTTTTCATTCCACCTCAGCGAGGAAATTACTAAATGAAAAAAAAAACATTTGCGCATTACAAACAGTTTCAGTCAATCCTGTTGGCGTCAAATAAACTTCCTCGTCACTATAATCACTCATTTTAGGTTTTTCACTTGTTTTCATGTTTCTTGTTTTTAACCTAAGGTTTTAACAATATGACGTGAAAAGAAAATGGCGCGCGCAAAGAAAATTAAAAAAAAAAGTACACAAAGAAGGTTCCCAGTCTGAGTTTTTAACAAATTAAAAAAGGTTGTATGATAAATTCGGCACCATGGAGGTAGAAGTAAATAGGTATAAAAATGTTTTGAATTCACGATGTTCTAAATTCAATTTACTTTTCTCCTCTAGCGAAGGAAAACGGCTTTTGCACTCAGATATTTACTTAATCCTCTAGCGAATAAAAACGGCTTTTGCACTCAGTTAACGAATAGCAAAAATACAATTTCCGAGATGGGGGGATGAAAAAATATTTATCGTAAAATGTTGACAGCGCGCTAACCAACAACTGTCATAACATAGCACACGTTCCGTTCAACGCTTACTTAAAGTAAAAACAAAACAAAACATAACACAACTTAGTGATAGTTGGCTTCTTTGAAAAGTCCAAGTTACCCAGATTCTGAATTACCCTTACAATTTTAAATCCACTTCATTACAACCTGGATTCTATGTCTAACGACCGACGCGCCAGGAGACTCGTTTTCTACTACGAACTTGTATCAAACAAGCTCCAAAACATGGAGCATCGCCGCAATATCGCCTGCTTATCGGTGCTCTATAGGATTAATTTAGGAAAGCGTCCCCAGAAGCTTCACTCCTTATACCTCCATGCCATCATCGGAAGACCAGACGTGTAGCTATAAGTTCGTCACACATTTTAAATAGGTACACTCTTGGTAAGTATCACTCCATAATTTACTAAATTGAGTACTCGTTCACTATTAATAGATACAAGAATACATGCCTTATTACGTTAGGTTATCGGAAGGAAAACAAAAAAATCTCCGATTCTTATTTTGTTTAGAATTTTCTAAACAACCGTAAACAGAACAACTTCAAACGATTTTTCTTAGACAATAGTCACCATATAAACTTTAAGCTACTGGTCACTGCCTATCAAAAGAGTAGAACGTAAAAAAAACAACATACCCAAAATAGGCACTATGCTACTGAGGGACCTCTATAAAGAGAATCACAACGTTTGAGCTGTGACCATCGAATGTCAAGTACCAGTGCGCGTACTCATGCGTATATTTCTCAGAATTTATTCGGATCCAAAAGTAAGGACTTAACTAAACTCGACGAGATTTTCTGTGAGTGCGCATCAAAAGATTAGAAGAAAACAACTAGAAAATTCTTATAAAAAATTTAACCATGCGCACTGTTTATAATTGTACAGGGAGCGTTAAATGAAAAACAGATGTTATCCGAAATGATTTATTATGGCTGAGTAATGGCATTTTCGTAAACAAGACATCACATCAGGTTCATAACATATATTCAGTGGATTTTGATATTCTAAAACATGTAGGCGCTAAAGAATGACCATTTATTGAGTTGGATGGCTATGGTTCTATGCTGAATCATAATGGTTGATAAATAGTGAATTTTATGGTATCTGAGAGCTTACAAATCTGTGACTAGTTCGCAAATTTTGTAGCTTTTTAGAGAATGAACGAAAATACACATCAAATGTCACAAATGAAGTCTATACACTCTATAAAAACTTAATGAAGATAATGTCTAATTACACATATAAAGTTTCAGAAACAAAGACATCCTTTTACAACTCGAGATAATAAATAATAACATAAAAACATTGGCAGTTTTCACTAGCAAACAAAGAAGAAACCTAAATTACTCTATAATTATATCTATGACCTATTTCTTCTTAAGTAAAACATTAATTACGAAACAGTAGCTCTATGCATATCTTTATACACGATCCTGAACTATATAAACTTATCTACGGTATTAATGTCGCATATTTTAAATTTGCATAACTTTTATGTATTTTTTTTTACATTTTCATTTCCTAAGACCCTTAAAATTAACCCTTACCTCTAAATTAGAAAGAAAAAGACTATTTTACTTATATTATTTGACCACGAGGTGGTGTCATGCAATTGCCAGATACCAATAGCAGTACCGTACTTCCGTCGGAATTTCCCTACTCTCAAAATAATACTTTGTCCTGTTAGATAACGACTGCAACATACGTATTATTAATAATGGAATTCCTGAACTAAAAATATGTAAACATAAAACTTTTTAGATAAGAGTGGTCAGCATAGGTACATCGCATTTATTAAGGAAAACCAGACTTCAATAACAAGAGATAAATAACTTACGTGGACATTTGATAGTTGTTTGAAAAACGGTCTTAAAAATATGCAATTTAAAAGTAAAAAGCACCCTAGGTCAGTCGGGCCAATGGAGAAAGAAAAGATAAGCGAGAGAGAGGACCTACTTGGAATCTGAAGATTGTCTGAAAATTTCATCGAAATCGGTCCAGCCGTTTTGGAGTCTATAAGGAACATTTTTTTTTCCTTCACATAGCACAGAGATAGACTGGATTCAAGTGCTAATAACTACAGCCTCCCTGATATAATAAAAGGATTTGAATGTAAATCACATGTTAAACGCTCATAAGAATTAGAAATGATTTGAACGATTAAAAATTATTCAAAATGATTACAAATCAAATCATTTTTAATCCTTTTTAATGATTTTGTTTAATCAGGGCTGTGATTAAAATAACTAAAAAAGAGATTATAAGGTTTTCTTATTTGTTTACTTAGCTTAAGTAATAAAAATATGTATCGTTTATTTAAGTAAATAAACTTTAAACAAAAAAAAATGTTCTGAGGACAGGTTATAGCGGTGAATACTTATAACCTGTTTTGTCCGTTAAATTTGGAACCATATTAAAATAAATAAACTCATGTGAGTCCAACTATGTAACTTAATTAATTAATTCATTAACTTTAATTATCTTAACGTTAGTTAAAAAACACTATAATATTAAGAAATTATAAAGTCACATGAACAATGCGTTCATAAATCTTATTATTGGTCAACTGACAGCCAAAACCGTGTGCTAACACTGGTCTTATGTACAGTTGGTAATATTACAAATTATACAGTCAGTCATTCAAATCACCTACCCAGATAACCAGGGTTGTCAATTTTGAACTACATAAATATAATCATAAAGTTTAAAAGACACTTACAATTACAAATTTTGAAATTACATGAATACAAACGCAAATTTAAATTTCCAACTAATTAACCAAGAAAGTGTAACAACGGTACTTTTTAAAGATTATTTTAATTTAATTAAATCATGGTAGATCTTATCTATGGTTTCTGTATCTTTCCTTTTATTAATTAAATCTTGATGCCTCTCCATTTACATAGATTCCATAATCAGACGCTTTTTATAATTATGTTCTGTATTTAAAATTTTTAATATTTTAAGATTTTAGCCTGCTTACCCTCGAGTAGGCTTTATCATTACAAAATACAAAAGCTTTAGCTCAACCTTTTTTTTTAAAATAAAGACAAAAATAATATAAAACTCATGGCATTTAAAAAAACAGAAACAAAACGATTTACAAAAAGTATTGTATCATATAACACTTGACAGCCCTACCAGCACATCACACACCAGAAACTATGCACTCGCGACTTAGCTTGCTCAATAGCAAGTAAGTGGTTGTAGCATCGTCTTGAATTCATCCAGGGAAGCAGCAGTTGAAACAGCAGGTGGCACAAAGTTCCAGAAAGCAACTCCAAGGACAAGAAAAGAGCTCTTGTACATTGATGTACCCGGAATCGGCGATAACAGCGTATAGTCCGGTTGTTCTCAGATCATTGCAGAGTCGGATCGATAATAGCTTCCAGGTTCTTGAGAATACTAACTTACTCAATATCTTTACCAGCTAACGACAGCACTGGCTTCTCACTGCTATCTATGAGGATAGTACGTTTAGACAAACACCAAAAAAAATGTTAGACAAGAAATTTCTGAAGAGTGAACCGTTATTTATATTTAAGATTTATACCCTTATTTTTTTTTTTTTTTTCTCCTCCTCTATAAATTTATTAATTCCGCAGTTTCTGCACCACCTCCAAAATGGGCTGAAATCGTACACTCGGCCACAATTACAACAAGTTTTTTTTTGGGACTCCATTTGCTCGGAATGGTTGCAACAATATGAATCATTTCGACCCTCCGTCTCCGTTTAAATAGCAATGCTTATCAAAACTAGGGCTACCACTTTCTTTAATTTTTCATCAATACAGTAAAAACTGATACCTCATAACAAACTCCAATAACCTTCAGTCGAGATAATGAATAGTCACCACGCGAACACATGTATTATTATCATGTATTTCACTGCAGTTACGATATAAAATCATAAAACCCACGTCAGTCCCTTCGTTCGGCGTCAACGAACATTATTCAACTTGATTTCATATTTAGTAGGGTGCGCCAAAAAAAAATTTTAATTTTTTTTTCCTTAGATACCATGAAAATATCGTCCGAAATGACGAATAAAAAATTCTGGTAACGTATGAGCTCTTAATTTTAATATTAACAGGTGACGATTCATAATTTTTGATTTCCCATTTAAATAACACAGGAATGTTATTTTTATTTTGTTTGGATTTTTAATGCATTTAAACAAATAATCCTCTAGTGACGACAAATACTTATTTTTGTAGGGAATTTAACGATCTACAAAAAAGCTCTGAGATGATTTTTTGCTAAGTCGACTCCTTCAAAAGTTATCTAATTTAAGAAGCTAGTGGGTGTTTGATAGACATAAAATTAGCATATGATTTGACTAGGTTAGGGATCATCTATTTTGAATGGAAATTATTTATTTAAAAAAATGGTCAGATTTCAGACAAGTTTTGTCATCAAATAAATCCTATGTTTAGTGTTACTGTGGTATTACCTTATAAAGTTAGTATTCTTTGGCTAAAGTAAGTAAACGTATCCCGATAAAAACTTTGACTTTCTGTGGATTTTCCACTGCGCAAATTTTTAGTATCTTTCTTTTGATTTTGGTGGCAATAGATTTGCTATCATCAATTTGGTTTTTTCTTGAATTTCAGTGGCGTAACACATGAAGAACAGGAAGATTATTCGCTGCCTGAGTCCATTTTTTAGGTTCCGTACAAAAAAAACACAAAACGGAACCTTATAGGATCACTCGTGGCGTGCGTTTGTCAGTCCGTCCGTCTGTCCAAGCCCATTTGCTCCGAATCTACTGGACCAAATCAGGTTAAAATTGGTAGGATAGTGTAATCCTATGACCCAAACACAGATGTGCAAAGTAAATACGTATTTTTTTAAATAAGGGTTATTTTCGGGGGACAAATTAGGAAATTAAAAAAGTTTTGAAAACCTTATTGTGTCATAAATGAAAGAGCTCGTTATCAGGATCTTAAATATATTTTTTTATGAATTGTAAAATAAATAGTTTTGATTTTATTCATGAAAGAAGACGAAAATTGACCATCCAACAGGTTCTCCGAAACTACTGAGCCTAAAATTTTGAAAAAAATACAAAATATACTTCATGGCTTGTAGATTACAGTAAAACCTATAAGAATTCTATCAATTGAAAAAAAAAGTGGTAAACTCAATGTAATACGTTCACCTACGGAATAAAGTTCTAGTCATAATAGAAAATAGACTATCGGTGTTCTACAGGATTCATTTCGGAAAGTGTCCTGGAGCTTCACGACCTCATTCCCCCTATTCATTTCATCATCGAACGACCAGGTGCGGAGGGCGATTCCACCCCTTTGTCGTTGATGGTCCATCTTTACGTACAAAGCGTTTTGCTTCTTCGTTCATTATGCGAACGGGCAAGGAGTGGAATTCCCTGCCGGCGTCTGTATTCCCCGATTCGTATAATTAAGGAATCTTCAAAACGAGAGTGAATAGGCTCTTTTTGAGCTTGCGTGTTACATCCTCGGCTGCATCGGCACTTACCATCGGGTGAGGTGCAGCCAAACGCACTAAAATTTTTATTTAAAAAAAAGAAGTTCGCTATAACACCACTAGACTGCGCTAGTAGTAGTTAACTGTATGGAGTACTGTTCTCACTTGTGGGACGGATCGGCTCGTTACCAGCTATATGCCTTGGATTCTATCGAATGACGTGCTAGGAGACTCATTGGCGACGAGGAACTGGAATCAAACAGGCTACAAAGCCTCGAGCATCTTCACAAAGTCGCCTGTCTATCGGTGTTCTACAGGATTCATTTTGGAGAGTGTGTCCTGGAGCTTCACGACCTTATTCTCCCTCTCCATTTCATCATTGGACGACCAGGTGCCGAGGGCGGTTCTACCCCTTTGTCGTCAATGTTCCTTGTTCGAGAGTCATTACGAATCGTCTCACACGCAGGTTTGACGACTTTCAGCCTCACGAACAAGCAGGTTTCCGAAAAGGCTTTAGTACCATAGACCACAAACATACGCTGCGGTAGATTATACAGAAGACCGAAGAGTACAATCAGCCACTATGCTTGGCGTTTATGGACTTTGAGAAGCCTTTGATTCAGTCGAAACCTGGGCTGTGCTAGTCTCTCCAGCGGTGCCAAATTGACCATTGATACATCGAGGTGTTGAAGTGTCTGTATGAAAATGCCACCATGTCGGTTCGCCTCCAGGATCAGAACTCGAAACCTATCCAGTTGCAGCAAGGGGTCAGACAGGGAGACGTTATATCTCCGAAACTGTTCACCGCAGCCCTGGAAGATGTTTTTAAGCTTCTGGACTGGGGTGGTCTCGGCATCAATATCAACGGCGCGTACAAAACCCAGCTCCGATTCGCTGACGATATCGTGGTCATGGCTGAGACTATGAAAGACCTAAGCACAATGCTCGATGGCCTCAGTAACTTCTCTCAACAAGTGGGTCTTAAAATGAACATGGACAAGACGAAAATAATGTTAAATGTCCGTGTTCCACCCACCCCTCTAAAGGTTAGAGACTCTACACTGGAAGTTGTTGACGAATATGTATACCTGAGGCAAACAGTCCAGCTACGTAGGTCCAACTTCAAGAAAGAGATCAATCGACGAATCCAACTCGGCTGGGCAGCGTTCGGGAAGCTTCGAAATATCTTCACGTCCCAAATACCGCAGTGTCTCAAGATTCAAGACTAAGGTCTGTGTGTCTGTGTGTGTTGCCAGTGAAGACTTACGGAACTGAGACAATATGGTCGCTTACTATGGGCCTCATAAGAAGGCCACACAAAGGGCAATGGAGAGTGCTTTGCTCGGAGTTTCTCTTCGTGATCGAATCAGAAACGAGGAGATCCGCAGGAGAACTAAAGTAAACGACATAGCTCACAGAATCGCTAAACTGAAGTGGCAGTGGGCAGGGCATATAGCTCGTAGAACGGGGCAGTAAAGTTTTCGAGTAGCAAACGCGCACCGGAAAACGTAACGTAGGCAGGCCTCCCACGCGGTGGACCGATGACCTGGTGAAGATCGCGGGAAGCCGATGGATGCGGGCAGCGCAGGACCGTTCGTCGTGGAAATCTTTGGGGGAGGCCTTTGTCCAGCAGTGGAAGATTTTCGGCTGCTATGATGATGATGATGATGATGATGTTTCACCTTTACACACGAAGAGTTTTGCTTCTTCGTTCATAATGCGAACGGCCAAGGAGTGGATTTTCCTTCCGGCGTCTGTATTCCCCGATTCGTAAAATTTAGGAATCTTCAAGACGAGAGTGAATAGGCACTTTTTAAGTTTGCGTGCTACATCCTCGGCTGCATCGGCACTAACCATCAGGTGATGTCCAGCAAACACACTTAAATTTTTAATAATAAAAAAATAACTCGCATCTTACTGTGAGGATTTCAAATGTGATATTTTGTATTTGACTTTTGCAGTGTACGGAACCCTCTCCACGTGAGTTCAACTCGCACTTGGCCGGTTTTATTTTAAATTAAGACGAAAATACGAAAAGTTTTTACCACGGTTTCCTTTTGTTTTATAGATCTGTTTTTTTACAATCTAACTCTGAATGAAATCTCTTTACCGCGCACGCACATTTTTTTAAATTATAAGTAGATGATGCTCGTTATACCTATGCGACCTCTTTTCTGTGAGATAGATACAGCATAATTCTAATTAAAATCTCTTTGAACACGAAATTGCAGTCCTAGGATAGCAATTAAAATCGCGGTCCCAGGATCGCAAAGCCGACTTTGCTCAAAGAAGCAAGTACTTAATAAACAAAAAAATGCATTCTTTAAAATAACTTAAACGTTTACTTCTATTTAAAATAACTGGATATTTAAAGGCTGTGCTGACAGGTTTGTAACATTGTGTATAAACTTAAAATTAAATTAAATTTCAAATTAATTTTAAGTTTATACACTTTACTAGTCTAAATAATCTTATATATTTCTAACATTTAAAATTATTTTAAGTTTTTACATAATATAACACATTTTTCCGCAAAGCCTTTCGTTTAATATCCAGTTATTTTAAGTATCTAGAAGTAAAATGTATTATAGGTAAGTAGTATAAGTATAAATCCAATTTATAACAAGTAGATTAGTGATAAGAAAGTCAAATTAAACTATTTTATCACAATAAAATAGTTTATTTTCGTGCAACAGTTGAAATAAAACTAAAACTAAAAGCAAGTAGGTACCTAACTGAAATGACAACTACTAGTAGCATGCGCTCGCCTCTAGCACTGCAGTACTTTCACTAGTAATAAGAACACAAAAAATAGAGAAATAAATGGAATTAGACGAAACAACAATCAATCAATGCGTGAGATACATTTCGTCAATATCCACGTCCAGAGCTTCGAGAATGGTTTCCGTGGTATATGGAACATCTGGAAAAAGACATAAATTTAAATCACTAAGTTAGTTATACATACAGGTGTAAAAATTTGTGAAGGTCCCGTTAACTGAGGCTTCTACTCATCATACTGAACAACTTTTAATCTACGACTTTGCTGAAGTCGCAAAAAAACCTCTATAAACAAATCGATTGTAATTGACTAATTTAGTGCATTTTTTATGTACGATCCAATTTTTTTTAGAATTGATTTTTTAACCTCCTCCGTGACGTAATGGTTAGATCCGTTAGCTTCACATCAGGAGGTCACGGGTTCCCGGCGGAGTCTAACTTTGAAGGACTCGGTTTGGTTGGATGGAAGGACATATTCTAAGCCCACCAGGCTAGCTACTACCATCTTATCTAAGTCTTGCCGCCAAACATCAGTGTTAAAGCATTGATGTGTACCGACTTGAAGATAAGATGGCCAGATACCCATTGCGTTGGGGAATCTTGTTAAGCCCGCTTCCATCTTCGGCATCATCGTCACTTACCATCTTCGGCATCATCGTCACTTACCATCAGGTAATATGATGCCAAGTGCTTATCAATTGTGGATTTAAAAAAATGGTTTCTTAGGAAAATTGTTCAGTATGATGAGTGTAATAGAAGCCCCAGTTAACGGTCCTACTCCAATTTTGTTACACCTGTATAAAAAAAACGTAATCTGCGTCAATTCCGTCAACAACGCAAAGCAACTCCACAGCTTATTATTCACGGTGCCGAGTCTCTTCTTGTATCACGGGGAGTTGATGCCATAGTTATGGTCACAGATAACCTCCACATTGTGGTTTATAGAAGCCTGAGTAGCTACATAGGGCATTGCCTGGAGGACATTTAGAATACGTACCGATATCGATCCATCGATTGGGGTTGTGTCTGCTGGACTCCTTTCTGGACTCCTGTATGCACTGGCGGAGAGCGTGCGTGATGCCGTGTGCTGTGCACATTCCCATTTCGCCTACCGCTGTGAATAGTTGTATGTTTGTTTTTATTTTTGAGTCGGGCAATTTGCTTATCAGATAAGATTAGATTAGATTATGTGTTTCATGTCACCAATAACATATTTATTAATTTGAGTTGGCCGTTATTCGAAGCTTATAGTTATATGATATAGCAGTCACCTGTTCCCGCCTCTATTTTTGTCTCTTTCCACCACCCGACCGGCCCCGGTGGGGGGACGGACGGGCGGCGAGTCATGGCGCTAGGCGGCCATTATTTCAATCGTCATGTGTCGAATACACCAGGCAGAAATGTCTATAAGCTTCGAATAAGGTAAGTAAATTAATATGCGTTTTATTGGTAGGTAAAACGCTTCTATTAATTTGAATTGGCCGTTATTCGAAGCTTATAGTTACATGAGACGTGTTAAATAATTTTGAGTCGGTGCCAAACAAACAAACGGAACGTTTGGCAATTGCCAACAAAGGACGCATCACGTCGGTCGCTGCCGTCGTGCATTCCGCTGCTATCATTTCGTTTTACGTAATAAATAATTTGCTTATTTATTTGACAGGCGCCGACTCAAAATTATTTAGGTATTCACATAATTGTAGGAGCTCAGTTAGACTATAAAGGTTTTTTTTATTTAAATCTTTTCATATCCTTTTTTTTCGTCGGTTTAATTTTTTGTAAAAAAGTTTTTTATGAATGAACATTTTTCATTTTTTTTTATTTTGAATCAATGAAAAACAGTTTAAAGGAAAACTATGTACACCAGCTCTACACGACAGTTTCTTTGATATTATCTAACCCTCTCATTATTTTTAAACCCGACTGAATAGTTTATATAGTATTAGTTAGTTTATATAGTTTTCCTGTATAGTTTTATTTATTTATTTATTTTGAATTTTAGTGTTTATAAATATTAATTATTTTTACAAATAAATAATATTAAATAATTTTAGGTGCAGCCAAACGCACTCAAATTTTTATTAAAAAAAGGTTCTAAAGTCAAATATTTTTTTTATGGTAAGTATGCTTAGTACGTTTTACAAGAACTTCTTATTCTAAGAAAAAAATCGAAAATTGGCACATACTTTTAGACCCCAAAACTCCTTTGGGATTGTGGGAGTTGTATCTAAGTTTGACGTTAAACTCTACTGGGATGTCCAAAGCTAGCGGCACATGGTAGGTCAGCGAGCGATTGGTGAGGAGTCTGCCTGTGCTGAGATCGTACTTCAGCTTCTCAGAGGTAAAGTAGCCCAGACCTTGGACGTATGCTCCTTCTACCTAAAAATGATTACCTTAATGTAGGTATCTTTTTTTTTCATTTCTCAAATATCCAAATAGTGGGAAAGTTTTTGAAGGTACAAATACATAGTACTACATACTGAACAAAATAAAATTTGATTTAGGTAATTTTAGGTACACTAACTAATTCTGCATTAGCTAAATTGTAAGAAAAAACTACAATACGAACCTGACCAATATCAATGTTAGGATTGCTACTCAACCCCGCATCTTCTAGAATATCCACTCGTTCGATTTGGTATTTACCAGTTAAACAATCTAGCTGAACCTCGAGGATCGTAACAGCAAAAGCACTATAATTTTGCAATTCTGGCTCATTCTCTGACATCTGATACTCTGCCACTAAGTCTATCAAGTTTTCGCTAGCCTTTTGAATTATTTCCTTCCAAGATGGGTTGGTGAGTTTTGCTTTAACTGGTTCCAGTCTTTTATTCAGTATCTCGCAACACTTTATAATTGAAAAACATACGCTCTCGCTAACTATACTTGACCCTGAGAATACGTTGTTTGCAGCTGTGAAAGTGTAACTAGGGAGAACTGATACGTGATCATAAGGTATTCCAAGTTTATAAGCGCAAATCTGCGCTGCTTTAGTGTTTACTCCTTGTCCCATCTCCATACCACCAGTGGTAACCGTAACTGTACCATCTCCTCTGTAAATTGATACCAGAGCACTATAATTGCCGTAATATTCGACGGGGAAAAGCATGACACTTGTTTTAATTGCTTTCTTCATCCACCTATTGTTTTTGTTAAATTCTTGAATTTCATTAGCACGTTTATCATAATCAGATTCTTCTTTTAGTTGTTTAATAAGGGCAGGAATGTCATTATCGTCTGTTCTCATATTCACTAGTCGTACATCCGTAGGATCCTTGTTAACTTCAAAGGCGATATGTTCCATAATGTGTTCAATAGTGCTGATACCTTCATTAGTTCCTGTAATGAAACCAGTTTAATTCGAGTAACAAGATAAAGTGAAATCGCCGTATTTGGACAAAAACAAACTAAATTGTTTTTTATTTCAGAAAATGAGTTAAATTATACTGTTGTGTTTAGTTATCAATTCTTTTTTTTCTGGTAAAACCGATTATGCGACAAGTGTACGAGATAGTGAGGTTGAAAACCAACTAACGTTACAAATTTGCCTCAACTCTATACGTAATAAGAAAGACCACGAGTTAATCAGCTTTTGTTTAAAAAAACAAATCATTACTCGATTAAATTTGTTTTAGCAACAACTCATAAGCGTAGTTCCGTAAGTTTCCACGTGGTAAAACGTACTAACTACTTACCTACCCAATAACGATTTTTGCTTCAAATTATTTTAAATAGTTGTTATATTTTTTAATGATTACCGAAATTTTTGCAAATAACAACTTTATTAAGATAACGTTTATTTGCTCTACATTACAAATTACAATTACACACAACATTACCCAATTTTAGCCAAGAAAATAAGTTATAATGGTTTTTGTAGTTTTTAGTAGTATTAAGTTATTTACTTAGCGAAACTTCTTATTTGAACGTAATGCTTATAAATGCGCAAGAAAAGACTGGTGAAAACAATGTTTTCACTAGTCTTTTCTTGCGCTTAGTTATGAAAAACATAATTACACTGATCTCACGCAAAGTTTTGAAAACTTCCAGTGTTTTTCTAAAACACATTGTGATTCTCAAATTTTTAAAATCTGCCTCAATAAACCAAGAAAATCATGAAACTGGCATCAGTAAGTACTTTTAGGTATGAAATTAAATTGTGATTCTCAAATTTATAGAATCTGCCTCAGGAAAACCACCTTCAATAAACCAAGAAAATTATGAAACTGACAACAGTAAGTAGTTTTAGATATGGAATCATCTAATGTCTTAAATCGATGTGGTAGTGTGGGATCCGGTCACTTAGGGCCACTTTCCTCGCACGACCACATATGCTGTTTTGAATTTTGTAACTACTTTAATAGTCGAAGCGGTCGGAGCTCAGTGTAATTTGCGTGGTTGGAATGATCACGCAGGTTAACTGAGCTGAAGCACTTTCATTGCTTTGATGGGTTTGAATGTTAATTGCATTTTTTTCGAGCGTTTCCGTGTCTCGCAAGCCACATTAATCCATTGGTGCCGGTTGTTATCACTAGATGGCAGTCGTACAGCCGTGTCAGTTGCCTTCTTGAAAAACTTTTGACAGATTCGTTCGCCACTAGCCCTAAAACCTCCACCAACCCGGACTTGGCCCCCTTGTGTCTGGCCTAACCTTCCCGAGCTTGGGAAGAGACCCGTGCCCCAAAAGTAGGCGTATGGTATAGATCTAAGTATATCTTAGCAGCATCTAAGTTGCACAGTGCGCAGGGTCTTATTTCCAGGTCTCAATCGAAGTGCGGGACCTGCGTGAACGAATGCTATTTGTGTTCAACTTATACGACGTGAATTATAGTGAGTAGTAGTTCGACTCTCGGCCAAGCCCAATGTGCCATTCACTAGTTCAAAGTTGCCCGTAGATAGATTTTTATCCCTCAGACTGATGATGATTAGAACTTGGAGGTATTAAAGACCAAAAATCGAGAACAATAGAAGTCAACGTGAAACTAAGTATTTTGCGAGAAGAGTCAAAGTTTTCTGATACATTTGCGGTATTTTGTAGATTAGTTAAATTTCGGAAGACAACTGTCAAATTTAAAACGGTTTTAAATCGAAAACTATTGATCCTGGACAACAAGTTGGTATCTTAAAAGAAACGATATATATCTCGGAGACCTTAATTTCGCATGTTAGCTGTAAAACTTAAAACCGCTATACTTATCTTTGAAACTTTTTAACAAAAGAATACTAGTTTCCAAAGAAAAATGATAACTGTCTAACTTAAACAGCTCTAACTCGGAAACTATTGATCCTAGACTGCTAGTTTCTAAAAAGAAATGATAGATTCCTTCGAGCTTCCAACTGTCAAATTTAAAACCGCTATAACTCTGAAACTATCGAATCCAGACTACTCGTGTTCAGAGACAAAATTTTAGGTGTCGTCAATATCTTCATTTTAAATGAAAGCTGTCCAACTATTTAAATTGCAGATTTCCGACCTTAGACTACTATTGTGCAGGATGTTTATGGTGGATCTCGATGAGATTTTAATTTTGGATGATAGCTGTCAAAGTCCAAATGCTATTAAAAACTGTAAATCGTAGACTATTAGTTCCTAAAACGGCAGAGTTCTTTACTTGGGACACAAGCAGAAAGGGTAGGTACGGATGACAAATGTCAAACTTAGAAACCGGTACAACCTGGAAACTAGTGATCTTAGACTACTAGTATTTTTGGGAGAAATGATAGATCTCATCGAAATGTTCATTTATATGATAGATTTCGCTTATATAATATATTTCATCGAGATCTTCATTTCTGATGACAGTTGTCCAACTCAAAATAGCATGCAATCTAACCGACGTCACATAGACTAGTCGTGTGCACGGATAAATGATAGGTTTCGACTTCAGAATCTTAATCTTGAAGGCAGATGAAGAATAATTTTAGGAGGATTTTATTAGAGTCCGTTTCCACTCAGTACAATGAGCTGGAGCTGTTTTTCGTCTAAGTCAATTTAGGCCATTTTAACCTAATAACTAATACTACACTAATACTAAAAAAATGGTTGGGGAATTTTGGTAAGCCCGCTTCCATCCTCGGCATCATCGTCACTTACCATTAGGTGAGAAGATGTCAAGGGCTCAACAATTGTGAATAAAAAAAAAGTTTTGAAAAGCTACAAAACTGGGCATTACTTGGGACATGTGTAGGTAAAAACTTTCAAGATGGGCAAATGCTATATTTACCCTCTCACTTCTAAAAAATGAATTTCATTTTAAGTGGTTTTTGTAAAAAATGTAAGTAGGTATGTTATGTCCTATGTATTTTTATAGCTTTACAAAAAAACTTGTTATGTATGAATATTCTTAAATATCCCTAGATAGTGCTGACTAGTGTCATCTAGTGCCATCTTTTGATTTTGATACAAATTAACACTCAGGAGACAATTTAAACTTATACCTAGTAATTTATTATATACCTGGTGCCCTACAGAAGGTATTGGAAGGTAGATCAGTGAGCACGGATCCAGTCTTAAGGCTAAAATTATCCGAGTTGTAGCAGTTAGGGAACCCGCCAGCTGTATAATCAAGTATGCCCTCGTTGTGAGAACATCCGTCATCTTCCACGATCGTCGCGTTGAGGTACTGGATTTTTCCATCTTTGTCAACTCCAGCCTACAAAGCAATATTTGTATGTCACCATCATTATCATCATCATATCAGCCGAAGGACGTCCACTGCTGGACAATGGCTTCCGCCAATATATTCACGACGACCGGTCCTGTGCTGCCCTCTTCCAGCGGCTTCTTGCGACCTTCACCAGGACGTCGATCCACCAAATGGGAGGCCACCTGAAGAGACGTTTTCCGGTGCGCGGTTGCCACTCGAGAACTTTACTACCTCAAAGGCCATCTGTTCTACGAGCTGCATTGCTCATAGTAAAGATTTACGTGTACATTGGAATAACCATTAACAAACGTAATTTTCCTTTTTTTTTTTTTTTTTCAAGACCTATCTCATACTGCCTCATACTCGCAATCCGAAGGCAGCCTCTTTCCCACTTTATGCATAATCTGGTGTTCATTCGACATTCCGACATGGCCTGTCAATCATTTCTGCTACCACTGCGCTACTGTAGACTTATCTAATCCAGATGATTGTTTTCCTTTTGTTGTGGACCTACCTCATACTCGCAATTCGAAGGCAGCCTTCTGCCCGCTGTGGTCATGTTGGTCTGCATCGGCAGTATGAACCGACAAGGTCTGTCCATCAGTTTGGCCACCACTGCGCACGCAGTCGACGCCTGCACATTTCGGCTAATCTTGCCACCGAAACCGCCGCCTAAGCGGCGAACTCTTACTACCACTCTAAAAATATAGTGTCATAAATAGTTACCTATAAAGATGTAAGAGGACTTTTAACTTCTTTGACTTAGAGCAGGGATTCCCAAAGTGGTCCTAGGGGTCGACATAAACGAAAACTGATTTTGGGGGTCGACGAGCTCTAAAAATCGACCCCTATTAAATTAACACAAGTTCTTATTTAAAACTTTCAAGATAGGTAGGTAGGTACTGTATTGTTTATATTATAATTAATATTTTTGTAGGAAATAGCATTGTTGTAGTACTGTAAAGTCTCAAGTTCGTACAAGATGAAAAACTCGGACTTAGAGTGTCTTGCTAACTAGACGACTATCTTATTTATAAATAATATCATAATGGATAGACCAATCGTTCCGAAAATAATTATCTTAACCATTCAAATGGTTACCAATCAATTATCATATCAGCTCATATACGTCCCCACCGAGGGGCTCGAGCCTACCCTGAATTGGGGTGATCGGGCCTTAGTCGACCACGTAGGCCCAGTGCAGGTTGGTCGTCTTCATACACAACCTGCGAGTTTCTTCGCAGGAATGTGCAGGTTTCCTCACGATGTTTTCCTTCACCGTAAGAGCGTCGGATAAACGTACATATGAAATCTAAATTCGAAATCACATTGGTACGTGGCAGGATTCGAACCACGACCTCCCGGACAGGAGGCGGCGGCCCTAGCCGTTACGCCACCGACGCTCTTTCGCATAATTTATCAAGTACCAATCAATTTGTACTTGATAAATTATGCGAAAAATGGAGTAACTACAAGGTGTTAAAGTATACATTCAAGGAAGGCATAAAAGAATATGACGATGCAAATCTAAACTTACTGACTTTCATTGATCCCTAAACATTGTGCGACAGCGAGTTGGGTCAAGTCCATCCATTGCGTAGAATCAAACACTTCGACCCCTTTGTCTACCGGTACCACCACACAAGTAATAGGCTCCAGATAGTAATGATATTGCGCTTCTATTTTATAAGAACCTTTCACAATTTTCTCTACATTGTTCCCTTTCCCTTTCGGATCAATCGATGGTCCATCAACGTATCGTCGCTTATCTTTTCTAGCCTCATCTATCGTCAGTACTGGGGGATGGTGTGACTCATTTTTGTATGTCACCCGTACTTGTTTGGCTACCTGACCAGCTAACTCTTCGCTATCAGCAACTATTATCGCTATGGGTTGACCGTAGTACAGTATTTTAGTAGCAAGTATTTCTTCATCTTCCGTTTCTAGTTGAATTCCAGGTTTAATGAACGAGTTTTTTCCTGGAATATCCTCTGGTGTGTAAACTGCTAGAACTCCTGGGATTTTCTGCAAGGCAGTAGTGGATATTATTTATTAATTACTAACGCTTCTAATATATTTTTTTTGTAATACACACCAAAGTATCATCAATATAGATCTTATCCACTTCCCCACTATGCGTCGTCGATAGCACAAAAGCTCCGAACACCTCATTTGGCATTGGTGGTATATCATTCATGTACTGGGCCTCTCCAGCGCTCTGTATGAACCCTTCATACTTAGGTACTGGCTTGCTGAGCGGGTACAAGTCCGGATGGGTCTGGAAGTTCTGGTTCCCGTGGGACACAGGGCGGCACAGAAGTTTTCCTCCGCTTTGGTAACGACGGGAGCTGATCTGCTCGGGGCAGATGTTAAGAATGAACTGAAAATTTAAAATGTTTACATAATTATGTCTTCTTCGCAATAAATATATGGAAAATATTAATAAAAAAAGTAGGTATCTATCCACATATTTAAGCTACCAGTTATATATTATATATGTATTTAGTGGCTAGTTATTCGTACATACAACAGTATAAATTCTAATTTTAGATATAATTAAATAATTAGAAAAGCACAGGTCGGAACACTTATACGAGTAGTGTAGTGTGTCGGAGACATTAACATGCTTGACAACTGTTTGCCTCAAGATATCCTAAACAGTTTTCCTTAAGATTTTCTACTAAGGCCCATTTATACAGGGTGTACAAAATTGGTGTAAGACCCGTTAACTAGGGGTTCTACTCATCATACTAACAACTCATTCTCAAAAAAATTGGACCCTCCATACAAAAGTGCACAAAACTGGTCAATCAGCTGATCGATTTATATACAGTTTTTTCTGCGATTTCAGCAAAGTCGTAGAACAAAAGTTGTTCAGTATGATGAGTAGAAGCCCCAGTTGACGGGATCTACACCAATTTTGTCACATCCTGTATAAGCTATTTCACGTAGATCCAACAGTTTCACCGCAACGGACACAACGATTACTTACATTATAAATTTCTTATACACTTTGTCTTACCTTATAAAATAGATTGACAGCAAGTTGCCTTTTGACCTTGGGAGGAGCATCTGGTGGATTTTTAACCGGATTGATTTCGCTCGCCAGTTTATGTAACGCAGCATGGAGATTAACATCACTGAAAATATTTTTCCCTTTCAAGAAATTCTCTGTTTCCGCTGCGTGAATGAATTCTGGTGCAATACCACCGTAAACTATGGCGATGTCATCGACAGTCTTGGTGTTTTCCTGGAGTTTGATGAGGAACGCTGCGTTGACTATAGCCAAAGCGTTTTGGTTCCTTGGCATTATCTGAAAGTATTTGAGGATGCAATGATTAAGACCGATGCAATAGAAAAGAGATAAGTAAGAACTGGCCAAGTGCGAGTCAGCACCGCACAGCACCGTACCATTATACTAGATGACGCTAGTTTCTTCATGTTTTAAAAAAACACGTTTTTTGTATGAAGACTCTCCTTATTTATTCACTTTTTCTAATTTTTTTTTGTTATAGCGGCAAGAGAAATACATCACCTGTAAAAATTTCACCTGTCTAGCTATGACGGTTCATGAAATACAGCCTGGTGACAGACGGACAGCGAAGTCTTAGTAATAGGGTCCCGTTTTTACCCTTTTGGTACGGAACCCTAAAAATTTATGCTCGGAGTTTCCCTACGCGTTCGAATAAGAAGTGAGGAGATCCGAAGAAGAACTAAAATAACCGACATAGCTCACAGAATCGCTAAACTAAAGTGGCAGTAGATAGGGCACAAAGCTCGTAGAACAGATGTCCGTTGGGTAGTAAAGTACTCGAGTGGCGACCGCGCACCGGAAAACGTAGCGTAGGAAGGCCTCCCACACGGTGGACCGCTGGATGCGGGCAGCGCAGGACTGGTCTTCGTGGAAATTCTTGGGGGAGGTCTTTGTCCACCAGTGGAGGTCTTTCAGCTGATATTTATTTAGTCGTATGGCAGTAAAAATAAACATTTGTAATCATACTTATCTTTTTCGTGTCAGATCAGCACGCAATTAAAATGGCTGAGATCTCTTATTTTAGACTTGTAAGTTTAAGTGTATTTTTGATATTTTTATTGTAAGGTTTAAATAAATTATAATAACAATTTACAAATCACACACGCCTATTTGGCCCCAAACTAGGATTCCCTGAACTATAGGAGCCACAGATTGATATACATATACTTAAATACACTTAAATACATACATACACAGATATAGAACACCCAGACACAGAGCAAATAAACCTGTTCGTCACATGGATGTTTGCACTGAGTGGGGATCGAAACCACGATCCTCCGCCAAGCAGGCTGAAGCGCTGCCACTGGACCAACGGATAAGTAAAAGTATAAGATAGCTTGAGCTGTTGAATTGTTACATTTTCAATGGTGCTATGTGGGGGATCTGGGGGCGTGTCTTGTGGTGCAGTCCTAGAATATCTACACCCCATCTCTTTTTTTATTTTTTTTTATTCAAAATTAGTAAGCCCTTGGCATCATCTCACCTGATGGTAAGTGACGATAATGCCGAAGATGGAAGCGGGCTTACTAAGATTCCCCAACGCAATGGAGAACTGGCTATCTTATCTTCAAGCCGGAACACATCAATGTTGTTAACACTGATTTTTGGCGACAAGACTTAGATAAGATGGTGGTAGCTAGCCAGGCGGGCTTAGATGCCCTACCACCAACCAAACCGAGTCTTATAAGTTGACTCCGCCGGGAATCGAACCCGCGACCTCCTGGTGTGAAGCGAATGGACTAACTATTACGCCACGGAGGCGGTTAAGCTTCCCGAAGGTGTCGCAAGAAGCGACTGAGGGGTGGGCAGCAGCGTCCTTTCCGTTTCCTGTACCAGCACACTGCGCCTGGTGATCTGCGATGCGATCACCAACCCACCAACCCGCCGCATATACGGGACGCGACATTTTATAGCATTACAAAAAGTTTTGATTTCAATGTTTACGTCAGTGACAGCGCCCGCCGGTTCAGGCGCCATTTATACGTTTAGTTGTATTTAATTTAGTGGGATTTTTTCTTACTCTTTTAAATTTGATCTTTTATTTAGTAGGTTCAATCATCAATGTATGAGATTAATTATAGTAGTGTATAAACCTGCACATAACTAGGTATTAAAACACGAGTGTGAGTTTAACAAAAACTGAGCCTTGGCGACCCTAGTTATACAACAGTATCATAAACTACTACTTGTAAATTGACAGTTTTAGGGTAGCAGTAGAGTTTATCGCGATCGCCAACCCGCCCAATCGTAGCAATTGCGGCAACACTCTCCCCCACCTTCGGGGTGGCCTAAGTCCAGCAGTGGACATCTTTAGGCTTATTACCTAATGTTATTACGATAGGTGTTTTAAGCCAAACAATGTCGATTTCATACCTTCTATTTTTAAGTTTCGCGTCCACTAGATGAACTGATTGATGATGGCAAAGGAAGCCGCTGGATGCTGGATGCTGGATGTAAAGGGAATTTTGATGGTCCCCCATCTGATCTCACTGTTTAAGTAATGTAAGTCACATTTAAGGATGGACGTCTTTCATCCAGCTGAGATTATGATGAATCTTATTACATTGAGTTAGCAAAATATATATATTATGGTTTCTCGGAAACGGCTCCAAAGATTTAGGTGAGACTTTGTATTAGGGTAATGTTTTACATTAATTAATTTAAAACTTTGAAATAGCAAGTTTACAATTTTAAAAGTATATTGTTTATAGAGTAAGTACCTACATCGTTTGATTTGTATTCATTCTATAATCTTCTTTTTTATTATTGTTACATACCTACAGATTAAACTAACATTAATTAATTTTTTTTGGTTAAATTTGTGATACTCTGAATTTATTTCAATAATTTGTAATTACGTACCACATTTAAAGCAAAATAAATCATTATCTATCTAGGTAGGCATCATTCCAGCGAAAATCCGTTTTCATACAAAAATGATATATATGTCACCGGAAAATAACAAGACTCGTAAGTTGATCAATTTTCAAGGTAGATGAACAACTCCCGGAAAATAATAAACAGCAGTTAAAATGTATTATTTAACGTATGTATTTTAGTAAATTGATTAATTTACGGCGCCTTGTCGTAAGATCATCCGACGAAGGCGAGGTGTACGTTGATTGGTTAAACGACTCATATAACGCTCGGTCGCCCAACGCCAATTTTCTTACCTTTTAATTTCCAAAAAACTAGTAAGTAGGTACCGAGTACTTTTCTTACATATACACTTACATAATGTACTTCTTTTATGTAGGTATCGTAGACTATTGACCAACTTTAAGTTTTAACCGCCTTCAAAACACCGTATGTATGTTTTTTTGTATGTAAGTATGTTACCTATAGGCGATTTCTTCGCCAATTGTGAACCGATTTTATTTTTATGATCCCTTTTTAATTTGTTAGGTAAAAAAAATGAATAAAGTGAATCATTCATTATTAATACGTAATTTAACATTAAATTTTTTTTATTAAAATAGGCTTTGCACTTTATAAGAAAATTTGGTTGTTGGATTGATTGAAGTCGGTTTTAATAACGTTGCCAATAAATTGCCAAATATTCACAATTTTCATTGCACGTTAAAGTACATAAAGCAGTCACCTTGTAACTCCTAAATGTATGATTGGGACTAAGAGGCGGTAGTTTCAAATTCAGTATAACCACTCCTCGCATATCGTATCCAAGGAATTGAGACAATGTTAGAACCTCTTGGGTGCCGTTCGAGTGACCTGAAAAACAAGATGAAAGTTAATTAAAGGGAAAATAAGTACATTGTGCAACGGTAAAGTAAATTGTGCAAGATAAAGTTTATTGTGCAATGTTAAAGTATATTGTGCAACGATAAAGTATATTGTGCAACGATAAAGTATAATGTGCAACGATAAAGACAAGTGCCTCACTTGCCACGAAGTAAGTAGGTCATACTCGACAAAAGAACACGACTATCGCTAGTCTGCGCACACCAATGACTTATATATTACCTCACACTGTACGCGAAAACTAGCATTCAATAATTCGAACTGGTGTCCTTATTTATATTAAGAACCACGCGCGAGTTAGGTTACAAGTTCAACTTCAGTAAGTTTGATATCAAGTTCACGCGAATTTGCGATGATCACTTTGTTGGTACAACGACCTAGACAACCTCAACAGCATTCATGTATCCCGGCATGAAAATAAGATAAGTAGCCATTTTACCAAAAAAAAAGCGTCGGCGGCGTAACGACTCGGGCCGCTACCTCCTGTCCGGGAAGTCGTGTTTTTGACGTACCAATGTGTTTTCGAATTTCGATTTCATATGTACGTTTATCAGACACTCTTACGGTAAAGGAAAACATCGTAAGGAAATCTGCACACGCCTGCGAAGATACTCGAAGGCTATGTGTGAAATTAACCACCCGCACTGAACCCGCGTGGTTGACTAAGGCTCGATCGCCCTAATTCAGGGTAGGCTTGAGCCCCTCGGTGGGGAACGTATATGAGCTGATATGAGCCATTTTACCATTTCGTTAGGAATCTTGGTAAGCCCGCTTGACATTTCGGCGTTATTCATCACTTACCATCAGGTGAGATGATGCCAAATGCTTACCAATCATATAACTTTAAGTGAGCGATTCTTATTATAATTGGTTACTCGGAAACAGCTTTACCGATTTGGAGTTCTAGTCAATCAATTTCATGAAATAGCCAATTCTAAGACGACCATTTCATGAAATGGTCAACGCTATGATATCGCTACGACACGACATAAACATACAATAATGAAGTATTCAAAACAATTGAAAAACTTTCTGGCTAGTGAAACATTAAATTTAAAACGACCTATAGACGTACATTCTTGTTTATGCAATATTGGCAATGTTAAATATCTAGTTACTACTTAAATTTAAAAAAATACTTACGGATAGTCAAAGCGGCATCTACACATGAAAAAAGTAGGAAAATGTCCGACGGATATAACGGCATTTTGTGCTTAGCCATCAAATTGCCCGCTAGGGAGCCTATCTGTAGACGAAAACGTACTTAAATATGACATAATAATTAAAATAATAAACAAAATAATCATGAAAAAATACTCCAAAAAAATAAAGTTCAAAATCAAAAAAAGATTTTTGCACTCAATCTTCTTATCTTCTCACCTAACTTAGGTACTAGAAGTACAGATATTAGAAAGAAAAAATATCTACACTGGATGAAGAATTAATGAATGAGCGCTGGAGCTGTAAAACATTTTCTGCATACTTACCGTAAAAACCGAGGAAATCGGAATAATATCGCTCATATTATGCGCTACATGCAGACTACGTGGTGAGCTAGGATGTACTTTTAGCAGCTACATATAGTGTTAAATAATAGGAACTTGTTGCGAACCTTTCTCACAGGAATATGAGCAACCAACTCGAAATGCTTCGCAAACTCCTCCAAATAACCAAACTCATCCGTTCGGTTCTTCGCTGCATCTCTAAATATAGAGATGCAGTCTTCAAGAGCGATATTGGCTCCGAGGACCAGATTCTGATCGTATTTGTACGTTTTCAGTGATTGTACGTCTCTGATATCTATCAGGACCTTGGGATATATGTGTGTCTCTTCAAGTCCTGCAAAGAATGTATTTAAAAAAAAAACTACAAACATATAAATAGTTAAGTGTCCTACCCAACAAAACTGGGGTTTTCGTTACGTAAAAACAATAGCAGAAGTTTATGGTTGTAAATATAATGTACATTTACCGCTAGTCAAAAAGATAAATAAAGTTTGTGCGGTAAAATTTAGATGTTTACATCAAAAAATGTTTGAGAAATTCATGAAAAATGACCGCACGGCAATTTCACGACAAATTTCGCCATAATTGAATACACGATAGCCAATTTTATACCGCAAACGAAGATTATTTTTAAAAAGAGAGAACCATAAACCTTTGCTATTGTTTTTCATGTTACGCCAAAACCAGCAGGGAGATCGACCTTTAAAAGTACTTAAAAATTTACATAAAAAGTGGAATATCTAAACCTAATCTTCTAGCGTCGGATTCGATATTAATATTATTTAAGTTTACGATTAATTACAAAGTAGATATCAAAAAAAAAACGAGACCTACAGTACTCGCATATGATGTGTAACATGTGACAAAATACTTATGAAATTAATTAATTATCGGGTCGTACATTCACGGGCCGACCCTTCGAATAGTAGTATGTCATCTTTGCCTTTGCCATCACACTAGGCTGCATGGCTATGACAACCTTAGTTTTCGAGAATTAAAAAACGTTCGCATTTCCTGTTACACATTTCCGTCCCATTTCACGAAATCACTCCCACAAATTGCAGGAAAGCGAGAGCAAAGATGTTACACATCAAAAAATCACTGCTGTTTGCAAGTTCCACCTTCGATTGTAATACAACTCTTTATCAAGTAAACTTGTTTGGTTTACTCAAATGTAAATAATCATAAATAATTACTTCTCATGTTGCGCTTTCTGATTTACATGAGTAACTACTTCTCATGTTGCGCTTGTTGTTTTACATAACTAATTTCTTCTCATGTTGCGCTTGTTGATTGATTTACATAAGTAACTACTTCTCATTTTGCGATTGTTGATTTACATAAGTAACTACTTCTCATGTTGCGATTGTTGATTTACATAAGTAACTACTTCTTATGTTGCACTTGTTGATTTACATAAGTAACTACTTCTCATGTTGCGCTTGTTGATTTACATGAATAACTACTTCTTATGTTGCGCTTGTTGATTTACATAAGTACAGAACTTTACTTTACATAAGTAACTATTTCTCATGTTGCGCATGTTGATTTACATAAGTAACTACTTCTGATGTTGCGCTTTCTGATTTACATGAGTAACTACTTCTCATGTTGCGCTTGTTGATTTACATAAGTAATTACTTCTCATGTTGCGCTAGTTGATTGATTTACATAAGTAACTACTTCTCATTTTGCGCTTGTTGATTTACATAAGTAACTACTTCTCATGTTGCGCTTGTTAATTTACATAAGTAACTACTTTTCATGTTGCGATTGTTGATTTACATAAGTAACTACTTCTTATGTTGCGCTTGTTGATTTACATGAGTAACTACTTCTCATGTTGCGCTTGTTGATTTACATAAGTAACTGCTTCTCATGTTGCGCTTGCTGATTTATGTTGCGCTTGTTGATTCACATAAGTAATTACTTCTCATATTGCGCTTGTTGATTTACATAAGTAATTACTTCTTATGTTGCGTTTGTTGATTTACATAAGGAATTACTTCTCATGTTGCGTTTGTTGATTTACATAAGTAACTACTTCTTATGTTGCGCTTGTTGATTTACATAAGTAATTACTTCTCATGTTGCGCTTGTTGATTGATTTAAATAAGTAACTACTTCTTATATTGCGCTTGTTGATTTACATAAGTAACTTCTTCTTATGTTGCGCTTGTTGATTTACATCAGTAACTACTTCTCATGTTGCACTTGTTGATTTACGTAACTACTTCTCATGTTGCGCTTGTTGATTGATTTACATAAGTAACTACTTCTCATTTTGCGCTTGTTGATTTACATAAGTAACTACTTCTCATGTTGCGATTGTTGATTTACATAAGTAACTACTTCTTATGTTGCACTTGTTGATTTACATAAGTAACTACTTCTCATGTTGCGCTTGTTGATTTACATGAATAACTACTTCTTATGTTGCGCTTGTTGATTTACATAAGTACAGAACTTTACTTTACATAAGTAACTATTTCTCATGTTGCGCATGTTGATTTACATAAGTAACTACTTCTGATGTTGCGCTTTCTGATTTACATGAGTAACTACTTCTCATGTTGCGCTTGTTGATTTACATAAGTAATTACTTCTCATGTTGCGCTAGTTGATTGATTTACATAAGTAACTACTTCTCATTTTGCGCTTGTTGATTTACATAAGTAACTACTTCTCATGTTGCGCTTGTTAATTTACATAAGTAACTACTTTTCATGTTGCGATTGTTGATTTACATAAGTAACTACTTCTTATGTTGCGCTTGTTGATTTACATGAGTAACTACTTCTCATGTTGCGCTTGTTGATTTACATAAGTAACTGCTTCTCATGTTGCGCTTGCTGATTTATGTTGCGCTTGTTGATTCACATAAGTAATTACTTCTCATATTGCGCTTGTTGATTTACATAAGTAATTACTTCTTATGTTGCGTTTGTTGATTTACATAAGGAATTACTTCTCATGTTGCGTTTGTTGATTTACATAAGTAACTACTTCTTATGTTGCGCTTGTTGATTTACATAAGTAATTACTTCTCATGTTGCGCTTGTTGATTGATTTAAATAAGTAACTACTTCTTATATTGCGCTTGTTGATTGACATAAGTAACTTCTTCTTATGTTGCGCTTGTTGATTTACATCAGTAACTACTTCTCATGTTGCACTTGTTGATTTACGTAACTACTTGTCATGTTGCGCTTGTTGATTTACATAAATAACTACTTCTTATGTTGCGCTTGTTGATTTACATAAGTACAGAACTTTACTTTACATAAGTAACTACTTCTCATGTTGCGCTTGTTGATTTACATAAGTAACTACTTCTTATGTAGCGCATGTTGATTTACACAAGTAACTACTTCTCATGTTGCGCTTTCTGATTTATATGAGTAACTACTTCTCATGTTGCGCTTGTTGATTTCTTTTGTATCTGACAGAGTTTTTTATTTTACCTGACGATAATCAAAGTACAATTTTTGAAAAACCTAAACATATTAGGTAGTGGCTTCAATTTGAAAAGAATTTTAATTGTTTAGTATTTTTCACAGGAAACACTTTTATTTGATACCTATATCATGGGGGTGCATAAAAAAATACTGGTCCTCCATCTTGGGAAGTCCGCCATATTGGATTAAGAATGACGTCACTAAGCTAACCATGCATTGTAACTTAACGTGAATGAAAAATTTCAGCTCAATCGAAAACCGAAAAGTTTAATAAGAACTTCAAGAGCTTAATAGCAACTTTAATAGCTTCCAAGATTTGTCCCGAGGTAACACGGTGAGTTAATATAAAACTTGTGAATAAAGAATTAAGTATCTTCTTCCGTACGTACCTTTAGCTGTGTTCCCATCAACCAACATGTAAGAATCAATTCCATGCTCATTCAACAACTCAAAAACATTATCCAAATCGAACACTTTATAAAACTTGTTTTTCCCGAAATCCAAGAAGATAGTTTGTTCCATATTCAACGGTCTTTCCGTCAACACTTCCCATTCTTCATCAAGGCTTCTAGTTGAGCATTTTCTGGAGCATTTTTTGGACTTTTTACAAGCGTTTATGTCTTCAATGTCCTTGACTTTTTGACATAAATCTGGACTTGCGTCTGTGGCGAAGGACTTCATGGTGTCTAAGATTGGTCTGAAGCCAGTACAACGACAAGTGTTGCTGCCAAAAGACTTTTCCAGCTGCGCCATAGATAAGTGCTTGTCTAACAAGCTGTGAAGATAAATGGTACACACAGGCTGTAAAAGTTATTTTAAGGAGTTACTCTGTAAATAGATAGATAACAGGAAAAATATAATAAAAAAATCGTCATCGTAATGAATGCTCGTCTGTTTCTTATCCCTGTAGGCAGTAGGCATAAAATCTGAAAAACGGTATCTTACGGTTTCGGGCGCACGGGCACGGGCACAGATGAGGTTCTAGTTACTTGGGCACGGGCGTGCGAACGACCTTGCAGTGTGCTATCTATCAACCTATTTCTATCTTGGTAGTTTCTCAGTTTGCATATATTTTTCATATATTCTAAAGAATATACTCGATACTGAGTAACCCTTTAAAATTGTACTCATTTTTTTTTTGACACTGTTTAGCTACTTCTTCTTCTCTGGTTACACTTATTTTGTTTTAAAAGAGTCAGTGCGAAATTTTATCCAATCATTTAGCCCTCGGCTAATAAATTAATCCTCGGCTGCATCGGCACTCAATTTTTTTATAAAAAGAACCTTATCTGCCAAGAAATATTGCAGCGCGCGTTGAATAATTTTGTATGGAAAAGTGAATTCCTTACTACGATGGCAATGTTTTAGAAAACAACTCCAATCTAACAAGTATCTAAGAACCACTCTGCCAGTTAAAAAAATTGAAGTATTTAACAAAATACTCACCTATTCATACTCATGAGGAAGCCTGGAGTGCAGTACCCGCACTGGGTACCGTGGAATGCGACTATTCGTTTTTGGATGTCACTGTAGCCGATACTGCGGTTGCCTGTGCCCTCTATGGTGGTGATCTCCCAACCATGACAGGAGAACACGAGGACAAGACACTGAAAGTGATAGAGCTCTTGTTTTCTTATATTTTTTTTTGTCAAAGTTGATAAGGCTGACGGCTAACTTATTATATTAGAGATAGATCTCCTTGTTAACATTGGGAGCGTTATATAGGTAATTATATACTTATTAGAGCTGTATAAATTTAAAATCTTTTTGACTTTAATTCGATGAACGTCTTGGGTACGTTTGGTTCAGCGGGCGTTTCAGATAAATTGCGACATGAAAAAAATTACTTTTGAGAGCTTCATGGCTAAACTATAGCAGATAGAAAAATAACAATTATGCCACCTATAAAATACATCTGACAATAATACAAAATTATGTATAATTATATTGTGGTGCCAACTTTGGATTCCGCCGAGGGCGGAATAGACCGCGCAAACAACCTGAATTTTGTTGAAGCTTCTTGAAAAGCCCCATAGCTACCTGGCATCGTGCTATCAAATTTATTAAGCTATTTTAAGTATTTTAAGTGGTAATAATATGTCAGCTTATCAACAATAATCTTTTTAAAAAGGGGAGATATTAAAATTAAGGCGCTGATCGTTACTAAATATAAAAATTAAAGCATATTAAACTAATGAGGATTCAGAATTTTTTTGGTTTCAAAAATAACGTTGTTAAAAACAGCTGTCAACTCTTTTTGGGCAGACGATGACGGTAGCTACGAAATTTCTAGTATAATTGACACTAAATTTCAGAAAAATGAGCTGGTAGTCAAAATAACTATATATAAAAAAAATTAAAAACCCCCGATTCTTCTAAAGAGAAGAAAGAAAAGAGAGAAGGAGAGCTGCTCCATCATTCGATCTTGATTGTCTAGCTAGATATGTATAACTTATTCATTGAGACCATTCCAACTGAGCCCAAACAAGTAAGCTAATGAGAAGTTAGGTATGTTGCAGATTCAGGTGATGCTGCAGCATCAGGTCAAGATTACCATGTTCTTGCAACCATTGAAGTATGATGATACGAAGTTTAGAATCGATCAGGCCTGAAAAGTTGCTCAGATCCCTTTATCAACTTAAAGATAGCTACAGACACTCTGGATCGACTGACGAGGCTGTTGGACATCCAGACGCTCAAGTTGCGAGCTGTGCAACTAACAATAAACGCACATAATCTTTTTATCAAGATTTGCGTTTTTTGTGTGGCATCTTGTTTCCTTTTTTTTATTGAAATAAACAGTTTAATTTTTTTTTTTTTATCAAGTAACATATCAAAAAATTAAAATGAATCAAAATCGGTTCATTCGTTTGGGAGCTACGATGCCACAGACAGACACATAAATAAACACGTAAAAGCGGTAATATTACAGATTTTCGTTATTTTTGGTATTAATTACTCCTCGATAGAAAACCCAAGGTTGAATAAAACCTTATTGTTGATGATGTTCCTTAAGGTCAAAAGCTATTAGCAACACGATTGAGCAGTTTTGAGGTAGAAAAAAATCCCAAAGATAGGTCTACAGAGTTACTTTCAATTCTAGTTATGACTAATACTTTAAACTATAAATTTAAAAAAAAATATACAAAAATATTTGTTATGATAATACAAAGTAAGTAATGTTATTATTTTTTATATTTTCATTGTAGTTTTTGATTGAAACGAAAAACCATTGAAAAAGTGTGGTTATTTTCTTTACTCTTTACACGTAAAGAAAAAGACAGAGACAATTGTTCCAATCAATACCTCGCCTTAAACTTATAACACCCCTCTGTTTGCGTCGGACGTTATTGAAATCTATTGAGGGAACTTTCTATAGAATAACCTCGATAAAGTACGGGTAAAATTTAATTTGTTTCGACCCAGCAACAAAAGTGAAGCTATGCTATCTGTTCGTAACGAGTAGGTACTATTGAAAAAAATTACAAAAAGTAAACTACTATAGAATCAGACATTTATCATGAAATGTACTTAAATTTAAAATTTGAAAAACCAACTACAAAAAACCGCTAAAAAGTAGAAAATAATATATGTTTTGGCTTTTTGTTTATATTTGAAGAGTCGTCGCGTAGGGGGACCGCTAGGTTGTGAAATTTTTAGTAATTAGTTGTAGTAAAGTAGTACAGTTGTATTCTCTTTTTATTTTATTAACTTAGCGGTCCCCCACCCAACGCGACGACTCTTAAATCAAAATATAACTACTTGTATCAAATTTAAATGGCCAAAACATATTATTTTCTACGTTTTAGCGGTTTTTGTCGGGGGTTTTTTAATTTTTTATTTAAGATTTATTTTATACTTTTTAAACTTTACTTATCCCAAACACGATACCTTTGCTGTAAGTTGGTAAGGAGTTGGGTATCCTGCAGATACCTGAAGAAGCTGCAGCATTAGGTCAAGGTTACCGTGTTCTATCCAAAACCTATTCATTGAGACTATTTCAATGAGCCTAAACACGATACCTCTGCTGTAAGTTGGCGAGGAGTTGGATATCCTGCAGATTCCAGGAGATGCAGCTACATCAGGTTAAGTTTATCATGTTCTATCTTAAACCTATTCATTGAGACTTATTCAATGAGCCCAAACACAATAAATCTGCTGTAAGTTGGCGAGAAGTTGGGTATCCTGCAAATCACAGAAGATGCTGCAGCATCGGTCAAAGTAACCATGTTCTATCTAAAACCTATTCATTGAGACTATTTCAATGAGCCCAAACACGATACCTCTGCTGTAAGTTGGCGAGGAGTTGGGTATCCTGCAGATTCCAGGAGATCCTGCAGCATCAAGTCAAGGTTTCCATGTTTTTGCAATATTATTACAGTAACAGGGCACCAAATTTTGAATCGATCAGACATGTATTAGTTGCCCACATCCCTTCATCGCCTAGATAGGTGCTGATGATCCTAAAACGGCTGAACCGATCTTCATAAATTATAGTTAAGAACCACCTCGATCACGTCAGCTTTCAAAACAAAAAAACCGCATCATAATCGGTCCATTCGTTTAGGAACTACGATTCCACAGGCAGACACACAAATACACAGATACACACGTTAAACTTATAACACCTCTCTTTTTACGTCGGGGGTTAATAAAATGACAATTCTAAAACGAACTTTATTTTCACCCGACTGCGCCAGACCGAAAGGAGGGTAATGTTTTTCGAGTGTATGTATGTATGTTTATTCATTTATTTCTTTGGCACGCTCGCTTAAACGGCTTGATGGATTTTGTCGTTATATTCCTCTTGATCCCGTGAGTTACATAGGATACACAGGATACACTTGACTGGCAAAAAAGTGGGGTTAAGTTTTTAATTTTGGCGTGCGAGGTGTCGTTAGATTCGTATTGATCCCGTGAGTGACATAGGATACATTTTTACCTGACGGGCCAAAAAAGTGGGGTTAAGTTTTTAATTTTGGCGTGCGAGGTGTCGTTAGATTCGTATCGATCGATCCCGTGAGTGACATAGGATACATTTTTACCTGACGGGCCAAAAAAGTGGGGTTAAGTTTTTAATTTTGGCGTGCGAGGTGTCGTTAGATTCGTATCGATCCCGTGAGTGATATAGGATACATTTTTATCTGACGGACCAAAAAGTGGGGTTAAGTTTTTAATTTTGGCGTGCGAGTTGTCGTTAGATTTGTATTGATCCCGTGAGTGATATAGGATCCATTTTTACCTGACAGGCCAAATAGTGGGTTTAAGTTTTTAATTTTGGCGTGCGAGTTGTCGTTAGATTTGTATTGATCCCGTGAGTGATATAGGATCCATTTTTACCTGACAGGCCAAATAGTGGGTTTAAGTTTTTAATTTTGGCGTGCGAGTTGTCGTTAGATTTGTATTGATCCCGTGAGTGATATAGGATCCATTTTTACCTGACAGGCCAAATAGTGGGTTTAAGTTTTTAATTTTGGCGTGCGAGTTGTCATTAGATTTGTATTGATCCCGTGAGTGATATAGGATCCATTTTTACCTGACAGGCCAAATAGTGGGTTTAAGTTTTTAATTTTGGCGTGCGAGTTGTCGTTAGATTTGTATTGATCCCGTGAGTGATATAGGATCCATTTTTACCTGACAGGCCAAATAGTGGGTTTAAGTTTTTAATTTTGGCGTGCGAGGTATCGTTAGATTTGTATTGATCCCGTGAGTGATATAGGATCTATTTTTACCTGACAGGCCAAATAGTGGGTTTAAGTTTTTAATTTTGGCGTGCGAGGTATCGTTAGATTCGTACTGATCCCGTGAGTGACATTGGATACATTTTTACCTGACGGGCCAAAAAAGTGGGGTTAAGTTTTTAATTTTGGCGTGCGAGGTGTCGTTAGATTCGTATCGATCGATCCCGTGAGTGACATAGGATACATTTTTACCTGACGGGCCAAAAAAGTGGGGTTAAGTTTTTAATTTTGGCGTGCGAGGTGTCGTTAGATTCGTATCGATCCCGTGAGTGACATAGGATACATTTTTATCTGACGGACCAAAAAGTGGGGTTAAGTTTTTAATTTTGGCGTGCGAGTTGTCGTTAGATTTGTATTGATCCCGTGAGTGATATAGGATCCATTTTTACCTGACAGGCCAAATAGTGGGTTTAAGTTTTTAATTTTGGCGTGCGAGTTGTCGTTAGATTTGTATTGATCCCGTGAGTGATATAGGATCCATTTTTACCTGACAGGCCAAATAGTGGGTTTAAGTTTTTAATTTTGGCGTGCGAGTTGTCGTTAGATTTGTATTGATCCCGTGAGTGATATAGGATCCATTTTTACCTGACAGGCCAAATAGTGGGGTTAAGTTTTTAATTTTGGCGTGCGAGGTATCGTTAGATTCGTACTGATCCCGTGAGTGACATTGGATACATTTTTACCTGACAGGCCAAATAGTGGGTTTAAGTTTTTAATTTTGGCGTGCGAGGTATCGTTAGATTCGTACTGATCCCGTGAGTGACATTGGATACATTTTTACCTGACAGGCCAAATAGTGGGGTTAAGTTTTTAATTTTGGCGTGCGAGGTATCGTTAGATTCGTACTGATCCCGTGAGTGACATTGGATACATTTTTACCTGACAGGCCAAATAGTGGGTTTAAGTTTTTAATTTTGGCGTGCGAGGTATCGTTAGATTCGTACTGATCCCGTGAGTGACATTGGATACATTTTTACCTGACAGGCCAAATAGTGGGTTTAAATTTTTAATTTTGGCGTGCGAGGTATCGTTAGATTCGTACTGATCCCGTGAGTGACATTGGATACATTTTTACCTGACAGGCCAAATAGTGGGTTTAAGTTTTTAATTTTGGCGTGCGAGGTATCGTTAGATTCGTACTGATCCCGTGAGTGACATTGGATACATTTTTACCTGACGGGCCAAATAGTGGGTTTAAATTTTTAATTTTGGCGTGCGAGGTATCGTTAGATTCGTACTGATCCCGTGAGTGACATTGGATACATTTTTACCTGACAGGCCAAATAGTGGGTTTAAGTTTTTAATTTTGGCGTGCGAGGTATCGTTAGATTCGTACTGATCCCGTGAGTGACATTGGATACATTTTTACCTGACAGGCCAAATAGTGGGTTTAAGTTTTTAATTTTGGCGTGCGAGGTATCGTTAGATTCGTACTGATCCCGTGAGTGACATTGGATACATTTTTACCTGACAGGCCAAATAGTGGGTTTAAATTTTTAATTTTGGCGTGCGAGGTATCGTTAGATTCGTACTGATCCCGTGAGTGACATTGGATACATTTTTACCTGACAGGCCAAATAGTGGGTTTAAATTTTTAATTTTGGCGTGCGAGGTATCGTTAGATTCGTACTGATCCCGTGAGTGACATTGGATACATTTTTACCTGACAGGCCAAAAAGTGGGGTTAAGTTTTTAATTTTGGCGTGCGAGTTGTCGTTAGATTTGTATTGATCCCGTGAGTGATATAGGATCCATTTTTACCTGACAGGCCAAATAGTGGGTTTAAGTTTTTAATTTTGGCGTGCGAGTTGTCGTTAGATTTGTATTGATCCCGTGAGTGATATAGGATCCATTTTTACCTGACAGGCCAAATAGTGGGTTTAAGTTTTTAATTTTGGCGTGCGAGTTGTCGTTAGATTTGTATTGATCCCGTGAGTGATATAGGATCCATTTTTACCTGACAGGCCAAATAGTGGGGTTAAGTTTTTAATTTTGGCGTGCGAGGTATCGTTAGATTCGTACTGATCCCGTGAGTGACATTGGATACATTTTTACCTGACAGGCCAAATAGTGGGTTTAAGTTTTTAATTTTGGCGTGCGAGGTATCGTTAGATTCGTACTGATCCCGTGAGTGACATTGTATACATTTTTACCTGACAGGCCAAATAGTGGGGTTAAGTTTTTAATTTTGGCGTGCGAGGTATCGTTAGATTCGTACTGATCCCGTGAGTGACATTGGATACATTTTTACCTGACAGGCCAAATAGTGGGTTTAAGTTTTTAATTTTGGCGTGCGAGGTATCGTTAGATTCGTACTGATCCCGTGAGTGACATTGGATACATTTTTACCTGACAGGCCAAATAGTGGGTTTAAATTTTTAATTTTGGCGTGCGAGGTATCGTTAGATTCGTACTGATCCCGTGAGTGACATTGGATACATTTTTACCTGACAGGCCAAATAGTGGGTTTAAGTTTTTAATTTTGGCGTGCGAGGTATCGTTAGATTCGTACTGATCCCGTGAGTGACATTGGATACATTTTTACCTGACGGGCCAAATAGTGGGTTTAAATTTTTAATTTTGGCGTGCGAGGTATCGTTAGATTCGTACTGATCCCGTGAGTGACATTGGATACATTTTTACCTGACAGGCCAAATAGTGGGTTTAAGTTTTTAATTTTGGCGTGCGAGGTATCGTTAGATTCGTACTGATCCCGTGAGTGACATTGGATACATTTTTACCTGACAGGCCAAATAGTGGGTTTAAGTTTTTAATTTTGGCGTGCGAGGTATCGTTAGATTCGTACTGATCCCGTGAGTGACATTGGATACATTTTTACCTGACGGGCCAAATAGTGGGTTTAAATTTTTAATTTTGGCGTGCGAGGTATCGTTAGATTCGTACTGATCCCGTGAGTGACATTGGATACATTTTTACCTGACAGGCCAAATAGTGGGTTTAAATTTTTAATTTTGGCGTGCGAGGTATCGTTAGATTCGTACTGATCCCGTGAGTGACATTGGATACATTTTTACCTGACAGGCCAAATAGTGGGTTTAAGTTTTTAATTTTGGCGTGCGAGGTATCGTTAGATTCGTACTGATCCCGTGAGTGACATTGGATACATTTTTACCTGACAGGCCAAATAGTGGGTTTAAGTTTTTAATTTTGGCGTGCGAGGTATCGTTAGATTCGTACTGATCCCGTGAGTGACATTGGATACATTTTTACCTGACAGGCCAAATAGTGGGTTTAAATTTTTAATTTTGGCGTGCGAGGTATCGTTAGATTCGTACTGATCCCGTGAGTGACATTGGATACATTTTTACCTGACAGGCCAAATAGTGGGTTTAAGTTTTTAATTTTGGCGTGCGAGGTATCGTTAGATTCGTACTGATCCCGTGAGTGACATTGGATACATTTTTACCTGACAGGCCAAATAGTGGGTTTAAATTTTTAATTTTGGCGTGCGAGGTATCGTTAGATTCGTACTGATCCCGTGAGTGACATTGGATACATTTTTACCTGACAGGCCAAATAGTGGGTTTAAATTTTTAATTTTGGCGTGCGAGGTATCGTTAGATTCGTACTGATCCCGTGAGTGACATTGGATACATTTTTACCTGACAGGCCAAATAGTGGGTTTAAATTTTTAATTTTGGCGTGCGAGGTATCGTTAGATTCGTACTGATCCCGTGAGTGACATTGGATACATTTTTACCTGACAGGCCAAATAGTGGGTTTAAATTTTTAATTTTGGCGTGCGAGGTATCGTTAGATTCGTACTGATCCCGTGAGTGACATTGGATACATTTTTACCTGACAGGCCAAATAGTGGGTTTAAATTTTTAATTTTGGCGTGCGAGGTATCGTTAGATTCGTACTGATCCCGTGAGTGACATTGGATACATTTTTACCTGACAGGCCAAATAGTGGGTTTAAATTTTTAATTTTGGCGTGCGAGGTATCGTTAGATTCGTACTGATCCCGTGAGTGACATTGGATACATTTTTACCTGACAGGCCAAATAGTGGGTTTAAATTTTTAATTTTGCCCGTGCGAGGTGTCGTTACATTCGTATTGATCCCGTGAGTGATATAGTATATATTTTTACCTGACAGGCCAAAAAAGTGGGGTTAAGTGATAAGGAAACCAGGATCTGATGATGGGAGCCCAGGGAAATCGAGGGCAACCCTCAAATTTTATAGGCACGTTTTACGTGTTTCATATGTTTTCCAAAGCTATTAAAGTATTTGCGTCTGGCAGTCATCATCTCATGATGATGAACTGATGAAGAAAGTTACAACTCATTAACGGTTAGGAATTAGAGGATTCTTTAAATTTAGATAGATACGAAGGTACGCATAGACCGATAGTTGTATTCTTTCAGGTTATTCAGATGAGTTGATGATGGACGATTTAACTCCTTAACTTTCATGCTGCCGAGATGATGATGGAAGCCACAGGACTCTGTACCTTTTAATGAAACACATGCATTAAGATTTGATGAGTCCTATTAGCGAGTATGCGATTGGGTTTTACGTTGTTAGATAGATAGAATTATCACTAAAAATAAAGAAAATAAACTAAGTTTTAAAAAACTGAAAACCGACTTCAAAATAAAATTTACTCAAAAGTATGAAATAATATTATTATACTTAAATACACGACATTAACCAAAAATAACGAAATCAAAGGTGGGTACGAATTAAATTAGGGTCATAAATTTTTTTTGAGGTCGGTGTCAGCAAATCATTGAATCTAAAACATTTGATACGTAAGTATAGTTGTGTGCTGACACCGACCTCAAAAATAATTTAAGACCCTAATTTAATTCGTACTCACCTTTGATTTCGTTATTGTTGGTAATGTCGTGTATTTAAGTATAATAATATTATTTCATACTTTTGAGTAAATTTCATTTTGAAGTCCGTTTTAAGTTTTTTAAAACTTATTTTTATTAGCGAGTAGTCTATGACGCACTGTACGCGCCCGGTTCACTTTGGTGATTTACTTAGTTGCGTAGTCCGGCCGCGAAAGTGACCCGTTCACGCTAAGCGTTAGGTGTGAGACTCGCCTGCGTAGTGTAGCTGGTAGCCGATAGCACGCACTGGCCAAATGACCACTCAATAGAAAACTGATACTCGTAAATTGTGATCTTCTTAATGATACACATTTAATTTTAATATATATATATCGTACTATATGACGGATAGCACTTTTCACTGTATATTAGTTTTTTTTATGGTGAAATTCGGTTTAGACTAATTAAATCGCACAGTTTTGTTAGGAGCGTAAACCAACAGCTAAATATTGCACGTTCTACTACCGACCGACTGTACTTTTGCCCTGACCGACTGATTTCACATAAGTTTACTTCACAAAGGGTGATTAATTTTGGCCCTTCTTGTATACCTATCCAGCGACTTCACCCGATTGTCAATTTTACTAATAGTTAAACCAAGGCTTTGTACGAAACTTACACTGTTGACGGAGAAGGTCTCGACAGCCCCGCTGGTGGGGCGGCGCGAGCGCACCGTGACGATGCACGAGCCGCAGCCGCCTTCCCGACACATGGCCTTGGTGCCGGGCAAAGCCAGAGTGTACCGAATGTAGGCATTTAGGGAGGTGTAACGCGGGGTGGTGGTGTCCACTGAAATTATTAATGTCGGATGAGAATACATCATCATTGTCACATTAGCCGAAAAACGTCAACTGCTGAACATAGGCGTCCCCTAACTTGGCGGGTTTTGTCGTTGGGCGAGTTGGCGATACTACTTCGTGATACTGTTGCATAATGATTAATGAGGGTCGCCAGGCTCGGTAATTAAACTTACCCTCGTGTTTTAACACCCAGTCATATCGTACTGCAATTCCACTATTGATAAGCCCTTGGCATCATCTCACCTGATGGTAAGTGACGATGATGCCGAAGATGGAAGCGGGCTTGTACTGAATTTAGTGGGAAGATCGAAGTTAAAAGGGTAGGAAAAAATGTTCCCACTAAATTCCTAAATTCAGTACAAGCCTATAGTATTTAAACTTCGTCCGCGTGTATTTGATTTTATCACGCGGTTAACTGACAGCAAAAAATAAATGAATCAAAAATAAAAATTTTGGAATAATGCGTAAATCGTAGATAAAAAGAAAAACCAAAGCTATATATCGGAATCCGTATTGCATAAACCAAGTTACAAAGAAAACAATTATTTCCTAAGCCAAATAAGAGGAAAACAGTTTTCATTCACCACTCATCTGTGGTATAACTAAAATTCGCTGCAGCTTACGAAGTAACTAGCATCTCATCTGTGCTGAAGCGCTGCATTAGTTATGTCGTCTAATCATATATGTACCTAACTAAAAAAAACTATAATCCGACCGCACCAGTTTCTGTAATAAGTACTTATCTTTATTTTTATATACAAAAGTAAGATATTTACAGAAAACATAAACCTTAACTCCGAAACTAGGTAAAACCTGATTTCAGGATTTAGGTAATGAAATGACTGTGATGAACAATATTCAAGTTTAGAACAATAATAGTTCTAAATATTAACAATATAAAACAATATTAGTCATAAAAAAAAAAAAAAGTTCTCACGAAGATTTCAGTTAGTTGGGATGTGTGTGTTGTGTGTGTGTGTGTGTGTGTGTGTGTGTGTGTAAGTGTGTGCATGCGTGCGTGTGTTTTATGCTATTATACGAACATGAGCATGACAATGATTTTTTGGTACGAGCGTATGTGTATATAAAGGCGCTTAACTGCTTCTGCTGATCCTGTTCATGTCTTTCGAATCACCTGTAGAATGTACCTCCTTAGTCTCTTTATTTTCTCTCTCAGATTTAGGAGCTCAGCTCTTGTATGTGGAGAAATCGCCACTTTGCACGGTTCTGAGCCAGTGCCTTGAACTCTTTATTTTAGACCACCATTAATCAAATGAAAATACGTCAACGGCTGGTAATATTGATGTTTTTCCAGTAGAGTAGATACGAGTACCTAGATACCTTGCATGCGTATATAATGACTTTGGCCACGGCTACTTTACCTATACTTGAGAAGCGAATAGTAGGTAAGTAGCAAACAAATAGCTATAACGACCATCTCAATACCGACATGCTCAATCTTATGACAAAATTGTATGAAAATTGAGGACCATATTTAAAATGATATTTGTACAGGCTGATTTGTTTGTGAGAAAAAAATATTTTACAGCCACGCTGCGCTGTAAATAGGTAACTTACCTCCTTTCTTGCGTAGCCTTGACAGTCTCGCATACACAAATCAATAAAAACCGGCCAAGTGCGAGTCGGACTAGCACTCCTAGGGTTCCGTACCACCACACCTCTCCACACAACTACATAGTATAATGACAATGATACCTGTTCACATTACAAGCAAGCGACAAAAATATGCTTTTTTTTCTCATTCAGTTCGGACTCTTTAGCGCGAGTACGACTCACACTTGGCCAATTTTTATTATTTGTTGTTTTACTTGAGTATAAGTACTATAATCACACCAAGTTTCACGTTTGTATGGTATAACAGTTTTTACGATTGAGCTAAATCAAATATACTTCTAGACTTGAAAAAAAATATGTTTTTGTATGGAGACCCACCTTATTTTTTTACTTTTCCAAATTTTTTGTATTTGCTGTTATAGCGGCAATAGAAATACACATTATGTCAAAATTTCAACTGTTGAACTACTACGCTTTATGAAATATAGCACGCTGACAGACGGACAGACAGCGGAGGCTTAGTAATAGCAATGTACATATATTAGAGTACTAACATACAGTATGGACACTCCCTGTCGCTCCCTAGATTCCGACTTACCCCCTCGTCACCCAGATTGATACAGATTGGTGACAGTTTGGTTGTCGAACGTACAGGATTTCGCCGCCATTTTGTTTGTTCCGTCATTCCTTTTATGAAATGTCATTTCTGGCCCGTTGTATGAAGTGTCCAGGGTGTGGTAAGCGTACAAATATTACAGTAAGAGCGCGTGCCTTAAATGGCCTAAACGAATTTTGTCAGAATATCCAACATTACCACTTGATAGAACATCATTAATATATTATTTAGTAATTAAAATCAACCCAAAAATAAAATGAACTCCCCGCGGAGAATATAACCTTCTTGCAGGAGCGTCTAACCGTGTTCAATTTATATAAGGTACCTTTTAGGGTTCCGTAGTCAACAAGGAACCTTTATAGTTTCGCCATGTCTGTCTGTCCGTCTGTCCACGGCTTAGCTCAGACACGATTAGTACTAGAAAGCTGTAATTTGGCATGGGTAATATTAATCACGCCGATAAAAGTGGTGCAATAAAATTGTAAAGAAATATATTTTTAGGGCCCCTCCCCTACAAAGAAGGGGTGAATTTTTAAACCATTTTCCGATTCAGGGATAGGTTTGCGAAATATCAAGCTTTAAAGTGCTAATTTTTGTTAGAGTCTCGTACGTCCTCCCCCCACTAGTTAAACCGCTATTTTAGGACATCTAAAAAAAATTTAAATTAGAGGACATAATATAATCAAATTAAAAGAAAAACAATCACAGCTAAGTAGGCTTTCTTAGTTTAAGAGTAATAGTCAACCAACTTCAAATACTGTGCAGTTGGAAAAAGTTCATAGATTTTCCATACTTTTCATTTACCAACTGCAAATATAATTTTGTTGTTTTTTTAAAAAAATTGTATTTTGGAAATACTACGGAACGTGACGGAACCCTACTTTGCGCGAGTCCGACTCGCACATGGATGGTTTTTAGGGTTTTCCTAGACATACCACTTAAGGCTAAAAGTTTTAATGTTCTAAAGAAGCACGATGCGCGAGCCACCGTGGCCCTCAAATGCAAAAATGTACTTTTTCCGACCCCTCGTAAACTATGCATTTTTCCGGGACAAAAAGTATCCTACGTTGTTCTCCGCTCCTTTACTTTAGCTCTGTTCAGTGGTTCAGTAGTTTAAGCTTGGGAGACTAAGAAATAGACAGACATACTTTCAGATTTATATATAAGTGAAGCTATTAATGTTTTTCGATTGCGTAAATTTGATAAATAAATTTTGCGCCATTTCGGAGGAAATATTTTTTTTTTATTACAGTTAGGACCATAGTTTTCCCAGATATACCACAAATAGCATATTTAAGGTGTTTATAAGTGTTGTCGATGTAAAAAAAATGCATATTTACCCCTGGAAAATACTTTTAAAAAACTATAATTCAAAATTTCATTAGCATCGGCCAAGCAGTTTCTCTACAAATCAGGGATACGGACACACTAACATGCACACATATTTTTTTTTCCAGAACACTCCTTTTGGTATCTGTAGAGGAATACAGAGTTTAACGAAATTGGTGTAGGTCCAGTTATCTGGGGCTTCTACTCATCATACTAAACATTTTTGTTCTATAACTCCGCTGCAATCGCAAAAAAAAAAACTCTTCGTACTAATCGATCAACTGATTGACCGATTTTGTGCATTTTTTTATGGGTCCCTTTTTTTAGAATTGACTACAGGTTCCTTGGGTAAAGTTGTTCAGTATGATGAGTAGAACCCTCGGTTAACGTTAACACAGTTACAGTTAACTACATTTTTTTACATCCTCCTAATCGGTTTTTCGGACGATCATATAACGTTATATTTGCTTCTTGGTCACTCGATGGTTATTAATGGTCATATTAGATAAATTGTAAAGAAATATGGTGAAGTGGGTAACCTAGACTGGGAGTACTGCAATACAATCGGTGTACTGCAATAAAATGGGGGTACTGCAAGGCGCTATTCTAAGAAACAATTTTCATAATTGATTTATTTACACTAACACTTATTTTTAAATGAGGTTTACCTATCTACTTGCAAAGTTTCGTCAATATCGTTCAAAGGACATTTTTGGTAAAAAATAATAATTAATTTTTGGGTAAAATAGGATTTTTTCTCACGGACAGTAGCGCGCTCGGTCGAAATAACTAGTATCTCATTTGTGACTCGGTCCCAAGACAGTAATTAAATAAAAATACAAAATTGTAATAAGGACAAACTTGATTATCCTTTTCATAATAGATACCCATTCGGTTAACCATAATTGTATGGTATGGTAACCATTATCGTTGTTTGTTTTATGCGACCTCTTGATGTGTAGCTAATGGACTGAACCATTACGCCACGGCGTCCATTAGCTTCACTTCAAGATGTCGCGGGTTCGATTCCCTGCGTAGTCTAACTTTCTAAGTCTCGGTTTAGTTGCTGGAAGAGCATTTTCTGAGCCTGCCTGACTAGCTACCACCATCTTACGTAAGTCTTGCCGTTAACTATCATTGCTGCCTTCCTGCTTGAAGATGAGATAGCTAGTTCCTCATTGCGTTGGGGAATCTTGGTAAGCCCGCTTCCATCTTCGGAATTATCGTCACTTACCGATTGACCTGATGAGGTGAGATGATGCCTGGCCAATTATGAACTTAAAAAAACGGCCAAGTGCAAATCGGACTCGCGCACCTACTCGTAGGGTGCGCGATACGTATTACTACACTTATGTACGAGTATGTTGACGATTTCACAATTCAATTGAATTCAATTTCGATAGAGGCCCCTGTTAAAATTTAAATTTCACAAAAATTATAAAATTAATTCTAATGTTTACAGTATAAAGTTTTATACTTGAGCAAAAAACAAAACTCTAGTAACTGTTACATAGTAAATATAGTCTTTATTCTGTGGTAACTGTACGATTTATTTAAAAAATATACATTTTTAGAGGTTTTAAGTTCTTTATAGTAATGTTAAATTGAATTTAACTTCTTTTGAATTATGTGTTTCGAAAATCCAAATCGTACACTTACTATAATACCATTTCGTGTTTTGTTATATTTAAAAAGTTTCGTAACAACCGACCGGCCAATTCATTTTCGAGAAATTTTGGAATAATTGTTTTGTTAAGACGATTTTACTAGGGAATCTTAAGATTCCTGGAGCCAACCTAGAGCGGTCTTTTTAAATCCCTCCTATAAAAATTGTGCAAATAAGTGCAACAAAAAATCTTAAAAGTTAACAAAATTGATTTAAAATAATGTTAAAAATTAAAGGTAAGGTATAAATCATAAGATAATATAGCAATAAGGTACCAATTTAGATCGGTAATATTCATACCAACCGTTGCATTTTTTCCCGTTGACTGTGAACTCCACGCACGCAGCCGACATCGCGTAATGCAGTCCGCAAACTTACTGATATAATATACTTGCCTGCGTGTATAATATTTCATTTCTGCACGGATATTTAGATTTCCGTTTGTCTATCAGTCTGGTAATTACCATCATCCTTCGATACAGTTGCTGACACCCAGACTAGCACCTAACCAAACGGTACCGGGTATTCATTAATTTACAAATCCTTAGGTAACTAGAATAAAAATTCTTTTTTTTGTAGGTAACACAATCGATATTACATTACAATCTTCTTTTTATTCGTGTGAAGTGATCCCGTGTCATTATTATGCCTACTGTGCTACTATAAATTACAATGCCTCCAATATGTTATTTTTTTCGTATGACTAGTATTAGTCCAGTAAAAGAATGGCCCAAACTGGTGAATAGGTTCCTTCAAAAGTTAGTGACCTCCCCCCTCCGGCTCACCTTCCAGACGATCGTCAGGACTTTTAGTACTTTTACTTCCTAAGGACACTGAACAAGTTTCTGAAGGAATCGCTCAGGTACCTGCTTACGTACCCCACACCTCCTATATTGACCGCTGCTTAGATCTCGAAAACTACGAGATACAGAAAGGCGAGACATAAAGCCATAAAGTTAGTCCTTCCGAAATACGAAAATAAAATACTCAAGTGTTGTACCTTAGCCCTTCGTAAAATATGGCCCTTAGAAAAAGTGTTGAAATTCTACTAAAAATGCTTTAAATCCAGCATTACTCGGTCGGTCGGTCGGATTGACTTGATTTTTTTTTATAAAAGGTGTCCCTGGAAGTGTGGATCTAGACACACGATAGTGTGTCAACCAAGTTCGAAAAGAAAAGGGACACCGGCCGTGGTTTTAATACACGAACCATTGCGGGCCACTTTCGACCTACCCGTAACTCAAAAGGTTTGAACTTCACATTTGCGATTTTGTGTGTCTAGTAATACCCCCCATTTTTCATAAATATATCTATCTTTTACCAATTCTGAGATATCGACATTCGGAAATCACTATTTTTATGACTCACTGACTGACTGATTGACTCATCAAAATTATAGACCACTTTCAGCTGACTTAGAAACCTAAAATTTGGCATCGATGTAGATTATTGGACGTATACAAAGGAAAAATTCAAAAAAGTGTGAGTCTTACTCGCACACCAGCGGTTCCCTATCACCACTAATCATCAAAATATATAGACCACTTATAGGTGACTTTGAAACTCACAATTTGGCATCGAGGTAGGTTATTGGTCGTATACAAAGGAATATTACTTTAAATGGCCAAGCGTGAGTCCACTGCTCATCATAATATATAGACCACTTGCTGGGTAAACGCCAATGTAGAATATAATCGGATGGTGAAAACTTACCAAGTTTTAAAAAGTTGTTTTTTTTTCAGTTGAAAACCGTTGTACATTCTCTAATAATTAGAGAAGTCTAAGATAAATACTATAATTTGAAGTGCCGTACCTATGATTTAAGAAAACACTAATGGCTCGACTGTTTCGCAAAACAGCTGTTTCAAATAAACCGGTTTTTGCTAATTAATTTTTAACCATGGCACTCGAGTGGCTAAAGAACTTGGTACCAACTCATTTAGATCTGTGTAAATTTTTGTATCAAACTTGGCTCCCTTTTACATTTATGTTTTGCTGGGATAAAATTTAACAGGAGCATGGCGATGGCGGAGATCATTTCTAAACTTATTAACCCAATGACTATGTGTCCCATTTTTGACGGTTCATAAGTAATATAGCAGCATAGTAAAGAAACAAAAAAAATCTTAAAAAACTATCGAGGCTATCAGCTTCATTTTTTTCTCTCAATATTGTTCAATGATTTACCTTTCCTGAAGTAGTAGAAGTTTTAACCGCCTCCGTAGCTCAAAGGCAAAGTTCACAGGCTTTACACAGGAGGTCGCGGGTTCGATTCCCGGCGGGGTCAATTGTAAGACTCGGTTTGGTTGGTGGTAGGGCATTTTCTAAGCCCGCCTCGCTAGCTACCACCATCTTATCTAAATCTTGCCGCCAAATATCAATGTTGATATCATTGGTGTGTTCCGGCATGAAGATAAGATAGCCAGATTCTCCATTGCGTTGGGGATTCTTGGTAAGCCCGCTTCCATCTTCGGCAACATCGTCACTTACCACCAGGTGAGATGTTGTCAAGGGTTTACCAATTGTAAATAAAAAAAATGAAAAAAAAGTAGTACTTTTATACACCTAGCAAACGTCTGTTAATAAGATTTATTTCCAGATATGAATCAATGGGTTATTCTCATATTTTAAAAAGTTATGAATTGTTTAAACAAACAGGGCATATTTTCTTAAAATTTCTTATGAAAAAAAGAAAATATTTTTTTTATTTATACTCCCTTGAGAAACGGTTTGTTTTTGGTAAGTTATCTTAGTACCAGTTATATGATTAGTATTAAGTCAAAATAACTTTTTTTTCACTCTCATGTTTGAACGATTTGTTAGCCGTTGGTCTTATACGCAGTTCGTCCAAACAGCTACGAGTAAGATAGATGCAACATTGAAATGTTTTTTCTGTCTTCCAAATTTTCATTATTGACAACACTTATCAACACCTTACAAACCACCCCAATCTGGGAAAACTTTAAAACTGGTACCTGTCATACAAAATATAAGTTTTATAAACATTTTATCTCCAAAACGGGGCTCAGTTTTTTTATGAAATTTATGCAATCGAGAATTCTTACTAACAGCTGTAATATTCCATCAGTGGCATACCATTTCCTAAACATATCAGAAAACTCTAGAAAAGGTACCTCTCATATAATTAAAATAATGTAAGACACTCTTTTCCAGCTATGATTTTGATTTATTGCCAATCATACTGGTACCCAGATGGGTCATTCAACTTTTTCTTGCCAAAACCTGTCCCGTGCAAAGTTTTCGCAGTTTTGAATACAAAAAATGCCTTTTTTTTATTAATTTTGTTGTTTAATTAACACATAGGAACCATTGTCGTATTGTACAATCACTAAAACTTCATATTGTTTTTCAAAATCATGCAAAAAAAAAAATGTGACCCAGGTGATATTTTTAAAGTTTCATACTAATTTGCCCTGTCCCTTTAACATAATCATAATCAGTGTCATTGTAAAATTAGACATGTGTCACAGTTAAATGAGGCATGTGTGCCATAGTTATAGGAGACATGTGTCATAGGTAAACGAGCCATGTTTGTCATCATCATCATTACAGCTCATATACGTCCCCACCGAGGGGCTCGAGCCTACCCTGAATCAGGGCGATTAGGCCTTAGTCATAGTTAAATCATTATACGAGTGATGGAATGTTCGAATAGTTATACCAGTTTGATAGTATATAACATCTGTTTTGGGTACATACATATAGAAAAACAGGGTGTTTATTGTTACACGTTTATTTTCGTATCGTCAAAAATCAATATTAGTTAGTCCCAAATATAAACATATCTAGGTTGTACCTAGGCCACTTACAAACGAATTAGGTAGGTATAGGCCACACAAACTTAGCCACAAACAAAAATAATTCAGAATACAACAATTTTTATTGGAAAAATATACAAACAATCAATTCCAAAACAAATAATGTCAAATAAATACTAAAAATAAATGAAACTAGGTACCATAATGTTTTTTAAAATCAAAATCATGTCTCAATAACTAAATAAAATCCTTTACATTATAATTATTAATTATCAATACAGTTATCGTATCAATAATCTATACACAATTATATTAACAGGTATGTGTTACGCAAAAAGTGCAATCCATATATTTATTACATAGTACAATATTGTTTTATTTATTATACAAATAATCAATTAGTAGTCACGCAGTCTACTGGTATATCTAATGTACAGATCTTCATTGTTATCAACAAGTTATCAGTTTAATAATAAATTCATAAATAATACTAACCATAGTTAAATAAATAAAAATGTGAAGGTCGCGGGAAGCCTCTGGATGCCGGCAGCGCAGGAACGGTCGTCAGGGTGGGTAATCCTTGTGGGAGGCCCTTGTCCAGCAGTGGACATCTTTCGGATGATATGACGACGATGAAATAATGCTAATACGAAAATAGAAAAAGTGATGAGTAGGTATAATATTCTTATGTTGAAATCACTCACCAAAACATAAAATTTAATAACTTCAGCAACTACGGCATGTTAAGTATTTCATGTATTTTTCTGATTGGCTCGTTTATTTATACATTTGTTGTCTAAATTGAAATTGAAAACCAATTGTTTCGTATATTTGTACATTTGTACAAACATACGAAACAGAGTTTTAATTTTAATATTCACCAACGTGTAGGGGCCACCAAATTATTCAATTTTAATGTGCTCTTTAAATAAAATGTGTGAAGCAAGAAAAACCGTATCTCATCTTATAGGTAGATTTTATTTCATTTAGGTTCACCCGCGTGGATATCGTTTTTGTTCGAATCGTGAAAAATTTCATTAAAAACTACTCAGCTTTTCCTGAATTTTCTAATTTTCTTGGCGAGCGGGTCGCGGTATTTTTTTCGTTAAAAAACTTCCCAGATGCCATGCGCGCAACAATTAGCCAAAGTTTAATCGTAATCGGTTAAGTTGTCTAGAAGTTAAACGATCACTAACAGACGAACACAAGATTTCTATATATTATAAAGATTTTCTGTTGAAAAATTTTCGAAACAGGAGTACATACCATCAATAAAGTAAAAAAGATCCGTTAAGAGGAATTGAAACAATTGTGGCGGGAATATCCAAACTTCAAAAGTCATAAAATAGGCAAAAAACAAAAAGATTATACCAAAAACAATGGGTTCACTGAAGACAGCAATATGATACATAAGTAGTAATTGTGGGTGGATACTGGTCCTAAAATTTTTTTTCTACGCTGTACACAAATCGTACAGAACCTATTCGGCTATCAAGCCAGCACCAAGTATTTTGTGCTTACAAAATTTTTAAACCTAATCGAATAATACCAAATATGTACCCTCTAACCGATAGTCATCGAATGTAGTGGGATGTTAGTCAGTGAGATGCTTCTAGCTATCTAGAGTTAGTCTTAAACTAGAACACTTGATTTCGATGAAGTTTTTAAAAAAATCAGTCGTATTTAAAGATCCAAGTTAGTATAGCTATAATTTTAGTTATAAAAGATTTCAAGAAACTTTCAATCAAGCAACAAACTATTTTTGGATATTAGCTGTGTTAGACATATATTAAATTGCTTTTAAAATACCACATTAGATTTGGCTAATAATACTCATAAATGTGATGTATTTGATGTTATTTGGACAAACATCTACCTAATCAATTTGGAAGGCTTGACACTGGTTTGACTTACAAGCTAGAAAAAAAAATAGGTTTGAAGTAAGCACGAAACGCAAAAATGAGATTCATAGTCTTAATAAAAATAAAGAATGTGTTGTATAAAATTGAGTATTCATGTTACATTTTGTTTTAAACTTAAAAAATTCTAAGTTTCGTGTGAGAGAACTACATATAAAAAAACCTACAGGCCCCTATCTGTAGGAGATGTTCCGCCCTCTATAGGACACAATACCTAAATAGCAATGTATACCCTGCACTTTGTTTAAATAGCTCCACAAAATGTAAAATTGGCGTATACTTTACATAAAGATAACATTCCACTAACAGTAAAAATAATTAATTAATTACCGATATTTGGAACAGAATCTACATTATTTTGTTGTAAAATAAGGTAAAAAATTCGCTAGTTTCTAAACACAAGTATTCATTTAACTAGGTATTCTGGCATGGCAATCAATAGCTTCGCATCGCATAAATACAGTAGTAATATCTGAAAGCAGCACGGAATTATGAAATTAATAATCATTTTGATAAGAAATGTAACAATAGTTCCGAAAAACAAATTTAAAATGAGCTTGTTGCATATTACTGTTTCAATAGTAAGTTAGCGACAACTTTTGGTTCTTATAAATATTCGTGAACTACCGAATAAAATAATAAACATCCGAAGTAAATATTGACTTGCCGAAAAATAATATTCTGCTTTAGGAAAATTCAGCGGGGATCAAGGTGGGAGGACAAGTTGGGGGTTGGTTAAGTAGCGAGGAACGAACCTACAAAGGTTTGACATGACAGACACTTGGGTGGCGGATCTGAGTTGAGCGAGCGAAGCCAGCGATAGTAGGTTCCCCCTGGGTGGCGGATCTGACTGCTCGCCCAGCACAGCAATCCAGCACAGTAAAAAGTCACATCTTGACGTTTAAGAAATTTCAGTATTTTATTCGGTAGATTCCGTGTAATTTATTAGAAAGCTTTTCGGTAACTTAGTATTTTTAGTAAATTATATGTATCACACCAAATAAATTATGTATACCAAACTATTGTTAGGCAAATACAAGCGAACAATATAAAAAGCTGAATTTATTAATTAGCTACAAAATATGAGGTATATTTTAATCGTTACATAGCTGCTAAGTGTCTACAATAAGTTTTGGTGGAATGGTACATACGACACAAACACTTTGGACCATAATACCGAACGACTGTACAAGGATTGTATAATCCTCCCAGTTAAAAACACACACTTTCGTCAGTCGACACTGCACCTTAAGTCCTTACAATTCGGCTTTTAATCACGCAACACTGCTATCTTGTACGTGACTTCGTTTCTTCTCGGTCCTATGATGATCTGGGGTAGACTTTAATATGTCAGGTTGTCCGTGAGATAGTACTCTGGCGTCCACGTGTTGGTTAAATGTTGACGTGTGCGAGCTAAGAGTAAGGGTTGCGTTTCTATCGGAGCCCAGAGTCATAGTGGTGGCATGGGAGTTCAATGTGTTATGTCCAGTGGTGTGATGCGTGTGATGGGATTGGCTTAAGTGTGTGTGTGGTAGAGTGGAGGGGCTGGAGTGCGGGAGGGTGGAGTTGGGTTTGCGTACGGAGCGGTGGCTGCCGTTTCTAGTGAGGGAGTTCATTAGGGGTGTCCCGGGGCCGCCAGGTCGCTGTAAAGCGTTCTTGTAGTCTGCTATTAGATGGGTCAGCTCGGCCATCTGAAAGTATTGATTGTAAAAGTTACAAGACCGTTATGAAACTAATGCGATGCAATAAGATTCATTTTAAGAGCAACTGCGTTGAAAAATATATTAATTGCAAACAAATGGTACATAAGGTTACAAAATAATTATTTATTTAACAAGGGGACTAGGTAATATTTTGTTCCAAGGGCGTTAGTTTGAAAACTGAGCTTAGCGAGGAGTTCAACATACGTCTTCTGAGAATAAAATATTTTGGCCCCGAGTGATACACACAATTTTTTATTACAACTACGAGAAAAAAAAACTACTATGTAGGTACCTATATAGGCGTTGGTTTGAGCGTTCTGTCTTCTGATTGGCCCGCGGACGTATCAGAGCACGAACGCAAACCAATCAGAAAGGAGAAACAAAACTTTCTACAGGGAGCAAAATTATTTTATTTTATTCGAAATAAAATAATGTTTTATTCAGTAAAATTTGTTCTCTTCAATATTTAGGGTAATCTTCCTGCAGGTTGGGTTCGTTCCTTCCACCCTGTATAAAAATTAATTACCACATGTATGACGGTGCATCACTTTAGAACGGCTCGACCAATTTGTGTATTTTTTTGTTGTTGTGTTCGTAATTGTCAGGACAAGGTTTTTATATACCAAAAAAACTCCGCGCAGCGAGGGCGAAGCAGCGGGCAACTATTCATTGGAATCAGGCCTGTTAAATTATAAGCGAGTGTGTGCAGTGGGAATCCTATTATTTTGTTTTCGGTACTTAAATCATTAATACGACGCAGCGAACAGTAGCCATCTTGACCAACGACACAAATAGATTAAAACATGCATAGACAAGAATAAGGGTAAGCATACACATTAAACTTAACAGGGCCGTCCATTACCAAATTTCAATATTTAGTTGGTATGGTAAACGAGTTTCGGTATGGCCTCAAAGGGGTTTGAAAGTTATTGGCATACTGAAGTATATACAAACAGTCTTAATTAAATTCAATTTCACTACAACCTGTCACTAATCCTTCTATACTTATATATATACAAATACTTACTTTCGGCTTATTGAGACTAATCAACATCTTGTGGACAGGACTGGTGGCATCGTCCGCATCTATGAGCATCATCAAGTCATCCTGTCAACACAATAATGTCACGTCAATGAAAATTTAAAATTCAAGCTACAGTTTGAGTAACATATTTGTAATCATCTGGTTTTAGCCCGTACCACAGTAGATAAGTATTTTTAGTATAAGGAGACGAGGAAATACTTAGTGAAAGGTAACATTTTTGGAGAGGGGTTTTACTCATAAAAATGAACAACTTTTATTCAACAACATTGTTGACATTCAAAAAAAGACGTCACACACAAATCGACCAGCTGATTCGCCAAGTCTGTGTGGGATGTCCAAAACTTATGATGATATTTCAGCCACCTTGAACAACAAAATTTGTTCAGTTTCCATGAGTAGAACGCCCCCATAATAAACCTCTACTAAAAGCTACCTACATCTCTCTTCTGAACTTCACCTCAAAATGTAAAGACGGTCTCATAGAAAATATATGCATAACACGACGTCATAGGAACTATTCAATGAAACAGTCTCTAGAGTGCATTTCATCAATCATTCATTAGAGTGTGTTCATATGACATCATGTTGGCTAACCTGTCTGTTTTGTATATATTTTCTATGCATAGCGGACAGGTTAGCCAACATATTCTTCTTCTTCTTAGCGTGTCGATGGCAGCCAGAATTTAGCCCAGAATTTGGCCACGTTAACAGCATTATCAGCCGCTGTCATGAGGTCTTCCTGCGTGCAGATGTAAGGGCACGCAGAGCACGATGTTAAATGTGTCATCGTTTGAACTGCACCGCCATTATATTTACGTCATATGATCTATTTGCAGAAACGCACTTTAGGTGACATTGCAACGTTTCCAGGTGGTCGTTTTTAGACGCAGTCAAAAGCATCATGCTTTTAGCCTACTGTACTTCTGTTAGATTTATAAAATTAATCAGTAAATAATAAAATAAAACAATTTTAATAACAATTTCTCGCTTCTCAGAGGATATATGTAAAAATATAAAATGAGTATGTTAAAAAAACTGGTAAAGTGCAGGTCGGACTCGCACACAAAGGGTTCCCGTACCATCGTAAAAAACACGTTTCTTTAATTTTCAATTTTATTTTATACTAGCTGTTTCCCGCGGTTTCACCCGCGTGGACAACGTTTCTATGACTTTTCGAGGGTGCGCAGTGCGTGGTAAAAAGTAGCCTATGTCTGAATCCAGGTCCTAATCTGTCTACCTACCAAATTTCAGCCAAATCCGTTCAGTAGTTTTTGCGGGAAAGCGTAACAGACAGACAGAGTTACTTTCACATTTATAATATTAGTAGGGATTAATTGTTGTTATACCGACAATAGATATACACACTGTGAAAACTGAACCGTCCACCTATTACGGACAGACGACGGACGGATGGACAGCGAAGGTTTAGTAATAGGGTCCTTTTAGCACCATTTGGGTACAAAACCCTACAAACTATATCAGGCCCATTACCTCAATGTTACTAAACGACGATGAGTCTTTATTACCTGTAATCCCCCGAAGAGTCCTATGGAGTTGAGCGCGTACCGTCCTATGACGGACATGGAGGCAAGCTCTAGCACCGTGACCCCTTCCTCCGATACCGCTAGCCACACCATTGACAAGTCCGGCTGCTTGATCTGCAATGGCAAGTACATATGTCGCATGTCAATCACACTAGCACCTTGTAAACAACAGACCTAGGCCTGTAACTCCAGTAACAAAACTAAATACGAGAAACAAGATGGCGTTAGTGAGCCAAATTACAGACAAAACCTAAATATTTGTACTCGTGGTAATAATCAGAGGAATTTGTGTCGTTCACACCAGTACGTGGCTACGTCTTAAGTGTAAACTTGGAAAATGTATTTTTTTTCCAACGGAAAACTTAATAGAGCTCAAAATATTAATCATAATAAGTGCAGCATAAATAAAATACTGGAGAACGAAGCTAGATTCTCTAAATATTATTACCACATGTGGAAATATTTAAATTATTCTATAGAATAAGTAACTTTTGCCAGCGGCTTCGCTCGCGTGAACATAGTTTCTATGACTCACGCCGAGGGTGCGCAGAACGCGGCTCGCGAGCGTGAAAAAAGTAGCCTATGTAGCCTAAGTACAGGTCCTAATCTATCTACCTACCAAATTTCATCAAGATACGCTAAGTAGTTTTTGCGTGAAAGAGTAACAGTAAAAGTATAGTAAGAGTAAGAGTAAAAGTAGCCTATTGTGGTAATACAGGTCCTAATCTGTCTACCTACCAAATTTCATCAAGATACGCTAAGTAGTTTTTGCGTGAAAGGGTAACAGTAAAAGTATAGTAAGAGTAAGAGTAAAAGTAGCCTATTGTGGTAATACAGGTCCTAATCTGTCTACCTACCAAATTTCATCAAGATACGCTAAGTAGTTTTTGCGTGAAAGAGCAACAAACATCCATACATACAAACTTTCGCGTTATTCTATATCGGGGGGATCTACGAGTATAATGTTTTTTTAACATAACAACGTAGGCCGTATGCCTCCCGGCTTAGAATAGGGCCATGCCATCTCTTCATGTGGGTGTCGTAAGAGACGACTAAGGGACTAAAACGGAGGGTAGGCTGCAGCGTCCTTGCCGCGTGATGTGCCACCACATCGCACACTGCGATCGCCAGCCCGCCACCCGCCACCCGCCTGCCACGCGTGGCGATAGCGGCAAAACCCCCAACTCGGGAAAGGCCTATGTCCAGCAGTAGACGCCTGTGGTCTGATGTGGTGAACATAACAATTAGTTTAGAACACATACTCTCATAGCGGTAGCTATATGCAATATAGAATGCCAAAAATTTTAAATGAATTACTTAGATAACTTTAAGCCATCTTACCCTAGCTTGGAATAGTGTGGCTCCAAAGAAAGGCCATTTCCTCGTGCAGTTGAGGTATATCCGCACACAGTCCGCTGTACTCCGCCCTTTGAGCGCTATCCATTTGGACCGAAGCTTTTCCTCCACATCCCTAAAAAAAAAAACTCTGCGATAGTGACAATAAAAGCACACCTACAAACAAAGGCGAAGCAAAATTAAGTGTAACAGGTGCTACACTTCCAAACCTAACTCACAACGTTTCGCACGCGCAATTCGCATGCAGGTGTCGGCACGAGTACGAGTTATGAGCGCCGCACCGGGCACAATGGTGATGGAAGTTGATGTTATCGGTTAAAATAAAATAGGTTGCGCGTAGGAAAAAGCATCGTTCCAAACTCGAGCCGGTTTTGTCGCGAGTGACGATACACTGGCAGAGGGAGGCTGTCGTGTCGCGTCTTGCTTAGTAATAGTTAGTATTCTTTGCTAAAAGCTAGGAGGGGGTTATTCCGTAGTAACTTGGTAAGTAGTTTGTTGAAAAATTTTTGTGATTATTTCGCGGAGCACCAATCGTATCACTTAGACAGATGAAAATGATTGGTTTGCAGTTAGTTGGTAGTCAAATCTCTGGCATGTAGATACAGTTACCTGCGTTTCGATTACTCAAATTGCAATAAATCCTTTTTTTATCTCGATGTTTCCATATTTTTTCCTCTAACTATAAAAACTAATCACCTCAATTTGTTATCCTATAAGGATAACATCTGTGGGCTGGTAGTTGTTTGTGTTGTGTGTAAGAGGCAGAATAGTCTCCCATATCTAACTGTGCCATTTCTCTTGACATATGAACTTACCTCAACTCGTCATTGCTGAGCCCAGCCCGGTACCTATACGGGTAGAACCTATGGGCCAGTGGTTGGTTGTGCTGAGTGTTGGAGGCGGAATAGTCGCCCATGTCCAACTGTGCCATTAAAGCGCCAAGTTCAGCCGCTAGCTCGCGAGTCACTGGGAAGCGGCCGGCCACAACTGGGAAACAACACGAAACTGTTATTATATAAACTACGACAAAAAGCTACATTGACACGGTTTTATGCTCAGTTTCATATTTGTCCGTTCGGTACACATTTCGGTATACATACATATAATTCCAGATGATATGTATTAAACATAGCTCAGAAGAGGATGACAATGCAGTTATGAAAAAAATAACAAGACTAAAATAAAGTAGAAAATAATTATTAAAGTCATCATCATTACAGCTCATATACGTCCCCACCGAGGGGCTCGAGCCTACCCTGAATCAGGGCGATTAGGCCTTAGTCGACCACGCGGGCCCAGTGCGGGTTGGTCGACTTCACACACAACCTTCGAGTTTCTTCGCAGGCGTGTGCAGGTTTCCTCACGATGTTTTCCTTCACCGTTAAAGCAATCGGTAAGTATGTACGTAAGTTTTTGAAAAACTCATTGGTACATTGGCCGTCCAGATTTGAACCCGGTACCTCTGGTTAGATGGACCGAGTCGTTACCGGTTGAGCCACCGACGCTCCACACTTATTAAAGTACTTTTTTAAATTTGACACTTTTTTCAAACGGACTAAAAAGTAATAAAATATATTTATCCTTATTCATAAGATTTATAAACGTGTGACGCATGCAGTAGATAATTGATGCATGAATAGTTTACCTTAGTCTATTGCATGCGCCCAACTTTTTTTTTGTTTTTAATTTTTACTCCATTTTAATTACTTAAAAAAACACTAGAAGCAGGTAAATCGACAATTTTACTTTTGAAGGCTGGATTTAAGTTCTGTTCATAGTTGGGGAGCAGGGTCATTACTCGTTCCTTTCCCTCTAATATGGTTGAGAGGAGCGATGGCTGACTCTCGCGTTATACTCGTGACCGGGTGCTGTCCGTGTGAACTGTCCTACACTTGTCAAAGGCATTCATGAAATTCAATGATTTTAATGTATAACTTCTCGTGCCCTATTCCTATTTTAAAGGATCATTTTGCAACCTCCAATCAGGCTTTCAAGACCAAGTGCCGATAACAGTTGACCTATGGACCAGCCTCCCGAACAAGCCAGTTCCCGCAAAGGCTTTAGTACCATAGATCACATACATACGCTTATATTATACAGAAAACCAAAGAGTACAATCAATCATCAATCAGCCACAATGTTTAGCGTTCGTGGACTATGAGAAAGCCTTTGATTCGGTCGAAACTTGGGTTGTGTTACAGTTTCTGTAGCGGTGCCAATTGACTATCGATATATCGAGGTACTGAAGTTTTTATATGAAAACGCCACCATGTCGGTTCGCCTCCAGGATCTAAACTCGAAACCTATCCGGCTGCAGCGAGGGGTGAGACAAGGAGACGTAATATCTCCGAAACTGTTCACCGCCGCCCTGGAAGATGTTTTTAAGCTTTCGGAATAGGGTGGATTTGGCATCAATATCAACGGCGAGTACATCAACCAACTTCGATTCGCTGACGATATCGTGGTCATAGCTAAGACTATGGACGACTTAGGCACAATGCTCGATGGCCTCAGTAGAGCCTCTCAACAAGTAGGTCTTAGTTAGAATGACCATGGACAAGACGAAAATTATTTCAAACGTCCATATCGCACCTACTCCTCTAAAGGTTGGAGGCTCTATACTCGAAGTTGTTGCCGAATATGTGTACCTGGGACAAACAAAAAAAGTTAGGTAGGTCCAACTTCAACTTCGGCTGGGCAGCATTCGGGAAGCTACGGAATATCTTCACATCCCAAATACCGCAATGGCTCAAGACCAAGGTCTTTGACCAGTGTGTGTTGCCAGTGATGACATACGGAACTGACACATGGTCGCTTACTATGGGCCTCATAAGGAGGCACCCAAAGGGCAATTGAGCGTGCTATGCTCGAAGTTTCTCTGCGTGATCGAATCAGAAACAAGGAGATCCGCAGGAGAAACAAAGTAATCGACATAGCTCTCAGAATTGCTAAACTTAAGTGGCAGTGAGCGAAAGAGATCCGTGCCCCCGCAGTGGGGACGTTAAGGTTGGTATCGACGTATGCACTCACCTTGTTGGTTAACTTGGTAACAAAGAAGCAATCTCTCCTTGTCGGTTTCAGTTCGCACGGAGCTCTTGAAGTAAAGCCTGTTCCTGTACGTCAGTCGGATTACCCGAGAGTTCTCGAACTTTCCCGAGCCTTTCTCACGGAGCGCCGTCTCCCATTTCGATATTATATCACATAGCTGGAAAGAAAAGACATGGTTTTACAAATCGTATAATAGAGAGCAGTGAAGTAATTGTATTGATGACTGCATCAATAGTTGTCTGTGTAACAAGGGGACAAAGTGATGTTTTGTTCCAAGGGCGTTAGTTTGAATTCTGAGCTAAGCGCAGGATTCTATAGTACATATAGTATCTATATGATTCTATATCTCGCTGCGCGTGCGTTCAGGAATCTAGAGTAGAATCATGAGCTTAGCGAGAAATTCAATACGCGTCGCTCGAAAATAAAATATTTTGACCCCGAGGTCACAGAAAATTTTTCATCACAATTACTGTTAGGTTTGCCGCCAAAACCTAACAGACTAATAACTTTTTCATACGTTATGCCTTCGACCTCTTTGGTTAACTGCACATACTAACCTTGTCGCAGAGGCTGCGAATTCAGAGCGCACTTTTATGTTGGTGAGTATTAACTTTCGTTCACTCACATGACTTTTGTATGATAGCAACACTGAAATATGATTGGAAGGAATGATTTTCCGAACAAATAGTTTTTGACAACTTTTGCGTGAAATATGATTGGAAGGAATGATTTTCCGAACAAATAGTTTTTGACAACTTTTGCGCCAATCGCGGGAGACATTATGTTTTTCGGTGCGCGTGGCGAGAGGGATGTGTAGTGCGTCTGCTCGTAGTGCCTTTAGCACCAAGATGTCCCGGTGAGTCGTAGCCATAATAGATATCGAGTTAGTTTAACTGCGATGGAGCGACCTCATGTTAGGTAACCTTCGGGTTTTAACCTCGATGAGTAACTGTGATCATGGCGGGTGTTCCGGGTTGGTGTGGGCACTAAGATCGTTGCTATCTTGTTGGGCGTGTGGCAGGAATAAAGGGGAGGTTTGGAGTTCCTACAGGGGTATAGCCCCATCGCGAAGCTTGGCTTAGGTTATTATAGCAAGCTTAAGATTCAGGCAGCGCGCGCAGCGCGTTGTACCTTCTTACGTAAGACTCCGTTATGCCCCCTACGGCTAGGGGGCTTCGTAGTCGTTACGTTGCGTGATAGGAGCGGATAGCGGTCCGGCTTCTTAGTACTCAGTGTCCTGTGGAGGTTTGGTAGAGCGCGGCTCAGGCCATATCCATCATGGTGATGATGGCTCCACGGAGACACGGTCTCCCACCTAAGGACACAGCATCGGGAGAACGAGGGGTTCGTCTCGAATATGATCATGGAAAAAGTCGGCTAATATGACGTTGCTTCCATCGCCGTTCGTCTAATATTACATTGCTATTTTACTTCATATCATGTAACTACTTATATCGCGGTTTTCATGTTATTATCGTTACACCCTCACATTTCGCCGCGATATAATGGTGGAGGTGGCTGTTCGATATGAACCCTTTCATTCGATCTGAACAGTTACCTACCCGCGAAACAAAAAAAAAAAAAAACAAAGATAGACTAATTTGTTAAGGTCACCTTGAAACGACTTTTGTTTTTTGCGGGTGGTCCTCTGGGAGGTCGCTGTGTTACAGTGGCTGGGAGGAAGAGCGGGGACTCAAGAGGAGGCTGTGTCAGATCTGTGTAGTTAAAACACGGATCTACTCACCCTTTATACGTCCATGATGAAGCTTGATTTACCTATATTTCTTTCTCGCTTACGCCTTAATATTTATTTTGTTTTCTATTTACACATTTTCGATTTTCGCGCCGTTGTGTTTTACATTTTGATTTCTGCGCATACTTTTGTCATTTATACTGTCGATTCTCATACAGTTGCGTTTTGTTACGATATGACTATTACCAAAGATGACCTATTATGTGTTTTTTTATACCCATAGAGGTTTTAATCGATTTAGAAAGATCGATTCCGTTTTTTTCTTGATGTGTTCGAAATTATAAATAATAATAAAAAAATGTGTTGTTTTATTTTATTTTACTCTTTGTGTACTCCTTGTTTAACTCCCTAGATTTTTTACGCCACGATGATGACACTGCGCGGCGTCGTCACAGTGAGACGGATTATTTAACGTGTAGGCTGTTTGGCTCAATCCATTGCCCATTGAGTCGTAAAAAAAAAATCTGCTCTTGTCTATGATGTTTACCGTGTTTTGCACCGTGCACGTGTTTAGCTTTGTAAATTAAAGTGCGTGTGGTGAAAATTTAAGTTTTTTGTGAAAATACACCGTAAGACGTTGGTACTTGTGTCTGTTTCGTTGGCAATTACTATTCTGCGAAAAAAAAAAACTCAGTTTCAAACAGCCAGGCAAGGTTTCCTTTTGGCAAATCGTCAGAAAACTTGAGGTAAGTTTTGCTGCAAAGAAAATAACATACTGAAGCGATTTCCTTGAATGAAATTACAATTGTTCTTCGTGAGATCCTTCCATTACCTCGTCACACAATTGTTCCAGGTGACGTCTCTCTAAGGAAACCAAACCAGTCAGGATGGAAGACCTACTATTGCGTCGACTTAAACTTCGCCGTGATCGGCTAGTAACACGAGTCGGAGTCACCGAGACAGAATGTGCAGCTGGCGTTGACATGATCAGCTTACCAAGGCGCATCCTGGACTTGAAGAGCTTCATTGACGCGCTAGATGCTGAAACGAAGTATTATTTGGACAAAACTCAGGCCCCAGACCAAGATACAGTGGACGACTGTTTAGACCAACAAATAAAAGCAGAGGACCTGCTTGTGAACCTACAAAAGTGTGCAGCAAGCAGACCTGTTCTGAACGTCGCTACCACAACATCCACAAAACTACCAAAAATGGAATTGCCAAAATTTGATGGATCCCAAACACAATGGTGTGAGTTCTGGGACAAATTTGAAAGTAATGTCCACAAGAAGAACCTACCAGATGTCGAGAAGCTGTCTTATTTGCTAAGCTGCCTAACAGGAACAGCATCCAAAGCAGTGGCTGGACTGTCTACAACTGCAGCCAACTATGATATTGCAGTCAACATTTTGTTAAACCGTTTCGGGTCTCGTTCATTGCAGATAGATTCCCACTATACTGCACTCTCTAATCTCCCAAGGGCCCTAGATTCTACAGAAAGCTGTAGGACCACATTAGACTCCGTCGAACACCATATGAGAGTACTGGAAACTTTGGGAGAGCCCATAGGGGGCAACCACCTAAGAGCCGTGGTATTAGGTAAATTTCCGGAGAAGGTCTTGCGTGAACACCATCTCATGGGCGAGGAAGAGGACAACACCATGGCTACCATACGAAAAAACCTAAACCGGATCGTCTCCGCTATGGAAAGGTCATCGATCCTACAATTGGAAGTGAAGGAGCCTGACAGCATTCCGGGACCGAGCACAATAGGCGCTCTTTATGTCAAGGCAGTGCCGGTATCTTCCAACTCAAGAACTAAACAGAATCACAACTTGCGACAGGCCCAAAAGAGGAAAGGTAACACTAATAATGAAAACCAGGCAAACAAGAAGCCTAGATATGGGAGGACTTGTGAGTTCTGCGATGGCAAACATTATTCTGACCAGTGCCAGAAATTCAAGACCCTAAAGGAGCGTAAAAAACAGCTGCAGAATAAATGTTATCTATGTTTTGCATCTGGTCACGGCATCAAGTCCTGCAAAGTGGGCAAGAAATGTGTCTACTGTACGAAGCTACACCACCGAGCTTTATGTCAACTGAAGATCGATGGCAAGGCGAACACTGTGGCCACGAAAGTTCCTGAGAGCCAGGGTAACTTGTATGGAGACAACCTAGATGTAGAAGGGGTATGTGTTCGCAGCCTGGCGACTACTTACACACTTTCCTTTTTACAGACGGCAGTGGCACAAGTCAATAAGAAATCGTGCAGACTCCTTCTGGATTCCGGCAGCCAGAGGAGTTATATCAGTAGTTGGATGGCACGGATACTCGGATTGACACCAGATAAGAAAGATCTTCTTCTTGTCTACACATTTGGAGCTAATGAACCTAAGGAGATGATAAGCCCATCAGCAGAAGTAACACTGGAGACCAAACGTGGAACAACACGAACAATACAAGTAAATGTTGTACCTCATATTACTGAACGAGTACCAGTTGCCACCATTGGTAAAGAAGCTGTTGACTTCATGGCTGATGACGATTCGGTGGGCGAAGCAATAGACATGCTAATAGGTAACGATTTTTATTTCTCATTTATTACCGGAGAACCAATCAAAATCAAAGAGCATGTATACCTCGTCAATTCTGAGTTTGGGTGGCTGGTTTCTGGTCATACTGTAAATAAAAGGGAGGAAAACACCTTGTCAGTGATCACATACTGTCAATGCCATCAACCTGGTTGTCCATACTTTACAGAACCAGACTTGCCCCTAAGAGATATTGACATGAAGTTCATGTGGGCCCTGGAGAGTATAGGAATCGTAGACTCACCCAAAAGTACCAGAGAAGAGGAGGCTGTAAAGCATTTTAATGAAACCACTAGATTTGTTGATGGCAGATACGAGGTGAAGTGGCCATGGGTGCAGTACCCACCACATATCCCAACTAACTATGGTTTGGCTTATGGTCGCTTGAAGGGAATCCTGAAGAAGTTAGATCAGGAGACACTAACCGACTACAACGCAATATTACAGGAGCAGCTTGCAGCGGGAGTGATTGAGATCATAGAGCCCAAGCAAGTTCAGAGCTGCCAAGCTACACCACCTATTCACTATCTTCCCCATCACATGGTGAAACAGAGTGGAAAGAAAGGACGTCTTGTGTATGATGCATCAGCTAAACTAAAAGGTGAGAAAAGTTTGAATGAGTGCATGTACAGCGGTCCGTCAATGCTCGAGGATTTGACAGCTCTGTTAGTGAAATTCCGAATGGGAAAGATAGGCATAATCGCTGACATTGAAAAGGCTTTTCTGCAAGTGGTGTTACAAAAGGAGGATCGTGACGTCACCCGGTTCCTATGGTTGAAGGATACTTCGAAGGCCTTGACTGATGACAATCTAATTCATCTCAGATTTTGCAGAGTGCCCTTTGGCATTATATCTAGTCCCTTTCTGTTGACAGCAACAATCAGATTCCATATGGCCAGAACGGACGGTAGATTACTATCTCAGATAGCCGATAAATGCTACGTAGATAATCTGATTTTGGCCATAGATACAGAGAAAGAGGCTCTGCAAATATATGAGGATGCTAGAAAAGTATTCGGAGAGATCTCAATGAACATCAGAGACTGGATGTCGAACAGTTTAGATTTAATGCAAGCAATTCCTAAAGACCAACAAGCTGCCAGAGCTGAAACGGTAAAAGTGTTAGGATTGAGATGGAATCTGTATGAGGACTGTTTGACACTCAACCTGGATAATGTTACAGAAAAGCGTACAGATGATGTTGTCACAAAGAAGGAAGTCCTACGTACAACAGCTCGTCTCTACGATCCTTGTGGATTCGCATCACCTGCTATCTTGGAGGCAAAGTTGGTATTTCAAGAACTTTGCATACGAAAACTAAAGTGGGATGAACCTCTTCCTGACGATATGCTGCAAAGGTGGGTGTCTGCTCTTGAAAACTTAATGTCAGCTAAGAATGTAGCAATTCCGAGGTATGTTGGAAACAACTTTACCAATACTCACACACAGTACGAACTACACTGCTTTTGTGATGCTTCAAAGGATGCATATGCTGCTGTAACTTATCTTCGTATAATAAGTAAAGAGACGATAACAACCGCCTTCATTATGTCCAAGGCAAGAGTCACACCTGTTGAAGACAGAAATGACCTCAAAATACCAAGGCTGGAGCTCTTAGCTTATTTGATTGGTAACAGACTTTTATTGTATGTGAAGACAACCCTGAATATGATATTCTCTCGTCAGGTGTTGTGGACTGACAGCGAAGTGGTGCTTGCATGGATGAAATCCAATAAACTTCTGCCACCCTTTGTGCAAAGACGAGTCAATGAGATCAAACTGAACAAAGAGATAGAGCTACGCCACGTGAACACCAAGCAGAACCCAGCTGATGTAGCTACACGACCAGAGCTTTGGCAACAAAAGAGTGAGCTCTGGTTCCAAGGGCCACCATTTCTGGTTCAGCCAGATGACGCATGGCCTCAAATCAAACAAGTCGATGCGGAACAGGCACTTTGTTTGGCCGGAGAGGCTCTGGACATTGTGGATGGTCCAGAAATGACGGAAAAAGGTTATGAACAGTGTTGGGATGATGTCAATTATAGAATGGAGATTGATTCGCCTGACCCCGACTCTCAATTTGAAATGCCTAGTCCTGTTGTTACAGTAGAAACTGAGCATGAAGATATAAGAGCGATAAAGAAACTCCAAGCAGAGTACTTCCCTAATGAAGTATCCGGCCAGGATACGAGTCTCAAGAGAAACCTAGGAATCTTCATTGATGTTGATGGACTGTTACGCTGCGAGGGTCGCATGACAAATACTAGCTGGTCATATGACATGAAGCATCCAATTCTGATACCAAAAGACTGTGCATTCACAAAGAAGGTAATAGAGAAGACACATGAAGATAATTACCACGTTGGAGTCTCTCATACCCTCAGCCTTTTGAGAAGGAAATATTGGATACCTCAAGGTAGAGCCCAGGTCAAGAAGATACTGAAAGCTTGTGCAAAGTGTATCAAGTATGGAGGAGGTCCGTACAAACTACCTCCAGCACCAGCTCTACCCTCGGAAAGAGTAAACTACAGCACCCCTTTTACTTATGTTGGTGTAGATTACATGGGACCATTGTACGTCACCACGAGCACTGGGAAACAGAAAAGGTGGATCTGTTTGTTCACTTGTTTGGCAGTACGAGCTGTCCATTTAGAAGTAGTGAATGACCTGACAGCTGAAGAAAGTTTTCTGGCTCTGCGGAGACTTATTGCAGCTAGAGGACTTCCAAAGAAGATTGTGTCAGACAATGCCTTATACTTCAAGCTCGTGTCTGAAGTGTTGGCCAAGCCATACTGTAAAGAGAACAGTATTCAATGGAAATTTATTCCATCACTGGCACCATGGCATGGAGCTGTTTATGAGCGCCTAATGGCATTGGTGAAGCACTGTTTGAAGCGTACTGTGGACAAGCATCTACTCAATGACCACCAGCTGTTGACAGTTGTGAAAGAAGTGGAAACTGTTATAAACTCGAGACCACTTACGTGTGTGGGAGCTGAGTTGGAACAAGTTTTGACCCCCTTGGACTTTCTAAGTCTCAGAAACTGCCTCATACCAATCCCGTCTTGTGAGACTACAGGCATGGAGACTTCCACCAAGATAGACCTGATAGGCAGTTGGCGCAAGGGTCTTATGATCTTAGAAGAGTTCAAGAAAATGTTCACAAGTCAATATCTCACGAGTCTGCGTGAAAGATACAAGCACTCTTATCGACAGCCACGAGTGAAGTCTAGCAGGACGCCTAGACTTGGCGATATTGTGCAGATAAAAGATGATTCAAAGAACCGAAATGACTGGAAAGTTGGCAGAATATCGTCTCTCATCAAAGGTGCTGACGGTCAGTGCCGGGTAGCCAAGGTCAAAGTTGGAAGCGCCGAGTTTACGCGCTCTTTGGGTCATTTGTATCCTTTGGAGGCAGATAATGAAAGTGTCGTACCAGAAGTCTCTGTGGTTGAAAATAAGCAACCAAGTGATCAGCCTCTTCTCAAAGAAAACACTGAGATAGAGACATTACAAGATGAACAACCTGGAGATCTAGGCGAGGCAAAACTTAATGGACAGACTGATACTTTGGAGATGGAAGTAGAAGAGTCTGCGACGAGTTTGGAAGAGACTTTCGTGCCTCCAGGTGAAATGGTTCAGTCGCCGTCCGAGGAGCGAGGTGAAGAGTGTGTGCCGACGACAATGCGAGAAGGAAGTGAAGTACAAGCACCAAGATCCAGACGTGAAGCGGCCATTCGGGCTAGAGAGAAAATAGCTGAATGGACGCAGCAGTTGGTGGCCTTGCTGTAACCTTCCTTTTGCCGTCGGGAGTGTCGCAGAGGCTGCGAATTCAGAGCGCACTTTTATGTTGGTGAGTATTAACTTTCGTTCACTCACATGACTTTTGTATGATAGCAACACTGAAATATGATTGGAAGGAATGATTTTCCGAACAAATAGTTTTTGACAACTTTTGCGTGAAATATGATTGGAAGGAATGATTTTCCGAACAAATAGTTTTTGACAACTTTTGCGCCAATCGCGGGAGACATTATGTTTTTCGGTGCGCGTGGCGAGAGGGATGTGTAGTGCGTCTGCTCGTAGTGCCTTTAGCACCAAGATGTCCCGGTGAGTCGTAGCCATAATAGATATCGAGTTAGTTTAACTGCGATGGAGCGACCTCATGTTAGGTAACCTTCGGGTTTTAACCTCGATGAGTAACTGTGATCATGGCGGGTGTTCCGGGTTGGTGTGGGCACTGAGATCGTTGCTATCTTGTTGGGCGTGTGGCAGGAATAAAGGGGAGGTTTGGAGTTCCTACAGGGGTATAGCCCCATCGCGAAGCTTGGCTTAGGTTATTATAGCAAGCTTAAGATTCAGGCAGCGCGCGCAGCGCGTTGTACCTTCTTACGTAAGACTCCGTTATGCCCCCTACGGCTAGGGGGCTTCGTAGTCGTTACGTTGCGTGATAGGAGCGGATAGCGGTCCGGCTTCTTAGTACTCAGTGTCCTGTGGAGGTTTGGTAGAGCGCGGCTCAGGCCATATCCATCATGGTGATGATGGCTCCACGGAGACACGGTCTCCCACCTAAGGACACAGCATCGGGAGAACGAGGGGTTCGTCTCGAATATGATCATGGAAAAAGTCGGCTAATATGACGTTGCTTCCATCGCCGTTCGTCTAATATTACATTGCTATTTTACTTCATATCATGTAACTACTTATATCGCGGTTTTCATGTTATTATCGTTACACCCTCACATTTCGCCGCGATAAACCTAATTTACGTATTTTGTCAAACTTAGTATCTGGAGAAAACGCTTTAACCTTGCTTTTTTTGTGAAGCGTCTAAGAATTAAATTACAAATCAAATGATGATTTTCTAGTGTAGAAATAAAACCGGGTGCGAGTTTGACTTGCACACGTAGAATTCCGTACCATCGTTCAAGATTTAATTATCGTATTCCAAAAAAATATTGAGTGTTATTGTAGGTTACCTACCTTCACGTATTTTTTTAAAATTTATCACCTTATCTTTTTTAATCCACAGTTGAGTCCTTGGCATTATCTCACCTGATGGTAAGTGACGATGATGCCGAAGATGGAAGCGGGCTTACCATGATTCCCTTTCTCTTATCTTCAAGCCGGAACACATCAATGCTGTTAACACTGATGTTTTAATGACTTAGATAAGATGGTGGTACTAACCAGGCGGGCTATGAAAATTCCCCACCACCAACCAAACCGAGTCTTACAAAGTCGACCCCGCCGGGAATCGAACTCGTGTCCTCCTGGTGTGAATCGAATGGACTAACCATTGATTTTTAACCACCTCCGTGGCGTAATGGTTAGTCTTCACACCAGGAGGTCACGGGTTCAATTATCGGCGGGGTCAACGTTGTAAGACTCGGTCCATTCTACGGTCGGTAACTCGAGGTCGATGCTCTCCGGGTTCACGTCAAAGTTTACGTGATTTGATTACGTTTTCATTTGTAAAGCTTATCACATTATCCTTGATAATTATTATCAACGGTCGGTACCTCGAGGTCAATGCTCTCCAGGTCACCTCAAAGCTTACGTGTTTTTTTTTAATTTTGCGCGGAAATACGGTCTAACCGTACCGTATCACCAATCTGATATTAAGCTTGCAATGTTTTTTTTTCTCGTATAAGAATGAGTAAATGACCATTTAAAGTTTACCTTCTTATCAGGTTTGATATGGTGTTCTAAATCCTTTTCTATTGGGTCGTCGCTAAACAGGGCGAATCCGGATTGAGCCGACTCTCGGCATCCTAATTCTGTGCTGAGCGTCGATAGGAACTCTTCAACAGTTGTAGAACCGTCGAAGCCTATAACCTGCAAAATATTAATATAGGGAGACTTTTTATCCACTGTTAAGCGGCACATAGAAATTGTACTTATAAAACTATACAAGTTTTCCCAAGGAATCCATACAAACGAAGTTATTTTTAATTACTATTGATAAGCCCTTGGCATCATCTCTCATGGGTATGATGGTGAAGATGGAAGCGGGCTTACCAAGAATCCCCAAAGCAATGGAGAACTTGCTATCTTATCTACACGCCGGAACACATCAATGCTGTTAACATTGATGTTTGGCGGGAAGACTTAGGTAAGATGGTGTTTACTAGCCAGGCAGGCATAAAAAATGCCCTTCCACCAACCAGAGTCTAAAAAAGTTAGACCCAGCCGGGAATTGAACCCGCGACCTCCTAGTGTGAAGCGAATGGACTGACCATTACGCCACGGAGGTGGTTCAAATCCATCCATATTAATTTATCAATAAGCAAACTTGCCTGGTAAGTGTTATTGAGCATGTGAACAGGAATGGCGTGTGGCAGACAGTGATGGTAGGGGTTCTTGAGCAGAATAGACAGGACCTCCATGCGGGAAGGCTTGTCCTCTCGCCCGCCGTTGCGAATCGTGCGCTCCAGTGCGCGCGAGCAGTACGCTGCGTACTTGCCGCATTCCGTTCTGAAAGTTTTTCTGTGGTCAGTGACGATTGGCTCGTAGTTTAAAAGCCATCCAAGTGCGAGTGGAACTCGCGCACCGAGGGTTCCGTTACACTACACCGCACCGCACCGCGCCGCACCGCACGCAAGTACAACAATCACACTTATTCATGTTTTTAGGGAACCGTACACCCAACGGGTGACCAACGGGACCGTAGGTATTACTTAGCCTCCGCTGTCTGTCCGTCTGTCCATCCGTCTGTCCGCGGGCTATTTTTCAAGAGCCGTAATAGGAGACGGTTAAAATAGCTTCGTAAATAAGGCACTATTTCTCGTAAAAAGTAAAGGATAAAAAATGGTTATTGTGGGTTATCCCTAAGAGATAGTCATATACCATCGCGGACTTTTTTGTAGACCTTTGTAAGATGTACAATACTAATTTTCATATAATGAAAAAAAAAACTATTGCCGCTATAACAACAAATACTAAAAATTTTAAAAAGTAAAGAAATAATGGGGGACACCATACAAAAAAACGTGTTTATCGGTCTTAAGAAGTCTATTTGAATTAGCTCTATCGTAAAAATACATACAAGCGTGAAACTTGGTGTAATTATAGTATTAATACTCAAGTAAAACAACAAATAATAAAAATCGGGCAAGTGTGAGTCGTACTCGCGCTAAGGAGTTCGAACTGAATGACAAAAAAAGCATATTTTTGTCGCTCGTGTTGATGTCTTTTGCTTGTAATGTGAATATGTATCATTGTCATTATACTAAAAAAAGTGAAAAAATAAGGGGGGTCTCCATACAAAAAAACGTGTTTTTTTAGGTATTTTAGGGGATTTTTCATTTAACTCTATCGTAAAAATGGATAAACATATATGAGTGATAGGTGAAATTACAGTACTGTAACCCGTCATTTTCGTGCGTGATACGCCTGAGCAGCTGAGGCGGGGTGTGCGAGAAGATCTCCGCGGAGATCGTGTCGTTGCGTGCCTCGCCCCCGCCTACCCGCCCGTACCGCAGGCGTACCGCGCACCAAGTATTTGAGACAAATCATAAAATGAGCACCAACACCAATGATGTTAATTTGTTGTCACACAGTACTAGTTTTCCTGTATTTCTATCACTTACTAAAGGTTGCCTGGTAGAAATCGCTTAAAGCGATAAGGCTGTATTTGCACTTTATATGTAATCGTAAGTCCTGTATTATTTTTTGGCATGTAATAAAGTATATTTACTTACTTTATACTTACTCTTTTGTGACAGAACAAAGCATTGTGCGCTTGACCATCACAAGCACAAGGTACTAAGAAAATTGTAAATAGTATGGTCTCCATCTGTTCGTCCTTCTACTCTTAACTCATCATATCAGCTCATATACGTCCCCACCGAGGGGCTCGAGCTGAATTAGGGCGATCGGGCCTTCGTCGACCACGCGGGCCCAGTGCGGGTTGGTTAACTTCACACACAACCTTCGAATTTCTTCGCAGGCGTGTGCAGGTTTACTCACGATGTTTTCCTTCACCGTAAGAGCGTCGGATAAACGTACATATGAAATCTTAATTCGAAATCACATTGGTACGTGGCGAGATTCGAACCACGACCTCCCGGACAGGAGACGGCGGCCCTAGCCGTTACGCCACCGACGCTCATTACTCTTAACTAGTTTATCAAAATGAATACTCACTTGGAGTCTGAATGCCTGCTCAGATGCAGCTTCAAGTACCACAGCAACCGATTATTTCTTGGCACGAACAGACTGACAGCCAACGCTAACAGCTGCCAGCCTTGCACGAAACTGTACGTCGGAGGGTTGCTCTTGCAGTCAACTGAGAGTAAGGGCGCCTGGAATGTTCCACACTGTGTAATATGGAGTACGGTTAGAACAACATAGGTGCCTACGTCTACTAAACTGTAAAGCGAAAATAAATCTTCAAAAACGGAGTTAATTTATTTTATTGAATAGAAAATCGGAAAACGCATATACTTGCTTATTCGCTTCAACTTGATAAAGCTTGCCAAAGTTTGTTAGTTAGCTGACTCTTCAGTCTATGTTTGTATCCTAAATGGCTTTTCTCATATGAAGATCTCTTAAGAATTTGTGTTATGAAAACTTGTATTGGCTTCATGAGTTTACTTGCGGAAGGTCCGGGTAAACCTATACTTTCAGTATCGTTCTTCGTACTTATATATTTTTCAATACAGTTGCTCGAAAAGCGGTACTTTATATGCTAGTTTACTGTGCGTAAAATTGATTATATCGCACACGTGCTCTTTACCTTGCCCCTTTTTTTTATTTGTGGCTCTGAGAAACAATAATTGATTATTTTGTTTTTCTATCACATTCATTTTTAGGGTTCCGTAGTACAACAAGGATTTTTTTTTTCTCGTCAAACCCACTCGTGTGAGGTATCGTTGGTTAGAGCTTAAAAAATAGTTTTGAGTCTTATAAGACCATTTTATAATTTAGGGTTCCGTTTTCGAAAAAATAGGCTTATTTGGAAATTTGTAATTTATATGGACGCGATAATGGCAACTTTGGAACCCTACATTGCGCGTGGACACGCACTTGGCTGTTCTTTTTTTTATTTTACCTGCTTTCTCACACTGTATTGAAAAATGTCGTATGATACATGGGTGTAAAAGGAAATGACAAACTCGTGACGATGGTAAACCTCGCCTGCGGCTCGGGCTTACAAATGTCACTCGTTTGTTATTTACCTTTTTACCACTCATAAATCATAAATAACTGTTATGCAAGTCTAAGCATACGATAGTGCCGTCTACTGGGTGCGATTTTATTATGGCATCTATTAATTATTATTTACGTTGAAATATCGATCGGATACTTCGTGCCACGTGCAAATAAATCTTTAACATTTCTCATATTATTAGTTATTAGATTGCAACAAATATAAATTACGAGGGTTTTTTTTAATTGGTAAGCCCTTGGCATCATCTCACCTGATGGTAAGTATGTTTCGTTTTTCTGCTATTTTTAGGAGGAAAATTATGTGGTGAATAACATAACTTTGATGTAGTACTTAGTGCATTATGCTAAATGACAAAAGTTAGTCAACCGCACTTTAATCACGCGCTAAATCGCAGATCGAGGGAGGACGATGGTAATGTTTATAAACTTTATACTCATGTAACTGAACAACTTTACCGAAATAGCTGTTCCCACAAATTAATCGATCAATCGACTTAGACTTCCCATACAAAATAAAGCTAAACACTGTTCAGTTTCGTGAGTAGGAGGTGGTAGAACGCCTTTAAAAAATATGCTCTATTTTACCTAACTCTCTGTGGTCTGTGTATCATCATCGTCATCATCATCTGTATATAGTATGTGGAATACAAGTTTGTATATCCGTCTCCGGTTCCCACAGTACAGGCACAGTTCGATACTTGCGTCAACGCCGACATCACTTTAATCACTGGGCATGTGCTCCTGCGCTGCCCCCGTAATATATTGATTCTAATGGATGTCCCCAGAGTCTAAAAAACGGGGACTATGGAACTTGAGAATCGCCCTTCACACCCTGCACGACTGTCTAGACGTCTCCTTTAGACTGTATAATATATTCTTAGACTATGATACAGGGAATCTAGTTTGGGGCCAGATGAGCGTGTGTTCGTTCGTGGATATTTATTTTTAAATTAAATTTGACACTTGTATGCCCTTACAAACCCTTTACCTGCACAGAGCTGGGCGATCCAGCCTGGTTACTAGGCGCGTCGCTCTTGCTGTCTGCTACGGAGGCGGCGCCCGTGTCGCACGTGAACAACGACTGGGTCGCGCAGAGAAGCAGTTGCTGAACACAAATGAAATGTTGGTGTTTGCGACGTTCCGTGGAACGATTGGACTGAATGCCTACAACTCTAGCTGAGGGCTGCGTCTGATGAATAACGCTTTACTTTAAAAAGAGGGTGTCTGATTATAGGATTACCTAGCTAACGTCGTGAATAGTGAAAGGACGTATTTTGTTTAGTTTTAACCACGCATTTGGGTATTATGGAGTTGCTTCAAAATGAATGCACATTTGTTTGATAAGTTCTGAGAAACGAGTAGTTCTGCCTATATTAGATAAAAAAATCTAGTTGTGGACGTGTCTGGTTAGAAAGAAGGTATGTAGAGTGAAAGAGCGGTAAACAAATGTATTTCTGAGTTGAGTCTAGTTACAGCTTGCTGCCAATTTAATGGGGCTTTTGCTTCAAAATGGATGTACGACTGAGTACCTACAAATCCGGCAGAGGGCGTGTGTCTGACAATGAATAGGCATGGTAACTGCTAGTCATCTCAGTTGTTACTTTTATCACCTGTCAAATCGAAATTTTGTTCTAAAAATGTTTGAAATACCTAGGAAATTGATTTTTCATAGTTTCAGTAGGAGGGCAATAATGATCCAAATTCTATACTTTATTAACAATAGAGTATATCTGTTAGTAGAGGAGTGGTAATGTGAAGGAATTTATTTTGTCTAGATTTTGCTACACATGTGCGTGTTGCTTCAACCGTTCTGAGAAACGAGCAGTTGAGACACCATATTACATAAAAATCTAGGACATCTGGTAAGAAGGAGAGTATTACTTTATAGAGTATGGGAGTGAAAAAAGTGGTAAATGTTGAATCTAGTGACAGCTTATACTGACGACAAAATGGAAAAATAATGCAAACCCAGAAATCGGGGGTTGTAAAAAGTCATTTTTCTGCAGTTGAAACTGCAATACATTTTTCCATTTTTAAAATAAATTTATTACAATATATCTGCTACAAAATGTAGGAGGCAAAAACACGATTTGATTAAATTTTTTTGATAGAAAAAAATTGCAAAGTTTGCTTAAATTTATCAATTTTTGTTATGTTTGAGCCCACATAAACCAGTTTTACTTCACTACAGTTAGACATAGCACCTTATTTTTTTCTTTCTATTATTTTATTAATTTTTTATTTAATTTTTTTTATTCCTCAATAAAATCCTGACATATTGGCGGACTCATTTTTTTGCGAAAATGCGTACATCTAAGTTAAAAGAAAAAACATTGAAAAAGTGCAAAAGTGGGGTTATTTTCTTTACTCTTTACACGTAAAGAAAAAGACAGAGACAACTGTTCCAAGGCGTATTGGGGGCCTTAAATATATATACTGTCTTATTGTTTAAGTCTCTTTGGTTTATTTATTTAGTTAGGTGCTTACTTACTCCGCTAATGTATGTATTGTGTTTAGACTTTCATGAACACTAAAAGGTGTGGCGATTAAGAATAACTGTTTGTAACTTCCACTAAACTTCCACAACAAAAGTATCGTTGCCCTCCAGTACTTTACTTCACTCATGCCATTGCGTTAGAGTGCTGATAAAGTTCTCATGTTGTATAAGATGGCCCACCTTCTTTATTTTTCGTTTCGCAATGCATTACTACACGAGGACCCGCTTGTATTGTATTTGTTAGTGCCAGTGCTGTGCGCCATGTTTTGTGATATGCTATTAGACCCAGTATAACCAGTGTAAACCTAAAATAGTATTAAATAAATGAAGAAATCACCAAATTATTTACATTTCCCATGAGTTGGCATGAAGAGATGCGGGGAAGGGTGGGCAATGGGCATTGTATAACTGCATAGTTAATTAAATGTTGGTAATATAGCTACTACATACATATGTTCAATTATCAACAAATCAAATGAACTTACGCGTGCCTACACCAAATCCTATCGCCCAAGTACTAATCGGACACTAAATTGTGACGATTCTAATTATTATTTAGATTTAGCACTAAAATCGAGCTCCCATAAATGTTTGTTACATAATAAATACTATACATATTATATTTAAACTGTAACGGGGCCGTGTCTGTACATGAAATGGTTTTGGAAAATAATAACTGTGGTGAATATTGGTGGGGCCAAAAAGAACAACTTTTGGATTTTTTGTCTATCGTCTGTCTGTCTGTATGTTGGCGCATCACGCAAAAAAATCAGGCCGATTTAGATAAAATGTTGTATGGTGGTTCCTTAAAGCCTGGGTTAACATATATGATACTTTTCATCCCGGAAAATTCAAGAGTTTTTGTGGGAAAATTCAAAACCTCCACGCGGACAAAGTCGCGGTCACAGCTAGTTAAATATATTTTATGAAGTGCAGTTGTACTTTAAAGATCTTAAACGAAACCGTAGGTACGCTTACTTACCGTGGTTTTCACTACATTCAGGTTTTATCTATAAAATATGGGTAACAGACTAAAAACTATGGTTCAAAAGTGCAAGATGAATATCTAAGATAGAGTATGAAGACAGAATAAACATTAAAAATAAAACAATTTCCTAAATTCTAGGGCATTCTCGGGGGGAAAATAAACAAAAACGGGGGAAATTTACACCAACATTCCATTTGAATTTTGCAACGTAACAGCTTCGTTGTGGCAACATTTTTATTATCTTTATCATTTTTATTAGCCTTTTTCACATAAAACATCGCAAAAGATTGCAAATATATGAAAAGCTATTGCTTTTGTTTTAATTTACATCTTACCTTATATTGCATTGAAAAGTACTTCCAAATGTTGCCAAAACCTGAAGATCAAGTTGGAATACAACTTTTCTTTCACATTTCGAGAATACCTATCTAATTTAGCAAGTTCCTAATTTAATTAATGCTCATATAATTTTGCGTAATCTCAAGAAGCCAATAAAATGTTATGTTCACATACACAATTCCAAATTGATCAACCACACGACTAAAGCGTTTTTATTTTTTTAGTAGCAACACACAAAGCTTACATTTACCAAAAAATTAAGACTATTTACTTGCATTTTATGGTTTGTTAGTGTATATTGTTTATTTACAATTAAAAGTTCTAAATCTAAGACTGCTTGTGATATTACCAATAAACTTTACTAGTAAATATTTATAATATAATTATTAGTATAATTTTTACTAGTGACCCGATGACTCGACGACACGCTCAGGATAATAATTAAAAGATAAGATATATTGGTGAAGAAACATTGAGAAGTATGAGAGAAGCACAGAAGCATACAGCTAGGCCGAAGGCGTTGCGATAATAAAGCATTTTTTCCTTTTCCACTTTCTGCCAGGTTTTAGCGATTATAAGATTTCTATTTCAAGTGAATTTTTATGTTAAACCTTATTAAAATACAGCGTACGTGTGTAAAAATAATGTATACTGAAATCTGGCGTAATGAACTAAATAGTCAATAGAGGCTTTTAATTTACTATATTTAAATAATTTTAATTAGTGACATCAAAAGCCATGCTATTTTATTACTGTACAAATAGCTTTCAAATTATTTGAAAAGGGAATTGAATATTGAGAGCTATCTGCAAATCGGATAGCAAATTAAACCATAAATCAATTGAGGCGCTTCTAAATCATTTTTGTTTATTTTTATTACTTAAATTCTGACCAAAGAATATTGATTTAGGAACGCCCCCAGTAGGTAGAATGAAAAGAAGTGCGATAAGTAATTTACTTGTATTTATTTCTTACCGCACCAAATCACTTCATTACCTGAACGCTCTATCGTAGTTTTGGCAACGATATTGTCATTAATCTAAAATGGCAACAAAACATCTAATCTGTGAGTTTCATATAGCAAAAAAAAACGAGTTTCGTTATTTTCGATTCAAAGATCAAACTTTCACAATCGTCGCCAAAACCACATTGAGCGTGTTGGAAAAACAAAAATGCAACTTACATTCTTAAGCTTAGCCGCTTTAACGTTAAGATGGGCTTTGCGGCGCGCAGCGAGCGGCGTTACCTGCACGCCGTGTTTGCTTTGCGTGTGCGGCGCCGTCTGCTTGCACAGGCAGGAAACTAGCTCGTCCTGCAGCTCGGTCACTTCAAGGCATTGTTGGAGGGCGTTTTGGGCTAAAACCACGTGGTAGTCGATGCCCGCGTGTTCAACAGCGACCGACATAAACAGTTGCACGCACTGTTGGGATTATGACAAATTAAAGGAAGTTTAGCTTAACAAATTAATTGAGGCCTAAGAAATTTTAAAACACTGGAGTGAATGAAAACTAATAAGAGATTTTCTGACAGCTGAATTTAAGAAAAAAAAGATGTTACCTATTCTTTTCCTTATGTTGTTTATGTAATGAATACAAATAATCATTCAGTCCAACCTGTATCGATATATGGAGCAAGCAAGAGATACACTACTTGCTGTATGACTTCTATTATTTCATTTTCTCGTAAACAAATTGTTTTATTCCTTTTTGGCTTTGCTTCGTTTACATTTACATAGGTGGCGTATAGTGATGAAACTCGTGTTGATTTGTTTCTCACAATCACTAATTAATTACAGTGATAATGTTAGCTATACGTTGTCCAACGGGAATATTGAGAAATGAGTGAAAACTTGATTTAACCTCTTGATTAATACATATTATTGATCTATTAATACCCACCTATAATGGCTGATCCCGGTTTCATTTTTCCTTTCACTTTCGTCTAATGAGTGAAATAAATTAGTAACATTTTTACAGTGTACATTAAGCGCAGTGGGCTCAAATAAAACTGTCTTTTTTGAGAACCATATCAGGACCAATCTATGTATTGAGCTAGTTAGGACCTTTTTTTTTCTCTCTCTCTCTCTGTCAGAAAATCTTTTACTAAAATCGCAGCCGAACTGCTTTATCTCCAAAATTGGCACATATGGTTTAAAAAAAACCAAGGTTCGCGTACGCAGCGCTATTTGCTGCAGAGACAGGGAACTAGCCTATCCTACAGCTTGGTCACCCCCGAGCATTGTTGGAGGGCGTTTTGGGCCAACACCACGTGGTAGTCGATGCTGGCCGACATAAATAGTTGCACGCACTGTTGGGAACTTGGGACTAAATCATATCAGTTAAGAAAAATTCAGAAGCAATTATATTACAAACCTTGAACAGTTTTAACGCCTCAGCCTGCAGTGCTTCAGAGTTGAGCGACGTCAACGGCGAAGTGATGTTCTCCTTGGAATACAACAGCGTGGGATGCCTCCACAGGACGCAGTCTGGAAATAATAAACAAACCAATTTACGAATGGGCGAATTCGACGTATGTGAATGGGGCGTTATGCGATTGGAACTATCCGCGAATGCGACGTTTTGCGAATGGGACGTTCCGCAACCAAATAACACAAATTATTATTTTTTTCCCATTTGGAAGCATTTGACTCCAATCTCACAATGAAAATGGAACACGCATTCCCAAAAGGTTTATTCATTTTGAAGATCGCCACTATTCACGAATATTGTCTTAGTAATATTTGTTATACTCACTGGGTTTGCCGTCGATTTACACGAGCTTCTGCAGCAGCTTCTGAGCCCGCCGCCGCTCACCATAGTCCAAAAGTACAGCCGCAATCCATGTAAGTGGAAACTCTCCCTATGTCTGGTTGACCGAAGACTATTGACGACTATTGTACAGGCTTTTTTCTATATTGTTCATTTCTTTTTTTATGTTGTGATGCAATAAAGAATATTGTATTGTATTATATTTTATTGTTGTTTCTTATACTCACTGGGGTCGCCGTCGGTTTCCATGAGTTTCTGCAGCAGTTGCTCGAAGTGCGTGCCCTGGCTGAGCCCGCCGCCGCTCACCACAGTCAAGTGGTACAGCCACGAGTCCTTGTCTGCCTTGCACTCGAATAGGAGGTATGTTGGTCCCTGAAATAGCAGGTAAAGATATGAAAGTTGATTCTTGGTATAGATTGTATCATTCTGTTATGTTTCGTCACTGACTACAATACATATACAGTCAGGTGATGCGTTTTGTAAAGAATTTTGTAAGTGTAAAAATCTTTTTTTAAAAATCCATAATCTCCTAAAATCGCGCTGAATCGCATGCCAATTTATATCACAGTTACAACACGTATAGTATCATTGTATAATGTGCCCGTCACTGACCCAAGGTTTCGTTTCGTATGCTATGGGCATATTTTCACAGTCAGGCGATTCCTCTTTTAGTAAGGAATTCTGAAGATAATATTTATTGTCAAAACTGAGTAATATACGGGTAGTTGTGCTTTGCAGTGCAAAAATGCTTTTCTCCTAAAATCGTGCTAAGTCGAATGCCAATTTCTACCACGTTTACAACAAGTATGGTATCATTTTATAATGTGTCCGTTACTGAGCCAAGTGTCCTGATGCTGTGAGTAAACATTCACAGTCAAGTGATTCCTCATTTTGTAAGGAATTCTTTGTAAATGCGAAATAGTTTTCTCCTAAACTCATGCTAAATCTCATGCCAATTTCTACCACGTTTACAAATACGTATAGTATCATTTTATAATGTTTCCGTTACTGACCCAGGTGTCCTGGTGCTGTAGGTATTGAAACGCAAACTATCGTTTCGAGCCGATCTCCTTTCTTGCGTTTCATAATTAAATTCTCTTTTGATTTTGTTCATCTATGGAAATTTAATTTGAAAATATTTGTTTCTTTTTGACAAGAAGAAGAGGATTGAAAAAATAACAACGGAATGGTGGTCACCGCAAAACCTATTTTTGACCGTAAATAAGATTATAAATTTAATAAGTTACCTTTTGCTGTTTTCAAAGTTGTATGGTGCAGTTTTTTAGTATATTACAGATCCTTTGCCGATATTTCGAGGGTTTTTACCGAGTACCTAATGGACAACTAATATAATAACAGCGTAATAGCCGACGTATTACATCAGCAGGCTAAGCAAATAACTGATCGAGTCTTGGCTGGTACAGCTCGAACACCTTTTTCGTCAGCCTGAGCATCTACCACCGTCGTGCCATCTGCGAAGGGAAGTAGTCACCTTTTTTCTTCACATTTCCCTATTCCCCGGTCAAGATTCCTTTTGGTTTTCATGAACTTTAGAAATTGAACAGTGTTATTATTTTATGTGTGCCTTTTTACGTATAATTTAAGGTATTATCTATCACAGAATTAAGAGTAACAATCTATACGTATGGATTGTCCCTTCTACTACTTATTAAGGTTTAACAATAACTAAAAGTGTAATCACACGTTTGTACTTCATGTTCAATTTTAGTCAAAGTCTCTCAACCTATTGAAAATTGATATTATTATAAGTACCATTTTACATTTCGCGGTGACCAATTCCTTTTGATACTAGCTGTTATTAAATACAAATTTTAAATTATATTTTAATTTATTACCTCTAAATATAAATTTTAATTTATTACCTCTAAATCTTACGTATTATATGTGGCAAATTCCGTAAGGGTTTTTATCCCTGTTTCCATTATTTTTGTCACATATTTATGGCGCCCGAACTAATGTTTTATCCCCTTTTCTACCTTTAATCTTTCCCTAACGAACCCGTTTTTTTGTCGTTCGTGGGTGTATCCGTTTTCCGGATGTTATGGTTCAAGTTTTAATACCTCAAGATCCTTACTTAATTTAATCGTGCAGTTTTCTTTGAAACGTAAGGTTTTTTTGTTTGTATGCACGGTATTTTTTTGCTTCTCTTCACACGGGTCGTTTTTTTCCCCGGCTTAATGGCATTATACCTCTTTCGGATAATTGCTTACGTGTTGTTGAGTTGTTTTTGCCTGTGTATTCCCTTACGATTCCAAGAGAATTTTTAATTTAAGTAGTCGATGGCCAGACTCTAGATTTCTTTCAATCGAAAGTCGGGACAGACTTACTTTTAGTTCACGATTATTTAACGTTGTTTTAAGGGAAAAATCTTTAAGGGTTACTGTTTGGAATATTTTTACGCGTTGCTTTGCGAGGTACTTCTTAAATTTTTGGCGTACCCTGTTCACTTTTATGTGACAACGTTTCTGTATTCCGCAGTATTGTTTAGATTTCTTGAGGCCTTTTAACAATTTTCCATTTTTCAAATTTCTTTCATTAATCTTGCCCTTGTCTTACCTCAAATGGCCTATTTTTCGGTAGAGTTGTCCCTTTAGACTCTTGCGTATCGCGTTTCAGACTTCCGGTGTTAATTTTATCCGTGAGTCGGATTTTTCACGCATCCGCCTTTACCGCTTTTGTCCATATTTTCGCTGGGGTAACCGACAATGTTTTGCAAGTTTTTTTCAGTTTTTGACAACCTTATTGGTCTTTAATGTTGTAGTAGTTGTTTGATTTCTCCTGTTTTCTTAAGTGACTAGTTTTAGGTTCAAATACACAGCGATCCTTTAACATTAGTGTGTTGTTGGGGTTATTAAGTTTGTTCACGAGTTTTTGCCGTTTGTATGTGTAGCTTCGTGTATAAATGTCAATTTCTACCAACTTCAAGTAAACGTTTGTAGTTAACTAGTTACTTAGAGAGTTTTATTTTTTCTTCTTCAGGGCTGTCCAACGTCTATAGGGTTGTCCAAATTTCAAAATTTTTTTGGACTTCTCGCCTTTTTTTTGTGAGTTTGTGGGTATTTTGAAACGCAAACTATCGTTTCGAGCCGATCTCCTTTCTTGCGTTTCATAATTAAATTCTCTTTTGATTTTGTTCATCTATGGAAATTTAATTTGAAAATATTTGTTTCTTTTTGACAAGACGAAGAGGATTGAAAAAATAACAACGGAATGGTGTTCACCGCAAAACCTATTTTTGACCGTAAATAAGATTATAAATTTAATAAGTTGCCTTTTGCTGTTTTCAAAGTTGTATGGTGCAGTTTTTTAGTATATTACAGATCCTTTGCCGATATTTCGAGGGTTTTTACCGAGTACCTAATGGACAACTAATATAATAACAGTGTAATAGCCGACGTATTACATCAGCAGGCTAAGGAAATAACTGATCGAGTCTTGGCTGGTACAGCTCGAACACCTTTTTCGTCAGCCTGAGCATCTACCACCGTCGTGCCATCTGCGAAGGGAAGTAGTCACCTTTTTTCTTCAGATTTCCCTATTCCCCGGTCAAGATTCCTTTTGGTTTTCATGAACTTTAGAAATTGAACAGTGTTATTATTTTATGTGTGCCTTTTTACGTATAATTTAAGGTATTATACTTCATGCTTCGTCCTCGAGATTGGTACCTGGAAGAAATATCTGTTAGGTATTCACACATGTAGTAACGCGTAGGTGCTACCACTCCTTGCACTTTGTTGAGGGTAATTGTAAATTTACTTTTTTTTTTCTCTATTGAGGGTACCCTTCAGTGCCTGTTCGTCGGTTGGTTGAGCCGGCCTGTCATTCGCTTTCGAGTGCCCTACCACTCCAGTCGGTACAAATTAAAAACACGATTTGAAAATCGAACACGTGTCCTTTTGGATAAACGACCTTTAAGGAAGTGAAATGCCGAAAAGAAAACGCGCGAGATCACCTGATCTCCACACAGTGTATAAAATATTAAAAGTGATAGAAAAAAAAACAAATCCAAGAAAAGTAGTGGGCGCTCACTTACCAGTGAATTGTCATGTCACCACGTCATAAGGAAGGTAGCTACAACATGTTCAATTTAAATAATTTCATATGTTGCTACCAAAAGTTAAGAGCATTGACTGCATAATGAACGTACAGGGAAGTCTGCGAGACTATCTCGCCGCGTTACTCCAAATGAACGTACAGGGAAGCCTGCGAGGCTATCTCGCCTCGTTACCCAAATGATGTACAGGGAAGCCTGCGAGGCTCTCTCGCCACATTCGTGTGAAATAAACGTACAGGGAAGCCTGCGAGGCTATCCCGCCACGTTTACGAGTATCGGTCTGAGTTTTATTCTGTGTGAATCTTACCTTACCGATTCAATCATCGAATTGTCATCGGACACAGTCATCGCGGGAACCTGCACCCACGCTTTATAACCTTCAAGGTACCAACATATTTGATTCTAATAATTCCTTGCCTGCAAAGGGAAGCTATGTTCGTGTAAAATAAACGTACCAGGGAAGCCTGCGAGGCTGTCCCGCCACGTTTACACATCGGTTTGAGTTCTATTCTGTGTAAATCTTACCTTACCGATTCAAATTTAATTGAAATACATAGTATATTCAGGTCGCATTTTATTTTCTTAAAGCCACATTAGTGTAAAATAAACGTACCAGGGAAGCCTGCGAGGCTGTCCCGCCACGTTTACACATCGGTTTGAGTTCTATTCTGTGTAAATCTTACCTTACCGATTCAAATTTAATTGAAATACATAGTATATTCAGGTCACATTTTATTTTCTTAAAGCCACATTAGTGTAAAATAAACGTACCAGGGAAGCCTGCGAGGCTGTCCCGCCACGTTTACGCATCGGTCTCAGTTCTGTTCTATGTGAAACTTACCTTACCGATCCAAAATCAATTGAAATAATATGCAACTTGCATTTTATTTTCTGAAAATCTATCTTATCGCGAAACATGTATAAATTAAGTCCGCATGAGTTTTACTCGAACAGAGTCTAACCTCGCTGACTACACACGTTAAAAAGTTTACGCACACCTGCCGCTGCGCACCGCATTCACGGGTGAAATTTTCTAAACGAATATTCGCCGAAGTCGATGCAATCGACAGCGACGACGTCCGCGAGATCCTTAACTTGGAGTGCAGCCACGACAGCGGCGGCGGCCGCCACGAAGGCGCCGCCCTCCGCCGCGCACTCGCACAGTCACAGGCGCCGCCGAGTGCCGGCCTTCGCTCCGGCCAAGGCCTCGCCGCGCCCGCCGAAGAGCCACGCCTCCTTCAGGAGCCCCTCGACGCCGCCAACGCCACAGAGACGCCACTCGGTAAGGATCCTATCGGCAAAAACCGAGTACGGCGCCCCGTTCATGGCAAAATTGCAAGGCGCTTCGAACACCTGGCAAACACGCAACTTGCTATTGTATAATTATCGTTTCTTTTAGCAACCATTACAGTCCAATCAAAAAAAATATGGAGCGCCTCCTGTGTGACATCCAACATATGAAATCACTGGCTAGGCGCAATTTCTCCATATTTTCCGTCAAAAAAAAAAAAAAAAAAAAAAAGTAGCCGAGTCCAGTATGCCGGGCCCGCAGAGGAGCTGCAAGACCCGGGAGCTCCGACAGACATCTCAGCGCAAGGCGCCCACAACCCTATCGAAGCCAGTTGTCGCCGCTGAATGGGGTAATGTTCGCTGGACAACGGCCGTTTTTTTATAAATATTGGACTTGTCTCACAGAGGACCGTACAATCCTCGAGTGGATCAGGGAGTTTAAGATACCACTCTCGAGCCCGGTCACTTAACACCCTGCACCGGATCCACCGGTCTGCTATAACTCGATATTTACATATGAGAGTTACATGCAATAAATGAATGTGTACCACTATGTTACGACCTAAAACCAAATGGCAAATTCCGATTTGTATTAAATTTAAAAATAAATTTATTGACACCGACCATTTCAAAATCGAAGCACTCTAGTAAAGTTATTAACAAAATATTGTTTGCTACATCGTAACCCTCGATTTAAAAGATGCACCATCATCATATTAGTCGAAAGGCGTCCACAGCTGGGCAGAGGCCTAAAGATGCATATTAAGAAATAAAATAGAAAAAGTAAAAAATGAAAAAAAAAAACAATCTAAGTATCAAAGTAGATACCGAATCAAAGAAATAATCACATTTGAATTTAACATTCTTCCATTTGGTTTGAATACCTTTTTTATTGCTAAATTACGAAGCTTGTGACAAAATTACCGAGGTCCAGTGGATACCTCACCACTATTACATTGATATTTTTTATGTACATGGCTATTAGTCTTATGAAGAATATATTCATAACGCAAACATGGAAAAAGAGTGTAATCCACTTCATTTAAATTTTTAGAATTATACATCTTAATTGATTCTCATTTCAGCTTAACAAAAGAAAAACATAGTAACAAAGATTTATACAAACCACACTCGTAACAATTCCGGGAGTTCGCACGGCTTCTTGGTCTGCTAGCCTGTGCTTGCACCGCCGTAGAACATGGATTACTTTATACTAAGAGGCTAGAACGGTGTCAAATTTTTAGTTTGAAATTAGACGATAACTATAATTAATACAGCCTTGAACATTCCATCCTCGTTATCACCGGAGCTCCATTACATTACATTGGTGGCCTACGCCACGCCACAGTACCTCTAGATAATTTAATCTGACGCCTCAACGACGGGATGGGGCACGGCTGCGGCGGCCATACTGGCTGAGGCCGGTGGTCTGATGAGCGCAGGCAACGCATCAAAGCCCTCAAGTTGTTATTCGCGTTCCTTGCTCAGAAAAACTTCGGCCAGATAACACATATTGCCAGATACATCTGCGGATCGATAATCCAACAGTCATTTCATTGTATAAATGGAATCTAAAACCACCACCTCACTAACATAGTCAGTGGTTCAAATCTAGGAGAATATTCTTAGATAGAATGTAAAATCTGCCGACAATCAGGTAGACATGCGGCGTAGACGCACCCACCCAGAGTGTGATGAGTGGGAGCTGTCAGCTTTACATACAATAATATAAACATAGAAAGGTTTAGAAATCCTTCTATCGACCTTTTCGTCAACAGATTGAATAAAAGGTGTAACAAGAACTTATCATGGCAAAGACGCTCAATTTATAAATGCATTTAAGCTAGGCTAACGTTTCGTTTTTATGCATTTCTACCATTCTGAAACAATTTTTCAAGGTCTTTAAAACCATTTTATATAGCCACTGGCATAATACATGCCATTGTTATACCGGCTTGGCCGACATACCATGGTACCCGCTGCAGAAAAAATTGATGGTACCAGACTGCATAAGCTTTACTCACAGTTTGTTCGTTAAATTCTTATGCCAGCTATCGCAGCATTCAGCGCAACCCTGGTGGCCAGGGCAGCGCTGCTGCGACATAGTGTTTTGCAATTCTCAGTTAATATTAAGCTAGCCTTTTTAGCGTCGTAACTCATTTAAGCAGCACGACACCTAAAGAAAACGGTATGACATCTCTGTAATGCGGAGCCAATTCCTCACATAATTGAATTTTAACTAAGATATTTGCGAACGGTGGTTAGCACACCTCCTTGAATCCCTGTAAATCAGCTTTGGCACAGATATCCAGGATGAGCGCATAGAAGATTTTCTAAAGTTCGCCTCCAAGCACCCGATTCCAAGTGTATCACACTGCTCGCGCTCGCTCGTTATCACGAACGAGTACGAACTTGATCGAAGATAAAAAATATTTATATATCCAAACTTTCCACACTAATCACAATTAAAATCCTTGAATTCATTAAAAACTTATTTTTAAAATGTAAACAACCGGTTCTTATGCCTATATTTTTTTCGAAATGAAACCGGAGATTTGATCGGCCAAAACATTATAAGGTTCAATCAGACATTCCCCTTTATAAGTTTTAAACATAATGCTGTGAGCACACCAACTTCGAGTCGCTGGATTAAGTTTACGCTCAAGGATGGAGATGCTAACGATTCAGTATACTTAGCACATAGCACCCGCCTCGCGTCCACGTCCCGGGCGCAACGAGGCGCCAGTATCGACCAGATACGGCATACTGCTGGCTAAAACAACGCCACATTCGCCAAGTTCTACAACAGAGACATTGTGAGAACAGATCGTGGTGCAGTAGCACGAGCTATCGCTAATTGCTTTAATTGATTTATACCTAGCTTAAACAATTACTAGGTAATTAATTTAATCATAAGTATGTATATATAAAAAAAATATATATATTGAAAAACACACATTAAAAATATAATGAAATTGTAGTTAGCTAGTTTCACAGTTTACTTATCGATTATACTAGAGCATTCGCTCAGGGCTTCGCCCGCGTGGATACAGTTTTGGTGCTATATACATGGTGCGCTAGACGCTTAATCCAAATTACTTACATTAGTATAATCATCATACTCGATTCAAGGTAATAATAGATCTCAATCAGGATAAAATATCTATATTTTATTTCCTTACCTTCACTAAGAGTGGCGTTTCCAAAACGCTCTCAAAGTCTACATGTGTGAATACCTAACAGATATTTCTTCCAGGTACCAATCTCGAGGACGAAGCATGAAGTATAATTAGTGATTAAACGAACTTACCAAAGTGAAGTTCTATCATAATTATACGAATGCTTCGTCCGAAGAGATTGGTACCACCCTCCCACCCTGAAATGCCCCAATTACCAAGTTTTGGAAACGGCTGCCTGAAATAAAATGAGCACCGGTACTCCAAACGAATGACAGGCCGGCTCAACCAACCGACGAACAGGCACTGAAGGGTACCCTCAATAGAGAAAAAAAAAAGTAAATTTACAATTACCCTCAACAAAGTGCAAGGAGTGGTAGCACCTACGCGTTACTACATGTGTGAATACCTAACAGATATTTCTTCCAGGTACCAATCTCTTCGGACGAAGCATTCGTATAATTATGATAGAACTTCACTTTGGTAAGTTCGTTTAATCACTAATTATCTATCAAAGAATTAAGAGTAACAATCTATACGTATGGATTGTCCCTTCTACTACTTATTAAGGTTTAACAATAACTAAAAGTGTAATCACACGTTTGTACTCCATGTTCAATTTTAGTCATAGTCTCTCAACCTATTGAAAATTGATATTATTATAAGTACCATTTTACATTTTGCGGTGACCAATTCCTTTTGATACTAGCTGTTATTAAATACAAATTTTAAATTATATTTTAATTTATTACCTCTAAATATATATTTTAATTTATTACCTCTAAATCTTACGTATTATATGTGGCAAATTCCGTAAGGGTTTTTATCCCCTGTTTCCATTATTTTTGTCACAGTATACAGTCAAGTTATTCCTCATTTTGTAAGGAATTCTTCGTGAATGTTAAAATACTTTTCTCCTAAAATAATCGCATGCCAACTTCTACCAACAACACGTATGATATCATTTTATAATGTGTGCATTACTGATCCAAGTGTCCTAGTGCTGTAAGCATATATTCTCAGTCAAGTGATTCCTCATTTTGTGAGGAATTTATTGTAAATGCGAAAATACTTTTCTCCTCAAATCGTGCTAGATTTCATGCCAATTTCTACCAAATTTACAAACACGTATAGCATCATTTTATAATTAGTCCGTTACTGACCCAAGTGTCCTGGTGGGACACGTGTATATATTCATAGTCAAGTGATTCCTCATTTTGTTAGGATTTTTTTTGTGAATGCGAAAATACTTTTCTACTTAAATAGTGCTAAACCTCTTGCAATTTCTACCGCGTTTACAAACACGTATAAAGTATAATTTCATAATGTTTCCGTTACTGAGCGAAGTGTCCCGGTGCTGTGGGTATATATTCACAGTTAAGTGATTCCTCATTTTATAAGGAATTCTTTGTAAATGCAAAAATGATTTTCTCCTAAACTCGTGCTAAATCTCATGCCAATTTCTACCACGTTCACAAACACGTATAGTATCATTCCATAATGTGTCCGTCACTGACCCCAGTTACCTGGTGCTGTGGGTATATGGCCACAGTTAGGTGGTTCCTCGTGTCGTCGTTCTTCTCCTCGGAATCCGAATCAGAAACGTATTCGACGTCTTCAACGCGAGCGTCGCGCATGTTAATCTGGCCGGTTGGGTTCTGAAAATAAAAATTAAACTTGTTTAATTAAGTATTCATACTACAGCCAAAGTCAATTAGTCAAAGTAAAACTCGTAGAATAGATGGCCGTTGGGGTAGTAAAGTTGTCGAGTGGAGACCGCGCACCAGAAGACGTCGCGTAGACAGGCCTCCCACCCGGTGGATCAACGCCCTGTCGAAGTATGCGGGCAGCGCAGGACCGGTCGTTGTGAAAATCCTTTGAGCAGTGGACGTCTTTCGGCTGATTTAATGATGATGGGTACAGCCAAAGATAAATAGATAAGTCCTAGTACAAAATGTCGTCTTGAAAACTAGACGGCGCGGTAGTAGCAGGTCGATTCAAATTAGATGGCGCTATGAATTCAAAAGGCCTATGCTGAACATTAAATAATTTCGCCTTTAAAAGAGAGACACTTACGTAAAAAAAAGTTTGCGGGCTGCCGTACAATTTATCTATCAAGACTAAATGTTTAATATTTTCAAGTCTTACATATTTTTTTTTAAAACGTATATTTCTATACAAGATTCCTATGTTTAGTTCATCTCTCATCTTTACACTTTTGTTTACAAAACGTGGATTACTTTGTGGCCCATGAGCTCGTACATACATGTTGACGTTATGTTACGCTATTTACTATAAACCTTTGTACTTGGTTGTCTGAAATCCCAAATAAAATAAGGTTAAATTCAAATTCGGTATAATGTTAGCATCTAAGACTCACAGTCAATATAATAAAAAAAGTAATTACTATAGATGTCGCTAACACTAGCTTTTCAACCGTCTTCAAAAAGGAGGAGGTTCTCAATTCGACTGTATGTTTTTTTTGTATGTTTGTTACGCGATATCTCATTGACACCAAGTCAGGATCTGATGATGGGATCCTAGAAAATCGAGAATAACCCTAAAATTTTATAGGCACACATTACGTGTTTCATGATTTCCTAAAACATTTGTGGAAGTTTTTTTATTAGCTCATAGTTAATTTTGTAATGTTATCACATAGTGTTTACTTAAGCTGTAAACTTCCCTAATAAAATAAAATAAATAAATAAAACTATTCAAGTTTTGGCGTCTGGTAGTCATCATCTCAAGTTGATTATGATGAGATGATGAACCTTCCTTCATCATCTCATCATAATCCTTAACGGTTAGGAGTTGGAGAATAATTCTTCAAATAGGTACGTATAGACCGATAGTTGTATTCTTTCAGGTTATTCAGATGAGCTAATGATGGAAGATTTAACTCCTTAACTTTCATGCTGTTGAGATGATGATGGAAGCCACAGGAATCTGCATCTGTTAATTAAATACATGCATTATGATTTTATGGTTCCTATTGGTGAGTAAGTGATTGGACATAATGTTGTTATATAGATAGCATTATCACTAAAAATAAATAAAAGTCTAAACAACTAAAAACCGACTTCAAAATTAAATTTATTCAAAAGTATGAAATAATATTATACTTCATGCTTCGTCCTCGAGATTGGTACCTGGAAGAAATATCTGTTAGGTATTCACACATGTAGTAACGCGTAGGTGCTACCACTCCTTGCTACGAATCTTTTCGGACGAAGGATACACGACATTAACCAACAATAACGAAATCAAAGGTGGGTACGAATCAAATTAGGGGCCTAAAACTTTTTTTGACACTCCTTGCCGCTCTCTAGATTGCGACCTCACGCAGATAGATACAGATTGGTTACAGTTTGCTTGTCGAACGTATAGGATTTCGCCGCCATTTTGTTTGTTCGGTCATTCCTTTTTTGAAATGTCATTTCTGGCCCGTTGTATTAAGTGTCCAGGGTGTGGTTAGGCCAAACTCCATACTCGGTGGCTAATTTCAGATAGGTAGAGTTTGTGGTGGTAGACGAGTAGTGGCGAAGCCCACTGTCAGCAGTTTCACAAGCCGCCTATAAGGCATCTCACACCGCACTGTCATCTAGTAATAGCAACTGGCATCAACGGCTTAACATGCATTGAGAAGCACGGAAACGGTCGAGAAAAATGCTAAAAACATTCGAACCCATTCGGGTAACGACCGTCGTTCTGGTCAGTTAACCTGCGTGATCGCACTAAGTCACGACCACCTCCAGTAGGTCGTTACTCACAAATTCAGACATTCATCTGAATACTGCAACGTTTACCAGTTACGCTACTCTAATTAAATACAATTATTATGAGTTAACAGCGTCAACGTCAAAGCGTCGGTGGCTCAGCCGGTAACGACTCGGTTCTTCTGACCGGAGGTACCGGGTTCAAATCTGGACGGCCAATGTACCAATGAGTTTTTCAAAACTTACGTACATACTTACCGATTGCTTTAACGGTGAAGGAATACAGTGTGAGGAAACCTGCACACGCCTGCGATGAAACTCGAAGGTTGTGTGTGAAGTTGACCAACCCGCACTGGGCCCGCATGGTCGACTAAGGCCTGATCGCCCTAATTCAGGGTAGGCTCGAGCCCCTCGGTGGGGACGTACATGAGCTGATATGATGATGATGATTATGAGTTGATGAATGTCCTAAAATGGGTCTGTATTATTTACTTGAAAAAAGCAATATAGGGCGAAGCCGTCGATGTTACTTTATATCATTTGTCAAAAACTGAATTTTGCACGAAAAATTTTTGTGACCTCATAGTTTTTCAGCGCCAGTGGTGACCCTACTTTGTAATTTTGATTAATAAAAGTTGAAAACGTGAAGAAAAACGAAGCAAGTTATTTTTTTTGTTATTTTAACAACAAGAACGAGAACAATTTAGTAAACATAATTAAAAAATTCCTAATTAATTTTTAATGCAGACAAATACCATATTATTTGGAAAATATTTTGTAGTTCTATAAAATATGAAGTAAGGGTTTGACAAACCTGGTCCCCAGGAGACTTGAAGTAAAGGAACATCTTGCCAATAAGAACACACCAGCTCTTCTTCGCGTGCCCATTTTTGACCTTCGTGAGCCAGCCTTGTATGGTGGGTTTGTTGTCTTCTTTGCTAAGTAATAGTTTGGTCGCGTTCCGCCTTTGGACATTCTGGAAGTTAAAAATAATAATTAGGATAGTTCCATGATAAACATGAGTGAACTCTCTGAAATTATGATGAGGGTTTAAAAAAAACTAAGGTCCCTTGAGCGTCGGTGTCGTAACGGCTAGGGCCGCTACCTGCTGTCCAGGAGGTATTGGTTCGAATCTTGCCACGTACCAATGTGTTTTCGAATTTCGATTTCATATGTACGTTTATCCGACGCTCTTACGGTGAAGGAAAACATCGTGAGGAAACCTGCACACGCCTTCGAAGAAACTCGAAGGTTGTATGGGAAGTCGATCAACCCGCACTGGGCCCGCGTGGTCGACCGATCGCCTCAATTCAGGGTAGGCTCTAGCTCCTTGATGGGGACGTAAATGAGCTGATATGATAAAGGTGCTTTGAAATTCAAGAGATGGCAGTGTACATCATTCACTCTCAATGAAAAGGTATATTGGTTTATATAATCGCCCCTTAACAAAATCAAAAATATTTATAGCAAAATCAAGATCCCGAAACATCTAAATGAATTATGATATGCAATGTTACCTGTAAAACCCTGATCCAGTCCTCCATAGTGGCTATACTATCGGCTGTAAGATAATATGTCCTACTGCCGGTGAATATTTCAAAGGTGGCCGCTCCTTCATTCCTCGATATCTTGCAGGCCTCACCCAGTCCAATCTGACCCTGAGGCTTTCGATTCACTTCGGACTGCGATTTCCAGTAAGATAGAGTACCATTTTTGAGGACGAACCTGTGAAACAAAAGGGTAATAATAACAACTTTAAGTAACTAGTGAAAATTAAAACCGAGTTTTTTAACGATCTAAGTTTGACGATGAAACTGATTTCAATTAAAATGATAATTGTACGTTAAGAATGTTGGAAGAGTTAAATAAATTACTTCTATTAATAAAATAAAATTAAATTTTATCTACGAAAACTTGTTATCAGCTTCTAGATATAAAGGTACGTATAATTTATGTTACTCTTATTTGTTTAATAGCAGTAAGTTTTCTAAATACAACATACATAATAATAATGATAATGTAAAAAACCCGACCAAGTGCGACTCGGGGTCACATAAACAGGGTTCCGTACCAAAACTTTAACTACTAACAGAACAAGATTACTCAGTACCACAGATTTGAACAGAAGGATCCGCCCGTCTCCCATATTTTAGTCAGATTTTCTTCATACATGCAAAAAATAGCGCCATCTGACATAACTCGTACGAACTAGCGTGGGCGAGAGTTGACTGACGTGCCGAGTTAAAAGAACCTTGATAGAATTGTCGCTTTAAAAATTCGTTTTTTTAATTTGTTTACAAGAAAAAATAAAATGTAAGGTTACTTATCGATGATACGACATCCCATGTTCCTTTTTAGCCTTTCTTTTATGATATTTACGGCCTCTTACAACACAATAAGGCATTTTTATATGGAATATTTTTCCACCGCACTGAACAATGTCCCGCAGACGACTGAGTCGCGAGTGTGCGAAACTTTCGATTTTCGCACCAAATTCGCTGGGCCCATTAGTCGCGCGCGTTGGCCGGGTCCTTACGCCAGTAATATATAAGTCATTGCTCAGTACATACTTTGCTCAAGGTAAAAACTTTTTTTTAAATTTTCCAATTTACCTCCCAAAAGCGGCTCTCATGTTTAAAATTAATTTATTAACGTTACACGTCCGTCTTTGGGTCACCGACTTACATATATGTATCAAATTTCAACTCAATCGGTCCAGTGGTTTCCGACAAAATTGGCTATGACAGACGGACGAACAGACACATGAGTGATCCTATAATGATTCCGGTGTGGCGCGGTGCGCAGTTATATAATCTTCTTTCATCCGATCTTCTTTTCATTCCATCAATTTCTTCTTTTTAACGCATGCGCTGACATTGGTTTTCAAAAATCATTAAATATTTTCACCATTTCGTTTCTTTCATCATAATGTACTATAACTTCTATTTAAACCTGTTTCTCCATATTAAGACCAATCTCGGGTAAGATTTATTTATGTTCAGTGATTCGTATTTTAAATTAAAGTGTGTAACGTTTTCTAATTCTTATGTTCTTTTTTTAGGTCCTTATTTCATCTTTATTAAATTCCGATTTCCCGCAGCACGCATTTATTTCGAAGCTCACGCCCTAACTACTACCCTGCTTACCTAAGCCGTGCTACACCGGTTTTACCTTTTGAGGTACGGAGCCCTAACAACGTCGCTATCAGCTAGCACTAAATATATTCACTCACTGTTTGTAGTAACACACGTAGTAACTAATTAGTAATCTGTGGTAACACATTAACATCGGTTATTGGGTACGCAAATGGTTTGATTTACCCTTATACAGTCATCGTACCATAAATGATCGGCAACCGAAGACATCCAGACGTGAGCGCGAGCCGGCCGGCACAATTAAATTAGTCCTATAGTTGGCTCGACCTTTCGTGGGTGGATGCGACCGGTTTGTAATCAATTAAATGGGTTAAGTGTTCTTTAAACACTGGCGCACTGTAAATATTACTCTTAGAAAATGGTTACAAATTGAGTTGGTCCTGTGTTCAGACATACTAACTTATCATAACGAAAATGACTGACAAACCTTACGAATAAAATCCATTATTGTATGTGTGTCGAATGCATATGCTGTCGTATAGCAAAGGTTGTGGCTAGGTGACAAAATACTCTTGAAACGATTTCCAACTTTGCAAAACAACCACATTTGTCCACTTCACCAAATAGGGCTAACTAATTGTGAATAAAAAAAATAGGTATCGTCACTTTTCTCCTAGACCTCATACCAATGATTTCTCGGTGACTTTTTTTCCCAACCCTAGATGGCTCATACTATCAATTCCCGGTTTAGGGATTAGGTTACTTTGTTTTAGGTTGTAATATACAATCGTATTTTGATGGATTGAGATATTTTTTCTGGATTATTAAATCACTATAATATTAATATAAACATTTTATATGGCTTGACAAACGTATAGGTACTACCCGGTTACTAAAAGAATGGACCTGGCGTCGATGACGTCACTGCGACATATGGGTACAGTGTGCAAAAAATCACCATTAAGAATATTTATGAAACTTAAACAAATGTTTGTGAAAACTCTAGGTATGTTTTATTAGACTTCATAATTGGAATAATAATAATAATAAGACCGGGCACAGCGGTATTCAGTCGGTATGAGGCCGAACATTCAACAAAAAAAAACTGCACGTTATGTCAGACACGAAAGTAAACGCGTATCGGTGGCAAGGATACGAACGGTACTGGCGCGACAAGAGAACGCGGGGAGGTGAGCGGGGAAGCGAGACAGGGATCACATTCCAGCGAGGTCCATTCTTTTAGTAACCGTGTAGTAGATGTAGTCAACGCAATCAAATTTTTAATAATAATAAAAAATGTACAGCCACGCTGTACATACTTTCTCGCGAAGCCTTCACCGTCTGTCGTAGTCGTGAATACACAAATCAACAATAAACATTACACATTAAGAGGCAAAGAATAAATAAAGTTAGGTACATATACTTGATAAAAAAAATCAAAAAAATTGTGTTTGTACGGGAGCGGGAGGTACCTTGCTCAGAATAATTAACTACCCAGTACAGTAGGCCTCATTTACTCTCAGTTATACACAGTTACATTAAAAATTCAAATCGTTAAGCCTTTTTGAGAAAAAGTAAAAAACAACCTGATTTTGTATGAGGTACCTTATACTGATTTTTTAAATAAAAAAACTACCACGTGCTTGTAGTCCATGTAAAATTATATTAACATACCGATTATCATCAAAATCGTTAGAGCCATTATTGAATAAATAAAAATAAGTGTAATAGAAGAAAATATCCGAAAAAATCGGCTTGCTCTAACCCAAATTTTATCCAAATTCGTCCAGTAGTTTGGGAACTAGAGCACCAGACGGACGCACACACACACACACATAGACACACTTTTTTGTTTTCAGGGTTCCGTACCTCAAAAGGAAAAAACAGAACCCTTATAAGATGACTTTGTTGTCCATCTGTCTGTCAAGAACCTTTATCTCGGGAACGCATGGAGGTATAGAGTTGAAAATAAAACCATATACTCCGGTCTACAGTCCCTTGAAGTTCTGAAAAAATCAAACTTCTAAGTTAACGTAAAAAAATATAAGGCCGTTTATGCCGCAAAAACGTACATTTCGATACTCTCAAGGGAATCAAAATTTATAGGGTATTTTCCGTTGACTTAGATCTATGAAATTTGGCCAGTAAAAAATCTGAAAACTATACATTTGTAACTAAATCATTAAAAATATAGTCTTTATTTAAAGAACATAATCAATTATGCCAGGAACGGTCCAAATTTTGAATTGAGTTAACCGTGTCATGTGGGGTATCGTATGAAAGGGCTTCATTGGCACAAGCTTAAACAGATTTTAATTATTTTTTGATGTATAGTTTTCGATTTATTATTTTTAAGGTTCCTTATACAGAGATAGATGTGGTGGTAAGGAACCCTCGGTGAGCGAGTACGACTCGCACTTGGCCGATTTTTTAGACTATAATACAAAAATTCCATCCACATCAAAATCTGAACTTCTTTTTTATTTATGGTCGAAGCTCTACTTTGATTTTTTTGCCATCATAATACATTCTTCACTTCTTCGTCGTTCGAAAGTAAAAATTGACAAAGATTTAACAATTTTTTTGTATCTGTAATCTAGTGTACTAGCAATAAATAATTTGAAACAAAAACTCCTCATTTTTACGAATCATTACCAGTGTGTAAGTGTGTACGCAAGGTAAGAACACACACACCAACTTGACCGCGGTCAGATATTCCACAATAAAAAGTACAACTCACCATCGCTTCCTCCATGTCTTCAATTTCCCACCCAACTTCGCCAGATGACCACTTTTCTCCAAAGCGTCGTGTCTTCTCGGCGAATCATTGACGGGCGGTGCGCGAGTGAGTGATGCGAGGGAAGGAGATGCCATGCTATCACACGATACAGCGTCGGGGGGTATCGCATAGTCGTCCGACATGCCTGATTCGAATGATGTGTCTGTGAAAGGAGAAAAGTTTATAGAATTCAGAAAATAAATTATGGGCGAGCCAAGTTCTCAAAGAGGAACCACAGGCTTGAAGACGCTGTGTTGGATGGGTTAATGAAGCTTGTACGACGCCGCTGAATGCGTTCGACTCAGAACCTTGGAGGTAAATGGGGCAGGAGATGGTCGCCGAAAGGATGATGAGACAGAAAGTAGTTAATAAGACTTATAATTAATTAAGACTTATAAATAGCCTCACCGTGCCCGAGGGAAACGAAGATTCTTCAAAGCATTTAAAAACATACCAAGACAGTAACAGAGTATGGTGGCGAAGATAAAAGCGGGCTTGTCCTAAATGTGAATTATGAACTAGCCATACAAGGTAATTCACTCCTACGTCTTCTAGCAAAACTCAAACTGGAACAAATTTATTATACTTTTGCACAGACTGCTAACTAAACTAAAGCGAGTATTACATAGTTAGACCCCGCCGGGAATCGAACACGTGACCCCCCTTGACTAACCGTTACGCCAGGAAGGCGATGTCACAGGTTCAATGATTCAGTGGTTAATTAATGCGGTGTCAAGTATCCCCAAAGCAACGCCTATTATGATATGATGACTGAATAGTAAATAAATTATGAACAATATGTCAATAGATCTGATCACTAAATTACCCTTTGACAGTGATTGAAATAATTTTAAACAAAAAAAAACCGACTTCAAACGCACTAGTCGCCACTACGATTTTTAAAGGTTCCTCTCGATTTCTCTGGGATGCCATCATCAGATATTGGTTTCCTTATCATAGTACCACCCTTGGGATATCTCCTTTCGAATAAAAAGAGTCATCAAAATCGATTCATAAACGACGAAGTTATCCGCGAACACACATAATATATATATACGGTCGAATTGAGAAACTTCGTCCTTTTTTTGAAGTCAATTAAAAAATACTCGCTTAGTTTTCACTGATTCTTCTGTTTGAGATCATTCTTTAAAATACTCGCTTTGTTTTTCACTAAGTCTTCTGTTTGAGTTTATTTTTTAAAATACTCGTTTTGTTTTTCACCAAGTCTTCTTTTGAGTTCATTAATTAAAATACTCACTTTGTTTTTCACCGAATCTGGTCCCTATTATCTTACCACTTCCAGTGTCAAAAAACGACCGTGAGACTGTTGCGCGTTACAAGTGAAACTTCTTAAGTTCTGAAGTCACTTAAGAACACTAGGTGAAGAGTTTAATTTTTCTTCAGATACAGGTCAATTTGCCCTACCGCGCCTAAAGAAGTTTCACTTAAAAAATGGTCGCTAACGTCTAGTCTTGCTCTGTTTGCTAGGGGTCACCTGCTAGACCTCTTAACTGGATTCAAACTGGTTTTCTCACTTTTAGACAGACTGCTTGCACTAAGACTCATATCGGTGGCTCTGCATTGCCCGTTGCCCTGCACTGTCGGTAATACTTAATGAAATATTATGATGCCAACGATGGAAGCAGAAACTAAAACTCAACATTGGCCAGTATATCGTACAATGTTTTTCCCAGCAATTACGGGTAGAAGTGGTTTGTTTTTGAGGTGCAAAGTATCCTCAATGCAATGTCATTTTGATAATTGCAAATTTAATATCATTTTCGACATTAGAAGTGATCTTCTCGTGTAAAAAATAGTCACTAACCTCTAGTCTTGCTCTGTTTGCTAGGTGACCCACTGCTAGACCGCTTGGCTGGACTCAGACTGGAGCTAGTTTTCACACTTTTAGACGGACTGCTGGCACTGAGACTCGTATCCGAGGAGCTGCATTGCCCGTTGGTAGTGTTGGCGAGGACCAGTCCATGGGAGTGGGAGGTCTGCTGTATGGAGGCTGGCAGTACGTGGGTTAGGTTCACGTTGTTTATTGGCTGGTTTGATGTGCTGCCTGTTGGGTTAGTAATGGGTGGTTTTGTTAGTTTAGTGTATGTAACATGAGTGGTTTTTATCGATATGGTGCATCCATCTCTACATTTTAGATTGTCTGAGTTCACAAGGAATAATGTGTTATGGACTTCGACCATAAATAAAAAAAAACCAAGACAGACAGTTTCATACGAAACGACCTTTAAAAACCGTCCGGGATGTGTAATTGCTAGCTATACCTGCAGTTGTTAGACTGAAGACAAGGATGGAAATAGACAAAAAACCATAATCGACGGAAAATAAAAACGCGCATGCAACGAGACGTGACGCTGTCTGAGAATAAGGCATAATGGCCGTCACGATACAATGCACGGCCTATCAATGTTCAACATGATAATGCCCGTCCGAGAACTCCTGGCTTCCTGACCGGCCATTATTGTGTCGGCCACATCAACCATACGTAAAAACAAGGATAACATAATCACAATTAAAAACTGATCGTGGTCTCATATCTGAAACCTCAGAGGTAACAGAAGAATTTGAATCTTTCTTTACAAATATTCACCTTGAATTGACAGAGCCTTGACTTGTCGCCTATTCTCGCTAATCAATTACTTTCTGAAAATGTACGAAAATGCGAAGATTTTACATTCCGAAAATTTAATCCACACACAATCATAAAAACTTTTAAGTTGATGAAACTAAAAAATACTGAGTATCTTTGGGTCATGTCTGTTAATTTAATAAAGTCCGTAATTGAAACTATAGCCCCTTACTTGGCTGATATATTCAACATTTGTATTCATACTGTAGTGTTTCCGAATCTCATGAAATTTTAGTAAAGTTGTTCCACTCTTCAAGTCCGGAGAAAAGAAAGACCAAAGTAATTATAGGCATGTTTCTGTGCTACCAGTTATAAGTAACGTTTTTGAAAAGAATATACTAAACCAAATGTTGACTCACTATAACATCAATAAAATAAAAGTTACAAAAACTAAAACCCGACTACGGAACAGTGTGAAAATAAGAGTTTCCCGCCTGAAATCATAGCCTTTATTTTCCCCTTCACCTGGGGTAAAAAACATCATCCCCTTGCCTCTGCCATAGATTATCTATTATCACGTATAATATTATTTGACCAAATGTGTGGTCGTATCAGAACAATCCTTGACAAATGACAATGTAAACGAGGCATTTGATTTGTCAGCGGACGGTTTTCTATATTAAATATACCGAATTAATCTACCGACCCGATAATCGGTGTACCGTGTACTTGAATTATCATGTCGGCATCCTCGCCGGCTCGTATTGAACAATAACGTGTCGCGTATTAAATTTGTTACCCCAAGGCAGGGAGTGGTCTCAATGTAAACCGATCAAATTAAGAAGGGTTAGTTTCTATTGTTTCTGCACTACTCAAACGACCATTAAATACAATAAGCTAATATTTGAGTTAAATGCGTAAATAACATTTTGAAAATAAAATTATCAGTGCTACGTCAAAATTTCGAATAAATCAGTGATAGATAAAAAATTGTAGTTATTTTAACTTACCGGTAGAAAGATATTCCACCATTTTTTTTTCTTTTTGTTACCATTGTTTTTGCACTGCATTTCGTCATGTTAGCGGACCGCGATATCACAAGTACATCTCCCAAATAAATCTCCACGAGTAAAAAGATGGAGGTTACGTTCGGACAGTTACGCCCGCGTGATCGTGTGTCTAGGTTTTTTTTTTTATTTATGGTCGAAGGTTATGGAATAAAACTGTGAGGTATGATTTTCAAAAACACTCAAATCGAAAAACATTCAGAATAAAAGCTGCAGAATATACTCACTATAAACTGGATTGTGGTGAGGTGTATTATGTACAGTGACGCCCATAGACTCCTCACCATCGGACGAATCATCTGAGGAGTCCCCGGTAAAGGGCATTGATCTAATTTGACTAGCGCGCTGCAACAAAGATAACTTAGTAACAACTACAAAAAAGGAAAAAGTAAAGAAACTCAATAAAAGGTTCATCTTGGACATCTGGAATCCATAGTATGTAATTAAGAGTAATAGTAGGTTAGTAACAATATAAAAATTATACAAAATGAATAAAATTACATTACAGGAAATAGTGGCGAGCCCCGCTGTTAGAATTTTTTTAAGCCACCACAAGGCATCAGAGACAGCTTGACGACTGCCATCTAGTGATAGCAACTGTCACCATCGGCTAAGCGTGCCTCAAGAAGCACGGACACGGTCGAGAAAATGTGACTAACAGTGAACCCTAATCTCATGCTTCAGGGTAATTAGATCATATATTTCGGATCATCAGAAGGGTTTTGGTCGGATCTCGGAAATAAAGTCGTCTTTGAGAAGTTTTGGAGTGCACATTAAATTTTCACACACGTTTACAACGCGAGGCTTCAGGATAATTCGGATGAAAACAGATTATTTTATAAACTGCGATGAGTTCGGCACGGGGCCGGCTTCCCAAGTTGACAGTTCAGCTGCTCGATCAAAAGTGCTCGTAACTATCGTAACCTCCGTAGGTTGGCTGCATTGTCATTCATTGGTTCGATAATCACAACGATTCTGATTGGCAAAATAAGAAATACCAACACTACCAACTAAAACTGGGTTTCAGCCTCGCATCGACCACACCCTGGCCAAAGAGGACCTGTTAGTACTACCCTAGCTAACCGCTTGACGTTTCAAGACAAAACACACGGTGCTTCGACGCAAGCATAGGTGGCGCCACCTCCTTGCGCTCCGACATATACTATTAACGAAGTGCTATAGATTCTGTCTTATTTATTATATTTACCCCTTTGACAGTAGCGTAGACAGGAACAGATATATCTTGGTAACTAGTGGACTCGTGCATCGGGCGCGGACAAGGCGGCGGACTTAATTCCTCTTCCACTGACTGTTGGAGACCGTCGTCTGCCACCTGGAGAAGAGAAGAGTGATGACTTTAAATTTATTCTTTTTTTTTGTTTGCACCGTTTTTAGTACTAACGCTATTGCATGTATACACTACACTCAACGGCACAGAAATTGACTGAACTAATTTTTCTCGGTACATTTACACATAAAGAGGGGACCTAAACAGCAACAATTGTTTTAATCAAGTAAAGTAAGGAAAAGTAACTAAAAAGTGCAGTTCATTAGGTAGGTTGGATCCCTGGCTACCAATTTGTCCAAGAGCACAACATTCTGCAGATCCTCTGGAACTTAGTAGACTGCTCAGATGAGAGCACACAGTAAGTAAGTTGGCAAATTTTCCGTATATTTTTTTCCGTACAAATCATTTTCCTTGTTTTGAGCAATCTACTGAGTGTCCGAGGCTCTTCGACAAATTTGTAGCGAGAGATCTGAAATAATGATTCCACTTAGCAGTTTCCTTACTTGATTTAAAAAAAAATTTGCTGTTTGGACCCCCTCTCTGTGTGAAAATATACTGAGAAAAATTAGGTGGGCCAATTTCTATTGGTTAGTGCCCAAGAAACTATATACTGCACAGAAAATCCATAATATTTTTTGAGACGAAATGTATTTTCATGGCTCGACGGAGAAATGAAGTCCAGTTACAGATTTAAGACGTAGCTAAGAAAAAATACTCACACTACAGCAATCTATGAGGAGAAGGCACAATCTATGAGAAGACGGCACAATCAGACGTTGGGCCATTTACGTGACATAGAATTTCCTCTGGAGATATTAAGAGCCTGCTGGAGTTCATAAATCCTATACAAACGTAGTATTTGATTCATTTGTTAAACAAACAACCGATTTAGAATAAATTTTATATCGATAATCGGCTGACGTATATCTGTGTCTGTACCGCATTACTTTTTTGAAAAACGAAACAGGAATCCATTACTAATCAATAAACTTGTTTTTAAGGTAAAAGACGGAAAACAAGTTTATTGGAATTAAATGGATTCCTGTTTCGTGTTTCAAAAAAGTAATGCGATACAGACACAGATATACGTCACATGATTATCGATATAAAATTATTTCAAATTTTTTGGTTAACAAATGAATCAAATACTTCGTTTGTATGGGATTGATGAACTCCAGCAGGCTCTTAATGAAACTCTTTGCTATTGTGACAAACACTAGTGTGGGGCTCGTAAGTAATGCTTGTTTGTAATTTTTACTGTTTTCAAATAAATTACTTGTATTGGACGTACGCTAATCATGTTGAATGCAGTTTCATCACCTGTCATATCTTGGTCTTAGAGCTCACAGAGCCTCAGACTTTAGTTGTACTGAGTACGCAAAAACGAGCGGGATCAAAACTCGTTGATAAGTACCACTTGAAGTCGAGGAAAACGAAATCCACCTCCGTGGCGTAGTGGTTAGTGCACTCGCTTTAAATCAGGAGGTCGCGGGTTCCATTCCCGACGAAGTCTAACTATGTGAAACTCGGTTTTATCGATGATAAGGTATTTTTCAATGATGAGTCCTAGTGACACTGCAATGGTTACTAGTTCACTTCCGCCTCACCCAGTATAACTTGGACTCCCAGCCGGGGAAGCGGAGCAGCGGCGGAAGCGGCTACATGTAGCTGGCTCTGAGTCCTAGTTAAATTGGCTACTTACATATCTGTCATCAAGTCTCGCCTGATATTTTTTGGTTTCACAATGAGCTTCGAACACGCAGTTTGGTCCTTGGCGACTCATGGCTGAAACCTGCTATAATGGCTACCTGTTTACTTGCGCCTCACCTGGTATATCTTGGCCTCCCAGCTAGGAAAGCGGTGCAGGGGGGGCGTGGGCGGGCGCGGTGGATCGGAGCCGGCGCTACCGGAGGAGCCGCGGCTGCCCTGCACCACCACGTGCACGGAGCTCGTGTTGGTGCCAGTGCCAGCTTGCCAGCCGCCCGTCCGCTCTGGGAAGTGGTATGCTTCGCTCTCTATTTGGGAGAATGGAAATATTTTGTGTTGTTTTTAGGGCTCCGTACACCCAAAGGGTGACCGACGGGACCCTATTACTCAGCCTCCGCTGTATGTCCATCTGTCTGTCCGTCTGTCAGGGGGCTGTATTTCATGAACCAAAATAGGTAGAAACTTAAAATTTTCAAAGAATGTGTATTTCTATTGCCGCTATAACATCAAATACTAAAAATTACAAAAAAATTTTTAAAAAAAAACGGGGTCTCCATACAAAATAAATGTTTTTTTTATAGATATTCTAGAGGTATTTTTGCTTCAGCTCTATTGTAAAAACGGTAATATATACGAGCGTGAAACTTGGTGTGATTACTGTTCTAATACTATAGTAAAACAACAAATAACAAAAACTGGCCAAGTGTGAGTCGTACTCGCGTTAAGAAGTAAGAACTTAATTTAAAAAAAAAGTATTTTTCTGGGATTTTTACGGCGTTTTACGTGAATAGGGGCGTCAAAGTTGGTGACTCTTTGCAAGTGTACATACTAATGAGTATGAATAATGTTTTAGAAAAACAATAAATAGATTTTACATACACTCCTGGATAATATATCAGAGATTTACCTACAATCCTTATCCTTACTAATATTACAAATGTGAAAATGTGTTTGTTTGCTACCTTTTCAAGCTTCAACGCCTTGACCATTCTTTATGAAATTTGGCATGCAGGTAGCCTGTGCCTCGGGAAAGGACATAGGCTACTTTTTATACCGTGAAAATAGCATAATCTGATGCAGTTCCTGAAGGAACTAAAAAAATACTCGATTGCTGTGATTTTTTGCACAGAGATGGTTCAGTAGGTGGGAAACGACCTAATTTACTAATCACCTTTAAAGACAGTCATAAAAACGATGTCCACGCGGGCGAAGCCGCGGGAAAAAGCTAGTTTACAATAAAATTTTAAGAAAGAAGAGTGGTGGGTACGGCGAGGGCGCAGGCGCGGATGGAGGTCGCTATGGAAACACAAACAGATTTTAATGTACCATTATTTAATGATAATAAGTATGTAGCGTGTGGTAGTAAGTTGTATGTAGTCCGCAGTGCCGGGATACTACGCGGAAATACTATAATTTTAAAAGCATTTAATTAACTTGCAATGTATGTATGTATGTATGTTTGTTCGGGTGAAATCTTGCAAGTTGATTTTGACCCACTTCCCGGTTTCCGATTGAACTGAAATTTTGCATGCATATGTATATCGCGTGACAATGCAATATTAAAGACTTATAAAAGACTTTTAAGGTTTTTTCTAAAATTATTATCTACAGGCTGACCGAATTTATTGGCGAAGTAATCTTTATATATAAAAGGAAAAGGTGAATGACTGGTAGATCAACGCACAGCTCAAACCACTGGACGAATCGGGTTAAAATTTGGCACACAGATAGCAATTATGACGTAGGCATCCGCTAAGAAAGGATTTAAAAAAAAATCCCACTAGAACCACAAAAATCGGAAACTGCGCGGGCGAAGCCGCGGGCTAACCACTAGTAATATATATAATGTGTACTCTCCCGGACATTCTGACAGAGTAGGATGAATGGTTTTAGGATTTCGTCGACACAAAGGGTGACCAACAGGACCCCGTTACTAAGCCTCCGATGTGTATTTCTGTTGCCGCTAAAAGGAAAAATAATGAAAATTAATAAAGTGAAAAACTAAGCGGGCTCCTCGTACAAAAAACATGTTTTTTTAAAATCAAATCAAATCATAGGTATATAGGTATTTGGTAGGTATTTTTGATTTAGCTCTATCGTAAAAACGCTAATACATATGAGCGTGAAACTTGGTGTGAATATAATCCTGAAGTAAACTAAAAATAACAAAAACCGGCTAAGTGTGAGTTGTGTTTGCGCTAAGTGGTTATTAATTTGCGCTGAACATATTTCTGTCACTCGCGTTGATCTCTTTTGTTTGTAATGTGAATATATATCATGTCATAGTTGTGTGGAGACGTGTAGTAGTACCACAGATGAGATACTAGTTACTTTGTGTAGTACGGAACCCTCGAAGCGCACTTCGCACGAAGTCTGACTCGCACTTGCATGTTTTTTTTTCTTATTTATCTATACCGACTAACGGAGACGCACAGTTGCTATAATATACATATACAGAATGTAAAAAAATTGCGTAGGACCCGTTAACTGGGGGTTTTACTCATTATTATACTTAATAATTTTCCCCAAGGACCCCGTAGTTAATTCTCAAATAAAAATTGGACCCTCCATACAAAAATGTACAAAATTTGTTATCAGCTGATTGATTTGTATTTGTTTTTGCAATTTCAGCAAAGTATAGAACAAAAGTTATTCAGTATGATGAGTATAGAAGCCCCATTTAACGGGACCTACACCAATTTTGATATACCCTATATAGAGACTAAATATATTAATCGAGTCAAGTAAGAGATTCAAAGACGTAACTGAGAAAATCACACTGTATGAAAATTGCACTATATTTCGCTCACTATCGCTACAGCAACCTATGTATTTTGTACGCGTATGGCATACTCAAACGTGGGGCCATTTGCGTGACATATAACTATTTGGACGTGTCTTCCCTGGTCACCCTGTATAAACTACTTGCTGAGACGTTATCTGTGTATGCAGAACATAATATGTTTCAGACGAAGTAACAGCATCCGTAATTAGTAATAAGATTATCTACCAATGTCATCTACCCTTTTCACTCGTTTCAAACATTTATGTGAGAAATTGTTTGTCATTGTCAAATTGGCTTGAATTCAAACACACTCATCATGATCATATCAGCCGAAAGACGTCCACTGCTGGACAACGGCCTCCCCCAAGGATTTCCACGACGACCGGTCCTGCGCTGCCCGCATCCAGCGGCTTCCCGCGACCTTCACCAGGTCGTCGGTTCACAAACATTCAAACACACTACAGAAACTCAACTCATAAAGCTTTTTTAACTAGCGCAAGTTCTGTGAATGGACTGCTTACCTCTACTTGGTGTGTAAATTTCAGCATAATCGTGGGTGGTGTCACCGTCAGTGGAAGTATTTGGTGTTGTTGGTAATACTACTAAATTCTCTACGGCAGTCTGAAAAAAAAAATCCACCATTTTATTCCATTATCATTCCAATGCCCTTGCTCGCTAGCTCCGACACCGCAGGCAGGTAAAGTAAAAACAAAGAAGAGATAATTGAATTAAACCAGCGAAGTCAATTGATGAAGGATAAAAATAACGAGCGAGCCTTACAGTATAGTAGTCGCATATGATGTATAACATCTGACATAAGTAAAAAACCTTCTGGCTGCGCATTAGGAGGCATGGCCATGTTTCCCTTACCTTCGTGACTGAAAAAAAAACGCATTTCCTGTTACACACTTCCGTCGCTTAATTTCACGAAATCACTCCCACAGAAATCACTTCCACAGACTGCAGGAAAGTCAGAGGACAGATGTTACAGATCAATAATATCGTCGGTTTAAACTATCACAAGTGGGTACTTAATTCTAGGGCAGATAATGAGTAGTTTTACAAGCTTTTATTTAGTTTCACCTGTTCCGGTGTCTGTAATGAAATCTTGCAAGTTAAATTTGACCAACTTCCAGTTTTCCGATTGAGCTGCAATTTTGCATGCATATGTATGTCACGTGAAAGCTAAAGTTTTTAGATTTTTCGAGTTATTTTATTTATTGTTTTAACAATGAAATAAGAGGTCTCACAGTCAGTTGCCGAAACAATCATTAGCATTTTATCCGCTATTTATCACTAAAGGCGTGTTAAAATTATACATTATTTGACACTAACGTTGTAGATTACATATTTGAGAAGCAGCAGTCAAAATAAATCTCCTTCACATAGGCATCCTTCGCCTCTATCGATAGTTTACCCTTATAACCTTAGATCACATGTAAAAAACTAGATCCCCAGTTTCACACAAAAATCGTCCGGATAGTTGTTTGACAGGAGACAAAGAAAGATAATTGTTACAGGAGACAAAGAAAAATAGTTTTTAAACAGGAGACAAAGAAAGAATTATTTTAATAGCTATGTTAAACAGAGAGGGAGAGCCGCGAAAAGTTCAACCCCGTAAGGAAAAAAGGGTTACTTTATGTTCGGTCCTTTTTGACTGCGGGACCGTGAATCTCGTTCTTTTGTATGTGATCTAACACACAGCAAGGAATCGCCGCCACCGCCTGCGCGCCGCCGCCGCCCGTCTACCGGCGGCGTCGGCGATTCCTTGTTGTGTGATCTAAGCTCATATAACTCAACTATCTACACGAATTAATTAAATAAACTAAAAAATAAAACTAGACTGCATAAAAACTTAAGCCCTCTATTCTGGCCAGTCGGGTAAAAATGTATCCTAAGTTACTCACCGGATCAAGACGAATCTAACGACACCTCGTACTCCAAAATCCATCAAGCGGTTTACGCTACAGATCGTGCCAAAGAAATAAATCCAGATATTTATATATACATACATACACTCGAAAAATATAACCCTCCTTCTGGCGCAGTCGGGTAAAAATATATTTCATCCATCATTGGCATTCCGCGTCAATAACGGACAATTTACTCTGTGTCGCGGAAGGATTCTCTTCTCCACAGACCATAGACTTAGACATTGCGCCGCCTGGGACACAAGGAAACGCAGAGCTGCCCAGGGCCTGCGTCACCCTCGCGGCCAACTGGCTGAACCAGCAGGCACGAAGAGTCAATACGTGCGGAGCCAGGTCGGTGCTGCAGGAGATCGTCGAAGATCAGGTTGAACCAAGGTTGAACCCAACTTGCGCCTAACGGAAACCCCTTGCCGGGTTTGATTTTGGAGTTTTAGGAGAACCTAGACGGGTTTAAAACTAATATGCTAAAGCCCATCTCCCCGATATGATAATAATATTGAGATATTGTAGACAAAAACTTACAGCCAAATCGTCAGCCAGCAAGCTAGCCGTGGTCCGTTCGTCCATGGTTCTATTCATGGTGTTGAGTACAGGAGGGGGAGCAGCAATAACGTTGTTAGCTAAGCTGGTGGTTCCTATGGAGAGGTTCCGTCTGTGACGCACCGGGGTGCTGTAGTGGGGCTCAGTGGACGTTGCTACGGGGATCTGCACAAGATACAAAGTTTTATGATTATACTTGCAAATTATTTAAGCAAGTTTTCTCAAGATCATATTTATACTGACAAATTGAAAACGTGGCTTGACGTGATTTTATATAATTGATGTTGTTTTTACCTGGTGTTCCTGCGATGCGCGGGCGGCGATGACACCGCGGCTCCGGTCTACTCGCGACCACGGCTATCGAAGCGTAGTCGAAACGTTGAGGTAAAAACAACATCAATTATATAAAATCACGTCAAGCCCCGTTATCAATTTGTCAGTATGAATAATCGTGAAAGTTTAAAGTGTTATAAGATCATATTTTACTTATTAAATAATGTGGCTGAGCGAATAGAAGGGCTCGTGTATTTAGTGTCACGTGAAAATAGCTCAAAGTTGCGGAAAGGTTCCTGGAACCATAAAACTATGACATTAAGGCGAAATAGATTGCGCACGTACATCGGCTAGCGCACTTTTTGCGTGACGCGAGATGTACAGTACATGGTTTAACATTTTAGAATAGTACTGTTATTGAAAAAATATATTTTTTTTATCAAACAGTCAAAAAAAACTTACAAAATCTAAGAAGATATATTTAAGAATTGTGCTAAACATAGAAAGCTAAAAAGAAGAAAAATACAAAAATTAGTATGACACCCCCCTTAAACTGAGTCTGGTGCTCCGTGAAAATACGATAGCAAACATATATGTTTCTAAATAAATTTGGTACAAATCGCTAGGTAAAGAGAGGAAGTATAACATAATTGAGAAAAAATGCTGTTAAAATTCATGAGGTCATCAAAAAATGCTAGAGAACTTCAAGAGAAATGACCGAATAGCAATTTTACGTCACAGAAATAATTATTTGCAAACTGAACACAATAGCTAATATTATACTGCAATTCTTCTCGTTTATGTTATAATAATTCATCTCTTTGACTAACGATAGGTATCAATTTTATTTAGAACCATGAAATTTGGTTACAGTTTTTTCACGGAACGCTGAGACCAGTCGGGGTGTCGACCCTGAATTTGTGAAAAAGAAATAATTTGTTACGATAAAAACTTAAAGATGCAAACTATCCTAGGATAAAGTAATGAGGAATTTGTTTTATCTTGGGATTATGCATGAAATTTTAAGATTGTTACAAAATTTATACCAGAAATGTACCAAAATCAAACTTAAATAACATAAAACAATCATGAGTGTTATTTACAAAATAAAAGCATTAAAATTCAACTGAAGTATTTTTGCATAGTTCACAGTATTCAAGAACTAAGCAAATCAAAATCGAATCGTAAATCTGGTGCAAAACATTCAACATCAGCATGAGGGCAACATCTAATTGTGTAAGGCTACCTTAGGCCCTTCAAGGCTTTCAGATCTCCTCCGATTAGAGGCCAATAGACTCGGTGAGGCTCGAGGCGAGCCGTCCTCACCCCTCACTTCGAGGGAGAGGCTCGCTCGGGATGGGAGGAACTGAGGAGTGAATTGTATGTCTGAGTACAGCTCTAGCTTCCTATAGTTGTTAATTTGTACTTATTAGAACATAATCTGGCTTGCTGACTTCTTAGTAAAAGCCTTACAAAGAACAATAACAGAACAGATTATCAACTAAACGTCTATCTATAGCTGTAATACATGGTGAACTGGTGTAGAACCGTTAAATTGGATTTCTACTCATAAACAAGCATACACTCATACTCACCGAACAACTATCACCAAGGAGCTCAGTCAATTCTCAGAAAAAAAAATGGACTCTTCATACCAAAATTAGCCCGTAGGAAAGAATCAAGGCGGGCAAAATTGGTCAATTTGATAGATATGTCGCAGCGATATTGTAGAATTAGCCGTTGTACAAACGATGCGTCGCTTTGTAAAACTACTGAGTAAAAATCTCCGAAAAAAAACCGAATCGAACGGAGACCTTTAGCTTTCACGGTAGCACAAGACATACTTACCTAACCTAACTTAACTGTCTGTCCGTCCGTCTTTTTTAATCGGAGTTTTTTACTCAGTATTTTTTGTAACGGCGCGGCGCGCCGCTTTGTAAAACGCTTCTTGCCGACAATAAAGATATACGTTGGACACCGCTTACTAATAACGTATTGCCACCAAAATCTAGCCGAAGGTGAGGTTGCCGCATTACAAAACAGCGACGTTTTTCAATCCGGCGCGCATACTTGTAATACGGCGTGATATACGACATGGCTGCGACGAAAAATGTATGTGTGTAGGATGGATGATGATGTCTCCTCGGGCAAGTTGTTCAGTATGATGAGTAGAAGCCTTAGATAACAAGCTCCTGCACCAATTTTGTTACACTCCTTAGATATTTATAACATTTGCTTTTTTAAATGCTTATCATTGCCTTATAAACTAAAGAGTATTAGCTGAGTTTTCACTGCCAAGTTAATTAGCGTAATTGCTTTCCAACATGATAGAAGATCCAGAGAATACTAGCTATTACCACGTAAAGAAGCGAAACTCTCCCGGCCAATACATAAAGGCGTCCGCCTTTATTTATAAAGCAGGCGCACGCGACGAATGCCCGCCTCGCATGTTTGTTTTGAAAAAGAGTATGAGCAAACCCGTCGCACGCGCTCGCGCTCGCGCCTGCGCCTGCCCATACTTTTTTCTAAACAAGCACGTAAGACGGGCGCCCGCTTTACTTAGTGGACGCACTAAGTACCGTAGCAGTACTTGTGGCAGTACGGGTGGACCAGTCGCTGCAGGTGCGACTCAATGAGAGAGAGGTTAGAAAGAGTAGCAGTTATTATTCTTACTGTAGTTACTTATTATTGATTACAGTATAGTTTCGTAATGCTGATAGGACTTACAGCACTGACAGCGCAATTCCTGCTGCCCTGTGCAGCGATGTGATTTCGCAGCAACTCTAGCTGCTGGTTGCAGCGGTCGTTCTGCTCGCGCAGCAGCTGGTTCTGCTGCTCCAGCTCGCGCAACTTGTTCGTCACCCACTCCTTGATGCGCGCCGCTTTCGCCTCCACCTGCTTCGCGTCCTGGAGCCGCAGCTGTTTCTGTAACGGTAACATGTTGATTAGAAATAAGTGCAATAAAAATCTAAAATCTTATCGGTAACAAGATTTTATTTGAAAACAGGATTTAGGGCAAAATTACAATTTGAATAAAATGCATGTTTCCAAATGTAAAATCAATGGTACAGCCCGCCTGCGCATGCTTTCATGCTTTCTTTTCTGACAAACATGTCAGCATTATAAACTGGCTTGTAACAAAAAAAAAGTATGAAACTTGATGAAATAATCTGGGTTTAAATGGGAGGTTTTACGATTAAGTTTTTTTACGAAATAATGACCATATATACCCAATATAGTAGGCCTTATTGATTTCTAGTAGTAACACACAAAGTTAAATTAAAATCATTAGAGAAATTTCTAAAAAGAAAATTACCAAAGATATACTGGTTTTGTATGGGAAGTATATTGTTCCAATTTTTCCTAGTATAATGAACATTACAAAAGAGTAGGTCCTATTAAGCTGTAGTAACACACAAAATTTTATTAAAATCTTTGCAGCCATGTAAGAGAAAAAACATTTTAAGTGAATTTTTACTATGGAGGCTACCCTTAATAAATTGTACTGCAGCCCGCACTAAACTTTCTCTACATTTTTTTTTCAATACAAAAATTGAATTAAAAAAAACTAATAATTTTCGAATCAGAAACGAGGAGATCCGCAGGAGAACTAAAGTAACCGACATAGCTCACAGAATCGCTAAACTGAAGTGGCAGTGAGCAGGGCACATAGCTCGTAGAACAGATGGCCGATGGGGCAGTAAAGTTCTCGAGTGGCGACCGCGCACCGGAAAACGTAGCGTAGGCAGACCTCCCACGCGGTGGACCGATGACCAGGTGAAGGTCGCGGGAAGCCGATGGATGCGGGCAGCGCAGGACCGGTCGTCGTGGAAATCCTTGGGGGAGGCCTTTATCCAGCAGTGGACGATTTGTGGCTGATATGATGAATAATTTTGATGAATTCATATTGCATGACCAAATATATACTTATTTGTAATACATGAAAATTCAATAGCTCTAACTATTTGTGAGTAAATCGCAAGTTTCAATTTCATTTGTACGAGAACCATACAAACATGATTTTTTCCAGACCAATGGGTATTAATTACTATATAATAGATAACCATAAGCAACTCCGACGTGCAAAGTTACATCAAAACCGTTAGAGCCGTTTTTTTATATATTTTCAGTTTTTGTTGTATGACGGCTACTCTTTGGTTTGACAGTACGAAGAAACCCAATCCCAATTGGACTAAAGATATAGCCTCCAGAGCCAAGCGTGACGGACGCACCCACTGACGCACGCACGCACGCACGGACGGAATTACGATACTGGGTTTTTTGGTATGTGTTAATGATATTGTAGAAAACATATTAACAAAAATTTTAAAAAAAAAAGTACATTCCGTACTGCGAGGTCGAATAAGTAAAAATCAATATATAATATCATTAATATTATCCTACCCCAATCCGATCAGTAGTTTAGGCCCTAGATCCTGGACAGACACACACACATACATACACAGAAGTTATATTTTTTTAGTTTTTTGGACTCTACAAGATGTAAGACAATCAATTCCCATCAAAATCTCAACTTGACTTTTTGTCATCAAAATACATTATTCACTATTTCTCTGCTCACTACAGCTCGCTTCTCAGCTGCTCCAAAGTAAAAAGAGGTGAACTTGGTAGGTACAGATTTTCCTAGGACTCGATCGAAATCAATAGATGTTTTTTAATGTTCTTCCTCAGATCAACTTAAAAATATCAAAAGGAACTACCGTGACCGGGAATACAGCTTCACATACAATTTTAGCTCAATCAGACCCCTGGCAGTTGCTATAGGAGAACTCACTCATACTAACTATATAAGAGGTGAAGTAAAATAAAAGCTTGTAAAGAAGATGGTACGCAAATTAATATGCAGCCCTGTTCAAGAGCTGCCACATATGTGATGTACCTACAGTAAGGGCAAGTCAGTGGCCATACATTGGCTGAGGTTGGATGTTTTTTTTTTAATGTTCTCATCCATTTCCTTAACAGGAGTAGGAATTTCATGGCTTTTTCCATTTCATAAAAGAAAACTGTGAATGTACAAATGTAATAGGATGTTTTAATCACCTTTGGGGTTAGATACTCTGTGACTCCTATGTCTCTATTAATTTTTCTCATAAGCCCTTCTCTTTTTTTGAGTTTGGGAGTCTGAATAAATGTTATTTTGAGTTAGGTTTTGGCAAATCTGAGTAGGTTGTTATGGCTCCCAGCTTAGAATATGGCCATCCCATCTCTTTATCGACTAATGGACTAAACCAGTGGATAGGCAGCAGCGTGCTTCCTGCATACTGTGCCACCAAAACGCACACTGTGATCGCTAACCCACCTGCCAAGCATGGTGATTGCGGCAAAACCCCAAACTCAGGGGACACCTATGTCCAGCGGTGGACTACTTTTGGCTGATGTGATAATGGTCATCATCACATGCAAAAGCAGGCTGTCATCATCTAAGTACTAGGTAAAAATGGGAACCTACTAACTGTTGTGTAGAACTTTGTGAACTTACAATACAAAGATAAAACATTTTATAAAAAGACTCACACTTTGTAAAAGGGCAAAGTTTGAAAAGTACCTACTACCTATTTATCAAGAATATAGGGTACGATTGAAGTAAGGGTAAAAGAAAATTGTACCTATATGTAGTTATTAGAAAACAAAGTGGAAAGAAGGTAGGTAAACCTACGTACCTGCATTCTATTCTAGTCAATTCCCCAACTAAAAACTTAAGGGTAGTTCAGAGGTTTCGACATAGAGAAGTTGGATACATAATGAATTAATGATTTATTGAAGTTAAAACTTTATCTCTTTACTACAAATTGTAACTTTCTCATTCATCATTTTGAATAAAAACAATTTTCAATAAGGCATCCTATCGCACGTATCGCGACTATCGCGTAAACAGTAAACACACCACAGACTAAGTAAAGTAAGTAGGGTAGGGTTCTGACTGAGTGACGTCAACAGTTGCATAAAATATATTAACATCTCTGGGTACAAGCCCTTTTGAGACAGTCTTCATTTTTCTTCATTTCCTTTTTGAGTTTGACTTGAAATGCTAGTGGCAGTGCATCACAAATCTTCTCTGGAGTTCTTGACAGTATTTTGCATCAGCCTCATTTTAAGTTGAAACACCCGGTCTATAAAACTGCACCCAGTGCAAGTCGGGTCTTTACGTCCTTCTTCATTTTTAACCGCCTTAAAAAAAGGAGGAGGTTTCTCAATTCGACCGATATATATATGTGTGTGTGTGTGTTCGCGGAGATAGATATGAGAGAAGGAGATATCCCAAGGGTGGTACCATGATAAGGAAAATAGGATCTGATGATGGCATCCCAGAGAAATCGAGGGAAACCTTCGAAAATCGTAGTGGCGACTAGTGCGTTTGTTAATTTTTTTATGTATTTTCTAAAGGTAACCAAGTATTTGCGTCTGGTAGTCATCATCCCACATTGCAGAGCTGATGATGGAAGGCACAACTCCTTAACGGTTAGGAGTAAAAGGATAATTCTTTGAATATTATAAGAATTCAACTGTCGGTCTATATGTATACCTACTTAAGGTATACATATAGACCGACAGTTGGATTCTTTCAGGTTATTCAGGTGAGCTGATGACGGAAGGTGTAACTCCTTAACTTGCATGCTGCTCAGATGGTGATGGAAGCTACAGGACTCTGTATCAGTTAATGAAACACATGCATTATGATTTGACGATGGATAACATTATCACTAAAAATAAAAAAATAAAAAAAGTTTAAAATACTAAAAACCGACTTCAGAAAGAAATTACTCAAAAGTATGAAATAATATTTTTATACTTAAAAATACACGAAATAAACCAACAATAATGAAATCAAAGGTAGGTAGGAATCAAATTAGGGGACAAAAAAATTTTATGAGGTAGGTGCCAGCAAAGCGATCGAATCTAAAACATTTGATAGGTAAGTAGCTGTGTACAGACCTCAAAAAAATTGTAGTCCCCTAATTCCATTCTTAGCTACCTTTGATTTCATTATTCATGGTTAATTTCGTGTACTTATTTATATTGTATAAAAATATTATTTCATACTTTTGTGAATTTCTTTTTAAAGTCGGTTTTCAGTTCCTTTTTTAAACTTTTTTTTATAATTTGTTGTTCTCAACATTGCTTACGTGCACCAGACGATTTTCTTCAAAACCCACCACTTATTGAAACAAAACTAGCAGAAAACAATACAAAAGAAACAAAATAAAACTACAAATGTTTTCACCACAAATCCCGCAAAAAAAATCCTCACGTAAACAGACAAAAAGAGTGTTGGCAGGTACAGTTTTCTCTTTACCCCAGGCTTAGTCTCAACTTATCCTAGATTCAGTAATATTTACAAAAAATACCCTAAATAAATTTTCTCGTTTTTTTTTCACCTTTTTTTATTAATTAAAAATTTGAGTGCGTTAGACTACATCTTCCTGATGATAGGTGACGATATAGTCGAGGATGGTACACGCAAACTCAAATAATGCCTATTCACTCTCGCCTTGAAAATCCCCAAATTGTAGGAGTCGGGAAACACAGACGCAGGTAAGGAGTTCCACTCCATTGCTGTCCGCATAATAAATGAGGAAGCGTAACGCTTCGTGTGTATAGGCTGAATATCGACAACAAAGGGCTGGAACCTCTCCCTGCGTCTCGAAACTCTACCTATTATCATAAATGTACAACCAAAGTCCAAAAATACGTGTAAAATACTAATAATTAATTTACTCACACGTATTTTTTATTATACACAAGGTCATATACCTACAGCATAATTCCTATTCCCTTAAAATAAAATAAAAATACAAAAAATAGATACATTAAGAGGTTTGAACCAAAAAAATAAATTATTATTAATAATTCTCTAGCATCTAAAAGAAATAAAAATCTATAATCCTTCATATATGCATAAGTTCTTTGCTCATTGTTTGTGCCTGTATGTTTGGTTTGGATACACTACGTAGAAAGATCAAAGAAGTTGGATAAGTGGAACACGTGGAGTGAATTAACTCATTCGATCAGCAGATATGATGTTGTCTTCCTTTGATAATTACCCCCTAAAATACCCGAAGTAAATTAATTACCCTAAAAATACCCTAAGAAAATGCTTACCCTAAAAATTACCATACTCAGTAGTTTTTATTCTAAATCTAGGGTAAATCACCTTAAGTTAGCAACACTGAAGTAATTAAGACAAATAACCATTGTTGCTAGCTCTCGAGAAAAGAGAGGTTATAGCTAATGAAATAGCAAAAAAATTGCCATTTTTACATAAAAAGGAGCTAAATATAAATGGCGAAAAACATGGCGATTTGTTTTTGTCATGTCACTTATAACTATTTACTTTCAAGCGTCTGAGGAGCGATCGTAGTTGTGATTTTGATCATAGGAATCTAGTGCCTTACACGAGTCCAAAAACCTAAAAAAAATATATGTTGTATTGTATTGTGTGTGTTTGTGCATGCGTGTGTGTGTGTGTGTGTGTCTATGTGTCCGTTCGGTGATGTAGCGCCTAATCTACTAAACGGATTTGGGTAAAATTTGGGTAAGAGCCATGTTATGTCTATTATATATCCAGCCGTCAAACTAGGATCCTATACAGTCTAGCTATATCCGTCTGTCTGTCTGTCCGTCGGTAAGTAACAGCCGTTTTTCTAGAACACTGTTACAGCTATAAAGCTGAAATTAGGTTATAGTTATAAAACACTGTGACTCCTGTCGTTATGGAATAAAAATAGAGTACCTCCCCTACATTTAAAGTGGGGGTGATTTTTTTGTTCACTTACCTATCCTATCGTATGGGGTATCGTTCAATAGGTTTTTATCTAAAACTACTGAAGGTTAGATAAGATTAATTTTCCGATAAATGTTTTGTTTACTAAATGTAAAGTTTAAAAGTGGTGCTTTTTACAAAGTTTCATGTTACACTTATGTCCCCACCTACTACCAGTTAAACTGCTAAAATCTATAAGTTACTATAACTATAATTGGCCTACTACACCCCGTTGTTAATTATTTCAGGAAAAGTCGTAATAAGGTACCTACCTCTCAAACACGCATAGGTTGTTTGTTGATTTTTCTTAAAAAATGGCTCTAATGATTTTAATGAAACTTTGTGAGTAACAGGAACTGATAAGACCTACTACACTGAATAGTTCGTTATGGAAAAAGTTGAATAAGGTATCTCCCATACTTGGTCCTTAATTAGTTGTTATTTTTTGTAATATTGTTATAGCTTTTTTTACAAGCTTTTATTTAGTTTTACTTGTTCCGGTGTCTGTCGGAAATAATATCTTTGCCACTAACTGTAGCAAATCTTTTTGCTACTTGCTTCGCGAAAAGTATGCAAAGCGTGGATAGATGTACAATTTATTAAGGCCTCTACTCATTAAACTGAACACCTTTTATACTACAACTTAGCTGATTTCGCAAAACATATTACAAATCGATCAGCTGATTCGCCAAATTTGTAATGGATTTTTTTTTTGCTATTTCAGTTAGTTTAGTTAGTTGTACGAGTAGAAGTCCCCCTCAAATATTAGTTTTATTTCACCTAACTTAACTAACAGTTACCTACTTAGCTACGTACAATAGGTAAAATTCTATGAATAAAGTTGTTTATGTACATTGAATTGATCCTACTAGTATTATAAACACGAAAGTTTGTATGTAGGTATGTATGTTTGGAAGTTTTTTACTCTTTCACGCAAATACTACTAAACGTATCTGGATGAAAATATTTGGTAAGTACCTAGACATTAGGACCTGGATCAACGTATAGGATACTTTTTTCCACGCTCACGAGCCCTTGCAGTTCGCGCACTGTGCACCCTCGGAGACAGTCAAAGAAACTATGTTTACGTGAGCAAAGCCGCTGGCAAAAGCTAGTAAGTATACTTATAATACTATGGTTCTTACCAGCATGACTAAGGTTCTTATACGAAATCAGTGACAGACAGTGGTGTCGATTCGGTGTAACACGATTGAACTTATGACAGGACTAAAGTAAATTTATGCATTCTGTCCTTGTTTTTTCGATACAGAAAGAAAAAGACAGAATGCGTAAATTTAGTTTAGTCCTGTCAAATAAGTTACATCGTGATACATCGACTATCCGCCTTATGTTGACATTTGAAGTTGCAGTTTGCAATGAATTCGGTTTGAAAAAAAGTCGGTTAAAAGCAGCACGTGACGTTATTTGACTGGTCAATTGGTATAATAGCAGTCACTGTTTCTACACGTTTCTACTTGGTGTAATGTGGCAGGCAAATTGTCTGATTAGTCAGTCATCAACATACGTTCAGGCAAAATGTATAATTCGTCCGTATATAAACGGTCAATGCCAAGTCTGACAAATTGTCAAAAGCCGTATGGCAGATTGTAAATAAGCTCGTGAAGCGAGCGATGTTAGGTTCGGTCAGGTTTGATTGATTTAACCTATCAAAGAGCCTATATGCCTGCGACATATATAAATTACTAATTAGTTATTATAGGAAAGAATGTAGGTACCTGTTCTTCAATCTGACCCTCTAGTCGCGATATGGCCCGGGGCGCGCCCTCACCGCCCGCCGCCGGCCACTCGCACAGCCGCTGCTCCATGGCGCGGACCTGAAACAATATCAGCCAAATTGTAAAATGCGATTATGATTTATAATTTAGCACCTACTCGTACCTATTGCAACCGGATCATGGCATAGATTAAAAAAAGTAAGGGATGCCTTGCATTTAAGTAAAAGTGGCAAGAAAAAAAATATTTATTTATATGTAGTGATCTCCCTTTCATTGAAATGTTTTTTAAGTAGTGCTTTGCAGCAACAAATTTTTGTCAAATGTGCCGTTCCCAAGAAGTCGTTAAAAACATGTAAGTACCTAGTGTTTCTAAACTATTGGACCTAGGAAAACGATTTTACGGTATCCTGAGAAACAGTTTTCAAGTAATGACTTCGAAACCCTACACTAATGAGTGGCTCTACACGTACTTGGCCGACTTTTTAGCATTGCGTTCGATTGCAACCGCTGACCGGCGCACACACAACAAATAACTTTAACTCCGTGACTCTTTCGCAACGTGCTCCAAACTCCTTATCACTGGTGTGCTGGCCACCATACTCGTGCAGTCAGTGTGTACGATTATGGCACACCCCGGACACTTCATACAACGGGCAAGAAATGACATTTCAAAATTCGAATGACGGAAAAAACAAAATTACGGCGAAATCCTAATACGTTTGAGAACCAAACGGTAACCAATCTGAATTAATCTGGGTGACGACAGGGTGAGGTCGCAATCTAGAGGGCGGCAGGGAGTGTCCATACTGTATGTTAGTGTACTAATATATACATACTTTGATTTTGGTATCCCGCACACCATGCACTAGCTAAATATCATCATATCAGCTCATATACGTCCCCACCGAGGAGCTCGAGCCTACCCTGAATTAGGGCGATCGGGCCGCAGACGACTAAGTGGGCCTTTGTGCGGGTTGGTCGACTTCACACACAACATAACACTTTAAACTTTCACGGTTATTCATAATGACAAATTGAAAGCAGTACTTAACGTGATTTCATATGTGTTAAATAAAATCAAGTTAAGTCCCGCTTTCAATTTGTCTTCACACACAACCTTCGAGTTTTTTCCGCAGGCGAGTGCAGATTCCCTCACAATGTTTTTCCTTCACCGTAAGAGCGTCGGATAAACTTACATATGAAATCGAAATTCTAAAACACATTGGTACGTGGTAGGATTCTAGCCAGGACAGGAGACAGCGGCTCTAGCCGTTACGCCACCGACGCTCTAAATATATTTACACTTTAAATTGTAAGTAGGGTAGATTATCTTTTGTTAGGTGTAAAACTTAGCTAGAAAATTTTTAGGTAAATTACAAATAAGTACCAATAGTTGCCTAATGGTTTGTTACTTAGCCGAAGTGTAACTTTACTCCTTGTAATGCAAACAGACCACAAAGTTACGCAAGTGCACAAGCCGCAAGATTTAAGCGGATTGGCACCTTGAGCAACGTGGATGATAGGATGTACGTACAATGACAAGATCATCTGATGATACAAAAAACAGCCAGCCGGCAGAGCTTAACAAAGTGCAGTGAAAAAATATAGAATGTAAATAAAAAGGAGTCAAAAAGTCACACGAAGTTTTCCATATCTTATTAGCAATATTCAGTTAGAGCCATAGTCAGCCCACTACGACTGGTGACAATCACTATACTTAGTATCTACACTAAAATTTAGTCTGCCTTCTTTTTACCTATATAGGTGTCTTTGTCGAATTTCAATCACAATGTGTATTTTATTGGTTTGCCGATTCCAATATAAATTATACTTTTATTACGATATGTGATATAATAGGCGGATTAATTTGGAATAACATTCCGCGGTAATCTGAACCGGAAAGGATTATTTTGATACATTTTGTATTGAAACGCTACCCACCACTCCTAGACCCTATTTAGTGGTAAGGTTTCTAACTGAACCACATAGAGCTTATCAAATATTATTTGACAAAGTCCGACAAAGTAAGTACATACAACGTAGAAACATAATCATACAGCTTCCCATAATAAAGCTCACCAGTTTTATGAATAGTTTGATGTTTTAGTTTGTGCACTTTATGAAGGGGTAGCCTGTATAAGTGTAACACATTTTACATTTCCTTTAATATTATTTTTTTCTCATAGCTCGGTCACTTGATGACATAATAAGCAGTATGAGCCATAGAAACAGTACCTTTCCTTTATCTTAGCCTTTTTAGGGTTCCGTACCCAAAGGGTAAAAACGGGACCCTATTACTGAGACTTCGCTGTCCGTCTGTCCGTCTGTCACCAGGCTGTATTTCATGAACCGTGATAGCTAGACAGTTGAAATTTTCACAGATTTCACACACTTTAAAAATTAATAATTTAAATTAAATTAATATATAAAGGGGGCTCCCATACAACAAACGTGATTTTTATAGATAATGGTACGGAACCCTTCGTACGCGAGTCCGTCTCGCACTTGGCCGGTTTTTTATAGTGACGCTTACGTTCTAATTTTTGAGAAATAAGCTTCGTATATTTAGGTACATACTTTCCACACCTCCATCATATATAAATTATTATTATTATGTACATACATTATAATATAATATATCTTCAACCAGAAGATAATCTCGATAGACCAATCCGTAACCATATTTCTATCAAATCAAGAGCGTAGGTACATAATGTTGATCGGAGCTCCAAATATGATCTATCGCCGGAACTCACTGCGGCATAGGAGTTATGTTCTATCGTAACTATCTCAATACTCCATAATAATCACATTGGTCCGCAACTAGAGTAGCAGACAGCATTCCGATGGCTTCACGTCTTAGCGTTTCAACTGCATCATCGTACCATTTCAGTTTACACCCAATAAACAGCTTTACTCATATACAGACCGAGACATTTGTATGGTTAAGCTGAGTAACTAAATAAAGTGGTTAAACTATAATCAAGTTCATTCATCTCACAAACACATAAATTAGTTTTTATGGTTCCGTACTTAAAGCGCATGTCGGTCCGTCCGTCCGTCCGGCTGTCTATACCTGTAGGTACTTTGTCAGCAGGCTGTTTTACATGAACCACAATAGGTAGATTGTTACAATTTTCACAGAGTGTATTTAATTTTCTATAGTCGCCTTAACAACAAATAATATAATATAATAAATAAAAACTAAACAAGAAATGTGATTTTTTTGAAACGTAAAAAGTATTTAAAAAGTACAATATGTCCTGTTAAATCTTGCACGATGGTATGGAACCTCTCGTAAGCAAGTCCAACTCGCACTTGGCCTGTTCATAAATCCCATGATGCTCATAAATCCTACATTTAGAATGTCTACAATAAATAGATAATGACAAAATATAATATTCATTTAGAAATGTCTATTCTCTCAAATTAAATAGTTATACCTAGTAGGTACTCTCAGACCTGTCATATATAGTCACACCCTGGTCACACCTAGTCTATTATTCAGCATTTCCTGAACAAAGGAAATCGCCTGTAAAGTAGGATAACCGGTGCGGTGGTTAAATACACCCAGGAATAGCAAGCATTAATCACACCATTCACACACTTACATTACAACACTTGTGTATTATTCGCTTGACTCACACACTCACGTCAAGGGGACGACGGACGACGGGTGACGATGGGTGACGACGGGTGACGACGATGCCACGAATATATAGAACTTTCTAAATCTGGCCACACACACTTCGATGGTGGACGAAGGAAAATAAACAAGACTGCAATTAAAGGAGAAAATGTAAACTGGCCGTTGAAAGGCAAGCGGCAATACACGTCAAAGGGTTCTGATGATGATAAATAAACAGTTGAAGACATGTTTGTGAAGTACTGTGACATGAGTAGAGGTTCTACACACAACCTGCCTGCGCAACGACGTCGCAGCCGTTTGGGCAAATACCTTAGGTATAAGGTTGTAGACAATTTCCTTCATAGAAAAGCCATATGTACCTCTCTACGACTAAATAATGTTAAGCACAACAAAATAAAATAAAACAAAGAAAACCCCACTATGTACATTGTACCTACACTACATTACAATGTATTTTAAGTTTATATTTTTGGAAGGTGCATATTTAAGCCTTTAATTTGACACGTGGCCGGAGAATTCATACAAATCCAACTACACCTCATTTGTCCAAATCTGATGAGTAGTTTAGGAGCTACGAAGGAATAGATGAACATTCATATACATTTACATACATACATAAACAGACTGCTAAACTCATAAGGCTCCTTTTATGCCGTAGTCAGGTAAAGAGTAGGAATTAAAGTGCACTATCATCGTCACTTTTCATCAGGTGAGATGATGCCTTAACCAATTGTGAATAAAAAAAAAATAAAAAAACACTAACTTTTACGTCAGAATAACGCTGACCATTAATAACGCGACACTAACGATGTATCCCTTTTATCCTAGTTTGGGGCCAGATGACCGTGTGTAATATGTTCCTGAATATTATTATTTATGCCTAGTCTGTGAAATATAGTTCGCTGTAGTTACAGACAGCACGAGTGCCAAAAGTGTCTTCTTTTAGCACTCATGTTATGCGTAACTAAATCTAACTATTTTCACTGAGTTAACAGTTTCTATAAAAAACCTCGTAAGTAGGTACTCAGCGAGTAATTATTTTTTAACCGAAGGTGGCGCTAGTTAGCTGGGAGTAGACCCTTAATAGGATCAGCATATTTTTTTTTATGTATGTCACAGTTAAGTCGCGATATTATGTGAAATTATAATTGCCCGGTAAATTGTCAATCGGCTCCATTTCCTAAAATTTCACGGCCTATCCTTAGTGTGTATCTATGTATCTCTTGAATAAAACGGATGATTTCTTCGTCTGCGAAGCATTCTGCTACCCAGGGGGGAACGTCGCTTCGCGAGGCTCTTTGACTGTATAATTAATCGAACCTGACCGAACCTAACATCGCTCGCTTTGCTCGCTCGCTAATTTAGTGTTATTATAATGTCACTATAGAGGCCCCGTGAAATCACAATGACACAATAGACCGTGAAATTGTAAGAAATGGAGCCGATTGACAATTTACCGTTCAATTATAATTTCACAAAATTTTACAAACGAAATTATAATATCACGACTTTGACAGTATACCTGCGACATATGTAGAGCTTCCAAAATTATGGTTATGTTAATTATTATTAATATGATAACGAATTTTGGTGGTTCAATTACGTCACTACGTAATTTCTAAGATATTTTTGAAATCGAATGTTATATTTTATATGTAGCAAGCAATGGACTATGTAAGAAGTGTATAAAAGACCTTTGATTAAACTAAAGTTTTTATTAAGTTAAGTATATGGACATAGAGAATAATGTTACACAGGTTATCAATAACATATCAGAATCTCCTATTATTTTAAAAATACTAATCATACAATCACAAGTCACACAACGCAAAGATACAATTTAGATTCGTAACAAAATAAGGATATCTTTAACTTAGACGAAATGTTTATTTACTTATTAGACTTTTCCTAAAAATGAGATCTCATAAACGACAACGCATTTAGTGTTTTATCACTTAATGAACTTCTCAATTTACTGCATAGATCATATTATGTAAACTCACCTGTAACCAGTCGAGCAAATGGTATGTCAGAGTTCATAACGTCTCTTTTGATGACTGCCCTTAATTAAACCGTGTGCTTACAATAATGTTTCAACTTTCAACTTCCTTGTTTGGAGGAGTAAGTGCTCAAAGCTTCTCTGCATTAATTTCGTAATGTCTATTCCGTAGGAAGTAAGCAATAAACTCGAGGCGTTACAGACGCCCATTAAATACATTTTCATTTTACATTTATTTTTGGAGGTTTGGATAAAAGTGCAATTAACAGCAAACTCGGATATAAAGTTAAATCAACATATTTCACGGTTAAAATTAGTCACCACTCGCCGCGCGTTGATTTACGATTCGAAAATAAACTGTCAGTGAACACGACGACGGTAAGCGCCACCGGGTTTGACCGGATGCGGATGCGCGGTCTAAACAAAAAGTTTTTAGTTAAAACATTTTAAGATTTAATAAATACACAGCATCATATTTACATACCTCTCTCTTTCTCTCTCTCTCATAATATGTAATTAATCGTTTAATCCAAGGAATAGACGGAGGTTGTTTAGTGTTGCACCTAGCATCACCCGCGGTCACGTGTAGGGAATTTAGATTACACCTTTACCACAGTATATATATTAGTACTAACGTACCTTTACCCAGTCTATTAATCCTTACAGTCGTTCAAAATAGACGTCTTGACAGGGCTTTCGAGCGGGGTCCGGCAAGACGAGGTAGGTAGAGCCCCATTGTCCGACCTTCACCAGGTCATCGGTCCACCGAGTGGGAGGCCTGCCTACGGTATGTTTTCCGGTGCGTGTTCGCCAATCGAGAACTTTACTGCCCCAACGGCCATCCGTTCTATGAGCTATGTACCTCGATATATCGAAAGTATATTTGGCACCACTGGGAACACTGTAACATAGACCAAGTTTCTACCGAATCAAAGGCTTTCTCATAGTCCACGACCGCTAAACACAGTGGCTGATTGTACTCTTCGGTCTTTTGTATAATATGCGGCAGCGTCTGTATGTAGTCTATAGTACTAAAGCCTTTTCGGAAACCGGCTTGTTTGGGAGGCTGGAAGTCGTCAAACCTGCGTGCGAGACGATTCTTAATGACTCTCGAAAACAGCTTGTAGACATGGCAAATCAACTTAACTAGGTAAATCCTCTTAATTTATTTCACCATCATAATGTTATCAGCCAAAAAACGTTCAATGCTGGACAAAGGCCTCCCCTAAGGATCTTAAGGCCCCAAAGCACCTCAGTTAAACATTGAAGTATTATACAATACAGTACAGTTTCAACCTGTCCAACTGGACTCGCTACCTTGTGAATGATGTGTTTATTTGTTTTACGCTAGTGGGCAATCCATCAAAGCCCCAAGCTCACAAGAGTCACAAGGGCTACATCGACACGGTCCATTTGCCGCCAAAAATAGATCAAACGTCTTCGACGCACGCTAACGGAATGGATGTGAGACATCCGTAGTTCCTGGTATACCCATGTAGGTGAGGAGTAAGTAGGTCGAAGATGGGATTGGCCGAAAACTGCTTAGTCGTTGTTAAAAGAAGTTTTATTTGAGTTGATAACATAGACATTAGTAAGAGTAATGTTGGGGTGTACTGGGGAGTGTCGGGTTGTAGTTTGTAAAGAAAAATAGATTCCCTGACTTGGGTGGGAATCTAGGAGCGGCTTTTATACCATCAGTTCCAATTTACATTTACAGGAGGTTGATTTCTTTATTTAGTCAGTTGCAACCCAAGCAGGAATGGATCTAATCAACTCATGAAACTCAACAATTTTCCTTTAAAGTACCTATAGTTCGTTAGCAAAAGAAGTTCGAACGGTTTGATTTTTAAAACCTTTTTAGTAAAGCATCTGTCGCGTAACGAGTTTGAACGCGATAAACTCAAAAACTATTGAACGGATTTTCATACGGTTTTCACCAATGGACAGAGTGATTCATGAAGGAGATGTGTGTATACTTCCCCACGAACCGCTTGCGGCTCGCGCATCGCGGACCCTCTATATACGTGACTTTATCTTAAATCTACTTAAAACTATACGTACGTTTTAGCTAGCGCCATCTACCAGGTGATGTTGTCCAAAAATACTGGGAAAACGCTTATCTATATACCTACCTATATTATAATAAAATACTGTTAGTTGGTAAGCACGTCACTTGAAAACGGCTGTACTGATTTTTTTAAATGTTTGTATTAGTCCGAATAAGGTTTTTAGGAAAAGGAAAATTGGGAAGTTGGCTGAAAAACTTGAAAATAAGGTAAAACTGAAAGTTTTTCTTATTCTACGGGATGATTACATGAAGTCACGACCATAACTCGCAATACAAACGATGTGCTCCTCGATTACAGCAACGAAAACCGGCCAAGTGCGAGTAGGATTCGAGAAAAGTAAGGTTCCAGAGTCTTTGAAAAAAATAAATAGATATTTTAAAAAACAAAATAATATTTGCAGTTAGCAATATTTTGTATGGAAAATCTATGAACTTTTGAAAAATCCAACTTCACATCTTTAGTTGGTCGACTACTACTCCTTAAACTAAGAAAGCCTACTTAGCCGTGATAGTTTTTTCTTTTAAATGGAAATAATGTTGTACTAACGGTTTACGAGGAGGGTACAGGGGGAGGGGGGGGACACTTGACTCGAACAAAAATGAGCAGTTTAAAGCTTAACATTGCGCAAACCGATCCCTGAATCAAAAAATGGTGTTAACAAACCCTCAGTTGTTTTGAAATACCTGTTTAACGATACACCACACTTAGCAAAAAAATTCACTCCCTCTATTCATGTAGGGGATACACCATAAAAATATTTTTTGACGTGATAACGTCTTATAAATTGATGACACGGGCTGCATTCACGAAAAAGTGTGGTGTTATTATCACGTTACGCCTGTGTGACGTCACTTTCGCGTTACGCCCATTGTCACGTTACGCCAGTGTGACGTCATTGTCGCATTACGCCTGAGCCGAGCGTGCAAGCGAGAATTTGTTCTTGTACTTGTACTAGAACTTATACGTAGACTTGGACTTGGACGGACGGACGAACCGTCAAACAAGTGTGACATTGGATTATAAGTACTAGGCTTCCAGAATCTTTCAAGAGGTGTTCCAATGCGGTCGATTCTCTGTGAGGAAAACACGTATTAGTCTGTGTCAATGGATTAAAAGTACTAGGCTTCCAGGATCTTACAAGAAGTGTTCCAATGCGGTTGATTTTGTGTGAGGAAATGCCAAAGAGTTAACTCACCCGACTATAGGCTGTATTTTACATCTCTTTAAAGATGGAGCTAAAGAAGTTTTACTTTAGTCGTGTGGCCTAAAGCACACAAGCGTTCCGCTTGTGACACGTTATCACGTAAACCGACTTTACAGATAACATCGGCTTTTACAAGATTTTATTTTACAACTTTGTCGGAGTGATTATTATGTATAAACGATCTAAATTACAGCTTTAAAGTATTAATAGTCTCTGAGCTAAGCCGCGGACAGACAGACATGACGAAACTATATAAGGGTTCCTTGTTGATTTTGGAACCCTAAAAACAACATCCACCAGGGCGAAGATGCGGGCAAAAGCTAGTTGGAGAAAAAATGGGTGTAATATATGGAAAAAAAGCTGTATTCAGTCTATTGACCATATGCTTACAAACAATAGTGGTTCGAATCCTGCCACGTATACCAATGTGATTTCGAATTTAGATTTCATAAGTACGTTTATCCGACGCTCTTACGGTGAAGGAAAACATCGTGAGGAAACCTGCACACGCCTGCGAAGAAACTCGCAGGTAGTGTGTGAAGTTGACCAACCTGCACTGGGGCCGCATTGTCGACTAAGGCCCGATCGCCCTAATTCAGGGTAGGCTCGAGCCCCTCGGTGGGAACGTATATGAGCTAACATGATGAAGATAGATAGTAAGTTAGAAGTGCAAAATTTTCATCGCAATTGCAAATCGAATAATCCGAGTGTAAAACTGTCAGTCTGGCGCCCGCGCCCGTGATGCCCAGGCCGGGCTAAACACACTTCCCCACCATGACTCACCCCGTAAAGGCAACCCATGAAGGAGTGGAGTGTGGTTTGAATTCTATACGAGTTCATCATTACGGGGTTTCTTTGAATAATGTGGAAGTGAAAGTTTTAGCGTTATCTATCTATGCAAATATTATTAAGAGGTTTATGATTTTTTGTATTTAAGGGGAATCACTGGACCAATTAAATTATTAAAAATTAAATGTATAGCCACTTTTTTCCTGAAATAAAAACTAACCAATGGCTTTATTAAGTTGTAGTTATTCACAAAGTTTCATTTAATCGTTAAAGCCATTAAAAAAAATGACAAACAACCTGGGTTTATATGGGAGGTACCTTATTGTATGCTATAGGCCGTATAAAGTTATAGCAGCATACCGAGTTCCATAAAATTGTTCTAGCCATTTTTTAGTAAAAATAAAAGTGATTTTATATGGTGGCAAAAAAATCAAGTAAGAGAAAATTTGCAAACAACTTAAAGATATAAAAATAATATTTCCCTAACCCAAATTTTACCCAAATCTATCCAGTAGTTTAGGCACAAGAGCCTACAGGCAAAAAAAATAACATCGCACACTATGCTTACCCTTGAGGAGATTTTATAAGAAAACAATAGTAAAAAAAAACGAAAACCCGACTAGGGAAAATATTCACTGAAAAGTATGAAAACATGAGTTTCAAATCCTGAAATCATTCCCCTCATATAATATGGTAATAGCCGTGGTCGGAAGCCATAATGATTTTGATTAAGATGGGGCTTGCGACCACTGCTATTATACAAATAATATTAAAAAATTAAACACTATGATTTAAGGATTTCACTCTTGTTTTCATACTTTCAGTAAAGATTTTCTATAGTCTGGTTTTTTATTTTATTTCCATATTTTTGTGTTCAGAGTACAACGCCGCCCACTTTGCTACCCGCCCGCCCTTTTCGTGTCGCTCGGTTGTAGCGCGCGTACATTGAGCCATCTCTTAGTTATTACCGCTCGTGAGACCATTTGCTAAGAACTCTAAAAGTCTGCTCTGAAAGTCTTTTTTACACATTTAATGTGTACTTATTTAGATTGTGCTCGTCAAGAACTTTCTTTTGATACCAAATATGATGTATTCTCTAAAAAAATAAATTTGATTTGTATTTCACCTATAAAATCCGCTCAGTTGATTTTATAAAGTGCTATATCCTACGACAAGCGGAATGATGACACGAATCCAAAGAGACCACATTTGTCAAAATCGGTTTAGTGGTTTAAGACGTACGAGGAAACAGATGAACATACACAAATACAACAAACATACGTACATAAAATGTCAAAAACAAAAACCTCCTTTTTTCGTAGTCGGGTAAAAACTGTATCTACGCGATAAAAGCCGCGTGCCAAAGGAATTAGTATTAAATAAATTATATGTATTAAAGAAAGAACTATAAAAAGAAATCTTTCTTGTAACTTTTAAACCTAGAATTCCGTAGAAAACTTTTAAAGCTTAAGAACTACGGCTTTTCATTCATAGTAAACGTAACATCCCTCACAGAACTGGGTTTAAGTTCGTATCTCAAGTTTCTAATTAACTTCGCTAAGTCGAAGTGCTGCACCGCCGCGCCGCCGTTAGTAATAAATTAGTAGGTGAGCGGTGAGTACAGGTTCGAATCCCCGGAGGGGTAGAGAATTAGTAGACAGTATTGTTTATAGAGACGATAGTGAATAACAGTACAGTAATTGATAGATTTCATTAACTGTAGAATTCCCATTTCATCACCAGGGATGAACAATGGTGTTGAAACGGTATATTAAACATTGATCGAAGATTAAACAGCACAGATTAGATAATAGTTGCCAACAGTGATGAAAAATAGCGACAAAACGGTATCAAAGGATTTAAAATTATTTGATAAGCAGCACAGTTTACCACAATAATTAGTAAGCAAGTAAAGTATTCCATAAATACAAAAATCGTACATTACGACGACGAAAACTTTTTGACAAGTCACAACTTAGACAAAATGTTTTATTTAACACAAAAACTCGCAAAATTTGCACTCTCTATTTTTAAAGCGATATTCACACTCGAAATGCCGACATTATAAATCCCACCGGATCGTTCAATTAACGAATTCGGAATTCTGTTTAGAAACTGTCACTCGAGCGGTGAGCGACGACGACGTGCGTGCTCCGAGCGGCGCGGAAGCGAACTAACTGAACCCGGAGAGGCGGTGAGGCGGTGAGGCTAGGATATCCTGCAGGACGTGCTGGGTTTGCGTTATGAGGATCGATATTATTTACATGGCGCTTTAATATGCATCTAGTGTCGGTATCACTATCTATTTAATTGTAATTTATATCCTTTAGCATGAAGTCAACGTATCGATAGTATTTTAGGTATACTTGCGGAAACCTTTTTTTTTAATTAAAAATTTGAGTGCGTTTGACTGCAACTCACCTGATGGTAAGTGATGATGCAGTCCAGGATGGTACACGCAAACTCAAATAATGCCTGTTCACTCTTGCCTTGAAGATCCCCAAATTATAGGAATCGGGAAACACTGAGGCAAACCATAAACATAACATTTTTGACGTGTAACGTCTAATAAATCGATGGACGCCGCCTGCACACACGAAAAATTATGACTCATTGTCCCGTTACGCTCATTGTCCCGTTACGTTATGACTTTGTCACGTTAAACTATCGTCCGTAAACCGACTTTACAGACAACCAATTTTTTTACATCACTAAACCAATTAAAAATATTTTTTCTTGACGTTTTTTTGACGCTTTTTTTTTTTAAATTTGTTTTTAAAACCAATTACGGGTCACAAGATAAGGTTAGACTTATCTCAAAAAGCCCTTCCTAGAATCATTTGGTTTTTGCAGATTTGTAAGGTTATTGGATATATTTTTAAAGGTAAATAAACTTGATCTATTAAAAAATCTTGATCAATGTTTTAAAAAAATTTCAACCTTAACTTGCAACCCTGAAAACTTATCTTAGACAATCGATTAGTAGTTATTGTCCCGCGAGTTCATCCTCGTGCGATTGGGGAATTTCTCTGCCATTAGGTTTGTAATACATTTTTGTTTTTTGAAGTCGGTTAAAAATGCTCATGAATTTCCATACCAATATAACTATTGAGGTCACATAACCATTTTTTTCCTCAGCATTCCGCGGTTTATATCGTGATTCGTGGAGGGTGGGAGTAGCACAAAGAACTCTGGGGTTTGCTGAGCATACACAGCGCATACCAACAACATAACTCCCTACTGCGTCGCTCGCGTAGTGCTGTAATCCGCAGCCTCGTGTGAACACCACCTAATTTATTCCCGTCCAGTCCGCATTACTATTTTAGAGCAAAGTATATATAGGGTCTTAACAAAGGTATCCACTTATTTTTAACTGGAGCTTGTACTCATGAAACTCAACAACTTTCCCCCAGAAACCCATGGACAATGCGCAGAAAATTTTTTTGGACATCCATACATAGTTTGCCCGCCAGCTAATGATTTGCATGGGAAGTCCAAAAACTTTTTTTGCGAATTGACCATGGGTTTCTTGGGGAAAGTTGTTCAGTTTCATGAGTACAAGCTCTAGTTAAAAAAAGTGCATACCTTTGTTAAGACCCTGTATATTAGAACTAAACTAAAGCACGAGCTAATATATTTACTTAGACTAAAGCACACGTGTACAACTTCGTGTATTATTTAACAAAACTCGTTTCCTACATACATTAAATATTGAAATTTCTTGAAAATAGATGAACAGGTTTTAACGTTAAGTAGTTCATGTAATAGTTAGTTCATTTGCTTAAAAATCAGGTAGTCGCGGGTTCGATTACCAGCCGAGTGTAACTTTGTGAGGCTCGATTTGATTGGCGGAACGGCATTTCCTAAGCCCCCTGGAAGCGTTGATGCTTGAAGATAAGATAGTCAGTTCCTCATTCCATTGGGGAATCCTTCTTCAGCATCATCGCCACTTACTTACCATCAGGTGAGATGATGCCGAAATAGGTTTCATCCCTGACAAAAATCTGTTTTCACACAAAAAAAATGTTCAAGTTTACATGCCTACGAGTCTTCAAGCAACGCTCGTTCGTTCGCCCAGGTTCAGTAAGGAATATGTAGAAGAAAAGTTTTTTTATTTTGCTGTATATTGTTCGAAAATAAAAATTAACACTTTAATTATCATAGAAAAGCCTGAATTATGCTAAGCAAATTTTGACATAATTTGCAAATTGCGAAGATCGCTCTTGATATAGCCTTAATTAATTCAATGCATCTTTGCTTCTATATTGTCTTTAGCCCTACGTTGGGTAGGTTAAAGGCAAGACTCATAAAACGGAGTCCGGCTAAGACTTGAAATGGCCACTTTAATACATCCTCAGATAATCCTCAGCTGACTTTTATTGTTAGTTTATAGCTGAGCGTCGAGACGTCTCGTTATATCCATATACAGGGTGTTTGTAAACTGAGATTTAAAGTCAAAAGCACCTAAAACTTGATATCAGGTGCAATAAAAGTCCAACCACAATAATTGGAAAATCTAAAAACATTTCAAAAACGACTTCCATGACAACAACTTAGTACAATTTTGCATTAATATTTTTGGTTTTTGTTAATTTTATAAAAAAAGCACTATACCGATTTAGATAAAATTTATATGGGACTAACTTGGTATGGAATAAAATAATAATAATAGAAAAGCCTGAATTATGCTAAGCAAATTTTAACATAATTTGCAAATTGCGAAGATCGCTCTTGATATAGCCTTAATTAATTAAATTTAATAATAATGAAAAGCAGTCCACAATCTGCGTAGATACAAAAAACATACAAAAAAAGCAGTCGAATTGAAAACCTCCTCCTTTTTGAAAGTCGGTTGAAAAAATAATTGACTCTTAGTGTTGGAAAAGGTAATTGGGATGTGAGACACAATTTGAAAAAAAAATACCTTTCATTTTCACCTAACTGTCCAAAAACGAGAGTATAATGTTTTTTTTACTATTTTTGTCTTATAAAGTAGTAAGAAAAAGGTGTAATTTATGTGTAATATACTCGTGAAACTAAAAAACTTTTTTTACAGAGAAAAATTGAAATCGTGAACCAAATAAGGACATGCTGTACTCTGGAACTGAACAAATTTCCCCAAAAACCCATAGAATCGAAGCTCTCCATACAATTTGATCCCGTTGATTACCGACTTTGTACGGAGAGTCCGTTTTTTTTGCTCCGAATGTATTTTCTTGGGGAAAGCTGTTCAGTTTCTTGAGTGGGGTATTCAGATTTCAATTTCACCATGTATACATAATAGCGTATATTTGTGTACCCTGTAGATGTAGATACATATCTATCTATAAATGCACGTTGTATACAAACACCATGACACATCTTGGACTCGGTCCAAAGGCATCCTGTGCGCATTTCTCTGCCAAGGCTAGAGCAGAGTTCAAAAGAAGATTTCGTGCCAAAAATGGATGGATGATTTAGAATCTTGTACGTTTCGTTACGTACGAGTATAGCATTTCAGGAAAATAATAAAAAAAACTTCAATCTAACTTTAACTTTCGCTTCCCTTAGGGACAACTCCGGTTACAGACCGTCGTCGTTGTCTGTCTTCATATCATAATAAGTATACGTAAGAACCTATTAATTAAATTCATGAGAACCAAGAAATTAATTCATATTAAAGTATTAATTTTAAGAAATTAATCTGACTCGGTGGCTCAGTGGTTGGTTAGTGCTCTTGACTGCTGATTCGAGAGTTGTGGGTTCGATCCCCACCCAGGGCAAACATTTGTGTGATGAGCAGATTTGTTTGCTTGGTGTCTGGGTGTTAAATATCTATTATGTATGTATTTAAACTTATATAGGTATTTATATATCAGTCTCTGGTTCCCATAGCACAGGGAATCCTACTTTGGGGCCTAATAAATATTCTGGGACAAATCACACATGGTCATCTAAATGTGATGATTCCCAGAATATTTATTTATTTTAATTATTTATTAAATCTACTTGGCTGTTATCGACGAACTACCACGTCTCGCTGGAATACTCTTTGAGGTGGGCAGGACGTTTCCTTTTATAAAGATTTATACATTGGTTTAGTTTATTTATTTTATGTCACCAGTTAAGTGCCTACATACTTATACAGGATATACAAAAAATTTCAAAGTGTACAGTGATCGCCAAAAACACAAAATTCAATGTCAAAAATATCAAAATAAAATTAAATGTCAAAACCAAATAAAAATTTAAATGTCAAACAAAATACTAAAATGACGATGAAATAAAAAAAAAGTAAAATAAATAAATACTTATTAAAACATAGTTTTTAGAAATTCGCCAACATTATTAAATTCTTAACTTATTTTAACTTGATACTTTGGTCGTAGATATAATGCTTCGTCATTTGTGACATTCCTGGGGTCTACAGGTGTATGCTGTATTTTCATTACGTCATATGACCAAAGAAACGTCACGCAGTAGCGTAGATGAAGTATCATCACATCACAACTGTGTCTGAGACGTAACGAATAAGTAAGCTGCAGGAAAGTCGTCTCTGTCAGAGATGAGCGGTAGGTTAAAACTCAAACAATCGACACGGAAAAAACCCCAGTCTTTACACTAATAAATTGACAAGCCCTTGACATCATCTCACCTGATGGTAATGATGCCGAAGATGTAAGCGGGCTTACCAAGATTCCCTGAAGCAATGGGGAACGACTATCTTATCTTTATGCTTATATTAGTGGTATCTTGTCAGGCGGGCTTATAAAATGCGCTACCATCAACCACATCGAGTCTTACAGAGTCAGACACGCCAGGAATCGAACCCGCAACTTCATGATGTGAAGCGAATGGACAAACCATCACGCCACAGAGGCGGTTTAAATTTAACTCAAAAATTAGGTAAGTCAATACCCATGTTTCGATAGTTTGGTTGGGAATTTTGGAATGAATCAGGGAATAAACCCGGGCTTTCACCCAGTTTTTAACTGTTAACAGTTAAGAACTGCTGAAACTAAGTGAAAGTGCGCGAGACACATAGCTGATAGAACAGATAGCCATTGGAACTGTAAAGTTCTTAAGTAGCGACCACACACTGGAAAACGTAACAACGGCTTCCCACTAGAAGAACCGACGACCTGGTGAAAGTCGTGGGGAGCCACTGGATACGGACAGCGCAGGACCGGTCGTCGTGGAAATCCTTGGAGGATGTCTTTGTCCAGTAGTGGACGTCTTTCGGCTGATATAATGATGACCACATAGGGAAAGTCCGAGCATCGGTCGCTATATCGCCATGCGAGTGATCTTTGTTGTCAATTTTCTACATCTAAAACAGGCGTATAGGTAACCCTAACAAAATTTTTAACTTAGTCGTTCCATTAGTTTAGGAGTAAATTGGCTGCAGACGGACGGACAGACAGACAGACACTCAAGTGATCCTATAATGGTCCCGTTTTTACCTTTTAAGGTACGGAACCCTAAAAATAGTTAATAATACTTTGTGTGTAGGCAATCTCCGAGTCGCGAGTAGCCTACTAAACAGGCTGCGCATGAAAATTCTTGAAACGACAAAGCCCACAGGGATCCGTGCGATAAAGTATCAATTTCCAGTTGGAAACTCTCCAGGAGTTTCAGAATATTCTACACTTTGTCATGCGATAGTCGTATGTGTTACGTGTTTCAAATAATCAAGACAATGTCTTTTACTTCGCAAACATCCCTTTATATACTACTAGCTGTTTCCCGCGGTTTCACCCGCGTGGACAACGTTTCTATGAGTTTTCGAGGGTGCGCAGTGCGCGAGCCGCAAGCGGCTCGCGAGCGTGGTAAAAAGTAGCCTATGTCTGAATCCAGGTCCTAATCTGTCTACCTACCAAATTTCAGCCAAATCCGTTCAGTAGTTTTTGCGGGAAAGCGTAACAGACAGACAGAGTTACTTTCACATTTATAATATTAGTAGGGAAGTAGGGATAGGAGGTACCGACAAATTTGGTAACGATAACGGAAATGGATAAACTTAGGTTGAGAGGATAAATGGCAACCCTCTAATGTTAAATATGTCGGTCTGCCTGCGCAAAATGTTTGCGTTATGTTCTTATAGCGCCTGAAAAACTAGTTATCGTGACCAAAAAAAAAACGATAAGGGAAATGGCTGAGCAAGATAGAAAATAAAAGTACTAGTTGTACTCATGACAATATTGCAAAAAATATTCGGTTGCGTTGTGGAGCAACGCCCGTTAGTAGTAGGAATAGCGAGTTTCCTGTGCCAGGTTTCTGTACCCCCCGCCGGAGGCCTATAGTTGGAAATGGCGGAAATTAATTCCTATAAAAAAACATTAAAAACAATGGTGTCGCCCCTCATTTAAAACGTTTGCGCGTGGTCCCATTTCGCTATCTTCAAGCGTTTCCGAGGTACGAATTCCAGGCAACTTGGCATCGGCAGGGGGCAGGGGGTACACAGACCTGGCACAGAAAACTCGCTATTCCTACTACTATCGGGCGTTGCTTTCATACAACGCAACCGAATATTTGGTCAGTTTTTGCATTATTGTCATGAGTAAAACTAGTACTTTCATTTTCTATATTACTCAGCCATTTCCCTTAACCTTTTTTTTGGTCACAATAACTAGTTTTTCAGGCGCTTTAAGTACATAACGCAACAACTTTGCGCAGGCAGACCGACATATTTAACATCAGAGGGTTGTCATTTATCCTCTCCACCTAAGTTATCCATTTATGTTATCGTTACCAAATTTGTCATGACCTCCTAGTCATTAAATGTAAAGGTGCGTCGCTTGCTTTGCTACTGAGAGAGCAATACGCTCATTTCGAAAACCCAAAAAAATCTATTAGGTACAACCTTTTACTTGAAAAGAGTACAAGTTTAGTGCGTTTGATTCCAAATTAAAATAAATTGTGCAGCCACGCTGTGAATACTTTCTCGCCACGCCTTAACCATATGTCGTAGTAGAGCATAAGACACAAATCAACTACAAACATTAAACTTACTCAGTAGCAAAGAACACAGTAAGGTATATCAGACTCGATGAAATATTTCCAAATAATTTCGATTTATATGGGAGGTACTTTACTCAAATTTTTCCAGAAATAATTAAGTACCCAGTGCAGTAGGCCAGTAAGTCCTAGTTATTCACAAAGTTTCATTGAAATCGTTGGAGCCATTTGAAAAAAGTAATAAACTACCTGAATTTGTATGGGAGGTAACTTATTCTGATTTTTCTTGGAATAACATACTACTGCGTGCTGTAGGCCATTTAAAGTTATGGTAACGTACCGAGGTTTAACAGAATCGTTAGCGCCATTTTTGAGAAGAAAAAAGTGTTTTTTTACTACGGTGGCACCCCTGTAAGGTCAAGATAGGGAAAATTTGAAAAAAAAAACGACGAGATATAAAAATAAAATTTCCCTAACCCAAATTTCACCCAGTCAAATTTCAATTTGTCCAGAAGTTTGGGAACTAGAGCACCGGACGGACGTACATACATACACACACACACACAAAAATACTAAGGGTTTTCTATAAGATCATTTTTCAGATAAATGGTTCATTTACTGAAAATTAAGTTTTTAAGTGGTAAATTTTGTTGGAGTTACATGTGCACCCCCTCCCAGCTAAACCGCGCGCGTTTTCAGAATATCTGAAAAGTATTCAAAATCGTAAGGCATTTAACTAATGAATTTCTTAATTTAGGAGTAATAGTCGACCAACTTAAGATGAACAGTTGGAATTGTAGAAAGTTTACAATTTTGTATACAAAATATAAACTGCAAAAATAACTTTGTTGTATAAAATATAGGTACAATTATTTCTTTGCGCGTGCTCCGACACACACACTTTTGTTAAATGTTCACAACCGATTCACAACAAAAGATTTAATACGATAAACATCTAACGTTTAGTTGTATTCCATGCGATACATTACACTACAACAACGGCTTGATAGGATTAAGCGTCGTGTGTGGGGGCGAATAGCGAGCCGAGTGATCCATCCCCGGGCCCGGCCCCGGCCCCGGTCCCGGCCGGCCCAGTGCAGATAAAAGCGCACTGTGCAGCGCCCAGCGCCCTTGTATTACCTAGTACATAGTAAAAGAAGCCTAGTGTGAACAGTCCAGTACAACTATGTAAGGATATTATAGTAGAAGATCTTTGTACATAAGAACTATGTCTTGCTGCTTTAGCCGCTCAGGCGTTTAGTGTGCACTATGATTACTTCTCACGTGTCGACACATTAGATTTAGGAGTTTTGTTATTGAGTATCTTAAAAGTCTTGCTTAATGTTACTATGTAAAGTTTTACATACATACAAAGATTAAAGATTTCTAGATATTTAGTATATCGCTGATTTTTACACTTTTGTTGTCAACACGTGGACCATGTACATACATACCTTTGTATGTTACGTTACGCTATTATTTTTAAATCCACAATTGTCGTTGTTCGGTTCTTATGAACCCTACCTGATTCCAAAACGATAGCTTCTGCGACAATTTTCCGATTAATTACCCGACTGCGCCAGAAGGAGGGTTATGTTTTTCAAGAGTATGTATGTATGTATGTATGTATAATTGTTTGGCACGCTCTGCAGCCTGAACGGCTGGATGGATTTTGGCTTGAGAGGTGTCGTTAGATTCGTATTTACTGTGAGAGTGACACTGGGTATATCAAAATAAAAAAAACAAAATGGCCGATTTTTGGCGCCAAATTCCAATGTTAGGCACGCACTGCAGCCTGGACGGCTCGATAGATTTAAGTTTGAGGGGTGTCGTTAGATACATACTTACTGTGTGAGTGACACTGGGTATATCAAAATAAAAAAAAACAAAATGGCGGTTTTTTGGTGCCAAATTCAAATGTTTGGCTCGCTCTGCAGCCAGAACGGCTCGATGGATTTTCTATCAGCTAATAAGTTATTAATCTGCGTAAATTTAACGTGTGTCATTGTGTATATAGGTTACTATACAAACTCATTCAATAATAAAACTAAAAAATGAATAAAATAAAAAACGGTAATTTAAAAAACTAAAAAACTCGACTGCGTTTCTGTGTAGTTTGGAAATGAAAAACCCTAAAACAAGAAAATCGTCATACCCGATTGCATTTAACTTAAGAAAAATTGTAGCAGTCGGGACCCATTCTAGAAATGGAGGCATAATGAATTGAGAGCACATACCTATATTACATTGCATACCTATATTACATACCAATATACTGACTAGACGGTTTACTTTCTAGAATGGGTCCCGACTGCTACAATTTTTCTTAAGTTAAGTGCAATCGGGTATGACGATTTTCTTGTTTTAGGGTTTTTCATTTCCAAACTACACAGAAACGCAGTCGAGTTTTTTAGTTTTTTAAATTACCGTTTTTTATTTTATTCATTTTTTAGTTTTTAGATTTCAGTATTTTATAAAAATATGATTTGCCTATGATTGGCCTAAGATGACGTCACCGGCTTCACACAATTGACATTTCTCGGATTTTTCGCAAGGCACATACATAAAAGAAACATTTAGAGAAACAATGATTTTACACTGGAAATACATACTAAATAACTTAGTTCTATTCAAGAAAGAACTAAGTACTGTGGCTTTTTTTACAGTAGATATTTGGACCTGTGACGTTATCACAAACATTTGAACGTTTAACATTTGAAAAATCATGAAAAATAACCAATGAATAAAAAGAAAAAACCTATTCAAATTAGTTTTTAAAAATAATATATTTTTTATAAAAAATATATATAAAAGAAATACCATATTTTTTTGAACCATGCGAATTGGAATAAATGTTATTTAAGTACAACGAGGAGGACTCGTGCTGCTCCGCAGCATTTTTTATTATTATTATGCACATCGAGGGTGAAAGGTGGGCAACCCGCAAGCGGCTCGCCATCGATGTTGCACGGTGTGCAAGAATTTGCACGTTGAATGTAATATCATACATACTCCAAGTACTTTTCGTTTTCTTTCCAACACCTCATAAATGATAGCACAACAACTACTCACACCTGTGCGTTTTGAGAAAATTGCGAGAGCGCTAACTTTTTAACTCACTACTTGTTAAAATTGTACTGTTACTTTAAAATAAGATAATATATAAGACAAATTATCTTTACTGCACACACTATAGAAATAAAAGAAAAAAAACAATATAAAAAAATTGTGTAGGTACTTACTATAGAAAAAAGGTTTAATTCTTGTTAGGTATTTCAAAGTAATAATTTAAATCGTATTAAAAAAAGGTTTTATTCTTGTAAGGTATTCAATTTTTTTTTCTGACATTGACATTGAATTTTTTTTTTATATTTTATATATTTTTCTATATGTATTTTATTTTTACTTATACTTACTTTATTTTGCATTTTATGATATTTGCAATTTTAATTACGACATGAATTAAAATCTTAATGTTGCATATAATATTTGTATTGTTTTTTTTTTATGTACTTAATTACTTATATTTAAATGATTGTCATTTCAAATACAACGTACAATGTTTATGAATAAAATGTTTGATTGATTAATTAATTATTTAAATTACTAAACCTTCCTCATGACATGAACCAGTCCGTCCATTGATGAAAACCGTATGAGAATCCGTTTGGTATGTTAAATATTTACACCCAGTTTCCCTCCAACAACCAAATTAGATGGGCAATAGCTCAAACGAAAGAGCTCATTCCAGCGAGTGTTCTTACAGCAAAACGAATCGCGTAGGTACTTCTATTAGAAACGGAGATATTGAGAAAGAAAGCAACGAAAATTGCTTTTGAGTCTTGGGTTATAACTTGAGAAGGGCGAAAGTTAGGTGATTTTCAATGCTTGATGACAAATTTGTGTAGCGATACCTTTTACTTAAGAAAAAAAAAGTAAATTTTTTGATAGAACTGCCGGACGGACTCGAAATAGAATTCATATTTTTTTATATTTTTTTATTTATTTGAGAAGGGCGAAAGTTTTTAAATGCTTGATGACGAATTTATGCTTAAATACATTTTATTAAAAAAAAACACTTAGATAAGATTTCATACTTTTGTCTAATATGTTGAGAAAGGCGAAAGTTAGGTGATATCCAATGCTTGATGACAAATCTATGCATCAATACCTCTCATTAAAAAAAGTAAGCAAATCGGTTAGATAGAACGGCCGGACGAACTCGTATAACATTCTAGATGGGAAAGCGATGCGCGATTTCCAATGCTTGATGACAAATCTGTGCATGAATACGTTTTATTAAAAAAAAAGTGTGTGTCAGCTCCGACGCACGACTGGAGTTTACTACTTAAGTACGATTGTCTAAACAGGCACAAAACAGGGCTTGACTTTAGTTTTAAGTTTACTCTGCACAGTTTTTATAACTAATCATTCCAATTTCTGGCCTCTTTTCATAGCTGATGTGTCAGGTGTTTTAGCTCCCATGGTCGCAGCTACTAATGATCCATTTGGTGTTTGGCAGCGACTAACCTCGTATGCTTTAGATGCGGTTATACGAGCATATCTTAGGTCATACCATAAAGGGCTCTAACATTGGTTTTGTGTTGACTCTTCAATTAAATCAAGAGCATTTTTGTTAAGTTTCTCTTGTAATGTTTCTAGTAATTTGTTGACATCTTTCTTTATATCATCACTCACTTGAATAAGGAAATGAAAACTGTCGAACATCACTGTGTTTAAAGTCGTTCTGATACTTTAAAAGTTCACAATTCATAATTTTCTTCTTTTTTGCTTCTTGAAGAAACCCGTGGAAAAGGTCTGTGCTGGTTTCATGATGTGGAGCTGTTTTTTTTTTCAAATTTGATATACAGTGACGTATTTCATAGTAGTCCCTACTCTCGAGAGGACGGGTTTTTTCCAGTAACATTCACGCAAGGAAGGTTCTTCACTGCGACGATGGGTCCACATCAAAAATGCCACTGCATGCTTACAACCACCAGCTAAAGCTGCACAGTCCAAGCACTGGCAACTGACGATTTCACCTTTAGTCTCGTCTATCACCATAGTGAATTTGTATGAACTAGCCCTCACTTTGTGCTCGGGGCAGATCTTGCAATTGAGTGTGCAAAGTCCTGATCCACGACGTAGTTGCACGTACCCAATAGCATCGTCACCATAAGATTCTCATGCAGCTCTGAAAATGCAAACTAATTACTTACTGTAAACAAAATTTATTCTTTATAACCTAAAAAACTACTACTGAAAGAAAGACTATTATTTCGCCTTAGCAGAATTAAGGTTACTTACGTAGGTAGTGTTATATTATTTTATAGTACTTACATTGCTGTTTTTACATTTCTCAGCTCTGCAGAATAAAAATCGGGGTTATTTTACTGTGTTGTGACTTCATTTTAGATTTCGTAGTGACTTATATTCTTTTTGTCAGATTCAGCCTATCCTGACTGTTTTTTATCACGTGACAGAGGTGCGCACAATAGGTTGCACGTAAAAAACGTAACGCGCAAAGAGAATATAACAAACTACGTTTTCGATCACTAGATTTTACTCCTCATATTTTTTTCATACCGGGCGCCTTATATGCAAATCGATTCTTAAGGAGTAAACTCCAAAAATATGCAAATCGGTTGGATAGAGCCACCGGACGGACACGCATTAGTTTTCATCAATTCTTTTAATAATTATATAGAAAGTAGAACAAAATATTCCCCTCCTCAATAACATCTGCGGTCAAGGCAAAGATACTGCAGTCTGCACCTGCAGTATGTGTTTTCTTTCTAACTTTTTAACAACCAATTTTTATTTACCTAATCGTTCGACCTCCCTCCCTATGGCGCTTTAAGCAAGGGATCTATTGTCTAAAAACAACTTGTCTTAATTTTAATGTGTTGGTTGTTAACGACCCGTAAACGTCCCAACTGCTGGGACACAGACTCTTCCCAAACTGGGTTAGGCCATACTCCACATACGGAGGCCAAGTCCCGGTTAGTGTGAGGTTGTAAGGCGAGTGGCGAACCCCACTATCAGAAGTTTGAAGCCGCTATAAAGCATCTGACACGACTTGACGACTGCCATCTAGTGATAGTAACCGGCACCAACGATTTAACGTGCTTTGCGAAGCACGGAAACAGTCGAGAAAAATGTCGACATTTTAACGTTCTTTGCGAATCACGGAAACAGTCGAGAAAAATGTCGTCATTTTAACGTTCTTTGCGAAGCACGGAAACAGTCGAGAAAAATGACGACATTCTAACGTTCTTTGCGAAGCACGGAAACAGTCGAGAAAAATGCCGCTGACAGTCGAACTCATCCAGTAAATGACCGTGCTTTAGGTCAGTTAACCTGCGTGATCGATGCAACCACGCAAGTAGCAATGAGCTAAGACCGCTTCTAAATGTACTTCATCATGTCAGCTCATGTACGTCCTGAAAAAATCGACCACGCGCGCCAAGTGCGGGTTAGTCGACACACAACCTTCGAGTTCTTCGCAGGCGTATGCAGGTGTCATGTTTTCTAAATGTATTTATCAAATCTTATTTAGACAAAAACTGTTAAGCAGTAAAGCAGCTCTTGTCAATGAATAAATGATTTATCTATCTATCTATCTATCTAGTATCCTCGAAACTAGCGCAACAGTTCATTAGGAAGCTTATGGATTATTAAGGTTAGTTAGGCTATAGACCAAATACAGGGACCAAGTTCTTATTAATATTATTATAAAAAACTACAGTTAGTAATGGTCAAAGGGCGACAATATCGATTAGGGAGCCAAACAACCCCAAAAGTAGGGGTGATCGTGTTCCCTTGTTGCTCCAGTGACTCACATTATGAGGGGGCCCCATGGCGCATGCGCCGCGCCGGTGCGAAATAAAATATGGTTTATTATTTATGATAACTGATAAGGTATCGTGTTTTAGTTAATTTTAATTAATGAAATGTTTAAATTACCTCTAAAATTACTTTGTTACAAGCTTTTATTTAACTTGCAATGTTCGTATGTAAGTAAGTTATCCAATTCTCATTGACTGACTCGGTGGCTCAGTGGTTTGTGCTCATGACTACTGATCCAAGGGGTTGTGGGTTCGATCCCCACCCAGGGCAAACATTTGTGTGATGAGCAGATTTGTTTGCCCTGTGTCTGGGTGTTAAATATCTATATATGTATGTATTTAAACGTATATAAGTATGTATATCAGTCTCTGGTTCCCATAACACAGGGAATCCTACTTTGGGCCAGATGACCATGTGTGATTTGTCCCAGAATATTTAGAATATTTATTATTATTATTATTAATTCAAAAATGGCAAGTTAAATTTGACCCGCTTCCTGGGTTCCGATCGAGCTGAATACACGTTTAGTTTAGATGACATTTCATGGTTAACTACACAAACTGCAATTGGTCTGGGTCCCTGGACACGTAGGAGTGGAAGGCAATGAAGAAGCAGACAAACTGGCTAGAATGGGATCACAAACAACATTGTGTGGTCCAGAACCGAGGATAGGGCTACCAAGGAGCACTATTATAAGGGCATTAAAGGAACAGGCCGAGAGAAGACACAGATTGACATGGCTATCCAGAGATGGACATAAACACTCTAAGCTCTTCATCGGTGAGGTCACCACAGGGGCAACCAAGTACATTTGGAATAACAGCAGGACACGAGTCAGGACGATAACAGGAGCGTTGACGGGCCACTTTGCCACAAACGCACACCTGCAAAAAATCGGCCTGACGCACGACCCGACCTGCAGGGCCTGTGGTGAAGATATAGAATCAATGGAACACTTACTGTGTCACTGCGATTTCCTGGCTAGCAAGCGTATGTACCTCTTAGGTGATGGCTATCCAAAACCGGAGGACTAAAAGCACCTTCCAATCAGCGGAAATGCTGCGTTAATGCAGCACATCTTCGAGAAGGTTGGGGTGCAAAGGTTATAGGGGTAGACACAAAAGATCCCATTGGGTCGAAGTGTTGCTGCAACTGCAGCCCCCACTTACAAAGATAAGATAAGATGGTTAGCTAAGTGACGTCATTCTAAATCCAATATGGCGGACTCCCAAATATGGCGGACCAGTTATATTTTTTACACCCCCATGATAAGAGTATCAAATAAAAGGGTTTGCTGAGAAGAATACAAAATAATTAAAATTAATTTCAAATAAAAATTTGTCCCAAAAAGTATTTAGGCTTTTCGAAATGAGCTTTTTCCTATTTCTTAGTTAAATAAACTTTTATTTTCTGTTCTCAGCGTATACATGATTTATTACTTAACTGTTACGGGTTCAAAACCACCTTAGTGACCAAAAGTCACAAGAGACATAGAACGAGTGGTACAAAATATTGAATCTTAACATCGGCATTCTTGTTCAGGACGCTCGCTCGTACTAGCGAGTCTTGTGTTCGCCTTGTAAACACTTAAAACAAATATTGTTCTCATTACCCTACTTGTCACAAAAACAATTCATTTAATGCGATTTTAGGGTTCCGTACCTAAAGGGTTCAAACGACGCGACGGGACTCACTATGTCTACAACGTCCGTCCGTAGGTCCATCTGTATGTCTGATTAAAGTAAAATAAACTCTAAAGTAAAAAAAAAGACGAATTAATAACTTCCTCCTTTTTTGAAGTCGGTTAATAACAAATGATAAAAAGGCGGCCAAGTGCGAGTCGGACTCACGCTTAAGGGTTCCAAACTCAAAAGTGAGCTGGTGCGGTACCCTTCGGTTCGCAAATCCGACTCGCACTTGGCGGGATTTTAGAAAGCTGTAATATATAGGCTTCCCTGTGCTGCTGTCTTTGAAGTATCACTGCATGGACTGCACGTAACCAAGCCTGGTCAAATATTTGTCGATTAACTTGATGAAATACGTCCCCTTTCCACCGTATGTTATGACAGGGCAGGACGACTAACAACGTCGTATGTGAACCACATACATATAAATAAGTATGATTGTTTATGCGGTTCCTACATCCACCTATACTGGCGTCTTCAAGACGAGCCACTTTGTACAATTCACAAGTACTACAAAATAAATAGCTGCATGATACTACAGAGGATTCACTAGCAAATATTATGGAAGCCTACTGAAGAAAGTCCAAATTTTCTCTAGACCACATACAAATAAGTATGATTATACTGTTTCTAATCCACCCACACTGGCGCCTGCAAGACGAGGCGCTTTGTAGATTTGACAAAGCACTATGAAATAAAAAGCTACACGATACTACAGAGAATTCACTAGCAAATGTTTTCTCAACCACATATAAATAAGTATGATTATACTGTTCCTATATCCACCCACACTGGCGCCTCTTAAGACGAGGCGCTTTGAAGTAAGACTAACGAGTAAAAATCAACATGAGATACAAGCTCGTAGCCCGTCACAAGGACACGTCAGCTTACGTAGGTCTTCTTGACTGATTCTATCTTTGAGTTCTTGCAAATATACATGCGCAACTTTAATAAATACGACATGCTCTTACTGCAAAATTAATGCTGACCCCACCTAATTCCTATGTATTCCCATACGGCAATGAAGGTCTGGCCAAGTCTAGCTTTAGATATCCAAAAATCATCTGATTGTAATAACTAAGTATCCTAAACCTCCATTATTTCTTGCTTCAACCTCATAATAGTGTTTTACTAGTTTATCTTTGGTCGTTTTCTTTTTCATAAAATTTTCACAGACACAAAGAGAGCTTTCCGAAAAAACTTAGCGATCTAAAACAAAACTGTTGTTCGGAACAAATGCAATTTTCCACTAGGTCTGTACACAGCCGGAATGTTTTATAAAGTTTTCTTTTTGAATGGCTAAAGTTTGAAAATTCCTTTGATTTATTATAAACGGCACTCGAGATTTGTAAGTCTGCAATAAGAAATCAGAAATAGTTAAAAATGCATTTGCTTGCCATCTTGTAATAATTCCTGTTGTTATTTTTTCACTTATTATTTTATTACTTATTATTCAGTGTTCATTCCAAATAAATTTTCTCCACACCCTCTGGCTAAAGTAAGCCTCCACTTGTACTCTGGTTGATGTCAAATACATAAAAAACAAAGCTTTTGGAGTTGTAACGGCACAGTTGCTTTCTATTTTTAAAAGATTGAGACAGAAACAAGCACACTCTGGAGATTTTAATATCAGTAACTCATAGAACGCCAAGAGCATAACAGTAAGCTATGTTTTTCTAAGTCAACTGCTTTTTCCGCTGAAGCACGTAAAAATAGCTCTATTCGTAACAATGCCACTAAACTTAGAGAGAGCGTTTAGAAACATCCATAAATCTTGGCTGTTTTAATACTCGTACGAGGCAGTGAGGAGAAAAACCTAAGATGAGTTATTGTAGGATCTAAAATCAGTATCGTAAATATTTAGCAATACTTTGACTATTTAAGAGTTCGTTTAAGTAAAATTTTTGTCCTCCGTGCTCTCGCACGGTTTTTAACTTGCCATCCCGCTTTTCTAAGCGCCCCAAAATGGAGTATTCATTATTGAATAAATCGAAAATTAAAAACTTAAAAACAAAAGAAAACCGGACAAAAGCGAGTCGGACTCGCTCACCGAGGGTTCCGTACAAATTTGTAGGTACATATTATAAATCATAAAACGTGCAAACTGTTAGGTACTACATACACCAAAATAATAAGGTACCTACCCTATACGTATAAAAAATGGGTTAATATTTTTTTTATTCTTCGTCATAAATCGAAAACTACGCATCATAAAAATAACTAATATTCTGTTTAAGCTTGTGCCAAAGTATATAATTATATTAGTATTAACATACAGTATGGATACTCCCTGCCGCTCTCTAGATTGCGACCTCACCCCCTCTTCACCCAGATTGATACAGATTGGTCACAGTTTGGTTGTCGAACGTAAAGGATTTCACCGCCATTTTGTTTGTTCCGTCATTCCTTTTTTGAAATGTCATTTCTGGCCCGTTGTATGAAGTGTCCAGGGTGAGCTTGTGCCAACGAAGCTCTTTAAACAATACCCCACGAGGAGTTATGTATGAGCTATAGAGTTTTCGCCTTAAGTGAGCCCTCCGTCAGATAGTCTATGTTTTTTAAATAATTGATAAACTAAGCACAATTCATACACCTAAATGATTTTAAAAAATGTTCATGTGACTTTGTAAACCCCCTTTTAATACATTTTAAGAACTTTTGCTGGAAAACAGCTTACAATTTTTGTACTGTTGCTGTGACATTACTTATTTCAGTTAGAGTATTAACTACTAATAGGTATAAGAATCTAAAAAAATACATAAAAGCTTTTAAAAAGTCTTAGTTTTAGGTACCAAATAACGTGTTCTTTGTTTACTGTCCCGAGAGCTATTTAACTAATTGCAATTTATTAACATTATTTTTCGTTAACTTAATAATAGTATTTGGAGAATTAACTAACAGTTCTCGTTTAAGACCACGTCTTTATACAGCAAAGAGTTCATAAACATTCAGCTTTTTTTAGCTAAGATTTAGTTTTTATGAGCATGAGCACAGCACATGTTCAAGTAAAAAATTAACTTCATGTTAAAAATAATATTTTTTCTCCCAATCGGGGGACCGACGACCGGGTAAAGGTCGCGGGAAGCAGCTGGATGCGGGCAGCGCAGGGCCGGTCGTTGTGGAAACCTTTCGTCCAACACTGGACGTCATTCGGCTGATATGATGGTTTGAGTGGTCTTATGAAATATGAACGGGTTGGTCTCAAATTGTTAGCAGAATTATACAGAATTTAGAAGATCATTTTAAAACAAATCGATTTGTAAGTTGGTATTATTGTTTTCTTTAAAATAAAAGAGTTTCTTTCCTCTTAATATAAACTTTAAAAAGTTTCGTTTTCGTTAACAAAGAACCAAAAAAAATGAGAAAAATTCAGTTTTCCGTATAAGAACATACTAGTACAATACTGCAGTAAATACCTCAAACAAATAGCGAAATTGGATGAGCTCCAAGTGGCTCCAACTTAATGCGGTTTTGAAACGTACAAAAACGTTTCTGAAGCTTACCACATCACGCGCGAACCGGGTGGATATTCTGGGCCGGGATGCTGCCCTTACTTAGTGGGAAAGAATACTTTTGTGAACCATTCATTAGTGAATACTTGGGATAGTTACGATAGCTGCAGCAGACATTAGTGAATGTCCGACTTTACACTGTAGGTTGGCTTACAACCTTCCCATACTCCTTTGTCTATCGTAAATTGTTAGACTCTTTTAGGATTGTAATGAAAAGAGGAAGTTAAGAAATACGGGATGTAAGTAAATTAGTGCAAGAGCCTTCTACTCCTCATACTGAACAACTTTTCCTCAGATACCCCTAGGCAATTCACGAAAAAAAAATACTTCATACAAATCGATCACCTGATTGGACAGTTCTGTGCACTTTGAGTGCACTGTGTTCTTTAGGGACTTTACATCCTGTACAAATTTAAAAAGATTATTTTATTTCTGTTCCATAACATTGGCGACTATTCAGCTTCGTTCACATAGATTTGTTGACACAACAATGTTCAGGCACAAATCACAGACGGTTTACGAAACCCATACCTTTAATCACATTACCTGTCTATGGGAATCAGATCATCATATCAGCTCATAAACGTCCCCACCGAGGGGCTCAAGCCTACCCTGAGTTAAAGCGATCAGGCCTTAGTCGATCACGCGGGCCCAGTGCGGGTTGGTCGACTTCACACACAACCTTCGAGTTTCTTCGCAGGCGTGTGCAGGTTTCCTCACGATGTTTTCCTTCACCGTTAAAGCAATCGGTAAGTAGATCGGGAATCAGATACTGATATAATAATATTTGTACACATTTTCAGTCCAAATATTCAACACCCTAATACAGATGAAACCAATCTGTTCATCATAAGAATATTTCCCTTGGGTGGAAATCGAACCCACGATCCTAGGCCTAGCATGCAGGAGCACTAACTACTGGGTCAGTCACAGATTATGAGGAATAATATTTACCCACTTGCGAACGAACCTGTTTTTCGTTTTTGCAGATATCTTTTACTATAGCCAGAGTAGCAATAACTCTCAAACAACATGGTTATGACAATGCACAGCCATATTCCTTTAGTTTCATATACGCGTAAAACGCAAAAAGTGAAAAAGGCGACGCAAGCGCTGATGTGGCGCCTGTTTTGGCTCGCGTCCAGAATAGGAAGCGATTTATACACGACACGAGAGGCGAGAGTTATCAGGATTCAGGAACACATGTACTTGTGCTTACTGGGAGCTACCAGCACTAGTTCTAAGTTTAATAACTGGTGAGTCAGGTTCTAAAAAGAGAAAAGCTAAGTAATTCAAGGAGATAGGCACTGAGATTAGGTGTACGAGAACTTACATCTTAGTTCTCGAGTGTCGTCAAAGCAATGGTGACTCCTCTGGCACAATTTAGGAGTACGAATAGGCGTACTTCTGTCACTGTGGCCCTGGTGTCTTAGTTTGTTACTTAGGCGGCGGTGGCCGCTTTCTATCAGGTAGACTGTCAGCTGTTTGCCAACTTTTACAATATTAAATAATAACTTTCGAAAAACCTAATAACTTTTGGGTACAAGCTTCATTTGATTTCAAAAATAATATTAATCAATTCGAACTCTTCTCAGCAAACCCTTTAAATTCATACCCATATCATGGGGGTGAATAAAAATAATCTGATCCGCCATCTTTGAGAGTCCGCCATATTGGATTTAGAGTGACGTCACTTAGCTAATCCTTTATTGTTTTCCAAACTTACCGTGTATGCAAAATTTCAGCTCAATCGTAAACTGGGAAGTGGTTCTAATTTAGTTTCCAAGACTTGTCCAAAACTAACTAACACGGCAAGTTATATAAAGCTTGTAAAAAGCTGCAGATAAGAGAAGAGTCAGGTTGTAAACGTAAAAAAAGCTGCAGACAAGAGAAGTGTCAGGTTTTATTTTTTTATTTGTTAGAACACAAACAGTCATACATATATTCTATATTTATATAAATTTAGTTATAAATCGACCTGTAGGTTTATAAATTAAATTAAAGTAAAGAAATATTACATATTTGAGCACAATGACAAGTACTTATATAAGAAAGTTAAACCTTAGATTTTATTTTTTGAGCTTTTGAGCTACAGGCGTGAGATCGTTATTAAAATAGACAAGAAGTAAATGATACGTACAAGATAATACACTACGGTGCTTTCCAGCTCAAATTATTTAATTACATGTTCCAAAAGAGATGATAACTAATGAAAGGTTATTTATAGGTTAATACTTATGCAAACGTAACTTAACTTTTAAACGTAAAAAGCTACAGACAAGAGAAGAGTTAAAGTGTAAACGTACAAAAGCTGCAGACAAGAGAAGAGTCAGGTTTTAAGCGTCAAAGAGTACACGATACGAGTACATTAGGATTATTTTGATTTCTATCTTATCTTCTGCTATCTTCTTATAAATATAAAAAAAGATGTTCTTTTGTTCAAAATCTTAAATCTCCAAAAGTTCTTACCGATTACGATGAAACATTTTACAGTAAAGTTGTTGAGGGCACACAACTCGTACCAAATATGGTATGTACTATAACATCTTCAAACAAAATAAATAAAGGAGAAAATACAAGTACAGTTTTTAATGTATTGCCCGCCAGCTGTGTCGAACGGCCTGGCATCGAAAATCTATGCAAATACCCCATGCGTCATGCTGCCTTCTTGGGTCATGAATTATTTAGATCTAGCTATTGGGGCTGGTCTGGTAACGAGGGAGCCTGAGATTGTGTCTGATTACTTGAAGTGAGAGCAGTGAGTTGAAGATAAGAATTGGGTCAGATACGAGGACAACGAGATTTTGTCTCGAACTAAATGTGTTACTCAGCTGATCTTCACATCTCGTTGTAGAACTAATGCTGGTGTTCGATCTCCGCTCAGGCGTATTATTAGTGTGTATGATAATTACTTCTCATGTCGACCTATTTGACTATTATACTTAGAAATTCAATTTTGGAGCATCTTAGAAGTCTTGCATATTTGTAATGTGTAATGTTTACAAGTGTTATGTATAACTTTTACTTAGCATACTCGTACATATGTTTTTGTATATGCAATATTTAGTTTATCTCTGACTTTTCACCTTTGTTTTCAATGCGCGGATTACGCTGTGGACCATGTATATTGTACATACATATTTATATTATGTAACGCTATTTACATAACTTTTGCAATTTGTTGTCTGAAATCCCCAATAAATACAATAAAATTAAGTAAACTCATCTTCAATGCAATCTTTAAGGAATAAAACCATAAAAATTCTAATATAACATAGATTAATTACTTTATCTATGTTTGGTACAACATGCGTGTTAAGGTCGATCACGCAGGTTAACCACTGGGTACGCACGGTCATGAACTGGATAGGTTTGACTGTTAGACAAATGGATATGAAGGTTAGACAATTCAACAAAACGCTTCGAGAAAAAAAGGGTTCCTAAGGCTTGTCTTGGCGGGAGTGGGGGGAAGCAGGGCACTACCTATCTTATGTCAAATTGTTGAACCCTGATATCCCTAAATCAACAAAACATCAATATTCGAAATACCGTGATTTCCGTGTCTGCCCGTACGGATAGTAAAATAAAGTTGATATTTTTTATTATTTTACGAAATGAAAATTAAACCAAACTCCAAAAAAATCTCGTACTAACGACACATCGTTTTAGAGACTTGTTTTAGTTTGTGAATGGAGCAAGAGGTATCAAAAACAAGTCTGCTCCACAATTCCAAATAAGTTACTGAATGATATAAGTACAACTGTACAAGACGAAGTTTCAGCGAATTGATGTGATTTTATGCACAGAAATAGTTAAAGGATGGGAAGTGACATAGACTGCTAATCAGAATATCCCGACATAGTTCCCGAGGGATCTAGAGCAAACTCCTGTCCACACTAATGCGACTTGCGCACCACTCACCCTCAATGTCAGTCATTAAAACGATGCCCACGCGAGGGAAGCCGCGGGCAAAAACTAGTATTGACTAAATGCACATCCCTAGTAATTTATATTAGACTGACCCAAAGCGTGGCCGGAGTTGGCTGGTCATTACTTAATAGTGAGGAAGAATAATTATGTGTCTTCACTCCCTGAAATAACGAATCCCTATACATATTAAACTGTTTGTCTATATGTCACTGCCATCTCGTTAAATCTGCCATTTGATTATAAGGCTAGCTCGTTCAATCAATGACGACATTCAATTGAATGACTAAAGGACAAATGGTCAAGTCGTTGAATGTAACTTTCAACGACTTTGCTGAACGTCATTTAGCCGAGTCGTTGAATGGGATATAATTATGTCGCAGCCGTTATGTAGAATCCGGCAGTTTGCAAAACAGCGCGCTGCCTTGCAAAACGGCGGCGTTCGAAACTACGAAACTCCGAATAAAACCGATGATTTCTTCTGCGAAGCATTCTGTTAGCCAACTAGTTGAACGTTTAGTGACGCTTGTTCAATCAACGTTCGGCCTAGTCATTCAATTGAATGTCACCATTCAATCGACGAGCTTGCCTTTCAATCAAATGGTAGATTTAACCAGATGGCTGCGACAAACATACACTGATATGAATCGATATGAATACATCCACAATACACAACTGGAAACTTTGACAGTTACGAAACTACAATACAGTGTAGTCAGGAGTTCAAAACGTGAATAGAATCCGAGGCAGTTCGCTTAACTTTGGTTGTTGCAGGATTAGGTCGCAATCTGAAGTGATTTTAAGCTTAGATATCATGAAGAGAGTTTGAAATTTAACAAAGCTAAAATTTCGTTTATTCAACCGACTCAAACAAGGAGAGGTTACCATCAATTGGACTGGGTTTTTTTGCTTTGATGTTACGCGATTTCTTCTCTAATTGTGAATCGTTTTTAGGTATTCTATTTTTTATTGATAGGTTATTCCTCTAGGGTAGTCCCAAGTAAATTTTATCAAAATGGGTTTGGAACTCATTTGGAAAATTAACAAAAACAAAAAAAAATGCAAACTTATACTCGGTTTATGTTCCGAAATGATAAAACTTAAACTTTAACTTCTGTTAATTCTTTATCTTTATTTAAGACGAATTTCCATTTCATATGAACGTTTATCCGATGCTTTACGGTGAAGGAAAACATCGTGGGGAAACCTGCACACGCCTGGAAAGAAATATGTATAGGGTATAGGTATCTTTATCTCAAACCGCCTCCGTGGCGTAATGGTTAGTCCATTCGCTTCACACTTAAGGGGTCGCGGATTCGATTCCCGGCGGGGTCTAATTTTGTAAGATTGGGTTTGGTTAGTGGTAGGGTGTTTTCTTAGCCCGCCGGGCTAGCTGTCACTATCTTATCTAAGTCTTGCCGCCAAACATCAATGTTAACAGCATGATGTGTTCCGGTATGAAGATAAGATAGCCAGTTCGCCATTTCGTTGGAGAATGTTGGTAAGCCCGCTTCCATATTCAGCATCATTGTCACTTACCATCAGGTGAGATGATGTCAAGGGCTTATTAATTGTGGATAAAAAAAATCGCTATAATAGTCAAGACACATTCTACCGTATTCAGGTAAAGCAAAAACGAACACATGATTTCAGCCGAAGGACGTCCACTGCTGGACATAGGCCTCCCCCAAGGATTTCCACGACGACCGGTTCTGCGCTGTCCGCATTCAGCGGCTCCCCGCGACCTTTACCAGGTTATCAGTCCACTGAGTGGAAGGCCTGCATACACTACGTTTTTACGTGGTGCGCGAGCGTCACCCGAGAACTTTACTGCCCCAAAGGCCATCAGACGTGGCCATCATCAGCAAAAACGAACACATTACTAACAAAAGAACCGGCCAAATGCGTATTGGACTGGACCACGCGCAGCGTAGAGTTCCCAAGTCGCATTACTTGAAAACTGATCGTATCAGGATACCCTAAACAAAATGAGACCTTTTGTACGATACCCTATTTGATCGAGGATACCAAAAAAAATTTCATCCCCATTTTACATGTATAGAAGGGGCAGATCTAGTTTTTTTTTGACATATTGACTTCATTTTCGATTTTTAGTCGTAATTTACATATGTGTACTAAATTTCATTACCGTAGGTGTGATATCTAATGGCAGAAAAAAAGTGACAGACGGACGGACATACACAAATTATAAAGGTTTCGTGTTTGCCATTTTGGCTCCGGAATCCTAATAAGTCAAGATCTAAATGACCTAAATTTTAATCTAACAGAAGCAACGCGAGAAGTAGAATTGCAATTCAGCATTGCCCTAAAAGCTCCTCAGAGCTGAGTGAGAGACCTGTGAAACGAAGCTGAACTAACTGCCCACCCGGGTCTGCCCGACTAAAGGGGTCAATGCACTCTGACTCATGCTATCGGCACTATCGGGGATCTACTGTACTGAAGTGTACTAAAATATATTATGTGGCAGGCATATTTTATGATCAGTCATTTTACAAATGTCAGGCAAATTTTATTATTCGTCTGTACATAAACGGTCGGGCAAATTATAAAATGCTGAAGGCAGATTGTAAAATGAGCAAGACAAATTGTATAATTAAGTCATTTTACAAATAATCAGGCAAATTGTAATATTTCGTCCGTATAAAAACGGTCAGGCAAATCGTAAAATGCTATACGTAAATTGTAAAATGCCGTATGCAGATTGTAAATGAGCGAGCGAAGCGAGCGATGTTAGGGTTGGTCAGGTTTGATTGAATTTACAGTCAAAGAGCCTCCCGAAGCGAGGCTCCCCCCTGGGTAGCAGGAATCTGCGTATGGCCTGACCATGTGTAAAATGATGAAACGAACACTTTATCCCTGCGACATACTTTTCTATAGGTTAGAGCTTAGTATAACAGGTGAAGATATACTCAATCTGAATGTTTTGTTTTGTCCTGATATAGTATCGCATTTAGTAAGGAAAGCCAATTTTATTGTTTGGTTTTAAGGATAGTTTCTGTAAGAGTAAAATGCACTTGAAATCACATTAGGAATAGGTTTATTCGCCATGGCTTAACGTGAACATTAAAGAATTCGCTTAGTTCCTGTGTGAAAAATTCGGGATAGGAGAGCTCATCGATAGTAGGTAAGTACTCTGTCTGAATTTTTGAATAAGAAAAAGGAATCCATGTAAATAAGAAGATAGATATACCCTCTTAGCTTTCCTTCTTTTTGTACTTATTGGATTCGGTACTTATGCCTCTAGACTCTAAAAGGAAATAGTGCCTTATAAAAGTACATGTTTGGGACTTATCCCAAACTACGAGTAAGTCTCGTTAGAGTCGTCGTTAAAATGAGATTTTCTATCGTCTTGAAGCTAACCGGGGTAATGCTTAGAAGCTAGAGGAAGTAGCAAGCTCATGAATATGATAATAGGAAATTTCTTACGAAAGCTCTTTATTTATTATCAAGTTCTGAAATGTTTCGATTTTATTTTCAGCTTGCTAATAGAATTTCTGAAATATTTTAATAACTTTGAACCTATAAACCTCACTCGGTGACGGAAGACCTGGTGAACGTCGAGGGAAGTCGCTGAATGCGGGCAGCACAGGACCGGTCGTCGTGGAAATCCTTGGTCCAGCAGTGGACGTCTTTCGGCTGACATGATGATGATGATATGAGGAACCTATAAAGTGTTACTGCCGATACCTATCTAGTACTTACATAGGATCTCGGAACTAGATACAAAGGTTATAAATCCCGGAAATGAACGCGCTTACTGGGATCGGAAGAGGTGAAACGGTTACGCATATTTCGCAAGCATGTAGGTAGAAAGACGCGGGATGTCAATAATTTAGATAACTTGAGACGTATATATAGAAGGAAATATAATAGGCAGTTGCATCTTTTTGCTTTGCACTAGGTTGAGTGCCTTCCGTACTCGCCTCCCCTGCCCGGTAAAGTTGTAAAGGCCCCAAGGGCCAACAACAAGCTTGTCCTTTAGAAAAAAAAAGGGAAGAGGCGGAGGAAGACCAAAGCGAAACAACATAGAGCAAATAAAGGGAAAGGCTGCCGTCGTGTCGTGTCGTGTCAAGACCTAAAGATGATGGCTGAGGATAGGAAAAATTGGCAATTACTCCACACACAAGAGAAAAGCCATTAAATTAAAAGAAAAAGAGACGCATGTATGTATACTTTTGCTTATGTAGAGTATTCGTGTTCGTATTCCTACGCGATTGCCTGCTAACCCAGACAAAGATGTAACTTTTTGTGATGCTACGACTAATCTAGGGCACTTTTTACCATAGGCTTATGAGAAAGTATACCACCATGGTCAAATCGAGTGAGATAGAAGATATACCACCATGGTCAAATCGAGTGCGACAGAAGATATACCACCATGATCAAATCGAGTAAGATAGATGATTTACCACTATGGTCAAATCGAGTGAGATAGAAGATATACTACCATGGTCAAATCGAGTGAGATAGAAGATATACTACCATGGTCAAATCGAGTGAGATAGAACATATACCACCATGATCAAATCGAGTGAGATACAAGTTTTCGCAAACAATTTATACAAATTTAAAACTTTAACTAGGTCTAAAGAAACTTTTTAATTATCTTTTAGTTTATTGGTACCTTTATTAGCGTACTGCCGTACTATATCTATTGTCTTACTTCTACTGGTGTATGTCGTATTGTCTTTACAAAGGATGCCGTTTATCTTTGTATTTCTAGTGTAGTTAATAAAATTAAAAGTGTGATGTACATTCTGTTGGTGGCCTAATAAATAAAAACGCTATACACGTTAAAATGCGACTTCATTCATAATGTTTTTGGCAATTTCCAAAATAAGTATGGAGCGCATTTTGATAAAATTTATATGAAACTAACCCGGAGGCATAAATTATCAATTAAAAAGAGTTCTCAAAACCAGACTGCTCTGTAAAAACTAATACATAAAAAAAAATATACGGGATGACTTGAGTAGTGAGTACCTTCTCCTTTTTTGAAATCGATAAAATAAAATGAGCGATTGATCAATATTTCGTATGTTTTAGAGAAACTAGGTATATTTTTAGGGTTGTGTATCCCATAAGACAAAAACGGAACCATAATAGGATCACTCGTGTATCTGTCCGTGCGTCCGTCTGTCACAGCCAATTTGCTCGAAAACTACTGGACCGATCGAGTTGAAATTTGGTAAACGTAAGTTGGTGCCCCGAATACAGAAGTTAAACGTAAATAAATGAATTTGAAACACGGCACCCCCCTAAATAAGATATAAAAAAAATAATTGTATTGTGTGACTGTTGTGAGAATCTCACATATTTTTTTTTATAATATAAAGATAAATAGTTTTGAAGTTATTAAAGAATATAGGCGAAAATTTACCATCCCCCCCCTTATCTCTGGAACAACTGGGCCTAAAATCTTAAAAAAATTACAGTATATGAGGTTTAATGCATAAAGTACAGAAAAATCTATGAGAAAATCTAAACCCATTCCGTTCTCATAGGAAAAAGTCCAGAATAAGTAGACCCCTATTTACCTAGCGCAAACTATGTACTGAGTAGTATTGTTCTGTGGGTAGTTAAAGTTTTGTTGCAGAACCCTCTTTGTGTGACCCCGGTCGCACTAGATACTATTTGTTTTTAAATTTTATTTTTTTAATTACTAATTTTAAGTAATTAATTCATTTTATTTAATCGAGTCGTACGTTACCACATTTTGTTTTGCAATTAAAAAAATGACTGCCTTCCGATACCATGAAGTGACATGTAGTGGTGTCGGTTACTTCCGATACCAGTGCACATGTAGTGACATGTGCACCGAGTGCAGGGGATCAAGATACATCTAACGACACCTCGCACTCCACAATCCATCCAGCCGTTTAGGTTACAGGCTTAGCCATACAAACAGATATACAGCCTGAAAAACATTAAACTCCTTCAAGAGCAGTCCGATATTTTATTTTCATCATAACAGCCGAAAAACGTCCACTGCTTGTCAAAGGCCTCCCCCAAGGATTTCCACGAAGACGTCCTGCGCTGCCCGCATCCATCGGCTTCCCGCGATCTTCACCAGGTCGTCGGTCTACCGCGTGGGAGGCCTGCCTACGCTACCATTTCCGGTGCACGGTTGCCACTCGAGAACTTTACTGCCCCAACGGCCATCCTTTCTATGAGCTATGTGCCCTGCCCACTGCCACTTCAGTTGGGCGATTCTGTAAGCTATGTCGGTTACTTTGGTTCTCCTGCGGATATCCTTTGTTTATTTTACGCAATTTTAGTTAACTGCATTGCTAGCTTGTTAGTAAGCTTACTGAGCATGTTAGTGAGCTTACTGAGCATGTTAGTGAGCTAGATGTTAGGTACTGGCTAACAAGGAAGCTCCTACATTTTCAAACGACTTCCAAAAAGGAGGAGGTTCTCAGTTCGCCTTTATGTTGTTTTTTGGTGTATGTGGTTTAACTGTATGTTTGTAACGCGATATCTTTTTATTTGATGGGTATGTTGCCAAGATGATCACATTTCCTCAAAATCGGTGTAGTGCTTTATATAAAATTATATAAAACAAAAATCAGAGTTGTACTAAGTTGTTGCGATGGAAGTCGGTTTTTAGTGGTCCGTACCCAAAGGGTAAAAACGGGACCCTATTACTAAGACTTCGCTGTGCATGTGTTTGTCCGTCTGTCACCAGGCTCTATTTCATGAACCGTGATCGCTAGACAGTTGAAATTTTCACAGATGATGTATTTACGTTGCCGCTATAACAACAAACACTAAAAATTAGAAAAAGTGAAAAAATAACTCCATACAAAAATCGTGTTTTTTTAAACATGAAGAAACTAGCGCCATCTAGTATGATGGTACGGAAACCTTTGTGTGCGGTTCCGACTCGCTTTTTACCGGTTTTTATTTAAACGTCTTTAGCGTTTCTTATATTATGCTGAAACAAATGGAACACAAAGTCCGTCCACAAGCGGGTCACACCGTTACACTTGCCATACAAGTAATAAAGTTGCATTCGCTGATGAATGCCGCGGGAAACGCATCGCGCGTGCGCACGGGGCAACAGCTGGGGCGGCCATGTTGAAAGCATGTGCTTAGGGGCTTATGGGCCGCGGACCGCGGTTCGCGCAATAAGGAAAGAGATGTAGCGAGCATCTCAATTGTACCGATTGAATATAAATTTAAATGTTACTAAAGGTTCCTTGTGAAATAATTGAAAAATGATTTTCGAAAAACCTACAAACTTTTTGGTAGGTACAAGTTTTTGTTTGTAAAGAGTTTTTGTGCTCAAAAGCCAAATGCTCGGCGCGGCGCGGCGTGCCAAATGTGAATCGACGACGTTTCCAAATTCAAAAAAGGCGAGCACAGTATTTTGTACGATTGTACTAAAAACTAAATTTGCCTTAGTTGTTTTAATTACCTTTTACTTATTCATTTATTTATTCAGTATAGTTTGCAAATGGTGGGAACAATCCTGGGAACTCAAAAGTTCATCATCAGATCAACTTCGAGATACCAAAAGGATCGATTGTCACCGGGAATACGGCTTTATACCAAATTTCATCTGAAATGGATTTCGATCTTAATTTTTTTGCTAGATTTGACCTAAACAAACTAACATTAACTAACATTCATACACGCATCATACAAACATTGCAAGTTAAATAAACGCCTTTATAATGAGGTTTATAGTATGACACAATGTTTATGTACGTATACTACGATGACAGAATATTCGGTTCGCGTTCAGTAAAGTTCTCGAGTGGCGACCGAGCACCGAAAAACGTAGCGTAGACAGGCCTCCCACACGGTCGATCGTCGTGGAAATCCTCGGGGAAGGCCTTTGTTCAGCAGTGGACGTCTTTCTGCTGATATGATGATGATGATGGCTCTGATTGCTGTTGCCACATTTCGAGTGGCTTCCAAGTAGACGGCACAGAGCACTCGTTCCGACTCTTACGACTTATAATTAGGTAAGAAACAAACTTATAATTATAAGTCATTGTTCTATATATATTTTTTTACAAGAATAGGCTCCTACGGAGATATTAAAATACATTTAAACATAGTTAGCATTCTACAGATATGAAAACATAGCTACCTAATATTTGTGTTAATAATTGTGTTTTTAGTAATGAGGCAGCAATGAAGACCTGGGTATCATTTATAAGCTTTACATTACCTTCACTTGTAACGTAATCTTTGAAGGTGAGTTTTAATAACTTCAAGATTTCAAGACGTCAGATTAAATCGACAATTAGCAAAAGTACTACAAAACGATGACAATAGAAAAAAAAACGAATTAGTTCGGTAGGTTATTAAAGATAAATCGTATAAGTATTTTTAGTTTTTTAGATGTCAATTGTTTTTATATCGACTTTGTTATATTCGTGATTAAATTCACATTCCAAATTCAGTAATGCTTATATCCTGATAAAAGATGCGTAGCAATGAATGTTCTATTAGATATAACACTCTACAGCATGATTACAGCATGATTCAAATATTGTGAACAAACAACATAATCATACGTCAGTTTGTATGTAGGTTATTTTATAGGTACTCACGGCTGGCTGCTATGAATTTGTTGGATCTGCTTTCCTCAGGGCCTGATTCCTTTTCTCGGCGAACTCTGCGCTTAACCTGTGAGCCTTTAGCGTGTTAGGTTTCGACATGATAATTGCTATATCACTAACTTGACAATCACACAAAGTATGTAACCAAATTTTCGATCGAATCACTATGAAAATATAAAACACACTCTCAAGCTCAAGCAAATTTAAAGCTACACTTATTTAAGATTCGTTGTAACACACAGGCCGATGGTTTATCCTAATAGCTTGTTAAAGAAAATAATATAGGTAATGTGTTAGCCAGCACAAATAATTAATAAAGTGTTTCTATTGATCAAAGTCTTAACGTTTGGATACTATTACACGATCACACCCGTTTTCTGTATTAGATACGCTTTTGTTTTTGCGTCAATTACAACGGAATTACTAAATTTACGTTTGGAGACGGATTACTAGGAGGTTTTTACGATATTCAATATTAAAATAGTGTGGATTTGTTATGTATTTGTATATACAGTCACTGTAGCGAAGTTATTGCTTGTGTTGGCTTGGTCGTGGCGTTCACTGGGTTGAAGTTTGTACGAATCAGTGCGCATGCGTGAAGGGGTAGGTTGCCCGAAGGGTGATATCCTATTGTCGACAGACCGTTGATAGAAAAAAACGGAAATCTATGCCGCATACATCGCAATCTTTATTGATGATTCAAAAGACCTCAACACAGTTGAATTAAGTTCAAAATTGCTTGTAAGCGGTACATTTATAATTAGGTTTGGGGTGGACGAACAAAGGGTAAACATCACAGGTGCATTTTGTTATTACGTCATGGATTATACTGTTTCACAAAACTCAGAAATAAAGTTTCAATTGATGTGGGTTTTAATGTTGTCAGCACAGACACTCACACATTATAATAATGAAATATTTTCTGACAAATAATTACACATACACACAAGCTGGCTCATTTCAGAAACGGATATCTTCAAACTTCAAAATCATACAAATTCGACCTATCAACTAACTATTAGTATGAGAAGTACAATTTGTTTTGCTCCCATTTTATTGGTTTCATGTTTATGAGTATATTAGAATTTGGCAAGTGATTTCAATTTAACCCTATACGAGTATCTCCAGTTAGGCAGGTCCTACTTCCAGAAAGAGATCAATCGTTGAATCCGGGTAGGATCCAACTCTGCGGTGACTATTGCTTTGCTAGTGATGAGATACGGAATGGAGACATGGTATTTTACTATGGGCACAGATGAGATACTAGTTACTTCGTAACTATAGGCCTCATAAAAAGGCTCAAGGAAACTCAAAAGGAGATGGAGCGAGCTAAGGTTGGAGTTTTCCAACGTGATCGAATTAGAAAAGAGCAGATCCGTAGGAAGACTACAGTAACCGACATTATAGTTCACAGAATCGCTAAACTCAAGTGGCAGTGGGCGGGGATCATAGCTCGTAGAACGTAAGGCCGTTGGGGTAGTAAAGTTCTTGAGTAATGACCTCGCAACGGAAGACACTTTTCACCCGGTGGACAGCTAGACCACCTGGTAAAGGTCACGGAAAGCCGTTAGATGCAGCAGCGCAGAACCGGTCTTTGTTGAAATCCTTAGGGGAGGCCTTTGTTCAGGAGTGGACGTCTTTCGGCTGATATTATGATACTCATCGTATCCTACTAATATTATAAACGCGAAAGTTTGTAAGAAGGTTTGGATGTATGGATATATGTTTGTTACTCTTTCACGCAAAAACTACTCAACAGATCTGACTGAAATTTGCAAGGTAGACAGATTAGGACCTGAATTAACACACAGGCTTCTTTTTTTCTACGCACTGCGCACCCTCAAAAATTCATAGAAACGTTGTCCACGCGGGTGAAGCAGCGGGAAATAGCTAGTGTCACATAAATTCCAAAGATGCAAGGGGCCTCCTACTTATAACCCTGGCTATCTGTGAAATGCTTTGAAGGAGACCAGGATCAATAATGTGTAAATTGTTTTTTTTTAATGAAGTTCGGTAATTTTTTGAACAGCCCTCGTATTTGTGTCACTGCCGCATGCCGATCACGTGCACACGTCACATAGAGAATACAAACGGATAAATCTCATCATCATCTAATTTCATTAAAAAGGTAAACTAAACTGAGTAAATATGTTGTGAGCAATACAAACAGAAAGCGCCGAGTGGATCCTGCACTTGTGGAAATCAATATTTGTGAGCGCTCGTGCAGTCTTCTCCTATTTATGTATGATGTACCGTCAGCAGAACAAAGTATTCAAATATTCATATTTATATTATTGCGTAGTTTTAGCTGGTAGCTGTAGCTGTAGCTGTGGCTGTAGCTTCTTTATGACAGTACTAGCATTTGCCTGCGGCTTCGATCGCGTGGACATAATTTTATGACTGTCTTTCGAGGGTGAGTGGGTGAGCGAGCGTGGACATAAGTATTCTCTAGATCCCTCGAAAACTATTTCATGATATGCTAATTAGTAAATTATGTCATTTCCCACCCTCTCAACCATCTCTGTGCAAAAAATCACAACAATCTATTGTTCCGTCGTGATGTTAAAGATTTTTTTATTTTTTTATTAAAAGTTTGAGTGCGTTTGACTGCAACTCACCTGATGGTAAGTGAATAACCAAAAAAAAAAATTTTTTTAGTTCCCCCAGGAATTGCATCGGACTATGCTATTTTTACGGGATAAAAGTACTACGCCAGGCTATACAAATTAGTAGTCTATGTCATTTCACACCCCTCAACCATCTCTGTGCAAATAATCACAATAATCCGTTGCTACGTTGCAAAAGTAATCAACCACAAAAAGAGTATTTTTTACAGTTCCCTCAGGAACCGTATCGGACTATGCTATTTTCGCGAGATATAAAGTAGCCTATGTCCTTCTCCATTAACAGGCTATGTGCATGCCAAGTATCATCAAGATTGGTTGAGGTGTTGAAGTGTGAAGAGGTAACAAACAAACACATTTTCACATTTACAATATTAAAATTTCATAGCTCGTATTCATAGCGTCGGTGGCGTAACGGCTAGGGCCGCCATCTCCTGTCCAGGAGGTCATGGTTCGAATCCTGCCACGTACCAATGTGATTTCTAATTTAGATTTCATAAAATATCATTTTTTGTTTGTTTATCCGACGCTCTTACGGTGAAGGAAAACATCGTGAGGAAACCTGCACACGCCAGCGAAGAAACTCGCAGGTTGTATGTGAAGTCGACGAACCCGCACTGAGTCCGCGTGGTCGACTAAGGCCGTATCGCCCTAATTCAGTGTAGATTCGAGCCCCTCGGTGAGAACGTATATGACCTGATATGATTCATAGCTCGTAGAACAGATAGCCATTGGGGCAGTAAGGTTATTGAGTTGCGACCGCGCAGCGGAAGACGCAGCGTAGGCATGCCTCCCATTCGGTGGACCGACGATCTGGTGAGGGTCGCGGGAAGTCGCTGGATGAAGGCAAAGCAGGACTGGTCGTTGTGGAAATCCTTGGAGGAGGCCTTTGTCCAACAGTGGACGTCTTTTAGCTGATATGATGATGATGAGGAAGGAGGCGCGCAGAAGAACATTATATTATCGATAGGAAGGATTTAACGCATGTTGTAATTTGCACTTTTATTTTTTTTTATTGCCATCATCTCACCTGATGGTAAGTGACAATGATCTCGAAGATTAAATCGGGCTTACCAATATTCCCCAACGCAATGGAGAGAACGCAATATATTACTTCACCACTATTTAATCAAGTATGATTTAAATTATGAATTGATTGAATGCATGTTGCAATTAGCATTCTTATTTTTCTTTACATTTTATACACTGCCTCGAACGCATATATGCGTCTCCACTATGGCGTAAATTGAGTACTTGTGCAGTCTTCTCCTATTTGTCTTGTACCGTCAGCATAACAAAGTACTAAATATATCATATAAATTAATGATAAAATGCATGTTACTATTATTTGCTCTTCAGTTTTTTACACTTAAATCTATGTGACTTTTGATTCAAAAATCAGAATTCTATTATTCAAGTTTATTTCTTTATAAATTAATTATTATTAATTTATTAACCTGCTGCTTTCTTACAAGACCCTTCTCGGGTCTTTATTTCACAATTAAACTCCTTTCATCTGTAAGCACGCATCTTTTTTAAAACCCACGCCCACTACCGTACCTACCTACGAAGTCGTGCTACAAACTCCATACTACGACTTACAAAAGAGCCATAGAAAAGACATCAAGGCGAACACCATTGTGCTTCACCTGACGAAACAGATTATTTTATCCACAATTGATCAGCCCTTGGCATCATATCATCTGATGGTAAGTGACGATAATGCCAAAGATGGAAGCGGACTTACCGCTTACCTCTATGCCGGAATACATAAATACTGTTACCGTTGATGTTAAGCCGTAATACTTTGATAAGATGGGCTTATAAAATGCCCTACCACTAACCAAACTAATTCTGCTAAAGTTAGACCCCGCCGGGAATCGAACCCGCGACCTCCTGGTATGAAGCAAATGGACTAACCATTACGCCATGAAAGCGGAAATTGTCAGAAAAAATTACAGCCTCAAGAAGGCGTTGTCCATTGGAATGATATTAACGCTAAATCTATTTCACAATGCTACGTCTAATTATGAGTTACAATGGGAAAGACATCATTGCAAGTACCATTCTATGTTGCTTTGCCTTAAGAAATAGTTACTAGTTGAAAACACATCAACGCAAGCACCATGTTATGTCCAATGTAATGGAATCATAGAAAATATATCATCAGGAGTGAGTACCATTGTGCGTTGCTCCGCCCTACGAATGAGTTGCCCATGGGAAAGATATCAACACGAGCATTATGCTACGTTGCTAGGTATCCCTGAAGAATAAGTTATCTGTGGGAAAGACATCAACGCGGGCACCATTATATTTTACTATGCCATAAGAATGCGTAATTAATGGGAAGCAGATTAATGCGAGCATTATGCTGCATTGATAGGTACGCCTAAAAAAATACTTGTCTACGAGAAAGACATCAACGCGAGCATCGTTGTTTTTTACTATGCCATAAGAATGAGTAGTTTATGGGAAGCAGATCAATGCGAGCTTTATGGTGCATTGATAGGTATGCCTAAAAAATAACTTTTCTACGGGAAAGACATCAACGCGAGCACCATCGTATTTTACTATGCCATAAAAATGAGTAATTTATGGCAAGCAAATCAATGCGAGCATTTTGCTGCATTGATAGGTACGCCTAAAAAATAACTTGTCTACGGGAAAGACATCAACGCGAGCATCGTTGTTTTTTTTACTATGCCATAAGAATGAGTAGTTTATGGGAAGCAGATCGATGCGAGCTTTATGGTGCATTGATAGGTATGCCTAAAAAATAAACTTTTCTACGGGAAAGACATCAACGCGAGCATCATCGTATTTTATTATGCCATAAAAATGAGTAGTTTATGGGAAGCAGATCAATGCGAGCTTTATGCTGCATTGATAGGTACGCCTAAAAAATAACTTGTCTACGGGAAATACATCAACGCGAGCACCATCGTATTTTACTATGCTATTAAAATAAGTAATTTATGGGAAGCAAATCAATGCGAGCATTATGCTGCATTAATAGGTACGCCTAAAAATAACTTTTCTACGGGAAAGACATCAACGCGAGCACCATCGTATTTTACTATGCCATAAGAATGAGTAATTTATGGGAAGCAGATCAATGCGAGCATTATGCTGCATTAATAGGTACGCCTTAATAATAAGTTGTCTATGGGAAAGACATCGACGCGAGCACCATTCTACGTTAATGAGTTTTTTTAAAGGAACTTTATCAACGCGAGAAGTACGCCTACAATATGAGTTGTCTATGGGAAAGACATCAACGCGAGCTCCATGCTACGTTACCTGAAACGCATAAAGAAATGAATATAGGCAAGTCATTATCGCGACTACATAAAGATATAGCCATGGCAAAGCAACAGCAATCAATGCATAACATGTTAATAAAAGTTGTCAATAGAATACAAAGAAAGTAGTTATTGTCATTGTTCAATTATGCTGGTGTTATATGTTGAAATCTTCTTCATGTTGTGCCAAGAAACATTGCCTTGCAGACGGCCAAGCAATCGCAGTAGATTGAGTTATTTTGTTACTTCTTATGCTACCGTGATTACTGACCCGTCCGCCAAGCATGATGATGAACAAGTAACTGATGGTGAATGATGATGGTCTGTAGGTCACAAAATGATAAATTGTATTTTCTTAACAAAATGGTTGAACCATGGTAGGTGCTTCAACGAAGGTGACGTTCCTATCTGACAACTTGGGCGCAATAAATATAATTTCTCATAACTGTGTAGTCTTTCAAATAGCGTCGGTGGCGTAATGGTTACGGCCACTACCTCCTGTCCGGTAGGGCGGTGGTTCGAATCCTGCCACATACCAATGTGTTTTCGAACTTCGATTTCATATGTATGTTTATCCGACGCTCTTACGGTGAAGGAAAGATCGTGAGGAAACATGTACACGCCTACAAAGAAACTCGAAGGTTGTGTGTGAAGTCGACCAACCCGCACTGGGCCCGCGTGGTCGACTAAGGCCCGATAGCCCTAATTCAGGGTAGGCTCGAGCCTCTCGGTGGGGACGTATATGAGCTGATAAGAAGAAGTGTAGTCTTTTTTTGATAGTGTCACTGACTCAAGGGCTGATTTACTACTGATTGGCGCTTTAGCGCTATCAAAATGTTTCTGTAACGCTCGCGTCATTTTTACGCGATTAAACCAAAAGGTTTACATATTTTGATAGGGGATGCAAATACAAACCGAAAATTATGGGGAAATTTAGCGTCACAATGATGTATTTTCAAAAATTTTGCGTTACAATACTGTATTTTCAAAAACTTAGCGTCACAATTCTCAAGTCAACCCTTGTGTTCTTTTTTTTATGTCTGACCACGCACAGTTTGGTATGAGTAGTCTGATTTCGATAATCCTTTTTTTGTTGGATAGTATTTACCGTCGGGGTGGTCTCATATAAATTTTATCAAAACAAGTTAATACCTGCTAAAACCTTATAAAACCAAAAAAAAAATAAAAAAAAATTACATGGTTGTTGCGATTGAAGTTATTTTTTAGGTGTTTAGCATTGTGAGCCGTATTTTTAGATATATAGAGGCAAATTTGTGGTTTTATATTTATGAATTAAAATATCTCAGTAACATAATATGACACTTTGGGTAAAAATGTCTAAATTATAATATAAAAAATTGTGTTACATCCTTACTAATATTATAAATGTGAAAATGTGTTTGTTTGTTTGTTTGTTACCTTTTCACGCTTCAACGCCTAGACCAATCTTGATGAAATTTGGCATGCAGGTAGCCTGTGTCACGGAGAAGGACATAGGCTACTTTTTATCCCGGGAAAATAGCATAATCTGATGCAGTTCCTGAGGGAACTGAAAAAGCACTCGATTGTTGTGAATTTTTGCATAGAGATGGTTGAGTAGGTGGGAAACGACATAATTTACTAATCACCTTAAAGACAGTCATTAAAACAATGTCCACACGGATGAAGCCGCGGGAAAAAGCTAGTTATATTATAATTCACTAGTGGGCGCCCGCAGCTTCGCCCGCGCAGATCCCGTTTTTTGCCGTTACCGTGGGAATTTCCCGAAATCTTTTCTTAGCGGATGCCCGCGTCCTAATTGCTATCTGTATGCCAAATTTCAACCTTATCTGTCCAGTGGTTTCGACTATGCGTGGATATACCAGTCATTCACCTTTTCCTTTTATATATGTGGCAGGCAAATTGTATGATTAGTCATTTTACATACGGTCAGGCAAATTGTATAATTCGTCCGTATGTAAACGGTCAGGCAAAATGTAAAATGCTGTACGCCGATTCAGGTAATTTGTAATAATTCGTCCGTACGTAAACGGTCAGGAAAAATGTAAAGTTCTGTACGCAGATTGTAAAATACCGAGCCAGGCAAACTGTAATAATTCGTCTATATATAAACGGTCAATGATGAGTCCGGCAAATTGTCAAAATGCCGTACGGCAGATTGTAAATGAGCTCGCGAAGCGAGCGATGTTAGGTTCGGTCAGGACTGATTGGTTTAACTGTCAAAGAGCCCCGCAAAGCTAGGATCTCCGCCCCCGCCATTATAATATAATTTGCCTTTATAATATAATGACAAATTATACAGTATGCCTGCGACATATATAAAGAGAAGAAGATAAAAAGGAAAGTGTCATATTATATTACTGAGATATTATCACCATACACATAACCATAGTCCGTATGGCTCCCGGCTTAGAATAGGGCCATCCTATTTCATCCAATAGGTGTCGTAAGAGCCGACTAAGGGACTCAAACCGGAGGATGGGCAGCAGCGTCTTTCCGTGACTTGCAGCCAATCTGCAACACTGCGATCGCCAACCCGCCTGCCAAGCGTGGCGATTACGGCAACACCCCCCAAATGACCGACACAAAGAAAAAACGGCCCCTAGTCCCCGGCGGCCCCGCTATTCCTGGCTCCGGTAGCGGTCAAGGTAACGGCGGGGCATGGGGTGCGAAGAATCCCCGGCAGATGCCAGGCTACCAAAACAAAAGACCTCTGGCCCTGGCAACCTACAACACGCGCACACTGCGAACCGACGTAAAGCTAACAGAACTCGAGGAAGCACTGAGCAGGTTACGATGGGACATCGTAGGATTGTGTGAAGTCCGAAGAGAGGGGGAGGACACCATAATCCTTAAATCCGGAAACCTGCTCTATTTCCGGGAGGGCGACCAACTGTCCGAGGGTGGTGTCGGGTTTCTAGTCCACAAGTCCCTCATTAACAATGTGGTCCGGATCGAGAGTGTTTCGGCGAGGGTAGCGTACCTTATTCTCCGAATTACCAAACGGTATTCGCTGAAAGTTGTTCAGGTATATGCACCGACCGCGCAACACTCCGAGGACGAAGTGGAGCTCCTATATGAGGATATCTCTAGAGCTCTAAATAATAGCTCCCGGACTCAATACACCATTGTTATGGGGGACTTTAACGCGAAACTGGGCAAACGAAGTGATGGTGAGCTGAGAGTGGGGCAATTTGGATATGGAGAGAGAAATGCACGTGGCCAGTTGCTGGCCGACTTTATGGAGAAGGAAGGCCTCTTTATGATGAACTCCTTCTTCAAAAAGCCTAAACAGCGAAAGTGGACATGGTTGCATCCCAATGGCGTAACGAAGAACGAGATCGACTTCATCTTGTCGACAAGAAGGCAAATATTCAATGATGTCTCTGTGATCAACTCAGTCAAAACAGGAAGCGATCACCGAATGGTAAGAGGCACATTGAATCTCAAGACCAAGCTAGAAAGATGTCGACTGATGAAGTCCACACTCCGACCAGCGCCCATCCAGCTCCAAAACCCCGAAAACTTTCAGCTCGAGTTGCACAATCGCTTCGAATGCCTAGGAGACTGCGAGAATGTGGACGATTATAACGACAGGTTCGTGGAAATTGTCCAAACGGTCGGGTCTAAGATTTTCAAAACTCGCCGTTCAAACAGAACCAAAAAAATCTCTGACTTCACCAGCAACCTCATGGAAGAAAGACGCAGATTGGTTTTGCAGTCCTCTGAAGACGCTACTCAGTATCGGCAACTAAACAGGCAGATCTCTAAGTCTCTAACTCGCGATTTGCGCCACTTTAATACAAATTGTATTAAAGAGGCGATTGAGAACAACAAAGGCTCAAAAGTGTTCGCTAGAGATTTGTCTGTTGGTCAAAGCCAACTGACCAAGCTGAAGACTGAGGACGGCAGGATCATATCGTCTAAGACTGAGTTGCTGGAAGAAGTTGAGAAGTTCTACGGACAATTGTACACGACCACACGTCTGCCTGTCAGTGATCTGGCTAAAGACCCAAGAGCTAGACTTACCCGACACTATACCGAAGATATCCCGGACGTCAGCCTGTATGAGATTAGAATGGCTCTTAAACAGCTTAAAAACAATAAGGCACCGGGTGATGATGGAATTACGGCTGAACTTCTGAAAGCAGGTGGAACACCGGTACTTAAAGCTCTTCAGAAATTATTTAATTCCGTTATACTTGAGGGACAAACGCCTAAGGCATGGCACAGAAGTGTGGTCGTGCTTTTCTTCAAAAAGGGCGACAATACCCTGCTGAAGAACTACAGACCCATCTCACTTCTGAGCCATGTCTACAAACTGTTTTCGAGGGTCATTACGAATCGTCTCGCACGCAGGTTTGACGACTTCCAGCCTCCCGAACAAGCCGGTTTCCGAAAAGGATTTAGTACCATAGACCACATACATACGCTGCGGCAGATTATACAGAAGACCGAAGAGTACAATCAGCCACTATGCTTGGCGTTCGTGGACTATGAGAAAGCCTTCGATTCGGTCGAAACCTGGGCTGTGTTACAGTCTCTCCAGAGGTGCCAAATTGACTATCGATACATCGAAGTGCTGAAGTGTTTGTATGAAAACGCCACCATGTCGGTTCGCCTCCAGGATCAAAACTCGGAACCTATCCAGCTGCAGCGAGGGGTGAGACAGGGAGATGTTATATCTCCGAAACTGTTCACCGCCGCCCTGGAAGATGTTTTTAAGCTTTTGGACTGGGGTGGACTCGGCATCAATATCAACGGCGAGTACATCACCCACCTTCGATTCGCTGACGATATCGTGGTCATGGCTGAGACTATGGACGACTTAGGCACAATGCTCGATGGCCTCAGTAGAGCCTCTCAACAAGTGGGTCTTAGAATGAACATGGACAAGACGAAAATTATGTCAAACGTCCGTGTCATACCTACTCCTCTGAAGGTTGGAGGCTCTACACTCGAAGTTGTTACCGAATATGTATACCTGCGACAAACAGTCCAGTTAGGTAGGTCCAACTTCGAGAAAGAGATTAATCGTCGAATCCAACTCGGCTGGGCAGCGTTCGGGAAGCTTCGTAATATCTTTACGTCCCAGATACCGCAGTGTCTTAAGACCAAGGTCTTCGACCAATGTGTGTTGCCAGTGATGACGTACGGAACTGAGACATGGTCGCTTACTATGGGCCTCATAAGAAGGCTCAAGGTCACCCAAAGGGCAATGGAGCGTGCTATGCTCGGAGTTTCTCTGCGTGATCGAATCAGAAACGAGGAGATCCGTAAGAGAACCAAAGTAACCGACATAGCTCTCAGAATTGCTAAACTTAAGTGGCAGTGGGCGGGGCACATTGCTCGTAGAACAGATGGCCGTTGGGGCAGTAAAGTTCTCGAGTGGCGACCACGCACCGGAAAGCGTAGTGTAGGCAGGCCTCCCACTCGGTGGACCGATGACCTGGTGAAGGTCGCGGGAAGCCGCTGGATGCGGGCAGCGCAGAACCGGTCGTCGTGGAGATCCTTGGGGGAGGCCTATGTCCAGCAGTGGACTTCCTTCGGCTGATATGATGATGATGACACATAACCTATTTGGTTTATATTTCCATCCCCTATTGCTCGGATTGATTCAGATAGAAACTTAAGTGTTATAGTCACTGCGCCATTCTCCAAGCAAAACTTACCAACGCATTTGTTTGAAAAACGACTATTATTATGATTTTTGTGATGATTACTGAAATATGTACCTACTACTTACCTGCATGTGTACTTTTGTCGGAGCTACCTATTTTCCTCCCCTCCACATTTACTCCCTAATTCGTGTCCCCCAATTTCTCAGTTGTCAGCGTGGTCTATAACAAATTTGTAAAATGTGTCGGACACAGGGGTGTGTTCCATGACGTGGTCTGGGAAGCCCTAAAATGTTGCTAGAATTAGTTAAACTTGAACAATTGTGTTGGTTAGTTTCCTGAAACGGTTCAGATCAAAGCTATTCTGTTAATACACAACTACAACAACTATTAGTATACAAACTACAGGTCTATTTATTAGAATCAACAATGAATTCATTCGTTTATTGAGAATCAATGTATTCGTACTTGAAAACCTGATTATGTTTTATTGCCATATGACAAGTATTGCAATAAACTTATAATATAACTTCATTTATTTACAAAGCAGCAGCATTTTATTGCTAAACTGTGATTCACTAGCCAACTGCGTTAATAGGGCTGCACTAAACCCACAATTAATTATCGTTCTGTTTACCAGAGCCGATCGATATATTTAATAAATAGTCTGCATTAGTAATTTCGATTCCATAAAAAATACTGTTTTTTTTAAGGCAATAAAGATATGAAGGACTTTTAACGACTTAACTCTCAATAAACTCATTCTATTGTATTCTACTTTTAAATTTAAGTAAAACAATAAATTAATAGCACGTAAGAACGAAGGAGTTTTTGATACTGTAGTATTTTGATACATAGTACATAGTATGGTCCTGTACGTCATAGTATGGTCAAAGTATAAAGTATCTCTATAATTTCCCGATGCCTTATTAGGTTATTAGCAACACTTTCTGAAGTGGATACTTCTTTGTTCGGGGTCTGGTTGGGCAGTTGGGCACAAAGTTCAGAATTTAGTATACCTATACGTCACAGCCGGAATAACTTTTCTCAAATAAGGAGATTATAAATCCGACCCGTATGTACGAGTATGTAATATTGTTGGGATTGCACAATATTCGCATCAGTTAGTCTATGTAGGCTTCTAAATGGATGTGCTAAACTTCAGACTAATTGTATGTACGTTTATCCACGTATTTCTCAGAACTTAAAAATCTAAATGCTACATTTTGCTATTAGATTAGGTATCTCCCAACTTAGGAAACAGTGAAAGTATCATCAAAATCAGTTCAGTAGATTTCATTTATGAACTGTTATGTGTGTTCAAATCATCGGAAAATAGCTGGAAAACAAAAATAAGTCATCGGTCTAACGCCGCAATTTTATAATTGAAGTGGTGGTTTAACGTTATCGGCGTTTTCAATTATTTAATCAATCACCATTTGCCATTAGTTATTATTTAATCAATCACGGTTTGCCATTAGATATTATTTAATAAATAATTATTTGCCATTCTAGTTGTGGTCGTGTTTATTTGATCGAAATAATAAAGATTTTGAAATGACCACGTAAGCAAAGTGCCGAAATGAAATCCTACTTCTAATTTGAATTCTGTTTATAAAAAAGAGTGTGTGGTTTTATGAACCCATGGTAAAAGTGAAACTTTTTTTCACATTATAAACATTTAAAGAGCACGAAACGATCATGGCTGCTCTCGTCTTAGAGCTACGGTACAGAGGACGAAAGGATCATGTAATAAAAGTTTCACTCCTCTTGGAGCTACGATACAGAGTACGAAACGATCATGGCTGATCTCGTCTTGGAGCTACGGTACAGAGGATGAAACGATCATGGCTGCTCTGACGAAAAATTTTGAGACGATGTAATAATCTCTTTGCCGTCACGCAACACACAGACGAAAAAGCTTGAGACGATGTAATAAAAGTTTCACTTTAGAAATTATGGAAAGAGGCGGCATGAGAAGTATCCACTTAAACAATTTACGCTTTTATCTCGGACACAACCAGCTGCTTTTTTCTTATAACATTTTCATACGCATAATATATTACTGATCATCTGCCTCCTTTTTATGGAAGGATAAGGTACTAGAAAATCGCCCTTTCGGCATAGACGGGATTTAGTGATTTATCTACTTACAGCTTAACTTTATTATATTTATTTAGCTAAATAAATAGTTATTTACTTGATCCCTTTATTAATGGCAACCCCAGTGACGAAGGTACCGTCAGACAAAGCGCCAGGCTGACAGTGACCGGATTAATGAAATATTTCTGCTGACCGTCCTGACTTGCACTTCCCTGCCCCTCTGTTTTGTGGAAGAGTAATTTTTTTTTTGCTCTTTTTTCTAATTTAAAGCAAGCGAAGAAAGGCTTTATTGAAAACGTGACCGAGGGATGAGACTGGAGGAAAATGAATATCGAGGAGAAAGGAAAATACTTGTATCTTGGTAGAAATCATAAAATATTTTGATGAAAAAATACCTTAGTTTGACTTTTTTAACTATACGTATAAACTATTTGAAACATATCTAAGCGACGGCAAAGTAGCCGACATAGCTTACAGAAACGCTAAACTGAAGTGGCAGGAGACAGGGCACATAGCTCGTAGAATAGATGGCCGTCTGGCAAGAAAAAATCGACCGTGAACCGGAAAATGTAGCGTAGGTAGGCCTCCCATGCGGTGGACCGACGACCTGGTGAAGATCGTGGAAAGCCGCTGGATGTGGGCAGCGCAGGACCGGTGGTCGTGGAAATTCTTGGGGGACGCCTTTTCCAGCAGCAGACGTCTTTCGGCTGGTATGATGATACATTCTAAGCATAACTTAGTCCTCTGCCTCCCCCAAGGTTCGTCACTTATATCGATCTTGGGCCCTGCGCATCCTGCTGCCGCCAGCAACCTTGCGCAAATCATAGCCACCACCTAGCTAGCCGGGGGGGGGGGGCGTCCCATACTATGTGTGCCTAAACGCGGTCTGCACTCCAGAATTTGCTTGATTTGATTTTTTATGTTGTGTTCGTAATTACCATGACAAGTTTTGTATATAACAGAAAGCCCCGCGAGCCCCTTGAGGTTTGTGCACCGCGCAACAAGGGCGAAGCCGCGGGCAACAGCTAGTAGCAAATAAAAAATTAAAAAGATTCGACCGGACTAGAAATTGAACCCATAATCTACGATTGGAACACCTCTTGTAAGCTCCCGGAAGCCTAGTACTTTTAATCCATTGATACACTGATGTTAGGTATAAGAAACGCCTCTATTTAGTATGACGGTTTTCCTCACAGAGAATCGACCGCATTGTAACACCTCTTGTAAGCTCCTGGAAACCTAGTACGTTTAATCCATTAATACACTGATGTTAGGTATAAGAAACGCCTCTATTTAGTATGACGGTTTTCCTCACAGAGAATCGACCGCATTGTAACACCTCTTGTAAGCTCCTGGAAACCTAGTACGTTTAATCCATTAATACACTGATGTTAGGTATAAGAAACGCCTCTATTTAGTATGACGGTTTTCCTCACAGAAAATCGACCGCATTGTAACACCTCTTGTAAGCTCCTGGAAACCTAGTACGTTTAATCCATTAATACACTGATGTTAGGTATAAGAAACGCCTCTATTTAGTATGACGGTTTTCCTCACAGAGAATCGACCGCATTGTAACACCTCTTGTAAGCTCCTGGAAACCTAGTACGTTTAATCCATTAATACATTGATGTTAGGTTTAAGAAACGCCTCTTTTCAGTTTGACGGTTCGTCCGTCCAAGTCCAAGTTCAAGTACAGAATAAAATGTATAGCATAAATAAAGTCGCTTGGCTTAGGCGTAACGTGACAGTGGTAACGTGACCGTGTGTGTGACACTCAGGCGCAACGCGACAATGACGTCACACTTTTTCGTGTATGCAGCCCGTGTTCATCGATTCATAAGACGTTGCACGTAAAAAATATTGAGATATATTTTTCACAAAAATTAAAACAATTTACAAATATTTGGAAAAAAATTACCTTATCCTCTGCTTCTTCCGCTCTGCCCTCGGCTTCCAGAACTCGCTGCTCAAGTTCCGAGAGCTGAAACAAGAAAATAAATTCAATGAAAAAAAAATTACTTCAATTTTCCATTAAACCCAATATTTATAGTGCACTGGAAATTAACCTACTAGCGCCATCTGTTTTACATCCTTGATAGAGAGAAAGCGCTCGCAAAAAAGCCCTCGAACTTTCTGAAACCTTTTCTAGCGCAAAGTGAAGAACTTAGTTTCGCCACCACCCTACAGATGGCGCTGACAGCTGCGCATATTTTATTGAACCACGTGGGTTGCAGAGGTAGTCAACTGTAGTCTGTATGTATACCAAGCTATTTATCAGGAGGCTGTGCTGTAGAAAAGGTATTATTGTTATGTAAGAGAGTATTCGTGCGGTTTCCGAGGAGGGGACAGGGGGATGTATGGCTCGCGAAAGGGTGGTTGGTATTTGCAAATGTTACAGCAGTGATATAATGTGTGTTAAAACGGAAGTTAGATTGTATGTGAAATGTTCATTTTGCTGTTTATATTTATTTTAAGGTAACCCACAGTACAAATGCATTAGAAACAAGTAAGAAATGGTAAAAAATATTCATAAATATTTCAGGTAAGTACCTAATAAACCTGACAGACCTAAGAAGCGATAGTTGGATACAACGAGGGTATAACCAACTGGTTTGATGGGGTTTGTGGTAATCCTTGGGGAAGGTCTATGTCCAGCAGTGGACGTCCTTCTGCTGAGATGATGACGATCATGATGGGGTAATAACTAACAAGCATGAGGCCTACATGTAGAGGAAAAAAAACCTACCCCAAATAAAATATTACTAATAAGGCTAGGAAGATGATGAAGTCTGACAGCAAGGAGTATTTTATTCAAATCCACTTGAGTGCAACATGAAGGTTAAAGGGGAAACGGGGGATATGCAATAAATCAGAACAAACTGAAGCTTACGAAAGAAGGTTTTATTTTCACAATCCCGGCTAAAACGAAAACACGGAGTTAGATGTCGGCTACGGGAATATGTTTAGGGACGATTTGGTTTGCTTTCGAGCTGTTTACTTCTTGTTAGGACTAAAAATAACGACAGATGTCTTCTTACTCACGCGATCCTCATATAAATTTGTTTGGCTAAGGTTTGTGGTTAACATACCGACTTCTAGGATGTTCATGTGCTACGGTGGTTTAGGACCAAAAAATTTTTCCATTATAAGAAGAAGTATACATAATAATCCTAATTTATTAGTCGCATTGATATAACATTATTTTATCAAGACACACGGCAGTTTGTCAGCCAAGTTCTATAAGATAAGTACGACACCGGCCGTAGGTTACATTACACGAACCATTACCACTTTCGACCTACCCGTAACTCAAAACCTGTTTGAGCTACACACTTGGGATTTTATGTGTCTAGTAAGACCTCCTCGATTACCTACAAATACAAATACAAAATTATTTATTTGTGAAACATACGGTGTAAAGGTGTTACAAAGAATATAAGTGCCTGTATGTTCTGCTAAATAGCATACAAATATTTTTGTTATATACAAATTGCATTACTAATCATAATTTGGTCAAAAGTTTTCAAAATTTGGATTTAAGATGAAATGAAAATATGTATGTTATGTCAAGAAAAATAATAAAATAATAATAATAAATGTCAAAGTAAAGTCGTTATTTATCAAGTTTATCATTCAAGAAATCAGTTAAATTATAGTACGTTTTATCAATAAGGAACTTCGAAAGATCAGATTTAAAAGTGTTAATGTGTTCCGAGTTCCGGATGTTTCTGGGGTTCCTAGAATCCCAATTTTCATAAATATATGACAGATGACTTAAAAACTTAAAACTTGGCATCAAGATAAGTCATTGAATGTATACGAAGGAAAAATGGACGCATAGATAGAAAAAAAATCAAAAATGGCCAAATGTAAGTCGTACGCGGTACGCGTGCACCAAGGGTTCCGTAACATCACTGCTCATCAAATTATGTAGACCACTTCCAGGTAACTTATAATCGTAAAATTTGGCATCGATATAAATTATTAGGCGTATACTAAAAAAAAAACGAAAAACCAGCCAAGTGTGAGTCAGAAAAACGAAATGAGGCGAAATAAAAATAATTAAAAAAAGCGAAATTCATCAACATCATAGACTACTTCCAGGTAAGTTAGAATTTTTTTTTGGAATTTAGATAAGTTATTGAGCGTATACAAGAAAAACTGGCCAAGTGCGGATCAGAATCGCAAAATAAGGGTTTTGTACCACCACTACTTAACAAAATAATTACATAGACCACTTCCAGGTGACTTTTTAACTTATTTGAGATTTAGGATCGAATCGGTTTTACTGGGCGTATTAAGTAAAAATAAAACCGGTCAAGCACGAGTCGGGACTGCTCACTGAGGGTTTCGTACCACCAAAAATTGTCTATAACTTGATTAGAGAAAATAAAAATGATAACTTTACAAAAATTCTAAATTGATAGGGCAAAGTTCTATAGTGGTTTCTTAAATCATAGGTACGGTACTTCAAATTGAAATATTTATCTTAAACTTCTCCAAATGTAAGAGAATGTACAACGGTTTTCAGTTGTTTTAAAGATTTTTTTTTATGTTTTGTGCTACTAAATGGTGTAACTTGGCAAGTTTCAACTATCCAATCATATTCTATACTAGTGGGTGCTCGCGGCTTCGCCCGCGCAGTTTCCTTTTTTTGGTGTTCCCATGGGAATTTCCCGAAATCCTTTCTTAGCGGATGCCTACGTCATAACATCTACTTGCATGCCAAATTTCAGCCCGATTCGTCCAGTGGTTTGGGCTGTGCGTTGATAGATCACTATGTCAGTCAGTCACCTTTGAGTTTTATATATATATAGATTGGCATTTATTTGAAAAAATAAGCTTTGCTTACTTGACGGCTTGACTATTTAATTAAACCGTCCGCTTTATGTTGACACTTAAAGTTGAAGTTTGCGAAGAATACTACATCAAAACTAAGTTTGAATCCTCCCTATGCTGAAATTTAAAAAAAAACCTTTATAGTTTTGTTCTTCTTCAAGTTTTAAATTATCATATAATTATATAAAACGATGGCGTCACTTCTAGGTATTTCAAACATTTTTATCACGTTTTTATTAGCTTCACCTGTATGTATGTATGTTTGTATGTAAGTAACCGACTTCTTTGCACTCAATTTTGACCCATTTTAAAATCGCATTATGCTGAACTAAAATTTAAAAAACAAATATAGTTTAAAAAAACTATAAACACGCTTTTAAAGCACATCAAACTAAAAAGTGAAAAATAATTCTTAATATAAGCTGAAAACAATAATGAACGAAAAATACTAGTATTATTGTGAAAAAAGCGTGGGGCGCTTTGTGCCATTTTTTTCGTATATCGAGCAACCCACGCTTGTTTCTAGTTTTCGTTCATAATTGTTTTCAGCTCATGTTAAGAATTATTTTTCACTTTTTAGTTTGATGTGCTTTAAAAGCGTGTTTTGTAGTTTTTTAAACCATATTTATTTTTAATTTTTTTAGAACAAAATGTCGTTTTTGACAGATGAATAAGATTCATAACTATGCATAATTATTTACAACGAGTTCATTTATCAGCGGCGCGGCCTACGCCGTTATTAGCTTGGACATGGTGTACCTATAATATAAACTCTTTGACTATATGATATTGGGCGGCGCCTACTCGTGAGTAAATAAATTTCCTAAAAGAACCCTAGATCAATTCGCAAAAAAAATAACTGCTCATAAGTACAAAATGATCTCCCGACGGGGTAAATTTGCATAGCAAATTGTAATTTAATTTAAAATTGGAAATTTACCATGAGGTTCTATGGGAAAAGAGGTTCAGAATCAGGAGTAGAAGCCATGTCTTACTCGTTACGCTGATTAGGGCGATCAGGCCTTAGTCGACCACGCGGGCCCAGTCCGGACAAAGAGTAAAAAATATTCGCAGGCATGTTTGCAGGGTTGCTCACGATGTTTTCCTTCACCGTAAGAGCGTTGGATAAACGTGCTATGAAAGCTAAATTCGATAACACATTGGAACGTAGGATTCGAACCAAGAATTCCCGGATAGGAGGTAGCGGACCAAACGTTTACGCCGCCGACGCTTTTACTTTTTTTACATCGGTACATTTAATTGCGGTATCAATCCGATTCCCGAATCTCCAAAGTTAAGCGGTCGTGGCTCCCCCCGCCCGCGCCCCTCATTTTTTATTCCCCTAGGAGTCTTCGGTTACTAATACGAGTAGGTATAGCAACAAAATGTTAGGACAAAATATGAAATTAATTACTTAATAGGTAATGATCTAAGCTACATTTTTTTTGAACTAAGAAATATTTGGTAGCGACTTTGTATTATTTACCTGCTACTTATTTATATTTATAAGTACATGGCTTCCTACCACATTAGTGATAACACGTGACTCTGCCCCAAGGCACATAACTCCACTAAATCGAAGTAATGGCAAACCATGCTTACACACGACCAGCCACCTTGATCTTCTTATTTCGGTACATTTACTTCTGTTACTAGGCAAAGTAAAAACGATGAAGGGTGATAGGGGTCTGGCCTGGCTGGTCGCTGTATATTTATAGCGACATAATGTGACACATTTGGGTCAAAGTGTGACGAGACCTCTTATGGGGTATTGTCAATTTTAGCGTACAAGAGTTGTACTCGTGCACTTAGTGAAGACATCTTAAAAAGCCGCATTTGGATTAATAAGTCAGTCTTAGCTTCATAGTGAGGGAACTGCTTAAAATTATCCATTTTAATGAATTAATGTCTATAGTTTTAAAACATCTGTAAATCGAATGCAGTTATTGTGAATAAAAAAACATTAATTCTTTAACAAGTCTTTCTTGCCTTGGTACAGTTATTTTAATTAGGTTTTATTGGAATCCTTGTCCTATTATTATTACGTCATTCTTCATTTTTATTTTTTTTCTTCATATTGCTCAAGTGCAGCAGACGATTTTCTTCAAAACATACCACATTTGAAAAAAAATCTAGCGGAAAACAATACAAAAACCCGTAATACCTACGAATGTGTTGACTACGAATCTTTCCAAAAATCTGAACAATTGATTTTTTGGGTAACATCCCTACCCCAGTGTTTTAAAAGAAAACGAGTACACGGACGTAACCTGGTCACTGTAAGTAAGTTTAGATAAAAATATTGGTACATTGGCCATCCCCGGAACTTGTAACCTCTGGGTATGAGGGCCGAGTCACCACCGTTGAGCCGCCGATGCTTTCTTGACCTGTTGCTTTGACAAATATTGATGAAGAGCTTTTTTTAGCCTACGATCCTGAAGTTCCATTGTATAGGATGAGTAGTTTCGGAGATTACCTCTTATATCCGAAAAAACATTACCTCTTTGTAATTTTCGTATAATTTAGGATGCATATTACTAGAGCCAATTCCATTCAATCCCAATAATTTGTTATTAAGCTATTGTACAGCTTTTATCGCGGGCTTTGAGGGGACCGAATCAAGAAATTACGTAACGAAAATAAAACCTGACACCCCCAAAAAAAAATTATGAAGATGGCGATGGCGATGGCGATTGATGATGGCGATTGATGATGGCGATGGATGATGGCGATTGATGATGATGATGATGAACTTTCTTAGTGTTAATTTATTACATAAACATCCCGCGCCCCAAGGACTATGGTACTGGTAAATACTGCATAAATTAAAAATAAATAAACAAGATAAAAAAATGCTATGCAATAGCTTTACCGCGGCAGTCCCCGAGTACCACACGTCTTTTTACTTTGAGTATTACTATGACCCATCGGTCTCGACAATAAACACGAGTTTTTATGCTCTAAATTAACCAAATATAATTGATACTGCTGCGTTGAAACCTCAGATCACTTGTTTCTGTGATCTGAGGTTAAACTGCCTTGGTTGATTTGTGGACTCAAGTAAAGTTTTTAATAAATTAGGTTCAGACGTATAGTGGCAGAAACGCAAATTACCTCATACGTCCTCTGCTAGCACCATACCTACACAGTTCAAGATAAAATCACAGACAAACTTTTCATAATTTGTCAATTTTCTTGACAATTTCTGTCATTTTCCATCATTTTGGAAAAGGGCGGGTTGGCCTGAAGGAAGGGAACGTCAATATTCAAGGTCGGCCTGGACGCTTAAGGCATTTAGACGACTCAATCCGAGCAGTTCGATCAGTGATAAAATAATATCTAATGTAACTCCATTCATTGTAAGTTCAAAGCATTGCGCGCTTTAACACGGCGGTTACGTTGAGACCAAACGCTCGATTGTCGATTTTTACGTGTTATTGTTTATTTATTTAACAGTTTATTGTGTACAAATAAGATAACAAACAGGCCTAAAAGAAAGTCATACAAAGGGTATTAATTATTTCTAATAAGAAATTTCTTCCAGCAAATTGTTAATTTTATTCAGATTCAAACGTAGTTTAAAAAATATGTTTATAATTAAAATGAAAGGTATAAAAGTTGCCGATTGTTGTGTGTTGGTTTCATGCAGCAAACTGTGTGTTTTCTAGAAATTTTGCAATGAATGCCAAAAACAGGGTCTACAGAATATTTTCACATCAAAAGCAGTTTCATTTTTAGGGTTCCGTACCCAAAGGGTAAAAACGGAACCCATGTAAAAAAAGGTGTTTTTTATTAAACATGAACAAACTAGCGCCATCTAGTATGATGGTACAGAACCCTATGATGCGGTTCTGACTCGCACTTGGCCGGTTTTATTTATAATTGAAGTCGATCGTATATATCGTATATTATATTCAGTATATTATATTTTTTTTCCATAGTGATAGCTTTACGCATCTTTCAATAATTTGAATTGAATATTGTGATGTAACTAGCGAAAAATCCCAAGTCTATGGATTTAACCCATGTAAGGTCTGCTTGAAGATAGTGTTCGAAACCGGTCGCTGACAAATCATAAATGCAGTTTTATTTGTTTCATGAGGAATTAGTGTAGATATATACCAATATTTGTGATATAATGTTCCACTAGGAACCTACACGTATCATCTATCCATGTTAGAGCCTTAATACTTTCTGAAATTGGTTGCAATTATTCGAACAGCAATGCATTTATTACTTGAATTAACAGTATTTGTGGTACCTTACAAAAAAAAGGACACCTTACAATAAGGCTGCCCCTTATGAGGAAGACAGTCCTGTTAGCGCCTCACTATACTCAGTGTTTTGTGCCTCTCTGTGGTTCTGTTTTCCTTATTTTTCTCTTTTTGTCGCTAACAGGTAAACGCGCTCACTATAATTGGACTCGTGATTGATAAAGATGGATTTAAGATTAAGTAGATGGATGGATCGTCAGTTAGGTACCTAGTTACGAGTATACAGTTTGGTCAACATATATATTTTTCTGGAGATAACGATTATAAGGCCGATCAGGTGCTTCTGAAAAAGTGTTACCAGATCAGAATTTGATAGTCCGGCCAAATGCGTGTGCGACTGTGCGTGTAGGAACAAGCATAGTGTAGGTTTCCGCAGTCATAACTCCACAACTTGAATACTGTTTTTCACAGGATACCCGAAATAGTTTCGTCAAAGGTTCTTACAAAGAAATCTATCAAAGGGTTTAGATAAGCCTGGAGGGAAACGACTTGTCATCTATATCTTGCAACCGTACACCTGATTAAAATATTTTCTTAGGAAGAACATCATCATATCAGCCGAAGGACGACCACTGCTGGACAAAGGCCTCCCCCAAGGATTTCCGACGACCGGTCCTGCGCTGCCCACATCCAGCGGATTTCCACGACCTTCACCAGTTCATCGGTGCACCGAGTGGGAAACCTGCCTACGCTACGTTTGCCCGTGCGCCGCCACTCAAGAACTTTACTGTCCCTCAGCTCACCACCACTTATGCTCTCAGAATAGCTAAACTTTTTTTGGACAGTTTAAAAGTGTGTGTAAACACCTATTTAATATAAATATTATGAATTGGAATAGGAAATATTGTTATACTACACAAGGGATTGCAGTCAAAAACTTTTCATCCCCCTTTACAAGTATAGGAGGTATCACGCTGTAACAGTCGACGACCGACAAACTGTAAGGATAAATAAATAAACAAATAAACATTTATTTGGAACCAGAAAGATTTTAAGAGTTTACATACAGTGTTCGATAACCGCCTCCGTAGCTCAGAGGCAAAGTTCACTGGCTTTACACAGGAGGTCGCGGGTTCGATTCCCGGCGGGGTCAATTGTAAGACTTGGTTTGGTTGGTGGTAGGGCATTTTCTAAGCCCGCCTGGCTAGCTACCACCATCTTATCTAAGTCTTGCCGCCAAATATCAATGTTGATATCATTGGTGTGTTCCGGCATGAAGATAAGATAGCCAGTTTCCCATTGCGTTGGGGAATCTTGGTAAGCCCGCTTCCATCTTCGGCAACATCGTCACTTACCACCAGGTGAGATGTTGTCAAGGGTTTACCAATTGTGAATAAAAAAAAAAAAAAAGCAACAGTAGTTACAAACTGTGTCGTTGTTATTAACGCCCACCCCTGGTAAGCAGAGGCGTTCCGTCCGACAAGGTACATAAGAACTTCTCGTAGGTACTACGGAACCCTGTACATTTAAAAACACATGTACAAACACACATCATTGCACGCCTATATTCTATAAGTACATGAATCCTGAACACTCAAAACTTTTAAGGCAGTCTAGCCGTGTAGGTAAATATGAGGACTTTATGACTTCTACATTTATTATAGACTTTGTCAGGTTTAGGGTTGCCAGATGGTATCCAAAATTTCAATATTTTGTCCTCCCGTCCTCCTTTAACAACTGTATGTCCTCATTTTGTTTTACCTACGTCTTTACGTGCTGAAAAAAGTATTAGGCCATACGTGCCACAGCTCAAACGTGCCTGCGTAAAGGAACAGACCTTAGTAAATGTGGAGTCATTTGAATCTTTGATTCTTACTCACTACAACTACAAAAAATGACATGTGAAGATTTTCATAATTATTTGTGGAAAAACGGAAAAATTGGCAGCTTAGCTAAATGTGATTATAAATAGGTTAATTAATTATAAAAACTCGATAAATTGTAAATGTTCTCCTTTTGTACAAAAAAATCCTCCTTTTTAATCTAATCAGCCCTCCGTTGTCAAATTATCATCTGGCAACCCTAATCAGGTCAGACTACTCGCTGCCGCTACACGTTTACGGCACCGCGCGAGTACCTACTCATTTACGAACTCAACTAGATGTGATTATAAATAGGTAAATTAATTATAAAAACTCGTTATTTGTAAATGTCCTACTTTTGTAAAAAAAACCTCATTTTTAATTTAATCAGCCCTCCGTTGTCAAATTATCATCTGGCAACCCTAGTCAGGTCAAACTACTCGCTGCCGCTACATGTTTACGGCACCGCGCGAGTACCTACTCATTTACGAACTCAGCTAAATGTTATTATAAATAGGTAAATTAATTATAAAAACTCGTTATTTGTAAATGTCCTACTTTTGTACAAAAAAATCCTCCATTTAATCAGCCCTCCGTTGTCAAATTATTATCTGGCAACCCTAGTCAGGTCAGACTATAGATACTCGCTGCCGCTACACGTTTACGGCACCGCGCGAGTAACCTACTCATTTACGAACAATAAATGGTCACAAAGGTATTAATTTATAAATGGGTTAATTACTTAATCTAAACTTTATGTTTTGTAGTGGGTTGTTAGTTAAATGAAGACGGTAATTGTGACAGTTTTATGGGTGTTTTAGTAAATTGGGATTAAAGTTTGATGTGGTATTTAAAATTAAAGTAATAATGAAATGAAGAACTATGATAAATTTAAATAATTTCTGTATGTAGGTAGGTACGTTGTTTTCAAGCGACTTCCAAAAAGGAGGAGGTTCTCAATTCGTCTGTATGTTTTTTTTTATGTTTGTTACCTCAGAACTTTTTTTATTATTATTTTTTTTTTTTTATTATTAAGAATTTGAGTACGTTTGGCTGCATCTGCATCATGACGTTTGACTGGGTGAACCGATTTTTACGATTCTTTTTTTATTTGAAAGCTAGTGCTTCCCGTGTGGTCCCATATAAATTTTATCAAAATCGGTGTAGTACTTTAGTAGAAAATTAACAAAAACCAAAAATAATAATGCAAAAATGTACTAATTTGTTGCGATGGAAGTCGGTTTTTTAACGTGTTTAGCGTTTTCAATTATATTTTGCAAAGAAACTAAATTCTTGCTTACTCCAATTTTAAATGTGAAAATTCGTTTGTCCGTTTGTAACCTCTTCACGCTTCAAAGCCTCAACCTACATTGACGAAATTTGACATGCACGTAGCCTGTGGCATGGAGAAGGACATACTCGTATGATATCTATTATCCCAATTTCCTGCGGGATAGCTGTTTGTTAACTCTCTCTTTCTTGTTGATTTCTTTTACGTCGCAATGGAGCGAAGGTTTGACGTGATATTTTGCTCAGAGGTAGTTGAGGGGGTAGAAAGTGACCCAACTGCTAATTAGCATAGCCTAACAGTGTTCCCGAGGGATCAAGAGAGAGTTCATTTGCACGCTCGCGCATTTCGTACACACCGGAGTAACGGAATGTCTTGATATTTTGCACAGAGACACTTGCGGGAAAAGGAAGTGACATAGACTACTAATTAGCATAGGCCGACATAGTTCCCGAAGGATCTAGAGAAAAATCACCACCATACTCGCAAGCCGCTTGCAGCTCGTTCACCACGCACCCTAAAAGACAGTCATAGAAACTACGTCCATGCTGGCGAGGCCGCGGGCAAAAGCTAGCCAGATATGTTCAGTAGTTTTTGAGTGAAAGAGTAACAAACATCCATACATACAAACTTTCACTTTTATAATATTAGTAAGATAGAAGCAAAATAATTCAATAAATTTAATCTCATAGCAGAGTTTGACGAACTCAAACCAATATTAGCGTAGTACAAAGAGTTGATAAATTATTTAAATCGATTCCGCTCCAAACTCCCAGTACAAGCGAGCTCGCGATAACTCCTTCCAATCTATCTACTCCTACTCAAACAACACCAAAATCAATCAAAACTTTGAACAACGAATGCAAACTTTCAAAACAAAAAATGCGAACAACATCAAAGGTATACAGAGTAGGTAAACTGCCGAAATCAGTATTTAGTTGTGGCTGAGTCGGCTGAGTCGCCTGAGTTGACTGACTCGAAACATAGCTGAAAATGTTGTTTTTATGACCAACCAAAGGAGGTTCCAACTACACGAACACATGCTAGTGCAAAAGCTAAGGCGTGCAAAGAATTTTCGAACCTTTGAGGCCACACTGCATTAAATTAGCACTCCATATTTTGCGCTTGAACATCGAAAAGTGTTTTGAATTTGAAAAGGTTTGCTCAAGTGAACCCTATGTTTTCAACTCACTTCCAAACCTGTAAAATTTAGATAATAATATGTTGTGGCCCTTTAACTTTAATATAAGTAGTTATATTTTGATCTATGAGTCGTCGCGTAGGGGGGCCGCTAAGTTGTGAAATTATTAGTAATTAGTTGTAGTAAAGTAAAACAGTTGTATTATTTTTTTATTTTATTAACTTAGCGGTCCCCCTACGCGACGACTCTTAGATCACAATATAACTAATACTAATATTAAACTTCAGGACCTGAACATATTTTCTACTTTTTAGACGTTAGTTGTAGGTTTTTTAAATTTTTAATTTATGTTTTATTTCTAGCTTTTTAAAGTTTACGTATCCCAAACACGATACCTTTGCTGTAAGTTGTTAGGGAGTTGGATATCCTGCAGACTCCAGGAGATGTTGCAGCATCAGGTCAAGGTTTCGTTTAGGAACTACGATACACAGATACACAAATACACATATACACACGTCAAACTTATAACACCTCTCTTTATGCGTCGGCGGTTAAAAACAAAAAAATATTAATGCAAAATTTTACTTAGGTGTTGCGATTGAAGTCGGTTTTTTAACGTGTGAAATAATTAGAAACGCTTAATTATTTCACGTGAACTCGATGAACGTGTTAGTTTAGCTCGGCGGGCATTCCAGAAAAATCGCAACATAGAGAATAGATAGATAGATAAAACATTAATTAAATATGTACTTCCGAGGGCTTCGTGCGGCTAAACTATTTTGAAAAATATACATACCGTCCGTCCATAAGAAAGATCCCTCGGACAAAAAACTTTTTAGTAGATAATAACGCTAAATTTATAGAGTATTTTTAAGTTTTGTGTGGGTTTGTGATGCAGCTCCGTAACTATTAGCACTATGCTAAATTTAATGGTATCGTTGGATAGCCAAAAGATCAAAGAATTTGTCACGCCTAGCGGCTAGCGAGAACTGTTACACACCACGCGTGGCGGAGGAGAGGGCGAGAATTTCGCTGTGTTTTGTGGTTTCAAACGACGCTAACTTTGGACTCGTAAATGCTATGACTTTAGTTTAAGTACCATTCGTTAGATTTTGTCTAGGTCTATTGAAATGTGTATAAAACTTTATTAATAAACAGCAACAGTGAAGCGGTATAGAGTGGTTTAGCTGGCAGGGTGGGGCAATACTTGACTCTAACAAAAATTAGCACTTTAATCCCTACTAATATTATAAATGCGAAAGTAACTCTGTCTGTCTGTTACGCTTTCCCGCAAAAACTACTGAACGGATTTGGCTGAAATTTGGTAGGTAGACAAATTAGGACCTGGATTAAGACATAGGCTACTTTTTACCACGCTCGCGAGCCGCTTGCGGCTCGCGCACTGCGCACCCTCGGAAAGTCATAGAAACGTGGTCCACGCGGGTGAAGCCGCGGGAAACAGCTAGTACTTAATATTTCACAAATGGATCCCTGAATTTCAAAATGGTTTCACACTCCCCAATATTTAAGAATCTATCTATCGCCACCTCATAACATGGGATAGACATAAAAAAATCACCCCACATTAATACGTGTAGAGGGGAGGTACCGTATTTTTAAAAGATTTTATTTTACTACTCTGTCTGTTTATATGTATAATACAAACTTTTGTCCACGGTTTCGCTTGTGTGGGCATAGTTTTCATGATTGTTTGTGAGTGTGAGTCGCGTGTGCGCGAGCTTAGACAGGAGTTTACTCCAGATCCCTTGGGAACATATCGGGCTATTCTGATTAGCAGTCTATGACATTTCTCACCTCCTTAACAACTTATATTGCTACGTTACGACGCTGAAAATGAGTTTTTCCCAGATTCCTTGAGAAATATCTCGGCTATGCTAATTAGTAGTCTGTGTCATTTCTCATCCCCTTATTTATCTGTGTGCAAAAAATCACAACAATCCGTTGCTCCGTTGCGATGCTAAATGAACCAAAAAACAGTTTTTTTATTCAGTTTCCTCAGGAACTGTAGGTATCGGACCATGCTATTTTGACGGGATAAAAAGTAGCCTAAGTTCTTGCCCATGATATAAGCTATTTGCATGACAAATTTTGTCAAGATTGGTTTAGGTGTTGAAGCGTGAAGAGGTAACAAACAAACACATTTGCAAACGCACATGGCGGCGAATTTGTAAGGGTTCCTTGTTGACTACGGAACCCAAAAAAACAAGTTTATTTTTATTTGTCCCCGGAAACTTCGTCGGACTATGCTATTTTCTCGGGATTAAAACTAAGCTGTCACTTCCCATCTGGTCAACTATCTCTGTACAACAAACAATGTAGATCCGTAGCTCTGTTGCGACCTGAAAGGACAAACACACAAATAAACTCAAACTCAAATAACTTTTTTTGTACTTAAAAATAAATAAATACGTGTAAAAAATTTAATTATCAAGAGAAAGCTGAGAGGGATTTCAACCAGACAACCCAGTGCTTGGAGAAAAGCAAGGACAGGTAGTACACGAGCACCAACAACAGAAAAAATAATTAAATAATAATTATAAACTTAAAATAAAATATATTAAGCTTTTATTACCCATTTTAGATACTAACAAATAAAATACCTATACTTAATAAATGAAACCTACTCGACTATAAAATAAAAAATTATATACAAAAAAACATAGACATTTTATAACGTTAGTAAGAATTTTAGCCAACATTTTGTCATCCATAGGAAATACCCGTAACAATGACAATATTTAAAGTAGAAAAATGTTCTTAAAGCTGTTCTTTAGCTACATTGTTGTTCTGATAGATTTCTACGATTTTGTTTGTTGTTTAACCGCAATCATTCGATAGCACCCTACATAGGGCGGAAGAAAAGACAGTCCTTTCAAATGCAAAGCTGCAACCTTTAGAATATTTTTTTATGGATTTAATAAAATCACATATGGATACGAATCTTATTAATATTTTATAAGCATTTTATAGTCTGACTGAGTATATCTTCGTTAGAATATAAAACTTTCCTGAAGATAAATTATTAACTGCAAATCTCTGTCGCAGAATCTCCAAGTTAAGTTTATGGCTTATAAAGTCTCCATACAGTTTTATTGCGTGGCTTGTAAAAGGAATTTTGTATTAGGACTGGCTTTAACAGGGACTCTCTATAAAATATTAAGTTGCTTCCAAGTATTTTTACTTATTTCTATCAAAAAACGGCTCTGTATTAGATATTACGAAGGAAGTTACTTGTGAAGTAAAAATCGTTCGTATAAGAGAATACCTACAGGTGTAGCAAAATTATTGTAAAACCCTTTTTCCAACAACGTTCCCCAACATACCTATTGTAAATTCGCGAATTTTTTTTGGACTATTCATAGATAAAAAAAACGATCAACTGACTTACTCATTTTGTATAAAGAGTTCAACAATAAAAAAATGTCTACAATTGGAAAAGTTTTTAAAAATGATGAGTTGATAACCCAATTTTAGTATTTTTATTGTATAAAAAAAATAAAAATAAATAAGTAAGTATGCGATTTATCCTTGGAACTATTTGTATGATTTTAAGCTTAAAGAGTTTCCTGATACTCTAAGAGGAATAGTTTAGTTCAGGTAAATTACGTTCACAGACGAACCAACTGGTTAATTTGAATATATGTAATTTGTATATGAAAGCAATATATACACACTACCGCAGGAAGTGAGAGATACCCATTTATCGCTTAAAGCGATAAGACCGCCTTTGCACTTTATGTATAGGTACTGTTAATCTTAAGTCATGTATTGTCCTGTATTGTTGGCGTGCAATTAAGTATATTTTTTACAATACAGTTGCTCGAAAAGTAGTATTCTATATGCCAGTTTACTATGCGCAAAATAGATTTTACCGCACGCGTGCTTTTTACTTTACCACTTTTTTAAAATTTTGTAGAACGTAAATGGCAACCATTGTATCATAATTACCTGTATTACTTACTTAGTTATTTACGTAAGATTTATCATTAATTATCATTAAACAGATGTATATCTTGATTGATGCGGCCATCAGGGAGTAACAAATTGGTGTTTAGGAATCATTAACAGGGACTTTTACTTGTCATACTGAGCCACTTTTCCCACGAGACCCACAGTCAATTCGAAAAAAAAACCTATCAAGGCTTCAGCAACCAAGGTTCATTTTACACGACTTGTTACTTCCTCCGAGGCGTCGAAACTGATTTGTAAGTTCAGTTCCTGTGAAAAGCGATTACGAAGCATTGTTTTCACCAAGTATCAATCTTCTCGTGCTGTGGTACACCTGGTTCTGCCTGTTCCTGGTCTGCGTAGGTTAGAGCCAGTTTCCTCGTAACGTTGGAGAACTCTTTGTACTGTTGAGAGCAACACACCGACAGTCCTGGCTGTATCACGCTGACCCCAGCCGTTTTCCAGCATTGTGAGTATTCTGGTGCATTCTTCAGGTGCAAGCGACATGATTACTGCTTGAATAATAAATATTGAACACTATCAACATGGTTTATGTACCCACTTAAATGACAGATTAGAAACAAAAGCAAAAACAAATGTAGTAATTTCGTAGTTCCATCTTCGAAAGTCTCCCTTTTTCAAATTTGATTTTTTTATGACATAAATTTACAATAACTAAGAAGTTTTAATGACTTCATTTAAGGAGTATTAAATTGTCTATTAAACCCAATTTATTTCATTAAGCTAGCGTTCTTAGTTTCCGAGATTTTTAGGATTCTTTAAGTGACCCGGATTCATCGCTCTCGAGTGTAGTTACTCGAATATTATAACATGGCTTGCACGAGAAAAACTCATAAACTCATAGTAAAGTTTCAGATTTAAATTTCTCTGCCTACAAAACTGGCTTCGGCGACGTTGAGCACACTTCGAAGTTGGCAGGATCACTTTAGTTCCGCGTACACCTGCACGGGGCGACATTAAAAACTATTTTCTTGTCTCGCAGAGAAAACTTGCACAGAGATAAGGTTGTTTTGTATGTGATAAAGATTAGTATAACTAAGTGTTAAACGCTCGTGCTTTTATTTTATAGTGTCGTCATAAACAATACGAAATAAATTAAAACAACTTTAAGGAATAAAATAAAATTTTATATTCAGTTCGCCAATTGTAAATGTTATATTATGTTTCAAATTAAAATTTGAGGTTTCAAATAAAAAACTGGCCAAGTTCGAGTCGGAGTCGCGCACGAAGAGTTCCGTACCATTATCTATTAAAATCACGTTTCTTGTATGGAAAAAATAAAATAAATATTAATTTTATTTTAATTTAATTTTTAACAAGAATCAACCTACTCGGGTTGAGTTATCTTAAAGCCTTAATTATTTGTTAGAAAATCAACACATATTCTGAGAAAATTTCAACCAGCTACCTATTATTATTATTTTTATAAAAAAAATAAGTACGTTTAACTACGTCTCACCTGATGGTAAGTGACGATGTAGTCGAGGATGGTACACGCAAACTCAAATAATACCTATACACTCTCGCCTTCAAGATCCCCAAATTGTAGGAGTCGGGCAACACACACGCAGGCAAGGAGTTCTACTCCATCGCTGTCCGCATAATAAATGAGGACGCGAAACGCTTCGAGCGTATAGGCTGAATATCAACAACAAAGGGGTGGAACCTCTCCCTGCGTCTTGTTGGCCGAAGGTAGAATGGAGCTGGGGGAATGAGGTCGTGTAGTTCTTGAACACAAAACGGGCAACTTTGCTGCGATGCTCAAGGCTTTTGTGCTTGTTTTTGACAAGCTCATCGTCGCCAATGAGTCTCCGGGCGCGTTGGTCGATGGCGTTCTAGGTATCCAGCTGATAGCGGGTTGGTCCATCCCATAATAATCTTTTTAGTTATTTATTTGTAAAGGAAAATTCATTTACAAGTCAAAAAATAATTGTAAGTATAAAATTACATTATTATTCATTTAAGTAGGTACATCACACAAAGCAAAAGAAATACATTAAATTTGAAACATTTTTCTTCAAAACCGGCCAAGTACGTGTCGGACCACGCGCAATGTAAGGTTACGTAGTTGCCATTTTTGCGTCCATATCTTATTTTCAAATTTCCAAATAGAGCCGTTTAGTTGTTAAGGGGTGGGGACACTCGACTTCAACAAAATTTAGCGCTTTCACGCCTATTTTTTCGAAAACGGAACCCTAAATTATAAAATGGTCTTAGAAGACTCACAACTATTATTTAAGCTCTAACCAACGACCCCACATGACTGGGTTTGACGATTAAAAAAACATCCCCACTTTACTTGTAGGGAAGGTATCCTTATAAAGTTTTCTCCCAAAAAAATTTTTTACAGTTCTCTCTGCGTTATTATTATTGTATATATATTGTGCTTGATATAAAGAAAGAAGCTGTCCAGGTGTGAAGTACCGTCTCACCTTAGATAGAATACCCAGCTTCATTGCAGCAACTTTTGCCTTGGATTCAATGTATCGACCGAAATTTAAATTAGGTGTTAATTCCACTCCAAGAAGCTCAAGGTGGTCGGATATCTGAATGAATTCATTCCTGAATGTAGGAATCGAGTTGAAAGGACTCCTTTTAGTGGAAAAGAGATGAGCTTGTATCTTAGAGGCATTGAACCTTACGAGGTTAAAATCACCCCAATCAGACACTGCGTCAAATATACGGTTCAAAAGACACAACCGTTAAAAAGTTGAACAGATGGACGGCGTAAGCTTAGTAATAGGGTATATTTTGCCTGCAGAACCCACCTTGGCTGTGTTGATTTATTTGTTAGTTTTTAGGGTTCACCTAAATAACGTCGGCGACGCTGCGACTGAACTCAGGGCGGCCCCTTTGTCGCTACCGTTTGACGCGAGCCGGTAGCGGTGAGCGGTATTTATCAAAGGTGCAGCTAGTTGAGCGAACGAACTATAATTAATTTTGATATGATGCCATATTTTTTAATTTTCATTGATTATCATACGTGTTAGTCAGAACTCAGTCTCAGTACGCTATTACTAATATATAATTATATACTGTGGTCTCAGTTCAAATACTCAAGATAGGTAAGTAATTAAAAACCCTTCTTCAGAAATGTAATCTCTCGAAAAACGGTAATTTCTCCTCCTCCTTTGGTCAAAACCCAAAAGCGAAGTTGACAATTGCTCCTAACGAAGGTTAAAAGTTACCAATTTAGGTGCAAATTTCATTTCGTTGGAAAAAATTTAAGATGTTTTCCCGCTGAGCGAAAGGAACTTATTAATAAACAAGGTTTTACGTCCGGGTAGCGAGGTAAGCGATGGAAGTTTGGGATGTAATAAAACCCAACTTTTTAAGGTAAATATTGTGTGATCAAGTTGTTTTTGTAGCTTGTAATATTGTGAGCGTAAACATCATGATAATAATAAACATCATAAAGTGAAAATAGAAGGAAAAAACGTTGTGGATGAGATAGAGGAAGGACTCCACGAATTAAGAAGTTAGTTTTATCAAGTGAGGGTTTTTTTTAAATTTACAGTTAGTGAGCCCTTAGCATCATCTAAATTCTAACCTGATGGTAAGTTACGATTATTAATTAAAAGCAAGGCAAGAAAGACGCGCGTGAATTTTAATCAGACTAATTGTTAGCTGCACAGAGAATAGTGTCCACAAATATATCACAATGACTGTGATGTTCTGTTGCATTGTGTTGAACAATGACAGGTAAGGTTGCCAGCTCGGACTGACGCTTTTAGAAAAAAACTAAACACTTTTTTTTACAGGGGCTTTTCACTACCAACATTTATTTTTATTTTTATGAGAAACTTTAGTTTGTACATTTATGGATAGTTGGCGCCACAGGCCATTGGGATGTGCGCGAGTTTCAAACTAGTAAAAAATTTCGCAACTATAGTCGTCTAATAAACAGCCGAGTGGTTAGTGCTCAAGTGATAACAATCCGGAGTGCACGGGTTCGAAACCAGTCTATTTTTTAAATTCCATTTTTATATTTCTGTACTAGTTTGGGATCAGTCCGCTAGGGTCGCTATCTTATTTGAAAGAGTGACTACTCTATTTGCCGTATGTATGAGGTTCTTTATGTCTTTGATTAAATAATCGGAGGATGATACGATACACGGCTAATAAACGAGTATATTTAGTGTATTTACAAAATATAGTCGACGTACCTATACGTAACCAAAGTATATATTTAGTACTAACGTAAGTAACTATTTAGTAATCTGTGCTAACGTAACGTAACCACAGATTACTAAATAGTTACACGTAACCATGATACCTTACGTGAGTAGGTATATTATGTAGTCAAAATAGACATGACCATAACGAAAATAGCAAAAGCACAGATTACTAAATAGTTACTTGCAAAAGCCTCATAAATCCTACTTGTTAGGTAGGATTATAAAGTTTTCTGTTTCGATGTAGCTACCACACACGAGTGCTCCTCTGTGCGCCGAGTTGTTTTCTGAACTTTTTTTCGTGTTATTACGTCCAGCCTTACTTATTAATGAAAGATGAGCCTTAACTCCACATATTATACAAACTGCGTGTTCTCGCAATCTTCTCTAAATATGTAGCTTGTAATCAGTGACTTATATATTACTGGCTTGTAATAATGAAAATAACTAAAATTGTAGCTAAGCTTTTGCCAGTGGCTTCGCTCGTGTGAAATATTTTCTATAATTGTCTTGAAGTTGTAGATGTCTTGCAGTGCGCGAGTCGCAAGCGTGAGGAAACCTGCACACGCCTGCGAAGAAACTCGAAGGTTGTGTATGAAGTCGACCAATCCGCGCTGGACCGGCGAGGTCGACTAAGGCCCGATCGCCCTTATTCAGGGTAGGCTCGGAGCCCCTTTAGTGGGGACGTATATGAACTGATATGATGAGTGTGATAAAACAAAGTCGCAGTTCACGTAAAATTATTAGAAAATGTAAAAATAGATTATCTAAAAAGAGCTTCTTAACAAGTTTCTGTTAAACTTGAGGTCCTGAGATTTTTTTTGTTTTTTTTTAGTTTGATTTTGTTTAAGAGGCGTCTGCCTTCATTCGCCATCCTTGCCAATTCTCAACCAAAAGGATCGTGGTAGAGCTTTTCAATAAATTATTCCCGGCCTGTTCTCCTGAATGTGGTTCAGGACTCGCCATCTGTAGGCCGAGCGAGTCTCACGTTCATTCCAAATCGTGAACATTTGTCACAGCCACTGCACGCCGGCCCGCTGCTGTACTCAGTAGGATGGGTAAGTAAGAGAACTGATTTGTAATCGCCAACTGAGGATTAGTCGCCAACTGAGGATTAGTCACCGACTGAGGATTAGTCACCGACTGAGGATTAGTCGCCAACTGAGGATTAGTCACCGACTGAAGATTAGTCGCTAACTGAGGATTAGTCACCGACTGAGGATTAGTCGGTAACTGAGAATTAGTCACCGACTGAGGATTAGTCGCCAAGTGAGGATTAGTCGCCAAGTGAGGATTAGCCGTGAACTGAGGATTAGTCGCCAAGTGAGGATTATACGCCAACTGAGGTCCTTTTTGTTGGATAATAAATTTTATTTAGTAAAATAATGAAATCGAGATAAAAAAGTTTTGATTTTAATATTATTAGGGTTACGTACCTCAAAAGGTAAAAACGGAACATTATAGGATCCATCGTGTGTCTGTCTGTTAGTCCGTCTGTCACAGCCAATTTGCTCGGAAACTACTGAACCGATTGAGTTAAAATGTGGTACACATATGTAAGTCAGTGACCCAAAAACGGAAGTGTAATGTAAATAAATAAATTTCAAACATGAGGGGTCACTTTGGGTGTAAATTGGAAATTGAAAAAGAATATATTTTGAAAGCGTCGGTGGCTCAACCGGTAACGACTCGGTCCATCCAACCAGAGGTACCGGGTTCAAATCTGGACGGCCAATGTACCAATGAGTTTTTCAAAAACTTACGTACATATCATTACCGATTGCTTTAACGGTGAAGGAAAACATCGCGAGGAAACCTGCACACGCCTGCGAAGAAACTCGAAGGTTGTGTGTGAAGTCGACCAACCCGCACTGGGCCCGCGTGGTTGACTAAGGCCTAGTCGCCCTGATTCAGGGTAGGCTCGAGCCCCTCGGTGGGGTCGTATATGAGCTGTAATGATGATATTTTGAAAATATATTGTGTATTGGCTCAAATGAAAGCGCTTGTTGTTAAAATTTCAAAAACATTTTTTAATAATTTTAGGATAAATTTATTTAAGAAGATAGGCGAAAATTGACCATTAGTGAAATAGCGGAATAAAGGATATAATAGTTATTGTAAAAACACATGTGAAAGGGATGGATTAGGACATTTTTGAATGAAGCTTGGTACAGTGACAATAAAATTACAAACATTTTCCTCACACGTTTAAACTTATTTTGAAAGGGGATACATTTAGAAAATACCTACAGAATGTATATTCAAAGTCGAAAATATACTATGAATGTTGACCTCAAGCTTTACATCGTAGAAATTTAAAGTTAACGTTGTCGAAACAGTGATTTCCTGTCCATCTCACAATATATCTCGGTAATGTGACGCAATGCCCTAATACATACTCTATTTGTATTTTCATTTACTATCGATATTTAGGTCCTGAGTATACTTACGAAGCGTTACCCGCGGTCACGTGTAGGGCATTTAGATTTACACTTACGACCTGAATTTTTTAGATGTAATATCACATTTTATTATCATCCATCCTGACGTCAGGATGGCGGTTGTTCAAAATTAGGGATGCCTCGATACGCCTTTTTCCGATACGATACCGATACCGATACTCTTATAAAAAAATATCGGCGATACTGATACCGATACGCTTATTGAATTCAAAAAGGAAGGTAGAATAAATAAAACACAATTAATTAATAGTTTTAGTAATCAAAATTAACATTTATAAGATTTTTATTTAAAAAACAAAGCATTATTAAGTTTTGCGGGTAAAGGCGATTTCGCAAGTCTGTTTGAATAAAACCTGCGGTGGAAAATAGTCTCTCAGATGCGACAGATGCCTCGTTTGCAACGAAATAAATGGGACAAAACGCGCGTTTACATTACATTTTTAACGCGCGAAATTTGAAAAGTATCGTTGAATTACAATAAAAATATCGCCGATACCGATATATCGGCAAACCCGAAGTATCGCCGATATATCGGTATCGGTATCGGTATCGGATGCATCCCTATTCAAAATATTATATTATAGGTAATATCATGTGCGAAAGATTTACAAAAAAACATGGCAAAGTGCATGTCGGGCCACATGCAAAGTACGGTTCCGTAGTCTTTTCGCCCTGATTCAGGGTAGGCTCGAGCCCCTCGGTGGGGACGTATATGAGCTGATATAATAATATTAAAAAAAATTGATTTAATGCCCTACAATATAATTTCCGAAACTTTTCAGATTTCCTGAAATAGCAATTTAGCTGGTAGGGTTACATCGAGGTTAAACCCTTATTTGTAAACGAATGATTCGTTAAGCGGAGAAATGATCTTAGCAAACCATCAGTAGTTTTACAAGACCTGTGTAACGATACCCATGTGAAAAATAAAAATCACCCCCAACTTTACACGTAAGGATTTTTTTTACAATTCCAAAACCTTCTGTGACATACTGACAGACAGACAGACGGACATGGCGAAACTATAAAGGTTCCTAGTTTTACTACGGAACGCTGAATATGTATGTAAAACCTACATACATTTTGACTATGCTACAGAGATTCGTACCACAATATTCCGATTGTGTGCGTAACAACTATTGGACGACTGCGAATCGACTAAAAAGGGAAAGATTAAATTTAAAAAAAAAACCGGCCAAGTGCGAGTCGGACTCGCGCACGAAGGGTTCCGCACCATTATCTATAATAAATGACGTATTAAAAAAACTACTTACTAGATCTCGTTCAAACCAATTTTCGGTGAAAGTTTGCATGGTAATGTACATCATATATTTTTTTTAGTTTTATCATTCTCTTATTTTAGAAGTTACAGGGGGGGCACATGTTACCACTTTGAAAGTGTCTGTTACGCAAACTATTCAGTTTAGAAAAAAAAAATTAGAAACCTCAATATCATTTTTGAAGACCTATCCATAGATACCCCACACGTATGGGCTTAATGAAAAAAAAATTCAGTTTCAGTTCTAAGTATGGGGAACCCCTAAAATTTATTGTATTTTTTTTCTATTTTTGTGTAAAATCTTAATGCGGTTCACAAAATACATCTACTTACCAAGTTTCAACAGTATAGTTCTTATAGTTTCGGAAAAAAGTGGCTGTGACATACAGACGGACAGACAAACAGACAGACAGACATGACGAATCCATAAGGGTTCCGTTTTTTTCCATTTGGCTACGGAACTCTAAAAACCGGTCAAGTGCGATGCGGACTCGCGCACGAAGTGTTCCATACCATTATCTATAAAAACCATCTTTGTTGTATGGGAGCCCACCTTAAATATTAATTTTATTTTAATTAATTATTTGTTTTTAAAGTAAATAATAAAACTCAATCTTTTGTGAATATTTCAAGCGTCTACCTATTGCCGTTATCAATATCGAGCAAAGACGAGCAAAAAAAATCACGTTTTTTCGTATGGGAGCCCCCTTAAATATTTTATTTATTCTGTGGTTTAGTATTTGTTGTTATAGCGGCAATAGAAATACATCATCTGTGAAAATTTCAACTGTCTAGCTATCACGGTTCATGAAATACAGCCTGATGACAGACGGACAGACGGACAGCGAAGTCCCAACAATAGGGCCCCGTTTTTACCCTTTGGGTACGGGATCCTAAAAAGGGTGATAAAAATTTCACTACCTATTCTATGTGGCTATGAGATACCTAACCTACGTTTCCTGCAACTTGGTGCTCGATCGCCTCTTCAAGTATGTATTGTTTGACAGGTCTATCGTCTGCAAAAACTATGATCCAATCAATACTATAAAAAGACCAATGTGTTTTCGGATTTAGTTTTCATGCCTTTATTTCAAGCCTGAAAACCTTTGTGCGATGACGCGCGCTGTTAGTGGCGCTCAAATAAACTGAAATCCCAGTACAAACATACGCTCCAAAACACGCGCGTAAATCCCAAACACAGCACCGAATTTCACAAAAAGCACTCAAATCCGAGAGCATTTTAGTTAAGGGGGTTTATTTTTGAGATTTTACCATTCGAAATTTTAACTAACCCTCGAATATACCACTAAAGCGTGTATGAATGTAATAATCATTTATTACACATTAAGTAGATACGTTTCAGAATACTAGCTTTTATTACGCAGTACTCTTTATTATACTGAAGGTAACTATAACTTTAACTTAGTAATCTGTGATACTGTGCTTTTATACAGAAAAAGGTTCAATATTAACGTAATAACATAAAATCGAAGGTCGTGTAGTATGGCCTAATTTACCTTATAGAAAAGCATCGCATTGTAACGATCCATATGTATAAATAAATATCTATAGGTAATACAGTAAGTCTTGATAGACTAATCGGAATCTGTCTATTGGGAAAAACATAACTAGTTTTGTTCGGTCGGGTGAGGATTAACCTCGAGTCGAGTGAATAGACAGTTATTGAAACAAATTAGCTCAGGGATTATTTCCGAGAAGCCAGACTGCCGCCTGTCGGTCGTCATTCGAACCACGCGGTGCGCACGTTATAACAGATTGCCTTAGGTAATAAATGGCGCGAAAACCGAGGCTAAAGGGATAGAGGCGCCGCCCTGTCTGCGTCCGGACAGCGGCCGGCGCTCGCGCAGTTCGACCACGAGGTCGGATGTATGTGTGCGGCGGCCCGCGCGCTGCCGAGGCTGCGTCTGTGTGAAAGCTTTTAAAACCACGGACACGCGGACGCAGCGGCACTCAGTCGAACAGACCACCAGAGGAGGAGGACGTATCCGAAGAACAGCCGCAGCACGCCCCGGGCAAGTGTCACGCCAAGTACTTATTAGTCGCGAATTAATTTAGGAATCTCACTTTATATTGTGAGTTTAGAATAGAATTTAGTGTGGCCGAAATCCTAGTTATTTGCCTTCGAAAGTTCAGGCTCCTACCTGGGATCAAGCCATAGTTTAGTGCAGTTAGGAAGTGAGGTACAGTGGGCAATCGAGCTGGGATCTAGGAATTGAAACAAGATGCCAGGTCGGTTGCTAGCTGAAGGTATCATCAGGTGACCAGGTTGGTAGTTCATGTTTTCAGGAAGGCTAGTTGATTTAATTCACGTGGATACGCAACCGTGACAACGAAACGTGGGTTTTTCAGCGCAATTGCCGAAAGCAAGCTGACAGGAGGGCTTGCCTGGCTAGCGACCCAAGTTTGGTTATGGCCGGAACATCCTGACTGTACCATCTTACGACCTACCGTCATGAGGACCACAGGTTTGACATGCGTTAGCGCACTCATGTACGGAGCCACCGTATTTGGGACAGGCCTTACCTATCCAAATCCCATCCAAACACACTGTTTAGGAGGTGCAGCGAAGCGGCAGACCTGGTCTGTCGTGGCAGCGGCATTTCTTATTCAGGGCAGGTACACTTTAGCCGTAGGGAACTAGGACACAAGTTAGCTTTAGGTACACACCACACCATGACACACTACACCTAATTTGGTTCTTCTCGAAGGCACGGTTGGTTTAGTACCCCGGGGGAAAGACGAATAAAGCCGCCACGAGTTGTAACTATTTGTTGAGACATGGACATCAAATAAAATTTAGCTCTCGAAATACTTAGCTATCTCGCTAGGATAGGGAAAACTAGGGCTGAGTTAGGGGGGGGGAAGCGATCTGTAGGATATCTAGTTAATAAATCTAATACTAGGGAGTAGCGAATTAGGTTTTGGAATGACGTTATTAGGAAGAAAAACGAGTCATATTAGTGAATAAATAGTAGGTAGGTCTAAGCGGTGCCCACGTTTTACTTTATCGAACTGCCGTCACTGCAGGTGACACGCGGTATCACAAGCTTTAGGGTTTCGTGAGCACGAGGTCATTAATTTCATTCGGGCTAGTACAGTGCTGTAGGAAATCTAGTTAATAATCTATTACTAGGGAATAGTGAATTAAGGTTAGGAATATCGCTATTAGGAAGAAACGAATCATATTAGCGAATAAATAGTAGGTATGTCTAAGCGATGCCCACATTTTATTTAATTACAAACTGCAGTGACACGCGGAATTATAAGTTTTAAGGTTCCGTGAACACGTGGTCCATTCAGTTCACTAACTTCATTCGGGGTAGTACGGTGCTATGCTATCGAAGGGAAGGTTTATTTTATCGAACTGCCTTCATTGCAAGTGCCACGCGGCATCATAAGTTTTAGGGTTCCGTGAACACGTGGTCCGCTCAGTTCACTAATCTCATTCGAGATAGTACGGCGCTATGCTGTCGCGGGAAGGCCTATGTCATACTTGAGATGGCTGTTTACCAAGCTCCATGCAATATGGGCTAGATATGTAGTTCAGTGGTTCATAGATATGAACAACTCCTAATTTTACCAAATTTTAGCTAAATCTGTCCACACTTTTATGGGATAAATGTAATGGACTAACAAACAAACTATAGGCGTTCGAGCCTCGCCTATTTTGATACTAAAGTAATTTTAGATAGGTAGGTCCTATCTGTAGCTTGTCACAAGCATGCCTCGGCAGAATTTCACCCAAATCGGACCGAGCGTTTAGGAAACTATTGGGCAAGCAAACGAATAGTTGGGCGTTCGCGCCTTACTACTAGTGATTATAACAAGACCGATTATGATGTAGGTAGACGACCCATCCTAATGGTAACCGTAGCTAGGGTCAGTTGATATGCGCTAGATTTAGAAACTAAATCTATTCTACGGTTTTCGGATATTATGGGCAGTGTTCACGGTGTCCGGGTCCTGTCGGCTCCTATTGCGTCCTGAACTAGCGCCTCGACCAAACACTTGGCTTACACGCCTTCTCGCTTTGACCTGATTGTGATGCCGCGACTATGATTCGCGTGGGTCTCACAGTGGGTTGCGACTGTGTTGGTTCGTTGTTCTTCACGTTCAGCCAAACTATTAAACTGACATTACTTTCGCCCTTTATCAAGGGTTTGCTACGTCTAAAGACAGAGCTTTAACACTATGTATTATTTTGGAGCCGGCGGCACGATGGATATCGTGTCCATTTCGCTTTAGTTATATAGACCGCAGGTCTTTATATCATTATATATAACTGTATGGCACAGTTCCAGGTCTAAGAACCATATTAGTAGATTAACTACTTATTTCACATTCCGTAGTGCTCTTCTCTCACAGGATGAGCGACATTCAAGTCGGAATATCTACTTTATTTTAGTACCTAGTGCTAGTATGTATTCGCAAACAATCGCTGTTCGAAGGTATTAATCCTGCCTGTCGAATAGGGATGGACAAGCTATGGCTGTAAAGACTCAGCTATAGCTCACACTATACACGTATAATAAGGCGCCTCACAAGCGTTTTATATACACTAGATTTGGAATTCGGGTGGAACACGGCATAGTACACTTTACATTGTCGTGTAGCTTAATTAAATTACACTTGAAGCGTGGTGGACTCCGATCGTGTACCTTAGTGGCCTGCAGGAGACAGTAGCTAGCGGGGCTCAACGTAGGAGTAATTATCTGTTTAGAGCTAAAATCGCTCGTTCAATTACTTTGAATTAGATGTACATTGTTTTAATCACCAAAATAATGCAGTACTGACTTCAGTCAAGTATTACGTTATTCCGAGCACTGGGGGCTAGCTACCCTTCCCAATTTGGGGGGGCCCAAAATAGGGACCAATCACAGTAGGGAAATTAGGGTTCCGCGCGAAATACTTCAAAATTACGGGTTAGACTACATCGTTCGTCCAAACACAATATGATGGATTAATCTCTTAAAAATAACTTGTCATTCGCCTTCAAAAAGACTCTGAGTTACTGCGGTCACAATTTAGGGTTCTCTAGACGATCTGGCCAAACGTTTAATCGTATTTTAAAATGCAATAAAAATCAAGTATAGTTTACATACTTCTTATAAGTAGATAGTGGTAGGTTGTATGTTGTATGTACGTATGCGTATTATAGGTAGGTTTAGTTAGGTATATTTATATTTATATATATTTGTATGTATAGGCTGGTGGGGTGTTACAATTTGATAAGCCGTGATCAGGATGAGAAGAGGGTCCAAAATATTACATTTGGATAGCCAAAATTAGGATTCGGAGGCGGGAACGGTTACAGTGCTACCAAAGAACTTGGATGTCTGACATCTGATTTCGCGTTCGTAGACTGAATCTTGTAGGTAGTCGTTTTATATAATAAAACTTTGTGTTCAGTTATTTGTGATAAACATAGATAAATAACTTTAGTTGGCTACGTTTTAGGCCACAATTTGATGTTCGTGAAATGGAATGAAGTGCGAATGACAATTATAACTGAATGATTAATCTATCAAACAAAGAGAATTATTATTTTTATCCTATGTAGTTTTATAGTTTATAGGTTAATTTAAACCCCAGCTATTGTCTTATATCCGGGGGGTTGAATACAGGAGTCGACGAGTGAGTGAGTGCTCCCGTTGAATTCTTTTATATGACAGCGTATTTGAAGTAGGCATTGATAATATAATTTCTTCTCAATACTCCGTTGGTAAAATTCCGGATTTCAATAATTAAATAAGTTATTTGTTCGAAAGAAATATTTGGTAGGTACATTTTCTAGTTGGTGTATAAGATGGGTAGTTAACGATTTAGTTCAGAGAAAAAGGTCTCTCATAATAATTGATAAATAAGGTAGTTGAACGTTACGGATAGCGTGTACTTATGTAGGCAGACGGGGCTGTGAAGTTGCACTTATTTAATAGGTTGAGTAGAAAATAAATTTTAGGCAGTTATAAGTAAGTAAGTAGTGCGAAACGTTTGAGAAGTCCAGGGTTCGATTCCGGGCGAAAAGGGACATCGCAAGCTGGCTCTGAGTAGGTCGTTTTACATTGCCTTGTTACTAAATGTAATTGTGTGAGCTGTGAACATGTAGGTTCAGTTTTAATTTAGTATGCGATTATTTAGTACAAGTTTAGTAGGTTAGATAATTTAGGTAAGTTTAGGTAGGTTATATACTATTTTGAATCAAAATATAGTAATATTTAAGTTATTTACATTTCGTAAAAGAAGCAGTTGTTATGTTGAATGCCTACTGTCGTTGGAATCGCAAAAGAAGGTCTGTGAAGGACATGCGATTTGCTCTTGATATTGTCGTAGGAACTTCAAGCTAGTGCGCTATGGCACAATAATATATCCGTAGCCTTGCAATTTACAGTCGCAAGTTCGATCCTGTTAGAGGTAATTTGTTTTAAAGATAAATTTTATTTTTATTTTTTGTTAGATTGTATATTAGGAGTTTGTAATTAGCCTCGTAACTTGGTGTCGCCAGTTCGAGTCCCGAGGGAGGCAAATTTAGAAAAAAATTTTCTAGTTCTTAATAAATCTAGGTTGTGAACTAGAAATAGTTAGTAGCTTCGCATACTAGGGTCGCAGGTTCGGTTCCTGTTGCGGTTGAAAAAAAAAAATATTTTTTTAGTTTAATTTATTTACGTTATATATTAGGAGTACCTAGTAGCTTCGCATACTAGGGTCGCAGGTTCGGTTCCTGTTGCGGTTGGAAAAAAAAATATTTTTTAGTTTTAATTTATTTACATTATATATTAGGTATAGCTAGTAGCCTCGAGTACTAGGGTCGGGGTTCAACTCCCGTTACGGTTAAGAAAAAAAGATGAATGATAATAATTTTTGTTTAATTTGGTTTGTTTCGTAGTAGGTCAAGGTTTCCAAACGTATATTATGTGCATCTGGGGACATTGGATGTGAGATAGGGTACATAATAAAGATTTAGTTTTAAATATCTACCAGTGACCTTGAGGTATAATGAGGCATGGTCGTGTTACGAGCCTTATGTTCGGATGTTGGGAATTTTAGAGTAACAGGAATAGGTACTGCTCTGAATTTTATTATAGGTACTTTAAGACAGATACAGCTGTTAGGTAATAACTTTCAGTAAGTGAATTGGGTCTTTAGGAACGTATTAGTTCATATGGTGGGTTATTCTAAGAAATTGTTCGTTTTGAAAAAAATACCTTCAAGGTAAATAGGCAAATTTTCAGAAGGTGCGTGAGTACGTTTTAGCTGCGATCGAGTGGTATACTTGGGTAGAATGTAGCTGGTGTTATTTTGTAGCTATCGGTTCATGCGAAGACTCCTGACTTTGACGTTCCAACTTACAATTTATTAAGGGTAGGTAGAATAAATGGACTTAGTGTTACATATCTATTACACTGGGGTTAGTCAGTGATATGGTAGACAATATTTAATATTTCGGAAATTTTATTCTAGATCCTATTAGGGTAACTTTGGTTTTACAAATCTAGTATACGGGGGGTTGTGTAGGTAATATAGGCGTCTGAACTTAGTATTTTTACATAGCAGTATCGCGGAAGCGAACCGCAGTGGCTTATAGGATAGTTAAAATACGAAGAAAATATTTTGTATTAATATCTCGAAATTTAAACATTCAAAATCAACATTAAATAATTAGTTGAGGTCCGCGGTACTCACTCAGTCAGACAAATTAAGGGATAGTCTTTATTAATGATAGATATATGAGTATGAGTGTGGAAATAAGATAAAATAATACATATATGAAATAATAAATATTTAATTTAGTATTTGAAATTTATCCTTTGTTTAGTATTAATTTTCGTATACTTTATTCTGCTCAGCCTTTATTAGTTGCTTGAATGCCCACCTATAGTTTAACTTTTGTCTCTTCCGATCGACAAAGGATGCCGAAAGAGGTCGTTTGAAACGATAAGGCCGCCTTTGCATCTAGTTGCGTGTTTTGATAGATCATATGTGTTTCCTTTTGTGCGTACAATAGAGAATATTTATCTTATCCTATTTCAAAGATAGAAAATTAAACCTGGGTTTTATTTTAAAATCTTTAAGATCGGGGGGTTGACGAGTCTTCTACTAGGAATCAAAATAAAATCGGCTTGCGTGGTATGCTAGACGAATATAATATTTTTATAGGGCCACTGTATATACGCGGTAGTAAGGTAACCTTATGGTGCTAAAATGAATGAGTACGTCAGTATGCGCGGAGAACAATTTGTAGGCGTATTTTAAAATAGGTAGCATTTTGTTTTGTTGTCATTTAAAAGATGTTATAGGTAGGGTACACATAACAAAAATAACTATGGGATCAAATAATATAAACTTATTCGAAAATAGGATGTTTCGAAAAACCAGTTAAATATAATTTTAAATGAAGTAGGTAGGTACTTATTTGATTTAGCTCATTTGAATATAACATAATTCTTTTATTCATGTATCTAAGCTGCGGTATTCTACTGGGATAGGGTTACTTACATATATCTATGTAACTTGTTTTAAGTTTAATATCGTTTCACTGTAAGTGTAGGTGACTAGTAGGAAATCTAATTTTATCTATAAATAATGCCTTCACTAGACTAAGCCGCGTCCACGGTGTAGATAAATAAATTGAAACGACAATTATGGTAGATGACAATAAATACATAAAAGTTAGCTAACCTTTAAGTTTTAATTAAAAACATTTTATAGAAAAGTTTTAGGTTTCTTATATATGTACTCTTTACGCATTATTAAGTAGTATTTTTAAAAGTGAACAATATTAGTGTACTTGATTCCCTTTAACGTATCTCGTGGGACTAGTTGGTTAAAAGGCTCGCTAGCGGAAGCAGGTTCCGGGGGTGCGCGAGACGCAAGCGGATCGCGGGTGTGGAGAGAAGGGTAGCCGATATGTTAATTTGGGTCCTAAGCTGTTTTCCTATCGAAGTTCATTCAGCTAGGTACGTTAGGTAGCTTTGTGTGAAGGAGTAACAAACATACATACATCCGTACATGTAAGGTTTCGCGTGTGTAATATTGGTAATGATTTAAGTAGGTTAGGTGGGTAGAAAAGAAAACTTAAGGTTGTCTCTGGTTTAATTACCTACCTACATTTACCTTATGTAAATGTTGGATATGGATGCATTTTGGGAAAAAAAAAATTTGTTTTGATAAAGATATCTAGGAAATAGCGCCTAGGATAAGTATATAAGGTACTTAAATAGGTAAATTATCCTAAAAGTGTAGGTGCTTTAAACTTGCATACCAATTTGAATTAGAAAAGCCTTTTAACGGTAAAAATAAATTATTTCCAACCATTTCACATCTCAGTGTGTAAAATAGGTAGATGAGATAAACTTCTAAAATAGGTACATAAATTTTAAGTAATTTAAAACATCATACCAAACTAATAAATAAGGTCTTATCATTAGTTCAATCTTAAGGATCATTCAGTATGAAACTTTTATTACTAGTAGATAGCTAGTTATTCGTATTATTCGGACAAGTAGGTAATTATTCGGATTATTCGGGCAGAGTACAAAAAAAAAAGCATAGGTTATTATTCGGTACGTAGGTAAGTTAGAGAATCTATAGGTTGGTCGGTCCGAATTCTATACTCAAAGGTTTATTTTTTTAGGGAATCCTCACGAATTTATAGAAGAAACTCAAATAGTATAGACGTACGTAGTTCAAAAGATTTGGAGTGAAGTTGAGACAAACACATAATCACATTATTAGATACATAGAGAGTACCTACACACTTCAATTTTGATTTTATTTGTTTAGCGCGATAGTTTTGTAAATCAATCTTACAACAGCGGAAATTTCGGTTAGAGCATTCTACCTTCTTTTAATTAAATACTGTACCAATAATTAGTTATTTGTATAAAATTATAAAAAAAGGCAGGTAAATAGGTAGGGCGTGCTAGTACCTACTATTTCCTTCAAATGTTTTGATTGTGGCGCTGTTACGAATGACATAGGCAGAGCTACTATAGGTGTGACCTTTCGCCACAGGGAAAGTAAGGAGTTAGTTTGTCTTTTTTTCAATAGATGGCGCCACGGGTCATACATTTTGTTCAAAACATTTTTACGGTTTCATTGAAAACAATGTTTCGTAGAATTTCTAACTTACTAGGCGATAATAGAATTTATTCAATAGGATAGAGATATTTTAGTTCAATTCGATCGAATATTGATGCAAGACAAATGTCTTGTAGTTCGGCCTGTTTTCACAAGGTGTCGCTGACCATTTGAGTTTGCACAGTGAGTTTGTCACAGATATAAAAGTCTGTCGACTTGCCGCTTATAAGTAATGGCGCTAGCGTAGTTCAGGGGTCGCGTGCGTTCAGGAATTATCACAGATCTACTAGGAATTATATGCAGTCGAGGACTTATCGCACGAAGATAAAAAAAGGGGTTAGGTTTTATAAGTTTAAGTTAAAAGGAGACGCCATCGGAATAACAATTGTGATATTTTTGGATTAAATGTTTTAATATCGGTTGAGTTTTATTACCTAGTTAAAATGAAAAAAAAAAAAACCCACTTGTCTTTTTATTTTGATAAACCCGGTAAAATGTGTAAAGGTATGTTTGAATAACAGGTACAGCGAAGCTATGTTATTTCAACATTAGCATATCTACGCTTTCGGTGAATGGCTAATTTTAGTAATAAAATTAGAAGGTACAGTAGGATTATAATAAAAATATTATAATCTTGCTAAATGTAGTGAAATTACGCATGAATAGGAAAGGTAGGGAGTCGGTATTAGTTTTATAAGGTTGCGGTTAGTTTTAAGTTTGCAATGATGCATGCTGCTTCAATTATTTATTTCTCTTATATAGGTTGTGGTGAAAGTAGGTCATCTTTGGTGCGTTAAATATTAGCGCTCATTTATTTTCAATTTTCGGATCTGATTTTAGAACGAAGTCACGGTCTGTCATTGGAAGTAAATATTATTTTCTTTTGCAAGATGAGGGTTTTGGTTATAAACTAAAGTGAGAATTGTGTTTAAATACTTGAAAATAGATCTACGTAATCTCTTGTGTTGACTACAATTAATATCCTGGCTGAAGATAAGGATTTGTTGACCTTTCCAGGATTGGAATACCACAAAAGGCTGTTTGAGAGTGATGTGAAAAGTGGTTTTGAGTGAGTTGCTTTGATATTTTGGGGGTAAATTAAGGGAAAGTGTGGTCTTGAAGGAGAGTCAACAAATACTGGATATCTGAGTCAGCTGTTGGCACACGCTGTCCTACTTCATGAATACAAAAATAGTACGAACCAACAATTTGTTCTTTTGAGTCTTCCATTACGTTGGTTTGAGCTAATTACTCTACCAGAAGCTAGGAACTGGATTTATACACTGTACATACGCCTTGGTAAGATTCTATTGTCACTTGGGGGAAGCTCTATTTGGGGAACTTGGCTGATTGTCGCGGGAAACGCTTGTGTTATATCACAGACAGTTTGGAGAGGTAAACTAGATTGACAATTTACTAATGCGCGTATGCCAGTAGAGTTTCCTGGTGCGTGGGGAATTGGAAGCTAGTGGTCCACTCAATGTATACGCCTATGCGCGAAACGTAGCAGTGGCTTCGACTCACAACCGAAATGCCCGTTCGAACTCCTCTGTGATGGCAGGAGCTGGTCCTGTGCTAATCTGGTTTTGTTTATGGTTGAGCGTATCAATCAAGGGACAATAAATGACATGCCTGGTTTAAATACACACCACACTTAGGGGAGAATGTGCCAACAGGAAATTTTAATAGTTATTAGCTATTTTGAAAATTTCAAAAAGACAATTCTCTGAATTCTATTTTTAAAAATTTTCAGGGGGTTGGATTGTAACGATCCATATGTATAAATAAATATCTATAGGTAATACAGTAAGTCTTGATAGACTAATCGGAATCTGTCTATTGGGAAAAACATAACTAGTTTTGTTCGGTCGGGTGACGATTAACCTCGAGTCGAGTGAATAGACAGTTATTGAAACAAATTAGCTCAGGGATTATTTCCGAGAAGCCAGACTGCCGCCTGTCGGTCGTCATTCGAACCACGCGGTGCGCACGTTATAACAGATTGCCTTAGGTAATAAATGGCGCGAAAACCGAGGCTAAAGGGATAGAGGCGCCGCCCTGTCTGCGTCCGGACAGCGGCCGGCGCTCGCGCAGTTCGACCACGAGGTCGGATGTATGTGTGCGGCGGCCCGCGCGCTGCCGAGGCTGCGTCTGTGTGAAAGCTTTTAAAACCACGGACACGCGGACGCAGCGGCACTGGACTCCATCGGATTCGCTATACGGACTGTCGAATCGACTTGCGCCCGGAGTCGCCTCAACTTTTTTGCTATCTACCCTCACTATTTTTTAATAGTGCGGGTAGTCGCGCCCGTGCGTTCTTGCGCGGAGGGGATCGCCACTTAAGTCGCAGCTGAGGGGCCGGGACTGCCTGGACATCCGGAACCCTGAGTTTTCCTCAAAAGTCTACTCAGGGCGAAGGTTGATCGGGCATGTAACGCCCCTCTAGACTCGCGCATCCGTATCCCCGCCCGCTGCCCGCGAATCGCTGACACTAGCACATGGGCCCGCCCGTGTGCTACAAGCCGCAACCGCGCCGCCGCAGAGCATCACGCCGCATCCCTGCTAGCGAGATGGCCTCGAGTTCCGACTCGGGGTCACCGCTCGCGTCCCGGTCGTCATCGCCGCATGACGACACCCAACAAGAAGCCCCGACGGAGGACCACGCCTCCATGGAGAGCGCGAGCACCCGCTTACCGCAGCCCCTCTCGCCCAGGTCGACGTTGGACGTCGACACCGTGGTCGTCGCACGCATGTGCCGATCACGGATCGGGTCGGAGGAGCTCCTGAGGGCGATGGCGGCGCACTTAATGGAGCGCGAGCGCCATCTACTGGAGAACCCCACCGAGCAGCCACCATTCGCCGAAGACAGCTTCGCCGCCGCTTGCCTCCACGCGGCGTGTTCGGAGCTGCAGCACATCCCGCTGGACCTGGAAGTCTGCACCGCCGTCGTCAAAGACACGGTGCCGGACTTCCAGCTGAAGCCCGCCAGACGCCTCCGAAGCCCCGGAGAGGAAGACTCGCCAGAGCAGCAAGCGAAGCGCCGCTGCGGCGAGTACGGAGACCCCCTGCCGCCGTGGTCGCACCGCGACCCTCGAGTGCAGTCCCGTCAGCCGCCGCCCGCACCGGCCCCGAGGCGCACCGCGCCCCCCTCCACCGCCGCGCCCCCTGCGCGGCCCACATATGCGGACCGAGCAAAGGTGCCACCCTCAGCCGCCGCCGACGCGCCGTCCCGCGCCGCCGCGCCGCCCAGCGCCGCCGCGCCACCCCGCGTCCCCGCACCGCCCTGTGCCGCCACCGCCACCACCGCTCCGCCGCGCGCCGCCCCGCCGCCGCGCGCCGCCCCGCCGCCGCGCGCCGCCCCGCCGCCGCGTGTCGCTGCGCCCCCGCGCACCGCCGCACCACCCCGCGACGCCGCGCCCCCGCGCGCCGCCGCCGCTGCCCCCGCTGCCACCGTCGGCCAGCCTAAGAAGGACCGCTACCCTCCCTTGGTAGTGGAGTCCCTTCCGAACTGGCCGACCCACTTCAAGAGGCTTGCCCAGGAGCTCGGGCGAGCTCCCAGCGCCCGCCCCTATGGCAAGGGGTTCCGTTTCATCCCCGACAACGGTGACGAGTACCGCACGGTGCAGCGGTACCTGTCCTCACTGCCGGGGATACAGTGGTTCTCATACTCGCTGCCGGCCGAGAGGCCTCTCAAGGTGGCCATCCGTGGCCTCCCCTCCACCACCGAGCCCGCCGAGATCGTCGACGCCTTAGCCGAGCACGGCTTCGAGGCGGAACACGTCAAGGCCATCCGGGCGCGTGCAGGACGCCCCGGATGTATCTTCTACGTGCAGATCCGGCGGACCACCAACCTGACGGCCATCTACACCATCACGGAGCTCCTCTTCATGCCGGGCATCACCATCGAGGCCTGGCGTGGAAAGCGGGGGCCCGCGCAGTGCCACCGGTGCCAAGGGTTCAGGCACTCCTCCCACGGCTGCCACCTCCCGCAAGCCTGCGTCCGCTGCGGCGATCCTCACGCCGCGAAGGACTGCCCACGGCCGAGGGAGGACCCAGCGACCTGCGCCAACTGCGCGGGCCCGCATCCCGCCAATCACGTCTCGTGCCCGGCGTTCCGCAGGGAGCTCCGGAACAGGAAGGCCGGCACAGTCGCCCGGACCACCGCCTCTCGCCCTGCAGCACCCGCCGCCACTGCGGAGCGCGCCACACCGGCAGCGCCCGCCGTGTTGAGCGGCTCGGCCGCTGCACCCGCACCGAAGCCCAGAAAACGACGAACCCGCCGGAGGAAGAAGAGGCACCTTGCCCCTGCTTCCGCCGTCCCCACTGCTGCCAGTACCACCGAGATGCCCTCCAGACGCGACCTCCTGCACGCCCTGGAAGTAATTCAGCAGCTGCTCGCCCCAGCCGGGGCTAGAGAGGCCGCCAAGGGCCCTGCGCCCCCCCCAAGGACCCATCCATCGTAATGGACGGCGGAAGCAGCCACGTCAAGGAGGCTATGCCTCGGGGACGTCTCCCCGTCGCCCCCTTCGGGGGCAACGAGAAGAAAATCCACGGCAGCGGCACTCAGTCGAACAGACCACCAGAGGAGGAGGACGTATCCGAAGAACAGCCGCCGCACGCCCCGGGCAAGTGTCACGCCAAGTACTTATTAGTCGCGAATTAATTTAGGAATCTCACTTTATATTGTGAGTTTAGAATAGAATTTAGTGTGGCCGAAATCCTAGTTATTTGCCTTCGAAAGTTCAGGCTCCTACCTGGGATCAAGCCATAGTTTAGTGCAGTTAGGAAGTGAGGTACAGTGGGCAATCGAGCTGGGATCTAGGAATTGAAACAAGATGCCAGGTCGGTTGCTAGCTGAAGGTATCATCAGGTGACCAGGTTGGTAGTTCATGTTTTCAGGAAGGCTAGTTGATTTAATTCACGTGGATACGCAACCGTGACATCGAAACGTGGGTTTTTCAGCGCAATTGCCGAAAGCAAGCTGACAGGAGGGCTTGCCTGGCTAGCGACCCAAGTTTGGTTATGGCCGGAACATCCTGACTGTACCATCTTACGACCTACCGTCATGAGGACCACAGGTTGGACATGCGTTAGCGCACTCATGTACGGAGCCACCGTATTTGGGACAGGCCTTACCTATCCAAATCCCATCCAAACACACTGTTTAGGAGGTGCAGCGAAGCGGCAGACCTGGTCTGTCGTGGCAGCGGCATTTCTTATTCAGGGCAGGTACACTTTAGCCGTAGGGAACTAGGACACAAGTTAGCTTTAGGTACACACCACACCATGACACACTACACCTAATTTGGTTCTTCTCGAAGGCACGGTTGGTTTAGTACCCCGGGGGAAAGACGAATAAAGCCGCCACGAGTTGTAACTATTTGTTGAGACATGGACATCAAATAGAATTTAGCTCTCGAAATACTTAGCTATCTCGCTAGGATAGGGAAAACTAGGGCTGAGTTAGGGGGGGGGGGAAGCGATCTGTAGGAAATCTAGTTAATAAATCTAATACTAGGGAGTAGCGAATTAGGTTTTGGAATGACGTTATTAGGAAGAAAAACGAGTCATATTAGTGAATAAATAGTAGGTAGGTCTAAGCGGTGCCCACGTTTTACTTTATCGAACTGCCGTCACTGCAGGTGACACGCGGTATCACAAGCTTTAGGGTTTCGTGAGCACGAGGTCATTAATTTCATTCGGGCTAGTACAGTGCTGTAGGAAATCTAGTTAATAATCTATTACTAGGGAATAGTGAATTAAGGTTAGGAATATCGCTATTAGGAAGAAACGAATCATATTAGCGAATAAATAGTAGGTATGTCTAAGCGATGCCCACATTTTATTTAATTACAAACTGCAGTGACACGCGGAATTATAAGTTTTAAGGTTCCGTGAACACGTGGTCCATTCAGTTCACTAACTTCATTCGGGGTAGTACGGTGCTATGCTATCGAAGGGAAGGTTTATTTTATCGAACTGCCTTCATTGCAAGTGCCACGCGGCATCATAAGTTTTAGGGTTCCGTGAACACGTGGTCCGCTCAGTTCACTAATCTCATTCGAGATAGTACGGCGCTATGCTGTCGCGGGAAGGCCTATGTCATACTTGAGATGGCTGTTTACCAAGCTCCATGCAATATGGGCTAGATATGTAGTTCAGTGGTTCATAGATATGAACAACTCCTAATTTTACCAAATTTTAGCTAAATCTGTCCACACTTTTATGGGATAAATGTAATGGACTAACAAACAAACTATAGGCGTTCGAGCCTCGCCTATTTTGATACTAAAGTAATTTTAGATAGGTAGGTCCTATCTGTAGCTTGTCACAAGCATGCCTCGGCAGAATTTCACCCAAATCGGACCGAGCGTTTAGGAAACTATTGGGCAAGCAAACGAATAGTTGGGCGTTCGCGCCTTACTACTAGTGATTATAACAAGACCGATTATGATGTAGGTAGACGACCCATCCTAATGGTAACCGTAGCTAGGGTCAGTTGATATGCGCTAGATTTAGAAACTAAATCTATTCTACGGTTTTCGGATATTATGGGCAGTGTTCACGGTGTCCGGGTCCTGTCGGCTCCTATTGCGTCCTGAACTAGCGCCTCGACCAAACACTTGGCTTACACGCCTTCTCGCTTTGACCTGATTGTGATGCCGCGACTATGATTCGCGTGGGTCTCACAGTGGGTTGCGACTGTGTTGGTTCGTTGTTCTTCACGTTCAGCCAAACTATTAAACTGACATTACTTTCGCCCTTTATCAAGGGTTTGCTACGTCTAAAGACAGAGCTTTAACACTATGTATTATTTTGGAGCCGGCGGCACGATGGATATCGTGTCCATTTCGCTTTAGTTATATAGACCGCAGGTCTTTATATCATTATATATAACTGTATGGCACAGTTCCAGGTCTAAGAACCATATTAGTAGATTAACTACTTATTTCACATTCCGTAGTGCTCTTCTCTCACAGGATGAGCGACATTCAAGTCGGAATATCTACTTTATTTTAGTACCTAGTGCTAGTATGTATTCGCAAACAATCGCTGTTCGAAGGTATTAATCCTGCCTGTCGAATAGGGATGGACAAGCTATGGCTGTAAAGACTCAGCTATAGCTCACACTATACACGTATAATAAGGCGCCTCACAATCGTTTTATATACACTAGATTTGGAATTCGGGTGGAACACGGCATAGTACACTTTACATTGTCGTGTAGCTTAATTAAATTACACTTGAAGCGTGGTGGACTCCGATCGTGTACCTTAGTGGCCTGCAGGAGACAGTAGCTAGCGGGGCTCAACGTAGGAGTAATTATCTGTTTAGAGCTAAAATCGCTCGTTCAATTACTTTGAATTAGATGTACATTGTTTTAATCACCAAAATAATGCAGTACTGACGTCAGTCAAGTATTACGTTATTCCGAGCACTGGGGGCTAGCTACCCTTCCCAATTTGGGGGGGCCCAAAATAGGGACCAATCACAGTAGGGAAATTAGGGTTCCGCGCGAAATACTTCAAAATTACGGGTTAGACTACATCGTTCGTCCAAACACAATATGATGGATTAATCTCTTAAAAATAACTTGTCATTCGCCTTCAAAAAGACTCTGAGTTACTGCGGTCACAATTTAGGGTTCTCTAGACGATCTGGCCAAACGTTTAATCGTATTTTAAAATGCAATAAAAATCAAGTATAGTTTACATACTTCTTATAAGTAGATAGTGGTAGGTTGTATGTTGTATGTACGTATGCGTATTATAGGTAGGTTTAGTTAGGTATATTTATATTTATATATATTTGTATGTATAGGCTGGTGGGGTGTTACAGCATAGGCCTTTCAATGCACAAACAGTATCACAAATCTATCAAATGTCATAATAATGATACTTAATTTCCCGGAAACCACTTTTGTCCAAAAAAAAAGAAATTACATAAAAAAATACACTTGGAGTATTTGACTCAATGAAAAATATAATTAATAACTATTGTTTACCAAATTGCCCTCCTACTCCAATAAAATTACCTAATCCGCTTCGTTTTCAATCAATCAAGTCTAAAATAAACTATGACGTCACCTGGCTATTTAAAACATTTTAGTACAAAGTTTCGTTTTTGACAGATTATAAAAATTAAGTCAAATGACTAGTTTACAAGTATAAACTAAAATCAAAATACTCTCTGAAAACGTTCAATACATATGGCTAGTCAAAAATAGCCTCTATCCTCATTCCACGCATTTCAAAATTGTTTTCCTTGATTTCGCTCAGGCGAGCAGTAGCCGGTGAAAAAAAAAACAGAAAAGTCACAGATGACCGCCAATCAGTGGAATGGCCGCGATCCATCACCGCGTCACCGCGTCACCGATGGGAGCTTGGATTGCCATGGAAACACCATGAAAGTTACGGTTTAGACGTATATGGTCCGATCTACAGAAAGTAATGAGATAATCCCATTTTAAATTTTTGTAAATTATAATTTTTTGGTGTGCAAATCTGTTACTTTGTAATTTTGATACATCGTTATGGTCATCTCAACTATCATAATATTTTTATATCGTATTTACGTTATAATAAAGTCACAAACAAAAGACAAAACTAGTGGTCACTCACAATTTCACCTGTAATTACCTTAAAAAAATAACAGCGCGAAAGAATTACTGAGAATACTGAGAAACAAAATTCTATTTCCTAAACTTATTTACAAATAGACCATACTGTTCTTGTAGGTTTATCTAAATCCGCTTAGCCATTTTAGTTTGTTTGTTATTCGATTGTGAAAAACAAAGATCCAAACTTTAGATTGTAACATAAATCGTAGGGCTTAAAACTAATAGAGGAATGACATTTTGAAATCGAGGCCAACTACGTCTGAAACAAAGTTTCATCTCTGTTGGAAAACGAAAGCAATTAAATAACTGTTGTATGGTGCAATCCATCATAGGCGGGATCGTCAGTCCTTCTCAATTGGGGTAAAGTTTTAATCGGAATTTCTTAACTGATGGATTTAGTTAGTATTAGTATATTTTTGTTTTAATCTAACTTTGGTTGGTACTTTGAGACAATTGGTAACAGGATTATTGAGGTAGGTAGGTCACTTGGACAGAGATTGATGTAAGGATTTCACATTTTCAACAACAGTTCTCATCTTTTGATAGAAATCTTGTACGTATCTATGCGTACTAGACTTCATACTACACGAAATAATCAACTACGTATGCATAGCTTAAGCATTCTGGATGCTATGTTTCTGGATTGAAGCTATCTCGGAGTTTCCCGTAGATCCATTAGATCCGTAGGAGAACCAAAGTAACCGACATAGCTCACAGAATCGCTAAACTTAAGTGGCAGTGGGAAGGGTACATAGCTTGTAGAACAGATGGTCGTTGGGGAAGTAAAGTTCTCGAGCGGCAAACGGCACCTAGGCCCTCAAGATAAGCAATGATAACCCCCCCTCCTCCTAGTGCTGAATATGCGGTAGCCACATTATCCACGGTGAACCGACGACCTGGAGAAAGTCACGGGAAGCCGCTGGATGCGGGCAGCGCAGGACCGGTCGTCGTGGACACGGTGGACCGACGACCTGGAGAAGGTCACGGGAAGCCGCTGGAAGCAGGCAGCGCAGAACTGGTCGTCGTGGACATCCTTGGGGGAGGCCTTTGTCCAGCGGTGGGCATCTTTTGGCTGATATGATGATGATGATGGATGATTTAATACATACTAAATTAGCAATATAAACCTGACAAGATATCCCATTATTCCGAATTAGTCCCAAACAAAATAAAGCTAGCCAATCGGCGTTGACGAATGTCCTCCAATGTATTTGTAACACAAAAAGAAGAAGCCACGAAAGAACCAGACAATTATTTAAACCCGCCTGAAGCGCCGCCCGCGCCGCCGCCGTAGGCAAAAAGACCGAACAAGATCAGACGCTGAAATAAATGGCTGCGGCAGGAGTTGCCGAAAAAGTCTTGAAAACAACACAATTTTATATACGATTAAGATATTTCAACAATACATTTAGACTGCAAAAGAAGTTAGTGATTAAAAAAAAAAAACTGGCCAAGAGGGAGTCGAACTCGCACAGTAAGATCATCGTCATCACATCAGCTCATTCATATGTAACCACCGAGGAGCTCGAGCCTACCCTGAATTAGGGCGATCGGGCCTTAATCGACCACGCGGGCCCAGTGCGCAAATATGCAAGTTTTACTACCCATTTTTTTTTGGACAGCAAAATCTGTACCCTGGGATTTAAAAAAAAATCTGGGTCTCATTTTTTAGCTCGTAAATCAAGTAAAGTTCTTTTCCGTGAGAAAGCCATTGTAATTCTGTATAAAACAGGAGTTACTGATGATTTTCTCTCATTTCCTGATATATGCCTTATACAGAAGAGAGTTCAGCAGTCACGACTTGATGCAAATGATAACTTTGACGATTTCTTGAAGGACCGAACATTGTAAGAAAAACTTTTTCCGCGGCACACCAACCAATGATTACGGTACACCAGTGTGGTGCGGAACACAGTTTGCGGAACACTGCCTTAAGCTACACTGCTTAGCTAGCCTGAGGCGAAGTAACAGGAGCACCTCCAGTGGATGCACAGCCAGCTGATGTTCAGTGCGACGGAGAGAGGAAGCGTCGGACTATCCAGGCATTATACACACATATAAATACACACTGTGAAAGTTGCATGCCTACCAGCTCGTATTATGGTTTATGAAACACTGCCTGCTGACAGACAGACGAACAGACGGGAAGCAGATTCTTGGTGAAAGGGACCCGAGTCCCGGTGAAGGAGCCTTGAAAATGATTATTTAAGTTTTAAAACATTTTTGTTGTAGAACAATGTTGGGAAAAACAAGCAGCTATTATGACGATGAATATTACAGCGATGAAAATTAATGATATTTTTACAAGCTTTTCTTTTTAGTTTGTTTAGGTCAAATCTTGCAAACGGTTCTAGAGCGACTTCTAGAAGTCCAAGTTGGCTTAAATTCTGTATGAAGCCGTTTTCGGAGTGATAATAGATCCTTTTGTTATTTTGAATTTGATCTAATGTTGAACTTTAGAGGTCGATATACTAGTAAGGTACCAGGAACGTCTTTTGTTTTTAATATAATTATAGGAAATACTGTGCTTTCAAGTTTTGAGGCTATTCGACTTTTTTTACTGAAGAGTCGTCATCATTATCATATCAGCCGAAGGACGTCCACTGCTGGACATAGGCCTCCCCCAAGGATCTCCACGACGACCAGTTCAGAGTAAAGAGACGAAGAGACTTAAGAATATGCTGTCTTTTTTACACTGATCCCATATTTAGTTAATTTCTTACAAAAAAAAATATTTATTTTGCGAAACTAGCCTAAAAATCCTAGAATAAAGTATGTGAGGTACTTATCTAAGTACCTAATTGTAACTATGCAATAGATTAGTTGGGTGCGTTTTGGATTAGCCAACATTAGCCTCGATTTACGTTAATTAGGAATCCGGCTGATAAGAGCCTGCATTTGGCGGCTAACGGCTGCATCGCAATGCGGTGCTATAAACATTGCTGCGCCGGACTGTACACAGGGCGATTGGAAAATAAATATTTATTATGAATTTTAAGTTAGTAATATTTATATATGGTGAAGGTCGCGGGAAGCCGCTGGATGCGGGCAGCGCAGAACCGGTCGTCGTGGAGATCCTTGGGGGAGGCCTATGTCCAGCAGTAGACGTACTTCGGCTGACATGATGATATTTTTTATTGCAATATTAGTACTACATTACACAATATATTAAACATAGCTGTTAAAAAGACTTTACATTACAGGTGCGGGACGAAATGAAGCAATTTTATGGTCGATGTAGGCGAGGTCTATAATTAATACTAGACCTGGAATTACCATTTCCACTGAGGCTTGTGCTATTAGTGCTCTCAAAAAAATGCAAGGCAATAAAAAAATCTATTAAAAAATCACGTGTAATTTTCACAGCGATGTGGAAAAACAGTCAATTTTGAGTCACTTTTACATCATAGGTATAAACACTTATTAGATAATGTTAAAAATGTGCAGATCAAACAAAGACTTTTTTCACGTTATTTTGGCAAAGATGCGAAAGGGAATATAAAGATATAGAACAATATAAAGATATAGAAATTTCTTGTTTCAAAACCACAACGATCGATCTTTTGTATTTCCGAACTATTTTTCAAGCGACTTCCAAAAAAGAGGAGTTTCTCAATTCGTCTGTATGTTTTTTTTATGTATGTTACCTCATAACTTTGGACTGGGTGAACCGATTTTTATGATTCTTTTTTATTTGAAAGCTAGTGCTTTCCGTGTGGTCCCATATAAATTTTATGAAAATTGGTGTAGTACTTTATTAGAAAATTAACAAAAACCAAAAATAATAATGCAAAAATGTACTAAGTTGTTGCGATGGAAGTCGGTTTTTTAACGTGTTTAGCGTTTTCAAATATTAATACCAGAGAATCAAGACGTCAGAGACACTTTATTGCATTAACTAGTGGATGCCCGCAGCTTCGTCCACGCAGATCGCGATTTTTGCGGTTCCCGTAGGAATGTCCCAAAATCCTTTCTTAGCGGATGCCTACGTCATAACATCTACCTGCATGCCAAATTTCAGCCCGATCCGTCTAGTGGTTTGGGCTGTGCGGTGATAGATCACTAAGTCAGTCAGTCAGTCACCTTTAAGTTATATATATTTACATGTCATTTCTTGAAAAAAAAAACCAACACCATTTCTTTTAGCTTGGATGGACACATTTTTTTGTTCTAAAAAGAAAAAAAGTGTGCGTGTTAGTTCCGACGTGCGACAGAACTTTAAACCTTTTTTTTGGGCTTCCACAGAACGCTCTATAATCTGCCGCGTACATACATGGAAACCGTTCCAGTATGCAGAAACCCAGACATGACTTCAGTCTTCTAAACACTGGTTTTTAGGCCGAAACTGCGACATGACCCAAGATTTGACAAAGCACTGATTTTTAGGCCGAAACTACGACGTGACTCAAGACTCGACATAAGCTGTTGTATACCACTTAGGGATTCCGCTACAAAACAAAGATCATCTACGTACATCATCTCCGTTATGATTGTATGCGACACTTTGGTGTTTGATTAAGGTCTGGCCAGATTGAAAACACCGCCACCGTCGTCGGAACGGAAGCGAACACGAATGCCTTCAGGTGAAGTTTGTAATGCCTGGTTGACTACAACTGTAAAGTATAGGGCGAAGAGGGTGGGCGCGAGCACACCACCTTGCTTCACGCCTCAACTGGCAGAGAAGAAATTTGATTGCATTCCCTTTACCGTGACGCAGCATTGCATGTCGTCATGCAGGAGTCGTATCATTCTTACAAACTTCTCCGTGCATCCCAGTTTCGCCAATACAACCCATACTATAAAGCTACTCAAGGGACACTGTCAAAAGCATGTACACCTATGAGTACCACGGTTATTTGTGACACACGACAAGATAACAGTATTATCATAAAATAGTTACCTAGTTTTTTTTATCGTCAGAATAACAATGTGGCGACATCTGCAGTACCCGCCTAACAACCACGTTGCCACAGCTCAAGACTGAACCATCGATCAAACTATATGGAGAGTTGCATCTTCACCTCGATAGATGGCACCATCATCGCAAGAAGGCTATTAACAAAGCATATACAACGAACTATCAACATTTTCCTTGCTCATAAGCATATATACAAGTACCAACCACACACGGTTGGTCCACGGCCGGACCCCAGGCACACCACCTCGCCTGGCGAAGATATCTCCCTTTGTCCTCCTCATGTAGGAGCACATCCGTACTTGATGACCACGACGCAGAACATCGACGCACCTTCAGCCAGCAAAACTAATTATAAATAATATTTTTGGCGGAGTTTATGGTGGACGCATTCGTAGTCTCGTATTTATTGTTTTAAAAATGATCACTCTTAGTTATACTTATAGGTTGAAATGTTCGTATGAAATCTACGCCCTGTTTGTAGAAGGTAGGTAGTTTAAAACAGCTGGTCTAATGGGAGTGTTCCTTTAGTCTAAAATCTGCATTAATATGCATTTTTGCATATTCCAGTCCTAAGCCGCCTCAAAGCCTCTGTTGTTATAGTAGACGGTTTTAAATTTAAATCACCCCATTAGAATAGGTGCTGTTTACTTAGAGTTTGCGAAACCTTTTAAGCCCTTGGCATCATCTCATCTGATGGTAAGTGACGATGACCCCGAAGATGGAACCGTGCTAGCAAAGATTCCCCAGTCTTCATGGGGAATTGGCTATCTTATTTTCATGCCAGAACAGGTAAACAAATAAAAGGTAAGACACCTTGATGTTCGGCGGCAAAACTACGTTGAGATGATGGTAGCTAGCTAGGCACACAAAGTATACTACGCGGGCGTAGATAGTTGTGAAGAGTTAAAGCCAGAGTATACTTTACAGGGTATTAAAAATATAAATTAGTCCCCACTAAAAGTAATCATTTCTCTTAAAAAGGTGCCTTGATGGACTTTTTCATCGTTTTTTTGTCGTAAACTATTTGTATTTTTGTACTTTTGTACCTTGTTATGAAAGTTTTTATCCATTTCATTTACTCTCACACTAGTAACAACCTTTAAAAAACACAATGATTCAATCAAATGCGTTTTTCATACAAATTTCGAAAATAAATTTTCAACTCGAAATCTAATATACTTTGCACTGGAACAAATAGGTTTAAAAACAATCTAACTACGTATCTTTATCAATTCAATCAATACCTACATATAGTCGTAGTTCGCCATAAGGAACATCCTGTATTACAATGAATCGAACAAAAAAATTATCATAAATTGAAATCGTTGGCCAAATTTTAATAGTTGAGTGGGAGAAAAGTGACATAGACTGCCAATCAGTATAGCCCGATATAGAATACTAATTTCCACGCTTTATGATATTTGCACAAAGATAATTGAGGGGATGAGAAGGGATAAAGATTACAATTACTTACCATAGCCCGGTATATAGGTAGTTCCCGAGGGATCTGGTGAAAAAGGCAAACCCTCAAAGGCACTCATAAAAACGATGTTCACGCGGGCGAAGCCGCGGGCAAAGCTAGTCTATTCATAAAGCTGAATATTTTCCCCATGGAACATATACAATTCAAACAAAAAGATTTAGCCTCGCACTAATAAATTAGCTCCAGATTGAGTGGATTAGTTTACATTTGACCCACGCTTTTTTTCTCTGTAGGCACTTTTTTGCGTCGATGGCGCAACGGCTAGGGCCGCTACCTCTTGTCCGGGAGATCGTGGTTCGAATCCTGTCATATAATAAGTTTTCGAATTTCGATTTTATATTTACGACTATCCGACGCTCTTACGGTAAAGGAAAACATCGTGAGGAAACATGCATACGCCTGCGAAAATCTTCAAGGTTGAGTGTGAAGTCGATCAACTGGGCCCGCGTGGTCGATTATGATCCGATTGCCCTCATTCAGGGTAGGCTCGAGCCCCTCGGTGGGGATGTATGAGCTGATATGATGTTACATGTATCTATAGACATACATAATTTTTTAAGCGTTAAAAAGAATAATATACCTACCTTTAATGAGCAAAAAAATTAAGAAAAAAATCAATAGTAATATGTAATAATATATCGACTTCTGGTGTCAATAATTGGGACCTAAACTGAGCACAGTGCAGTATGTATGCCTGTTTTTTCGGCTCACCTGAGCAACGTAGGATCTATACTTACCTAACTGTGCAAAGCAGAAGGGGTAATGTTTATATGCATTCAGATTTTAATCTTTAATCAAATTGGTTATAGTTTCCTTAGCTATACTCTCTAGAGCGAATTTCAATATCTGTGGCTCCTGCATTTAAATATTTCTTAAAAAATTTAAAGGTTACGCCAGTATGAACGTTCATATTTTCGATAAAAAAACAAAAATGTTGTCCAATGATAACATTTGCTAATACTACATCGTAAGTACATTCCCAGATACATTTTCGTATTTTCCTCCAGTATACCCTAAACGCACGTCCCTCGACAAAACGAATTAGTTGAAAAGTAGGTCAAACAATTTCATATTTCTTTTTTTTGCATAATGTAGTCAGATTCGTCTTACGCGAGTTTCTTTGAAGTTTAAGTTGATTTGTGATTTTATATCGTCACATTTATTTCATTGTTCAATTCGTTTCTTTTTATACGTTTTCCATTAAGTAGATATACCAACTTTTCTATGTGTTACGTTATTACAAAAAACTTTTTTATATTGATACTTGCTTTTTCCCGCGGCTCCTCCCGCGTGGACATCGTTTTTATGACTGTCTTTAAGGGTGATTAGTAAATTATGTCGTTTCCCACCGTACTCAACCATCTCTGTGCAAAAAATCACAACAATCGAGTATTTTTTTAGTTTCCTCAGGAACTGCATCAGATTTTGCTATTTTCCCGGGATAAAAAGTAGCCTATGTCCTTCCCCGTGACACAGGCTACCTGCATGCCAAATTTCATAAAGTTTGGTCAAGGCATTGAAGCGTGAAAAGGTGACAAAAAACAAACACATTTTCACATTTATAATATTAGTAAGGATTTACGACACTAAACGCTGTTTTTTTTTTCTTTAAATCGACACGAGATGATGGTATAGGGAGTACGAAGGTGCCAAAAATCCTTCCTAATCCAGTTTTTCCAGGATAACAGAGAGGGGGCGTGTCCACCCGCTATCCGTGACAAATGGTCACCCGGTATGACGTCATCGACATTAATGGCCGTGCTATCGGGGCCAATCTCTTTGGTCCCATCTCCTTCCTCGGACGGCGGCAAATTGCCGGAGAAAAATGCTGGCCGTTATCGTCGAGCGTTTGTTGTCATGCCGATGTTTTGGAGAGTTTTAAGCAAGTTTATTTTTACCCACTGCAACGGACGGAACGGAGAAAGTATTGTAATAACATCACTAGTTTTTGCCCGCGGCTTCGCCCGCGTTGACATCGTTTTTAAGACTTTGAGGGTAAGTGGTGCGGAGCGGGAACGTGAGTTTTCTCCAGATCACTATCACAGATCGATCTATTCTAAATAGCAGTCTATACCACTTCCCCCCCTGCGGACGTGCGCGAGCGTGGAAATTAGTTTTACCTAGATCCCTCGGGAACTATGTCAGGATATGCTAACTAGAGAAGTCATTTTTCACCCCCTAAACCACTTCTGTGCAAAAATATCACAACAATCCTATATGTTAAAGAAATTAACTAAAAAAGAGGTTTTTTTTTTCAGTTCCCTCAGGAGCTGCATCACACTATGCTATTTTCACGGGATAAAAGTAGCATATGACCTTTCCAGTGACACAAACTACCTGCATGCCAAATTTCATCAAGATTGGTCAAGGTGTTGAAGCGTGAAAGGTAACAAACAAACAAGATCACATTTAAAATATTATTAATCCTTATCACCTTATCACATTTATAATATTATTAGTAAGGAATTAGTGAGGAAAGTAAGGACTAGCTGTTGCCCGCGACTTCGTTTGCGTTAAAAAGTAGCCTATATGTAATCCAGGTTCTAATCTGTTTAACAAATTTCATCTAAATACGTCAAGCCTGCGAGAAGAGGTAACAAAGACACACACACATATGATATTCAGATAAATATTCATTTTTTGGGGTGGAACGGCCAAGGAGTGGAATTCCCTGCCGGCGTCTGTATTCCCCGATTCGTATAATTTAGGAGGCATCTTCAAGACTGAATAGGTACTATTTGAGCTCGCATGTTAAATCCTCGGCTGCATCGGCACTTACCATTGGAGGTGCAGCCAAACGTACTCAAATTTTTAATAAAAAAAAAGGTCTTGTAGATTCTACAGTTTTATTTTTCAGCTTAAATGCTCATTTTTGATAAATAAGTATTTCTTATTTGCCTTATAACGACGATAGTCAGTTTTAACTGAAATGATAATTTAAGAGAGAGAACTTCTTACATCTATGATAACGAGGGTCTGATAATGGTCAGAGCTAGCGTGATTTTAAAATAACTTATTATCTAGACACGGCATTCTAGCAGGGACTGCAGGAATGAATGAATCGAAGTCCAATATCCAAATCTCGCCACTTAAGACAATTTCATAACTCAACTCTACCATTTTTACTTGAATCCAGCTAAGAAGCAATATCCAAATTTTTAAACTCTTTTAGGTTATTCCATATTTAAAAGTGGGTCATAAGCCCTTTTCCCACGACTTGAGCCCGATAAGCTTTCGCAATTTCTTTTGCAGCTTCCCTGATCCCGAATTCCCGAACCTATTTCTTTCGTATATGTATACATATACTTATATGCATGTATGTATAAGTGAAAAACGAATTAGTCGATGGTACGGCAAATACAATGTAAAGATACTTTTGATTGCAGGTTCTTCCTGGAATATTATATCACTAATTTTTCTTCGTGGAATATTATATCACTAATTTTCTGGGTTTCGTACACTTAAAGCACACCCCGGACACTCCATACAAACGAGCGAGAAATGATATACATATATATAACTGACGTATCTATAGGCAAGAATGCAGGTAGGGTTGAATCACACCGGCGGTATTGGTCACGAATGTTTGTTAGTTATTTACTGCATGCATACTGCAAGATATATATACTGTGCTGCAAGCAACAATCAACAGTCATCTTACATGATTAAGTAACTTACATGGATAACATTGTTCATTTGTTCTTCAAACACAGGAGCTTTTGTCCGTGAAACAATCTCATTTAGCAACCTACAATAATAGTCAATCTCAATCTATAATTCCGAGATCACATCACAATATTACACCACTAGTTATTTCTATACAACTCATACTTTCACACCATCTAATCAAATTATTACAAACAATAAATAAAACGAACAAAATATCTCACAAGCCACAATAACAAACTGATATCTGACATATGAAAAACATAAAGGAACTACATTTCTAAAAAAAAAAGATACAGCTAGTATGAAGGTTCATAGGAACTGATTGTTCTTAGATTTGGTCGTATAATATTGGTGGTCAGCCAATCATGATACGAGGCATCTCAGCGCCGCGGCCGCCTATTGGCGTCGAGCGGTGAGCGGCGCGCAAAGTAAATATAAGTGACGTTAATCGCGCATGCGTAGTTCGTCCTTTACGTTCGGTAACTAGTTGCTTTTTATTCCGGTGTACGAAATCACAGCGGCGCGCAAAGTGAATATAAGTGACGTTTATCGCGCTTGCGTAGCTCGTCCTTTACGTTTGGTACCCAATCTACATCCAATCTGAGTGACGGGGGGGTGAGGTCGAATTTAGAGAGCGGCAGGGAGTGTCCATACTGTACGTTAGTACTAATATATATACTGTGCTTAAAGGGTTATTACTAAGCATGTCTGTCTGTCTGTCAGCGGGCTGTATTTCATGAACCGTATTAAGAAGACAATTGAAATTTTTACAGAGTTAGTACTTCTATTGTCGTTATAACAACAAATATTAAACAATGTAAGTGGTCTCACATACAAGAAACATGTTTTTTGATTTTGCTCTATCGTAACAACGGTAACACATGCAAGCGTAAAACTTGAGGTTATAGTACCTATCTTAAAGTACATCATTAAATAATAAAAACTTGACAAGTGTAAGTCGTACTCGTGCTAAGGATTCTGAACTAATTAAAAAAAAAACATCATTTTTCTGTCGTTCGCGTTGATGTCTTTGAAATGTGAAAAGGCATCATTCGTATAGTTGTATGGAGGGATGTTAGCCGGTTTTTGTTATATTTTTACTAATTTCACATACTTAACACAAAAAAAAGATTCATACGAATTGAGAACCTCCTCCTTTTTGAAATCGGATAATAAAACTACCTTTATAAGTCGTCAGCGACATCATCTTAAGAGCTTATTCACAAAATAGTTTCCCATACAAACTTAAAATGACACTGCTTGAAAATGGATGGGCCGATTCCAATGAAACGCATCAGACTCGACGCTAGCCACGCGTGGCGAGGTTGCTCACCCGAGGTTGCCTCTAGTCTGTACGCACCTTAATATCCACTCTACATTCATAGGCCCTTTTAAGACCTTATCGTGTTATTCCCAGGCGTCCCTTGTTTAAATTTTAAATGACACCTCTAATCTGAAATTAGGTTCCACTCACGTCAGGCCCATGTAAACAGTGTGCAATGTACCCACGCCACGAGGCTGAGGCCCAGAATATAGAGTGAGGGTTTGTCTTACTCTGTGTTTATTTACTGACATTTTGGTTCATGTTAAATAGGTACATGAGCTCTTTATAAATGAAATGTGATTGCAAGTATAAGTCCTTTCATCATATCAGCTCATATACGTTGGAGCCTACCCTGAATTAGGGCAATCGGGCCTTAGAAAACCACGCGGGCCCAGTGCGGATTGGTCGATTTCACACACAACCTGCGAATTTCTTCGCAGGCGTGTGCAGGTTTCCTCACGATCTTTTCCTTTACCGTAAGAGTGTCGGATAAACGTACGTATGAAATCGAAATTCGAAAACACATTGGTACGTGGCAGGATTGGAACCGCGACCTCCCGGACAGGAGGCAGCGGCCCCAGCCGATACGCCACCGACGATAAGTACTTCACGTTTAATTAATCTTTTTTCGTGAAGTTTTAAAGGGTCTGTACCCAAAGGTAACGGGACCTTATCACTGAGCCAAAGTACATATTTAGTACTAACTTAACTGAGCCTACGCCGCGCCTCATCGTGCGTCCGTCTGTCCGAATAGGCAGTATAAATAAATAAATAATAAATAAATTAAGTTTAATTCGGACCACAAAAATCCATAATATGTGTTAGTAACAAGACTTAGCCTCTGTTAGTTAGTACTTAAAAAATACTTGGGAATAATTAAAATAAGTATAATTTTACCGCACCGGTGTCTATCCCCACCTAATACTTCAGGAGGGGAGAGTCAAACCGTGCGGCGATCGTCCTCAGGATGCCGTTGTGGCTGCCGCGCGACCGATGGATAAGTGAGGAGACTTTCTTAAGTATAATTGCGTGGAATCCATCGGTTCACACAGATCACAGATCACAGATAATGTGTCAGTATGACAAAAATAGCAAATAGTTAGAAACTTTAATAAATTATTAAAAATTAAAAACCCAACTACATAAAAACTTAACCCCTATTTTTGGCCAGTCGGGTAACAATGTATCCTATAGATGTGACTCACAAGAGACGAATCTAACGACACCTCGGACTCCAAAATTCATCAAGCAGTTCGGGCTACAGAGCGTGCCAAAGAAATAACTGACCTCTCTTTTTGGCTAGTCGGGTAAAACTGTTTCGTATATCACTCACGGGATCAAGACTAATCTAACGAAACCTCAAACTTCAAAATCCATCAAGCCGTAAAGGTTACACTCGAAAAACATAATAGTTTTTGCAATGTTCCTTAAATTGATAAACATTTAATAAAAAAAAAACAAAATTGCGAGCCAGAACCGTGTACAAAGGGTTCCGTACCATCATACTAGATGGCGCTAGTTTCTTCACCTTAAAAAAAACACGTTTTTTGTATGGAGACTTTCATTTTTTCTAATTTTTAGTATTTTTTGTTACAACGGCAACATAAATACATCATCTGTAAAAATTTCAACTTTCTACTCGTAGCCATCACCGTTTATGAAATACAGCCAGGGACCACTTGTGACAGACGGACAGACAGACAGAAAGACGGACGGACAGCGGAGTCTTAGTAATAGGGTCCCGTTTTACGCTTTGGGTGCGGAACCCTAAAAAGAATTATTGCATTTTGATTTCTAGTATCTGAGAAGAGCTTACCAATTGTGAGTAAAAAAAATTAAAAAAAATGGAAAAAATACATACTTACATACGTACAAACATCTACTTATGAAATTAGGCACACCTGTTTAGAAGCCCACTACTACATACAATATTAAATACATACATACATTAATGCCGAAATTTAATTATTATACATTACATACTTGTCGAAGGTATATTTTACCTACTTGGTAAAAAAACAGCCAAATGTAAGTGGTACTCGCGCTAATGATCCCGAAATAAATAAAAGCAAAAAAATTCTGTCGCTGTATTTTGACTGAAATGTAGGTATAGTTATCGTTGTAGTTATAGTTCTACAGTTATAGCTACGTTAACTCTATAGTACTCGTTTTTTTATTTTATTTTATTTATCGTTGATGTTTTAAGGACTTATCTAGAGGTGTGGTGGGACAGAAACCTCGGGACGCGAGTCCAACTCGCACTTGGCTAGTTTTGCGTACCTATTGTAAAAGTGTAAAAGGTGTTAATCTTCTTGGCGAGACCAAATATTATTTAAATTATTGTCAAAGTGTTTCTTAGCAGTACATACCTATATATTCTTTATTGCACACTCATATTTACATGAAAAACAATTAGAAAGGACATGTACAAAGGTGGACTTATCTTTATAAGAGATCTCTTCCAGCCAACCTTACCGGGTGTTATGAGAATTCAAAGGACGGGGGGCAAACCTATGTGTACCTAAAATTATACTAGATAAAATACTAATATAATAATATAATGTAAACTAACCTGATCTACTCAAATAAATAATACATACCGATAGTAAATAATTTAATAATATACATAATACATACCTTAAAATAGAATACTTACTATTCTTACTAAAATTAAATATATACAAATAAACTTACACGTATACCTACTCAGTATAAAAGTTTCCTTCATCTCATCATACATAGACAATTTCCTGCTTCGCTTGGGTTTAACCGGAGGCTTTAGAGGGTTCAAAATCGTTTGGGGTGATTTTCCTATTGCCCAAGACGGATCGGCTTTAACAGATGAATGAAATAAATGTTTAACGAGGCTGATTTCCTCGAACAGGGCGCCAGCCCCGCTCCTTCTGTCTTTGATCTCAGATACATATATACATAATCATAAGAGGACACGAGTAAAATACGAATGTGATCGGGGCGAGATGGGAATACGCGGGATGTCTTCAAAGCGTTTTCACAACGGATAATCTTGTATTCGAAATATGAAAGTTTGTTATGTCAAATAGAGAGTATAAGGTATACTCTTGGGTCCATGATGTTGCATCATGAAGGTCGTTAAGTATTTAGAGCACGGCTGTGCCGAACTAAAATCTACGTGGTGGTCACACGCCGACACTTCGTAAGGATACATCGAACGGCCAAAAGCGGGGACACTTTTGTGGAGCACATAGTCACACCCCGGACACTACATACAACGGACGAGAAATGACATTTCTAAAGAGAATCTAAAAACCGACATGAAAAAGAAATTCACTCAAAATTATGATATAATATTTTTATACGTAGAGAATCATAATTTTTTTTTGAGGTTGGCTCCACCTTACGCGGAGCTCGGTCTTCGACCTCGTACGGGACGCTCCAGGCTTCGCTATACGCGGAGCTCGGCCGACGGACTCGCATAGGGTGGCATGGCCGTGTTGCCTTAACCTTCGTGACTGAAAAAACGTAATGGCGGTAAAAGTAACGGTAACGCGTTACTGATCACCTCTCGATTTCACCCCTCATACATTTTTCATATCGGGCTCTGTATAAAAAAAAAATCTAAAGAAGTAAATTCCAAAAATTAAAAAAGTCTAATTAAGAGGATCCATATGGATCAGGCCTATGTCCAGCAGTGGACGTCCTTCGGCTGATATGATGATAAAAGGATCCATATACAAGAAACGTGTTTTTAATAGGTTCTTGTTTTTGTTCAATTGTGAAAACGGTAACAAACGTGTAACTGGATTCGACTAATCTTGAAGTAAAACAACGAATAATAAAAACTAGCCAAGTGTAAGTCGTACTCGCACTAAGGAGTCCGAACTGAATAGGAAACAAAATTTTTTCTGTCACTCGCGTTATGTCTTTTGTTTGTAATGAATAGGTACGATTACTATACGTACGTTTTGTGCGGTGGTACGGAACCTTGGTTGCGCAAAAACTGTATCTGTTTATTAGTTTAAACCACAGATGTATAAAGTTCCTCTCACACGGTGGACCGACGACCTGGTGAAGGTCGCGGGAAGCCTCTGAATGCGGGCAGTGCAGGACCGGTCGTCGTGAAAATCCTTGGGGGAGGCCTTGGTCCAACAGTGGACGTCTTTCGGCTGATATGATGACGATGTATAAAGTAATAGGTTAAAATAAACACTCAAAGTGAATTTCGTAATCATCACAAGCAATAAGTGTAAGCGACGAAGCGTTACACACAAATTGATTCAAATTAACAACATAAATTGAAAATCGATAGACATGATAATATCGTCTATCCCATTTAAAACAGACATCGCTGAACAGGGGAAATTGAACTTCATTTATAGGAAATAGAGGCGATGATCTTTATTACCAACGAAGAGATAACGAAGTTATTTTTTTGTCTCTGGTGAGATAGGCTTTGAAACAAAGAAGGTAAAATTTTAATATCTACCTATTTAAAGAGTCAGTTTTTAAGTTGATAATTAACCACCCGACTGCCCAACATCTGTAACTTTACAATTTTATGTGAGGGCAATGTTTTTTTATGTAGATACTTACGAGTCCTATTGTATTTCTGTTTCTTTGTCTAAGACTGTAGCCTAGCCTCCCTTTGAAGTGCGAAGTGTCTTGATCCCATTAGTTACATTGAATATTTTTTGTAGTGGGGTTATTTAATTTAAAGTATATGTTAGGTTTCTTTACTGGATGCTATTAGTGATTGTATGCTGTAGACGTTTGTCTAGACTCTAGATAGTCAAAGCACCATTTTTTTTCATTAAATCCAGAAAAAAATTAATAAGTGATACATCAAAGGGTAGTTGTACGGTTACGTGATAACACGAACACTACTGCACATCGCATGGATGAAAGCAAAGCAGCATTCTATTAAATCCCCCACCCGGCACGCAATATCGAGAGGTTTACTGGAGTTTTTACTGTAGGTCGCGTTTATTATAAACTTTATGAAGGCATAAAGCATATAATAATGGCGTATTTTTATAACCCGATGCCGTAAAACACCTTTTATGATTGCGATAACATCTTTACGGTACTGCTTGGCACGGGTATTGCATTAGTGGGACCTCCACTTCTGTGGTTTCCATCGAATCCCAAAAAGTTTAAAACCACTTCGTTTACAACCCATTCGATAGGGCTCATGCCACTTCTTGCTGTTCGAACACTGTATGTGAATTACTTGAAATTTTTCGGTTCCAAATCTCTCTCTTTTCTTAGAAATTTTCCCGTCTGATAACAGGGTCATTCTTTCTTCACTTTGCCTTATCGTCCTCAGTTAGGTCGCAGTTTAGGTCTTCCTCTTCGCCTTTGACCGGGTAGGTTTTGGTTGAGTGTAACATTACCGGTGTACCGGTCTCCTTGTCACGTGTCAAAACCATCGCAGCCGGTTTTCAACCGACTTCAAAAAGGAGGAGGTTCTCAATTCGACTGTATGGTTTTTTTTGTATGTTTGTTACGCGATATCTCCGCCGATTGTGAACCGATTTTCAAAATTATTTTTTTAATTGAAAGAGTATACTCCCGAGGGGGTCACATTGTCACCAAGTCAGGATCTGATGCTGGGATCCCAGGGAAATCGAGAACAACCCTAAAATTTTATAGGCACATATTACGTGTTTCATGTATTTCCTAAAACTATTCAAGTTTTGGCGCCTGGTAGTCATCATCTCATCATCATCAGATGAGCTGATGAAGGAAGGTGCAAATCCTTAACGGTTAGGAGTTAGAGGATAATTTCTTTAAAAATTTTACGTAGACCGATAGTTGTATTCTTTCAGGTTATTCAAATGAGCTGATGATGGAAGATTTAACTCCTTAACTTTCATGCTGTTGAGATGATGATGGAAGCCACAGGAATCTGTATCTGTTAATGAAACACATGCATTATGAATTATGATTTGATGGTTCCTATTGGCGAGATGGGTGATTGGGTATAACAATGTTAGATAGATAGCATTATCACTAAAAATTAATAAAATAAAAATAAAAGTTTAAAAAACTTATAAACTGACTTCAAAATGAATTTCACTCAAAAGTATGAAATAATATTGTTATACTTATATACACGACATTAACCAACAATAACGAAATCAAAGGTGGGTAGGAATTAAATTAGGGGCCTAAATTTATTTTTGAGGTCGGTATCAGCATACAGCTACTTAGGTATCAAATGTTTTAGATTCAATGGCATTGCTGACACCGACCTCAAAAAAAATTTAGGCCCCTAATTTAATTCCTACCCACCTTTGATTTCGTTATTGTTGGTTAATGTCGTGTATCTAAGTATAACAATATTATTTCATACTTTTGAGTGAAATTCATTTTGAAGTCGGTTTTTAAGTTTTTTAAACTTTTATTTTTCTTGTAGCTTGTCGGCGACGTCGTGCACGCCGAGGCTAAGTACCGCGCACGTACTCGTTGCGGATCTTGTCGAGCCTCGTCACTCCGCACATCCACCGCAGCATCTTCATCTCGGCAACATGGATGTTTTGAATATTTTGGTTAAGCCATACTCCAAGGCCACTTTCGAATTGTTGAAGGTTGTAGCGCTAGTAGCGAACCCAACTGTCAGAAGTTTTCAAGCTGCCTATGAGGCCTCTGTGAAGGTGGTTTACGACTGCTCGCTTTGTACCCGCTGTTTGTACCTGCCGTCAAGCAGTATTCCGGATGGGGCGAGATAGCCAGCGCGATTACTGGCATACAAGGCATTCTATTTTAGACCAAAAGAGACGAAAACCACTGATAGACAACTCCCATGGAGGTGTTACAGATATAGCCACTTTTCACCAGGTAGGCCATCAGCCTTGCCACCTTTTTACAAGCTTGCAACGTTCGAATGTTAGTCCGCTTGAAATCCTGCAATCGATTTTAGAGCGACTTCCAGAGGTCCGATTGAGCTGAAATTTGGTATTCGTAAGTAAGCTTTATTCCCGGTTGCGATAGATCCTTTTGGTATTTTGAAGTTGATCTGATGATGAACTATCTATACGAAGGTGGAATCAAGGTCCCAGGATCGTCTATTGTTTTTAATCAATTCGTAGGAAAGACTCTGTTTTTTTAAATTTTGATTCAAGCATTTACTTTATTATTTTCTCATTTGGCACACTGAACTTAAAAACTCTTTTGAAATAAAGGCTTAGACCAAAAAGTTTTTAGGTTTTTCAAATGAGCTTATTTCAATAAAAAAACTCATTATCATCCCTTGAGATCCCACAGCTAAGCTACTCCGCAAGGAAAACAGTGGATTCAAAAATAAAGAAGCAAATGCCAACAGCGGGTTATTTAGAATAACAATTACCAATTTAGTTGCTTTCAATTTTGCTTCACAGGAACCGGAATTTAATAACATCAAAGAGGAAATACCGTATAAAATAAACGTCAAGAAATGAAAAAGTCTCAAAGACGAGCATCAACTTTATAAAACGTAATTAAATAGAAAAGTCCAATAAAAGAGACAGTAGTCCAATAGAAAAGTAATTAAGGAACTACCATTCAAGTTCCCGGACCGCGGCGTCTGGTCTTAAGAAAAATGCATTAGAAGATGCATTAGATAAACTCTAACGAACAGACTCTGCAGTGGAGGAGATTGCAGAGTGATTGAGTTAACTGAAGCCTGGACTTAAGACAGTAAAAGACAATAGTCCGTAGAGTAATTCAAGAGTAACGCAAGCAAGCTGTGGTTGAAGTATTCAGTGTGAAAATTATTACAGGGTCTTAACAAAGATATGCACTTTTTTAACTGGAGCTTGTACTCATGAAACTGAACAATTTTCATTTGTTGTGTCAATTCGCATTTGTTTGTTTAATTAAAATTATTAAATTGCACGGAATACGCCAGAATAGGTATCACCGCGTAGGCGATATCGTCGTGCGGGTGGGTAGGTATTTGCGTGGCCTCAGCCGATCATACACGCGAGAGTTATATTCTGAGCAGTTTGATAATTGAGTAAAAATAATAATTGCGAATTGACCATGGGTTTCTTGGGGGAAGTTGTTCAGTTTCATGAGTAAAAGCTCCAGTTAAAAAAATTGCGTGCCTTTGTTAAGACCCTTTAAATAAAAATAACTTTGTATATGTCGGAGTGTCATTGAAAACGCGACCAATACCAGCTCGAGATAAGTTTACATAGTTACACTTTGTTTGGATCAAACGTCAGGTATTAGTACCTGGGTGAAACCGGTGGTGGCGTGACGATCGCTTGTACTCGTGAGACGATCGTTTGTGGTAGCAAAGATGATGTATTAACGGAAGGCTGTTTGTGCTGCCACACTGAGTTGAGAATTTATTAGATCTGTGGAGAAGCCACATTAGCTGGACGTCAGTCTCGGAGCAGACACTTTTTGACGGAGCGTCGAGCAGAACACAAGTAGTGGTGATCTGTGAGCAAAATGGACGTGTCACGCCATCGCTGTGATCACCGCGTTTGCATCCATTGTTATCCAAGGCATCCTGTACAATTTCGATTACCAAATGATCAAGACTATTGAAGAAGGACCTCTGTGATATAGCTGCATTGTTATTTCGACGCCCAATACCGAAATAGTTAAGGACGTGAACCACGAGGCCATCCATAACCTAACCCTCACCCTTCTAGATCAGAAGTTGGATTGTTCCCAGCGCTCGCAACAAGTGGACAACGACGGGAAAATGTGAAAAATGATAATGGAGCAGCGAAATAAAAACCAACTGGCAACAATTCTTTGTGCTACAGAAACAGAACATGTTGCGATTGATTGAGGTTATGCAAGCACCATCGACTACATTTGCTGCAATCACACTGCCAGAATTCAACCAGAATATACCTGAAGCTAATCCACGTTCACGGTGCTCGTTTGTCGACATCTCCCTTACGGAACGACAGTTGCAATGAGGTGCAATGCTTATTTCACTTAGCAAACCGTTGAAAGGCATATGCTCCTGTGCTTCCGGAATGACTCGGAGCCAGTTTAGAAACCTGTTCCTGATGCGCTGTTTGGAAATGGGCGACAGTATGGGCTGCGCTGGCAGCAGCGGAGATCCACGCAAGCGGCGCGTGCAGCTTCAGCGAAGTGCGTGATGTACGCGGAGCTATGAAAATCCGGTGAGTCGTACCCCTTTTGTTTTGATAGTTGTGGTACGAGTACTATTACCTAATCTGTGGTGGTACCGAGTGTTCTCTCGTTAAAGAAAGTTTCGTGTATAGACTTTCGGGAGTGTGTTCAATACTAACGCACTATTGACTTTTGTAGGCAACTCTTAAGTTTACTGTACAGAACAAATATTGAGTGAGGGTAGTATTGACGGGAATCATTCAGAATTTTTATTTTTTAGTTATGCCAGACGAGTACCTACGTGCCAACCTACGTACAACAATACGTGCCAACAATATTATGATCGGTTCAGATATTTTAAATCTAGGATTGACGGTATTCTTAAACGAGTCTGTCAATAACAAAACAGCTTGACTGTCGGTAAGGATGCGAATAGAGTAGTTAGTCCCTTACCCTTCTAGTAGTGATTGCATTAGCAGCTAAAATGATGCCTTGTGGAAAGTACTCTTTCACATGCTTTCGGATTTTTACTTGTGACACAACGTCGTGATTGAACGGAAGATTTAAAAAGAGGACTCATTGTAAATATGATGATTCATTTAGTTAACTAGTTTCGGTTATACAAACCTAAACCAAGATTGAAAGTATTGAAACCCCTTTAAGCTTTTATAATATTGAGACTGACATTTTTACATGGAGTAAAAAAAAAAAACCTTTATTAGCTTTCGTAGTATTGGGACTGATATTCTCATTGATCATAGGCCAAAGTTGTTGCCTATTTTTAATAGCTTTCGTGATGAATTTGTCGAGGGCATCCTTAATGCCCCGCTATCGTATAGACCCTATGAAGGTAGATTAATTTCGGGGACCCCAATAAAATATTTTGTTTACCAATTGTAAAAAAAAAAAGAATAATAACAGGGTAGTATGCGGAGTGCAGTGATGAACGTCTTACGGCTGATGTGATGATGATACAGGATTCATGGGCTGGAGGCTGCGAATGTCATAAGCCCCGAAGCTTTCCCTTTTTGACGGCCTTATCATGCTGGTAAAGAAAAAGGATAGCATAGAACGCAAGTGTTGATAACCGTGAAAAAAAAAATGATAACAACATGCCTGAACGGAAATTGCTTCCTCTGATAGCTTGGAACATCGATTGACTTCATAGGTGGTCACTATTTCACCACGTCAGGCATAGCTAGTGGTTACATCAGGTGCATTCTTTACCTATTAAATCGAAATGACTGATTTTGTAACCTCTGTTCAAATACGTCCACGTGTCATTCGATCTACGTAATGCCCCCTTGTATTTGAACTTACGTTCATAAACGCTTTAGGCGCGTGGCAACGGTCAGGTGAATCTTAGTACGTTTAAACGTTGGTACTCTTAGTTAAGTGTCCTTTAAAATATGCTCACTTCCTTCGAGTATAGTAATGAGATTTCAATGTTACAAGTCCTTCCATGATGATCATTTGGCAGCAACCAAACTGTTGGGTTAACCGAGTTACGAAGTACAGCCTCCTGGAGTTGCTTCTAGGTACGAGTAAAGTAGCCTAACCTCTAAATGTCATGTTTGTCGATTACACACACAGGCTGTAATTTTATCTAAGTGAAGCACGACAACATACTAGTGATAATACGGAGAGTAACGCATCCTATTACAAGAGTTGTTAATCAGCTTGCTGCTGATGTGATAATAGACATGGGCCTCCCCCATGTTGGAGCGGTGTCACCAATTGTAAAAAAAAAAAAAAAAAAAAAAAAAAACGCTACGCTTGGCGGGCTGTTTGGCGGTACAGTATGAGCGTGAAGGACGATGTTGCTTGTCCTCAAATTTTTAGTCCCTTAGTCACTTCTTGTGAAACCCTTGGGAAGAGATGGGGTGGTGTATTGCTCTGAGGCAGCGCCACTGGCTGATTTCTAGACAAAAGCTTAGTTTCACAAGTTACCTAACTTTGTGTTGTTACAAATGGAGAAGCGTTACCTACCACTTTAGATATCAAATACCGTCAGTAATTGAGGACAGACTACGTTAAATGCCCGATAGTGACAGTATTATTGACTTGGACAGAATTGATGATGGAGAGACTGAACCTCGACCATCTACTAGTGCAGATTAAGGACTTTTGTACTTGACCGTGATTTTAACGTTCACTAGTTTGTATTTTGAACCTTAGACGTAAACAATTTTTCGCAACTGGATGCCAATAGCCTCAGCCATTCGTAGACGTAGGCGTAAAACACCGAGTTGATTTTCTCGTTGCTGTGCGGCCACAACTGTGTGTGGCGTGCGTTTGGCTCGCAGGCGTATCACCGGGGAGGTGATGTTGGCAATGACCAGAAAGAGGTGATGTTTGAGATCGCCGCATGGAAGCGATAGTGTGGTTGGACACCGGAGGGAGGTGGTCCAAGAGTCGCCAGGTAGGGTGACTGTGTTTTTGGGCGGACACCTGAGAGGTTGTCTGAGAGTCGCCAGGTCGAGTGACTGTGTGTTTGGGCGGGCACCGGATGGAGGTGTCTGAGAGTCGCCAGGTTGGGTGACTGTTGTTTGTTTGGGCACCGGATGGAGGTGGCCCAGAGTTGCCAAGATGGGTGACTGTTGTGGTGATACAAAATAAGGAGCGTAACCAAACCAAGTTAGATCCCAAATACCGAGGGCCGTTCAGGGTCGTAGAGGTCTTAGAAGGTGACAGATACAAATTACAAGCTTTGAATTTGAGACGAAGTTACAAGTATGCCCATGACCGTTTACGTAGTATGTCCGAAGGTTATTTGCCTCCGGATGTTGACGATGAATCTGGTGCAGAGGCGTCTACCTTTCAATGTTAATTGTATTGACAGATCGTAACTCAATCAATTGTGTACAGTTGTAATTTTTTTCTTTATCGTTTATTTTTGTGTGTAGTACTGAAGTATTCCAACATGTTTCAGCGGTAAATGAAGAGTGCTGAATGGCGCTATATGTTTGCATGAATTGGCTGCTGCTTGTTTTGTCAGACTCGTTCTGTCATGATGTGTAGCAGGTACATTCGTGTTTTTGTAAAAAAGAAGTATCCCGTTTACCGGCTAAAACTGTTGATGGTATTCCGTCGCCTGTACTGGCGATGATGGTATTCCGTCGCCTGTATTGGTGATGATGGTGTTCCATTGCCTAGATTGGTGATGATGGTATTCCGTCGCCTGTATTGGTGATGATGGTGTTCCACTGCCTAGATTGGTGGTGATGGTGTTCCGTCACCTGGACTGGTGATGATGACTGATTGGTATTCCGTCGCTTGGCGTTAGTGATGATGATTCTTTGTGGTGTCCCGCCACCCGGATGTGGTGATGTTTAGTTCTGGTGTTCCGTCGCTTGTGATTTGCGATGATGATTATGTTCCGTTCTATGTGCCCCTAAAAGTTGTAAATGGTTGTAAGGTTTCAAGCCTTGCAGCTGTGATTTACCTTGGAGACCTAAACTGATTTGAGATTGTTTGAGTTACGATGCTAATGCTGAGGTTTATTTAGTTTACGAGAGTGAAATTATTTTGGTTTTTTGAGGCTGTTAAAATGTGTTGTCACCATGATTGTAGTCTTGAATTAAAGCTTCACATTATTAGCGTTGCTTTTATTCCTTGAGCTGTGGACCTTCCTAATGAAGGTCAGGATTGGCCGAACGAAATGGAATCTACTGGCTACCCTTTTCTTTTTCAGGTTAGTCACCCGAGGACGTGTGACTCGCAGGATGGCCGTGTCGGAGTGTCATTGAAAACGCGACCAATACCAGCTCGAGATAAGTTTACATAGTTACACTTTGTTTGGATCAAACGTCAGGTATTAGTACCTGGGTGAAACCGGTGGTGGCGTGACGATCGCTTGTACTCGTGAGACGATCGTTTGTGGTAGCAAAGATGATGTATTAACGGAAGGCTGTTTGTGCTGCCACACTGAGTTGAGAATTTATTAGATCTGTGGAGAAGCCACATTAGCTGGACGTCAGTCTCGGAGCAGACACTTTTTGACGGAGCGTCGAGCAGAACACAAGTAGTGGTGATCTGTGAGCAAAATGGACGTGTCACGCCATCGCTGTGATCACCGCGTTTGCATCCATTGTTATCCAAGGCATCCTGTACAATTTCGATTACCAAATGATCAAGACTATTGAAGAAGGACCTCTGTGATATAGCTGCTTTGTTATTTCGACGCCCAATACCGAAATAGTTAAGGACGTGAACCACGAGGCCATCCATAACCTAACCCTCACCCTTCTAGATATATAATAGCGGCGTTGAAAAATTTTTCAAAACAGAAAGAATGAATACACAATGAAAGTAAGTAAAAATTTTCTTTTCTTAGTCTGTCTGTAGTCTTTCCTTTAATCATCTGGTGATAATCAAAAAAGTGACCAATTCGCGCAAAGTACGCTTTCCTAGTTTTTTCATTAAATAAATATATGTTTAAAAAAATGCACTTGGTATATTTTTTTAATGAATATCTAAACTTTTTACAAATATAACTGCACATCTTAAGTCAGTCTACTATAATTTCTAAACTGAGAAATAATTTCCATTTGAAATTAATATTATGCTCTACTTTTTGCAATAATTTTCTGATGCCTTATAATAGCAGTTTTTTCTGGTAAATGACATTTTAATGTAACAAAAATGACCACTTAAAAACTTAATGTTCAATAAACAAATCATTTATCGGAGAAATGATCTTACTAAACCCTCAGCATTTTTTAAAGACCTATCAAACGATATCCCAAGTCAACAAAAAAATCAACCCTATTTTACATGTAGGGAAACTTCCCTAATAAATTATTCCATAAATATCTAAAATATTTTTACACAACTTTACAGGGTTCACGAATTTGTATAACCATACTAAATTTCAGCTGCAATAGTCTTTGAGCAAAATGGCTGTGACGGACAGACAGACAAACAGAGAGAAAGACGGGCATGGCGAAATTATAATGGTTCGTATTTTGACAATGGAACATTTTAAGGCCAAATTCAATATCCAATATTTTCTATAAAACCAACAAAACATTCCTAGGGCCCTTTTTAATCAATTTGCAAATAACAGCAATCAAGAGTACAGTTTTTAGTCCTTTCAAGTTCTATATTCCAGAAATATGGTCAACTGCAAAACCAGCACGTACTCGTATCAGCGGCAGCGCCCCAACAGCTGGAGGCTGGGGCGATCGATAGTGCGTTTAGTATTCAAAGTGTGATTCCAGAGCAGACCTACTGCCTTATTTACTGCGCTGTGTCTATAAATAAAATTTAACCGCTCCACTGATGGGCATAATAGCTATGGGCTGAATGCTGAAATCGGTATTCGTTTAATCTTATTTTTATTGTTTTTTATTTAATTTGTTTCGTTTTATTTGATCTCTTAGATGTTATGTTAAAATTCCTTTCAAATTGAAATAGATTTAACAGATAAAAAAAAATTCGTTCTGCCTGGGATCTAATCCTTCGATTATATCAGAATCTCGGCAATACTTTGGACAGAGCCTAACATCAATTTTAACAAATAATCCGTACTATGTAACTTAATCTAAAAAAAAATAACATGAGGTGTTCATAAGAAATAAATTGTACAGTCACGCCGTGCACGCTCTCTAGCGTAGCCTTCATCCTTTAGCATACACAAATTAGCATTAAAACCACCTGAGCCATTTTTGAGATAAATAACAAAGATCCTAGAATTTTATGGGAAGTAATATACAATATACTACTTAAAACAAAATTAAATAATGTTAAGTGTATACAATACATTTTCATATAGAGAGGTGGTCTAAACAGCAACGATTATTATTTTTTAAATCAAGAAAAGATAGGAAACTACGATAGGCAGTCATAAGTGGCTGGCTACAAATGTGTCAAAGAGCACAACATTCTGCAGACCCTTGGAAACGTTGTGACACAGTGAATTGGATAATTTTCCATACATTTTGCGGTAAAAAAATCATGTTCTTTGTTTTGAGCTGTCCACGGAGTTTCCGAGGGTCTACAGAATGTGTTCTTAAACACATTTGTAGCCAGGGATCTAACCTAATGACTACACTTCATACTTTTCTTGATTTAAAAAAAATCGTGGATGTTTAAAACACCACTCTGTATGAAAATTTACTGTGGAACTGCCCACTTTTGTTTTGCGTAGTATTGATTCCGTTTTTTCCTGGAATAAAGTAGGGCGTATAAAGTTTTATAAAGTTCGTTAAAGCCATTTTTGAGAAACAAATATGTGTTTTTTTTTGTAGGTTCTTGATAGGAAATATTTGGAAAAAAAAACGACTGGAGATATAAAAGAAAATTCCTTAACCAAAATGTATTCAAAATCCGATCACCACGCATGTTTTTTTGGAATCCAACAATAGATCCCCATCAAAATCTCAACTTCGATTTTATTCCAACACAATAAATTCTTCACTCCTTTGTCCTTCGACACTAAAAAGACGAAGAAGAAAAACATTTATTTCATCACAAAATAATCACATAATTATAAAAGGTTCATCCCAATATCCACTTGTTGCTTGGGATACCAAACAATAGAAAAGCAACACTGTTGACTCAAAAGCAGAGCCCTGAACAAAGTAACAAGTAAAAACCTATCCATTAGGCACAAAGAAACGCCAACACCTCACGATTTGGTGAGCATTTGTCTCCTCGGACTAGGAAATCTATTTTCCAGGAATGGGTGAAAATTTCCAGCTCAACGAAAGGTGTGCTCTGAATCCAGAATGCGAGAGGATTGTTTATCGGACCTGCGGCGGCCGCGGTCCCGGTTCGGTTCTTTGTAATGGTAATAATGTTACACACAGTGAGTGGTGACGGGGTGATGTATTGGGCCATTGTAAGTGGTTTCCAAACGAAAGTCGTGAGTAAATATATAAATTTAGGATCCTATAAATTCCTTATCCTTACTTAATATTATAAATGTGAAATGTGTTTGTTTGTTTGTTACCTTTTCACGCTTCAACGCCTTCACCAATCTATATGAAATTTGGCATGCAGGTAGCCTGTGTCACGGGGAAGGACATATGCTACTTTTTATCCCGGGAAAATAGCATAATCTGATGCAGTTCCTGAGGGAAGTAAAAAAATACTCGATTGTTGTGATTTTTTGCACAGATATGGTTGAGTAGGTGGGAAACGACATAATTTACTAATAACCCTTAAAGACAGTCATAAAAACGATGTCCACGCGGGCGGAGCCGCGGGAAAAAGCTAGTATATCATATAAATAAGTTTTTGCAATTGTTGTAATTATATTTTAGTCGTAAACTCTGCCTGACCTTATGCTCTGAAGTCCGTTCAGAATTCCAAGGTTCGCTAGAAGACATCCTGAAAGGGATAAGTCAGTCCGCCTTTGCTATACTATTATTATTAAGTTAACTAATTTGTTTTTAAATGCAATACAATTTACTCTTAACAACTCATAGCGTTCCCACAGCTGGCTGCTGGACGCAAGTCTCCTTCCATGTCTCGGAGAGGTCAGGCAGTAGGGCCTGACATACATAGGACATCTTTTATACACTTGCATGCGCTTTAAATGTTTGGGTTCAAATTACATTATTAAGCTATTGTATAGCTTTTGTCGCGGGCTTTGAGGGGACCGAATCAAGAAATTTCGTAACGAAAAAAACCAGACACCCCAAAAAATATATATTTTGAGTTCTAAAAAACTTACAGTGCCATCTATCTATCCATCATGAAGATGGTGGGTGATGGTGGTGGTGATGGTGGTCGTGATAGTGGTCGCGATGGTGGTCGCCATAGTGGTCGCGATGGTGATCGTGATTTTTATTTTTATTTATTTTTTTATTTATTTCAGTTTCAGTTTTACAACATTACAGTTTTTTTCACATAACCAAGGCGTTGTAAATTTTTAAAATACAGAACAATAAAATACAACAGTGATGGTGGTCGCGATGGTGGTCGCGATGGTGGTCACGATGGTGGTCGCGATGGTTGTCGTGATGGTGTTCGCGATGGTGGTCGCGATGGTGGTCGCGATGATGGTCGCGATGGTGGTCGCGATGGTGGTCGCGATGGTGGTCGCGATGTTTGTCGTGATGGTGGTCGCGATGGTGGTCGTGATGGTGATCGCGATGGTGGTCGTGATTGTGGTCGCGATGGTGGTCGTTGACGATGACAATAATGTTTTAACTTTCTTAACTTTCTTAGTTTTAATTTATTACATAAACATCCCGCGCCCCAAGGGCTATATGGTACTGGTTAATACTGCATAAATAAAAAATAAACAAATAATTATAATTGCAGTTGATAAAAAATGCTATGCAATAGCTTTACCGCGGCAGTCCCCGAGTGCCACACGTCTTTTTTTTACTGGCAGTAATTCGAGCGCAGAGAGTGCCTGGCAAAGAAAGTATAGTCGTCGTATTTTTACCCGACTGCGCCAGAAGGAGGGTTATGTTTTTCAAGAGTATGTATGTATGTATGTTTGTATGTATAATTGTTTGGCACGCTCTGCAGCCTGAACGGCTGGATGGATTTTAGCTTGAGACTTGTCGTTAGATTCGTATTTACTGTGAGAGTGACACTGAGTATATCAAAATAAAAAAAACAAAATGGCGGATTTTTGGCGCAAAATTCAAATTTTTGACACGCTCTGCAGCCTGAACGGCTCGATGAATTATAGCTTGAGGGTTGTCGTAGATACGTTTTTACTGTGAGAATGACACTGGGTATATCCAAATAAAAAAACAAAATGGCGGATTTTTGGCGCCAAATTCCAATGTTAGGCACGCACTGCAGCCTGAACGGCTCGATAGATTTTAGTTTGAGGGGTGTCGTTAGATACATAATATTTACGGTGTGAGTGACACTGGGTATATCAAAATAAAAAAAAAACAAAATGGCGTATTTTTGGCGCCAAATTCAAATGAACTCATTCAATAATAAAACTTAAAAAATGAATAAAATAAACAACGGTAATTTAAAAAACTAAAAAACCCGCCTGCGTTTCTGTGTAATTTGGAAATGAAAAAAGACGTGTTGCACTCGGGGACTGCCGCGGTAAAGCTATTGCATAGCATAAAATTGACTAAGTCCTTTTAGTACCGCAAATCGCTAATAGATGGCACTGTTAGTTTTTTTAGAACGCAGTAACGTTACGTCAGGCTCGGCCGAGCTACATAGTAGGCGGAGTGTGGGGTGTTAGGTTTTTTCGTTACGAAATTTCTTGATTCGGTCGCCGCGCTCAAAGCCCGCGATAAAAACTATGCAATAGCTTAAAAACCCTAAAACAAGAAAGTCGTCATACCCGATTGCACTTAACTTAAGAAAAATTGTAGCAGTCGGGACCCATTCTAGAAATGGAGGCATAGTGAATTGAGAGCACATACCTATATTACATTGCAGATTACTCCAATATACTGACTAGACGGCTGACTTTCTAGAATGGGTCCCGACTGCTACAATTTTTCTTAAGTTAAGTGCAATCGGGTATGACGACTTTCTTGTTTTAGGGTTTTTCATTTCCAAATTACACAGAAACGCAACCCGCCTTTCTGTTTAGTTTTTTAAATTACCGTTTTTTTTCTTATTTAATCTAAAATGTGTTAATCCAAAAAAAAATGTTTGCCAAAAACTTACGTCCGTTCGTCTGTGCCGCTTTCCCTAACCAATAGTTTGACACATCAAATTTTGAAATCAAGAATTTTATGAAAATTGTCGAAGTATTCTGAGCCTCTCAAGCTGGGTTGCCATCAACAAAAAAAATAAAAATGGCTTTAAAAAAATCATGAAACTATCATTCATGTAAGTACTATCAAGTGGCATTATTGATTTTTTTGGCAAAATCCGTTGAAAAAGATAAGCCCCTATACAACCATCAATTCTTGTTTACGATTTCCTTAAAGAAGCAACTCGCTTTTTATTTTTTCTTGCCTACTTTAAGTTATAAAAGAAACTTACTGCCAGTTAATTAGTGGTTTGGAAGTGTTGTTGAATGTCCATTTTCTCGAAAAAGTAGGTGCAGTGCTGCTGTACAATTTATTTACAATTATTATTTTTTCTTTAAAATGACAGACTATGGAAGACCTAGGCACAATGCTCCAGAAACTCAATATAGTCTCTCAACAAGTGGGTCTCAAAATGAACATGAACAAGACTAAAAATAATGTTAAATATCCGTGTCGCAGCCACTCCTCTAAAGGTTGGATACTTTACGCTCGAAGTTGTTGACGAATATGTGTACCTGGGGCTCGGACTAACAGTCCAGTTAGGTAGGTCCAACTTTGAAAAATAGATCAATCGACGAATCCAACTAGGCTGGGCAAGATTCGGGAAGCTTGGCAATATCATCACGTCCCATATACCGCAGTGTCTTAAGACCAAGGTCTTTGAACATTGTATGTTGCTAGTGATGACATACAGAACTCAGAAATTCGCTTACTGTAGGCCTTATAGGAAAGCTCAAGGTCACTCAAAGGGCAATAGAGCGTGCTATGCTCGAAGTTTCGCTGCGCGATCGAATAAGAAACGAGGAGATCCGTAGGAGAACCAAAGTAACCGACAAAGCTTTCAAATTTTTTAAACTTAAGTGGCAGTGGGCAGGGCATATAGCTCGTAAAACAGATAGCCGTTGGGGCAGTAGAGTTTTCGAGTGGCCACCGGCGCACCGAAAAACGTAGCGTAGGAAGGAAGGAAGGTGGACCGACGACCTGATGGGGGTCACGGGAAGCGCGGGACCGGTCGTTGGCCTTTTTCCAGCAGTGAACGTCTTTCGGCTGATATGATGAAAATAAAATAAATAAATTAGATTTAAATTTGTTTTTTTCACAAATAATCGAGCTCTATAGTGAAAGTAAATCATGTACAAGGCGAGAAAGAACAAACAAAGAAAAATCCATTAGAAGCTCGCTCTTTCAGCAAAATGACGAGAGCAATAAAAGGCACTCAAGAAAAAACGTATGTTCGGATAATTCAATAAGCTTTTCATCGCTTACGTGTTTCTGAGTGCTGGTACGTATGAATGTGGTGCATTCCAGACGTGTAAGGAAGCCTGTAAGTGTGAATGAGAGGCTGCTGCTTCTAATGCAACAGCTGTAATCTAAAGCAAGCTGTAGTTTTAAGATCAGGAGTATAAAGCTTTCAAAAGTCGTCTTGAGAGATTTAATCTACGTGAACTATATTATCTATGATATCTTACCAATCCCCAACACAATTTCCAGTGATCCATTTCAAGCGTACCTGAAAAAATAAAAAAAATATAATTACAAAATAATTATAGCAAATGTATATAAAAAAGTAATCACTAAACGAATCGTGACTTGCGACAGTTCCATAATTTAAAATCAGATGATTGGCCGTTACGCTTCGTGTTCGATGACGTCGCTTCCTTTTGCGTCACGTGGCAAATTTCCGGTACAATTTCCTATGCAGCCAGAGCGCCATCTGGGTCGGCGATTGGGCAGTTACGCCTCTTGTTGAGACGTTGTTTGCTCGTCAAGTTCTTAATCATTTGGATTTGGAATAGAATAGGAGTAAAGTTTCTATCTCTTTTCTTAGCCAACTGTCAAAGAAAGGATGAGGCTTTCAATTCGTCTTTGTATTCTTTTAATATACGTTTACGGATTTTTTGGTAACTTTAAGCCGATTTTGATATTTTTTGGGGATCACAAATAATAATCTTTTTTGTTTCAAATTGGATGATTACTTACGTGTTGGTCCTATAAAAATCAATTGAAGATTGGGATTATGAATTCTGAATATATTCCACAAACATCCACTATCCAGATTCAACTTATTAGTTGCTTTTCGCGGTTAAGAAATACAAGTATCGCCATCTACTGATAACTTAGCGAAACCTTCTTTGTAAAAGTACGCAAATGACTAATTTATTATGAACTTACTAGCTTATGCCTAAGGCCGATATTAGGCACTTGTCCCACCGCCGACGAGAAAGCGACTAACTATTGACTATTTTCTCGCTTAACTCGCTCAAGAAACGCACAATAGATGTAGATCCCGTGTCAATGAAAGAGATACATATATTAATAGTTAATCGCCGGCAGTGTGAACAGTCAGCGATTAACTACTAATATGTGTAATGTGTATCTCTTTCATTGACACGGGATCTACATATACTTGTACGTTTCTTGAGCGAGAAAATAGTCGATAGTAAGTCGCTTTCTCGTCTTCGGTGGGACAACTGCCTTACACTATCATAGACATATGATCCTAGATGTCATTTTTGACAGCACACTGTGAAATATGATCCTAAAAAGGCGGCAATTTACTAGATCTAGGATCATATATGACTTGATGATGATGATCTATCCGACCGATTTTGATCATGGCGACCACTTCGACTCCTAGTCGGTTTGCCGCGCGTGCGCTCGAAGATGGTTTATGTAGCTAATCTTCGCAGCAAAACTCCTCGTGCACTGAGGGCATTTAAGTATGGTCGCAGGTGGTCGGGCCTTTAACTGGTCGCGTTTGGTATCAAGGTCAGCTTTATGCTGATCCTCGAACTCGCGCACTTGCCTATTCACAATACTGCGCCATTCAGGCCGTTCTGCTGCTAAACTCTCCCATTGAGAGGGCTATATGACTTAGTGTAATGCTAGCCTAAGGGTGCACAGAGAACGAGCCGTAAGCATATCACGGGGATTTAATTATGAAAATTCCCCGGCGTGCTCATAGCATGTCGCCAAAGTTTTCCACTACGTCCGGTTCTGCGCAGCCCGCATCCAGCGACTTCCCGCGATCTTCACCAGGTCGTCGGTTCACCGCATGGAAGGCCTGCCTACGCTACTTTTTCCGGTGGAAAAACACATTATACGGGGTGACTGGTAAGTAGTGCAAATCCTTTTATGGGGCTATAGATCAGTTCATTTGCAACAAATTAAACCACATAACACCTTATGCAAAAGTGACCCATTTTTGAGATATTGCATTTTTAAGGTTTTTTATAAAGTGTTATATCTAAATATCAATAAAACGAAAAAAAATATTCATTCTTTTCGTTTTATTGATATTTAGATATAACACAAAATGGAGTACTAGGCATCTACCAGTAGCCACTGAATTAGTATGTACCTACCGGGTACGTAGGTTGCGAACATTTATTTTGCTACCTACTCCTGTTGTATTGGTAATATTTTGGTAATTCTAACAGATATGATAATTTTTTATACCTCGTCTGAAAGATAATAAAATGTAGATGTTTTTAAATTAACATGCAAATAAAATTGTATTAAGATTTTTTGTTTTATACTTGCTTTTTTATGCAATGTTTTCGTTAAATTACAAGTTTTGTTTTAAATTTTGAAGCATTGAGTCCACATTTATAATATAATTTATTATTTAGAATGTAACGAAGTTAAAACCAATAAAAAGTACGAACGGTAATTTTTTTTTTTCGTTATATTGATATTTAGATATAACACTTGGGATTTTTTATAAAAAATCTTAAAACTGCAATATCTCAAAAATGGACCACTTTTGCATAAGGTGTTATATGGTTTAATTTGTTGCAAATGAACTGATCTATAGCCCCTTAAAAGGATTTGCACTACTTACCACTCACCCTGTATATAAAGGGTGTGAAAAAATTGGTGTAGGCGCCTTAAACTAGGGCTTCTACTCATTCATCATTCATACTGATCAACTTTTCCCAAGGAATTCATAGTCAATTTAAAAAAAAAAATATTCGACGCTCCATTCAAAAATTCACAAAATTGGTCAATCGGCTGATCTATTTGTATGAAGAGTTCAATCGTTTTTTTTTTCACATGACTAATTTTTTAACTGAATTTTTTAACTACTTAAAAGTGTGTGTAAACACCTATTTATAATAAATATTTTGGAATTTAGAATTTGACCGTGTATTATAGTTGTATATACGTAATAAATTTTAGTACATTTGTATGCAAAGTGAAACCACGTATGTAAGTATTCTTGCTAAAAGGCACTCACTCTCGCCTGCTTTTATGCCAATGTAATAAATAAACTGTGATGTCGGTGGCGTAACGGCTAGGGCCGCTACCTTCTGTCCGGGGGTCGTGGTTCGAATCCTGCCAAGTAACAATGTGTTTTCGAATTTCGATTTCATATGTACGTTTATCCGACGCTCGTAAGATGAAGGACAACATCGTGGGAGAACCTGCACATGCCTGCGAGCGAGGAAACTCGAAAGTTGTGTGTAAAGTTAACCAACCCACACAGGGCCCGCGACCTAATTCAGGGTAGGCTTGAGCCCTCGGTGGGGAAGTATATGTGCTGATCTGATGAATAAATAAACCAAAATCTGTGAAATTTATTTTTGATATTATTCTGAGATAGCTGCACTGAAAACTTTATTCATCACACGACACAAATTCATAAAAAATACATGTCAAATTATAAAATATGTCAATGGTGAGGTGATCGTCAAAAAGTAAATTTACAAATTAACAAAAACAAAATGTCAAATTATAAAAATTAAAATGTCAAAAAGTAAACTGAACAATGAGTAAATATATATAAATTAATACATTTAAGTATGTCAGTATTTCATCAATTAAATAATATTCCATAACCAACAAGAAGTTTTTCAAATGGCGCTTAAAAGTTTTGTCATCTGGTATTTCCCGCAGTGAGGCGGGTAGCCGATCATAAAATGTTGGCCAAATTACGCGCGGATTGCTCATGGCTAGTGTAGTGAGCCGGGGCACAGCTTGCAACCTGCCAGTATTCTTCAATAAGGCGCGTACTTTAAATTAAGACTATATTTTGCTTCACGTACAAAATTACTTCAAATAAGTATTGAGAACTCAAAGTAAGGATTCCATTTTTGGAGAAAAGAGAACGACACGTGGTTCGTGGTTTAGTGACAGTTAACTGTCTTATTGTACTCGTTTTTGGTAAGCAAAAACTCGATTAGCGTCTGTGGAGTTTCCTTAAAGTTTAATACCCTAAGCGATCATCGAATGAAAATAGGCAAAATATGTTTGACGCATGACGTCTATTGAAACCAGTGGGCGCAGTTCGGAGTGCGTATGCAGCTCCGCTCAGTTTTTCGTATAATTGGTCGATATGAATTTTCGAGTTGAGGTTTTGAACAAGACCCCCATGGAATCTATAACTATTGACCAGCGGCATCGGACAATTTAAACGTCTGGGGACCGTTTTGCCTGTGAAGAGTAAAATGTTAAACTTGGTCATATTAAGAATAAGTCCATTGCATTTAAACCAGTGTTGTAACGTTTCACATATGTTCTTTATTTTAGTGTTAAGATGTTCGTATGTTTTTGCGCACACTATAACTGTGGTATCGTCGCCGAACAGCAAAATAAGACCTTCGGTTATGTGAGAGGGTAGGTCATTAATGAACGTTAAAAACATAGTATTCCCTAGCGCTGATCCCTGTGGTGTTCTATTCCTACATTTACATAACCTGGGTGAGATCTATGTTTGCGACCAACTACTGGCACTGCAACTATTTGCTTACGGTGCGATAGAAATGATTTAAGAAGTTGGTGAGCATTATTTTTTATACCACAACATGTTAATTTCTCCAGCAGTAATTTATTTTCGATAACGTCAAAAGCCTTCGTTAGGTCACAGAAAACACCTACAACCTTGTACCTATCGTCATTGCCCGTCAATAGAATCGACTACCTTCTGAGCTGCCTGGTTTGTCGACCGTTGTTTTCTATACGCAAACTGCCGATCACTTATAAGATCATTCTTTTCCAGGTGACCCATAACGTGAGAAGATATTAAAGATTCAATTGTTTTGGAGATAGTCGGAACTATTGTTATGGGTCTGTAACTGTCGACACTTGTTTTTCCCCTTTTCCTTTGAATATAGGACTCATATATACTTATCAACATTGTATTGAGTATTGATGTATGACCGCGCACATACGGCGGTGTGTTAAATTAAGATTAGCAGACACCTGCGGCTGTGCTCCCTGAAGCGTCATTTATCATCTCATGCCATGTTGGTGTTATTGCGTTAGTCTATCTCTGGGACACAGCCGTAATTACGGAAACGGGGACGTCCTGATGTACGGTGAATTGTATTTTCATTCTTTCTTTTATCTTTCTACCGCTATTAAACCAGGAAAAAACCGGCCAAGTGCGAGTCGGACTTGCGCACCGAGGGTCCGTACCATCACACACGTCCGTACCTCCACCACAAGTACAACAATGCTAAGTATTTATTTCAAACAGTAGACATGAACTCGAGCTACAGAAATATACTGTTTTGTTCATTCGTTTAGTTCAGACTCCTTAGAGCAAGTACAACTCTTACCTGTTGTTATAACTGAAACCAGTCCGGAAGACTTTTTTTCTTATGTTATTTGATGAATAATCAGTAAATATAAAAAAAATATTTATTATAAGTTTCTTGGAAACGTCTAAATTTTCAGGAAAAAAAACCATTTTTTTCTAAATAATGCCCATTACGTACTGTTATTTTGTTATTTTTCTCCTCTCATTTTTTATTTATTTTTGATTTAATTTATTTCCAATATTATGTATGCGTGTTTGGTGACAAGGAATCAATAAATATTATATGTCTTATGTCTTATTTATGTAAATATAGCTTCTCAGTAACGTTGAGCAACTTCAAACGAGTTCAAATGCTCCATGCGTGGTTTAGCTGCGCATTTAACGAATTTTAACGCCTCTCTACACTTTGTGTTGCGGTTCCACGTCAAGGGGAAACGCTTTTCCGCTTCACGCTCCGTATTTAGCCGGGAAAGTATTAAAAACCCTATAAAGCCATCAGGGAAATCAACGAACAGGAAACTCTTTCCCAAATATGTAACCATCCTTTTAACAGATGTTATTAATTCATAAGTACCTAACTGCTTAATATTATGTTTAGCAAAGTACGTAACTCATTGTTTTGGGATGAGTTTCCTTTCGGTTTTCGGCCGTCCATTATAATTTTTTGCACAATAATGACTTGGCTTTCCGCGGATTAAAATACAATTTTCCGAAATCGCTCCGTGGATTAGCCTGAATGACATTCCAGTTTAAAACCTTTCAAAACTTTTGAGGCAGGGCTACGGGTTTGGCTAAAGTAAGCTCACCCGTGCCAATTATACTTGATGTAAATTTATATTTAGGGTCGAATTACGTGTGTAAACCGCCTTTTCATTTCACAATGTAATGTGACATACTCGCACGAGTAGCAGAATTAAACAAACATGGTACCGGCGGCGCTGTGTTAATAAGCCAAATATTTTTTTAGTATTATGCGGTGTTTTTTTCTACAATACCATTATCCTCATCTTCAGCCTTGGAATGATCTCACCTGAACTGATGGTGAGTGACGATGATGCCGAAGATGGAAGCGGGCTTACCAATATTCCCAACGCAATGGGGAACTGGCTATCTTATCTTCAAGCCGCAACACATTAATGCTGTTAACTTTAATGTTTGGCGGCATGATTTAGATAAAATGGGGGTAGCTAGCCAGGTGGGTTTAAAAATGCCCTACCACCCAGTTTTACAAATTAGACTCCGCCGGGAATCGAACCTGCGACCTCCATGCGAGGGGGGGGGGGGGGTTACTTATGAAACTGATCCACTTTTGGTCTGTTACTCCGCTGAATCGATTTGAGCGGAACAATTAGTGTACAAGTAAAGTACAGGGTCCAGCACATTAAGCTGGACACTTTAGACTTTGTACCGTTTTTATGCTTTATGCGTATGAATCAAAATCTCACTACGAGTGTTTAGCTTGATGTGCTGAACTCGGTCAAAGTATATATTATATTAGTACTAACATACAGTATAGACACTCCCTGCCGCTCTCTAGATTGCGACCTCACCCCGTCGTCACCCAGATTGATACAGATTGGTTACCTTTTGGTTCTCGAACGTATAGGATTTCGCTATAATTTTGTTTGTTCCGTCATTCTATTTTTCAATGTCATTTTTAGCCCGTTGTATGAAGTGTCCAGTGTGTGACTCGGTACATACTCAGATTCTTCGGTTAGTACGATAAACAGAACGGAACGGAACACAATTATCTATATCTATCTCTGTAGAGAGTCACAGATGTCTGATGATGATATGGACGGCATGATAAATCTTAAAAATTATTGTGACAAAAATATTTTTTTACAAATTTAATTGTAAGATAATATTTTTTTTATACAAACTGACGTCAAAGTCGAGCAAAATGTTTTTCATACAAAATCTGAAAAAGGAAATGCGAATATCTCGAAAACCGTGGCCTTTCGCGAAACATACATGAGGGTGTTTTGATTAGCCCCCGAGGTGCTCTATCAATGGAACGGAACACACACATTTGTCTATCAACACCAAATTTTTAAACCATTCAGCCCAAAAAAACACGTATGACCTACATTGCTATCATGAAGCGCAGCGAAAAATTGTCAAGCAAGCATTACGAATTACAAAGAGTGTCACACGGCCACAACAATAAATCAAAGCGGTTGGAAGATTAACCGGGGCGTATCTTCACCTCCACCGGATTTCGGCCGTGTCGTTCGACGTGAAAAGAATACATTACCACGGTTTCCGGGTGATGCCTGCGCTTAAGGGGATGGCAATGTTAAATTGGTACCTGTGTGTTTTTTTTAAATGAACATAGACTCAGGTATATATAGGTATCTGTTACCTATCTGATTTGTGGACTCGGCTAGTGTGTCCATTAGATACTCCATTGCTATATACTTAGCAATGACTGCTGTAATAAAATGCAATGTTGACATCTACTCAGCATCATGGCGATCGAAATGGCACCAGGACCTCAAAACCCAAACGGCGACGCGTGACGAAAAATGACTAGACCAACTCAAAGAGAAGAGACTCTTCGTCATGACAACGACCCACTCATGGGTTCACGTTTCATATGCGACAAATGCTGCAAAAGATGTCTCGTCGCCGTTGGTGTCCCATGACCAACATGATACCCGCCGCCGCGCCGCTGCAACAATTATCCGGAAAGATGCTGTCTGTGGCCAATGATGAACATCATCATATCAGATAAAAGACGTCCACTACTGGACAAATACCTCCCCCAAGGATTTCCACAACGACCGGTCCTGCACTGCCCGCATCCAGCGGTTACCCGCAACATTTACCAGGACGTCGATCTGCCTACGTTCCGTTTTCCGGTGCGCGATCGCTACTCGAGAACTTTAGAACCCCAACTGTCATCTGTTCTACGAGCTATGTGCTCCGTGCATGACTGCTCTTAAGTTTAAATATTCTGAGAGTTATGTCGGTTACCTTGGTTCTCCTACGGATCTCCTCATTTTTATTTTTTTTATTAATAGTTTGAGTGCGTTAGGAAAAGATTTCTGATTCGATCACAAAGGGGATCTCCGAGGGTAGCTCGCTCCTTCGCCCTTCGGGTGACGTTGAGCCTTCTTATGAAGCCCATCATAGTACGCACCATGTGTCAGTTCCGTGTTTCTTGACTGGCAAACACACTGGACAAACAGTCTTGAGATATTTGGAATGTGAAGATATTTTGAAAATACCTAACATAGTAAAACAAAATCTTTAACCCTAAGTGTATCTACGACGTTTTTAATCGACTGCGCTAGAAGGAGCGTTATGTTTTTCGAGTGTATGTATGTACCTATGTATATTTCTGTAGCCTAAACGGCTTGATAAATTTTGTACTTCGAGGTGTCGTTAGATTTGTCTTGATCCCGTGAGTGACATGACCCGACTAGCCAAAAAGAGGTTATTTATTTCTTTGGCACGCTAAAAACGCCTTTGAAATACCTAAATGGCTGATGGATTTTGAGGTGAGAGGTGTCCTTAGATTCGTCGTAATCCCGTGAGTGACATATAATACAGTTTTACCCGACTGGTCAAAAAAATTGTTTTTATGAAGTCTGTTTTTTTTTAAATAATTCCAAAAGTATTCCTTACAGCTTTTTTAATTTACAGGGAGCAATTATAAACGACTAGCTGTTTCCCACGGATTCACCCGCGTGGACAACGTTTCTATGACTTATCGAGGGTGCGCAGTGCGCGAGACGCAAGCGGCTCGCGAACGTGAGAATAAGTAGCCTGTGTGTTAATCTGTCTACCTACCAAATTCAGTCAGATCCATTCAGTAGTTTTTGCGTGAAAAAGTAACAAACATACACACTCACAAACTTTCGCCTTTATAATATTAGTGTAATGTGGCTGTACAATTTGTATTACCTTCTATTCGTTTTGTTCGTGCAGCGAAGTGACCCAGTTTCAGTAGTACAGTCGGAAAGTAGAGTCCATTTACAAGTCAGTTCGATTTTTTTTTCAGTTTCCATACAAAGTATTCTAACGAAATTCAACTGTGCATTTTCTATAGAGTGTCATTTTTTTATTTATTAAAAATAATTTTACTTTTCGATATTGGCACTCAAAACTTTGTTTTTGTTGTACACTGCGGAAGTCGAACGAAGGACACTTGGCTGACTTTAGCCGAGCAAACTAAAAAAAACCTTTCTGGAGCAAACTTCAAGCTTCAACAGCAATATCGCGTGCTAATACTAAATCTTCGAAGTTCTAGTAAATTAGCACCGACAGACAGAGTTGTCAGGTCGTTAGGGGCTATCAGACATTCACGGCGAAGCGCTCTCATAGATTTGCATGAACCGCAGTCGCAGTCGAAGCCGTAGTGTTAATGCTTCGTCACTTGTGCAGTGAGAACGGTCCTTTACACCGCAATGCGTCTGAGTAGATGCTGATTCGACTATTCAAATATTTGTAACGCTACTCAGATCAAAAATAAAAGGTAGATTTAGTGTTAGCACTTTGAAAATGGGGTATATAAAACTCTGCTCCAATCACGACGGAGCATAGTTTTCCTTACAGTCACGCGTTGGCAGACTTACCGTCAACATGCCGAAACGTGCTGTGACATGTCTCATTACAGTGAAGGATGGACCTATCACGTGTCGAAACATTTTCCGAGGCCACCGCTTAAGGTAAATATACATACGTATATAATAGAACAAGCGTTACCCCACAAAAGGTTATAATAAAAATTAAAACTAAAATAATTATACCGCCTGTTGGATCCAATACAAAAATGTATATTTGTCGTTCATCGAGGATGTCATAGGCCACGCAAGAGCTCTCTAAAAAAAATTCGAGCGAGACCTACAGTACTCGCATATTGTAACATGTGACAAAATACTTTATAAAAGGACGGCAAAGATACGGCAGACTAGGCTGTATGGTCATAGATACCTTTGCCTTTTCCGCGCTTTTAAAGCCTGAAAAAACGCGACTTCCTGTTACACATGGGACACATTTCCGTCCCATTTCACGAAATCACTCCCACAAATTGCAGGAAAGCGAGGGCAAAGATGTTACACATCAAAAAATTCAAATTTACGAAAAAACAAGCGGTAGTTTTTTGACATCCTTCATCAAAGACAGAGCGTTACCTACATCTTCTAGCACTAGTGCAGTAACAATAAAGGTTTTTTAAACTGACAAGAACGTTCAAACTTTGAAGTAATTTCCGATTGATCGGTGACGGAAGTCTCCCAGTTGCTTGGAAAATACTTCATTACTAAAAAAAAAAAAAAAACAATATGAGAAACAGCCGTTCCCGGTACTCAACTAAAACACTACTAGGGACAATAATAGATATTGCTGAATATTCAGTTTGTTGTATGATAGGCTATTTTACCGTTCAAAAAATAAATTATACAAGGCTATTCAATTAATTGCATTTCTTCTGGAATATCTATCTATCTATTAAACAATTTTTAAATTTATATTTTATTTTTAAAACAGTAAATTAGTTCGTTAAAGACTATGGCACATTATGACGTCACTATGTCAGTAACGCGAACAATTGCAGAACAAACTTTCGTTTCTGACAGTTGATAAAAAGTTACTCAAATAAATAGTAGTGAAATACCGTATTGTGCAAACTGCTATGTAGCTTTCAATATAAATTAAAGTTCATGTTTCTTGAATTTATTTGTTGATTAATTCCTTGCCAACTAGTCAGCCGAATAGTTACTTACGATCATCATCATATCAGCCGAAAGACGTATGGATTACCACGATAAACGCAATAAATAGCTTTCCAATAATAAATACTTGGCCGTCAATAGGGATGACGACAGCATCAAAAATAAATTATGAACTCTTGATCACTAAATTAGCCCCCGTACTTAAACTTCGGAAAACCTTACTCGTTTTGTTTTCCATCAAGTCTTCGATTTTTAATTCACCAAAATCACAAAATGAGTACTTAAAGGACGCTGCTAATCTATGAGGTCACGCCTAGGTATTTCAAACATTTTTAGAACAAAATGTCGTTTTTGACAGATAATAAAAAGTAACTCAGATGACTAGCATTCGTCATCCCTATTGCTTTACTTCAGCCCAGGACAGTAATGTATGAATAGTAATTGTCTGATATTTACTACCTATAGTAAATTGGTTTATATTTTTATATTTTATATGTTTATATATTTTTTTAAATAAAACAATTCATACAGTCGTGCTTGTGTTGTTAGGAGCCTATATTATACAGGGTGTGACAAAATTGGTGTAGGTCCCGTAAACTGTAGTACTTCTCGTCATACTTAACAACTTTTTCCAAAAAACCCATAATCAATTCTCAAAAAAAAATTGCACCCTCCGTACTAAAATGCACAAAATCGGTCGATCAGCTGATCGATTTGTATGAAAAGTAAAAAAAAAATACGTTTTCAGCAAAGTCGTAGAACAAAAGTTGTTCGATAGTGTATCGGTATAAGTAGAAGCCCCAGTTAACGGGACCTACACTTTTGTTACTACTTTTGTTACACCCTGTATAGTCCTATCGCATAGGACAGGACAGATATTTAAAGTGTCCAGTATGGTAGTAACGATTAAACCTGAAAGAAATCACGATAAGTTTTTAGGTTTATGCATCGTCAGCATTTCTCGTACACTGTTCTTTATAAAACTCTTATTCCCGGCCCATTCACACCCACTCTCCCAAGAACCGAAAACTCAACGTAAAGACTGGAACTAAAGTCTTAATCCGGTCGTCGTCAGTCTAAATTATTGCGTCTAAAGCCAGCAATCAGAGTGGGTGACTGTAGTTACCGTACCCGCGTACCGTTTACCACCCGCCGCCCGTTTTACCGGTAAAATATGGCCCGGTGGTTCGGTACGGAGGCTGGCGGAACGTTATTTTTGCGGCACAAGGTGACAGAGGAAGCGTTTTTGGTAGAATAGGCGAGTCTTGTTGTGTTCGCTTTCGGTAGTTCCTTTGGGAGATATTTGGTTACCTTTATACATATATGATATATCCTTGAGTACGTATGTATGTACGCACATTATACTGTCTTAATATGAAACCAGATACACCAGATGAATTAGTGAAGTGCTTGATATAAAAAGTTTTTTTTGCGGCAATCATTGAGAGAAGAAGCGTTTCTAGTACGAGTAACACAGGCATTTCCCTATGTTTTGTTCTAGTTTTGTTAACTTTATGTAATTTTTCGCGTAGATATTTTAAACCCGTGAGTACGTACGCGTACGCATGGTGTATTATAGTCTTAATATATGGTAAAATTCTGATACCTACACACCATGAATACTTACTTAAATTACTTGATTAAAAGATTCTACCACATGCCATCAAAAGTTATTGGACCTGCTATATCAGAGGAGCTGCGTGTTACATGACCACCATCTTAATTAGGTAAGTGAAACCTATTTTTTTCAAGTTCAAGCTTTAATTCGAACAGAATTTGATTTATTTCGTATTCTTCTCGGCAAACCTTGTCGTTAGATACCCATTAAAAAAGTTAGTTGTTATATTCTCTTTGATACCGATATCATGAGGGCGCACAGAAATATAACTGCTCCGCCATGTTTGGGAGGCCGCCATATTGGATTAAGAAAGACGCCACCAAAAAGTTTATAGGTAAAACTGGAGGCCACACTCTAAATACCTAATCGAAGCAAAGAAATATGACCTTGAAATGTCTCGTATCCGCTCCGTCTCTTTTCAATTAGCGGGTGTGAGCAAGAGCTTTACCTATACACGTCTTGTTCACACCTCCTAATTAGAAAAAGACGGAGCAATAACGAGAAACTTCAAGGCCATATTTCTTTGCTTCTATTAGGTATTTAGAATGTGGCCTCCAGATTTACCCATAAACTTCTTGGAAGCCACTTAGCTAACCATGAATTATTCTCCAAACTTAACGTGTATGCAACATTTCAGCTCAATCAGAGACCGGACAGTGGTTCTACTTTAGCTTCCAAGATTTGTACCAAACTAACTAACAGACAAACTAACACGGCAAGCTAATATAAGTATTTTAATTAAAGGGACTTACCGAAGCTCGTTGTCCATCACATCAGCTCATATATACGTCCCCACCGAGGGGCTCGAGCCTACCCTGAATTAGGGCGATCGGGCCTTAGTCGACCACGCGGGCCCCGTGCGGGTTGGTCAACTTCGTTTTCCATACTTTAAGATTTTTTTTTTTATTTTTAGTTTTTATAGTAATCTTAAAACTCGCTTATCTCTTTTATTTTAAATAAAGAATTTCGAAAAAGTAGTCATCACTCTTAAAAACGATTTCCTATCTCTCTTATGTTTTTAAAGTTTCATTAGAAACGGCTCATCATTTTTTTAAGAAATTGTTATCTTCAAATTGTTCGCAAAACGAGTGTCGGCAGTTAAGATCACATGAAGCCAATAGCTGATCAATTGTAAATAAAAATAAAATAGAATAGCTATATTTGTTTGCAAATCATCATTTTCCTGAGCTGAGAAGCAATTTTTCAAAACAAGAAAGAAACTGCCAAGACTTTGGACTGGAGAAAACGTGAAGTTTTTCTGGCCGTTACCGCTTTCGTCGCTGGTCGCAGCTAAGCGGCGAGCGCTTAAATAGCTGGATTTATTTGCTCAACCCTCACCGCTGTAACTAGGAAAACTAGGTAATTTCGCTCACAAGAAGCTTGTGTGTGTCATTTCTGTGTCCAGCAGGTAATCATACTAGACATCTACATTATTTTTCATAGACAAATTTTTCTTTTCTATTTAGTTATACGTTCCGCTTTGAGCGATCTCCTATTCCTTTGCACTAAATGTTACTTATAAGTAGGTAAGTACCACAGAAAAGCGAATAAGCTAACGTTAAGTAAGTTACTGGAAATGATAATCAGGTGAGATGATGCCAACGGCTTACCAATTGTGAATTTAAAAAAAAAATCCGACCAAACCTCGTTGGCAGATATCTGCTATAAATTGGATTACGATGGAGCCCTAGATAAAGTTTTATCATCATCATATCAGCTACTATACGTCCCCACCAAAGGGCTCGAGCCTACGCTGAATAAGGGCGATCGTGCCGAGTCGACCACGCGGGCCCAGTGCATGAGTTTATCTCCAGATCCCTCAGGAACTATATCGGGCTATTCAGATTAGCCGTCTATGGTGGATGTTCTTTAATGCATGCGAAAGTTAAATGGAAATATTACGTAAATACATTATGAACACCTCACTCGGTGGACCGCCGCGCCGACCTAGTGAAGATCGCGGGAAGCCGGGGACCGCCCGTTGTGGAAATCCTTGGGGAAGACATTTGTCCAGCAGTGGATATCTATCTGATGATATTGAAGATGATTATGAACATACTCACATTCTAAAAATTCTGTGATATAGCAAACATATTCTTTTATTTTACTAGGTTGTTGTTAATTCAAGAGCTGAGCTCATATCTGTGGAGAAATTGCCATTGGCCTCGATATGACACGACATCAATCTTTTCCTTTACTAGTCTGTGCATTATCGTAAATCGATAATAAAAATTTTGCAATCAAAAAGAAATCATTGCGGTATTATTGGTATAGGAGCGTCGGTGGCGTAACGGCTAGGGCCGCCGCCTCCTGTCCGGGAGGTCGTGGTTCGTCGTATTAAGATTTCATATGTACGTTTATCCGACGCTCTTCGGTGAAAGAAAACATCGCGAGGAAACCTGCACGCGCCTGCGAAGAAACTCGCAGATTGTGTGTGAAGTCGACCAACCCGCACTGGGCCCGCGTGATCGACTAAGGCCCGATCGCCCTAATTCAGGGTAGGCTCGAGCCCTTCGGTGGGGACGTATGTGAGGTGATATGATGAATATTACTGTTTTCCCGTGGTCAGCGCCATTATAGTTATCGATACATTGCAGATATCAAGTATCCTATTGTGAAGGTGCGACATGAACGCCATCTATATCAACACTACTGAACCCATTTAAAACCTTACTTTTATAACCTAACATAACCTAATACCAAATTTGTTCATGCCTTTCAACGATAGATGTCACAGCATCTGTTGTTTTCAAATAATTATCCTGGCGGGATACGAAGAGAACTCGAGAAACTTGATGCATTTCTGTTCACTAGAACTTTGACCTGTAGTTAATTCTAAGCGTTAAAACATTTTTTGTAGGTTTATTCGGTTACTGCACAAGGTGCCCGCCCCCGCCTTCTTAAAATTTTAAAACAAATCAATATACCATTGAAACAATGTTACGAAATCTAATAATTATTTTTCTTCCAAAACTCTGTAAATATAAATTTAGAAAAAAAAACGTGTGGCACTCGGGGACTGCCACGGTAAAGCTATTGCATAGCATTTTTTATCAACTTATGCAATTATAATTATTTATTTATGCAGTATTTACCAGTAGCATATAGTCCTTGGGCGCGGGATGTTTATGTAATAAATTAACACTAAGAAAGTTACACCAGTAAAATTGACTAAGTCCTTTTAGTACCGCATATCGCTAATAGATGGTACTGTAAGTTTTTAGAACTCGACCGAGCATGGGGTGTTAGGTTTCATTTTCGTTACGGAATTTCTTGATTCGGTCGCCGCGCTCAAAGCCCGCGATAAAAGCTATGCTATAGCTTAATAATTTTACGTAAAAACAGTAATTTTGTATTGTGACTCCGAGGTGCCACCTTCTTCATTTTCGTTACAAAAAATTAACTGTTAACATAATTGAAAAAGTGCAAAAGTATGGTTATTTTCTTTACTCTTTACACGCAAAGAAATAAACAGAGACAACTGATCCAGTTCGTATCTCAACCATTCGTCATTAACTAAAATAATTGAATGCTACTATTTAACTGAGCAACCATAGTGTAACTACTGGCTAATAGATGGCGTTCATTTATTTATAGCCCCATTCAAACCTCGCGGAATGATTGCTGCTAGTTAGTTCCTCACACACGGCCCCTTCTATGAACGCAAATCGTACAGAAAACTTACTAAAATTCAGGATTTCTAACCATGCATGCATGAGGGGGTGTTGGTTCCGATACCAATGTGCGGAAGTGAAAGTTGGGTATGGCAGAAGAAACATGAAAGCAGAATAAATGCAGTTGAGATGAGAGCGTTAAGAAGTATGATAGGAGTTAACTGAGTGACAGAATATGAAATAGTGAGATAAGGAAACGTTGTGGTCTGCGAGAATGTGGACGATTATAATGACAGGTTCGTGGAAATTGTTCAAACGGTCGGGTCTAAGATTTTTTAAACTCGCCGTTCAAACAGAACCAAAAAAATCTCCGACTTCACCAGCAACCTCATGGAAGAAAGACGCAGATTGGTTTTGCAGTCCTCTGAAGACGCTACTCAGTATCGGCAACTAAACAGGCAGATCTCTAAGTCCCTAACTCGCGATTTACGCCAATATAATACAAATTGTATTAAAGAGGCGATTGAGCACAACAAAGGCTCAAAAGTGTTCGCGAGAGATCTGTCTGTTGGACAAAGCCAACTGACCAAGCTGAAGACTGAGGACGGCAGGACCATATCGTCTAAGACTGAGTTGCTGGAAGAAGTTGAGAAGTTCTATGGACAATTGTACAAGACCACACGTTTGCCTGTCAGCGATCTGGCTGAAGACCCAAGAGCCAGACTAACCCGACACTATACCGAAGATATCCCGGACGTCAGCCTGTACGAGATTAGAATGGCTCTCAAACAGCTCAAGAACAACAAGGCACCGGGTGATGATGGAATTACGGCTGAACTTCTGAAAGCAGGTGGATCACCGGTACTAAAAGCTCTTCAGAAGTTATTTAATTCCGTTATACTCGAGGGACAAACGCCTAAGGCATGGCACAGAAGTGTGGTCGTGCTTTTCTTCAAAAAGGGTGACAACACCCTGCTGAAGAACTACAGACCCATCTCACTTCTGAGCCATGTCTACAAGCTGTTTTCGAGAGTCATTACGAATCGTCTCGCACGCAGGTTTGACGACTTCCAGCCTCCCGAACAAGCCGGTTTCCGAAAAGGCTTTAGTACCATAGACCACATACATACGCTGCGGCAGATTATACAGAAGACCGAAGAGTACAATCAGCCACTATGCTTGGCGTTTGTGGACTATGAGAAGGCCTTTGATTCAGTCGAAACCTGGGCTGTGCTACAGTCTCTCCAGCGGTGCCAAATTGACCATCGATACATCGAGGTGTTGAAGTGTCTGTATGAAAACGCCACCATGTCGGTTCGCCTCCAGGACCAGAACTCGAAACCTATCCAGTTGCAGCGAGGGGTGAGACAGGGAGACGTTATATCTCCGAAACTGTTCACCGCCGCCCTGGAAGATGTTTTTAAGCTTCTGGACTGGGGTGGACTCGGCATCAATATCAACGGCGAGTACATATCCCACCTCCGATTCGCTGACGATATCGTGGTCATGGCTGAGACTATGGAAGACCTAAGCACAATGCTCGATGGCCTCAGTAAGGTCTCTCAACAAGTGGGTCTTAAAATGAACATGGACAAGACGAAAATAATGTTAAATGTCCGTGTCGCACCCACTCCTCTAAAGGTTGGAGACTCTACTGGAAGTTGTTGACGAATATGTATACCTGGGACAAACAGTCCAGCTAGGTAGTTCCAACTTCAAGAAAGAGATCAATCGACGAATCCAACTCGGCTGGGCAGCGTTCGGGAAGCTTCGCAATATCTTCACGTCCCAAATACCGCAGTGTCTCAAGACTAAGGTCTTTGACCAGTGTGTGTTGCCAGTGATGACTTACGGAACTGAGACATGGTCGCTTACTATGGGCCTCATAAGAAGGCTCAAGGTCACCCAAAGGGCAATGGAGCGTGCTATGCTCGGAGTTTCTCTGCGTGATCGAATCAGAAACGAGGAGATCCGCAGGAGAACTAAAGTAACCGACATAGCTCACAGAATCGCTAAACTGAAGTGGCAGTGGGCAGGGCACATAGCTCGTAGAACAGATGGCCGATGGGGCAGTAAAGTTCTCGAGTGGCGACCGCGCACCGGAAAACGTAGCGTAGGCAGGCCTCCCACGCGGTGGACCGATGACCTGGTGAAGGTCGCGGGAAGCCGATGGATGCGGGCAGCGCAGGACCGGTCGTCGTGGAAATCCTTGGGGGAGGCCTTTGTCCAGCAGTGGACGATTTGTGGCTGATATGATGATGATGATGTGGTCTGAAAGAAGATGTAGTGACAAAAATTGAGAAAGGTATGCTGAGATGGTTTGGCCATATCGAGAGAATGAATGAAGAACGATTGACAAAAAAAGTGTATAAGGCGAGTGTAAATGAAAGTGTTGGAAGGGGTAGACCTAGGCAGACGTTTCGAGACCAAATCAGGGACGTCTTGAAAAAAGGCCAGGTCAAGAGTACCCTAAACCGAAGAGCATGTATGAAGGGAATAATGAAAGTGAACGAAGCAAAACAAGTATGTAAGGATCGTAGCAAGTGGAAAGAAGTGGTCTCTGCCTACGCCTACGGGAAAGAGGCGTGATTATATGTATTTTAAGTAACCGTGACGTGAAAAGCCTCCGTTAATTAGTTTCGGCACGATGAGCTGCTATATTAACGCTTACAGCATAAATTTAGTACTACTTGACTCCATTGATCTTCAGGTCTTCTAGGTCGTATCCATTGCTTTGTTGAATCAGTCCAATTCGTGGTCATTTAATGCAGGGCACCGGCTGTACTACGTGTCCAATCTAATGTTGAAGGCTGCCTGAGGCACGGACTTTATTGAGCATTCTCTTTGACAATGGGTCTAATAAAAAACGGACAAAAGACCCCATTGTTCAGATGCCCTAAAATTACAAACTGCATTTTATTTCCGATCGGAATGTCGTGTCGCGTCGCGTAGGCGTGACGTTAAAGTCACATAAAGTGGATCGACTATTAACTTTTTAGTGTTATCGCTTGTATCTTTTACTGATTCGCGTGAATTTGATAGAAAACGTTTTATTTCATGGACATCAATGAAGCACTATTGTTAGCATTTTTTTTATTTTTTTCAACACGAAAGTTGCGTTTATACGAGTATACAGTGAAAGCTTATAATGTAAACTGCAAATCAACATTAATCCAAGAAGTACATCGGTCCAATCACAATTGGCCTGATATTCAGCCATCTCTTTACCGATTATATTAAGTATTGTTGTTGTCGTGAGTGTGGTTCAGTAAACCAGTCAAAGCCAGCAATCTACTTCTGCTATCATTTGACTCATCACTATCATTTGGCCGAGAAAAATGTCAAGTAGTCGAGCGCCGAGGTAAAAAATCAATTAGCGGAAACCGGTTTAAACGTAACCGCAGTTACGCGAAGCACTCCAGTTATTAACAGTCAAACCCATCATCATCATCATTACAGCCGAAAGACATCGACTGCTGGACAAAGGCCTCCCCCAAGGATTTCCACAACGACGTAGCGTAGGCAGGCCTCCCACTCAGTGGACCGACGACCTGATGAGGGTCGCGGAAAGTCGCTGGATGAGGGCAGCGTAGGACCAGTCAAACTCATCAAGGTACCTAATTACCGTGTGTGTGATTGGCCCAACCATTCACGTTGCCACGTTGCACTGAACTACAACCGCTTCATATAAAAATGTGTAAATCAGACCACATTATACTTCATTGCAATGGCTTAACTGTAATATAGTTTGTCGTGTAGGTTCTTCATACATTGCATCAAAAACATTACCCTCTTTCTTTGAGAGTCGAATGAAACAACAAGGTATACCTACATACGAGCAATAGTCTTTATTCTTTGATACGACTTAACTTAAATACTGTAGTTTAGTAGATATTCAAACTAAATTGTAAATCAAAGGCTGTAAGTCTACAAATGAAATCAACATAAAAGACTGTTTTAGTTGACATTCAAACTAAAATGTAACTAAAAGGCTGTAAGTCTTCAAATAAAATCCAGAACGTTAGATCGTTATTTTTATTCTTTGATGCGATTTAAATTAAAGACTGGTTTAGTTGATATTCAAACTAAATTGTAACTAAAAGGCTGTAAGTCTACAAATAAAATCTAGAATGTTAGATCTTAATAAAGTTATACAGATACACTTTACATTAGTTAACAGCTAAATTACTGAATTCAAGTCCCCCTAAATCGGTACTAAGATTTTATTTTACGGTAGGTCGACCTTATCAACGCCATGTTAATGGTTTTGAAGGCAGTTTGGAGTGCTTCCAAAACACTTCATTATTGTAATATCATGCTCTTGCACCGTTCACAAATATTTTTACTATTTCGAATAGGCAAGTTCATTTCATAATAACTCGATTAAAAACCACTGTAAGAGTAATCATTTAGCTTTTTAATAATTTTAAGTCATTTATGTCAGTGATGACATACGAAATATTTGACGTGGAAAAACGATTTAGGGTATCTTGGAACTAGCAGTTTTCAAGTAATGACTCCCTACATACCACCCTACATTACACGTGGCCCGACATGCACTTAGCCGATTAATTTTTCATACAGAATTAAGAAGTGATTGAATTTAACCGCCTCCGTGGCGTAATGGTTAGTCAATTCGCATTACACCAGGAGGTCGCGGGTTTCATTCCTGGCGCGGTTAACTTTGTAAGATTCGGTTTGGTTGGTGGTAGGGCATTTTCATAGCCCGCCTGGCTAGCTACCACCATCTTATCTAAGGCATGCCGCCAAACTTCAGTGTTAACAGAATTGATGTGTTCCGGTTTGAAGATAAGGTAGCCAGATCCCCATTGCGTTTGGGAATCTTGGTAAGCCCGCTTCCATCTTTGGCATCATCGTCACTCACCATCAGGTGAGATGATGCCAATAAGGGCTTATAAATTGTGGATTAAAAAAAATGAAAACCTAATGAGTGGTAAGGTCACGTAATAACTATTAATTAATCTGTGGTAGGAGTGCAATTTAGTAAATAGTATTTCTAATTTTATTTTTTCAACTACCCTATTCCGGCGTATGTTCTCCGATTCGTATAATTTTGGAATATTTAAGACGAGAGTAAATAAGCACTATTTGAGCTCGCGTGTTACATCCTCAGCTGTATCGGCACTTAGTTTTGTCCATATCACTGTAATTTACAAACTAGTTGAATTGTAGCCCGTATCAATATTTAACCTATATTATTCTGATTTTAGTGGTATCTACTCGCTATGAATTGCATTCGGCAAAGTCTGCTTACGTCACTAGGAGTAAGCCTGTAGGTGGCGCGGGCGGCTACCTCCCAGCAGGTGGCTTCATCCATGTATGCAAGGATCAGATAAATAAGGTTGAATTGGAAATGTACGCTGGGCAGTCGCGCCTCAAGTATGATTAGACAATCATACTTAACCGAAGCACGTGTTCATACTTTTTATTTGTGTGTGGTTGTGTGTAACGTCCAGACTCTCGAAATGGTGTGAGACATAATTGCAGCCCTGTGTTCTAAGTGTTTTTGTTAATTAGTGCGCACAATTCGTGTATACATGTATTATTATTGCTTGTGTAGTGGAGTTGATGGGTGTGAGAAAGGCGGCGACGCTGGTTTTCAAACAAAAGTGTGACTATTGCCAATCCAACCTTATTTATCTTATCCGTGCATGTATGTATAAGCTTTAGTGGTATTTTATCTCGGACTGACCCTAATTGTTATTCCATTGGCTAAATAGAGTACAAATCCCAGTTTCAGGGTCCTACTAAGATTTTAGTACACGTATACCTAGGGTGTCAGGTCAAATAGAACACCTTTATAAGGCGGCTTCTAATTCTGAAACTGAACAACTTTTGTTCTACTATTTTAAATAAAATAGCAAAAAAGTTAGCGAATTAACTGATTGGTTTTTTTAACCCGCCGCCGATGACGATGGGTCATTATGAGCCGAGCGATTTTCGATTTGGGTAATTCGGAAAAAACATATTATCACCATTATTGGTTTTCTCAGTAGCTGGAGATAAGACCTTAATTTATACGATTCGTACCATAGTGTAGTGAACAAGCGCCAGTGAAGAATGATAAAATCCCTTTTGCGGAAAATTCTTGAATAAAACGGCTACAGCACCATTAATTTTTAGTTCTAAAAGATAAATTATTTATGTTGCCCTTTTGAGGTTGTTGTCATTAAAACCAAATTATAATTTGATATCTAAATTAACTTAAACATCTTGGTACCACAATGATTTCATCGTCATGTAATAGTTCTTATTTTGTATTAAATGCGTTATAATTAAGCAGGTAACCAAATAAATAATTAAGAAAAAAAACATTCGGGTCATAGTGACCCCGCGTCATCGTCCGCGTTATTTTTTACACGTCATTGGCGCCGGGTAAAGAAAGAAGTCAAAAATTGTTTTCGTAATTTCAGAAAACTTGTTCAGTTTTATGAGTAGGAGCCTCCCTATACAAAATGTGTCCTATTTTACCTAACACTCTGTATATGGGCAGGAATGCCCCGTTGGCGCCAAAACCGATTAATGTCCCTCGAGCACGCAACAATGCAGTTAAAGGCAAAAAATGTTGCCACCCCCTCTATAATAAGTTACCGAGTTTACAGTATTGTAAGTTACCGTAATTTCGTTGCTCCGCGTTGCTCCGCCACTTATTGGGAACTTTTGGAAGTACTGTAGTCGTAATTTTGCTTTGTTTTAGTTGAAATGATTTGGGGTCGTTGGGTCATTTTTCAAGCGAATTCAAAAAAGGCTTCTCTAGCCAACACCGGACTTTTTATGTATGGCCTCGCACAACTTTCTACAGTGTAGTCCGATTTAGATAATTATTTTTTTATTGGATAGATATTTATTTTTTATTGGATACTTCCTGAGGGAACGGTTCATTCGAGTGGTCGTCGATGGCTGCTCGTCTGACCTTTTGGCTATTGACGCCGGGGTACCTCAAGGCTCAGTTCTCTCCGCAACTTTGTTTTTGCTGCATATTAACGATCTGCTGAAACCCTATGTATTTGGGTATCCAGCCGACAGCATGGTTGCGGAGAAATACTTGTCTAGTGCTCGAGCTAGGGGTCCGGATATACTATCTCAGAGAGAGGCCATGATTGAGCGAGTGAACCTCACACTCAAGGCAGTCTCTGACTGAGGCGATGCCAATATTGTTAAGTTTCATCATATCAGCCGAAAATCGTCCACTGCTGGACAAAGGCCTCCCCAAGAATTTCCATGACGACCGGCCCTGCGCTACCCGCATCCATCGGCTTCCCGTGATCTTCACTAGGTCGTCAGTCCACCGCGTGGGAGGCCTGCCTTCGCTACGTTTATGTACTTTTACGTTTATCTACGCTAATTTTAATGCCTCTAAAACACAGGCGTGTCTTTTCTCTACAAAAAGGAGTTCTTTTATCCTAACTCCTACTCTCCGAGATGAATCTATCCAGATCTCCGACAATATTGAGCTCCTTAGCGTAGATTTAACATCCGATCTGAATTTCGGGAAATACATTGAATCCAAGGCAAAAACGGCTGCCGAAAAGCTTGGTATCATCTCGAAGTATTGAATTGAATTGAAGGTGAGACTTTACTTCAAACCACAGCAGCTTGAAATATTATATATACAAAGCTCAAGTTCGGTCATGTATGAAGTACTGCTCCCACTTATGGGACGGATCGGCTTGTTACTAGCTAAATGCCTTGGTACCTATCGACCGACGTGCTAGTAGACTCATTGGTGACGAGAAACTTGTATCAAACAGGCTTCAAAGCCTCGAGCATCGCCGCAAAGTCACCTGTCTATCGGTGTTCTACAGGATTCATTTCGGAGAGTGTGCACAGGAGCTTCACGACCGCATTCCCCCTCTCCCTTTCATCATCGGGCGACCAGGCGTGGAGGGCGATTCCACCCCTTTGTCGTTAATGTTCCACCTTTACGCACGAAGCGTTTTGCTTCTTCGTTCATTATGCGAACGGCCAAGGAGTGGAACTCCCTGCCAGCGCCTGTATTCCCCGTATTGTATTATTTAGGAACTTTCAAGACAAGAGTGAATACTATTTTAACTCGCGTGTTACATCTTTGGCTGCATCGGCACTTACCATCAGGTGAGGTGCAGCCAAACGCACTCAAATCAAAAATAAAGTAATGCTTTCACGGTGGTCCCATATATTTTTTATTAAATTAGATAAATTACTTGTTTAGAAAATTAACATTAACAAAAAAAAAGTACCAAAAATATACTTGTTGCAATTGAAGTCACAGTCTCACGGAATCCTTAAAAAAGTAATTATTACCGTGATTCCTAATGACCGACATAGCTCTTAGAATTGCTAAACTTAAGTGGCAGTGGGCGGGGCACATAGCTCGTAGAACAGATGGCCGTTGGGATAGTACAGTTCTCGAGTGGCGACCGCGCACCGGAAAACGTAGCGTAGGCAGATCTCCCACTCGGTGGACCGATGACCTGGTGAAGGTCGCGGGAAGCCGCTGGATGCGGCAGCGCAGAACCGGCCGTCGTGGAAATCCTTAGGGAAGGCCTAAGTACAACAGTGGACGTCCTTCGGCTGATATGATGATTCCTAATGAACTTTTTTGTTTTTAGCTGGTTTTTTCATCAAAACATAGTTTTAAATGTAGAGGCGTAAAATAATATGCTCTACAGCTTTTTGATATCGTAGCAACTAATACCTATTTTTAACCGACTTGAAAAGAGGAGAAGGTTCTCAATTCAACTGCATACAAAAAAAGTGTGCGTGTCAGCTCCGACGCGCGACTGGAGTTTACTTGTTAAGTCTTCTTGAGCATAAAGTTTTGACGGTCTTGACCTTACAAGAACTACAAGAGCCCTACGCGGAGCTTATTAAAAATCCGGCTGTATGGGCATGGAGCCTTAGCTTTGAGGATGTACTTGTTAAGAAAATAAATGAAAAAAATACGAAATAGTAGTCGGCTGTATAACGTGTTTAGATTAACACTTTATCTTGTAAATACATTTGTGTAATACGCAATCCAAAAGGATCTTTTATAAATAATACAATATTATCTTAACATCTCAAAGAGCATTTTGTATTTATTAGTAAGTGCCTACGCAAGCACTTAATAACCTTGTCCGTACCTTAAAACGCTCATAAACAACTTTGGAAGCGATCCCAAGTTTTTACAGCCTTTGAGCCTAAAATCTCCTTCGTCCCTTAAATTAAAAATTTAGCCAATTTTGTGCTTCCAAAAGTCGTAACAATTAAAATGACGTTTTTAAGGTTCCGTTGTTTCTGCGAGGAACCCTTGTACGAACATTCTGTGCATTCATCCATCACAGCATGTGTCATACACAATCACAGCGTCATTAAATTTTATTTTTTGAACCAAATTAATAATAAAAACAAACAATTTATAATGGTAAGTAGGTACGTGTAATTGGGAAAGGAAAGTTGTTTTTTTATCCACAATTGGTAAGCCCTTGGCATCAGTACTTTGAGGTATCTTTGAATAAGGCTTTGTAAATTAAGTAGCGATCTGGTTAAAGACCCAAGAGCCAAACTAACCAGAAACTATACCGGTAGTAGGCAGGGCACATAGCTCATAGAACAGATGGCCGTTGGGGCAGTAAAGTTCTCTAGTGGCAACCACTCACCGAAAGACGTAGCGTGGGCAGGCCTCCCACGCGGTGGACCGACGACCTGGTGAAGGTTGCAAGAAGCCGCTGGATGCGGACAGCGCAGGACCGGTCGTCGTGGAAATCCTTGGGGGAGGCTTTTGTCCAGCAGTGAACGTTTTTCGGCTGATATGATAATGAAATTAGGTAGACTTTCTGAAACACATGTTTTAGTGTATATGGGCTGTGGGCCATAGTAGAGACTTCCAGCCTGAATGCAAATTAATTTCAGCATCCTGTGACAAACAGTTTTTAAGTTATGGTTAATTATTAATCACTGTGGAATCCTACACTATGCGTGATTTTTTAAAGTGAGAAGGAAGCGGTTATAGCTCAGTGCGACTCGCGTGGTTGCGTCGGTCACGCAGGTTAACTGACCTGAAGCACGGTCGTTACCTGGATGCGTTTGACTGTTATTGCCATTGTTATGGATTTTTTCTGTGCTTCGCAAGGCCCGATGGTGCCGGTTGCTATCACTATATGACAATCTTTAGACGTGCTAGATAGATTTCTTGTAGGTGGCTTAAAAACTTGTGACAGTGGGGTTCGCCACTACCCCTACTACCTCCAACATCCCGGACCTGGCCCCCCGCCCCGTGTGTGGAGTGTGGCCTAATCTTCCACAGTTTGGAAGAGACCCGCGCCCCACCACATTCGTGGGTTTTTGTCGAGTGATTTTAGTATATTTAGTTGGAAATAGGAAATGTCTGTTAATTTAATCGTTTTCTAGAAGATTTTAAAACGATACTGTCTAGTACATTTATTCGTGAAATCAACATGAATGTATTCGGTTTCAACTGCATTTACTACTAAGTTTTATTTTATTTGCTAGTAATAAAATGGTTCTTGTAGATGTTTATTTTTAGGGGATCCGTTTTATAAGCTTTTGATTTTCTCGAGCACAATAGTTAGTAATTTTAGAGTTCGTGAGTTGTTGTTTAGTTGAATTGTGAATAAAAATAAATAAAAAAAGAAGCCAATTACTTTGTGCGGGCGCTGGGGCGCTGGGGCGGCGCCTCATCAGCAATAGTGGAGATACCCGCTTTGGATCGTTCCTGATGCAGTGCATTCCGCTCGCGATCCAGTGAGGCAATGCTGTCCGCGTTACAGGCACATTTGCGCCAGGGGCGATTTGCGGCGGACTTTTGGACTAAGGCTTAGGCTGTTCCAGATTTTTGTAGTAGTTAGTACTGTCTCCGAAGTCCTTTGGCGGATATTATGATGAGTACTGTCTATTTAACATTTACAAACTGTTTAGCTAACCGTTGAGCTGTAACTGTTTTACTAGTTTTTTTTTTGCTTTTTGACGTGATAACGTCTTATAATTCGATGGAGCCGGCTGCACGCACGAAAAAACATGACTCATGCGGCGTTACCTCGCTTTGAGGCGTTCCATTTAAGGCTTGAAGTGCAAGCGAGAGCGCGCAATGAGCGACAAAGAGGCACAATCGGCCTCCGCGTTCGGCAGCGTTCGACATCTGTCTCTCTCCTACTTGAGTGAGCGATGCGTCCGCGTGGACAGCTGCTATACATTAATACATTTACATGTTTTCGTCAAGTATGAAGTGCAGTGAAAAGTGAATGTGGTGTCAATTGTTTATAGCTACGATAATTGCGGCGATAAATGTAATGATTCTTTCGATATTATGAAACCATTCCATCACTATTTTCTTATGACGTTGTCACGTTCAACTATCGTCAGTAAACTGACATTACAGACAACCGATTTTTTACTCTAAAACTGTTCCTACCTTTTATACCAGTTTTCTACAGTCAAAGATAACGTAATCAATATTGACATCACCTACATTTAGATACATACAATCTACATTTCAGTTGATATTAAAACTTTCCAAATTAAAATTTGTAACCTAAGCATAAAGTGGGTGTGACAAACCCATATGATTCCACCCGTGTCTTTACAGATTAATGTTAATTTTAATTATTATTTATTCATTACTAACTTTTTCCCGTGGCTTCGCCAGCGTGGACATCTTTTTATGACTGTCTTTAAGGGTGATTAGTAAATTATGTCGTTTTCCACCTCTTTAATCGTCTGTACAAAAAAACACAAAAATCCATTACTGTAGTGCGATGTAAAAGAAATTAACCAAAAAAGAGTATAGTTTTAGTTCCCTCAGGAACTGCATCGGATTATGCTATTTTCCCGGGATAAAAAGTAGCCGGGATAAAAAGTAGTTCCCAGTGACAAAGGCTACCTGCATGCCAAATTTCATTAAGATTGGTCAAGGCGTTGAAACGTGAAAAGGTAACAAAAAAACACATTTTCACATTTATAATATTAGTAAGGATTGTTATTATGTAAAATAGATCGAAAACTGATTGAGAGAGTAAAAATAAAAACATTTATGAATTTTTATATTTATTTACGAAATTAACACACAAAAAAATTAAATTACACACCTCACCCCGCGCAGCTACTCGAACGCACTGCTCATTTGGACGTTTTAATAACAAAATATCGAGCGATTTATTAGCGTATGGATGTATTAAACCCAACCTTACGTTCGCCGGGTTAACCTATCATAAGTTTTAATTTCCCTTCGGAATTATCAAAGAGAGTTTGAAAAAGCCACAAGCGTAGTTCACCAAGTTCCATTAAACACCCATGCAAATCAAACAACAATCAATCCCGTGACACCAACTCAGCGACGGCCGCCTCTAACCCTTTTCCTCCGCTGACTCGCTAAATGAATAAATAATCGGGTGGTCCGCGTTTCCCAGATCTGCCGTAACGAGAGAGGAAACAAATAAAGGCGGTCCCATTGCAGTGGTTTTAAGCCATCCGATAAACTCCGAACAACGAGTTATTATTTCGTTTCCGGCGTGCTACGACGCGTAGATTTTATGGCGTTTTTCACTTGTACGTAGTACTTTTCGATATATTTAAAAACTTTTTTTTAAATTCCCAATTGATAAGCCCTTGGATCATCTCACCTGATGACAAGTGACGATGATGCCGAAAATGGAAGCGGGCTTATCAAGATTCTCTAACGCAATGGAGACCGCTGGCTATCTTATCTTCATGCCGGAACACATCAATGTTTTTAACACTGATGTTTGGCGGCAAGACTTAGATAAGATGGTGGTAGCTAGGCCAGGCGGGCTTATAAAATGCTCTACCACCAACCAAACCGAGTCTTACAAATTGACCCCACCGGGAATCGAACCCGCGACCTCCTGTTGTGAAGCGAATGGACTTACCACTACGCCACGGACGCGGGTAACTTAACTGGCTATATTTTATCTTTACGCCGAAACACCTTAGTAGATATTAACATCGACGTTTGTCGGCAATACTTAGGTATGATGGTCCTTAAAAAACGCCTTAACATAAACCAAACTCATGAAGTTAGACCTAGCCGGGAATCGAAAAATAGTTAACATCTTCTTATAGTTTAATACTATATAGTCGCCCTCCGCGTCTGTCTGTTTATCTGCTAACTCCTTTTAAACGGTTTTCACTAATAAAAGAGAAACAAATGAGGAAGTTAGAATTTGAACTGCCAAGAAAACATCGTTAGTGCGTTTTAGGGCCTTTATCACCAGCGCAGCGTCCCGCACACCGCGCACTCATTTTACGCGCACAATTATTTTTTTTGGTGGGAGCCATAGTAACAAGTGTGGTGGGAAAAAAATCAAGTGGCTGTAGCTGTAATGGTTAAAAGTATACAGCCTTATGTGACGGACGGACGGATGGACGCACGGCGTAGGCCTAAACCTTTTTAATGAAAGGGTTCTGTTTGTCACCTTTTGTCTAGAATCACACATCTGCGCAGAGACACGCGTCATCATCATATCTTTTTCTGACACCCACCGTTTAAAGCCAGCCTTTGGATACGGAAGCCTAACAAAATGCAAATTTTTTATTTCAATTAAATGCCGCATTTCGTGTACTTCAAGCTCAGAATATAGAAGAGGAAGATGAACATGTCACACGTACGCACTTATCGACATCTGGACGACGACGTATTATTTTCGCTTGACCGGATGGTGTAAAACCGCTGATTTTCGGAGTTTCGAGCGACTTATTATACGCAGCAATAAATAATAAAGCGAACGTTCCCGCAGAGGCGACATTTTGATACAAACAACGATTCACCCGACGATAGGTACGCTTGTCGCGATGTCGCGACTCACGCTGCTTTAACGCGTTCAATGCCACATGAGACGAAGTTTATTAATCCTAAGTAATATTATAGACGCGAAGGTGTGTTTGTTTGTTTGTCCGTCTTTCACGTCGCGACGGAGTAACGGATCAAAGTGTTATTTTAGTTGACGGAATAATTGCGGAAGTTATAAATGAGGCCATTTTTATCCCGTAAAATTTTATTATCCCGACATAGATAGTTTTCGGTCCCGAGAGATAAGAAAAAAATAATTTTGACGCTCAATGACAGTTATAATAACTATGAAGGACAGGTTTGTTTGCTATTAAGGTGATTTGTCCGTAAATATTAATTATTATTCTAATATATACATTTTTTTAACTGGTCTTCTCACTTGGCACGAGGCGAAGTGGCAGGAGCATCTCCAGCGGACGCACAGTCGGCTGGAGTTCAGTGAGACGGGGAGAGAAAGCGTCGAACTATCCGGGCATTATCGAGGAGGGCTGCTTTCTGAATTGCAGCAATTGTTGGTCTGGTCGGCTGAAATTAGCCCGTTTACGGATAGGACTATGGGATGATTTCGGTGGATTCCACTCTCCACATATCCGTAACTTTGTGTGCCAGGTCCAGGTAATTGGTCCTTTTTTCGGCATCAGCAGCCACAAGGGTTTCCATCGTATGGAATAGTGATAACAACTAAAAACACCCTTGACTCACCACGCAATCCGGCTTATTCGAAGGAATAGTCCTGTCCGTGATGATGGGTCGGTCCCAGTAGAGCTTGGCGCGGTCGTTCTCGAGATTCAGCTTTGGCTTGTACTTGTAATACGGCAACCGCCATGAGGCCATACTTTAAAGCGATCTCTTGGTGTAAGATGCTGGCTGCTTGGTTGTGCCTGTGCAAATACTCAGTCTTGGCAAGCATGGAACAAACGGAGATTATATGACGCGGGTCTCTTCTGGTTGACGGCATAACGGACAGACGTCCAAGGTGCCGTATTTCATTATGAAACTTCTATAGTTGTTCGTCTTGACCACCTGATCCTATATTGCACAGACAAAACCCTCGGTCTCCACGAAAACGTCTCCGATACGCAGCCAGTGCACGGAGGCCTTCTGATCTACGAAGAATCCACAAAGGGCCTTGAAGAACCTACCGTGCAGCTCTTTGTCTTTCCAGATGTCCTCTCGGTCAGTAGTGCTAAGTACATCCAGCGCCTGCCAGTTCTCTTAGGCCATGGATAGATTTATTATTCCTATTATTATATAAAGATAAGCCTTAAGCTACACTGCTTACGTGACACGAGGCGAATATTATTATTATTTATTATCCTTACTGATAAATATTATAAACGCGAAAGTTTGTATGTATGGAAGTATGGATGTTTGTAACTCTTTCACGCCACAACAGATCAACGGATCCGTATGAAATTTGTAAGGTAGACAGACTAGGACCTGGATTAACAAATACGAGTAGGCTACTTTTGCTTGCGGCTCGCGCACTTCGCACCCTCGAACACAGTCATAGAAACTATGTTCACGAGAGCTACGCCGCTGACAAAATCTAGTTATTATTAAGGATAAGCCTAAAGCTACACTGATTACTTGGCACAAGGGTACACATGCTGGCGGGAATATTTCCGAATCATTCCCGTGGCAAACTTTCGAAACATCCTGAAGTATTACGAAACATTTGGAATATTTCGATCGCTGAATCGAATATTCCCAGCTTATTATTCCAAAACATTGGCTATGAATCCTTTTCGGGCGGGTTGCGGGTGCGGGTGAATACTTCCCCGGGGGGTGGGGGGTAGTGGAAGATGTACGCAAAAAAACCCCAAATCGACTTAAAAAAAATAGTTTTTAAAAAAAATCCTATAGTGCTGAGTCATCATTTTTATGCCATCATCATCATCATCATATCAGCCGAAGGACGTCCACTGCTGGACATAGGCCTCCCCCCAAGGATTTCCAATACGACCGTTTCTGCGCTACCCGCATCCAGCGGCTTCCCGCGACCTTCACCAGGTCATCGGCCTACCGAGTGGGAGGCCTGCCTACGCTACGAATTGCTAAACTTAAGTGGCAGTGGACGGGGCACATAGGTCGTAGAACAGATGGCCGTTGGGGCAGTAAAGTTCTCGAGTGGCAACCGCGCACCGGAAAACGTAGCTTACGCAGGCATTTTTTGTATTGGAAAGTATTTTTTTATGAGAAACCTATCGCGTGTGGCATCATTTGAAAGGACTTTGAGGTGATTCTAAAAATATGCGTCATTACATTTCAGCAATTTTTTTTAAACCAATAATATTTCTCTGTTAAGTAGAAGTTTAAAATAAATACCAAAATTTTAAAAGGAACATAATACGTAAATTTTTCAGACAGGTTTTGACCATTTAGCTGTTAATAACAATTCGGTTTTTATTATTATTGGTCCACAAATATTACAGTTATTAAGGTCATTATTAAGTCGCATTACAGTCATTATGGCAAACGCCTGCATTTTGTAGTAAAACGAGAACAGGCATCCTGAATCAACGTAAAATAAAAATAAAAACTGAAATAAGAAAGCTGTCTCCACCTCAACACCTAATTTTACGCAAGAGGTCATAAATTACTTATGGAATAATATTGAATTTCTGCTGTATTAATAGGAACAAATTTTCATTTTCGCGTTTGCCACACTCATAAATTTGTTCGACTGTCAAAAGAGCTTAGGTTCGTTTTGGGTCGCGGAGCCAGGGTAGCCGACAATACACGGTGTTTTTAGGGTTCCGTACCTAAAAAGGTAAACGAAACCATTACAGGATCACTCGTGTGTCTGTCTGTCCGTCTGTCACAGGCAAATTGCTCGGAAACTACTGGACCGATTGAGTTGAAATTTGGTACACATATGTAAATCGGTGACCCGAAGACGGACGCGTAACGTAAATAAATGAATTTTAAACATGAGAGCCACTTTTGGGGATTAAATTATGCTTTTCTAAATGTATTTGTGACATATGAAACAAAAGGGCTTGTTGTGTGACTTTGAAATATATTTTAATTTATAATTTTAAGATAAATCGTTCTGAAGTTATTTAGGAAAATAAGCCAAAATTGACTAATTCCTCCCCCCCCCCCCCCAATTATTTCCGAAACTACTGGCCAAAAAAAATTTAAAATATCACAGTATATGAGGTCAAATGCAGAGATTACAGAAAAATCTATGAGAAAATCTAAAGTCCTTCCATTCTCACAGAAAAAATAAAAGTTAGGTTCCAGAATAAGTAGATCCCTATTTACAAAGAGCAAAGTATGTACTGAGAGGTCTTGTCCTGTTGGTAGTTATATTTTTGGTGCAGAACCCTTTTTGTATGACCCTGAGTTGCACTTGGCCGGTTTTTGTGGTCGACAATGCTTTTTCCAGTAGGGACTCATGAAGCTGAGCAACTTCTATTCTACAACTTTGCTGAAATCGCAAAAAAAATCGACTTTTATACATCGATCAGCTGGTTGAAGAATTTTGTATAGAGGCCATTTTTTTTTTGAGAATTGACTGTGTGTTCCTTGGGGCAAGTTGTTCAGTTTCGTGAGTAGAAGCTCACCTGAAAAGGGCGTTGTTGAGCAAAACAACATCCTGTATAATTGTGTTGAAATAAAAACTTATTATTTTGAAACCAAATTAGTTTCATTTACTTTTGTAACAATGTATACAGTAATAAATGTTATTGCATTTTCACTAACGAGTCAATACTTTTATTAATTCAGTCTTAATTTTGAAATTCACGGAAACAAGCGAATATTTCATTTTTCAATTAAATCCTGTAATGTAACGTAACACCTTTATTAAATGTATGTATTCGTGTAATATCTCATTATCCCGTGGAGTCTGTTGTTCTGAATAATAACTTTAAAGTTCTGAATGATATAATATCGCGTTTCTTCTTTAAGATTAATTTAAAAAAAAAACAGATCTCATGCATTGCATGACTTTCATTTAATTACTACTAGGGTATGTAAATGGCGCTAATACTTAGGTAACTTTTTTTAATCAATAATTATTTTCTCAGAGCTGTTTTTTATCCACAATAGGTAATCTCTTGACATCTTCACAGCTGATGGTGAGTGACGATGACGCCGAAGATCGGAGCGGGCTTACCAAAAATTCCCCCAAGCAATAAGGAACTGGCTACCTATATCTAATCTTAACGTCGAAACACATGAAAGATGTTAACATTGATGTTTGGCGGCAAGACTTAGATAAGATGGTAGTAGCTAGCCAGGCGACTTTACAAACGCCCTACTACAAACCAAACTTACAAAGTTAGACCCCGCGACCTCCTGGTGTGAATCGAATAGACTAACCATTACGCCACGGAGGTGTTCACCAACCAATACAGTTTATATTTTTTTACATAACTATTAGTTTTGATAATCCCATAACCTTACTCATATAATTGCGAAAGTTTGTTTGTATGGATGTTACTCTTTCACGCAAAAACTATTAAACGTATCTGGATAAAATTTGGTAGGTAGAAAGATTAGGACCTGGATTAACATATCGGCTACTTTTTTCCACGCGAGCGAAGCTGCTGGCGAAAGCTAGTTTTACATAGATGATCATTGTTTTTTTTATTATTTCAAATATGAAACAAAATTCTCCTCCCGTATGAAAAGACCTGAATCCAATTTATATTTTTTTAACAGAATCACTCACGCGCGCTCACTAGGTCCGACGATTGCCGACTTTACTGTTTTATTTACACGTTTACCTAACTTTACCTTCTCCCTCCTCTTCCCTCCTAGGCTCCTCTCATAATCCCATCTCTGTTCACACGTTAACGCGGACTGCAATTATTTTTTTAATTCCGCTCTCATGAGTTTTTGATGGTGCGGGCCTTTTATTTGCTTTTTGAAATTTTCAATGTTAGCCGACTTAGCTGCACGGTTTTAATGTGAAAGGGGAAACAGTTTTTCGTAAATGAAAATTTAAGGTTTTAAATTCCAAGTAATACAGGCTGAAATTAAAATTGGCAAAATTAAATCGGGCGAATCAACAACATAAATTAAATCAACTCATGAAACTGAAAAGCTTTCCCCAACAAAGCTATATAATTGGAATAAAAAAAATTAAGTCCTTATCATTTATTAGTTATTACTTTATTAGGACATTTTACATTTTTCAAAATGAGCTTATTTAGTGGGCAATATATATAAATATATATATATAATACCTCTATAAGTCGAATACCAAGGGAGACGCCAAAAAATTCTAGTTATAGAGTTTTCGACTTATGGAGGATTTCGACTTAAGAGGATTTTGATTCGACATATAGAGGTTGAGATTCATTCGTATAAATTTTGAGTTAGAGAGGTAAAATAAATAAAAATTCAAGTTGCAGAGGTGACACACATATTTTTTAAAATAAATTAACAGTTTACGTTTCACAGCACTCATGTTTTAACAATTTAATTTGTAAACTGTTGTACAATTTGATGTGTATTGCAGTAAAACCAAACTACTTCTGACAATATTTCAGTCGTCTACAAATGACTTGCTTCGCCAAAATTCAAATGAAATGAAAAATAATAAAATTAAACACCTGACACCAATCAAGCAAACACGTGTTAACGTGAGTAATAAATTCGTGGTAAGGTACCAGCGGGTAATAAGTAAGACCTAGCTGATGGATATTTGTAATGAAATCAAAAATATTCAGTTTTATCAACAAGTTTTAATGTTAATCATTAGTTTAATACATTTTCTATAAAATAATAAACAAAAAATGCATTTTTTTACCATAAACAAAAACAAAATTAACCTTTTAAAAAACGTTACAAGTAGACCTTATTTTACTATGGTAGGCTAATAAGGCCTACTTCACCATAATTAAAATAATATATTAGTTATATTATTGTTTAAATTCCTTTGGTTGTTTAAGATCATTAATCACAGTATTGTTGTTTCATCTATGTGATTATTGATCTCAAATCCCTTATTAGCGGACAGGCCTTATTACCCGAAGGTACGTTATTCCTATTTATTGTATACTCCTTTGTTTTCTAAGCAACAATGGTGTACTTACATTGTCGGCAAATTCTTAAAGTTGGTAACTTATTTTTCTTAGAACTATACCGGTAATAAGTTCCAAATAATGGAGTTGTAAAGGTTGTAAAATAAAACATTGCTATGTTTGAGATACAGAGGTCCAATTTCATTTTTCGAGTTATAGAGGGAAAATATGTACCATCATGGCTTGCAGGGAACCACTGATTATTTCGACTAATAGAGGGTTGAGATTTCGAGTAAAGGAGGTTTTGGTGTTTGAAGGGAAGGGAACAAAACATTTTTTCGAGATCTGGAGGTTTTCAACTTATCGAGGTTCGACTTAACGAGGTTCTACTGTATATATAAATATTCATTTATTAGGATCAGTCGTCGTGGAGATCCTTGGGGAGGCCTTTGTCCAGCAGTGGACGATTTGTGGCTGATATGATGATGACTAACAGATTACGTGATACTGTATGAACTTTGTATGGAGAACAATTTTTTGTCTGATTTTATTGGTTTGTTTAGTTTTCTAAGGAGATGCTATGTTTAAAATCTAGTTATTGATTTAAATTTCAACCCGTATATGAATAAGATTTTTTTTTAAAATATTTGAGTGCGTTTGGCTGCACCGCACCTGATGGTAAGTGCCGATGCAGCTCAAATAGTGCCTATTCACTCTCTCATATTCTTTGTCGAAAATGATAAACATTCATCAAGGCAGTGTCTGATTTAATTAGGGTGATTCCCATCTCGTAAGTTTAAAAGCCTCTAAGACACAGTCACGTCTTTTTCAGCCACAAGGAGTCCTTTCACCTTGACTCCACCTCTCCGGAATGAATCGATTTAAATATCTGATCAGCTGGAGCTCCTCAGGGTGGATTTAACACCCAATCCCTATTACGGTCGTTACATTGAGTCCAATGCTAGAGGTGCTGCAATGAAGCTGCACATTCTCTCTCAGGTGAGACGCTACTTCACACCTAGACAGCTGCTTACTTATATCAAGCACAGATCCGATCATGTATGGAGTACTGTTCACACTTATGGGATGAATCAGCCCGCTATCAGCTAAATAACTTCGATGCCATCGACTGTCGCGCCAGGAGACTTATTGGTGACGACAAGCTAGTCAACAACAAGTTCCTAAGCCTTGAGCATCTCCACATAGTCGCCTGTCTATCAGTATTCTATCGAATTCATTTCGGAATGTGTGCGCAAGAACATAACGACCTCATTCCTCCAGCTCCGTTCCACCATCGGTCAACGAGACGCAGGGAGGGGTTGCACCTCTTTGCCGTCGATCTTCCAACAATCCGCATGATTATAATGTGGACAGCGAAAGAGTAGAACTCCTTGTCTGCGTCAGTGTTTCTTGATTCCTATAATTTAAGGGACCGTCAAGGCGAGAGTGAATAGGCATCATTTTAAATTTCATGTACAATCGTTACTTTCCATCAGGCAAGTTACAGTAAAATGCACTCAAATCCTTTCTATAATTTTATAAATGTGAAACGGATTGAAGTGAGTTTTTGTATAGAGTTGGTTGAGGAGGTAGGAAGTGACATAGATTGCTAATCAGAATAGATAGATAGATAAACCGTTTATTCACCGACCAGGCACGATATAGGCCGATATAGTTCCTGAGAACCCTGAGAAACCACAAATCCACGCTCGCGAGCCGCAAGCACTCCTCTCAAAACAGTCGTAAAAACGATGTACATGCGGGCGAAAGCTAGTTTTTAATAAATAAAAAAATGTTTTAGTAAGTTTGTTTTTTAAATAGCTATTTTCCATTTACTTCATAATCAGAATAATAATTAATTTTTTATCAAAATATTGCATAATTATTATACGTACATCTAACATATTCTGTCTGCAAGCTGGTAATATTACCAAACTGTCTATCTTGTAAGACTTACTCGTAATCTATTGTATTTTAAAATATGCTACACTTGCAGTTTGAATGTGTAATATACTTACTGAGACGTTATTTTTTGCTGCAATTCTTCTAGGCGTTTTGTATTGCGATATAGCATTCTAAGTTTCTTGGCTGTGTATGAGCGTATTGTTCTGGTAGGTTATTTGTGAAATTTTATGTATTTAATACCGTCTAGGAGCTTTGTATTGCACTTTAGCGTTGTAAATTTCTTGACTGTACATAAGCGTATTGTATTTTTATTACTGCCAACGCGAACGTGGTTCTACGATGTCTTTTTCCACGGGTTTTGTTTTTCCACAATAATAACCAGATCGCATTACCTTAACTCGTCTTTTTGATTTGGTAGTGCATAAAGTGAGTGTGTTGAAAGAAGAAGCAAAATTAAACGTAAGTTAGAAATGTGCATATTTCTTACAATTCAAAAAGTTTGTTTTCATTACATTTACAGCTTTCTTACCGAACTAGTATATATATTCCACCTCATTTCAGACGAGATCAGATATAAGAAACCTTCCGCATCAGATCCAGACAACAAGAATACTTCGGCAAGTATGAAATGCATCAGGCATAGTAAAATAGTTATTTATGCCACTGCCCAGTAATGAGAGCCGAGTAACATAAGTACTAGTTTGTGCCAGGAAGATAAGCTGAGTGGCACAATAGACAACACGAGTGTTACAATGGCTAATTGCGTGCAGTGGCATACAATATTTTTCTACGACCATGAAATAAATATAAGAAAATTTTAAACCGTCAAAAACTCATCCATACCGCCTAACAAACCCGATGCAAAATATGTATATTAGTACTAACATACAGTATGGACACTCCCTGCCGCTCTCTAGATTGCGACCTCACCCTTTGTCACCCAGGTTGATACAGATTGGTTATAGTTTGGTTCTCAAACGTATAGGATTTTGCCGTAATTGGGTATGCTAAATTTTTTATAAGCCATGAAAATAAAAAAACCATTTCGAGATATTTTTATTTAAAGCCATATTTTTTCATTTTCCACTCGAAAAAGTAAAAGATTGCGTAAAAAAATCGGAAAAGGACAATAACCTTCATTTGACCCCTATGACGTCACGAGTTTACAATAAAACCTTATTTCACCACTGAACGGAACGTGCACTCTTACTTGTCATATCAATTACGGACCTTGCATTTGAGGACGAGCTTTCGTCGAGCACTGAAAAAGGCACTATTTATTTATCATCCACCAAAAACTACGTTTGAAACAATCAAATATTATTAGAACGTCATTCAAATTAAATACTTAAATGGGTAAGATATTCATTAGAGGTCCAATTTTTATTGTGGTTCTAAAAAACATTTAAACTCTGAAGGCCTTGTCCATACATAGATTATGATGTTTGATGACAAGTAAATTTTGACTTTGACGTTTCGTTGTTGGCTTTGTGATAGTTTCGTTTCGGAAAAGGCAAAGGTTACTAAGACCATACAGCCAGGTCTGACGTATTTAGGCTTCCTTAGCTGTTGGATTTGTAATGCTAGTGCCGGTGCAATGAAAAAACAACAAAATAAAACTACGAATGCGTCTACCACAAATCCCGCCAAAAAACCTTTGGGAATGATTGACTTGAGTGACTTGACAGTTGACGTCAAGGCCTATTCATTTCATCGTCATAGAAATAGGGCTGTTCGTTTCATAGTAATGTGAACCGATGACGTCATCAAGGTTTCAAAATTTAAAAAAATATTTAAAAATATCTAGAGGCTTAAAAAATGAAATATTCAAATTAGTTTTTCAAAATGGTCTAAACCATCAGAAAAAAAATTAAAAAAAATACATTTTTTTTAGCATACCCAATTTCATTTGTTCGTCATTTGTTTTTAGAAATGTCATTTCGCGCCCATTGTATGAAATGTCCGGGGTGTGTTGTTATGTTTTGTTTTATATTATGTAAGATTGTAATAATATGTGTGTGGTTGCAGTGACAAATAAACGTGTTATCTATCTATCTATCATGATGTATTTTTTTGAAATTTAATGTTTAGCCATGGCGCAGTACGCGCGCTACTTTAAATGGCCTTGGCATCTTGCACAAAATATTGAATTTTTGAAGCCAAATCCATAAAAATATTTAAAAAGTTTCATTGTAGTACAGTCACACCCCGGACACTCCATACAAACGAGCGAGAAATGATATACATAATTATAACTGACGTATCTATAGGCAAGAATGCAGGTAGGGTTGAATCACACCGGCGGTATTGGTCACGAAATGTTTGTTAGTTATTTACTGCATGCACACTGCAAGATATATATACTGTGCTGCAAGCAACAATCAACAGTTATCTTACATGATTAAGTAACTTACATGGATAACATTGTTCATTTGTTCTTCAAACACAGGAGCTTTTGTCCGTGAAACAATCTCATTTAGCAACCTACATAATAGTCAATCTCAATCTATAATTCCGAGATCACATTTTATAATATCACACCACTAGATATTTCTATACAACTCATACTTTCACACCATCTAATCAAATTATTACAAACAATCATCATTTTAAATAAATAAAACGAACATAATATCTCACAAGCCACAATAACAAACTGACATGTGACATATGAAAAACATAAAGGAACTACATTTCTAAAAAAAAAAGATACAGCTAGTATGAAGATTCATAGGAACTGATTGTTCTTAGATTTGGTCGTATAATATTGGTGGTCAGCCAATCATGATACGAGGCATGCTGAGACGCCGCGGCCGCCTATTGGCGTCGAGCGGTGAGCGGCGCCCAAAGTGAATATAAGTGACGTTTATCGCGCTTGCGTAGCTCGTCCTTTACGTTTGGTACCCTATCTACATCCAATCTGAGTGACGGGGGGGTGAGTTCGAATTTAGAGAGCGGCAGGGAGTGTCCATACTGTACGTTAGTACTAATATATATACTGTGGTACAGTTGTCTCGTTTTGAAATGATCATTGTAAAACGACTTGTGGGAATGAATACTTTTGTGATATGATTTGAGGTTATGTTTTAAGCAAATTACCAAATGGGAGTAGAAAAAAGTTTTTGCTACAAGCTCAGCGTTCCATTACTATAGTATGTATATTATTTTTTTAATATGTTGTTCGCATTTTTGAACTAGACATTTTTTATCGTGTAGAACGCAATATCCACTTGGTATGGTGATATTAATTGAAGGATTTTTGTGTAACTAGATTTTTAAACAGAGATTTATGTCAAAACTTTTTATATAGTTACGTTTTAAGATGGTAAGTAAGGTTTTAATGAAAAAAAAACACATTTCAAGCCTGCTTCTACAGTGTAAGTAGGTAAATGAAGTTACACTGGAACTTAACTTAGTTTGCATCCTTGCTAATGCATACTTAAAGGGAATTCTAACAAGGAAACCACATTAACCCAGCTTTAGATGTAATATAGCTAGGAAAACTTAAGAACTGCAAGGTGAACGAACAGGAAATTGAGGCAAAGTATGTGGTTGCAGTGACAAATAAACGTGTTATCTATCTATCTATCATGATGTATTTTTTTGAAATTTAGAAGAGCCTTATAAGTAAACGTATTGCCCACTAAATAGGGTCATTTTGAAAAATCAAAAAATTATAAGGTACAAGCTTTCTATTTGAAAATAATTTCAATCGTTTCATATTTTTCCCAGCAAACCCGTTCATTTGATATGCATATCATAGGGGTGCATAAAAATAACTGATCCGCCATATTGGATTTAAAAAGACTTCACTTAGCTAACCATGTAATGTCATCCAAACTAAACGTGTATATGTCGCAGGCATACTGTATATTTCGTCATTTTACATACGGTCGGGCAAATGTCAGGCAAATTATATAATGGTGAGGGCGGGGAGCCTCCCTTGGCGAGGCTCTTTGACAGTTAAATCAATCAAACCTGACAGAACCTAACATCGGTCGCTTCGTGAGCTCATATACAATCTGCCCTACGGCATTTTGGCAAATTGCCTGACTCGGTATTGACCGTTTATAAACGGACGAATTATTACAATTTGCCTGGCTCGGCATTTTACAATCGGCGTACAATATTTTACATTTTGCCTGACCGTTTACATACGGACGAATTATACAATTTGCCTGACCGTATGTAAAATGACTAATCATACAATTTGCCTACCACATATACAAGATTTCACCTTAATCGGCAACCGGGAAGGGGGTCAAATTTAACTTGCAAATTTAGAAGCGGACAACTTATACGTACGAGTACGTACGAGCATTGCAAGTTAGTTAAAAGCTATTTATAAAAAGTAAGTGTTGATTATATACTGATTGTACCGTAGTTGTAGTTGCGTCACATATAGGGTGTGGTTTTGGTGGGTGTTTTGTAATATCTCACTCCGAAAGGATTTGTACATATTTTTTGGCATCAATAATATGGAGACGGGTGTTGCTCTTAAAAAACGCACGAAGACGCAGAAGTAGGTTACACGTCGCCCTAGCGAGAAGGACACGAATGTATTTAGAGAAGAATCACCCAAAATCATCAATACATTAAACTGACATTTCAATTTTATGTTGAACTATAAATGGCATTAAACTCTAGTCCGCACAAGATCCGATAATACATTACTTGTCACGAAACGTTTAATTAATTCGACGCAAACGCCTCGCCGCGTCATTTAGCGGTTGCTCAGATGATGTATGTTGTTACCATGTCTTACCGCCATGTGGTAGTAAATACACGTATTTTCAGTTATGTTATACTAGCTTTTGCCCGTGGCTTCGCCCGTGTGGACATCGTGTTTATGACTGTCTTAGAGGGTGCGCAGTGGGCGAGCCGCAAGCGGCTCGCGCGCGTGGATGTCAATTTTCTCCAGATCCCTCGGGAACTATGTCAGGATATGCTTATTAGTAAATCATGTCATTTTCCGCTCCCCCAACCATCTCCCTCAAAAATCACACAATCCATTGTTCCGTTGCGATATTAAAGTAATTTACCAAAAAAGAGTATATTTTCAGTTCCCTCAGGCACTGCATCGGGCTATGCTATTTTCACGGGATAAAAAGCAGCCTATGTCCGTCTTCGTGACACAAGCTACCTGCATGCCAAATTTCATTGAGATTGGTCAAGGCGTTGAAGCGTGAAAAGGTTACAAACAAACAAACACATTTTCACATTTATAATATTAGTAAGGATTACAACCCATGTAAGAATTACTCTTAGATAATCAATGATGTTGTTAGAGAAACTTGTAAATTAAGGCTATGTCTCTATCTCTGTATGAATACAAAGATAGAGAAATAAATACACATATACATTTTTTATTATAAACCAAAGTCCCCTCGCCGCATGTCTGTCTGAACGCGATAAACTCAACACTACCGAACGGATTTTCATAAGGTTTTCAATTAATGTAGTCATGAGAAAGGTTTAGGTGCATAATTTCTCACGAGCCGCTTGCGGCTCGTGCATCGCAGACCCTCTATTTATACATATTATGAAAGCAAGTTCATTCCACGGCTGTCTATCTGAACGCGATAAACTCAAAACGGATTTTCATACGGTTTTCATCACTGAAAAGGTTACACCTAGTATTTCCCCACGAGCCGCTTGTGGCTCGCGCAACGCGGACCCTCCCTTTTTCCATTGATTCTATGGGAAAAATAATTTGCCATAAAATCAATCATTTCTAAAAAATATTTTGAATAAAGAAAAGATTGTATATTTTACTAAGGTTGTTTTTAATTAAATAATATTCTCTTTCTCTCTTATCGTGTGGCACAATTAACACTATTGAAAATTGCGTATAGATGAGCTTTGCTATGATAAAGCTTAATTCGTTAAGGCAATTAGCTTACTTCTCTGTGTACGTATACATAGCCCTAACTAACAATGAACAGTCACAAGTTTGTTCAAACTTTTGTATGTTGCATAATATTTTTACACCTGTGTAATTCAGTACCAATTATAAAAATAGTACATTGTGTCTTACCAATCGTGGTTAAAAATAATAATTGTGATACAAGGATCATAAATAGGTAATTAAAAACGAGAAACGAGCCGCAAGCAAACATGTTTGCAATATCAATGGACCTTCCGAAATAAAGGGTCTGGACTTAGATCACACATAAAAGAACTAGAACCCCGGTTTCATACAAAACAAGCTACTTAAAACGTTAGGACAATAGTTTGACAGAGACATGGATAGGAAAGAGAAACGTGAAATTACACCTCCATAAACAAAAAAGGTGACATTATGTTCGGACACTTTTGACCGCGAGACTCTAAATCTCGTTCTTTTTCTTATTTTAGTTCTGAAACACAAATGCATTACATAATATCGTTGATTATTAATAATATCGTTGATTATTACATAATATCGAGGATTCTTTCTTACCTTACGAAGCATTTCCTCCAAGGAGTCCATGTCTACGCCGACGGCGGCAGGCGCGCCGCCCGCGCTCCCGTTCACGCCGTTATTGTTGTTCGTCATATGTGAGCCTCTGCACACCACATATCACTATACCACTGCACCTCTCTAATCTGTGGCCACACCACTATCCCGCGCTTTGTCTATGGTTCGTCTTTCACTTGTGTCAAGCTCTAATTACTCTTTGCGCGAATGTTCCCTCTTTTGAAAAGTTGTAGAAGACACGTCTTTTTCACTGGTCACTACACTGTTTGCTGACTAGAATAATTAACCACCTTAGTGGTTACACAGATTGGTTTATTGACTAGATGTGTTTTGGTAGATTGAGTACCTATCTGCTGAAATAAGAAGCGTAAAAGCAGCGTTACACATTAGAACAATAGACTACAGACGAGTACATACATTGTACGTACGACGAGTTACCTACGAAGAATTGAAAAAACAGTTTCATCAACATCAATAAGCCGAGGGACGTCCACTGCTTGACATAGGCCACCCCCAAGGACTCCCACGACGACCAGTTCTGCGCTACCCGCATACAGCGTCTTCCTGCGACCTTCACAAGGTCATCGGTCAACCTAGAGGGAGGCCTGCCTACGCTACGTTTTCCGGTACGCGGTCGTCGCTCGAGAACTTTACTGCTTAAACATAACAGTTTACCTAGTTGAAAAAACGGAGGTAAAATAACGGCACGAAACGTAGCTCTATTATTTTCGTTCAAAGAAATATTTTGATAACATTTTCCAAGAGCTCCTTGTAGAGCCGGGCCGGGAGATGTTGAGACAACAAATTTGCAGAACAGAACGAAGATAAAAAGAGGAATAAAAATTTAACGATGTTCTTCAATAGGGTGTTATAAAAGTAGCGAGGGACCTAAAACAGACGCTTCAATTTACGCATAGAATTCACAAATATTTATCGGATGTTCACAAAGAAAACACAGACAGTTTGCTAAGCCAATTATTCAGCTTATCAATATTTCAGACAGTTAACTAAAATTCATCGCGAGTTGTCCAAATTTCTTTCAGAATGCATCAATAACTATGAGTTATTAGGGGAAAATTGTTTCTTGCCGTCAGCGAAAGCCCCAGTTTTCGGTTTTCCTGTTTGTGTAACACCCTGTCTAGAAGGGGAATTACAGAGTGTTGTCAGAATCCCTTGACAAACGCCGCTCTGGAATATCCAGGAGAAAGAAACTTGGCACCGTTCTTACGCCTCCTCGTAACAACGGGACACTTTGCAGTGGATATGTGACCAAATAAAAGATAATGTGTCTAGGCCTAGTTGGTCTTGTTCTTAGTCTTTAACCAGACGGTTCGCTCAAACTCTTTGTCATTTTGCTATCAAACGTTTTTTTATCAAACTCTTCGAGCGACGAAAGTTATGTAATCGTCCGAAAAACTGACTCCGAAATTTTTATAAAAACGTACTCTATAATACACTGTAACAATGAAACAAAAAGTGGTCGAAAAAAAATGTATAAGTGTACTAGCTGTCCCGGCGAACTTCGTACCGCCTAACATTACATTACACTGCCCTACCCTACACTACACTACCCTACCCTACTACATACACTACACTACACTACACTACCCTACACTACACTACCCTACCCTACCCTACCCTACACTACCCTACCCTACACTACCCTACCCTACACTACACTACCCTACACTACACTACCCTACCCTACACTACCCTACCTTACCCTACACTACCCTACACTACCCTACCCTACCCTACACTACCCTACCCTACCCTACACTACACTACACTACCCTACCCTACCCTACCCTACATAAGAACCTTCTCCTGACAATAACGAACTCGACAAAAAAAGAATTAGCGAAATCGGTCCAGCCGTTTAGGAGGAGTTCAATGACTAACACACGGACAGAAGATTTATATGGAATAAAATCTTTTTGTACCTATCTCTATAAATACAAACAGCTGTGTCTTAAATAAAAATGTTTTTGCATTTTATAAATAAAAAATAATCAAATCTTTTTTGTCATATGGAGGTATATACAGTTTATGAAAAGAGTTTTATTATTCTCCGAAAATGATCAAATCTTCTTATATGTTTTTTTTGACAGCCGATATTGTTGCCATGGCAACCGAGCGTGAAGTTTTTTTCTTCGTTACGGAATTTCTGGATTCTTAATTAAAATTGCGACTATAATTTGAGATTTAAACTATCCTATCTCTCAAGTTGGATCGAACTGCACATGGTGTGCGAATTTTATTATAATCGGTTAAGTGGTTTAGGAGTCCATTGGGGACAAACATTGTGACACGAGATTTATATATATAAGATGATTTATATATATAAGATTGTATGTTTATTTGTGAACTCTTTGTTGTACAACAGATTATAAAGGTACATAATAGGAATAACATGTACAAAGGCGGGCTTATCCCAGACAGGGATCTCTTCCATCCAACTTTTGATTACTGAAAGGACTTAATAAAGGAGTAATAAATAGTACATGAATTAAAAGAAGAGAAAACAAAATTTGAAGGTAATCAGATATTTTACAACTATATACATAGATACATAAGTTCTTACATACCCACGAGTAGTATAGCTTCTACAGTTTCAATTTGCATAAGCAAAAATCTCAAAAAAATAGTTTACCTACTAAAAATTAGGTGATCGATTTCTTGAAGTTACTTTTTGATCATTTCAAAAGTAAATATTCAGTAATAGTTTTTTTGAAGTCCGTTTTTTAATCATTTCAATCATAATCAATCAAACCTGACCGAACGTAACATCGCTCGCTTCGCTCGCTCATTTACAATCTGCATACGGCATTTTACAATTTGCCTGGCTCGGCATTTTACAATCTGCGTTCAGAATTTTACAATTTGCCTGACCGTTTATATACGGACTAATTATTACAATTTGCCTGACCATTTGTAAAATGACTAATCATTTACATCCGCTTGCTCATTTTACTATCTGCGTATAGCATTTTACAGTTTGCCTGATCGTTTACATACGGACGAATTATACAATTTGCCTGACCATTTGTAAAATGACTAAACATACAATATGCCTGCCACATATCTACCACAACTCTTGTTACCCACTACAATCACACTCAGTATGTATTTGGCGAACAAACAGTTAAGCCGGCCGTAATAGACGTAGAAATCAATTTGGCAGATGTATCGCTTGCTTATGTAAATGTCATCAAGGAAACCGTTATTTCTACTGCTATTTAATCAGGTTAAAGCAAGGATGAAATAAAATTAGAGTACAAAAACGTCTTGGACACCATTGATTTTCGATACATATGAAAAAGTTCGTAACGTAAACAAATTAACAAAATGACAATTTAAATTATTTTAAATTAAGTATCTAAATATAAGCACATTATTGCACGCCAAAAAAACAATGCAAATCTAACGATTAACAGTGTACAGTGTAAAGTTAAAAGGCGGCCTCGTCACTTCAATAATAATATCACGGTACATCACAGTACACCGTACAAGTACTGTTTATGTGTTCATTGTTATCATCATATCAGCTGAAATACGTCCACAGCTGGTCAAAGGCTTCCCCAAAGAATTTCCTCAACCAGCGGCTTCCCTCAATCTTCCGTCCACTGAGTGAAACCTGTCCACCTGTTCTACGAGATATAGGCCCCGCCCACTGCCACTTAAGTGTAGTGATTATGTGTGCTATGGCGGTTAACTTGGTTCTTCTACGGATCTCTGATTTCTGATTCGATCACGTGCTTGAGGAATACCGAGCATATCTCGCTCCATCGACCTTTGGGTGTGACAGTTACTGTATTGAAATCGACACATTTAATTTAATTGCAATTATTAGTTTCATATCATTAAACCAGCTGTAGCACACTAGACGCTTTTTGGTCGACAAAATACTCGTAAGTTTAAAAGCAACAAATTATGAGATCGAGTTTTAAAAGTAGGAACCTATCTAGGCTTGACTGTACAAACACAGATAAAACGCAGTCCGCAGGGCCAGCTGTGTGACCGCGCATACATTTACAATTTTACCTCACCCTGTATCTTTGAACAGAGGTGATTTGCAGAATTGGACGCGTGATGCGTCCCATCCGTAGGTTTAGTCAAACATTACAGCGTTTTATCTGGAACCAGCAAGAAACGTGCAAGATGATTTGCTGTTTCGCAAAATTCGATGCGTAAAGGAAGATGCCCGCATAATTAAACAAACACAACATTTTATCTGGAAACATCAGCTACCACTGATAAAAACTACCAATAAAATCTTGGTGTTTAGCAGAACTTTTTTTTGTTTAAGAAAGATATGTAAAAAAAATCTGTAAAAACGTGGCAGGTGTCTAATAAGATTACTTGGTCATAAAAAAGTAGTGAGATGAAATAAAGAGCCAAGTCTAAGTTATTAAAAGAAAACGAGTGACGTCAAGCATTTTATAAGAGTGGAAAGTAAATCTTATAGATTAGATAAAATTAGATAGGAAAATAAAATCATCAACATATCTACCCAGACAAAATTGTTTAACGGTTATTTTACTCGTTTTGTTTTATCCAGTCTTTGTTTTTCATTTTATCTCACTACTTTCCATGGACAAGCAATATTAATCGAAACTTAGCGCGTTTTTACATAGTGTTTTTGAGATTTCATTTTTTTTTGTAAAAACCTAATGCTAACATACAAAGATTTGAAAATCAACCGAAATGGTTTTAGAAAAAGTGTATTACGGCCGTATTAAGCAATTGCGCTGGACTTTGTGGGGCACTACCGTGCCCTCAGATCAAGACTTGGTACATTTTTACGGATTTTTTTGTTAGGGTTTCACTTCATTTTGTACGAACAGTAGTATTTTAGGAGAATTATTTTAATTATTAGTTTTGGTATTTGTAAATGCCTATCACAATGAACAACTTTGCTATAGAGGGTATTTCTCTATCTCTAGCTTTTCCTCCTATGGTTCCTCATCGGTAACAGAATGAAATGGGAGCTTGTATAGGTACTAAAACGCTGTTTCTGAGAGAGGTCATAATGCGCATGAACCTACTACTTCAGGCAGTGTCACGTTAGGCTGAATACCTCTAAGACACAGGCGTGACAACAACTCCCCGGAGTGAGTCGATTCAGATATCTGATCACCTGGAGCTCCTCAGCGTGGATTATTCACCCCATCTTAATTTTGGTCATTACATTCAGTCCAAGGTACAAGTTACTGTAATAAAGCTGGGCATTCTCTCTAAGGTGAGACGGTACTTCACACCAGGACAGCTGCTTATCTTTTATCAAGCACAGGTCCGCTCATGTAAGGAGTACTCTTCGCACTTATGGGATAGATCAGCCCGTTATCAGCTGGATAACTTAGACGCCATCAACCCAAGCCCCAGGAGACCTATTGGTGATGACTAGCTAGTCAAAAACAAGCTCCAAAGCCTTGATCATCGCCGCAAAGTCCCCTGTCTACCGGTATTCTATCGAATTCATTTCGGAGAGAGTAAGCAAGAACCTCACGACCTCATTCCCCCGGCTCCATTTCATCATCGGTCAACAAAACGCAGGGAGGGGTTGCACCCATTTGTTGTTGATGTTTCACCTTTCCGCACGAAACGTTACGCTTCCTCATTAATTATTGGACAGCTAAAAGGAGTGGAACTCCTTGCCTTCGTCAGTGTTTCTCGATTTCTATAATTTAGGGATCTTCAAAACGAGAGTGAATAAGCATTATTTAAGTTTGCGTGTATCATCCTCGACTGCATCATCATTTCCCATTAGGTGAGTTGCAGTCAGACGCACTCAATTTTTTATTAAAAAAAAACTTAATTTCATCCAAAATCTGATGAAAAGTGAGTGAGTGAGTCAGTCAGTCTCAAAATAAGGGACCTGGGATTTGACTTGAGATACTTAGATAACTATATTAGACAAAAACTTGTAATTTGAGGGCAGACGTGGGTACAGTGAGTACTATTGGTAACTTAAAGTTTCCAACTTATACCTATAAACAGAACGAACAGGGGGCTTAAAATTACCTCGAATTAAAGGATGGTTTGGTATGGTCATGCTCGACTAGGCGGGGGGCACTTCCGTGCCCCAGATAATTATTTGGATTGTAATAATTAAAATGACATTTGGAATATATAAAGGTAGGTGTATAGTAATATTAAGGTATCTTACGTTGCGTTAAATTTCCTTTAGGTGTTGTGTTTCTACTTTAATTACGAAAAATTTCAACTGATCAATAGATCTGTTAGTTGGCCATTAAATCAAGGATGTGGTTACTAGGAATAATGGCCAACTAGCAACTACTGCCATTCCGCAAATCCCATATTTCAAGCAGGTTAGACTATTACTTATTCTACGCTCAGACGTTGAAGCCGACTTGACTTTAACTACAGCTTGTTTCCAGCCGCAATTAGCAGCAGCTGTTGGGCTTCAGCTTAACTTCATTAACTTTGAGTGAAATATGGTCAAATATCTTAGAAACCAAATTATCATGAACGATTGTAAATGTTTCTTAACACGAATTGATTTCGTCGTGATACGAATATTTCTAACTAGGTATTATACGTCCGTGCTGTTCTAACAATATCGTATTTCTTGTACAATACTTAATTTAAGATGAAATAAATATACACATTACACAGGTACTCTTTCACAATAGGCATGGATCGGTAGGCGTTTTTGCAATATGGAAACTATTTATTATCGTTGCGGCATACAGTAACAGGTTTTGAAACTATGTATTTTCAGTAACTATGTATTGGATGTGCATCGGTGAGAGGCGTAAGTTTCGGGTACGGCGAACGTTTAAAGTTTTATAGGTATTGTTAAGTATGAGGTACAAATAGCCTTTGGCCAAAAAATAGCTAATGAAATCTTATTACATAAGCTGTTATTTCACTTTCAATATTCGTAAGTAGTTCTCTTCAAAATTTAAAAGTTAAATTTGACCCACTTCCCAGTGTTCGATTAATGAGGCTTTATTTGCGGTGACAGTTGATCCTTTTGGTATTTTATAGTTGATCTGATGATGATATTACGTCAATAACCAGTTTTGTAACTCTTTACGGTTTGCAATACCCATCTTTATTTTACTTTCTCTAAAAAACGGTATGTATAGAAAAATGCGCTGGTGAAAATTTGCGAAGGCGAAAATTCAGATCTGTATGAGACTACTACTATATAAAAATCGTTCATGTATAATATTAGTAAAGATTGGACGAACAGTGCCTACCTATAAGGCCGAGAGACATGGATTTGCTTTAGTTTTTGTTTTATTATCTTCAATACAAACTACAATTTCATGTCAATAATAAAATAAGTCAAGAAAATCATCGCAGTAATCACACTAATATTATAAACTCATAAGAATGTATGTTTTTTTGTTTGTTCCACTTTTACGCCTAACCAGCTGAACGAATTTGGATGAAATTTGATCAGTAGATTAAATATATCAAATAAATACTGGATTAACACATAGGCTATTTTTTATTGCACGCTCGAGAGCCGCTTGCCGCTCGTGTACCGTGCATCCTCGGTTACAGTCATAAAATATTATCCACGCGGATGAAGCCGCGGGAAAAAGCTAGTCTAAAACAAAATATTTACTTAAAAATATACAGGATATAGAAACGTTTAAGTAGGACCCGTTATCGGGGCTTTTACTCATCATACTGAACAACTTTCTCCTAAAAAAAAAGAAAATTTCTACGCTCCCTTCAAAAATGCACAAAATTTGTCAATCAACCGATCGAATCTAACATAATTTAATTTTTTTTATTTACAAATTTTTAAAATTGTCTTTAGACCGAGGTCTTCGATCAGTGTATGTTGCCAGTGATGACATACGGAACTGAGACATGGTCGCTTACTATGGGCCTCTTAAGAAGGCTCAAGGTCACCCAAAGGGCAATGGAGCGTGCTATGCTCGAAGTTTCTCTGCGTGATCGAATCAGAAACGAGGAAATCCGCAGGAGAACTAACGTAACCGACATAGCTCACAGAATCGCTAAACTGAAGTGGCAGTGGGCAGGGCACATAGCTCGTAGAAACGATGGACGTTGGGGTAGTAAAGTTCTCGAGTGGCGAACGCGCACCGGAAAACTTAGTGTAGGCAGGCCTCCCACTCGGTGGACCGATGACCTGGTGAAGGTCGCGGGAAGCCGCTGGATGCGGGCAGCGTAGAACCGGTCGTCATAGAAATCCTTGGGGGAAACCTATGTCCAGCAGTGAACGTCCTTCGGCTGTTATGATGATGAATTGACAATGCTTCTCTTAGGAAAAAGTTTTTCAGTATGATGAGTAGAAGCCCCAGTTAACGGCTCCCACACCAATTTTGTTACACCCTGTATAGGTAAGCATATAGATAAGTAAGCAGCTATCTTTGCGCTGTGTAACACCCATCAATCCTCGTCCCAAAATTTCAAAGGGAATTATGTTTGCGCGCATATATTGACGAAGGGCTAAATTTAATTAAAATTTTCTGTTTACTTCATTCATTTAACTTGGCGTGGTTTCGCATCAAAATTCACACTTACGCTTACCGAAAACTTTTGTATTCCTTAATGTACCTATTTATTAATGTTGCCTAGGTAAATTTTGGATACTAAATACTTGTTATCCAATACGATATCATCATATTATCAGCTCAAATACGTCCCCACCTAGGGGCTCGAGCCTACCCTGAATAAGGGCGATAGGGCCTCAGTCGACCACGCGGAACCAGTGCGGGTTGGTAGACTTAACACACGACCTCCGAGTTTCTTCGCAGTTACCTCACGATGTTTTCCTTCACCGCAAGAGCGTCGTATAAACGTACATATGAAATCGATTTCGAAAACACAATTGGTGCGTGGCAGGATTCGAACCACTATCTCTTGGAAGGGACAAATAAACTATAATAACATAAAATAGTAAATTAATAGAACTATTAACTTGCTCCTGTTTGACGGGCTTTTGAGTTCATCATATCAGCCGAAGGATGTCCACTGCTGGACAAAGGCCGCCCCCAAGGATTTCAACGATGACCGGTTCTGCGCTGCTGCAATGAGGGCTTCCCGCGACCTTCACCAGGTCATCGCTCCACCGAGCAGGAGGCCTGTCTACGCTACGTTTTCCAGTGTAAGGTCGCTACATATGAACTATATTGCACCAATGCCCATCTGTTCTACGAGCTATGTGCGGAAGCCGTTAATATACAGAAGACATTTTTTATTTAGAACAGATTCCTCACGACTGCGACTCACACTTGGCCCGTTTTTGTTATTTGTTGGTTTTCTTACTTCAGAATTAGTTCTATAATCACACCAAGATTCACGCTTGTATAGTTACCAATTTTTACGATTTAAAACACATTCCTTGTATGATTCATCGATTAATTTTTCACTTTTTCTTTAATGTTTATTACTTGTTGGTAAATATCTTATAATAACACATATTCTGGGGAATTAGTTTCAAATATACATTTTAAAGGTCTGACAGACAGACAGATAGACGGACGGACAGCCCCCCCCCCCCCCCCCTCCCCTCTCTACAAGCTAAACTGTTTTTCAGAACATCTGTTTTTTTTAATAGTAGGATACTTAATCAATTTAAAAGGAAAACTATCACAGCTATGTAGGCTTTCTTAGTTTCGGTCGCCCAACTTAAGATGTGCAGTTATATTTATAAAAAAAACAAACATTTTCCACACAAAATGTTCTACTACCAACTGCAAAAAAAATTTTAAAATATACATTTATTTTATGAAAAGACCTCGAAACGCTACTTTGCGGTAGTCATACTCGCGGTTGGCCGGTTTTTTAAAAACGAATCAAAACTTTTACGTATGTTGCATGTAGTTTTACTTTAATGTCTCCAATTTGCTTACACGTTACACGTTTAAACGGTTACTTACAAATTCAGCGAAAACTCAATTTTTGCTCCCCAACACCTGGTCTTGGCAGGTGATTTCAGATTTTCGAAACTTCCCGAAGAATCTTCGCTGTGTACAAAAGATAATTGTATTTACCCTACCGAGTCGGGCGTAGCAAAGGGTTGTTTGCCTACCCTCAAATGGGCGAGGAAACGATGAACTTAGTCCAAAGAGAGTGGTTCCGTATATTTTTTTGCATAATGCAAAATATAGGTACTTACTATGTACGTTCCGCTTTCGTGTATTTTCATTGAAGCGCCAAGTTTATAGCCCATAGTGGGGGTATAACAGTACACTTTAAACAGTACGGACGTCACGAAATAGCTTTTAACAACAAAGTAAAGTTGTATGACGAGGGTCGAAGTTTATTCAAGTTCCTATTCGTAACTCTGCATTGTGTTGCATTCATTCAGCCCTATAAGAATAGACCAATTGTCAATTGAATTATTTTTAACATCTTTCTAAAACAAATTTTTGCTTTAAAAAGGTATAAAAAAGGAACGCGTACCGTCATTGCTTTTTAGCGTGATTGATGCACTAATTTTGTGATTTTGTTTAATTAAAAATTAAAGTCAAGTAAGATTTTTTGAAATTGAAATTTGAGGGCAGTTTAAGGAATAACATTTTATAATTCCCCCAGCTTCATTCCACCTTCGGTCAACGAGACGCAGGGAGAGGTACCACCCCCTGTTTGTGATATTCTGCCTACCCGCACGATGCGTTACGCTTCTTCATTTATTAAGCGGACAGCAATGGAGTGGAACTCCCTACCTGCGTCCGTGTTTCCCGACATTTACAATTTGGCACATCGTAGTAGAGTGTCCAGAATGGATCCAGAATCTTGATATTAATTTGTAGTTTATATTGCAGGAACTAAATAAGGCCATACGATAATAATAACTATTTAGGGAAGTAAAAAGGACATATTTGAGTTTGCGTGTATCATCCTCCATCTTTAAGCTATTGCATAGCTTTTATCGCGGGTTTTGAGCGCGGCGACCGAATCAAGAAATTCCGTAACGAAAATAACCTTACAGTGCCATCTATTAGCGATTTGCGGTACTAAAAGGACTTCGTCAATTTTACTGGTGTAACTTTCTTAGTGTTAATTTATTACATAAACATCCCGCGCCCCAAGGACTATATGGTACTGGTAAATACTGCATAAATAAAAAATAAATAAATAATTATAATTGCATAAGTTGATAAAAAATGCTATGCAATAGCTTTACCGCGGCAGTAACCGAGTGCCACGCGTTTTTTTGATGCAGTCTACTACCCTGTTATTATTCTAATTAATTGCATTTTTTTAGGCTCCCATACCCAAAGGCTGCCATTACTAAGCATACGTCGTCCATCTCGGGAAGCCCGCTTCCATCTTCGGCATCATCCTTACCTTAGGGGCTTCATCATCATATCATTTAACCGCCTCCGTAGCTCAGAGGCAAAGTTCACTGGCCTTACACAGGAGGTCGCGGGTTCGATTCCCGGCGGGGTCAATTGTAAGACTCGGTTTGGTTGGTGGTAGGGCATTTTCTAAGCCCGCCTGGCTAGCTACCACCATCTTATCTTAGTCTTGCCGCCAAATATCAATGTTGATATCATTGGTGTGTTCCGGCATGAAGATAAGATAGCCAGTTCCCCATTGCGTTGGGAAATCTTGGTAAGCCCGCTTCCATCTTCGGCAACATCGTCACTTACCACCAGGTGAGATATTGTCAAGGGTTTACCAATTGTGAATAAAAAAAATCAGCCGAAAAACGTCCACTGCTGGACAAAAGCCTTAGGGGCTTACCAATTTTGGATTTGAAAAAGATCCAGTCGTCCGTCCGTATAGGTGTCCACATTAAATTTTCACTAAATAATGTTATGATTATGGCTATTTTTTTAAATAAGGGGGTTGCCCTTAGAAGAAATGTATTTTTAAAGCTTTTTTTTGTTACATTGTGTAAATACATGCGCCAACCTTGGTATGATGGTAGCGCCGCGCCAACTCTCAAGTAAAACAATGGTTTTCGAAAAACCTAAAAACTTTTTAGTACAAGCTTTATTTTGAGAAGAGTTTTAATTATTTCGTATTCTTCCAAGCAAACCCTCACATTTGATACCCGTATGACGGGGGATCAAAAAAAAATAACTGGTAATCCATCTTTGGAAGTCCGCCATTTTGGATTTTGAACTTAACTTGTATGCAAAATTTCAGCTCAATCAGGAACCGGGAATTGGTTCTAATCTAGCTTCCAAGATTTGTTACAAACTAACAGACAGACAGACAGACTAACCAACTAACATGACAGCTAATAATATAAGGCTTTTAACAAAAACCGACTAAGTGCGAGTCGCACTCGCGCACTGAGATTTCCGTAACAAAACATTTTTTCAACCTGTTTTGTTAATATATAAACATTTTTTTTAACAAAGTTTTATTTATTCTAATGTAAAACTTAGATTTGATTAAATTTAGATTAATCGTCGAATCCAACTCGGCTGGGCAGCATTCAGGAAGCTTCGCAATATCCCAAATACCGCAGTGTCCTAAGACCAAGGTATTCAACCAGTGTGTGTTGCCAGTGATGACATACGCAACTGAGACATGGTCGCTTACTATGGGCCTAATAAGAAGACCCAAAGTCACACAAAGGGCAATGGAGCGTGCTTTGCTCGGAGTTTCTCTGCGTGATCGAATCAGAAACGAGGAGATCCGTAGGAGAACCAAAGTAACCGACATAGCTCTCAGAATTGCTAAACTTAAGTGGAAGTGGGCGGGGCACATAGCTCGCAGAATAAATGGCCGTTGGGGTAGTAAAGTTCTCGAGTGGCGACCGCGCACCGGAAAACGTAGCGTAGGTAGGCCTCCCATTCGGTGGACCGATGACCTGGTAAAGGTCAGAAGCGCAGAACCGGTCGTCGTGGAAATCCTTGGGGGGAGCCTATGTCCAGCAGTGGACGTCTGTCGGCTGATGTGACGAACGTAAAACATCGTTTTTTACCTAAACAAGCTTAGCACTTTAGGAGTATCTTCTAGAGCAACTACGGTTCGTTGAACTAGCCTACTTATCTCTAGTTTCAGACATAGTACGTATATTCCACAAACTCGGATCTCTTCTCAAATTGTGTTTGCCAAGACGCAACAAAATCCGAACATGATATGTAGGAACAACATGTGGGAACATGTTTTCATTGAAAGACTCGATAAGCTTGAGAATATAAAGGTTATGTTGGCAGCAACTTTGCTATGATGTGGGTTTGAACAGAACAGATAGGTTACGAGTATTATCGTCAAAATATATAAATTACCGATCGAAATAGGCATCCTCAACTCTATTCCATTACATTTTTAACGTTTCCGTGGCGTAATGGTTAGTCCATGCGCTTCACACCACGAGGTCCCGGGCTCGATTTCCGGTGGGGCCAGCTTGTAAGACTCAGATTAGTTGATGGTAGAGTATTTTCTAAGCCCGCCTGGCTAGCTACCATCATCTTATCTAAGTCTTGCCGCCAAACATCACTATTAACAGCATTGATGTATTCTGGCTTGACGATAAGATAGCCGTTCTCCATTGCGTTAAAGGGAATCTTGGTAATCGCGCTTCCATCTACGGCATCATCGTCACTTAACATCGGGTGAGATGATGCCAAAGGCTATTCAATTGTGAATAAAAAAAAGACTCAACGCACGGAGATCGAATTGAGGTTCTATAAATGGTGGCCTGCCATGACCTTGAACTCAAGCGGTTGTGGCTCGAGATTTTCAGTCATCTCCTTGTCATCTCAATGGATAAATGTGCAAGTACGCAAATAGGTTTGATTACCTATAATCTATAAAATAAATAACGTAACTTATTTAATTTAAAATTGAAATACCGACTGTATAAAAACATTATCCCTCTTTTTTCATCAGACGGGTAAAATAGTATGCTATGTAACTCACGGGATCAAGACGAATCTAACGACATTTCCATCAAGCCTTTTAGGCTACAGGCTTAGCTGAAGAACAGTCACATACATACAAACATACATACATAATACATACATACACTAGAAAAACTTTACCCCTCCTTTTTGATATGACGGGTAAAAATAGTATCCTACGTAACTCACGGGATCAAGACGAATCTAATGACATTTCCATCAAGCCGCATAGGCTACAGGCTCAGCTGAAGAAACAGACACATACATACATACACACATACATACATACACACATACATACATACATACACTAGAAAAACTTTACCCCTTTTTTTTGATATGATGGGTAAAAATAGTATCCTATGCAACTCACAGGATCAAGACGAATCTAACGACATTTCCATCAAGCCGTATAGGATACAGGCTCAGCTGAAGAAACAGACAAATACATACATACACACATACATACATACACTAGAAAAACTTTACCCCTCTAATTTGATCAGACGGGTAAAAATGTATCTTATGTAACTCACAGGATCAAGACGAATCTAACGACATTTCCATCACGCCGTATAGGATACAGGCTCAGCTGAAGAAACAGACAAATACATACATACACACATACATACATACACACATACATACATACATACATACACTAGAAAAACTTTACCCCTCTAATTTGATCAGACGGGTAAAAATGTATCTTATGTAACTCACGGGATCAAGACGAATCTAACGACATCTCCATCAAGCCGTATAGGCCTCAGGCTCAGCTGAAGAAACAGACACATACATACAAACACTAGAAAAACATTACCTTCCTTTTGGGTAGTCGTGTAAAATAGGGCGAGTACAGTGGGAATATATTGAAACAATACACGATCCTGGGTCCTTGATTGCACCTCCAAAGTTCATCATCAGATAAATAACAATCAGCCCAATCGCACCCTGGATTTGACGCGTACTTACCTGAACAAACTAATAAACTCGTCATAAAGTAGGATTTTGGATTGTGAGGTGTCGTTAAATTCGTCTGGATCCCTTCAGTGACATAGGATACAATTTACCAGACTGCCCAAAATCAGGGGTTTGTGTCTATGCAGCCAACCCGATAATGTACAACCCATGAATGTACATCCCGATAATGGCCGGCCGAAAACTCGTGTCATCGATTTGAACTCAAGTAAAGGACCTACCTAAAAATATTGTTTAGAGCGTGTGATTATTAATTTGTCAGCTCATGACATACGAGTAGTTAAAGCTGTAATTCATCTACACCTCAGTTCTACACTGTACAGTTTACGTAACGTAACGTAGCGTAGGTAGGTAATACTACAACATGACGGAGTCGGAGTGGAGCGGCCTTGGCGCGCGCGTAACGTGCTGCGGGTCGTCCGCGACTCCGCGCCCGCGCACAATGTCACTGGCTCCCGTGCCAAGTGTCGTTGACCTGTGCAACGCAACGCCCGCCTGCATACGACGCTGTAGGGTGTCCAGGGTTTCAACATTTAATTGGACAATTAGTTATGTTTACGCACACAAGTACTTCATAGTTTGATATTAACTATGACATCCGCTGAAGGATTTCCACAACGACCGGTTCTGCGCTGCCCGCATCCAGCGGCTTCCCACGACAGTCATCAGCTCATCGGTCCACCGAGTAAGAGGCCTGCCTACGCTACATTTTCCGGTGCGCGGTCGCCACTCGAGGACTTTACTGCCCCAACGGCCATGTGTTCTACAAGCTATGTGCTCCAGTGGTTAATATAATATGAAATTGTTATTATCATTTTTTATCCACAGTTGGTGAGGCCTTAAAACCTAAAAACTTTTAGGCACAAGCTTTAATTTGGATAGACTTTTAATTATTTCGTATTCTAATAAAAATAACTGGTCCCGCCATCTTTGGGAGTCCGCCCTATTGAACTTAGATCGACGTCGAATAGCGAACCATGCATTGTGCTCCAAACTTAACGTGTATGCAAAATTTCAGCTCAATCGGAAACCGGGAAGTGGTTCTAATTTAGCTTACAAGATTTGTCCCAACTAACTAGAACGGCAAGTTAATAAGCTTGCAAAAACCGACCAGTGTCAGTTGAACTCGCACACGCTGGATTCCGTGCCATCGTAAAAAATCTGACTTAGTAATAGCATGTAATAGAGTCCCGTTGGCACCCTTTAAGGCCTTAAGAAAGATCAAATGACAATATTCAATTTAAATTATTAAAAGACTGTGTAAAGTATTACAACTTACGATGTAAAAAAATGAAAAGTTTCAACGTAACAGCCGCGTTGAAGCCCGCATTGATTTGAACTTAAAATGAATAGACTTGCGTTTGATATTATTTTAACACGTATCAAATCAACCTGCTCGGATTTAGGCATCTTAAACCCTTAAATGGAATTTTCTTGCACTCTAAATGTCGATTTAAAATTTCCTCTTAAAATATCACACATATAATTTTCTAGACCATGTATACTTATTTGGAAATATGAAATCATGTAAAATTTTGTATCCTATTTTTAAACTATTTACTTTAATTAAAATCCTTATAAAATACACGCATCTGGCCATCCTCCAATGTGCTCAAGTGTGCTGCAGCTATGCTGCATAGCTGCAAAAGCAATGCAATCTGTTCAATGTTAAGGTTGATTTTCATATTTGACAGTTCGTGACTGTAATATTATCAGTATGGTTATAGAAAACGGGCATTAGATACCCGTAGGCCGGATCGCAGTCGCGATTTGTAAATGGACTAAACAATGAACGAATTTGTATCACATTTGATGATGTCTAATTACAGAATGTCTCTACGACAAGAATTTTGCCAAACACGGTGGGTTTAGGTCGAAGATGCGTGGGGCAGATGTAGTAAGCAAAAACCTTTATAGGTAAGTTATGAAAGCGTATTTTAAAAGCTTTTATTTATGAAGCTGTATTCCCGGTGACAATAGATCTTTTTGGTATTTTAAAGTTTCAAGGTCCAAGAATCGTGTTTTATTTTCTATAGAATCGTAGGAAATGCTCGCCTTTTTTATTTGGAAATGTGCCGTGAGCATTTGACTTTTGAGCTTAGGTTTAAAGATACTTATTGCCATAAAGACACCAGTCACTTACATGAGAAAAATATAAATATTATATTTAAAAAATACAATTTGTAGGTGTGTGTTCGGTTGTATTGGACACATAAAAAATATTAAAAATTAGTTTGTTTGCAGAGTCATTCAGCTTAAAAATTCTTTACAAATAAAAGCTTTTTTTTATAATTCAGAATTGAGCTTATATTGTATCTAAAAGACTTTAGGTTTTTCTTTAACTTATACGAGACATTATATTGTTTGCAATATCAATGACACATCATCATAAAGTATTTTAGGGACTGACCTCAGATTATTTTATGTCATGTTAGCTTAGGATCAATTTTGAAGATAGTTATGCCATGAAGATTATAAGAACATTTCCAGTCCAAAACTCAACTGCAAACGTACTCGTGTGTTTCCATTGTTCTATATGGCATTAAAATCCGGTGCATGCGTGTCGCGAGTTTGACTCCCGGTTGGGGCAACATGGCAACATGACCTCGAGCAGCCTTCGTTAAGGCTGTGGCTGTGGGTGTTGAATGGAGCTGGTATTCTATTATAAAGCGTAGGTTATGTTCAATGCCAGTGGTGATGGTGTAATGAATGAAAGAGTGATGTTAGACAATGCTGTCGCAGAGGCTGCGAATTCAGAGCGCACTTTTATGTTGGTGAGTATTACCTTTCGTTCACTCACATGACTTTTGTATGATAGCAACACTGAAATATGATTGGAAGGAATGATTTTCCGAACAAATAGTTTTTGACACAACCTTTGCGCCAATCGCGGGAGACATTATGTTCTTCGGTGCGCGTGGCGAGAAGGATGTGTAGTGCGTCTGCTCGTAGTGCCTTTAGCACCAAGATGTCCCGGTGAGTCGTAGCCATAATAGATATCGAGTTAGTTTAACTGCGATGGAGCGACCTCATGTTAGGTAACCTTCGGGTTTTAACCTCGATGAGTAACTGTGATCATGGCGGGTGTTCCGGGTTGGTGTGGGCACTGAGATCGTTGCTATCTTGTTGGGCGTGTGGCAGGAATAAAGGGGAGGTTTGGAGTTCCTACAGGGGTATAGCCCCATCGCGAAGCTTGGCTTAGGTTATTATAGCAAGCTTAAGATTCAGGCAGCGCGCGCAGCGCGTTGTACCTTCTTACGTAAGACTCCGTTGTGCCCCCTACGGCTAGGGGGCTTCGTAGTCGTTACGTTGCGTGATAGGAGCGGATAGCGGTCCGGCTTCTTAGTACTCAGTGTCCTGTGGAGGTTTGGTAGAGCACGGCTCAGGCCATATCCATCATGGTGATGATGGCTCCACGGAGACACGGTCTCCCACCTAAGGACACAGCATCGGGAGAACGAGGGGTTCGTCTCGAATATGATCATGGAAAAAGTCGGCTAATATGATGTTGCTTCCATCGCCGTTCGTCTAATATTACATTGCTATTTTACTTCACATCATGTACCTACTTATATCGCGGTTTTCATGTTATTATCGTTACACCCTCACATTTCGCCGCGATATAATGGTGGAGGTGGCTGTTCGATATGAACCCTTTCATTCGATCTGAACAGTTACCTACCCGCGAAACAAAACAAAAAAGATAGACTAATTTGTTAAGGTCACCTTGAAACGACTTTTGTTTTTTGCGGGTGGTCCTCTGGGAGGTCGCTGTGTTACAGTGGCTGGGAGGAAGAGCGGAGACTCTCAAGAGGAGGCTGTGTCAGATCTGTGTAGTTAAAACACGGATCTACTCACCTTTTATACGTCCATGATGAAGCGTGATTTACCTATATTTCTTTCTCGCTTACGCCTTAATATTTATTTTGTTTCTATTTACACATTTTCGATTTTCGCGCCGTTGTGTTTTACATTTTGATTTCTGCGCATACTTTTGTCATTTATACTGTCGATTCTCATACAGTTGCGTTTTGTTACGATATTACTATTACCAAAGATGACCTATTATGTGTTTTTTATACCCATAGAGGTTTTAATCGATTTAGAAAGATCGATTCCGTTTTTTTTCTTGATGTGTTCGAAATTATAAGTAATAATAAAAAAAATGTGTTGTTTTATTTTATTTTCCTCTTTGTGTACTCCTTGTTTAAATCCCTAGATTTTTTACGCCACGATGATGACACTGCGCGGCGTCGTCACAGTGAGACGGATTATTTAACGTGTAGGCTGTTTGGGTCAATCCATCGCCCATTGCGTCGTAAAAAAAAAATCCGCTCTTGTCTATGATGTTTACCGTGTTTTGCACGTGTTTAGCTTTGTTAATTAAAGTGCGTGTGGTGAAAATTTAAGTTTTTTTGTGAAAATACACCGTAAGACGTTGGTACTTGTGTCTGTTTCGTTGGCAATTACTATTCTGCGGAGAAAAAAAACTGTTTCAAACAGCCAGGCAAGGTTTCCTTTTGGCAAATCGTCAGAAAACTTGAGGTAAGTTTTGCTGCAAAGAAAATAACATACTGAAGCGATTTCCTTGAATGAAATTACAATTGTTCTTCGTGAGATCCTTCCATTACCTCGTCACACAATTGTTCCAGGTGACGTCTCTCTAAGGAAACCAAACCAGTCAGGATGGAAGACCTACTATTGCGTCGACTTAAACTTCGCCGTGATCGGCTAGTAACACGAGTCGGAGTCACCGAGACAGAATGTGCAGCTGGCGTTGACATGACCAGCTTACCAGGGCGCATCCTGGACTTGAAGAGCTTCATTGACGCGCTAGATGCTGAAACGAAGTATTATTTGGACAAAACTCAGGCCCCAGACCAAGATACAGTGGACGACTGTTTAGACCAACAAATAAAAGCAGAGGACCTGCTTGTGAACCTACAAAAGTGTGCAGCAAGCAGACCTGTTCTGAACGTCGCTACCACAACATCCACAAAACTACCAAAAATGGAATTGCCAAAATTTGATGGATCCCAAACACAATGGTGTGAGTTCTGGGACAAATTTGAAAGTAATGTCCACAAGAAGAACCTACCAGATGTCGGGAAGCTGTCTTATTTGCTAAGCTGCCTAACAGGAACAGCATCCAAAGCAGTGGCTGGACTGTCTACAACTGCAGCCAACTATGATATTGCAGTCAACATTTTGTTAAACCGTTTCGGGTCTCGTTCATTGCAGATAGATTCCCACTATACTGCACTCTCTAATCTCCCAAGGGCCCTAGATTCTACAGAAAGCTGTAGGACCACATTAGACTCCGTCGAACACCATATGAGAGTACTGGAAACTTTGGGAGAGCCCATAGGGGGCAACCACCTAAGAGCCGTGGTATTAGGTAAATTTCCAGAGAAGGTCTTGCGTGAACACCATCTCATGGGCGAGGAAGAGGACAACACCATGGCTACCATACGAAAAAACCTAAACCGGATCGTCTCCGCTATGGAAAGATCATCAATCCTACAATTGGAAGTGAAGGAGCCTGACAGCATTCCGGGACCGAGCACAATAGGCGCTCTTCATGTCAAGGCAGTGCCGGTATCTTCCAACTCAAGAACTAAACAGAATCACAACTTGCGACAGGCCCAAAAGAGGAAAGGTAACATTAATAATGAAAACCAGGCAAACAAGAAGCCTAGATATGGGAGGACTTGTGAGTTCTGTGATGGCAAACATTATTCTGACCAGTGCCAGAAATTCAAGACCCTAAAGGAGCGTAAAAAACAGCTGCAGAATAAATGTTATCTATGTTTTGCATCTGGTCACGGCATCAAGTCCTGCAAAGTGGGCAAGAAATGTGTCTACTGTACGAAGCTACACCACCGAGCTTTATGTCAACTGAAGATCGATGGCAAGGCGAACACTGTGGCCACGAAAGTTCCTGAGAGCCAGGGTAACTTGTATGGAGACAACCTAGATGTAGAAGGGGTATGTGTTCGCAGCCTGGCGACTACTTACACACTTTCCTTTTTACAGACGGCAGTGGCACAAGTCAATAAGAAATCGTGCAGACTCCTTCTGGATTCCGGCAGCCAGAGGAGTTATATCAGTAGTCGGATGGCACGGATACTCGGATTGACACCAGATAAGAAAGATCTTCTTCTTGTCTACACATTTGGAGCTAATGAACCTAAGGAGATGATAAGCCCATCAGCAGAAGTAACACTGGAGACCAAACGTGGAACAACACGAACAATACAAGTAAATGTTGTACCTCATATTACTGAACGAGTACCAGTTGCCACCATTGGTAAAGAAGCTGTTGACTTCATGGCTGATGACGATTCGGTGGGCGAAGCAATAGACATGCTAATAGGTAACGATTTTTATTTCTCATTTATTACCGGAGAACCAATCAAAATCAAAGAGCATGTATACCTCGTCAATTCTGAGTTTGGGTGGCTGGTTTCTGGTCATACTGTAAATAAAAGGGAGGAAAACACCTTGTCAGTGATCACATACTGTCAATGCCATCAACCTGGTTGTCCATACTTTACAGAACCAGACTTGCCCCTAAGAGATATTGACATGAAGTTCATGTGGGCCCTGGAGAGTATAGGAATCGTAGACTCACCCAAAAGTACCAGAGAAGAGGAGGCTGTAAAGCATTTTAATGAAACCACTAGATTTGTTAATGGCAGATACGAAGTGAAGTGGCCATGGGTGCAGTACCCACCACATATCCCGACTAACTATGGTTTGGCTTATGGTCGCTTGAAGGGAATCCTGAAGAAGTTAGATCAGGAGACACTAGCCGACTACAACGCAATATTACAGGAGCAGCTTGCAGCGGGAGTGATTGAGATCATAGAGCCCAAGCAAGTTCAGAGCTGCCAAGCTACACCACTTATTCACTATCTTCCCCATCACATGGTGAAACAGAGTGGAAAGAAAGGACGTCTTGTGTATGATGCATCAGCTAAACTAAAAGGTGAGAAAAGTTTGAATGAGTGCATGTACAGCGGTCCGTCAATGCTCGAGGATTTGACAGCTCTGTTAGTGAAATTCCGAATGGGAAAGATAGGCATAATCGCTGACATTGAAAAGGCTTTTCTGCAAGTGGTGTTACAAAAGGAGGATCGTGACGTCACCCGGTTCCTATGGTTGAAGGATACTTCGAAGGCCTTGACTGATGACAATCTAATTCATCTCAGATTTTGCAGAGTGCCCTTTGGCATTATATCTAGTCCCTTTCTGTTGACAGCAACAATCAGATTCCATATGGCCAGAACGGACGGTAGATTACTATCTCAGATAGCCGATAAATGCTACGTAGATAATCTGATTTTGGCCATAGATACAGAGAAAGAGGCTCTGCAAATATATGAGGATGCTAGAAAAGTATTCGGAGAGATCTCAATGAACATTAGAGACTGGATGTCGAACAGTTTAGATTTAATGCAAGCAATTCCTAAAGACCAACAAGCTGCCAGAGCTGAAACGGTAAAAGTATTAGGATTGAGATGGAATCTGTATGAGGACTGTTTGACACTCAACCTGGATAATGTTACAGAAAAGCGTACAGATGATGTTGTCACAAAGAAGGAAGTCCTACGTACAACAGCTCGTCTCTACGATCCTTGTGGATTCGCATCACCTGCTATCTTGGAGGCAAAGTTGGTATTTCAAGAACTTTGCATACGAAAACTAAAGTGGGATGAACCTCTTCCTGACGATATGCAGCAAAGGTGGGTGTCTGCTCTTGAAAACTTAATGTCAGCTAAGAATGTAGCAATTCCGAGGTATGTTGGAAACAACTTTACCAATGCTCACACACAGTACGAACTACACTGCTTTTGTGATGCTTCAAAGGATGCATATGCTGCTGTAACTTATCTTCGTATAATAAGTAAAGAGACAATAACAACCGCCTTCATTATGTCCAAGGCAAGAGTCACACCTGTTGAAGACAGAAATGACCTCAAAATACCAAGGCTGGAGCTCTTAGCTTATTTGATTGGTAACAGACTTTTATTGTATGTGAAGGCAAACCTGAATATGACATTCTCTCGTCAGGTGTTGTGGACTGACAGCGAAGTGGTGCTTGCATGGATGAAATCCAATAAACTTCTGCCACCCTTTGTGCAAAGACGAGTCAATGAGATCAAACTGAACAAAGAAATAGAGCTACGCCACGTGAACACCAAGCAGAACCCAGCTGATGTAGCTACACGACCAGAGCTTTGGCAACAAAAGAGTGAGCTCTGGTTCCAAGGGCCACCATTTCTGGTTCAGCCAGATGACGCATGGCCTCAAATCAAACAAGTTGATGCGGAACAGGCACTTTGTTTGGCCGGGGAGGCTCTGGACATTGTGGATGGTCCAGAAATGACGGAAAAAGGTTATGAACAGTGTTGGGATGATGTCAATTATAGAATGGAGATTGATTCGTCTGACCCCGACTCTCAATTTGAAATGCCTAGTCCTGTTGTTACAGTAGAAACTGAGCATGAAGATATAAGAGAGATAAAGAAACTCCAAGCAGAGTACTTCCCTAGTGAAGTATCCGGCCAGGATACGAGTCTCAAGAGAAACCTAGGAATCTTCATTGATGTTGATGGACTGTTACGCTGCGAGGGTCGCATGACAAATACTAGCTGGTCATATGACATGAAGCATCCAATTCTGATACCAAAAGACTGTGCATTCACAAAGAAGGTAATAGAGAAGACACATGAAGATAATTACCACGTTGGAGTCTCTCATACCCTCAGCCTTTTGAGAAGGAAATATTGGATACCTCAAGGTAGAGCCCAGGTCAAGAAGATACTGAAAGCTTGTGCAAAGTGTATCAAGTATGGAGGAGGTCCGTACAAACTACCTCCAGCACCAGCTCTACCCTCGGAAAGAGTAAACTACAGCACCCCTTTTACTTATGTTGGTGTAGATTACATGGGACCATTGTACGTCACCACGAGCACTGGGAAACAGAAAAGGTGGATCTGTTTGTTCACTTGTTTGGCAGTACGAGCTGTCCATTTAGAAGTAGTGAATGACCTGACAGCTGAAGAAAGTTTTCTGGCTCTGCGGAGACTTATTGCAGCTAGAGGACTTCCAAAGAAGATTGTGTCAGACAATGCCTTATACTTCAAGCTCGTGTCTGAAGTGTTGGCCAAGCCATACTGTAAAGAGAACAGTATTCAATGGAAATTTATTCCATCACTGGCACCATGGCATGGAGCTGTTTATGAGCGCCTAATGGCATTGGTGAAGCACTGTTTGAAGCGTACTGTGGACAAGCATCTACTCAATGACCACCAGTTGTTGACAGTTGTGAAAGAAGTGGAAACTGTTATAAACTCGAGACCACTTACGTGTGTGGGAGCTGAGTTGGAACAAGTTTTGACCCCCTTGGACTTTCTAAGTCTCAGAAACTGCCTCATACCAATCCCGTCTTGTGAGACTACAGGCATGGAGACTTCCACCAAGATAGACCTGATAGGCAGTTGGCGCAAGGGTCTTATGATCTTAGAAGAGTTCAAGAAAATGTTCACAAGTCAATATCTCACGAGTCTGCGTGAAAGATACAAGCACTCTTATCGACAGCCACGAGTGAAGTCTAGCAGGACGCCTAGACTTGGCGATATTGTGCAGATAAAAGATGATTCAAAGAACCGAAATGACTGGAAAGTTGGCAGAATATCGTCTCTCATCAAAGGTGCTGACGGTCAGTGCCGGGTAGCCAAGGTCAAAGTTGGAAGCGCCGAGTTTACGCGCTCTTTGGGTCATTTGTATCCGTTGGAGGCAGATAATGAAAGTGTCGTGCCAGAAGTCTCTGTGGTTGAAAATAAGCAACCAAGTGAACAGCCTCTTCTCAAAGAAAACACTGAGATAGAGACATTACAAGATGAACAACCTGGATATCTAGGCGAGGCAAAACTTAATGGACAGACTGATACTTTGGAGATGGAAGTAGAAGAGTCTGCGACGAGTTTGGAAGAGACTTTCGTGCCTCCAGGTGAAATGGTTCAGTCGCCGTCCGAGGAGCGAGGTGAAGAGTGTGTGCCGACGACAATGCGAGAAGGAAGTGAAGTACAAGCACCAAGATCCAGACGTGAAGCGGCCATTCGGGCTAGAGAGAAAATAGCTGAATGGACGCAGCAGTTGGTGGCCTTGCTGTAACCTTCCTTTTGCCGTCGGGAGTGTCGCAGAGGCTGCGAATTCAGAGCGCACTTTTATGTTGGTGAGTATTACCTTTCGTTCACTCACATGACTTTTGTATGATAGCAACACTGAAATATGATTGGAAGGAATGATTTTCCGAACAAATAGTTTTTGACACAACCTTTGCGCCAATCGCGGGAGACATTATGTTCTTCGGTGCGCGTGGCGAGAAGGATGTGTAGTGCGTCTGCTCGTAGTGCCTTTAGCACCAAGATGTCCCGGTGAGTCGTAGCCATAATAGATATCGAGTTAGTTTAACTGCGATGGAGCGACCTCATGTTAGGTAACCTTCGGGTTTTAACCTCGATGAGTAACTGTGATCATGGCGGGTGTTCCGGGTTGGTGTGGGCACTGAGATCGTTGCTATCTTGTTGGGCGTGTGGCAGGAATAAAGGGGAGGTTTGGAGTTCCTACAGGGGTATAGCCCCATCGCGAAGCTTGGCTTAGGTTATTATAGCAAGCTTAAGATTCAGGCAGCGCGCGCAGCGCGTTGTACCTTCTTACGTAAGACTCCGTTGTGCCCCCTACGGCTAGGGGGCTTCGTAGTCGTTACGTTGCGTGATAGGAGCGGATAGCGGTCCGGCTTCTTAGTACTCAGTGTCCTGTGGAGGTTTGGTAGAGCACGGCTCAGGCCATATCCATCATGGTGATGATGGCTCCACGGAGACACGGTCTCCCACCTAAGGACACAGCATCGGGAGAACGAGGGGTTCGTCTCGAATATGATCATGGAAAAAGTCGGCTAATATGATGTTGCTTCCATCGCCGTTCGTCTAATATTACATTGCTATTTTACTTCACATCATGTACCTACTTATATCGCGGTTTTCATGTTATTATCGTTACACCCTCACATTTCGCCGCGATAAATGCACCGGTAAATGCTAACACAAATTGAAAGACTAGATATATGGCAGGTGGAAGGGCATTTCCTAAGCCTGTCTGGCTAGATACCACCATCTTATCTAAGTCTTGCCACCAAACATCAATGTTAACTACATTGTTGTGTGCCGGCTTGAAGATAAGATAGCCAGTTCCCCATTGCGTTGAGGAATTTTGGTAAGCCCGCATCAGGTGAGATGATGCCAAGGGCTTACCAACTGTGGATAAATATAAATATCTAGATTTAATGAGACCTCATACCACACAATAAGTTATTTTATCCTTTTGTAAATGCATCAAAGATTCATGAAAAAAGCTAGAATTAATAGTAGTTTATGTAACTGTTGTATAATGAGGAGTATTAAAACACGAATATGAGGTTTTTAATAGTGTCATACGAGTGTTTTAATACCCAGTTATGTGCAGTTTCATACACTGCCTTATCTAATCTCATACATTGGAATTGAATCAACTAAACAACGAAGATCAAAGTTAAAAGAGTAAGAAAAAAAATTCCCACGAATTCAGTACCTAAAACAAGATATGTCATAGCGCCAAATCCCAGCACATCACCGCGCTTGCCCTGAAGCGGACGCTGTCACAGACAGATAAAAACAATGCTTTCACTGATCTCAGACATTTATAAGCTAGAATGAAAATTATCCCCGAAATTCAATTCAAAGATTCATGAAAAAAGCTAGAATTAATAGTAGTTTATGTAACTGTTGTATAATGAGGAGTATTAAAACACGAATATGAGGTTTTTAATAGTGTCATACGAGTGTTTTAATACCCAGTTATGTGCAGTTTCATACACTGCCTTATCTAATCTCATACATTGGAATTGAATCAACTAAACAACGAAGATCAAAGTTAAAAGAGTAAGAAAAAAAATTCCCACGAATTCAGTACCTAAAACAAGATATGTCATAGCGCCAAATCCCAGCACATCACCGCGCTTGCCCTGAAGCGGACGCTGTCACAGACAGATAAAAACAATGCTTTCACTGATCTCAGACATTTATAAGCTAGAATGAAAATTATCCCCGAAATTCAGTAACTTCAACAAAACGTATTCAATGAATAGCGCCAAAAGCTAGCACATCACCGAGAATGCGTTAAAGCGGGCGCTGTCACAGACAAGTAAAAATTGGAATGAAAACTTTTTGTAAGGCTGTGAAAATGGCGCGAACGGCATGTGCGTTCCAATAAAAAAAATGATATGGAGTTTCGTTGGTGATTTTAACTTTTTGGATTGACTTGTATCGTAATGGAAAAAAAAATACTTTATAACATTATTTTGTTTTAGAAATAATGTTATAAAGTGTTTTTATTATTATTTCGGTATTGTGTTTATAAAGTATGCCAACATAAATTCGTTTATAATTCGAACTTTACGATATGAGAGTAGATAAATTATTTTTTTGCATAGGTTTTACTTTACTTGTACCCTTTTGATCAAACACGAACGAGGTCAAGGCAAGCAGCTAGTCTAAAAGATTACTTTGACAGTAAATCAACGCCCACTCGCCACTTAGCTGCACAGTGTACGCCCTCAATTAGATAAACACACATTGTACAGAAGTGGTCGTATTTCAGAACGACTTGCGTGTTGTGTCGATCACGCAGGTTCACTGACTTGAAGCGCGGTCATCACCTGGATGGGTTTGACTGACAGTGGCACTTTATCTTGACCGTTTCCGTTCATAGCAAGATACGTTAAGCGGTTGGTACCGAGTGCTTCTACGAGATGACTCGTTAAGCCTTGTTAAAGGACTTATATAGGTGGCTTAAACACATTCAGTCAGCGTCCAATAATCTGGTGATGGTAATCTTACTTATCCGAGTTTGGGAAGACACCAGTGCCCCGCCGTGGGGACTTCGTGGGTTGTTTAACCCATTGTACATTATTGTACGAAAGCGTGTGGACACTTAATGTGGACAGTTTACTGTACTTGATAAGTACATACCTATCTAAATTCTCGCACACGCCTTTTAAAAAGGAAATGTGAAACTATCCGTGCTATTGTCTCTAACAGTGCTGTTCAAGTGAGTATTAAGTTACTTCCAGCAGTACAATACAATGTCACAAAAACACTTCTCATGGTATGCTATCGTGAAAAATAGGAAGAGAGCAAGCAGGAAATCGTATTTTTAACCGACTGTCTAAGAATAAGCTAATGTTTTTTTGGGTGTGTGTTTGTATGTGACTATGTGTATATCTGTTGCCTTAACGGCTTGATGGGTTCTAGAGTGCAAGGTATCTTCAGATTCGTCTTTATCCCCTAAGCGCCATAGGATAAATTTGAATCAGATCGGTTAAATAAATATGAATTAATAAACGATTAAAAATTCAAAAAAGGACAAATTTCTCAAAAGTAAGTGCTAAGAAAGATTTTTTCTGTTCTTCATTAAAACGATGACATTATCTACGATTATACGAAAGTATTCATACTAATGATCTATTCAATGCAGTCATTTTTTTAATTTTTTTTTCCTTTCTTTGGTCATCATAATCATATCAGCCAGACATCCACTACTGAACGAGGGCCCACCACAAGGATTTTCACAACCACTGGTCTTGCGCTGCCCTGTCGTCGGTCCACCGAGCGGGAGATGCACATAAAATATAATATAATACTAATAAAATACCTCAAGCGTCGGTGGCGTAACGGCTAGGGCCGCCGCCTCTTGTCCGGGAGGTTGTGGTTCGAATCCTGCCACGTACCAATGTGATTTCGATTTCATATGTACGTTTATCCGACGCTCTTACGGTGAAGGAAAACATCGTGAGGAAACCTACCTGCACACGCCTGCGAAGAAACTCGCAGGTTATGTGTGAAGTCGACCAACCCGCACTGGGCCCGCGTGGTCGACTAAGGCTCGATCTACCAAATTCAGGGTAGGCTCGAGCCCCACGGTGGGAACGAATATGAGCTGATATGATAAAGATTAATTAAATACCTAACGATAGTAGGGAATGTGAAGTACCTATCTGAGATCTCTAACAACCCATTAACGTCCCCACTGCCGGGGCACCGGTCTCTTCCCAAACTGGGGAAGGTTAGGCCACACCCCACACACGGGACGGGGGGCCAGGTCCGGGTTGGTGGAGATTTAGGGGGTGGCGAACACCGTCCACTGACAGAAATTTTACAAAACTAATATTATATAATCAGGCATCTCTGCACCGGCACCAATGGCTTTACGTGTCATGCGAACAACAGAAACGGTCGAGAAAAATGACAGTAACAGTCAAACCCATCCAGGTAATGACCGTGCTTCAAGTCACTTAACCTGCAAATTGCACTGAGCTATGATCGAATGACACTTATGTAGGTAAGGTCAATTTAAAATGGATAAATCACCTGCTCAATTAAATTCCTCTGATACCTTTTCCAAAAACAGATCTAATTGCTAATCTGGGGGCACGGCAGTGCCCCCGCCAAGTCGAGAAAAAAAGCGGCACGGCCGTACCATCCTTTTCTCGAAGCAGTTCAGGCCATTTTCGACCCCCCACAACTTCGTTGTAGATAAACCTAGAAGCCTGAATTTTCTGTACCCAAGCAGGCATCATATAAGCACGGTATATTCCAAATTTCATTCAATTTGAACCAGTACTTTAAGAATTATAACTAGTCAAAGTTTCCTAATTTGTCACTCACTGACTGACAGATCATCAAAATTCCAAGGCACTTCTAGCCGACATAGAAGATTCAAATTTAGAATACAATTAGTCTTTAATGTATAAAGCAAGGAAAAACTCAAACATTTTTCAATTTCGGTCCAGTTTTCTAGTTACACAAACTACATAAATAACTTTGTAATCCCATATAAAATATATAGGATTACAAAGTTATTTATGCAGTCGCAGGACCGAACTCTTTACTTTACTAGTTTTTAAGGCGCAGTTCATGAATCAATGTAGTTTTCTACAAAAATAAGTGAAATCCCACCAAAAACATCCTGTAAAAACTAGCCAAGTCTCGATTGAGCTGCTTGTTTTTCTATAAAAAGTAATGAAATCTCTAAGCAAAGCCAAGCCTAGTCTAGGGTTCTTTACTGCGATTTCTTTATTATTATGGTTTGATTTTATGTGACTTGGCCGTTGACTTGGATGTCTCAATGAGTAAATATGCATAAAGAATGTTCAACGGCAGGTCACATAAAATCTAACCATAATAATAAAGAAATCGCAGTAAAGAACCCTAGACTAGGCTTGGCTTTGCTTAGAGATTTCATTACTTTTTATAGAAAAACAAGCAGCTCAATCGAGACTTGGCTAGTTTTTACAGGATGTTTTTGGTGGGATTTAACCTGTTCGTTGCTCTGCTACCGGCCTCCACGAGTGAGCGGTCTCGTGCTCGTATGCCGATCACAGACACAACGGATGCACGTGTAATATCCTGTCAGCATGGTGACTACTGATCAGGTATAGTGAAATCGGAACTAAGCGGACAAGAGTTTATATGTGTGAGACTGATTTAAAGCAGATTTTGGATGAAACACAGTGTCTCGATAAGGAAATTTTTGTCTTTAACTTGGTGGATACACTGGACTTAGTATAAGATATTTTATTTTATTTATCAATTTTATTTTATTTTTAAGGAAAACTAGGTAAGATAGTAAAGACAAATAAACCTGGGATGTTACAAAGTTACCTAAAGAATGGTTAAAGAATAAGTTAGATGGACGTACGGAGGCAGGTACTCGTAAGATAACAGTTTCAAACAGTAACAATACAGTGACAGTAACGTTAAAGGGAACCGCACAACAACTAAAAAGTTAAAGAAGAAAAAAGTAGCTAAATCAGTAGTTTGCAGTAAAACCAGATAGAAAGTTTTCGTACTATAAGTTCGTAAAGGTTAAGGAAAACTAAATAAAATAAACAAATGATTAATTACTCATCGATAGCTGATTTTAAGTTATTGAAAAATAGGCAGCGCTTGTCTAGCTATAAAATAAATGAAAAATTCGCATAGCTTACAGAAAAAAAACAAGTAAAATAAACATATAACTGATTACTTATCGTTAACTGATTTAAAGATAATAAAAATAGACAGTGCTTGTCTGACTAAATGAACAAATACTTTTATTGTTATTAATTATTTATGTTTTCTCAATAATCTTCACTAACCGATGAATGCTTGAATGAGTGACATACACTATCTCCCAACCATTCACATAAGTCAATAACAAGCTGAACAATAAAGAATTTCTCAATACAGTTGCTTCAAAAAAGGTACTTTATAATATGCTTGTTTACTGTGCGCAAAATTTATTTATTTTACCGCAAACGTGCTTTTAACTTTACCACTTTTTTTTACTTGTAGCTCTGAGAAACAAGACATTTCAAGCAAATAAAAATTGTAATAAACATAGATACAGAATCTTCTTTAAGACTTTTGAAAGGAGAATTTTAAAAGAGATGGTTTGTTCCTCCATGAGGTTAGTATATAACGCTAGCTGATTAGATTCTCTTTGGGTTAAGTCTTTCTGACTATAGGTGAATAAATATGAATGAATCGCGTATGTTACACAAAGGAATAGGTCATCTTTTCCAAGGAGGTTTTAATGCTTACAATAATAATCCCAAGCCTTATCTATTTATGGTAATATTAAAAAAAAACTTACTCATGCGTATGTGTGTCTAGCTGAATTAAATATGGCGCAATTTTCGTAAAACTTAATTGAGTTGTTTTAGTTGTGAATACGAATAAAATTATGAATAGTTAATATAACTAATGAACTTTGGTTGCCGAAACCTCGATAGGTACTCGTATGTACCCATATATTTTGTTTTTCTGTCGCGGTCGTTTCTTATTTTGCCTGTTTTCTCACAACTGTATTGAAGAATGTCGTACGTAAAGAAAATGACAAACTCGTGACAATGGTAAACTCTGGCCTGTGGCTTGGGCTTACAAATATCAATCGTTTGTTATTTAGCTTTTTACCACCCTTGTATGATAAATAATTATTACCATTTTATAATAGTATTTATTTATTTTATTGAAAATTTCATCTACCTTACTCCTAAACCTAAGGTTTTTCGAAATCTACAATTTGTAAACCCTTGGCATCCTCTCACCTGGTGGTAAGCGACGATGATGATTAGATTAGATTTATTTATTTTATAACTTGGGGTACACGGCTTCACTCAGAGACGTTCAGACCCACGACGGATCTTGCTTTACATACCCTTAAATGGGTAGCCCCACCCATACAAAAAAGCGCTTCGAATGGTCAAAAATGTTCCAGAACATTACCCGACATTTGAGAGTGTTCTGGAATGTTACACAATGATCTAGGATGTTGTTGTGAAATGCTCTCAAATGTTCTGGACTGTTCTAGAAATTTCTAGAGGGCGAAACTTCCAGCCCTTATATCTTTAAAAGCACGCCCTTCAGGTAAAAACGGGAACCTTCCTCATGAATGGGGAATAGAGGGCTACCACACCATAAACTCCCTTGATCGACCGGGACTCGTTTCTGAGTTTTAGAGGCACGCACATTATAAATATTGGAAAAAAATGTCAGAGGATATAATCGACTTATGATCGTCAAAAAAAAAATGCAGAAATGCCTTAGATGTAACCGGCGTGCTTGGTAAGATGTTATCTCTATGCCGGAACACATCAATGCTATTCACATTGATGTTTGGCGGCAGGACTTAGATAAGATGGTAGTAACCAAACCGAGTCTTAAAAAGTTAGACTCCGTCGAGAATCGAACCCACGACCACCAGGTGTGAAGCGAGTGAAACACTACGCTATCACGGAGGCGATTAAATTCGTGCATTTGAACATTTTGGATGCGTTTCAAGCCGCAGTCCGAACCACGCGCTAGTAAATTTACATCCAGGTCCGGTACGAGTATGGGGGGGCCTATACGTCCCACAATTACGTATGCACGTTTAATTTATACCTTTAAAGTATGCAGTGGATGGTGATAAAGTTTTATTCGTTGTACAACGAAGAGTTAAATAAAAATTCCACGAAACTAAAAATTTTAGAAAAAAAAACCGGCCAAGTGCGAGTGAGAACCGCACACGTAGGGTTCCTTACCATGATACTAGATGGCGCTAGTTTCTTCATGATTAAAAAAACACGTCTTTTGTATGGAGACCTCCCTTATTTTTTAACTTTTTCTAATTTTCAGTATTTTTTGTTATATCGGCAACAAAAAATGTGAAAATTTTAACTGTCTAGCTATCACGGCTCATGAAAAACAGCCTGGTGACAGACGGACAGACAGACGGACGGACAGCGAAGTCTTAGTAATAGGATTTCGTTTTTACCCTTTGAGTACGGAACCCTAAAAATGGGTCAAGTGCGAGTCGGATTCATGCAAAGAGGGTCCCGAAGGACCACACCTTTCGGTACGGAACTCTAAAACATCGACGAGTACAACTGTACAACAATAATATTCATTTTAATCTTCTTCCTCTTCTGTTTAAATAAAAGGAAATGGTGACTGACTGGTATGTCAACGCACAGCCGAAACCACTAAACGGATTTCGCTGAAATTTGGAATACAGATAGCAATTAGGACGTGGACATTCGCTAAGAAAGGATTTCGGGAAATTCCCACGGGGCCGGGGACGGCAAAAAACGGGATCTGCGCAAAGCTGCGGGCAAGAGTTAGTATAATAGATGAGACCAAAAGTATAAATTTTTTTTTTCTTTGATTTAGTTCAGGGTCTTTAGCGCGACACTGAGTTTTTATGATGGATTGATAGAGGATTATGTTTATCGAGTGTATGTATGTGTGGGGATTTATTTCTTTGGCACGCTCTGTAGACTAAACGGTTTAATGTATTTTGGAGTGCGAAGTGTCGTTAGATTCGTCTTGATCCCGTGAGTGACACAGAATACATTTTTACTCGACTGGCCAAAAAATAGGGGTTATTTTTATGCAGTTGGGTTTTCAATTTTTTAATTAATTCGTGTATTAGTTGTTTAACTACAGACATTGCAATAATTACACCATGATTGATGATTTTATGTATTACCGTTCTGACGATAGAGCAAAAACAAAAACTGGCCAAATTTTTTGTGTGGGTATCCCTATATTTTCTTCTTTTTGTTATTTTATTTATTTATTGGAAAATCCGCCGTAATAACACATATACTTACTGTCAAAATTTAGGTTACCCTTAGGCGCTTTGCACACGACGGGGCGGGGCGGGCCGGTCAATTTCGCCGCCAACGATAGCACAAAAGGAATCCTATACTACCAACGCACATGGAGGACAAAAAGATCGCTCTGACCGCGCCGCCTCCATGTGCGTTGGTAGTGTAGGATTCCCTTTGTGCTATCGTTGGCGGCGAAATTGACCGGCCCGCCCCGCCCCGTCGTGTGCAAAGCGCCTTACAGGTTCAATAGATTAACTAGCTTTTATTTGGAAAGAGATTTTAAGCTCAAAAAGCCAAATGCTCAGTATGCCAAATGTAAATATAGGTACACGACGCGTTCCAAATTCAAAAAAGGAGAGCACAGTATACGATTATATAGTTTCTACGATTCTATTGAAAATATTAGACGATTCTGGGACCTTGACTCCACCTCCAAAGTTTATCATCAGATCAACTTCAAAATACCAAAAGGATCTATTGTCACCGGGAACACGGCTTCATGCCAGATTTCAGTTCAATCGGATTTCTAGAACTCGCTCTAAAATAGTTAGCAAGACTTAACCCAAACAATACATATATTCATACACAAAAACATTGCAAGCTTTTAAAAACAAACATAAACATTTTAAAAAAAAATCCGAAAAGAACACTACTTAATCTGTTTAATAGTTAATTGTGGCGTAATAGTTAGTCCCTTAGCTTTACACCTGGAGGTTGCGGGGTCGATTTCTGACGGGGTCTTACTGTGTTAGGGCAAATTTGTAAACCCGCCTGACCAACTACAATATGGCTTGACACCAATCATCAGTGTCAACACCATTGATCTGTTCCGACTTGAACATTGATAAGATAGTCAGTTCCCCATTGCATTGGGGCATCTTGGTAAATCCGCTTCCACCTTCAGCATAATCGTGACTTACCATCAGGTGAGGTGATGCTAAGGGCTTATCAATTTTATTGTGGATCTTAAAACAAATATATTATGAAATGTAAAATTATCTTATTACTAGGCTAATATGAATTCGTGCACTAATCTTGAAACAAACAAACACGTTGAGTGGTTGAAAGTACCTATTTTAATAGACTTCCAATACTCAAACTTTAAGTTTAAATAAATAAACTTGGAAATCGCATCATAAGCGCAAAATAGACCAGCTGAAGTGGATATAAACTTTCAGTGCAATTAATGTTAGCAAGACGTAGGCGGAACTTGGAACGGCGAAGTTTAGCCGCGATAATGCAGTGGAGGACCTAACGACAGGCCTTGTCGTCTTGTCTAGTGGTTTTAGTTTGACTAAAACACACATAAAATGAGCGTCGGTGGCATACCGGCTAGGGCCGCTACCTCCTGCTCGGGAGGTCGTGGTTCAAATCCTGTGATTTTTCATTTCGATTTCATATGTACGTTTATCCGACGCTCTTACGGTGAAGGAAAACATCCCGAGGGAACCTGCACACGCCTGTGAAGAAACTCGAAGGTTGTGTGTGAAGTCGACCAATCCGCACTGGGTCCGCGTGGTCGACTGAGGCCCGATCGGCCTAATACAGGATAGGCTCGAACCCCACGGTGGGGATTTTTATAAGCTGACATGATGATGATGATGATGATGATAGCACGTAAAGCACGTAAATTTTATCGTAATAATCTCAGTACCTAACAAAAGGAGTTTTCTGAAAATTTTATCGTAAAAATCTCGTTAAAAAAATGGTGCGATCGGGGGATCCCCGCAGTCAGGAACGAAGTTCTTTGTAGTTTCAAATATTAATTTCAGTTCAAGTAGCCACACGTCAGAGTCACGTCACAGGTCGTGCATTATCGGGTCACTCATTATTGGTAGCTTTTATTTCAGTTCAAGTCCATGACACGAGTTATCGGACTGTAAATTTACAGGTCGTGCATTATTGGCATACCGCATAATGCATGTTATACGTTAAACTAAACGCTTAGTAGCCATGAAATCCTTGGCGCTTACAACGTTTTGTTCGCGAAAAAACATTACCTTGTAGGCAATTAAGCGCTGTATGTTTTGATAATTTGATTGGACACCAACTAATGAAGCGCTGCAGCGAACTTTAGTTACACTTGTACGGAGTACATTTATTACGCGGCTGACGCGCATCTGTCGCGTGACGATTTCTACCCATTCAGAATATAATAAAGCACTTATTTTAAAGCATACCATGGAAATAGGACACCCACAGTTCATTGGTTCGAAAACTTTGTACGGTATCAAGATTACGAGTACGTTCGCATCCCATCCATCAACAAGTTTTTGTATTTTTACTCGATTGACGAAAAAGGAGTATAACGTTTTTCGAGTGTATGCATGTACGTACGTATATCTGTTTCTTTAGTGGAGACTGTAGCCTTAATGGTTTTTTTTAATGCACATTTGGTAAACCCTTGACAACATCTCACCTGGTGGTAAGTGACGATGTTGCCGAAAATGGAAGCGGGCTTACCAAGATTCCCCAACGCAATGGGGAACTGGCTATCTTATCTCCATGCCGGAACACACCAATGATATCAACATTGACATTTGGCGGCAAGACTTAGATAAGATGGTGGTAGCTAGCCAGGCGCGCTTAGAAAATGCCCCACCACCAACCAAACCGAGTCTTACAATTGACCCCGCCGGGAATCGAACCCGCGACCTCCTGTGTAAAGCCAGTGAACTTTGCCTTTGAGCTACGGAGATTTATGGATTTTGGAGTGCGAGGTCGTTAGATTCGTCTTGAACCCCTGAGTAATATAGTACACATTTTAATTAGTCGATTTATATTTTTTTTAAATGGTTTAGGTTATTTATTGTACAATTTAGCAAAAGGCTCATAGAAACCGGCCATGTGCAAGTCGGACTCTGACACAAAGGGTTCCGTACCAAAGTACAAAAAAACCCGTTTCTTGTATGGGGTCCCCCTTTTATTTTCAAAGTTATCTTATTTTTATACTTTTTTGTTATAGCAGCAATAAAAATATACACTCTGTGTAAATTTCAACAGTCTACCTATTACGGTTCATAAAATATAGACCGCTAACAGACAGACGGACGGGTGGACATAGGGATGGACTGGACGTACAGCAGAAACTTGGTGATAGGGTCTCGGTGGCACCCTTTGGATTTTATTATTATAACAGCTCATATACGTCCCCACCGAAGGGCTCGAGCCTACCCTGAATCAGGGCGATTAGGCCTTAGTCGACCACGCGGGCCCAGTGCGGGTTGGTCGACTTCACATACAACCTTCGAGTTTCTTCGCAGGCGTGTGCAGGTTTCCTCACGATGTTTTTCCTTCACCGTTAAAGCAATCGGTAAGTATATGTACGTAAGTTTTTTGAAAAACTCATTGGTACATTGGCCGTCCAGATTTGAACCCGGTGGTACCTCTGGTTAGATGGACCGAGTCGTTACCGGTTGAGCCACCGACGCCTTTGGATACCAAAACTAAAATGTATATAAATGCTCTGAGGTTTGCGATGACTTGCTCTACATTACGTCTGGGAAGCATGATCAGATCTTACTTAGGTACTTAGGAAACAAAAGATTATAATACGAAACATTGGTGTCGATTCGATGTATCACGACTTAACTCATTTAATTTTGACTGGATTAAACTTTTACGCATTCTGTCTTTTTCTTTCTGTCTCGAAAAGACAAGGACAGCATGCATAAATTTAGTTCAGTCCTGTCAAATAAGTTAAATCTTGATTCACCGAATCGACACGACTAATAGCTACAAGAACGGTCTATAAAAATAGAGGTCGCTAGAGTCGAGGCCTACTACCGCTGGTTTTTTTTTCAATCCACAATTGATAAGCCCTTGGCATCATCTCACCTGATGGTAAGTGACGATGATGCCTAAGATGGAAGCGGGCTTACCAAGATTTCCCAACGGAATGGAGATCTAGCTAGTTTATCTTTAAGCCGGAACAAATCAATGATGTAAACACTGATGTTTGGCGGCAAGACTTTGATAAGATGGTGGTAGCTAGCCATGCGGCCTATGAAAATGCCCTACCACCAATCATTCCAAGTCTTACAAAGTTGACCCCGCCGGGAATGGAACTCGCTACCTCCTGATGTGAAGCTAATGGGCTAACCATTACGCCACGAGGCGATGAAATTTTTTTGTGAATTCCATAATTTTTAGAAGTCACTTGCGCGGTCTATGACATCCTCGGTAAAAGACAAGGCGGGTCCAAACATGTAATTTTATATTGTCGCCAAATGGACCTAATAGGTGGTATAATTATCAATTTTTAGGGTTCCGTACTCAAAGGGTAAAAACGGGACCCTACTACTAAGACTCCGCTGTCCGTCCGTCTGTCTGTCTGTCACCAGGCTCATGAACCGTGATAGCTAGACAGTTGAAATTTTCACAGATGATGTATTTCTGTTGCCGCTATAACAACAAATACTAAAAATTAGAAAAAGTGAAAGTCTCTATACAAAAAACGTGTATTTTTTGAAACGTGAAAAAACTAGCGCAATTTAGTATGATGTACGGAACCCTTTATGCGCGGTTCTGACTCGCACTTTACCGGTTTTCAAGCGACTTCCAAAAAGGAGGAGGTTCTTAATTCGACTGTATGTTTTTTTTTATGTGTGTTACCTCAGACCTTTTGATTGGGTAAACCGATTTTGATGATTCATTTTTTATTTGAAAGCTAGTGCTTCCCTTGTTGTCCCATATAAATTTTATCAAAATCGGTGTAGTACTTTATCAGAAAATTAACAAAAACCAAAAATAATATTGCAAAATTGTACGAAGCTGTTTCGATGTAAGTCGGTTTTAAACGTGTTTAGCGTTTTTTTCAGTAAAAAGCTCTCGAGAGTATCTGATTATAATATCGCCATGCCCGCCGCCGCCGGGATGACGAGGGAAACATTCATCGAATTAACGTTAAAACAATGGTTAATATTGACGTAGCCTTAATATCATTACTATATAAAGTTATCCCAACATTAATATTAAATTTTTCTGTCTCAAAACCAAACCTAATTACCTAGGTACGTCCCATATTTAGGGAATTCTAAAATAGAAACAAAAGTCCAACCACGACAAAGGAAGGTCGCAATTATCTTAATAAAAGGGCGAGCTGAAATTTTTGCCGCAGGAAAGTACAAAGCGGTTTTTCAGTTCCAATTTGCCAAACAAAAGCCAGGGGAGGACGGTTTGACTCCCGATGTCCGTGGTTAAGGAGCTGAAGTGACCTAAATATGGTATTTTCTATTACCATTTTAGCACCAATGGTTATTCATAATAAATTGTACAGTCATGCTGTGCATACTTTCTCGCGAAGCCTTCACCGTCTGTCGTAGTCGGGCAAACACAAATTAACAATAAACATTACACTTACTTAATAGCAAATAATACTCTATGAAAAATTTTAATATATTTTTTTTTATTCACAATTGGTAAGCCCTTGTCATCATCTCACCTGATGGTTTGCGTACCCAGTACAGTAGGCCTTATTAAGTCCTATTTAATCAAGAAGTTCCATTTAAATCGTTAGAGCCACTTTTAAGAAAGTAACAAAAATATCTGAATTATATGGGAGGTACCTTAGGCCATTTTTTCTTGAAATAATAAACTATAATTTATAATGTAGGCCATGTAAAGTCATTGTAATGCACCGAGTTTCATCAAAATCATTAGAGCCATTTTTGGGTTAAAAAATAACAACAGATTTTTACTACGGAGGCAACCCTAAAAATCAAGATATGGTGGGATACCTGAGAAATAAATTTGATTAGGCTGGAGTAAAAACATATCTTTTTTGTTTTCTAGACTATTAGTGTAAGATAATCGATTCACATCTAAATCTCAACTTCATCGTCATCGAAAAGCGTCATCGTCATGTAGGTACCATCAAGTGACATAATGCTGGGCTTATCAATTATGGACAAAAAAGAAACAAAAAATACAATGATCTTAATTGTATTCTTGCTAATATTATCGAGAATAACTTTGACAAAAGAAATACCAAATCAAATGTTTCATCGTCGTTTCTCGAGTAAAATTTTATGGTCATTGTTATTATGACAATCGATTGTTAGTATTGAATCATAAGACATTATATATAACAAAAATCTTATTACATGCCGTAAAATATGTCCAAACCGGTTATGTCTAGGTTAGGTTGAATCAAATTATAAGTCCAGCGACTACATAGAATTCTAGTGTCTCCTTACGCCTACGCATTAACTCTGGCCCATTTTTGTCCCAAAGAAATAGCTTTTGTGACGAAAATGTTAGTGAAAAACATTTTCTCGATGTACCTACGTAACATTGCAACTGCAACAATCAAAAGTAAACTTGGTATATTATAGTACTTTTGAAGAGTGCATAATTCTTTGACTGTTATTCAAAAGTAAATTCTAATAATGAACTAGACTTATTTGTTCTTCTACCTAAAGGGCGATTGAATCAGAAATGAGGAGATCCGTAGGAAAAACAAGGTAACTGACATAGCTCTCAGTGGCAGTGGGCAGGACACATAGCTCGTAGAAATGATGGCCGATGGGGCAGTAAAGTTCTCGAGTAGCGAGCGTGCACCGCAACATGTAGCGTGGGCAGGCCTCTCATATGGTAGACCGACGACTTGGTGAAGGTTGCGGGAGGCCGCTGGATGCCGGCAACGCTAGACCGGTCGTCGTGTAAAATCCTTGGTGGAGGCCTTTGTCCATCAGTGGACGTCTTTCGGCTGATATGATGATTTGTTCTTTCAAAAGTTAAGATGTTTTCCCAAATTGATGTGCACTTCTCTGAACCACTGCATCCACTTTTTCTAAATAAATGTTTTGTATTTCATTCATTACTCATTAAATTAAACACGAAAAACGCTGACGTGATTATTGCGCTTCCTATTCATAATATTTTTCCCTCCAAAATTATGTCACCAATGTAAACAGAGGCAGTAATTATACCTGTGGTGCAATGTAAACATATACCTACCTGCCTATACAGAGTTGTGAGGAAATTGGGGATTCGGCTGCACGTTCTAGTCACGAAGGTTATAAACTACATTGTAGCTCTATTTAAATTAATACTTTAGTGCTGAAACTCTATATAATTTTGATAAAAAAGTCCCAAAGTTGTAAGAAATCCTATAAAAATCATCGTTAAAAATAAACAAAAGTTAAAACTGAACATATTGTGTTTTTTGAGAAAAGTTGTTCAATTTTATGAATGGAAGCCATAGTTGAAATTTTTTTAAACAGATGTTTCTCAAAAACTTTGACTCTAATACATAATGTAAACATATTATGTGTGCGTTTAATTTTTACTGTACAAGGACTGATTGAGAAATACAACCAGTGTAATAAAAAAAACAAACGTTTTGAGAAAACAATTATACCTGTAAGAACTCTTACAAATATATAATGTAGGTACTGTAGATAATTATCTACAAACATGCATTCACCTAACATACGAGACAGCTTCAAACCCTAACACAGATGTTAATAATTAAACGTTTTTCTAGTTAAAATATTTTAACTAGAAAAACGTAAACACAGAAATCTCTAGACGCAGCTGGAGCCACAAGCACTGAAAATTCCACCCGCGTCGACAAAAACACACCGCATTAATTACAGACCGCCCTTTGGGAACGAAAAAACTGTATCTCAACGTCGACTTCACAGTGAACAAGTTGTGAAAAACACGGCGGGCTTCAATTGTTTTACACACCAAAAACTTTGCATCGCAAAAGCGTGCGACCATCACCGAAGGGAAGAAAACAAGTCTACGTGTTATTTCATCTAATCGTTCAGTGAAGTCGAGCCAAGATTTCAAATTTGGAACTAAATGGCCAGATTGTTGTTACGTGATGTGACGGTGACGTGAATGTAGCGTAACCGCGCGTAACGGAGCGCACCGTGCACGCCTAGGGAGGCCGCGGCCACGACTGCCGCTCGTCTCCATAGCAGCCGCCGCTACGGGCTACGGGCGGTGCGGGCCGGAGCTACGCCGTAGCCATGGGTATTGTGATGCTACGACTCCTCACAGTATGTACTCGTAGTAGGTACTTATAAGGTTTTAAATAATATGTTGAAGAGGTTATTAGTTATTTTTTTATTTAGAATGACTGGCAAGACAACGGACTTATTTTAGGAGGTGAATCAGAAGATGAAACTGAACAACTTTTTTCATGAAACCTATGGTCAATTCGCAAAAAAAAATTAGACTCATACAAATCGGTCAGCTCATTAGCCAACTTTGTATGAGAAGTCCAAAATTTGTTTTGCGAGTCGACCATCGGTGTCTTAGGAAAATAGTTCAGTTTCGTGTTCTGACTGACCTCCTAAAATGCGTCCGTCGTCTTACCAGTCACCCTGTATGTATTTCACGTACTTACGATTAATTCGGTAATTTTTTCAGTCATCTTCAACATCTGTAAGTAAAGTAGACCTAAGAATACAGAAAAAACCAGAACTCGCGTACGAAGACAAAATTAAAGCAGCTTGTATGAAACTACTCTAACTAAGAGTTTTCTGATAAGTAGAAGTACAGTAAGGACAAATTATATTAAGTGTACACATTTTTACCTAGGTATCTACCCACTTTTACAGAAAGTAAAGTCACTCATTAAGTTAAATTCATGTTAAAAAAAAGATAGCTCTACATTTTGACAATTACGTAATGTTCGTTTGCTTTACGTCTAAATGTATCAAATAATGATATTATTATCAAGATATTATCTTGTAGTAAATTGCTCCTATTAATGTAATACCTACCTACTATCTATCGAGCTTAATTTGGAAATAGAGTAACAGAAAATTACATGAAAATGACAGAAATAATCTAGTAAATATCGTGTTTTTCAAATAGTATTACCATCCTTACTAATATTATAAATGTAAAAATATTTTTCACGGTTAACACCTTGACCAATCTTGCTGAAATATAGCAGTCAGGGAGCCTGTGTCACGGGGAAGGACAAATGCTACTTTTTATCCCGTGAAAATAGCATAGACCGATGCAGTTCCTGAGGAAAGTGATAAAAATAGTTTTTTTTTGTTCATTTGGCTTGACTGACTCGGTGGCTCAGTGGTTAGTGCCCTTTACTACTGATCCGAGGTTTGTAGGTTCGATCCCCACCCATGGCAAGCATTTGTTTGATGAGCAGATTTGTTTGCTCTGTGTCTGGGTGTTAAATCTATATATGTATGTATTTAAACGTATATAAGTATGTATATCAGTCTCTGGTAACCCATAACACAGGGAATCCTACTTTGGGGCCAGATGACCATGTGTGATTTGTCCCAGAATATTTATTTATTTATTCTTTAAAATCGCAATGGAACAATGGATTGTTGTGTTTTGCTCAGAGATAGTTGGTGGAGTGGAAAATTACATAGACTGTTAATCGGAATAGCCCAATCTGATTTGAAAAAAAAACAATGTCCAGGCTCGCGAACCTCTTGTGGCTCCCGCACCACTCACTCTCAAAGACAGTCATAAAACGATGTCCACGCAGGCAAAGCCGCGGGCAAAATCTATTTATTGAATAAAAAATTGCCAAATGCGTGTCGGACCACGCGCAAAGTATAGTACCGTAGTCCTGTCAAAAAGTAAATGCTTTTTTTTAAAAAAAAAAAACAGAGGTTTTTCTGCAGTTGGAATAGAACATTTTGTTTAAGAAATCTATGAATTTTTTACCAATCCAACTGCATTATTTGAGTTTGTATGTATCATACTCGACTAAATCAGGTGAGATGGTCGAACGCACCCGATTTTTTAAATAATAAAAACATTTTAAGTTTGTCGAGAAATACCCCTGAACTAAGAAAGCCTATTTGGCCTTGGTATTTTTTTTTAAACTTAGTTAAATGCCCTAATTATCCATCTTTATACATCTTTTAGACCGCCTATGCACTCTATGTATATTACAAATTATAAGTACTGTATTGTTTTTTGGCGTGCAATAAAGTATATTTACTTACTTACTTACTTTTTCGACCTACGCTCCTCTTACCTATCAAGAACATGGCAGGAGAGGAATAGATGAATGTTGCCATAAACCGGGAAGAATGGTTCAAGTTGAAGGAGGTGTTTACTCGAGAGGGATACACACACCAACAACAAATAAATTAAATTTTAAGTTAAATTTTAAATTAAAGTTTTTAGTTATATAGTTTATTTTTAAATGTATAGACAAATAAAGCTTTATTGATATTATTAATATAATGCCTTACTATTCCAAATACTTTTTTGATTTCCTGAAATGGTGATTTATCTGATTGTAACTCTAACAAAAATCACCACTTATAAAAATACTATTTCGTAAAATAATAATTTTTCAGAAAATTTGTCTTAGCAAACCCTCACTTGTTTTAAAAATACTATTTAACGATACCCCACACGAGTTTCACCGAACACGAGATCGAAGTATTTGGTATTAATCTCAACTTGATACCTCAACGCGCTCCAGAGAAAAAGGTTCTTGACAGACAGACGGACAACGTTCCCTTTGCCTTTTAAGGTTAGGAAACCTAAAAAGAACCAAAACGCCCTCCTGTTAAAAGGTTTTTTTTTGGGTTCCGAAGCCAAGGAATTTCGCCATGTCATCTGTCCGTCTGTCCGCGGTTTAGCTCAGAGACTATTAATACTAGCAAGCTGTAATTTAGCATGGTTAAGCATATTAATCACACCGACAAAGATGTACAATAAAATCTTGAAAAAAATGTTTTTATACCTCCCCTAAATGTAGAGGGGGTTAAATTGTTTTTCTTACTTACCCTATCGTGTGGGTTATCGTGGAATAGGTCTTTCAATGGCAGTTAAGATTGTCCTCAAATTCAGAACATCTGAAAAAATTGTAGATAGTAGGACATATAATCAATTTAAAAGGAAAACTATCACGGCTAAGTAGGCTTTCTTAGTTAAGGAGTAATAGTCGACCAACTTAAGCTTGCGAAGGATTTGTCAAAAGTTCATAATAGATTTTCCGTACAAAACTTTCTAATACCAACTATTAATATAATTTTGTTTTTTATACTTATAACATTTATTTTTTGAAAAGACTGGGCTTTGCGCGAGTCCGACTAATTTTTAATTCTAATTTTAGTTCAATGCCACACAAATATTAATTTACTTTTCTTTTCTTACGTAGGTTAGTAACGTGGAGGATGTCTACAATGTAATCAGTAGTTCAAATATCCGTGGCTCTCTTTGGCCATCTGCCCCGAGAGATTGTCTATGCATAAATCATGATCCCCTTAATTAGGCGTCGATATTATCAGCCGCCCCAGCTTTAACTATGCATTAACCTGACCCTTAAGGGTATTCAAGCACCTTACTGACATCGCTAAGCATATTATTTGATAATTCATTTATTGTTATCAAAGAAACTTACAACATACTGTACCTAGTTAAATATACATGGAAAAGTTGGGCTTAATCCCAGTCGTCTCCACTGGCACGGTCAAAAAAATCCCATTAGTCGCCAGTGGTGACGAATGAAATGAGAATATTCCCATTTGCTCTTGAGGCAATAAAGTTTTCGAGTGGTAACCACCCACTGGAAGACGTTGTGTAGGCAGACTCTGACGGACTTGTGAATGTCGCGGAAAGCCACTGGACGTGGGCAGCGCAGGATCGATCGCTGTGGAAATCCTTTCGGCTGATATGGTGATGATGATATTGGAAAAGTGATACTAATGTAAAATGTACAGGTAAGATGAAATAGCTACAGGCGCCCGTAGTCTAATCGACTTTTACTTACGACACTTGACAATTTTCTCTATAAACGAGATCTCCGTCAGAAGGTTCACACTTTACATAACAATGATTTACAACATAATATGATTCTTCTATGAACCAACTAGAGACCTTTGTGCCCTGCTTCCCTAATTAAGGCGCCAACATCACGCCCTTAACTATGAATCGGCGGACCCTTAACAGGGCACTATAATGGATACAGATTTCCTGACGGCATTCATTAGCGATTGAAAGGGTTGATGAGGCCCCGAATTAAGGTGGTTTGTAAGATAGATCGGGATGGTGGCATCACTTCACTGTAGGTAGGAATAGTTACTGTAGAGATATTGACACTACATTCCCGCATCAGAACTCTTTTAGCGATGACATTTTTTTAAATAGCAAACAGCGTTTTAAAAATAACTAAGTTAAAAAATATAGTACTATAATATACACCCAACGTTTTTTTTAATTATCATTTTGTCGTCTGTTCTAAATGCGTGTGCACTTTTTTTTAAATTATTATATTTTCATCTGATTACGTTACATATACAGGCCCTAAAGTAACCGACATAGCTCACAGAATCGCTAAACTGAAGTGGCAGTGGGCAGGGCACATAGCTCGTAGAACAGATGGCCGATGGGGCAGTAAAGTTCTTGAGTGGCCTCCCACGCGGTGGACCGATGACCTGGTGCCTGGTGAAGATCACGGGAAGCCGATGGATGCGGGCAGCGCAGGACCGGTCGTCGTGGAAATCCTTGGGGGAGGCCTTTGTCCAGCAGTGGACGATTTGTGGCTGATATGATGATACAGGCTGTAACGTAATTGGCGTAGGTTAAATAACTAGAAGGTCCCGTTAACTGGGGCTTCTACTCGCTAGGTCCACTAAAATCCATTACGAGAATCCATTGATGGATCTTTTTGCACTTTTACTCATCAAACTGAACAACTTTTGTTCAATAACTTTGCTAAAATCACAAAATAAAAACTTTTTATACGAAGCGATCAGCTGATTGACCAATTTTGTGCATTTATGTATGGAGCGTCGAAATTTGTAGTCTGTATATTCCTTGGGGAAAGTTGTTCAGTATCACGAGTAGAAACCACAGTTTACTTGTCCAACACTATTTTTTTTTCATTCTGTATACATCATTTGTAGCTAAATACATAGACAGACACATATAGGTGAAGCTAACATGAAGCGTGTACAAATGCTTCTGTTTTATTACACTTGGAACGTTTGTATGTATGTTAGTTTATTTAGTTCAAATCTTGCGATCGATTTAAGAGCGACTTCCAGTGGTCCAATTGAGCTGAAATTTTTCAGTTTAATATACCAGAGTGTCCTTCTGAAATACCCAAAATTTATATTAACGGGACGTTTAGCTCATGAAACGAACCACTTCCCCCAAGGAACCTATTGGTATTTTTTTTTATTCACTATTGGTAAACCCTTGACAACATCTCACCTGGTGGTAAGTGACGATGTTGCCGAAGATGAAAGCGGGCTTACCAAGAATCCCCAACGCAATGGGGAACTGGCTATCTTATCTTCATGCCGGAACACATCAATGTTGTTAACACTCATATTTGGCGGCAAGACTTAGATAAGATGGTGGTAGCTAGCCAGGCGGGCTTAGAAAATGCCCTACCACCAACCAAACTGAGTCTTACAATTGACCCTGCCGGGAATCGAACCCGCGACCTCCTGTGTAAAGCCAGTGAACTTGGCCTCTGAGCTACGGAGGCGGTTATTCTTATATATGGTAATAAAGGTATTCAATTTTTTAAAATAATGTTTAAACTACTTTATGCTAAATTGATCGGCTGATAGCGATTTTTGTATGTCAGGTTCAAACAATTTATGTAAACATAGTATTGGTTTTCTAATGAAAGTTGTTGAGGTTCATGAGCTGAACACCCCCTTGCATTATTTTAGGTATTACAGAAGGACCCCTATACAATAGTGTCAATGTAGGCAGCCATACTTTTTAACCGACTTCCAAAAAATGAGAAGGTTCTCAATTAGACTGTATTTTTACATACTACATATGTTACGCGCTATCTACGCAGATTGTGATCGATTTTCATGTTTTTAGGGTTCCAAGTTAACAAGGAACCCTTATAGTTTCACCATTTCTGTCTGTCCGTCTGTCCGCGGCTTAGCTCAGAGACTATTACTACTAGAAAGCTGTAATTTGGCGTGGTTTCACAAATTGATGACGCCCCCACAAGCTAAACCGCTATTTTAGGACACGTGAAAAAAAATGTTAATAGTAGGACATACAATCAACAGAACTTAAAAGGAAATCTATCACGGCGCTAAGTAGGCTTTCTTAGTGTAGGAGTAATAGTCGACCAACTTAAGGTGTGCAGTTGGATTTGTCAAAAGTTCATAGTTTTTTTCATACAAAATGATCTATTATTACTTACTTACCAACTGTAATTATAATTTTGTTTTTTTTTTAAATAAAAAAATATTTTTTGAAAAGACTTTGTAACCCAACTTGGCCGGATTTTTATTTGATAGGGTATGCTTTTAAGGTGGTTTTTTTTTTTCAAATCGGTTTAGTACTTTTTTATGAAAATTAAAGCAAATCAAAAATAATAATGCAAAATCACACTAAGTTATTGCGATGAAAGTCGTTTTTTTATTTGGTTTTCAATCATCTCGTAACGAATGCCGATGCGCCTCCCAATTACCTTAGTTAAGTCACATCAGACCTTTTTAAATGAGTACTTTACATATGCTGTATGGTTTAGAGGCTTTTAAAATATAGCATTCCACCAAAATAAATATATAATAAAGAAAAATGATCTTATGAGTCAATAAAGATCTTATTTACTAATTAATGAAATTTTACACTTAGTCAAATCAGTTACGTTTTAACTACCCCTTCCCCTCGTGTTATGACGTGTACGATTGTAACATCTCAGAAATAACTATGTCAAGTTTTTGACGATGTAATTTTGAGATTTGATTAAATACAATTGAAAATTAATGAGGGTCAAAAAGTAAGGTTTTCATATATTTTAGAAGGTATGCTTAATAGTATTTTTTTAATACTGGAAAATACCCTATTTTTGTCACTTTTCGTCGCGTTACTTTAGAAGGAGTCCGCGTCACATGATTCCAGACGGAACGGATGTCCCCAAACGGTGCATTCCAACGAAAAGGTACCTGAAACCAAAAACGAAGTCGCTAAAGTTTGCTATAAAGTTGACATTTACTTAAACTACTAGGGAAACTCGGCGTGGATCACAGACATATTGTGTGGATCACAGACATGTGTGGATCACAGACATGTGTGGATCACAGACATGTGTGGATCACAGACATGTGTGGATGGCAGTCGAAACAGCAGTATTTAAGTACTTCAAAAAAAGTGCTTTTGTAATGAGCCTGTATGACATAATACTGACTTATTATCGTCGACACAATAGCAGCAGTATGTTAGGGTAAGTCTCCTTATTCCTGTCAGTCATCCTCCCCCCCCCACCCCCAAAACCGTAAGGCATAAGATATTTTATCTAGTTTTTGAAAATTTACATGATTTGTTTCTTCTTTACGCTTTTCAAAAGAGTAATATAACTTTTTTATATAATTTACAGGTTTAGAGAAGTTGACATTTTTATGTCATTTTAGGGGCTACTGATAGAAACTTTTTTCCTCAGCCATATTAAGTTTTTTTATTAAAAGATTGTAACCGAAGAAGAACCTAAGCTAGATTCGATCTATGGTTCTCCGAATTTAACAGTCGCTATCCATATTTTCGGTACTTACATGGAAAATATTTTTACAATGAAATACTCGCTGATATCTTTTACACACTCTTTTGTAAGGCAAGGGCCTTTCACTTGATCTATGCTTAAAACACGAACAAAAGTGAATAATGTAAAATAAAAATTACAACACTATCATTAACGCGAAAGCATGGATATTTTTTTGTTCCACTTTCACGCCAAAATCAATTAATCAAATAAAAAATATTAATAATAATCTAAAATAATAATCAATAATAATCAAAATCGTAATAAATAATCAAAAGAAGTTATTGTCTATTACAAATAATATCGTGATTCAGATTACAATTAGTAATGGTATTTGTTATAGAATCAACATAATATATATCTTTGTCATTTACATAATCTATTATTTTATAATATCTTCTAGAGCACAAGCATTTTTTACATGAGTCTTGAATTTATTCTCTAACAAAATAGTTACATTTTCTGGAAATTTAATGTAAAAATCTGCTCCACAAATAACTTTTTAAGCTTACTTGGTCTCGAATAGGCTATATTTATTTTATTTACATTTATTAAATTTAAATTATGCCTGACACTGTTTTTAGGAAATAAATGCAAATTTTTACGAACCTACATGGTGTTTTCATACATGAATCGACTAGCAATAGTTAAAATATTGAATTCTTTGAACTTATTCTGTAACGACTCACGTGACCGCATCTGATAGATTGCACGGATACTTAGCTCCTTTTTGCAAGATGAATACAGTTTCTATATCAGCCGCATGCCCCCACAGTAAGATGCCATGAGACATTACAGTATAGAAGTAACTACGTTATACACTAGTCTCGCAGTACCTACATCCGTTAACTGTCTTATTTTCTACGCCTTCCCGCTGATGTGTGGTCCCCATTGAAGTGAAACATCCAAAGTTATACCAAGGAACACCGAAGTATTTACAAATTCTAATTTGTAACTGTCTATTATTATTGACCTTTTTTACGTTTGACAAACAAATTTTTTTAGATTTTATTTCTTAGCATTTAATAATAAGTTGTTCACAGTGAACCAGTTCAGTATTTTTGAAAGAGTGTTGTTTAACTTCGACAATTTCGTTTTCTTTCCTATTCACTTTAAAAATAACACAAAAACCGCAAAAAACACAATATTTGATAGATGTTGCACCATAAAAGGCAAATCATTTACGTAAACAAGAAAAAGTAAAGGCCCTAATATGGAACCCTGGGGCACACCCATTTTCACTCTAGATCCAGATGAGTTCGTGCCATTTACTTGTACTTTTTATGTACGAATTTAAAAAAAATGAGAGCCCAATCCTCTACACCATTATGCTTCAATTCCTTAGTAATGTTTGATGTTCAACACAATCAAATGCCTCAGATAAATCACATAACACTCCAATTGCATTTCGCTGTTCCTCAAAGCCATCAAGATGTTGGGAATAAGTGCTACTCCTGCATCGGTTCTTGATCGATCTTTCGTGAAACCAAATTGTTGGTTATATTATAGCCTAAACGGCTGAACGGATTTGGATGAAGTTTGGTGATTAGATAGATCAATCATTGGATTAACACATAATAAAAGTTTTAATCCACACGTGCACCCACGATTACAGTCAAAAGCTACAGGCAAAAGATAGTAGTGGAAACCTTGAAAAAAGTCCTTTTGAGCTTTTATTGAATCAATTTAAGAAACACTGGTGCACCTTGACAGGAAAAAGCAAAGTTTTTTTGATGACGACAGTGTCAAGACTAAGGTCATTCACCAGTGTGTGTTTCCAGTGATGAACTGGATGCGGGTAGCACAGGACCGGTCGTTGTGGAAATCCTTGGAAGAGGCCTTTGTCCAGCAGTGGACGTATTTCAGCTAAAATGACGATGACAACAGACAAATTAATTACCTACTTAACTCATTTTGCAGCCATCGAAGCTTTGGGGCCACAAAGCTCTTTGTAGTCGCTTTTCGATTTTCATTTAATTAAGAATTTTTGTTTTATTCGAATGCAACCGAAACACACTGCGTGACGGTATAATTGGATATGGCACAACATTGATTGCCAAAAACCCAATCTTATCGTAGGTGGCGCGGCGATCAATAAAATCAATTCAGTAACCAGTAAATCAACACATTTCTCATATTATCACATTCCAAATATAGAAATACATGTTGCAACTTAGATATAGCCTTCATAATAAGTATAACTATAGGATGGGCATGTATAGGTTAAGATTAACCGCAAGCCGTGTAAACTATAGTATGTGGGTGTAACCCTTAGGCAAGATAGGTGTAATACAATCGCCTACACACGCAGTCCTTCGTCGTCGGTAACATTTCCCACTGCCCGTTAAGAATGTGGTTAAACTTATGGACACAGGAAGTTGCATAATCAGAAAAAAATACTCTGATTAAGTGAAATATATGATAATTCGGTCTTTTGTTTAACCAAACCGTTTGCGACTTAACTATGACCCCTAGTATGCGTGACGTCATATTTCTTCAGTGTCATCGATGTCAGTAGTAGTTTTGCGACTTTGATAAATAAATAAAAAAGTCGAGATGGAAAACAAGGCCAGTAAGGTGTTTCAAATTACAGTTAAAGTGCAATTTATGGAACAATGTTTCGATAATTTATTTTAGATGCAGACAACTACCCTATAATGTATCTACCTAGAAAGATAGTAGATTCTTAACAGCAATGTTACTGGGTCAGTTCAGTTGACTCACAAACCGTCTAGCGCCCACTGCACTATTATCCAATCAGTTCTAATCTAATCCACTCGCAGCATTACTATTTTCAACCTTATCCAAAGCATTATCAAAGTCTTAAATTATAAAACAGCTTATTAAATTAATATTTGTGCAGAGAATTCGATGTTAGACCTTATGTCGCATCATTTAAGTTCTAATTAAAGTTCGTAGTGTTTATGAAATAATACCTTACAAAGTGCGCCCACGCACATTTTTCAAATAGACCTTGACTTGTAGCGTATTGTAACTGTGAATAACCTACCATATTCATAGTTCTTGTCATTGATAATGATATATCCCTTTCAAGATTACATGATATTTTGAAATTTCAAAGCTCGAAATAGGTTCGTATGTCGTTGTACATTGTTCATCGAGGGAAGAAAGGCACCCGTAATCAACTAGGGTGTAGCCGAGACACGAGTTGAACTTTCTTGTAAATGATATTTATACAACACCTAAGAGGAAAATTTAAGACAAATGAGCTCAACAATGAATTTTCATACACTTTTTCCGCCCACATATTTGTATAACAGTAAGGAGTATACAGTGCCTCGTTTTAAAAAAAGTTAATAGGTACTTTCCGAGCAGGTATAGTACAAAAATAATTAAAAATAAAACAAAATTCTGCTTCTTCACAAAGGAAAACCGTTTTTAATGGCAATGCAATAAAATTACAAAGTTTAACCTTAAACCAACAGTAGTATGAAACTCTATAAAAATAGAAAGCACGAAAGCTAAACTCACAATTGCAATTTGCAAACCGAATAAAAGCGGTTGTCATACAATAGTAATAGTTTTATTACAGACACGCTACCGACTAGAACCGTCTATCTGTATAACAAATATACACAATATACAGGCTGCGGTTTTCTGCACTTTATCAATTAATTTTAATGAATACCATTGTCCCAGCAGAGCGTTCTGAAGCCATGGCATTGCAATATCGAATAGAACCCTACTAGCAAAACTAGGCACTATCTCATAGAGGGAAGGACTAGTTTCAGTTGGATGCAGGTGTTTATTGAAGTGCTGGAAGTGCCGTGAGGTAGACATTGGGATGCAACGGGAAATATAACGTTTGTTTAACGATTTCAAAATCAAGAGTAGAAAATTTAGAACTGTGATTAGGATTTCACCGTCTCCGTGGCGTAATGGTTAGCCCATTCGCTTCACACTAGGAGGTCGCGGGTTTGATTCCCAGCGTGTAAGACTTTGTTTGGTTGTTGGTAGGGCTTTTACATAGCCCGCCTGGCTACCACCATCTTATCTCAGTCTTGCCACCAAACATCAGTGTTAACAGCATTGATGTGTTCCGGCTTGAAGATAAGATAGCCAGCTCCCCATTACGTTGGTGGTCGAACATTTTCATAGCCCGCCTGGCTACTATCATCTTATCTTAGTCTTGCCGCCAAACATCAGTGTTAACAGCATTCATGTGTTCCGGCTTTAAGATAAGGTAGCCAGATCCCCATTGCGTTAGGGAATCTTAATAAGCCCGCTTCCATCTTCGGCATCATCGTCACTTACCATCAGGTGAGATGATGCCAAGGGCTTATCAATTGTTATTAAAAAAAGGAATAGAATAGCTTTTATTTGTACACACGTTTGGTAATCGTCCGTATTTTTACCCACGACGACGTAGGGAACGGAACGGAGGCCCTTCGGGATCATAAAATGGACCAATACTGACATAGAACAAATAGAACGAACTACCCGCACTACACTCACCAAGCATAACAACTTACACCCTAAATCTGCAATAGAAAGACTAACTATCAAACGACATAACGGAGGTAGAGGTCTGATAGATATACTACATCTATGGAAAAAACAGATATACAGCTTATCAAAATTTTTCATCACTAAAGCCCAGTCAAGTAACATCCACAGAGCCATAGTCCAAAATGATATTAAATATACTCCGCTTAATCTCAATGAACATCCACCAAACTTAGAAAACCCAAGAAATATAGACCCCCAGAAAAATAAACTTGAAGACTGGAAGAAAAAAGTAATGCACGGAAGACACCCGAATGACTTACAGCAATCTCACATAGATCCAAACGCTTCAAATAAATGGCTCAAAACAGGCAGTTTATTCCCTGAAACTGAGGGATTCATTATAGCTATACAGGACCAAGTAATAAATACTAAAAACTACAGGAAATATATAATAAAAGACCCCACAGTTACAAATGACAAATGTCGCAGATGCCAAACACAACCGGAAACCATACAACACATAACAGGAGCATGCACAACTCTCACTCAGACAGACTACACTCACAGACATAACCAACTAGCAAACATCATACACCAGAAACTAGCAAACAAACATAATCCGAAAAAAGAAAAAAACACCCCATACTACAAATACTCACCTCAGACTGTTTTGGAAAACACATCACATAAACTTTATTACGACCGCGCTATACTCACAGACAAGACCATACATTTCAACAGACCGGATAGAACCTTACAAGACAAAATAAATAAAATTACTTACCTCATAGATATCGCAGTTCCCAACACCCATAACATTAAAAAAACAATAGCTGAAAAGATAAACAAATACGCAGACCTCAAAGAAGAAGTGACCCATATATATGGAAACAAAATAAAGTTTACATCGTCCCCATAGTAATTTCAACCACCGGAATTGTACCAAAAACTCTAAATCAATACCTAAGAACAATAGATTTAATAGAAAACATAATACACACCTTACAAAAAGCCGCTATCCTAAATACCTGTCGTTTGGTGAGAAAGTTGCAGTTTAACGAAATTAGCGATAGCTAATATAATATCACTCACACCCTGTAATTACTTGCCATAGCCCGTAATTACAGGCTTAACCAGCAAAAAGCTGAGAAACTTAAAATAATAATAAATTCTTTATTAAGATCCAAACTTAGCCTAAGTAGTAGTTACATATAGAGGCAAGGAGCTGTCATTGGTAATTCATATACAAAGTAATATACAGGGTGTAACATAAAGGTGTGGTGATACTTTAAGGTGGGCTTGTACCCATCAAACTGAACAACTTTCTCCATGGAACCCATAGTCAAATCGCAAAAAAAAAATTGGCTCTCCCATACTAACTTGATCAGCTGTGATGCCAACTTAGTATGGGAAGTTCAAATTTTTTTTTGCGATTTGACTATGGGTTCCATGGAGAAAGTTGTTCAGTTTGATGGGTACAAGCCCACCTTAAAGTATCACCACACCTTTATGTTACACCCTGTATAATAGTTAGGTAAAAGAAAGTTACGTAGTAGTAGTAATTCAACGTATGTACTCGCTATTTAAAAATATTTATATATTACAAGGGTACATTACGAGTACAATTATGAGTCATTTACGTAAGGTGACGATGCTGCTACCTACACTAGGGAAACCTGTGTTGTAGTTGTAGTTAACGGCCATCTACGAGCTACGTGCCCTGCCCACTGCCACTTCAGTTTAGCGATTCTTTAAGCTATGTCGGTTACTTTGGTTCTCCTGCGGAGGAGAAGCAGAATAAGTCATATTTTCACTTCAAGTCACCTGTGTTAGTGATCCCACTTGGGGACAAGATGCTACAATATGCAATATACTACATTAAACTATGAAATAAACTAGCTACTGGTAACTAAGTAATCTACATAAACTTATGGGTAACAAAGGACTACTATTTTTAAGCAAGTAAGAAGTACTGTTAAATACAGTGTAAACTCTGTAAAACGTCACTCGATATAACGATTCACTCTTTAAAACGTCAAAATTTTCTAGCTCCAGTTGGTTTACATTGACGCTAATTTCTCTTTGTATAACGAAAACTCTCAATAACGTCACAAAATGTCCGGTCTCTTGAGTGTCGCTATATAGAGTTTACAATGTACATGTTTTTATCGCATGGGTGCGTGTGTAAGAGTCTAATTCTGTGTTTATATAAATTTAAAAAATATGTATAAGGTGTAAGAGTGAGTAAACTAGTAGATATAGTAAATATCAAGAATGTTGGGTAATGATTGTAAATTAATAAAAAGGACGGTAGGTGCATAGGTACAGTCGAGTTCATTAATATATTGGCAGGGCCAATGGTTCAAAATATTGTAAGCGTCGAAATGAATGTTAAGTTCTATTCAAACATAATGTAGATATCAATAAAATGTTTACATGATAAACGGTTCAATAATTATTTGTATAGAACTTTATATTCATTTTGACGCTTACAATGTTTGAAACTATTGGCCCTGCCAATATATTAATGAACTCGACTGTACGTTGTTACGAGTAGTCTAGGGATAGATGCACAAAGTTGACAGTTCATCATCATCATATCAGCCACAAATCGTCCACTGCTGGACAAAGGCCTCCCCCAAGGATTTCCACGACGACCGGTCCTGCGCTGCCCGCATCCATCGGCTTCCCGCGACCTTCACCAGGTCATCGGTCCACCGCGTGGGAGGCCTGCCTACGCTACGTTTTCCGGTGCGCGGTCGCCACTCGAGAACTTTACTGCCCCATCGGCCGTCTGTTCTACGAGCTAAAGCACAAAGTTGACAGTTATTTTATGTCTATTGTGGTTATTTGTAAATAATGTAAATGAGTTAGTCGATGTATTGTAATACTGTAAATGAATGTGTCGACGTAAATTATAACATAAAATCAAAACAGAGAAATTAGAAAGTAGGTACTTAGGTGTTGACTGGGCGGTGGGTGATAAACTGATAAATAACAACCGCTCGGTCTTGTCGTACGAGTAGGACATGAGAGTTAGCCACACTGTTTGTAATACGTTAGTCGTGTTCAATGTGATTGTATCGTAAAGTATTACAAAAAAACATTTAATGGTCACATTGCCGTGGGTCACTACTTACTAATGTAATGATGCTAAAAAATAAGCACTTTATAATAAGTTTAATCGACTGAAAAATTCAAACTTCAAAGCTGCCCAAGTTTAAAGATGTCCCCTTATCTAATACCACACCCCGGACACTGCATACAAACGGTCGTGAAATGTCATTTCTAAAAACAAACGACGGAGAAAATAAAATCACGGCTAAATCCCATACGTTCGAGAACCAAACTGTAACCAATCTGTATCAATCTGGGTGACGAGGGGGTGAGGTCGCAATCTAGAAAGCGGCAGGGAGTATCCATACTGTATGTTAGTACTATTATAATATATACTTTGCTAGTACAGAGACTTAACAAGATAAAGCCTTTCAGTTTATTTCATCATCACCATGTTATCCGCTCAGACCGTCCACTGCTGGACTCCCCCAAGGATTTCCACAACGACCGGTCCTGCGCTGCCTGTTTCCAGCGGTTTTCCGTGACCGTAGCGTAATGGTTAAGTTTATTAGCTTCACATCAGGAGGTCGCGGGTTCGACTCCGCGCTGAGTGTAACTTTGTATGACTTGATTTGGTTGGTGAAAGTGCATTTTCTAAGCCCGCCTGGCTACCTAACACCATTTTATCTAAGTCTTGCCGCCAAGCATCAATGTTAAGAACACTGATGTGTTCCGGCTTATAGATAAGATAGCCAGTTCCCCATTGCATTTGGGAATCTTGCTAAGCCCGCTTCCACCTTAGACATCATCGTCACTTACCATTAGGTGAGATGATATCAAAGGCTTACCAACTGTGGATAAAAAAAAACCTTTACCAGCTCGTCGGTCCACCGAGTGGGAGGCTTGCCTACGCAACGCGTTCCAGTGTGTGTTCGCCACTCGAGAACGTTCATGCCCCAACGGCCATCTGTTCTACGAGCTATGTGCCCCGCCCACTACCATTTAAGTTTAGCGATTCTGTGAGCTATGTTAGTTATCTACCTTAGTTTCTTATCTTTAATCTATCTGTGTAAATAAAATTACAGAGGCTGCCGTTGTGCGCGTATCAAACAAAATCTACTAGATTTCGATATATTTTTTTATTTTACTTCTTATATACTTTATCTTAATCTTTGAAAAATTCACTCGTAAGCCGCTTCGACCCTGGATATCCACGGGGGCGAAACCGCGGGCAACAGCTAGTTTATTTATTAATAATAACAAATTACAATAAAGTATGCCTACTTTGAACATGATCTTCATTTAAACAACATCTTAAATTGTTTGGTTGCTTAGCGACGGCACGTTTTATGAATTTTCTAATCACGCTCACATCAGAATTGAATCCCTTTAATTTTGAGTCTTTCTTCAAGAGGAGCTAAAATGAACCGGAAATCAAAGACTTTTGGAGTTATTACATAGATTTTTTCCAGAAAATATAGCTTACAAAAATAGGCTTCCGTAGCGAAGTGGTTGGTGTAGGTCCCGTTACCTGGGGCTTCTACTCATCATAATGAACCACTTTTGTTTTATGATTTTGCTGAAAAAAAAAACACTCTTCATACAAATCGATCAGCTAAATGACCATTTTGTGCATTTTTGTATGGAAGTTCCAATATCTTTGTTTCTTGGGGAAAGTTGTTCAGTATGATGAGTAGAACCCCCAGTTAACAGGTCCAACACCAATTTTGCTACATTCTGTTTAACACTAAAAAGGCGTCTCACTGATTTGCCTGCGAGCTTGTGACTGTTCTCTTGCGCCTTGCTATTCAGTCTTTCTTCGATTTCCTCGCAATTTTACAACCCAACGATTCGAAATTCTGCTATAATTAATACGACAGGCGCTTTGCCTTTTATATCGCATTAAGACGATAATAAATCCTTTTACGACGTAACATAAATTATGTTGGTTAATAATATTGGTTTTAACTTTATTTTTGTTTCGAAATAGAAGCTGCCGAGGTCTAAGTTCTAAACTTCAGAAAAGTTCTAGTTTTCATTCATTACAATAATTTACGAAACACGTAAAAACTTTTGGGTACACGCCTTTATTTAATAAAAAAACCCCGACAAAAACCTATAAAATGTAAAAATAATATGTATTGGCCCTTTAAGTTTAAATAGTAATATTTTGATCCAAGAGTGTAAATCAGTTGTATTATGTTTTCATTTTTATTGACTTAGCGGTGCCCCTACGCGACGAATCATGAATCAAAATATTACTACTTATATTAAACTTAAAGGACCAATACGTGTATTTTTTACTTTTTACAGGTTTTTTTGGGGGGTTTTAATTTTTTTATTTAAATTTTATTTCATGCTTTTTTATCTTTACATAGTATAAAGAATAGAATAGAATAAATGCTTATTCAGCGATAAATACTGTAGAGATCGTATGTCTCTACATACATCTACTCCCAGCCTCTTTGCTTAGTTTCTTGCCAGCGCGAATCGTATTAAGAATATTAATTTAAATTTGATTTTGTATGTCATTCGGAAGCTTTTTGAAACAATAGATAGATTGGAGGGCTGACCGTGAGCCAGGACAGAGGTCCTTTGAGTAAAAGTATATTTTCATTATCCGCGCGTCTGGGCTGAGTTCCCTAAAACTATAGAAGAAAGTGAGAGGAATCATTGAAGCTAATAATAATCAGTCAGCCGACAGAGCCTTCTATCTTTTTTTTTGCTTAACAATAAATATCATCGCTGATGATCATTAGATAAGCATACTAAACTTTAATTGTAGATAGAAAAACGAGTTATACCCCCGGCGTCTCGTTGACGACGTCACAGTACACACAAGTGAAATATTGCGTAGTTTTTAAAATACAATAGTTTGTACCTATCACTGAAAAGGTAGCAGTTCAGCTTATGCTGTCACCACAAAGATCACAGCGCTGAATTTCAGCTACTACTTTTTCAGGAAGGGGGGTGGACCTAAATGAAGTACACATCATATTTTTAAAATTTAAACTAAATAAAATTTTGAACATAGTAAAAGAAAAAGTAAAATTAAAAACTAAAAACCTACAACCATTTTGTGAGAGATACATCATTTTAAATGCTACTTAGATTAAGAAAAACAAAGAAGATACTGTATAACCAATATTATAAAATTTTACAATATTCTCCTATTGTTTTAATTTTACATTATACTTGTAGACACACTACAATCAAAAAACTAGCCCCACATTCACACAAACACTTTCGGAAGTAATTAGTATCTCATCTGTGCTTTCGGGGTTTAAACACGTAATTGCGACAGAAAATCTAGCCTATTCTGAATCAAATAAACCTGTGGAAATTGCTCATCTCCCTTGTTTGAAGCTGCAATTAAATGTGTTTAATAACTGTAAACTTCAAATCAATTGGACCTGAGGAAGTTTCTGAGACGCCATTATGAGCTAGAAAAGGAGCGGACGACATATTTTAGGGTTCCGTACCCAAGTGAAAAAATTAGGATATACAAAACGTTACACAAACGTGAAAAAAACCCCATACAAAAACGTATTTTTTTAACGTGAAGAAACTAGCGCCATCTAGTATGATGGTACGAAACCCTTTTGTACTAGCACCATCTAGTTTGTTGGTACGGAACCCTATGTGTGCGGTTCTGACTCGCACTTGGCCGGTTTTCTTACCTCTGCCTATACCTCTGCTGTAAGTTGGTGAGAAGTTGGGTATCCTGCAGATTACAAGAGATGCTGCAGCATCAGGTCAATGTTACCATGTTCCACCTATTCATTGAGACTATTCCAATGAGCCCAAACACGATACTCTGCTGTAATTTAGTGAGGAATTAGGTATCCTGCAGATTCCAGGAGATACTGTGGCATCAGGTCAAGGTTGCTATGTTCTATCTATCACGGTATCACCTATTCATTAAGACTATTCCAATGAACCTAAATACGATACCTCTACTGAAAGTTGGTAAGAAGTTGGGTATCCTGTATAGAATAAATGAGCTGCTGCAGCATCAGGTCTAGGTTACCATGTTCTATCTCACACCTATCCGTTTAGTCTATACCAATAAGCCCAAACACGATACTTCTGCCAAAGTATATATATTACTGACGTACCTCTGCTGTGAGTTGGGTATCCTGCAGATACTAGGAGATGCTGCAGCCTCAGATCAAGGTCACCATGTTTTATCTAACGCCTGTTCATTGAGACTATTCCAATGAGCCCAAACACGATACCTCTGCTGTAAGTTGGTGGGGAGTAGGGTATCTTGCAGATTGCTGTAGCATCACGTCAAGGTTACTGTATTCTAGTAATATTATTAGAAGAACAGGACACAAAATTTTGAATCGATCAGATCTGTGACAGTTGCCCACATCCCTTCATCACCTACAAAAGAGCTAATGATCTTCAAACCGGTCGTCGTGGAAATTCTTGGAGAAGGCCTGTGCCCAGCAGTGGACGCTTTTCGGCTGATATGATTTACAATTGTAAGTAAAAGCTCTAGTTAAGAATTCAACTTTTTCTACCCACCATTACGTGGATCATCGCTCCACCACGCAATCCATTTAGGTAAGTATAAGGCTATGTTTGCTCTGGAACTCGTTCAGAGACTAAAGGCCAGCAATATAGGTATTAGAGTTACCTAGGCTAACAGGTTTATAATATAGAGGGCTAATTAGGCTCCCCAGGCGCCATGAGGCGGTTTGCTTCACTCGGCGGCAACTTGAAATACTGTGATGGACTTTTAATTGGTTTCAGCTGAGGTTTATTTTGTAGCAACCTTATGAATTACCCTTGGTTACATAACGGTGGTTTCGTAATGTATATAGTGAAGCCACTCGAGCGCCGATACCTGCAAACCTAGAACTGACACTTGAACCACACCCTGGACACTTCTTACAACGGGCCAGAAATGGCATTTCAAAAAAGGAATGACAGAACAAACAAAATGGCGGCGGAATCCTATACGTACGACAACCAAACTGTAACCAATCTGGGCGAGGAGGGGTTGAGGTCGCTATCTAGAGACCGGCAGGGAGTGTCCATACTGTATGTTAGTACTAACATATATACTTTGCTTGAAGTTTGTCGTCTTTCTTAGAGAAAGTAAAGCGAATACTGGTCCTGCTGAACGGGGTTGTCCAAGGGATTAATTAAAAACCCGACTGCATAAAAACTTAACCCCTATTTCTTGCTAATTTGGTAAAAATGTATCCTTTGTCACTCACACAGGATTAAGACGAATCTAACGACACCTCGCACCTCAAAATCCATCAAGCCGTGTAGGTTACAGGGCATGCCAAAGAAATATACATACATACATTCCAAAATTGTAACCTTCCTTCAGGCGCAGTCGGGAAAAAAGGTTTTTGACGTGAATACGTCTTTAAAAGTACCTCCATAGAGATGCAATCCAAAAAAACGAATGATAACAAAATCGGGGGATACAGTTTAGTGTTGTAGATGTAGCTACATATCTATCATCTCCATCCAAATTTCGTTTACACCACTTGATAGCTAAAGAATCAAAGAATTTATTACGCTAAGTAAGGACTGTAACACATCGCGCGCGGGGGAGGGGGCAGCCCCGCCATTTTGAAGGTCATTTTGCTGCGTATCGAGATTTCCATTTAGTATAACTTTCGACTCGGTGAAGCTATGACGTTCATTCAAGTTTCAATCGTCAGCTCTCGTCAAAATATATCGATTACATATAAAACATTAGTGTAAAATTGTAACTGTGATTATAATAAGGTGTTTAAATAAAAAAATAATATAAAAAAATATATAATGTCGGCCTATACGCGTCGAAAAGCCAAATCGAAATACAGAGATCGTATACGGTTGGAAAGGGCATCTCAACAGCAATCGAATGGTAACAATAAAACACCATATGATCGAGTCAAGCAGTGCCGGCAACGTAAAGTAATGAATGCGGCCGAGCGGATCAACGACGGCCGACGGCGCCAGTACATCTGCAGCTGGGACGGTTGAAATTACGCAGATAATAATATTAATAATAATAATATTTTATATAGAAACTACATATTACCCGTTACGAGACGTATTCACGTTAAAACTAGGGCATGCTCCCGGGAAATCTCGGTCTCGAAAAAACCGGGAAATCCCGGGATTTTTAAACAATCCAGTACCGGGTCTTCAGCGAACGCATCCCGGTTCTTTCGATACTTTCGGTACTTTATACGTGCATATCATTTTCTCACTATCTGTCTATCAATATACGATAAAATAAAATAAAAAACCTTCTTTTTATACAATGTTATAAAGTAACACAATTTTACTTGCATCATTTACAGTCACACCAACATTTATTTAAAATTTAAGTAATATTTTTAATTAATAATGTATAATTTGTAATAAGCTCAGAACGTCGTTGAGTGACAGAAGCGTTAATGCTATAAGTTTCCTTAGAACTTATTACCGATATAGAAAAGCCATTATTAAATGTAAATGATGAGTTTATTTATCAGTTATTCCCAAAAGTTGAGTTTTAAATTGTATTTACTGCAACTACTTTTCAACCGACTCCTAAAATGAGGAGGTTCTCAATTCGACTGTATGTTTTTTTTTGTATGTTTGTTACGCGATATCTCCGCAGGATGTGAACGGATTTTCAAAATTCTTTTTTTATTCGAAAGAGTATACTTGCGAGGGGCTCCCATTGTTACCAAGTTGGGATCTGATGATGGGATCCCATGGAAATCAAGGGAAAACCCTCAAATTTTATAGGCACGTATTACGTGATTCATATGTTTTCTAAAGCTATTAAAGTATTAGCGTCTTTTAGTCATAATCTTATGTTAATGAGGTGATTATGGATGGTACAACTCCATAATGGTTTGGAGTTAGAAGATAATTCTTGAAATATTATACATAGGTACGCAGAGACCGATAGTTGTATTGTTTCAGGTTATTCAGATAAGCTGATGATGGAAGATTTAACTCCTTAACTTTCATGCTGCTGAGATGATGATAGAAGTCTGTGTATATTTTAATGAAACATGCATTATGACTATTATTACTATTGGCGAGTAGATGATTGGGTTTAACGTTGTTAGATAGATAGCATTATTACTTAAAATAAAGAAAATAAAAATAAAAGTTTAAAAAACTAAAAATCGATTTCAAAACGAAATACACTCAAAAGTATTAAATAATAATACTAAACTTAAATACACGATATTAACCAACAATAACGAAATAAAGGTGGGTAAGAATTAAATTAGGGGCCTAAAATTTTTTTTGAGGTCAGTGTCAGCTAACCATTAAATCTAAAACATTTGGAACGTAAGTAACTGTGTGCTGGTAAAGACCTCAAAAAAAAATTTAAGACCCTCATTTAATTCGTACTTACCTTTGATTTCGTTATTGTTGGTTAATATCGTGTATTTTAGTTTAATAATATTTTTTCATACTTTTGGGTGAATTCGTTTTGAGGGCGATTTTTAGTTTTTTTAACTTTTTATTTTTAGAAGAATAACGTTTGTAAATATAATATTATTTGTAACTTGGAAATATACACACGGCGCCACATCAAGCTATATAAAACCAATATAAACTGGCCGCGACGCCTGTGCGTTTCAAAATACGTGAGGCCCGTGTATACTGGTTTTGTATAGCTTGAGATGCCACCGTGTGTAGGTACCTCTAATTTTGTTGATTTTTAATATTTTCTAATATTTTGATCTCGAAGAAGCGTTTCAGTTTTGCTTTGCTCAATATGTTTAGTGAGATTATAGTTTATAGTGGAAGGAACAAAGACTATTCTAATTCAAAATATAACTCGAATTTAGTACTATTTGATTATTTGTTACTATTTTGATCTCAAAACTTGTATGTTTAATGATACTGATTGTGTTTTAATGATTAATGTCAATAAAAGACACATAATAGAAAAAAAATAAAACACCAACCCATTTCTAATAAGCCCATTTTCTACAGTTTACTTAATTATATGCTCACTGCATGCATTCGTGCCCTTTACACAATAAATTAATAGCAACATTTAAGCAAGTACCGAAAGTACCGAATTTCCCGGTAAATCCCGGTTTCAAGTACAGTACCGAAAATCCAGTCCCGGTTCTTGAGACGGAACCGGTACTGCATCCCCTAGTTAAAACCAACGGCCGTGTGCCCCGACACAGCCCCACCCGTTTTTTTTATAAAATCAGCTGTTTGACAAATTTTGAGAATTTTTGTATCGAGGGTAGTTTTTTTATAATTGACTATGGGTTCCCTATAGAAAGTTGTTCAGTTTTATAAATAGAAGCCCCAGTTAACGGGTACTACACTAATTTTGTTACACTCAGTATACATAAAAATTTAATCACGTTTGTACAGATTTATTTTTCGTAATAATCCGAATGAGGTTTTTAGGAAGATAAACATTTTGAAAAGGTTGGCCAGAAAGTTCAATTAAAAACCGGCCAATCACACAAACAAAGTTCCGCACCAAAACTTTGCTCTAAGTACACAGGGGTCTACTTATTGTGGTTATTAGAAATATTATTTTTCTTGTGGGAACTGAAGGACTTTAGATTCTCTCATAGGTATCCCTGTAATCTACGCTTTCAGTACTCATAAACTGTGATTTCTCATGATTTTGGGCCTAGTAGTTTCGGAGATAAGGGGAGGATTTCAATTTTTTAAATAACTTCTAAACTATTTATCTTTAAATATAAAAATATATATTTGAAATTCTCATAACAAACCCTCCCATTTGATATGTTTTGCAACTGTATTACACAATACAGGTGAAATTTTTTTTTTAAATTTTCTAATTTACCCCCCAAATTGGTTTAAAATTTATTTATTTACGTTACACTTCCGTCTTTGGTACATACGTGTACCAAATTTCAGCTCAATCGGTCCAGTTGTTTTCTTAGCAAACTGGTTACGTGTACCAAATTTCAACTCAATCGGTCCAATGGTTTCGGAGCAAATTGGTTGTAAGTTGAAAAAACATATTGGCAACTAAGGGACCCTACAAAGCGCGTGGCCCGACACGCACTTGGCCGGTTTTTTAATAAATATATGAGCCCTTGAGAAATCGCCTAATGGGCCTAAAATGCGCCACAATTATTATTGTTGTTTCTCAAATATGATTTGCCCCTTATAAAATTTGAGTACTAAAAAAGTACTGACTAGGTACTCAAAATACATACTCGTACATATACGTACCTAATTCATCATTATCACAGATTACTAAATAGTTACTTCGTAATCATTATGCATTGTCATTATTGTAATAAGTATTAAAGGATTCAAATGTAATTTAAAATTCGTTCAACCTTACTAAAATTTTTATTAAATAAATAAATAAATAAAGTTAATAAATAAACGTCACACTCAGAGCACCTAAGTACGTTAGAAGGTACTAATATACATATACTTTGCCCTAAGTTATTATTAGTTCAATAGGTACACAAAAATCCTTCTCTAACAGAATCCTTATTTTTACAGGCGGTTAACATAAACATTGGGCAAATTCAAGGTTTTGTGCATACGTATTATACACTATATTTTAGGCATATGAAAACATTAACATAAAAAAAATTAAATGCATGAAAAACAAAAAGTAAGTTTAGCAGAGCGTGGTTTCGATCCACGGACCTCTGGGTTATGGGCCCAGCACGCTTCCACTGCGCCACTCTGCTCTTTAGATGAATGGCGAAATAGCAGTTTAGCTACTATCGCATGCGCTGTCGTTGTTACGTCACAAAACGTAATAGCAGCGTCGCGTTGAGGCAAAGTTGTTTGTGTATTGCATCATCTTCAATTTTAATGATGAATCACTATAGTAATGATAAAACGATGTTTAGTATAAATAAGATGAATACCCTTATCTGCTTCACGTAGGTAGGTAGGTAAGTCCGTGATACAGGCTCGGGGAAAATAGTTTTATTTTTATTTTTAAAATTGATTTGTTTGTTTTTTTGTCTATTTTGAAGACGTTTTAAACTGTATATAAAACACAAATTACATGCGGAATATTTTATTATTCTCATGTGCAGTTCACTAAGATACTATTAAAAGATAGATAGATAGATAGATAGATAACTCATTTATTTTTCTAGCAAAACAGCACCATACATCAAACAAGCAATGGAGATAAAACATTATAAGTACTTAATTCATAAAAGAGTACACTGATAATGAAAACACTAATAAAAACTAAAAGGTAACTGCCTAGCCAGAAAAAAAGGCCTAGGCTCAGCATAATGTTGTGCATGCAGGGTATACAATACATGCGCAACGCTGTTTTTCAGCCAAGACCAGCGAAGAGAGGTAAAATGTGCGCACCTCTGTGAAACAAACTCGAACCAGGCAAAATGAATACAAATATTGTGTTATGCATTTATATGTATTAGTATGTGTATATAGTATATAGGTGCAAATAAGGCCAGTTGGTAAGTATGAAGCCCATAAATATATTTTAATAAGACGATAATGTGTAAGTAACTATGCAAAATATCAGAGTGAAATGTTAATAAATATGGATGAGTGTTGCACAGCCAATTAAATAAAAAGGTATGGTTTTAATTTATATTACATTTTATTTTCGTCGCAGTATCCGCTACTCGCTTTGCTGTTGTGACATCAAATATTCCCGTAATTGTTTTTTAAAAATATAAAGTGATGGTAGTACACGAAGTGGCGGAGGGAGGTCGTTCCAGCATTTTGAAGCAAAGAAGCGGAAACTGCCGCGAAACAAAGCAGTTTTGTGTCGAGGGATAACGAAAACACTTGAACAATATCGTGCCACGTAACAATGACTAGCATAGCGCCAATTAAGTTTCTTAAAAAGATAGTCGGGTTGCTGCGTTTTAAGAATCCCGAAAAGCATCGACAAATAATATAGTTTTTGGCGACCCTGCATTTTCAAAATGTTAGAAGCATTAAGGTATGGCGTTACATGAGATCGTGGTGGTATGTAAATGGAATCCTTCCTTTGTCGCATGCCGTCCAACCACAGATTACTAATTGTCCAACACGCTAAGCAAGCCGGCAATTTCTTCATAGAGGCGTATAGTAGGTTACCTGAGTGAAATCCACGTGAGTTCTAGATAGAGATATATAAACGTATATTTGTTTTAGATACCATACTGCCAAGATTTTAAGTACTTTAATGTACTACTGGTGGTAATTTTTTTAATATTGTATTTAATTAAATCGATTTTTTATTACTTTAAGTATATTAAATATTTTTTCTATACAGATAGCTTTACAGTCTTTCAATAATTTAAATTGAATATTGTCATTAAATGTGATCCATTTACAGAAAAATCCAATGGGAAAACAGTCCTAATTTAAACTACTCGAAATATTAGCTACATGTCAATATTAACCAAATGCCATGACATGAGTAATGGTACAGTATCACGATATGGCTTACAGTAGCGCAACGCTTTTGATGTCGCACGATGCGCCACCGGCGTAGTTACTAGCCCATACTAGCCTGTAGCCAGCCTGGCAAACTCGCGGAGTTTGCGAGGCTGTGCCCCGCCCCCCGCTGCCCCGCAAATACCCTTCCGTTGCTCTGCGTAAGTACAATCGTTGCGCTACTGTAAGCCGCTGTATTGTAATACTGTGGTAACGGTAATGGTATGAGTAATGGTGTTATTACCTTCCTACGTGAAATAGACTGTAGTGTAGATTAGTTACCTATCATTAAGATTAAGTGCAATACAGATACAGACACGCTGTGCATTCTTTCTCGCGAAGCTTTTGCGTAGTCGGGCATGCACACATAAACATTTAACATTACGCGTACTTTGAAACAAAAAATAAAGATATCATAATTATCATACTTTATGAAAAAATAACAATTAATGTGGGTATTGTATGGGAGGCAAATTATTAAGATTCCTTTCTGGAATTGTGAACTAATTAACTAATTGCAATTATTAAGTCCTAGTTATTCACAGATTCATTAAAATCGTTAGAGCCATTTTGAGAAAACTAACTTATGGATTTATATGGGAACTATCTTATTCAGATTTTTCCTGGAATCATGTAGAGTGCATAGTGTAGTAGCTCATATAAAGTTATATGCACACAAAAATTTAAATAAAATTTATTTCAGTCATTTTTGAGAAAGAAAATAATACATAATATTATGTGATTTTTAGAGTTCCATAACTCAAAAGGTAAAAACGGAATCATCACTGTCTGTCTGTCCGTCCGTCTGTCACAGCCAATTTTCTCGGAAACTACTGGACCGATTGAGTTGAAATTTAGTACACATATGTAAGTCGGTGACCCAAAGACGTACGTGTAACCAATATCAATGAATTTTAAACATAGGGGCCAGTTTTGGGGAGTAAATTAGAATCTTTAAAAAAATAAGTTTTTCAAAATATACAGTGTGATATATCAAATGAAAGGGCTTATTGTGAGAATATCTAGTATATCCTTTTCACAATTTTGAAATAAGTAATTTTGTAATTATTTAAGAAAATAGGCAACAATTGACCATGCTTCCTCCCTCTTATCTTCGAAACTACTGGGCGTAAACTCTTGAAAATATCAATATCACAGTAAATAAGGATGGAGTATAGATAACAGAAAATCTAAAGCCCTTCTGTTCCCACAGGAAAACTAAAATTTCTAAAGTCAGAATAAGTAGACCCCTATTTAGCTAGAGCATAGTATGTAATTAGAGGTCCTTGTTCTGTTGGTAGTTAAAGTCTTAGGACATAACCCTGTTTGTGTGATCCCGAGTTGCACTTGACCGGTTTTTATTTACTACTAGCTGTTTCCCGCGGCTTCACCAGCGTGGACAACGTTTCTATGACTTTTCGAGGGTGCGCAGTGCGCGAGCCGCAAGCAGCTCGCAAGCGTGAAAAAAAGTAGCCTATGTGTTTATCCAGGTCTACCTACCAAATTTCAGCCAGATCCGTGCAGTAGTTTTTGCGTGAAGAAGTAACAAACATACACACTCAAACACTCACAATTTTTCGCCTTTATAATAGTGAAGTGTGATAGTGATAACCCAAAAAAAAATCAAAATAGGAAAATATTCGAAACAAACAGCTGGCGATATCAAACATACACACATTTTTTTTGACTATTATTGTAAGATAATTGATGACTATCAATATCGCAACTTAATTTTTTTAGCAATACATTCCACTCCTTCGTCGTCGCTCGCCACCGCTCGCTTCTCAGTTTTCTTTGGGTACCCTACTATTTTCCCTTTACCGAGGATACTCTCAAAACGTAATAAGTACAATAAGAACGAGTATGACGACTCACGACCAGCTCACGCTAGCCTGCGGCAGAAGGGGCTGGATACATGTAATGGCCAAGTTTAAAAAAATAAATAGGAAATGAGGGTTAAGCAGCGCCCATCACACGTTATTTGGCGGCAAAAATGTTGTCGACTACGACACGGCTTTTCATGGAACAGTTTTATGCAACATGTGAACCAGGAAGAAATACTTATTGCACAAATGAAAAGATTTTGATAAAACGTCCCTAGTTCAGGGTAGGCTCGAGCCCTTCGGTGGGGATGTATATGTTACAAATAATATAAAGACGATGAAAACATTTAAAATTATTGAAAGGTTCGTGATTGATTTAATGCTTTAAGGTATCTAAGTATATGAAATTAAATAACCTTAAGGTGAGATGATGTCAAGGGATTTTAAAAAGTAATATTTGTTTTAGTAAATGTTTAGGTAATCTGAGTTTTTTTCTAAAACTCCAGCAGGAAGAAGCCATAATCATTAAGCCAATTTGCGATCATTCAAGAACAGGCTCATGATAAATGCTCGGCTTCTACTTACGAAACTGAACAATTTTCCGAGATAAACCCACGGAATTAATTGATTGAAGACACTTTAATGCACAAATTAAGACGAAAATAAGTACAGGTACAATTATTAAGGAAGTTGTTGTTAAGTAACAAGCGATCTCTTCCAGACAGTCCATCATAATCAAATAAAAATACTTCATTGGGTAAGCAGCTGATCGATTTGTATGAGATGTCAACTATGGATGCAGCTACAGTACCTAGCATTTCACTGTCTGTCTCTAAATGCATAAAGCTTTACAGCAGGTCCCTGGAACGTAATGTATCCAAAATTAAAGTGGTCGGCCAATTTCCTGTCCAAAAATAAAAACACCTGCCCTGTCCGCCTCTGGCGCGTAATGGCACAAAGATTTATCTTTTGTTATATGGGGGTGTAATGTAGAACACACATACTCGTATTTCCCTTTAGGTGGATAGGGTAGCTATTACAAGTGTTCGCAAAAGGAAAATTGAGAGGGCGTGATATTTTCTTTTGTTAAAATATAACGCTCTATTTGTATAACAGTTGAGCTATTATTTATTATTATCCATTGTCTGTGATGTTCAATCGTACTATTTACTATTCCACTTGTCAACACAATCAGATTCCATAACACAATCCTAACTAGCGTGTGTATATACTATCTGGTCACAGATTCATGATAGGCTAGAAAAATATTCATCAAGCCATCAGCAGATATTAATACCTGCCTGACATATACGACACCGTACCTTCGGGCGGACGGATCCGCAGTCCATTTCCAATAACCTATCACTTCCACTTCATTTGTCATGTCATTTACAGCCGTACGACATGACCACTGAAACTTGACCCCTGAAACTACAACATCCTCGTGTAAAGTCCAAGTAAATTAAAGAGTTTTGCGGGTATCAGAGCTCTTCACATATTGGACATAGACGTAACCAGTTACAGATGAGCTCTTAACCATTACAACGACCGTAAAGATGTGGAGAATATGTAGATCTTTGAAGAGTGGGCGAATGCGGTCACTGAGTTAGAAACCCGTGATAATGTTGAAGTTTGGTTAATTTTCGGCTGCTTACTTACACAGTTTATATATATGTGGATGTAGATACATATGTAAGGGCAGAGCAGAGATTTGTTAACATAGATGGGTTATGCACTAACAAACAACATTTGAAAATCGAACCCATTTCACACACACACACACACACACACACACACAATATTATAGGTAGTTCGCTTCCGTTGCACCGAATGCTACTAAAAAAAGAGATGCCAATTGGCATCATTTTATTTGCTTCACTTTTTGGACACATGTAACCTATCTACCTCCCCTTATATAGCATGTCTCTGGGACAGAGTGAAAAGGCGTTAAGTATTTGAGTATGCGTCAGCGTCGCACTTTCCGTGTAGATGAAAACACTCAAATGTTTCGTACAATAATTAAATTGTTCAAAATCACCTGAAAGTGCAAACCTGTAACAAAATCTGAAAAAGCGGCCAAGTAGCAGCGGGTTTGGTGAATTGCGGTTTACGATTTAAGAAGTCTTAAAAAAAACTACTTACTAGATCTTGTTCAAACCAATTTTCGGTGGAAGTTTGCATGGTAATGTACATCATAATATATATTTTTTTAGTTTTATCATTCTCTTATTTTAGAAGTTACAGGGGGGGAACACATTTTACCACTTTGGAAGTGTCTCTCGCTCAAACTATTCAGTTTAGAAAAAAAATATATTAGAAACCTCAATATCATTTTTGAAGGCCTATCCATAGATACCCCACACGTATTAGTTTGATGAAAATAAATGTTTGAGTTTCAGTTTTAAGAATAGGGAACCCCCAAAATTTATAGTTTTTTTTCTATTTTGTGTGAAAATCTTAATGCGGTTCACAGAATACATCAACTTACCAAGTTTCAACAGTATATAGTTCTTATAGTTTCGGAAAAAAGTGGCTGTGACATACGGACGGACAGACAAACATGACGAATCCATAAGGATTTTTTCTATTTGGCTACGGAACCCTAAAAAGTAATGCGTATAGATGCTATTGGGCAGGAAACGAGTTATATGTTGCTCCTTTATTGGTATAGACCTAGGTCTACGTGACCAAAGCAACAGAGCGTCCAGTGACCAACATTAGCATATTGATTGTTTACCTGCGCCCCTGAATGCGTTTGCAAGCACTGCTTCCCTTGAGCCCCTAAATGCAGTCTGGAACGCTAGGCTGCACGTGCCAAGATTACATAATGTACCGTAGAAGTCGTGAGGTGCCACCAGTTTTCAAGAGACTTCCAAAAAGGAGGAGGTTCTCAATTCGACCGTATGTTTTTTTTATGTGTGTGTTACCTCAGAACTTTTGACTGGGTGAACTGATTTTTATGATCCTTTTTTCATTTTAAATCTAGTGCTTCCCGTGTGGTCCCTTATAAATTTTATCAAAATCAGTGTAGTACTTTATTAGAAAATTAACAAAAACCAAAAATAATAATGTAAAAATGTACTAATATTTTTTTGCCATGGAAGTCGGTTTTTTAACGTATTTAGCGTTTTCAATTATATTGTTATTTATTTTATATAAAGAAGAAAATTCAAAAAGTAAGGCGGTGTCACTGCACTAATAAGAAAACGCGTTTATTAATAATTAACAATAGTCCAACGCTTTACAGTGTCATTCATTAAAAGAGTAAAAACAGCTAAAAGTAGCCATTTTTATCCGTTTTCATTATTGCCGTAAACCAATAGCACTTAATAATACTGTAAATATATTCTTAAACCTGTTTTCTTATGTACTTTAATGAAACGAGTCTTGGTTTTGACATTTTTTATTGAATTTATTACATTAAGTAAGTTTTATCCATCTACACAGTACTACAATCTCTTAACAGATCATACTATTTTTTTGAAGAAGATATTAAATACAATAAACTCAATGATGTTAAGAAATGTAAGTATTTAGCTTCAAAAGTTTGCTAGCAAAAATATTCAGATTTTTCAAACTTGTTTCTAAAAGGCAAAATAAAAATAGAGAGTAATTTCTTCGCATTTAACAAAGCACTAGAAACATCATCTCTATTCCATGCCTACATTTTGTCGACTGGCACGCCACTATCCGCATACGCGTCCCCTAGAACGCATTGAAAACATCTGCGCTGAAAAAAATATTCCAAAAATTCATAAAACTTTATTCCCATTCGCCGTTGCTACATGGCTGCCACTTTGCACAAAGCTACAATGTGTTTTAGGGTTCTATAGAAAATCAAGAAGCTGAAATTTCAGTCCAACTAATTTATGAGTCATGAACTATAGTAAGAATATCTGAAATCTCCACTGTGCGCGCCTGTTCAAGCATCGAGCCACGTGAAGAATTGTTTTTTTCGTGACCACGATTATCTTGATTGGAACGGTAAAAGCAAGTCATTTTTTAGACAGAAGATTAAAGATTCTGAGAGCTGAACCTCTTTAGGTTTCCGAAGCCATAAGGGAGAAAACGAAACCCTTGTAATTTCATCATGTCCGTCCGTCTGTCTGTCTGTCAGTCAGTATGTCACAGTAAATTTTCTCTGCCACAAATTTTATTTGCCAATATAAGACCTACGAGTACAATAATAAAACCTACAGTAATGAAACATAGTACACTGATATAAAATTATGACCCAAAATAGAAAATTAAGTAAATATGTAAAAATTTGCGTAGCCTACATGTACGAGAAGGATAATTTTTTTAGTGTACTCCCTGGAGAGGCTTATCGTTGAATAGGTCTCATAAAATTTATAAAACCTTTCTTTGAAGACTTTTATTTGAACTAATATTTACAATAAAAAGCGTCGGTGGCTCAACCGGTAACGGGTTCAAATCTGGACTGCCAATGTACCAATGAGTTTTAAAAAAAACTTACGTACATATACTTACCGATTGCTTTAACGGTGAAGGAAAAAACATCGTGAGGAAAACTGCACACGCCTGCGGAGAAACTCGAAGGTTGTGTGTGAAGTCGACCAACCCGCACTGGGCCCGCGTGGTCGACTAAGGCCTAATCGCCCTGATTCAGGGTAGGCTCGAGCCCCTCGGTGGGGACGTATATGAGCTGTTATAATAAAATAATAATATTTACAAATATTGAGCTCTAAGAGCTAAGTGACATTTTTCGTGTCCTCCTCTAACTTTTTAACAATGGGATATAATTCTAAATAAAACCAGATACTAAAATTACTATATAAAAGTCGATAAAAACGTGTCCCTGGTGATATTTAAACTATTGACCCAGAGAAAACGATTTAGGGTATCCTGAAAGTTTTTTAAATGACTCTGGAACCCTACACTATGCGTTGTCCGTTACACTCTTGGCCAATTTTTTTCTATTATCCGCACGTGCTACGCGTTTTGACCGTTTAAAATCCAAATGTAATTGAGAGTTATGTAAATTCAGCGTTTCGGCTAACCGTTTCATGGGTTCTTTCGCCAAATCGTATCCCATGAGTTTTCTCCGCCTATTGAAAGGGCTTGCGTCTGCAAAATATGAGACCCATATATCATTGTGCAGTTAGAGGTGGTAAATTATGGCTTATTTCGCGTTTCTTTTCTCTTTTGTCGTCTTTCACAATTCAGCAAAAGGAACCATTTTGTGCGAAAAAATCTCATTCCATTCAATTTGATTTCATTTTGGTACTTAAAGAAAATTACACTTCAAATGTTAATGTTACAAGATTAGTAATATTAATAATGCAAATTAAGGTAAGTATTGAAATACCTTTGAAATACTAATACATGTTAATTTAAAACTGTAAAAGAACAAAGTTTTAATAAGCTTTTCTGTTGTGGTGGTTGAATGAAATATTAATAATCAACAATGAAAACCACAAAGTAACAATTTCTGTGGAACACTAAGAATTTAAATCCACCTGATACTCGTATGATAAAGCGTCTGCAACTAAATTGTATTAAGTTAAGAAACTCTCTTGTTCGTACGCTAATAATCTGCATGCAAGTTGCAACGATGGTAGTAGCTTTATTTTATAGCGCACAGTAAACTCTAATAATATAATGTATGCAAATTGTGCTTGTTTACAAAGTGATGTCAAATTTACATGTTTAAGTACACTGCAATGTTTTTTTCTAAAGAATAACTAAAAATCTATTAGGTAACTGTTCTACTAGACTAACTCGAATATATTAAATTTTAACAGTTCACATTTTCATCTCTGTTTTGTACTGAAGGTTTTTATATCGAATATTCAACATTCAAACGCTTTAAAACTTCTTGTAATGTTTAATTTCGCAAAGACTTTCAACTACTGATTATCATTTCATTAACACGAATTCAGTGCCCAGATACAGAATGATGATTATTTTTACCTTCGATCCCCAAATTCTGGTGATGCAGGGTACATACTTTCCAAAAGTTTGGCTATTATATTGCGTCCCTAGTGTATATAAATTAAAATTCAAAAATTGACGAAAAAAACATAATTCTATATCCAGGCACACCCTGGACACTTCATACCACGGGCCAGAAATGACATTTCGAAAAAAGCATTCCTATGGAACAAAAAAAAATGGCGGCGAAATCCTATACGTTCGACAACCAAACTGTAACCAATCTGTATCCATCTGGGTGACGAGGAGGTGAGGTCGCAATCTTGAGAGCGGCAGGGAGTGTCCATACTGTATGTTACTTCTAATATATATACTTTAATCCAGGTAAAAAAGGTTGTAATTTTTGAATGGTCTCATGCATGAGTTTTTGCTAAACCCAAACAGTGACGGATTAACCCTTAATCAAATTAAGCAATTGCCTAGGGCATCACGTCTGGGGGGCACCAGAAGAAGCACAAAAAATCCGTCCTTAGGGCATCACGTCTCACTCTCACGTCACCAAAAACTACACCAAAAACAGTTTCTAGGACTAATTTGAAAATTCGTGCGTTTTAGGTTGACACAGAGTCCAACCTAGAGTCACAACCCCGCTCCCGCTTGCCCACTCGCTGCCCGCTAGTGCATTCGGCAATACAATGCACTAGCGGGCCGGAATTGCGATAAGCCAATCACAAAACACCCCTTCCCGCGGGCCCCCGCAAATCTGTGTCAATCAAATGTTTTGTTTTTTGAGTAATTATGCCTGGCCGGCTTTTATGCATACGTAATATAATTAATTTCATAACTAATAAGTAAGTCAATAGTTTCAGTAAACTAAAAATCTACGGTTCCGTGTGAGTCACACAGCAAATATTATTGTAAGTGTGTTTAGTGTTTGTCGACAATTAATTCAAGTTCTGTTCATAATATTGTGTTCGCTTAGGTACGTAAAGTTTTATTTTGTTTTGTTTTGATAATGTCCAAAGTCGAGATATCTAAAGTATATTGTTTCATTTAAGTAATTACTTTTGGTTATGTAAATTTACTCAAACCAGTCGAATCTTGGAACTCGTTGTTGGAATGTATAGACTTACCTTTCTATTTATATTTCATCCCTTAAGTATCAATGTACATTACCGTTTGTGTTCTCCTAATAAAAAAATCTGAAGGTTTCTGCATGTTTCGAAATAGTTTTTTCTAGGTAGGTAAATTAGTTTGAGAGGTCAATCAATGACACGCACGTCAAATGATACCTACCGAAAGACTACTACCGATATCTAGCAGTCGGGCGTGTTTCTTTAATTTAAAAGCTAATAGGCACCTATTGTTACAAGCTTTTACTACACTTCACGTCAAGTAAGTTTATAAGTTTGTACGGGTGGAATATTGCGATCGATTTATGAGCGACTTTTAGCGGTCCGATTGAGCTGAAATTAGGTATGAAGGACAATAAATACTCAAAGGTATTAAGCTGTATTCCCTTCCGCCCGGTGACAATAGGTTCTATCAGGAGTTGCTATTGATCTGATGATCAGTTCCAGAGAAGGAGCTGAATTTCAGGCCAAGAGAACAATTCAAAATAACGTGTTATAATAGGCATCATTGATGAATTATATGCAGAGATGCGAAAAAGAGGAGAGATATACAAAGAAACAACAGACAAATTCTCATTCTTGAATAAAATACCCGATGCCGATAAAATAATGTGTCCCGCCTGATCAAACTGCATAATACAGTCAGCATAGTACAAATAGTAAACACATATCCAGAAGACCTTAAGATCGAATTAATAACAGAAATTCAAAAGTTTCATTCATATGTAATAAGTAAAATAAGTTCCAGACCCAGTGATTCGGCGTGCACAAGTTTACATCAAACTCACGCACAATTGTCATTTGTCAATATCTTTTTTATGTTGTGATGCAATAAAAAGTATTGTACTGTATTGTAATTGTATAAAATAATACATGATGATAAAATTGAATCAGCTTTCCCTAATGTAGAAACAGCCCTGCGAATATTTTTATCGCTTATGATTACAAATTGCTCAGCGGAACGTTCTTTTTCAAAATTAAAAAAAATTAAAACAAAAATTAAAAATATTGTACAAAGATGATACACGAAAGGCTTGATAATTTATCGATATTAAGAGTCCAATATGTTAAAAACGTTAGACGTTAATATCATCCTGCGTGAATTCAACGCCCGGAAAAGCCGCAAAGCGCATTTCAATAAATAAATTATGTTTTGGTTTTTATTGTTGTTGCACCTATTCCACTTGTAAGGTACGTTACATCTCATCATCTTATTTTACAAAAAACTAATGTAAAACTAATGTAAAAAGTCGGTAAAGATTTAAAGACCGATTCTAGTTGACATACGGACAGGGCCCCACAGGCGTAAATTACTTAGGGCATCAAGTAGTCTTAATCCGTCACTGAACCCAAACCGTAATTTTTGTAATAAGTTTAAAAAAAGTTGTATTTGTTTGTGTAGAGTGTAACAACATTGGTGTAGGACCCGACATCTGGGGTTTCTACTCATCACACTGAAACATTTCTCAAGATAACCACCCATAGTCAATAAAACAAATATGTCGACCGAAGACACTTAATACAAAAATACACAGATTTTGTCAATCACCAGACCAATTGGATTTCAAGAATTTTTTTTCGCGAATCGACTATTGGTCTCTTGAGAAAAGTTGTTCAGTATGATGAGTAGAAGCTCCAGTTAATGGCTCTTACATAAATTTTATCACAACGTGTATAGGTAGTTCATTCATTAATTCGCCAAGTGAGTGATTTTTTCCCTCCAGAATTTTTCTACAAGTCGGCCATTATCTCGACATCATCGATTTAAGTGCATTGCGCCCACTAATGGAAGTGTTATCACGTTTCACTCTCGAATAATGTCATCCAATCGTTCAAGGCAAGGATAAAGTCTTTGCCTCTTTGTTTTTTAGGGTTCCGTACCCAAAGGGTAAAAACGGGACCCTATTACTAACACTTCGCTGTTCGTCCGTCTGTCCGTCTATCACCAGGCTGTATTTTATGAACCGTGATAGCTAGAAAGTTGAAATTTTTACAGATAGTGTATTTCTATTGCCGCTATAACAGCAAATGCTAAAAATTAGAAAAATTGAATGTCTCCATACAAAAACCGTGGTTTTTATTTGAACGTAAAGAAACTAGCGCCATCTAGTATGATGGTACGGAACTCTATGTGTGCGGTTCTGACTCGCACTTGGCCGATTTTTTTTAACTTGAAGGAAAACAGTCGATAATAAAGTGCACTTTACGTTTCTATTGAGAAAGTCAGCACGAAGGAAACTATGACGTATTTACGACGATTTTTTGTAGAAAAGAGGTAGGCAAAAAAATATGTGTAAAATAAATTTTACAAATGCCAAGAATCAAATCGGGTTTTAATGTTCAAATAATAAGTTATTAGCAAAGGAATACTATGAGTATGGCTAGACAGTTCAGTTTGGCTTGACAGTTTATTTTGGCTAGACAGTTTAGTTTGGCTAGCCAATTTAGTTTGGCTAGATAGTTTAGTTTGACTAGACAGTTCAGTTTGGCTAGACAGTTTAGTTTGGCTGGACAGTTAAGTTTGCCTAGCCAGTTTAGTTTGGCTAGACAGTTTAGTTTCGCTAGATAGTTTAGTTTGCCTAGCCAGTTTAGTTTGGCTAGACAAGTTAGTTTAGCTAGCCAGTTTAGTTTGGCTAGACAAGTTAGTTTAGCTAGCCAGTTTAGTTTGGCTAGACAGTTTAGTTTGCTAGCCAGTTTAGTTTGACTAGACAGTTGAGTTTGGCTAGTCAGTTTAGTTTGTGTAGTGTAGAGCTCGTATGTCTCTAAATACATCTACTCCCAGCCTCTTTGCTTAGTTTCTTGCTGACGCGAATCGAATTTAGAATATTAGTTTAAATTTGATTTTATAAGTCATTCGAAAGCTTTTTGGAAACAAGAGATAGATTGGATAGCTGACCGTGAGCCAGGACAGACGTCCTTTGAGTAAAAGTATATTTTTATTATCCGCGCGTCTGGGCTGAGTTCCCTAAAACCATAGCAAGAGAATAAGAGGAATCATTGAAGCTTATAATAATCAGTCAGCCGACAGAGCATTCTCCAATTTTTTACGTTTTAAAATAAATAATCATCGCTGGTGATCATTTAAAACGTATCCCAAGTATTTCATTTTTAGTTACACCCCCGACGTCTCGTTGACGACGTCACAGTAGACAGTTATAAGTTTGGTTAGCCATTTTAGTTTAGCTAGATAGTTTAGTTTGGCTAGCCAGTTTAGTTTAGTTTGGCTAGACAGTTTAGTTTGGCTAGACAGTTTAGTTTGGCTAGACAGTTTAGTTTAGCTAGACAGTTTAGTTAGGCTAGTCAGTTTATTTTGGCTAGCCAGTTTAGTTAGGCTAGTCAGTTTAGTTTGGCTAACCAGTTTAGTTTGGCTAAACAGTTTAGTTTGGCTAGCCACTTTAGTTTGGCTAGACAGTTTAGTTTGGCTAGACAGTTAAGTTTGGCTAGCCATTTTAGTTCGGCTAGCCAGTTTAGTTTGGCTTAAATAAATGATTAAAGAAACTTAACCACTCCAGGAGTGTCAACAGAAGTGAAAACTTTTTACAGTTTTATAAGTTTTGACCCTGCAAGTGTTCCTGGTACGGTAACGGTAACAATGTCAAGAGTTCAATGGTTGATAAAGCTTTGACTCTGCGAGTGTTCCTGGTACGTTAACGGTAACAGTGCCGGGTTTTCCCATGGTTTTTTCCACAGATAAGAATTTTTTTTTACCGCTCCGATACTCGATATTAAAAAATGCCTACCTTTAACCACAACACTATGAAAATGATACCATCTTTGGAAAAAATATTGCACGGAAAGTTTCAATTGAATAACTTTACTTCTAATCTTACGATCTGAAATTTAATTCGAAATAAATGTTTTTTAATGAATTGCACAACATTACATATTATTTCTTTAGTTCTAAATAATCAAATTATTTTTTAAACTTTTAGTGCTCATCAATTAAACTGGTCAGTTTTACTATCCTGGTATCACCTTTATATTGTCATTCTGTCAATTTTCATAAACTCAATCTTATGTTATACAGTTTTAAGTATACTTTTATTTAATGATTTTATATGTTTGTTTTTTTTGTTTTTGGGGGAGGTTACTTTAAAAAAAATACCCAATAGCATCAACCTGTTGTAGTGTGCTGTATTATGTAATGGCTCGCTCGGTGTTAGTACTGAAAAATCAACATCAGCGTTCTATAGAATTCTTCTATTCTGTGGTTTTTTCCCATCTCAAAAAATGCCCAACGCGCCTAAATAAATTTTCACTTTAAAAGTTTACCTGAATGTTAGTTTTAATTCGATTACACTTAATAAAAAGTCTATAAACAACTAGAAATGAAAAGAAACTAAATTAAGCATGAATCCTTCAAAAAATACTTATTATGCCACAGATTACTAATTAGTTACTACGTAAATTATGCGTATGTCATGTAATTGCTTTTACTCATGTATTTTGGTCACAGATTTTTTTTATTAACAATTGGTCACCCCTTGACATTATCTCACCTGAGTTAAGTGATGATGATGCCGAAAATGGAAGGGGCTTACCAAGATTCTCCAACGTAATGAGGAACTGGCTATCTTATCTTCAAGCCGGGACACATCAATGTTGTTAGCATTGATTTTTGGCGGCAAGACTGAGATAAGATGGTGGTAGCTAGCCAGGCGGGCTTGGAAAATGCCCTTCCACCAACCAAATCGAGTCATACAAGGTTAGACTTCGCCAGGAATCGAACCCGCGACCTGCTGATTTGAAAGTAATGGACTGAATAGAGGTGGTTAAATAAATAAAAGTTACAACATATTTTGCTAATAGTACCGAGTGTTAGGTAAAAAAAAATGATCAGCTCATTTTCCAACTTTCTACAGGAAGTCCAATTTTTTTTATTTCATCAAAATTGTAGTACGAAAGTTGTTAAGTTACTCGAATAGAGGATCCCCTAAAGAAAGTATGTGTTCTATGTTACCTCACACCTTGATACTAATGAAAGTTTTCGCATAGCTCTAACGATGCAACACTTAGTGCATGGTCAACTATTATTATCATCTGTGGCACGGTACTCGTGTCTCGTACCTCTCCAAATTGCAGTTTTATCTGCTGCGGCGATCAAAAACGTATTCCGTTGCCAAATTTATTCGAGCGCCGTATTTCTTTACCACTGGCAACTGGTGTAACAACTTAGTTAACTAATATATATACTGTGGTTACGTTTCATTGTACATTAAGTAAATATACTTTATTGCACGTCAACAAACAATACAGGACTTGTAATTACATAGAGTGCAAGGCGGCCTTATTGCTTTAAGCGATTTCTACCAGACAACCTTTAGTTAGGGATTGAAAGACAAGTAAACTGGTACAGGGTGGCAGAAAATTTAACTTTTAAATGATCTAACTTATTATTATAACTAATAGAAGTGATATAACTAGAAGTAAAAAAAAAACAAGTTTAAAAACTATTACTTAAATACGAAAAAAAATACATATATGTAATATAATATTCTTACATACAAACATACACGTACGTACGTAAATACTATAAATATGTCAACGGTGAAGGGGTGTGGTTAGGTTATGGATGGCCTCGTGGTTCACGTCCTTAACTATATTGGTATTGGGCGTCGAAATAACAATGCAGCTATATCACAGAGGTCCTTCTTCAATAGTCTTGATCATTTGGTAATCGAAATTGTACAGGATGCCTTGGATAACAATGGATGCAAACGCGGTGATCACAGCGATGGCGTGACAAGTACGTTTTGCTCACAGATCACCACTACTTGTGTTCTGCTCGACGCTCCGTCAAAAAGTGTCTGCTCCGAGACTGACGTCCAGCTAATGTGGCTTCTCCACAGATCTAATAAATTCTCAACTCAGTGTGGCAGCACAAACAGCCTTCCGTTAATACATCATCTTTGCTACCACAAACGATCGTCTCACGAGTACAAGCGATCGTCACGCCACCACCGGTTTCACCCAGGTACTAATACCTGACGTTTGATCCAAACAAAGTGTAACTATGTAAACTTATCTCGAGCTGGTATTGGTCGCGTTTTCAATGACACTCCGATACGGCCATCCTGCGAGTCACACGTCCTCGGGTGACTAACCTGAAAAAGAAAAGGGTAGCCAGTAGATTCCATTTCGTTCGGCCAATCCTGACCTTCATTAGGAAGGTCCACAGCTCAAGGAATAAAAGCAACGCTAATAATGTGAAGCTTTAATTCAAGACTACAATCATGGTGACAACACATTTTAACAGCCTCAAAAAACCAAAATAATTTCACTCTCGTAAACTAAATAAACCTCAGCATTAGCATCGTAACTCAAACAATCTCAAATCAGTTTAGGTCTCCAAGGTAAATCACAGCTGCAAGGCTTGAAACCTTACAACCATTTACAACTTTTAGGGGCACATAGAACGGAACATAATCATCATCGCAAATCACAAGCGACGGAACACCGGAACTAAACATCACCACATCCGGGTGGCGGGACACCACAAAGAATCATCATCACTAACGCCAAGCGACGGAATACCAATCAGTCATCATCACCAGTCCAGGTGACGGAACACCATCACCACCAATCTAGGCAGTGGAACACCATCATCACCAGTCCAGGCAATGGAACACCATCATCACCAATACAGGCAATGGAACACCATCATCACCAATACAGGCGACGGAATACCATCATCACCAATCTAGGCAATGGAACACCATCATCACCAATACAGGCAATGGAACACCATCATCACCAATACAGGCGACGGAATACCATCATCGCCAGTACAGGCGACGGAATACCATCAACAGTTTTAGCCGGCAAACGGGATACTTCTTTTTTACAAAAACACGAATGTACCTGCTACACATCATGACAGAACGAGTCTGACAAAACAAGCAGCAGCCAATTCATGCAAACATATAGCGCCATTCAGCACTCTTCATTTACCGCTGAAACATGTTGGAATACTTCAGTACTACACACAAAAATAAACGATAAAGAAAAAAATTACAACTGTACACAATTGATTGAGTTACGATCTGTCAATACAATTAACATTGAAAGGTAGACGCCTCTGCACCAGATTCATCGTCAACATCCGGAGGCAAATAACCTTTGGACATACTACGTAAACGGTCATGGGCATACTTGTAACTTCGTCTCAAATTCAAAGCTTGTAATTTGTATCTGTCACCTTCTAAGACCTCTACGACCCTGAACGGCCCTCGGTATTTGGGATCTAACTTGGTTTGGTTACGCTCCTTATTTTGTATCACCACAACAGTCACCCATTTTGGCAACTCTGGGCCACCTCCATCCGGTGACCAACCAAACAACAGTCACCCAACCTGGCGACTCTCAGACACCTCCATCCGGTGCCCGCCCAAACACACAGTCACCCGACCTGGCGACTCTCAGACAACCTCTCAGGTGTCCGCCCAAAAACACAGTCACCCTACCTGGCGACTCTTGGACCACCTCCCTCCGGTGTCCAACCACACTATCGCTTCCATGCGGCGATCTCAAACATCACCTCTTTCTGGTCATTGCCAACATCACCTCCCCGGTGATACGCCTGCGAGCCAAACGCACGCCACACACAGTTGTGGCCGCACAGCAAAGAGAAAATAACTCGGTGTTTTACGCCTACGTCTACGAATGGCTGAGGCTATTGGCATCCAGTTGCGAAAAAATGTTTACGTCTAAGGTTCAAAATACAAACTAGTGAACGTTAAAATCACGGTCAAGTACAAAAGTCCTTACTCTGCACTAGTAGATGGTCGAGGTTCAGTCTCTCCATCATCAATTCTGTCCAAGTCAATAATACTGTCACTATCGGGCATTTAACGTAGTCTGTCCTCAATAACTGACGGTATTTGATATCTAAAGTGGTAGGTAACGCTTCTCCATTTGTAACAACACAAAGTTAGGTAACTTGTGAAACTAAGCTTTTGTCTAGAAATCAGCCAGTGGCGCTGCCTCAGAGCAATACACCACCCCATCTCTTCCCAAGGGTTTCACAAGAAGTGACTAAGGGACTAAAAATTTGAGGACAAGCAACATCGTCCTTCACGCTCATACTGTACTGCCAAACAGCCCGCCAAGCGTAGCGTTTTTTTTTGTTTTTTTTTTTTTTTACAATTGGTGAAACCGCTCCAACATGGGGGAGGCCCATGTCTATTATCACATCAGCAGCAAGCTGATTAACAACTCCTGTAATAGGATGCGTTACTCTCCGTATTATCACTAGTATGTTGTCGTGCTTCACTTAGATAAAATTACAGCCTGTGTGTGTAATCGACAAACATGACATTTAGAGGTTAGGCTACTTTACTCGTACCTAGAAGCAACTCCAGGAGGCTGTACTTCGTAACTCGGTTAACCCAACAGTTTGGTTGCTGCCAAATGATCATCATGGAAGGACTTGTAACATTGAAATCTCATTACTATACTCGAAGGAAGTGAGCATATTTTAAAGGACACTTAACTAAGAGTACCAACGTTTAAACGTACTAAGATTCACCTGACCGTTGCCACGCGCCTAAAGCGTTTATGAACGTAAGTTCAAATACAAGGGGGCATTACGTAGATCGAATGACACGTGGACGTATTTGAACAGAGGTTACAAAATCAGTCATTTCGATTTAATAGGTAAAGAATGCACCTGATGTAACCACTAGCTATGCCTGACGTGGTGAAATAGTGACCACATATGAAGTCAATCGATGTGCTAATCTATCAGAGGAAACAATTTCCGTTCAGGCATGTTGTTGTCATTTTTTTTTTTCACGGTTATCAACACTTGCGTTCTATGCTATCCTTTTTCTTTACCAGCATGATAAGGCCGTCAAAAAGGGAAAGCTTCGGGGCTTATGACATTCGCAGCCTCCAGCCCATGAATCCTGTATCATCATCACATCAGCCGTAAGACGTCCATCACTGCACTCCGCATACTACCCTGTTATTATTCTTTTTTTTTTACAATTGGTAAACAAACTATTTTATTGGGGTCCCCGAAACTCATCTACCTACATAGGGTCTATACGATAGCGGGGCATTAAGGATGCCCTCGACAAATTCATCACGAAAGCTACTAAAAATAGGCAACAACTTTGGCCTATGCTCAATGACAATATCAGTCCCAATACTACGAAATCTAATAAGGCTTTTTCACTCCATGTAAAGATGTCAGTCTCAATATTATGAAAGCTTAAAGGGGTTTCAATACTTTCAATTCTGGTTTAAGTTTGTTTAACCGGAACTCTAGTTAGCTAAATGAATCGTCATATTTACAATGAGTCCTCGTTCAAAATCTTCCGTTCAATCACGACGTTGTGTCACAAGTAAAAATCCGAAAGCATGTGAAAGAGTACTTTCCACTAGGCATCATTTTAGCTGCTAATGCAATCACTACTAGAAGGGTAAGGGACTAACTACTCTATTCGCATCCTTACCGACAGTAAAGCTGTTTTGTTATTGACAGACTCGTTTAAGAATACCGTCAATCATAGATTTAAAATATCTGAATCGATCATAATATCGTTCGTACTCGTCTGGCATAACAAGATATGACCATTCTGAACAATGCCCGTCAATATTACTCTCACTCGATATTTGTTCTGTACAGTAAACTTAAGAGTTGCCTACAAAAGTCAATAGTGCGTTAGTATTGAACACACTCCCGAAAGTCTATACACGAAACTTTCTTTAACGAGTGAACACTCAGTACCACCACAGATTAGGTAATAGTACTAGTACCACGTACGTACTACTTTCACTATCAAAACAAAAGGGGTACGACTCACCGGATTTTCGTAGCTCCGCGTACATCACGCACTTCGCTGAAGCTGCACGCGCCGCTTGCGTGGATCTCCGCTGCTGCCAGCACAGCCCACGCTGTCACCTCATTCCAATGGTCGTTCCGTAAGGGAGATATCGACAGTTGAGCGCCGTGCACGTGGATTAGCTTCCGGTATATTCCGGTTGAATGCTGGCAATATGATTGCAGCAGATGTAGTCGATGGTGCTTGCATAACCTCAATCAATCGCAGCATGTTCTGGTTCTGTAGCACGAAGAATTGTTGCCAGTGGTTTTTATTTCGCTGCTCCATCATCAATTTTCACATTTTCCCGTCGTTGTCCACTTGTTGCGAGCGCAGGGAACTATCCAACTTCTGATCTCGAAGGGTGGAGGTGTTAGGTTATGGATGGCCTCGTGGTTCACGTCCTTAACTATATTGGTATTGGGCGTCGAAATAACAATGCAGCTATATCACAGAGGTCCTTCTTCAATAGTCTTGATCATTTGGTAATCGAAATTGTACAGGATGCCTTGGATAACAATGGATGCAAACGCGGTGATCACAGCGATGGCGTGACAAGTACGTTTTGCTCACAGATCACCACTACTTGTGTTCTGCTCGACGCTCCGTCAAAAAGTGTCTGCTCCGAGACTGACGTCCAGCTAATGTGGCTTCTCCACAGATCTAATAAATTCTCAACTCAGTGTGGCAGCACAAACAGCCTTCCGTTAATACATCATCTTTGCTACCACAAACGATCGTCTCACGAGTACAAGCGATCGTCACGCCACCACCGGTTTCACTCAGGTACTAATACCTGACGTTTGATCCAAACAAAGTGTAACTATGTAAACTTATCTCGAGCTGGTATTGGTCGCGTTTTCAATGACACTCCGACAAATATATAAACACGCAAAATATCAGAGAAAAGTTTCAGTAATGACAAATCTTAAAATAATGATTCTTGAGTCGCTTTTTAAATGAGTACAAAGACTTAGCCGTTCGGATGGAAGCAGGAAGTAGGTTCCACAGACGCACTGATTGAACCATGAAGGATTTGCTCAGCAAGTCTGTATGGCACGTAGAGAATGCCAAGAGAAAATCATTACATGACCGAGGTTGACGGTCAGAAACAGCCTCTCTGCGCTGTAAATTAGTCCTGAGATACAGTCTGTTCCCTAAGATAAGTATCCAACTACGACTGACCCATTGGTCCAGTGGCAACGCTGTTATCTGCTGGGACGAGGGTCGTAGGTTTGATCCCCAACCAGGGCAAACATTTGTATGACGAACAGGTTTGTTTGTTGTGTCTGAGTGTTTAATATCTATATGATGGCCTACTCTTGTCAAAGGTTTCAATGACATTCAATAATTTTATGTATAACTTTTCGTGTCATATTGTTTTCATGTTCTAATGACATAATCTGGTTTATTTCTAGTATTTAATTTTGACATTATTAACTAATGATTGTTTATTTCTTGATTTTTCACAAATGAAATTATGTTATTATTAATTTATGACTATCAGAAACAGTGTAATTTGCACCTATTTTGAATAAATACCTTGAATCTTGAATCTTGGTGAGTATGTATTTTCGCCAGGTTGAGAGGGGTTTTGACTGCCGCTCCGGATCGTTCCTGGTGCAGGCTGTCCATATAGCCATTCAGCGCGGTAATGCCGCGACTGTGGCGACATCTGCAGCACCCGCCACAGGTACCTTTGCACCAGGGATGACATGCCTGGTGCCACACCCACAGAACAAGTATGTTACTTGTTCTGTGGCCACACCATTGAAACACTGAAACCGGGCGATGTATATTATTTAAATACTTCTTAACACAGCCCCATAAGAATTCAGATGTCTTTAGAGGCCATTTAAGAAAAATACTCAGAATTTAATTTACATTTATCAAATAGTTGTTATTTTAGATGTTAAATATTTCTTTTCAAAAATCAATGTAAGCTAAAAATAAACTAGGTACCTGATGGTAAGTGACGATGATGCCGAAGATGCAAGCGGTCTTACCAAGATTCCTCAACGCAATGGGGATCTGGCTATCTTGTCTTCAAGCCGGAGCACATCAATGCTGTTGACACTTGTATATAATTTAGTTTCAGGATGTTACCACCAAGCTCCTCTAAAGCTTTGTTAGAATCCCCATTGTTCTGTTGTCTTGGCATCAATAGAGTGAGTAGGACTTCAGGATTGAGGCGGTAATGTTACAGATTTTCGTTATTTTTGACGTCAATTACTTCTAAACGATAGTAAACGCAGGGTAGAAAAAAATACCCTTATTGTTGATGATGTTCCTTAAAGTCAAAAGCTATTGGCAACACGATTGAGCAGTTTTGGTTTGATAGGAAAAAATCCCAAAGATAGGTCTACACCGTTACTCTCAACTTTAGTTATGACTAATATTTTGAAGTATAAATTAAAATATAATACAAAGTGAGTAATGTTATTATTTTTTATTTCTTTCAATGTAGTTTTTGATTGAAACGAAAAACCATTGAAAAAGTGAAAAAGTGTGGTTATTTCCTTTACTCTTTACACGTAAAGTAAAAGACAGAGACAACTGTCCCAATCAATACTTCGCCTTAAACAAATCCGTATTCATGCACGCATAACGAACTAGTGATGCAGGTTTGTACATAACAGGCTATGTTCCCGCATATACTGCTACGTTATATACCTAGAACTATGGTGCAGTATGCACACCACAAACAATGCATCTCGCCTCGCCATATGCAATGTGCATGTGCAACTAATGCTTATAGCCGAGTTCAGAAACGTAGGTACCTACACGTTTGCTTGGTAAATGAGACAAAAAATCAATACTAACTCTGTCGTTTATTATAATCATGAGTACTAACAGGTGGTGAATGAAATAAGAATACATCATTGACATTGACCCTGTTTGGGTACAAAAATATAGAAGAGAGGTGAACTAGAATCAAATATTAGTACATAATAATGTGATTTCGAATTTAGATTTCATATGTACGTTTATCCGACGCTCTTACGGTGAAGGAAAACATCGTAAAAAAAGAGCAATCGTTAAGTGTAAACTTTAAAACTTATACAAAGCTGAAACTCAATCTTACCACTGTTGTTAGTTGCTCTAAGTTCCTGACAGTTTAAGTACCTAAACTAACGCAAAAACAACAATTAAATCAAGATAACAAGTTTAGTTTCTAATGAAAACTTCTAAGCTCCTGTTCGGCTATCATAAAATCGTTTTGTACTTTCATACCCTACAATAAATAATATGTACAGCAACTACTAACGAACCAGATAGTATTGCACCTCTGCTTTCCACTATCGAAAATACACATATTTTCACATCTTTTTATTTGAATTTCCACTCTTTTGGAGCAGTATTAGAGTTTGATTTTCCTTGTTAAATCAACAGGTGATTACGCTGCTAAATTAGGGAGTAGAGACAGTGTATGGAGTAATAGGAATCACGGGCGGGTAGTTTTCAATTGATAGTATAGTTTGTGGTCTGAGGAGTCCCGTTTGTTCGTTCCGTTCGTATAGAAGCGGCATAGGAAGCGGTGTCTTTGTTCTATAGACCGAGTTCTGCTTTTCTTGTTTTCTTGTTTGTTAATTTTTTGCGGTTTGAATTGGAAACAATTGTTAGGAATACCTACATAGGTAATCTTGATTTTCAAAGCAATTTTAAAATGTTCTACCTATTGATATGAATAAAAACCATTTAAAACCTACTAGCTTGCGCCCGCCCGCGTCTTTGCTCGCGTGGGCATCGTTGTTATGACTGTCTTTGAGGGTGATTGGAGCACGAGCTGCAAGCGGGTCTCGGGCTGTGCTAATTAGTAGTATATATATGTAATTTCTCACCCTCTAAACTATTTTTGTGCAAAAAAATCACAACAATCCGTTGCTCCTTTGCGATGTTAACTAATTAATTAATTTTCCACTATAAATGTTAAAGGAATCCTTGCCTGCGTCAGTGTTTCCCGACGCCTATAATTTGGAGATCTTCAAGGCAAGAGTGAATAGGCATTATTTGAGTTTGCGTGTACCATCCTCGACTGCATCATCACTTACCATCAGGTGAGTTGCAGTCAAACGCACTCAAATTTTTAATTAAAAAAAACTACCTAAAAAAGAGTCTTTTTTTGATTCCCTCAGAAACTGTATCGGAGTATGTTATTTTTACGGAACAAAAGTACTCAATGTTCTTCCCCATATCACAGGCTACCTGCATGCCAAATTTCGTGAATATTGTTCGAGGTGTTGAAGCGTGAAGAGGTAACAAACCAAAACATTTTCACATTAATAATATCAATAAAACTATGACGTGGTTTGTTTAGGTGTCCTCAATGTAGGTAACGTAGCAGAGCACGTTTTTCCGTGACGTTCTAGCTACAAGTATATCGTAAACAACCCATAAACCTCCCCACTTGTGGGGCACGGGTCTCTACCCAAACTCGGAAAGGTTAGGCCATACACCACACACGGGGGCTAGCTCCGGATTGTTGGAAGTTAGATTGCGTCGGTGGCTCAACCGGTAACGACTCGGTCCTCCTAATCAGAAGTCCCGGGTTCAAATCCGGACGGCCAATGTACCAATAAGTTTTTGAAGTTGCACACGTCCGTAGGTGTAAATCTAAATTGCCCTACACGTGGCCGCGGGTGATGCTAAGTGCAACACCAGGCAACCGCACGGTTAATTGTGCCACACGTTAAGAGAATAGAGGAGGTTCGTACGGCTAGTAGCGGACTGTCGGAAGTTTTTCAAACCGCCTATAAAAAGGCATCTGAAACGGCCTGACGACTGCCATCTAGTACTAGCAACCGGCACCAACGGCCTAATGTGCCTTGCGAAGCTTGGAAGCGGTTGAGAAGAATTAAACTATCGGTCAAACCCTTCGGGGTAATGACCGTGCTACCGGTCAGTTAACCTGCTTGATCGACCCAACCACGCAATTTGCACTGATCAATGCGCAAAAGAATATTTCACATATAAAGTGGGCCAGTTACGGGAAGACCATTTTTACTTTCGAGTTATGAAGGATTGAAGAAGGTATTGTGGTGGCAAAAAAATAGAAGTTGAGATTTTGATGGAGATCGATCGATTTTCTTACACAAATAGACTCTAAATACAAAAAAACAAAAAATGTGTGTGTGAGTGTGTATGTGTATGTACGTCCGTCTGGTGCTCTAGTTCCCAAACTACTGGACGGATTTGGATGTTTGGGTAAGGACAATGTTGCTTTTATTACTCTAAGCACTTTTTTCCAATTTCTCCTATCTTGATTTTTAGGGTTGCCACCATAGTAAAAATCACTTTTTTTATTGCTTTAATGATTTTGATGAAACTCGGTACGTTACTAGTGAAGATCGCAGAAAGCCACTGGATGCGGCAGCGCAGGACCGGTCGTCGTGAAAATTCTTGGGGGAGGCCTTTGTCCAGCAGTGGACGTTTTTCGGCTGGTATGATGATGATGATGATGATGTTACTGTAACTGAATATGGCCTACAGTACGCGGTAGTCCGTTGTTCCAAAAAATACGAAATAAGGTACCTCCCATAAAAATCCAGATTGTTTATTACCTTTTCTCAAAAAGGGCTCTAACGATTTTAGTGAAACTCTCTGAATAATAAGGAATTGATAAAGCCTACTGCACTGAGTACTTCATTATTCCAGAAAAAAAAACTGAGTAAGGTACCTCTCATACGAACCCAAATTATTTGTAAATTTTTCATGAAGTCTGATATACTCGTACCTACCTAGCTTTATTATTTCCTACTTAGCGGTTTTAGCTTAGTGGGTACAGAGTCTAGCGCACAAACCGAATGGCCCGAGTTTAATACCTGTAACTTTTTAGATTATTTTATCGTATTTTTCATGATAAGGATTTAACTTTACGAGTTTGTTCTAAAAATCCCGTTTTACAAAAAAAAATAGTTCACGTCGCGTCGCTCGGTCGCCCAGGTACTTTTTGATAAAGCTCTATCGTAAAAACGGTAATACATATGAGCGTGAAACTTGGTGGTTATAGTAGTTATACTGATGTAAAACAACAGATAACAAAAACCGGCTAAGTGTGAGTTGTACTCGCGCAAAGTAGTCCGACCTCAATAAAAACAGTATACTTCTGTCGCTCGCTTGTTTATATTGTGAAGAGGTATCATTGTCGTCGTCATGTAGTAGTACGGAACCCTTAGAGCGCAAGTCCGACTCGTACTTGCCCGGTTTTTTATCACGCTTTTATTAGCTTCACCTGTATGTTTGTATGTAACCTACTCCTTTGGACTCGATTTTGACCCACTTTAAACGGACAGATTTAATTCAAACTTTGTAGACTTATCAAGAATCAGCGACAATATAATAATTTCATAAGTTTGAACTATAAAATAAAAAATAAATAGAGTTTAAAATAACTAAAAAACACGCTTTTAAAGTACATCAGACTAAAAAGTAAAAAAAATAATTCTTAATCTAAGTTGAAAATAATAATTAACAAAAAATACTAGTATTATTGTGAAAAAGTGTGGGTTGCTCGATAAACGAAAAATATAGCACAGAGCGCCCCACGCTTTTTCAAAATAATACTAGCATTTTTTGTTAATTATTATTTTCAACTTATATTGAGAATTATTTTTACTTTTTAGTCTGATGTACTTTAAAAGCGTGTTTTTTAGTTTTTTTTAAATCTATTTATTAATTTGGAAACGTGTATTTATTTACATTTGACACAATGAGCATTTGGCATACTTGTCACCGCCTCCGCTCCGCCACCGCTTCCTGTGTGTTTGGAGCTGAAATTCGAAAACACTTTTCTCCGCGAAATTATTGACAACAGCACCAGTTGCCTAGGGAATTCAAAACATGTACTAGGTCAACTCTTGTTGGTGTCAAGAGTCACTCAAGAGCCATAAAAACTAACAAATAAAAGCTAGTAAAGGGTGTCTCAGTAAAAACTTGAATAAAAAAGTGTATTAATTTAATATTTCATTAACATTTTTTTCTTTACATGTATGGAGGTATAAAACAAATTATCGTTAACATGGCTACCGTTGCTCTGTTTGACGAAATTTAACAATACATTTTGCAGTTAGGGCTGCTGGATTTGATGAATTTGACGTGTAACTTCTTCTTTGAGTTCTTAGTTGTCTCAGGGTGGTACGCATAGCTGTCGCTACCGTCCGTCCGTCTGCCTGTCTGTCAGCGGGCTGAATTTCATGAACCGCAATAGGTAGAGAGTTGAAATTTGTACTGAGTGTGTTTTTATATCGCCGCTATGACAACAAACAATAATAATAAGAAAAAAAGTGAAAAAGTATAGTTAAAGAGGGGTATATAGGTATTTTTAGAGGATTTTTCAATTTGCTGTATCGTTAAAACGGCAATACATAAAAGAGTGTAATTAGGTGTGATTATAGTACTAATCCTGAAGTAAAACAACAAATAATTAAAAGTATCCAAGTGAGAGTCGTAATCGCGCTAAGGAGTCCGAACAGATTTTTTTATTAATGAAAATTTTAGTGCGATTGACTACATGAGAAAAAATAAAAGTTTAAAAAAACTAAAAACCGACATCAAAATGAAATTCACTCAAAAGTATGAAATAATATTATTATACTTAAATACACAACATTAACCAACAATAACAAAATCAAAGGTTGGTACGAATTAAATTAGGGGCTTAAAATTTTTTTGAGGTCGGTACCAGCACACAGTTACTTACGTATCAAATGTTTTAGATTCGATGGTTTGCTGACACCCACCTTTGATTTTGTTATTGTTGATTATTTAAGTATAATAATATTATTTCATACTTTTGAGTGAATTTCATTTTGAAGTCGGTTTTTAGTTTTTTTTAACTTTTATTTTTATTTTCTATATTTTCAGTGATAATGCTATCTATCTAACAACGTTAAACCCTATCACCTACTCACCAATAGGAATTATCAAATCATAATACATGTGTTTCATTAACAGATACAAAGTCCTGTGGCTTCCATCATCATCTCAGCAGATGATGATGGACGATTTAACTCCATAACATCCACCTGAAAGAACCTATCGGTCTATGCATACCTACATATATCATCATATCATATCAGCTCATATACGTCCCCACCGAGGGGATCGAGCCTACCCCGAATTAGGGCGATCAGGCCTTAGTCGACCACGCGGGCCCAGTGCGGGTTGGTCGACTTCACACACAACCTGCGAGTTTCTTCGCAGGCGTGTGCAGGTTTCCTCACGATGTTTTCCTTCACCGTTAAAGCAATCGGTAAGTATATGTACGTAAGTTTTTGAAAAACTCATTGGTACATTGGCCGTCCAGATTTGGTACCGACCTCTTGTTAGAAGAACCGAGTCGTTACCGGTTGAGCCACCGACGCTTTTACCGACCTTTTTTTTTCACCGACCTACATATATATCTATGTGTATAATATTGAAATAATTTTCCTCCAACTCCTAACCGTTAAGGAGTTGTACCCTCCTTCATCAGCTTATCAACATGATATGATGACTAACAGACGCAATTATTTTAATAGCTTTAGAAAACATATGAATCACGTAATAAGTGCCTACGTAATGAGCAATTTGAAGGTTGCTCTCGATTTCCCTGGGATCCCATCATCAGATCCTTACTTGGTATACTCTTTCGATTAAAAAAAAGAATTTTGAAAATTGGTCCACAATTGACGGAAATATCGGTGAACATACATTAAAAAAAATACAGTGGAACTTAGTACCTCCTCCTTTTTGAAGTCGGTAAAAAAGTACTTATGTCGCTCGCGTTGAAGTCTTTTGTTTGTTATGAATAGGTATCATTATCATAGTTGTGTGGAGAGGTGTGGTGGTCGAAGAAAGAGTACGACTCACACTTGGCCGTTTAAAAAAAAAGAGCTGTCAGTGAAGTATTTATCTAGAAGGTATGTATATGGCAGGCATGTTGTATGATTAGTCATTTTACAAATGGTCAGGCAAATTGTATAATTCGTCCATATACAAACGGTCATGCAAATAATTGTAAAATGCCGTATGCAGATTGTAAAATGGCAAGCGAAACTGAAATAAGCGAGCGATGTTAGATTCAGTCAGGTTTGAATAATTATACAGTCAAAGAGCCTCGCGAAGCGAGGGTCCCCCCCTGGGTAGCAGGAATCTGCGTACCTACGGCGTTTTACAATTTGCCTGACCATTTGTAAAATGACGAATTACACTATATGCCTGCGACATGTTATACAGAAAGACAGTTACATAGAAAAAGCCTTCATAAAATTACCTACAAAACCAACCTAAACACTTTTCCCAAAAAAGAGAATGCAAGTGGTCTTTTTTTTATGTTTTAGGGAATCTTTGTGTTATTCTGGCATATTCGTATACTTACTTAGCAAGTCCATTAATGGAAAATGTTGCGCACTTGTCTTGTTTCGGCCCCAAGGGACAAGTTATCCCAACTTAGCCCAAGTTTGGCGTTATGCCTTCCATTCTAGCTCATTACCCATCCCCCCTGCACTCCTCCGTCATGCGGAACTGTTGGTGCGTTGGTTTGCTCAACTGTGGTCAAATATTATCGATTTCCCAAAAATTCACACTATATTAAACCTGTGACATCCGACTATGATTACCACATAACTCTCCTTTAGGCAATTAAACAGCTTATTCAAGCCAAGACTTACTTTGTATTAAAGTTGTACAAAGGATCTAACACCTCACTAATCCTAACCGGTATTCCAGTATACAGTACAAACGGTTTTCAAGTACTTACTACTGGTATATTACTTAAAAAAAGTAATACTGATGTAACTTAGCTATGTTTAACTAACTTTTACCAAAGGATCCATTGTGAAGTTGCAGCTTAATTGTTTGTCATGAAACTATGTCACCGATTAAGTAACTAACTAGTTTGTCAGAGAATAAATTCAAGACTCATGTCAAAAAATGCTTGTGCTTTAGAGGATATTATAAAATAATAGATTATGTAAATGACAAAGATGTATATGTTGATTCTATAACAAATTTTATTACCTGAGACTGTAATCTGAATCATGACATAATTTGTAATATTCAATAAGGTTTTTTTGACTATTTAAAAGTGCGTGTAAACACCTATTTAAAATAAATTATTTTGATTTGATTTGATTAACTGAATTCGCTGATTTATGAAGAGCTACTTAAAATCCATACGAATAAAAAATTGCAGAATTTTAACAAACCATTCATAATTTTTCCGTACTCCCTTTACTAAGCCTCTTTATGGCAAAAAAAAATGTGTGGGTTATCGTTGAATAGGTCTTCCAAAACTACTTAGGGTTTGCTAAAACCATTTTTTGACTTAGGAATTGGTTTGTGAAATATTAAGCTTTTGTTCGAGTTTTGTCCCCCCCCCCTCCTAAAAGCTAAACCGCCATTTTAAGGACATCCAAATAAATTAAATATTAGGACATACCTACATATAATCAATTTAAAAGAAAAAATATTAAGGATAAGTATGCTTTCTTAGTAAAGGAGTAATATTCGACCAACTTAAGATGTTCAGTTGGATTAGTCAAAAGATCATAGATTTTCCATACAAAATGTTCAATTACCAACTGTAAATATAATTTTGTTTGTTAAAATAAACATTTATTTTTTGAAAATACCTCGGAACCCTACTTTGCTTCAGTCCGACTCGCATTTGGCCGGTTTTTTTTAGTATGGACTTTAATTACATTGACTACGTTGTCGTTTATTATTATTTTAATAAAATGGAAGGACACTTTGGAGCGAAGTAGAAAGAGTCAGTGCGTTCAGCACACACCTGCCACGATGTACGGTTATCGCTGTGAGCGCCGGCCGCCGAAGTACGGCGCTTTGTTTCACGGTTCGTGTGTCATTCTCGCTTTGTGAATATGTATGTAGGTCACTGTATGGAGCTGTATTGTATAGGATGGGATATAACCTGGGAACAACCTACTTTTTTTGAAGTGCGCTCCGAATGCTACTGCAGCGTTAAGGCAGTTGAAAAAGCTACTGTTTCAGAAGTCACATAAATAAAAAAAATATTTCTTCGGAAAACCTAAAAACTTTTAGGTAGGTACAAGCTTTTAATATTGCATTGTCTTTGCCTCAGAACTCCGTCATTTATAATTTATAAACTGATTTAGAAATATTTTTTTTATTTGTAAGGATATTATACTTTCAGATTGGTTTTATAGACATTTCATCAAAATCGGTTTAGTGTTTTTCTAGGAAATTAATAAAAACAAAAAATATTGCACAATTGTACTTGGTCGTTGTGATTGAAGTCGGGTTTTTAACGTGTTTAGCGTTTTCAATTAAGTAGGTAGGTACAAATTGTATGGATTTTAAGAAATCTTAAAATTTTATACATTAACATGGAAGATAAGGCTTTTACGATTTCAAAGCGCCTCTGAATCATAGGATAAACTTTGTATTTAAATCCTTCATCATCCCTTCAATACAGCAATCGATCATACCGAGATCTATCAGAGAAGGAAAGTATTAAAAACACATTAACTGAAAACTTTTGCGAAACTCAAACTCATCCTCGCAACACTGCACACATCCCCCTAAGCCTCCCACATACTAAAGATAAGCCCGCGTAAATATAAGAACACCCTTGACAAGAACTAACGACCCGTGCTGTTGAGTATTGAAAATTTATTCTAAGTACGCGGGCGTTTGATGGTTAGTTATGTTACTGCTTGCGCTTTAGACTTACCACTGTTACTGGAGCTACCCACTTGCAGCAGTTCTTCCTTTATCCTCTTATTTATGAGTTCAAGAGAGGGGCGTGGGAGCTCACATTAAAATGGTGGTGTTAAAGGTAGGTATACCTTGAAAGCGCACGCGACATGTGTGCAGTTGCCGGTATTTTTTGTTGTACTAACAAGAGTTTATTTTAGTGGTGTTTACATGAAATGCGAGAGGAATGAAGTATGATTGTATGCTTGCGATAGTAGGTTCTTGGTGGAACACTGAACTGAACATATTTAGGTTTTTTCTTGCACTATTCCACAATTAATGTAAATAAAACACAAATTTGTTTATACTGCAACCGGTTTCGTGATCATCTTCAGGCAGTAGACTCGTGATTCTAATGCCTGAAGATGATGAAAAAACCTTAATATGTTCAATAAAGAATGAATACGAGCCTGTAAACTTGGTGGTATTGACAGAGAGATCAACTGCGTTTGTGTACGCAACAGGGGGAGGGTGGTCAAAAAGCTAATGACTTTAGTGGTCATTATCACGTCTTTTGCGGTCCCTAAATGGAGGAGCCGTAAACGATATAAAAGCTTCCTCTTTAGCTAAAATCTTAGTTTAAGTGTCCGTTGGTCGACGACGAAGTAATAATGACAATACCGTTTAAGGGGTCCGTCTTTATGAGAGTTGAAGAAGTAACCCAACCAATTTATTAAAAAAAATAGGAACCCAACCGCATAAAAAAGTAACCCCTTTCTTTTTTTATCTTTTTTTTATCTACAATTGGTAAGCTCTTGGCATCATCTCATCTGATGGTAAGTGACGATGATGCCAAAGATGGAAGCGTGTTTACCAATCCCTGGGAACTGGCTATCTTATCTACAAACTGGAACACTGGTGGCTAGACTTAGAAAAGATGGTGGTAGATGGCCAGGCAGGTTTGGAAAATTCCCTTTCAGTAACCAAAAGAGTCTTACCAAAGTTAGACTTCGCCGGGAATCGAACCCGCTACCTCCTAACCTGAAGCTAATGGACTGAACCATTAGCCACGAAGGCGGTTAAGTCGGGTAAAATGTATTCTTTGTCCCTCAGGAGATCAAGACAAATCTAACTACACCTTGCACTTTATAATTCATCACGCCGTTAAGGCTACAGGTTAAGCCATAGAAACAGACATACAATACATACACCCGAGAAACATATCCTCCTTTTTGGGCAACCGGGTAAAACGAACTCACTTTTGACGGCGGTCCTGTAACAAGTATTTTCAAAGTCAAAGCGATATTTATTTGATAGACGAATACAAAACTATAAAGTTATTATTGAGCTTGTTCTCTTGTATAATACACTTCGCTCTGTTGTGACACGGAAACTATACTGATTTACATGGTTCTCCTGCGGATCTCCTTATTTCTGATGATTCTAGTTGAGGTCGCGGAAAGCCGCTGGATACGCGCAGCGCAAGACCGGTCGTCGTGGAAATCATTCGGGCAGGTCTCTGTCCAGCAGTGGACATCTTTCGGCTGATATGATGATGATACTTACTGCAAGTCATGGTCCTTCTCTTTTTACAAGCTTTTATTTAACTTGCAATGTACAATGTACCTATTCATGTATATTATGAACAAGCTTTTGCCCGCATGCACATTTGCACATCGTTTTTATGACCGTCTTTAACGGTGAGTAGTGCGAGAGCCGCAAGCGGCTTGCGAGCGTGGACTTAAGTTCTCTCCAGATCCACCCCTCGCTTCAACTGGATAGGTTTCAAGTTCTGATCCTGGAGGCGAACCGACATGGTGGCGTTTTCATACAGACACTTCAACACCTCGATGTATCGATGGTCAATTTGGCACCGCTGGAGAGACTGTAGCACAGCCCAGGTTTCGACTGAATCAAAGGCCTTCTCATAGTCTACAAACGCCAAACATAATGGCTGATTGTACTCTTCGGTCTTCTGTATAATCTGCCGCACCGTATGTATGTGGTCTATGGTACTAAAGCCTTTCCGGAAACCGGGTTGTTCGGGAGGCTGGAAGTCGTCAAACCTGCGTGCGAGACGATTCGTAATGACTCTCGAAAACAGCTTGTAGACATGGCTCAGAAGTGAGATGGGTCTGTAGTTCTTCAGCAGGGTGTTGAAGAATAGCACGACCACACTTCTGTGCCATGCCTTAGGCGTTTGTCCCTCGAGTATAACGGAATTAAATAACTTAGACCTAAGCACAATGCTCAATGGCCTCAGTAAAGTCTCTCAACAAGTGGACCTTAAAATGAACATGGACAAGACAAAAGTAATTTTAAATGTCCATGTCGCACCCACCCCTCTAAAGGTTGGAGACTCTAACTTGGAAGTTGTTGACGAATATGTATACCTGGGACGAACAGTCCAGCTAGGCAGGTCCAACTTCAAGAAAGAGATCAATCGACGAATCCAACTCGGCTGGGCAGCGTTCGGGGAGCTTCGCAATATCTTCACGTCCCAAATACCGCAGTGTCTCAAGACTAAGGTCTTTGACCAGTGTGTGTTGCCACTGATGACTTACGGAACTTTGACATGGTCGCTTACTATAGGCCTCATAAGAAGGCTCAAGGTCACCCAAAGGGCAATGGACCGTGCTACGCTCGGAGTTTCTCTGCGTGATCGAATCAGAAACGAGGAGATCCGCAGGAGAACTAAAGTAACCGACATAGCTCACAGAATCGCTAAACTGAAGTGGCAGTGGGCAGGGAACATAGCTTGTAGAACAGATGGCCGATGGGGCAGTAAAGTTCTCGAATGGCGACCGTGCACCGGAAAACGTAGCGTAGGAAGGCTTCCCACGCGGTGGACCGACGACCTGGTGAAGATCGCGGGAAGCCGATGGATGCGGGCAGCGCAGGACCGGTCGTCGTGGAAATCCTTGGGGGAGGCCTTTGTCCAGCAGTGGATGACTTTTGGCTGATATGATGATGATGATGACGATGAAAAGCTTGTACCTGAAAGTTTTAAGAGTTTTCGAAATGACCTCATTTTATCGTTGGCACAGTTGACTGTGCTATCCAAGGAATAGACAGCGTTTACCTCGTAGTGAGCTCAGCGTCACCCGCCGCCGTCTTCAGTAAAGCATTTGAATGCACCAACTACGTGTGCTAAGCGACTTACATACAAATTTGAAAACAGATGTGCCGGAATCGGATGTTCCCAGATTCAAAGCCGGGGCGGCTCTGATGTTAAGGAGGACCGAGATGTAACCGTTGAGCCACCGACGCGTTTTTAACCCGTCTGCCCAAAAAGAAAGGTAATGTTTTTCGTGTGTATATGTATGTATGTATGTCTGTTTCTTTGACTGAGCCTATAGTCTAAACGGCGTAATGGATTTCGGGGTGCGAGGTGTGTTAGATTCGTCTCGATCCCCTGAGTGAGATTGAATACACAACTTCCCAATAAAGTGGTTTTTTTTTATGTAGTCGTGTTTTAATTAAATTTGTTTGTTTGTTTGTTAGTTTGTTTGTTATCTTTTCACGCTTCAACACCTTAACCAATCTTGATAAAATTTGGCTAAGTAGCCTGTGTCACTGGGAAGGACATAGGCTACTTTTTATCCCGTGAAAATAGCATAGTCCGATGCAGTTCCTGAGGGAACTGAAAAAATACTCCTTTTTGGTTAATTTCTCTAACATCGCGACGGGCCAATGGCTTGCTGTGATTTTTTGCACAAATATGGTTGAGGGGATGGGATATGACATAATTTACTAATTAGCATATCCCGACATAGTTCCCGAGGGATCTGGGGAAAACTCATTTCCACGCTCGCGCACGTCAGCGTCGTTAAAACGGAGCGACGAATTGAAGTGATTTTTGTATAGAATTGGTTGATAGGGTGGGAAGCGACATAGACTGCTAATCAGAATAGCCCGATATAGTTCCTGAGGGATCTGGTTAAAACTCGTAAAATATATATGTACTTAACCGGACTGCCCAAAAAAAAGGGTTTAGTTTTTTTAGCAGCCGGGTTCTTAACTTTTAATTAAATTTGTTATTTTTCACAAATTGTTAATCCGAGTATACTTTAAAGAATCCAAACGAAGAAAACTATTCAATACGAAATTATCAACGTCTCATAATCAGACAGTCATTCTAAAACTAAACAGCGAACTCACTATCACGGAAATCATGAACTCATATAATCCAATTCCAAAATATGTCCATTCCTTGCCCGATAATAACGCAAGGAGCAATGATTTGTTGCAGGAACTCATACCGGCTGGCGCACACAGAAACATTGCCCGCATAATGGGGAATGCTGAAACATAGTCAAGATTCGATGCAACGAACCGTGGACTCCCACTCTGGACTGCGAGTCGACGCAACCCACTTGAAAAGTTCCTTGTACAGCGAGTGTCCTGAGGAATGTACCAGTACATAACCAATGCTCTTCTTTTTACAAGCTTTATGTATGACGTGTTATTTAGTTAGTTTGGAACAAATCTTGGATACTAAATTAGAACCAATTCCCAATTTCCGATTGAGCTGAAATTTTGCATACACGTTAAGTTTGGAGCTTAAGTTAAGTGACGTCCATCATAAATCCAACATGGCGGACTCCCAAAGATGGCGGACGAGTTATTTTTTTATACAGCCCTATGGTTTTTTTTAATATGGGTATCAAATAAAAGGGTATGCTGAGAAGAATAAGAAACAATTAAAATTGTTTTCAAATAAAAGCTTGTACCTACCTAAAAGATTTAAGCGAATTTCGTTCATGAAATTCAAGTATTTCATGTTTTGAGTTTTCTGAATCTGCAACTTAGGTTTCGATAGTGCCTAAAATCCGACGGCCGTCATTAAGGCAATGTTCTTTTTAACCCCCGACCCCTCTTTTAATTATAAGTTTGAAGCCTATTCTGTCTGTGTGTACATGTCATCCGTAGATCCTAAAACCGATTAAAATCGGTGGACCGATTTTAATTCAGTTTTTTAGATTGAAAGCTAGATTAACCAAAATGGTTTTTAGCCATGTCTAACATAAATTTTATCTATTCAGCCGTTCAAATAATGAAGATGTTGAGTTTCATACAACAATCATAACAAAAAGTGGGATAACGCTTTTTCTATTATATACTCGTACATGTGTATCTTTACCTTGAGTGGTGACCTCGGAAAATGTTTCGACAAGTAATAGGTCCTATCCTTCACTGTAATTGAGACAGGTGCATTTGAGATATGTCACAGTACGTTTCGGCATGTTGACGGTAAGTCTGCCAACGCGTGACTGTAAGGAAAACTCTGCTCCGTCGTGATTGGAGCAGAGTTCTTTATACCCCATTTTCAGAGAGCTAACACTAAATCTAGGTAGCTTTTTTTTTGATCTGAGGCTTTAACTAAAATAATGCACACCCTGGGCGCCGCGCTGGGTGGGCAGATTGTAGACGCTATAAAACTATCATGATTTACGAGTACAAAGCTAAAAATGTTCAAAATTATCGACTTTAATCACGAAATTGCAGCGTTAAATCAAAGACATGTTTCCAGTGTTTTGTACACACTGAACAGTCCACATCTTAAAACCTACAAAACCGATTTTGATGAAACTTGCACTGTTTCGTAAGTTGAAAGATACGAGTACTAAATCCAACAAAAAAGATTGAGCAATTCAATTTCTAGTTTTTGAGTATTTCATACCTATGTAGGTACTAATAGGTACATACAAACATACATACACTTAATCGTCGGTGGCTCAACCGGTAACGACTCGGTCCTCCTAACCAGAGGTGCCGGGTTCAAATTTAGAAGGCCAATGTACCAATGAGTTTTTTGAAACTTACGTACATATACTCACCGATTGCTTTAACGGTGAGGGAAATCATCGTGAGGAAACCTGCACACACCTGCAAAAAAAACTTGAAGGTTGTGTCACAGATGAGATACTAGTTACTTCGTAAGTTGTGTGTGAAGTCGACCAACCCGCACTAGGCTCGCGTGGTTGACTAAGGCCCGATCGCCCTAATTCAGAGTAGGCTCGAACCCCTCGGTGGGGATGCATGATATGATGATACATACACTTAAGAAATTTGGTACACCTGTTTAGAAGCCCAAATAGACGAACATCGGGTAATCCCAACAATACTACATATACACATGGGTCATTCAAACTTCATATTTTTGAAATCCGAAAACATAATGACAGTCGAAAATGAAATTGCTCCGATTTAGCTTAAATTTAGTCAAAGATTTTAACTAATTAATTATATAACAAAAATTCCAGGCTTTCTATTTTTCAAAAAACAGATAACTTTCTTCTTGGTTTAGTAATTTTTTAGGGTTCTGGACCCAACAGGACTCCATTAATAAGCCTACGCTGTCCGGCCATCCGACCTTCAAAAGACTGTACCTTTAAATAAACCGTAATTAGGTAGGCAGTTGAAATTTCACAGATTGTATGACGTTATTATGACGGATTTCTAAACAAATAATAATAAATGAAAAATATTTAAATTTAAGAGGTCCCCATACGAGTATGGGCGCATATAGAAATCAAACGATTGGCTTGATTAGGAATGATAAAAAACCAATCCAATATAGGGAGTGTGAAATAGCAGCAAGCGTGGGAGGTTTTCCAACCACAATCATCTAAAAACCGGCCAAGTGCGAGTCGGACTCGCGCAAAGAAGGGTTCAGAAGTATATTCAAAAAATAAATGTTTATTTTAAAAAACTATATTATGTTTACAGTTGGTAATTAGAACATTTTATATGGAAAATCTAAGAACTTTTGAGTAATCCAACTGCACATCTTAAGTTGGTCGACTATAACTCATAATCTAAGAAAGCTTACTTAGTTTTCCTTTTAAATTAATTATATGTAAAATTTTTAGGGTACCGTACCTCAAAAGGAAAAACGGAACCCTTATAGGATCACTTTGTTGTCAGTCTATCCATCCGTCCGTCCGTCCATCCATCTGTCTATCAAGACCCTTTATCTCGGGGGTATCGAGTTGAAATTAAAACCATATACTCCGGTGTACAGTCCCTTAAAGCTGTGAAAAAATCAAACTTCTAAGTTAACGTAAAAAAAGAGACGGCCGTTTATACCACAAAAAACGTAGGTATATTTCGACACTCTCAAAGGAATCAATATTTATAGGGTACTAGCTTTTGCCAGCGGTTTTTCTCGCGTAAAAATAGTTTCTATGAATGTCTTCAAGGGGGCGCAGTGCGTGAGCCACAAACGGCTCGTGAGCGTGGAAAAAGTAGCCTAAATGTCAATCCATGTCCTAATCTGTCTACCTACCAAATTTCATTTAGATTAATTTATCTGTTGTGGCGTAGAAGAGTAACACCCATACATACAAAATTTCGCGTTTATAATATTAGTAAGGATTTTCCGTTGACCTATAATTATGAAATTTGGCAAGTAATACCGTCTTATACTACAAGTATAGAAAAAAATCAGAAAAATATAGTCTTTATTTAATGTACTTAATCAATTATGCAAGGAAGGCGGTCCAAATTTTGAATTGAGTTAACCACCACACCTCTCGACACGAGTACTAGAGTATATAGATTGGTGTAGATTGGTGTGCGAGTCTGACTCGCAATTGGCTGGTTTTTTTTAATTCCATATCCAAACCGAGAATACAGTAAGGGCCTACCTGTTTAATTACTTAGTGGATAATATATTCGCTGCTACCTGCAAGAAGTGAGATTGCTCGTGTCCGTCACAGGTACTCGAGTACTCGTGTCGAGAGGTGTGGTGGTATAACCCTTGGTGTGCGAGTCTGACTCGCAATTGGCCAGTTTTTTTAAATTCCATATCCAAACCGAGAATACAGCTAGGGCACACCTGTTTAATTACTTAGTGGATAATATATTTGCTGCTACCTGCAAGAAGTGAGATTGCTCGTGTCCGTTACAGGTACTCGAGTACTCGTGTCTCCTCTCTAGAGGTGTGGTGGTATAACCCTTGGTGTACGAGTCTGACTCGCAATTGGCCGGTTTTTTTTAAATTCCATATCCAAACCGAGAATACAGTAAGAGCCTACCTGTTTAATTACTTAGTGGATAATATATTCGCTGCTACCTGCAAGAAGTGAGATTGCTCGTGTCCGTTACAGGTACTCGAGTACTCGTGTAGAGAGGTGTGGTGGTATAACCCTTGGTGTACGAGTCTGACTCGCAATTGGCCGGTTTTTTTAAATTCCATATCCAAACCGAGAATACAATAAGAGCCTACCTGTTTAATTACTTAGTGGATAATATATTCGCTGCTACCTGCAAGAAGTGAGATTGCTCGTGTCCGTCACAGGTACTCGAGTACTCGTGTCGAGAGGTGTGGTGGTATAACCCTTGGTGTACGAGTCTGACTCGCAATTGGCCGGTTTTTTTAAATTCCATATCCAAAACGAGAATACAGCTAGGGCACACCTGTTTAATTACTTAGTGGATAATATATTCGATGCTACCTGCAAGAAGTGGGATTAATGGTGTCCGTCACAGGTATCTGTAATCCGTAGGACGCGAGCAATGTGGGGCGCTTACTGTACTTCGGCATGAAATGACGACTGTCAATAGATTCGAGAATATAGGTCGCGCGCGGTAGAAATGGGCAAGCAATTTATTTGGGTTGGGAACCGCCTTAACTGTCGAAAATAAAAAATAAGGTCACTTAAATGGGAGTGAAAAAATCACGAAACATTCTGAGTCAAGCAACCACAAAGATGGAGGGGACGTAAAATAAGAAGAGTATTAGATACGTAAATTTAATAACGCTTGTAATTAAACCTCTGATAAATATACTAAATTCCCGAAAAGTAAATTTGAAATAAGGTTATATTTTACTAAATACTAATCTATAATCCGTCTAAGCGTCGGTGGCTCAACCGGTAACGACTCGGTCCATCTAACCAGAGGTACCGGGTTCAAATCTGGACGGCCAATGTACCAATGAGTTTTTCAAAAACTTACGTACATACTTACCGATTGCTTTAACGGTGAAGGAAAACATCGTGAGAAAACCTGCACACGCCTGCGAAGAAACTCGAAGGTTGTGTGTGAAGTCGACCAACCCGCACTGGGCCCGCGTGGTCGACTAAGGCCTAATCGCCCTGATTCAGGGTAGGCTCGAGCACCTCGGTGGGGACGTATATGAGCTGTAATGATGAATCTATAATATTTACTGCTTTAAATGACAAGTTATCATTAACTTTTCGAGTTTATAAATAGACGGAAATTAATACCAACTGAGTTATGAAAATGTCCAGGCCCGAATAAAATACAGAAAGAAATACTGACTTACCGACTAAACATGCTTTTGAAAAAGGGGAATTAATATAAATCGGGCGATCGAAATACTGAGTGAGCGAATAAATAAAGTGAGCGAACAAATTACTATTACTAAGTGGGCGAATTACTTTTTTTCTTGTCAGATCCGCCACCTAGAAGGGGAGAACCTCGCGACAGTGTAAGCAAATCAATCAAACCTGACCGAACTTAATATCGCTCGCTTCGCTCGCTCAACTCTAGTTCCGTTCAGTTACGGCCAGTCAGTCGCTCAATCAGTAATTTTTTCGCTCACTCAGTATTTCAGTCGCGCGATTTATATTTCCCCTTTTTCAAAAGCATGTTTTGTCGGTAAGTCAGTATTTGTTTCGGAATTTTAGTATTTCATTCGGTACTTTACCTATATTTATGAGAACCAAAAGTTGTCGTTAACTTTGTATTAAAAGGAGGTGATGACATGCATAACATGATTATTTTAAAATTATTTTTCGGAACCTTTATTATATTATATTTAAAAAAACTTTATCATCATCATCATCATAATATCAGCTGAAAGTCATCCCCTGCTAGGCCTCCCCAAGGATTTCCACGACGACCGGACCTGGCTCCCCGCGACTTTCACTAGGTCATCTGTCCACCGAGTGGCAGTCTGTTGGGGTAGTATAGTTCTCGAGTGGCGACCACAGACCAAAAACCACTTACTATAAATAAATTATTGGCCAGTTTGCTTTTACAAAAAGGTTTTTAAAATACAGAACCAGGAATCCAATTCCATGCTCGACCTGATTCCGAATCGGATATCAGAGGAAATTTTCCCTATCGACGATCATAATTAAATTTGCGACATTATGCCGAAATTACAAAAGTTCTAATCACACTTCAAAGAATCTGAACCTTCTAATGAAATAACTAAAGTTGGATTTTTCCGTTGGGTTTATAAGAAGTCCTAACTTACAGATAATGTAATATTAAACGGTTTATCCTCGTTAAATTGGTAGTTAAGTTGTTCTTTTTGTTATTTTTTCCAATTTTTTTTCTGCCAGGTATTACGTAAAAAGAAATTAACGTGCCAGTTTAACGCCACAAGATTTCTGTCGACACGTGTAAATGCTACACCATCGCTGTAGCCTATTCCACTTTATCATCTCGGATTACGGTTGGTATTTCTATGCAGATGCGTTAGATCTTTTCAAATGCGATAGTACAGGCTGTAGTTTTGTTATGTATGGCCAGTACGTACTCAATGGTTAGCCATCGCCGTTCAGAGACTGTGTTTAATGAAAATGGCATGCTGTAGCTACGTTTAGCTCGATGCAGGGCAGACTCGCTATTCTGTTTTTAAACTGAAACGCTAAATTGTAGTTGCAATAGGCTTAGATAGAAATTGGAAGAGATAGGTAATATCGCAGACCCAACTCCGTTGCTCTAACGTCTTTAACACGATTCAACGGTTACTTTGAATTATGAAGCGATTCACAACTATTTAACAAGTAACATTTTAATTTCATCATCAGATCAACCGAAATACGTCCACCGCTGGATATAGGCATCCCCCATCAAGGACATTCACGACGACGGCCGGCCCTGCACTGCCCGCATCCAGCGGCTTCCACTGTGACCTTCACCAGGTCGTCGATCCACCGAGTGGGAAGGCTTCCTATGCTACGTCTTCCGGTGCTCTGTCACCACTCCAAAACTTTACTACCCCAACTGCCATCTATTCTACGAACTAGCTAGTTATAGGTGCCCCGCCCGCTGGCATTTAAGTTTAGCTAAAAGCGTATTTTAAGCATTATTTTTTGGGAAATGTACAAATACGTAAATACAAGATGTTTCTAATGTGCAAGGCGTTAAGGGTAGGCTCCTCTCATTAAACTGAACAACTTTCAAACAAATCGACCACCCGCTCGGTCAACTTTGCATGAAAAGTCCTCAGGTCAAATAAAATTTCAGATAGAATGCTACGAACTGTCAATTTGAAGCCACTTTTTGAAACATGTGTGCTGTATCGGTGTGTTATGTGTGTGTGCGTGTCTACGACGACGTCTTAGCGAATACTGTTGAGTATTTTGAAGTCGTTTTGATGTCTATGTGTGCATTTACAGTGTAAGTACAGGTTTGGAGTGGTTTTGATTGATTTCACATTGAATTTACGTGAGGTTCTATCTGAACTTTTATTTGATCTGAAATGAAAGGCATGATTTGAAATGCGTTAGAGTGCGATATAGGCGCGTGTCACTGCCGTGCTGTGCCCGCGTAGGTGCCGTGCCGACAAAGGACCCGCGACTGAGACGGCGCATACCTATCACACATTGCACATATTATCTATTACTTTTGATTAAAACGGATTGAGTTAAGTAACAACTTTTCTTTATTTATTTTAATATATCGCACAATATTATCATTTTAAGTAGGGGAGAGTTAGCTATATGTATCGGTTGTTAAATCGTACCACCAACAAATTTCCTACTCTATGCACGTTTTTTTTAATTCTGACAACACGAGGGAATTTTTGGCAACACTGAAAAAGCCATGACAGATTGTCGTATCGCTGTTGTTAGTACAGTGCTTACAACAAAATAAAATATTTTTCGTGGCGTTTGATATAAATTTTTGCTCTGGAAACCTAAGCTCTAGCTCACAAACGGTAATTTTTCAGAAATCTGCTAATGTTCTGAGTTGTTTCTAGGTTAATGTACTTTTTATATGTACAGTTTTAAAAACTCAATCATTTGAGGTTACGAAATGACAATAATTTTCTCAAAACAGGTGCCTGTTCTGTAAACCGTACCTGTCGATGTTTTCTTAATCGTACCGGTACAATTTAACGAAACAAATGTTTTTTAGGTTTAAAAAAAAAACTTTGTACCAGTGTACATTCATGGACAGATGGATTCCGATAAGGCGTGAACAGGCTTGGAGTATTGTCTTTTTGTCTATTTCATAATCCTTTATTAATTTTGTAGATAGACGGAAAGGGAAAGAACCAAAAAAAAAGAAATTATTGTACTTGGAAAGAAAAAGACTGTGACATAGTTGGTACGAAAAACAATATTGATAATGTTACCTACTTTTATATTGATTTAAAAACCTAAATAAATGCAAAAATAGTTTTGTGTTTTTTTTACTTTTGTATGGGAAATTTCTAAGTACGATTTAGAAACAATGTCTCTACATCGTACCGAAACCTTTTTTTTTTAATAATTTTGCGAAGAAAACGCTTATTAATTTAAAAGAAACGTTGTGGTACTTGACAGTCACGTTGGTAAATTAAGTGACAAACATACAAATAAAAGGATTTTCTTGATAGTTTTTTCGCAAAGGTGAATGAAAGTAAAGTGGTACGATATAGCCAACTCTCCCCTTAGTAGGTAAGCAATATTAATACTTTACACACACTTGAGTATTTTTCATGTTACCCTTTTACTTGGATTGGAATTTGGAACTATAATCAAAAAAATTTACAAGGCAGTTATTTATCATACTAATATTATAAAAGTATGATTGTTTGTTACTCAATCACGCTCTGAAAAATGAACAGATTTATTTGAAATTTGGCACACAATAAAATTTACTGTTGTAACTTTATATTATGGTAACGCGTTAAAAAATTTACAATGAAGTCCACGCGGACGAAGACGCAACATCGTCACTTACCACCAGGTGAGATGTTGTCAAGGGTTTACCAATTGTGAATAAAAAAAAACAAAAAAAAACGCATTCGATCGCCACGCGATTGCTGGCCATAAAAGAACGGTTTAATAATGGGTTACATTATATTAATATATCCCTTCAATCACCCTTCCTTTCGGATGACTTCACATTACAGTATTTACAGTGTATCAATCACCTAATGTTGTTCATCTAACGTAATGAATAATGTCAAAATATATTGTTTACTTTATGTCTCGAATGTCGCGAAAGTCCCGGGAAATTTTGCTCGAGACATCTCGCTTGAGGCACGATACTTTCAAAACCTTAAGACTTGACAAACCCTATTAGGAGAAGGATTTTAGTTTTGTGAGTAAAACCTACCCTTAACAGTTTGCACACTCTTAATAACCCCCATGTGCAACTTAGTCGTCTATGTGTTACACCAGTTGCTTGAAGAAAATAATACTAGCTGTAAAGGCACACATATTTGACCGATTTTTCAGTAATCTTATTGAATATTAGGGGGTTATGCCAGTAAACCTCTGATGATCCGTCTTAAGGGATTATAGCTTTGAGGAAACCATGAGTGTAAGTAATAATGAAGAAGATGAGTTTTTTTTTTATTAAAGTTCAGTATGTTTTTTTTTATTGAAGTTAAGTATGAATTGTTTTTTTCCATATTCAATTCTTAATGCCTGTAGACCCTCCCCCCCCCCCTAGCTAAACCGCTATTTAAGGACGTCTGTTTTTTTAATAGTAGGACATATAATCAATTTTAAAGGAAAATTATCACGGCTAAGAAGACTTCCTTAGTTCAGAAGTATTAGTTGACCAACTTAAGGTGTGCAATTGGATTTCAAAAAAGTTCATAGTTTTTCCATACAAAATGTTCTATTACCAACTGCAAATGTAATTTTGTGTTTTAAAATATACATTTATTTTTTGAAAATACTACGTAACCCTACTTTGCGCCAGTCCGACTCGCACTTCACCGGTTTTTATTTGTATTTGTGGATACTATTTTATGTTCCTACTTAACGACAAGCAAGTTTTTTACTTTTATATGCGAAAACATTCAAAGGTCATTTGTTATTTAAGTATTCTTTTAAATAGTTAAAGAACACTGTTTGTTTTCCGATAAACATAAAATAAAAATAAAACAACAAAAAAAAAACAAGTCCATTAGGTCCAAAGTAGTAAACTTAGCAAAGAGATCGTTTCAAATAGTTTTTATTACTTGTTAGAAAACAACCCGCTCATAACTCTAAGCGAAAAAGAGCCCTAGGCTAACGGAACTGCCTAAGAACGAGCGAAGTAAGGAGAGTATTCGATCTATTCGGCCTTCTGCTTTCGGTATTCTTTTATTTTTTTTATTCACTATTGGTAAGCCATCGGCGTCATCTCACCTGGTGGTAACTGACGATGATGCCGAAGATGGATGCGGGCTTACCAAGATTCCCCAACGCAATGGAGAACTGGCTATCTTATCTTCAAGCTGGAACACATCAATGTTGTTAACACTGATGCTTGGCGGCAAGACTTAGATAAGATGGTTGTAGCTAGCCAGGCGGGCTATGAAAATGCCCTAACACCAACCAAACCGAGTCTTACAAAATTGACTCCGCTGAGAGTCGAATCCGCGACCTCCTGGTGTAAAGCGAATGGACTAACCATTACTCCACGGAGGCGGTTAATTATTGTTTTTATTGTTTCTTTTCGAACTCTTCTTGATAAAGGTGCAAAATGAACCGTTATGACTAAGCGATCGCCAAAAGTGGAATTAATCAAGATTCAGCATAAAAATAAGTGAGATAAAATTACACTAACAAATGTAAGACTCCACTAGAAATGTAAGACTGCACTACAAATTTATGACTTCACTACAAATGTAAGACTTCACTACAAATGTAAGACTCCACTACAAATGTAAGACTCCACTACAAATGTAAGACTCCACTACAAATGTAAGACTCCACTAGAAATGTAAGACTACACTACAAATGTAAGACTCCACTACAAATGTAAGACTTCACTACAAATGTAAGACTCCACTATGAATGTAAGACTCCACTACAAATGTAAGACTCCACTACAAATATAAGACTCCACTACAAATGTAAGACTCCGCTACAAATGTAAGACTCCACTACAAATATAAGACTCCACTACAAATGTAAGACTCCGCTACAAATGTAAGACTCCACTACAAATGTAAGACTCCACTACAAATATAAGACTCCACTACAAATGTAAGACTCCGCTACAAATGTAAGACTCCACAACAAATCTACTAAAAAATAATGGAATTTGCTTCGATAAAATAGGAAGATGCGAATATAAGTCAAATCTCAATACGGTTTCAGTTTCGGCTAAAAATAGACCATGGTCAAGCTCTAGCTAGAGTAGTAAACAGGGGGGAACTTATAACAAGCAAGTAGCGGGACCCGTTAAGTCACCGTCAACAAAAGTTGCTAACTAAATATCCACAGCTGGATTTGCAACCCCAGTTGTATATAAACCTACCGCTATATCTGTTGTAGAGGGCGTTCAAATGTAATTTATGTTTTGGTACCTAGCTAAAGTATGCAAAAAAAAACTCTTATTATGGGTCTGGGTTCTCGACGTTAAATTTTGATTTCTTACACGTAATTAAAAGAAATAATTGACAACGCTACAAACGTTAAAAATAACCAAATTCATTAACAAAATAGCGGCATTGAACCGACCACGTGTTTTTACAGTGATTAGTACACACTTAATACTCCATATCTGGAAAACTCTATATCTTTGATTCAATAAATAATAATTATTGCATTTGGAGGTCAAGTTTCTGAGTTAAACGTTGGAATACTATCCTCTCTAATATTGTAAATGTGAAAATGTGTTTGTTTGTTTGTAACAACAATGGGTAACAACAATTGGTCGAGGTGTTGAAGCGTGAAAACTTCAACACCTCGACCAATTGTTGTTACCCATTTGTGGGACACGCGTTATTGGATTGTAATTAGTTATTTATAACCTAAGAATTTTTGTTACGTATATTCTTACATTTCTGATTGTGTACCTTCCGTTAATAAATAAAATAAAATAAATAATCTTGGTGATGCCCAATCGCCCTAATTCAGGGTAGGCTCGAGCCCCTCGTTGGGGACGTATATGAGCTGATAAAATAATTAAAAATAATAATCTTGATGAAATTTGGCATGCAAGTAGCCTGTGTCACTGGGAACGACATATGCTACTTTTTATCCCGTAAAAATAGCTCATTCCGATGCAGTTCCTGAGGGAACTAAAAAAATACGCTTCTTTTGGTTAATTTCGCAACAATGGATTGTTGTGATTTTTTGTCTTTTGTTTAATTTCGCAACAATGGATTGTTGTGATTTTTTGCACAGAGATGGTTGAGGCGGTGGAAAATAAAACGAAAAAATGTATTAGCGTATCCCGACATAGTTCCCGAGGGATCTGGAGAAAACGGAGCAATGTATTTTAAAAGTCAGGGTTTGTGTATGAAACTTCCGATCTAGTTTATAAAGTTCAATGCCATTTTTTATTGAAAAAAATGTTTTTTAGGGTTCCGTACACCCAACGGGTAACCAACGGGACCCTATTTCTAAGCCTCCGCTGTCTCTCCGTCTGTCCTCCTGTCAGCGGGCTTTATTTCATGAACCGTTATAGGTAGACAGTTGAAATTATAACAGAAGTGTATTTCTATTGCTTCAAAAACAAAATAAATACTAAAAATTAGAAAAAGTGAATAAAAAAAACAGTCTCCATCTATCTATTAATATAATAAAACTGTAACGGAGCCGCGTCTGTACATGAAATATTTTTGGAAAATAATAACTGTGGTGGACATTACTAACGATATAGAGGCCAAAACAACAACTTTTGGAATTTTTGTCTGTCTGTCTGTCTGTCTGTCTGTCTGTATGTTCGCGCATCACGCAAAAACTACCGGGCCGATTTTGATGAAATTTTGTATGGTGGTTCCTTATAGCCCGGGTTAACATATAGGATACTTTTTATCCCAGAAAATTCAAGAGTTCCCGTGGGAAAATCAAAAGTATTCATTAATAGAATGGCTCACCACGCAAATGTGGCTTGACCTATTACAATCAAATTTTACACGTTGATACCCTTATCGCGAACTAAAACTGCGACATTGTGAATCCCAAAAAAATTAGGGTTCCTACAGGAATGCAAAAAATTGTATCTTTAGAATGACTCAACGTAAAAATATGAAAACTTTACATTGGGATGGGGTGTTTTTGACCATCATTGTATAGTCGGGTATTCTTTATCCCGGAAAACTAAAGAGGTCCCGTGGGAAATTATCTATCGATACTTACAATAATATCACTAGAGTACTTTTTTCTATATATTAGCTACACATACCATACATTTTAATCATAGTAGCAGAATGTCAATAGATGGCACTGCAGGGATAATAAAACGCGCTTAAGTTGTATTAAAACATTAAAATATTATTTCATACTTTTGAGTGGATTTCTTTTATGTATTTTTCAGCATACGCTACTTTAAACTCTGGAACTATGGTACGATAGCGATGTGTTTCATAGACGAACAGATAGGTATTTTTTTACAGATTCCAATCGTGTACAAAAATAAAACACATAAATCGAGTTTAGCATCTTTTAACAGATATGGGAACTCTTCCGACGGCGACTATTTGCGTGTGGCAGTTGCTCTCCGCCTGCAATATCAATATCTGTGAACCTCATCAATGTATTTGCGGGTCCACGGCGGAGGCAATTGGCCATCACTCACTGAGTTGCAGTCGTGTTTGTGAAGATTCCCACGTCACCAATTCCTTAATGACCTCACTCGGAGGGCACTGGTCTCGGCCAGATGGAATTGATTCCAGACAGAATGGAATATTCCTTCTTTGATGCAGCCGCCGGCCGGGCTTTAGTCGATCTGATGGCAAAAGGCCGGAGGGTTTAAACAGGTGCTATGGCAGAGAGGAACGCGTCTGCTTTGGGAAGTCACTTTTTCTGCCTCACTCCTCACCCGTACGGTACTGCTGCTCAATTTGCGGTGAGAAAGAAGCATAATAAGTACTCGGTCTTGGAGGCAAATTACTGCTTTGTGCCGCTGGCCTGAGAGACAACCGGCTGCTGAACCCTCAGAGGCCTTTGCCTTCACAAAGGAGATTGGCCTTCGCCTTCGAGAGAGGAGATGTGACGTGAGGTCCTACCTGCTGCTAAGGTTGTCCATTGCCATCCAGCGCGAGAAGTGCGTCTTGGGCTCCTTTGGAGCTGATACGACTCGAGGATTTGACCCATATTAATATTGTTAGGAAATTTTATTACTAGATTGATAACTATAATGATTTGAAATAGTTTTTTATTATAAAAATATATGTGTTATTTCATCATATCAGTTTATATACGTCCCCACCAAGGGGCTCGACCTGCCCTGAGTTAGGGCGATCTGGCCTTAGACGATCACGCTGGTCCATTGCGAATTGATTGACTTCACACATAAGCTTCGAATTTCTTCGCAGGCGTGTGCAGGTTTCCTCACGATGTTTTTCTCACCGTAAGAGCGTTGGATAAACGTACATACCAGTATGAAATCGATATTCGTATAGATATTGGTAAGTGGCAGGATTCGAACCACGGCCTCCCGGCAGGAGGTAGTGGCCCTAACCGTTTTGCCACCGACGCTCTATATTTTATTAAAATGTGTTTGTTTGTTTGTTACCTATTCACACTTCAACACCTCTACCAATCTTGATGAAATTTGGCATGCAGGTAGCCTGTATCACTGGGAATGAAATAGTCAACCTTTTATCTGTGGAAATTATCATAGCCCGATGCAGTTCCTGAGGAAACTAAAACAATACTCTTTGTTCGTTTTATTTAAAATCGAAACGAAAAAATGGATTGGTGTGATTTTTAGCACAGAGATGAGGTGGAAAATGATATAATTTACTAATAAGTATATCCTGACATACTTCCCGAAGGATCTGGGGACAACTGTTTTCTACGCTCGCGCACGTCGGTGGCGTCGCAACGGAGCAACGGATTAAAGTGATTTTTTGTATAGAATTTGTTGAGGGGGTGGGAAGTGACAAAGACTGCTAATCCGAATAGCCCGATACAGTTCCTGAGGTACCTGGAGAAAACTCATGTCCACGCTTGCGAGCTGATTGCGGCTGGCGCACCACTCACCCTCAAAAAGAGTCATAAAAGCTATATCCACGTGGGCGAAGCCACGGGCAAAAGCTAGTACTAAATACGTGTCTTTGTCAAGGCCTAAAAGTATTTTAGATTTAACTCATCGTAAAAACGGTAATATATAAAAGCTTGTATCTTGGTGTGATAACAGTACTGATACTGAAGTAAAACAACAAATAATAAATATTGGCCAATTGTGAGTTGTAATCGCGCTAAGGAGTCCAAACTGAATGACAAAAACCGCATAGTTTTGTCACTTGCGTTGATGTCTTTTGTTTGTGATGTAAATAGGTATAATTGTCATTATGCTATGTAGTTGTGTAGAGAGGTGCGGTGGTACGGAACCCTCGGAGTGCTAGTCTGACACGTATTTTTTTATTACTGACCTTATGATGACACTACTCATAGTCTTTTATTAGTGACTAGTGTGATGTCTTTTATGTTCCAATCTCCGGAGCTAATGGAACAAAAGCGTTTTCTTAGTGGTCAGATGGGAAATTTTTTTACTAGTTAATTTTTCTTGATTTCCTGAAAACCACGAAATCTTATGCAGGGTGTTTTCAAATATGACATTAGTGACGAAGAAACTATTGCGATAGGTCTAGAGCTTTAAAAATTTAATAATATGCGATTTATCGAGGTGAACATATCAGTTTTCATGGGTATAAGGCCACCGTGCTCTCAAAACATGTATACGATAAAATATTTTAACACCATTTAATCCTAACTATACTAATAATATTATAAATGTGAAAATGTGTTTGTTTGTTTGTTACCTTTTCACGCTTCAACGCCTTGACCAATCTTAATGAAATTTGGCATGCAGGTAGCCTATGTCACGAGGAAGGACATAGGCTACTTTTTATCATGTGAAAATAGCATAGTCCGATGCAGATCCTGAGGGAACTGAAAATATGCTCTTTTTTGGTTAATTTCTTGAACATCGCAACGGAACAATGGATTTTGTGATTTTTCGCACAGAGATGGTTGAGGGGTTGGGAAATGACTTATGCTTATTTACTAATAAGCATATCCTGACATAGTTCTCGAGGGATCTGGAGAAAATTCATGTCCATGCTCGCTTGCCGCTTGCGGCTCGCACCCCGCGCACCCTCTAAGACAGTCATAAAAACGATGTCCACACGGGCGAAACCGCGGGCAAAAGCTAGTTTCTTATAGTCTAATGTTGTTATGAGAATATTTTTATTAAAAAACTTTTTATTTTTATTTTCTTCGTTTAACTTTTTTATCCAATCGGCAATATCATACCTAAACACCTAATACCTAATCGCAAACAAAAATTAAGCGCATAAACAAACAAAAATATGATCACCCTATATTGTCTCAAGTCTCATGTTTGGGGTAAAGAGTAAATCTCTGTTCTGATTAAGTAGGCGTTGCTTGGTGCATTTATTGTATTAGCCGTGTGGGGCTGACGGTGACGAGTGCAGGGAGCAGGGAACAAGAAACAGGGAAAGAATGTTCCGAGTCAGGGAGGGATTAAGTGGAGTTACAGTTCCAAATGGAACGAGAAATGAACAGTCACTTATTTGAAGGCATGTTTGTAAATAGTAGAAGGAACCCTCGCTTCTCTTTTTAGAGCTACGCAAAAAAAAACTGTGGTCTGCTTCTAAAATTGAACAACTTTATCAAGGAACCTATATTTAAATCGTAAAAAAAATAATTACTGCCCATACAAAGCGATCCAGCTGATATAATTGTATGGGAAGAACAAAATCATAGTTTTGAAAAATGAGTATATACTATAAGTTGGATTAGGTAACCTGGAAAAAGTTGTTCAGTTTCAGTTCAAAAGGAACCTTTATTTATTTTTATTAATATATTCATTTGTCTAACTGTGACAGAAAAAAAAGTGTAAATGAAAAAACATTTTTGCCAAAAACGTCCATTCATCGGTCCGTTTGTTCGCCGACCGTCGGTCCGTCTGTCCGCCACGCTTATCTTAGCGGCTAAACCAATGGAAAGATTGACAATAAATATTGAAAGTTCTATGATAATTTTTTGAAGAATTCTGCCGGGGTTGCCATTAAAGAGTATCTCCAATACAACAAGATATAAAAAATCTAAAAAGCTGCTTTAACGATTTTCATGAAACTTTGCAAGTAAGTAGTAACTATTATTGTTGTTCTATCCAGATGCAGTCAAGGTTATTGTGGCAATATTCATCAACGTAATTTTTTTGTTAACGATTTTCTTTGTGAACCAATCCGTTTCTTAATGTTGCTTGCCAACTTTTTGCTATAAAACAAATCAACTGCCAGTTTTAATAGTTGCCAGTAGTTTTGACGTATTGTTGGCTCTACAATTTTGCGAGAAAGTATATGCAGTACTGCTGCACAATGTATCTCTCTTTCTTTCTTTCTTATCGTGTGGCACAATTAATCGTGCAATCCAATTCATCTTATTGCCTGGTAATACGTACATAATCCTGTTAGTTTCACTAACGTTGAAATTCGGAAAACACAATTTGTATTCACTCTTTTTTTCTTTGGGTTTCAGCAAAGAGAGCTTTCATTTAAAAATACGACTAGCTACAATGGGCGTCAAAGAAACGATGTTATCTTTAAGAATAAAAGCTATTTTTCAAAAAGCCAAGCCCTTGACAGCCAATCTAAAGGAATGCATTGAATGTATGATTAATAGCTTTGTGAAAACTCACTCATTGCACTGATACTTTCTTTTCTTACTCAGATTCTTTTGTAAGAAAACGTGGATAGATTTCATTTTCGTTTTTGTACAAAGGTACAAGAAAGGAACGCCTCCAGTCACAAGTCGTCTGGATAGACATTCACTGTGTAAAAATAATTAATTACTTAAATAATACAAATTGAATTTAAACTCTTAGGTCTCTTCTTTGTCTTAGTCATTTCCCATTATTTGGGGTCGGCTCTCCTCGTTCTGCGGCGCCAGGACATTCTGTCCTGGGTTGTCGAAACATTTGTCTGGGCGAGCTCTAAGAAAATGGCCACCGTGGACCACCAGGTGGCTAGTGGGCGTCCTCTACCTTTCTTATTATTTGGCAGTGCTAAAGCCCGTTTTACGACATGGTCTTCGGGGCGGCTCATGACATGACCGAACCATCGTAGGCGGCTCTCGGTGACTTTTTCAGCATTTAAACTCAATACTCACTTACGTCAATCGTTACTTATAATATTATAAATGTGAAAATGTGTTTGTTTGTTTGTTACCTTTTCACGCTTCAACGCCTTGACCAATATTTATGAAATTTGGCATGCAGGTAGCCTGTGTCACGGGGAAGAACATAGGCTACTTTTTATCCCGGGAATATAGCATTATCTGATGCAGTTCCTGAGGGAACTAAAAAAATACTCGATTGTTGTAATTTTTTGCACAGAGATGGTTGAGTAGGTGGGAAACGACATAATTTACTAATCACCCTTAAAGCCAGTCATAAAAACGATGTCCACGTTTCTTCTTCCTTTTCCTGCACAGCACACTGACTAGGCTCTTGTTTTGTTGAACACCCCAAAAATCCCTCGCCGCGTCGTCGTCTCAAGCCTCCCAAACAATGTCACATCCGATACACATACAGTTTGATAAATAAAAATACGTAATATTACATTCTTTCAAAACTGTGATATTTCCGCGAAGTTTCTTATTCACGACATGGAGACAAATCGCCCGCGGCCGCGCCGAGTTGTGGAACTCTTGCAACTCGAAGTGTCAAAACAAAACCACAACAGAAGTTCAACTCAGCGGTGATGTATCGTCGAGATGAGCCGGAGAGACGGCAGTTTAATCTTATGCTGAGGAGTGAAATTTCTACAGCGATCTTGAAAATGCAAACACCAGCAAAAAAAAGAGTGTGTGGTTTTATGAAACCACAGTAAAAGTGAAACTTTTTTTCACATTATAGACATTTACAGAGCATTAAACGATCATGGCTGCTCTCGTCATGGAGCTACGGTACAGAGGACGAAACGATCATACTGACCGTCATGCGACACACAGATGAAAAAATTTGAGACGATGTAATATAAGTTTCACTTTAATAACTTTAAAATATACCTATTTTATTGCCCGACTACTTTATGGGTGAATTAAACAAAATATTTTTTTTACAGATATTCATATCATGTTTGGTATCAAAAGAAGGGTCTTGGCAAGCTCATTCTAAATGCACATGCACATGTATTAAGTTTCTAAGCAAAAGTTCTCACAAGCGATATTATGAGACGGCTCAATGTGCGCGCGCTATAACAAATCTCACAAGCGATATTATGAGACTACTTAATGTACGAGTACGCACGCTATAACAAAACTCACAAGCGATATTATGAGACTGCTCAGTGTACGAGTACGTGCGCTATAACAAATCTCACAAGCGATATTATAAGACGACTTAATGTACGAGTACGCGCGCTATAACGAAACTCCAAACAATATTATGAGACTGCTCAGTGTACGAGTACGTGCGCTATAACAAATCTCACAAGCGATATTATAAGACGGCACAGTGTACGCGCGCTATAACAAATCTCACAAGCGATATTATGAGACGGCTCAGTGTACGAGTACGCGCGCTATAACAAATCTCACAAGCGATATTATGAGACGACTTAATGTACGAGTACGCGCGCTATAACGAAACTCACAAACAATATTATGAGACTGCTCAGTGTACGAGTACGTGCGCTTTAACAAATCTCACAAGCGATATTATAAGACGCCTCGGTGTACGCGCCACAATCAAGCAACACGACACGCCGCCGCGGGTAGCGAGGTCAGGTGGCGTTGTACTCTGAGCACAAAAAATATGGAATTAAAATAAAAGTTTATCATCATCATCATCATATCAGCCGAAAAACGTCCACTGCTGGACAAAGGCCTTCCCCAAGGATTTTCACGAAGACCAGTCCTGCGCTGCCCGCATCCATCGGCATCCTTGCGGTCTACCCCAGGTCGTCGGTTCACCTCGTGGGAGGCCTACCTACGCTACGTTTTCCGGTGCGCGGTCGCCACACGAGAACTTTACTACCCCAACGGCCATCTGTTTTACGAGCTATGTGCCCTGCCTACTGCCACTTCAGTTTAGCGATCCTGTGGGAAAATGAAAGTTAAAAAACTAAAACCCGACTACTGAAAAGTATAAAAACAAGAGTTTCCCGTCTGAAATCATCGCCTTTATTTTTCCCTTCATCTGGGGTAATAGCCGTGGTCGCAAGCCCTATCGTTATCAATTTTTTTATCATAAGTACTATCATTATGGCTTGCGACCACGGCTATTACCCCATATGAAGGGAAAAAAGGCGATGATTTCAAGCGGGACACTCTTGATTTCATACTTTTCCATAGTCGGTTTTTTTTACTTTTGTGGTACTACAATTACGACACTAAAAACCGATCCTGTGATCGGTACACTTGTGATCGGTGAACAGGCCTTATCTTAAAAATTAATGAACCGATTTTGATGAAACTTGCACTGTTCCCATAGAATTTTTTTGGCAATGGTACTAAATGCTAAAAAAATTGAATTATTGCATTTTGATAAATACGTGGGCAAACATACATATAGGTTTTTTGAAAAAGATGGCTCTGAGCAATAAGACCGCCTACTGTACATTATATACAATATCCGTAAGTATTAGCTTTACGAAATTGTGTTTTGGTGTACTATAAGAGTGTAAATAAATAAATAAAATACAAACACACCTACAAACATACATCATCATCATTTTAGCTTATATACGTCCCCACGGGGGGGCTCGAGCCTACCCCGAATAAGGGCGATCGGGCCTTATTTGACCCCGCGGGCCCAGTGCGTCGACTTCACACACAACTTTCAAATACCTTTGCAGGCGTAAGCAGGTTTCCTCGCAATGTTTACCTTCAACGTATTAGAGCGTCGGATAAACGTACATATGAAATTCCGCCATTTGTACGTGGCAGGATTCGAACCACGACCTCCCGGCCAGCAGGTAGCGACCCTAGCCATTACACCACACTTATATACTCAGAACATACATATTAAATTTGGCACACCTATTTACACTCACAGACATGACTACTGTCCAAGAAAAACTCACGGAGCTCACCAAGTCGTACGGGTGGTAAATTACCACGCTGAAATAAAGAGGTATTTCTATCGACACGAAACAAAATAATTAGGTACTAACACAAATTTCAAAGGTGCGTAACGAAACTAATCTTTCATGGTTAAATTCTAACTTCTCTGACTCAATAAATGCGTGTGCCAAAACAAAATCACTTCCTCCAGATCGTGCATAGGGTTCCATTAGTTACTGTCGGCCTTGCTTCGGTCCATGTATTGTGACCCTGTTATTGATATTAGTGCCCCCGGCGTGATAAATGCCGTTCCGAACAGTGTCGCGAACATTGCGAAAATATCGTCTACTTAACGTCGTCACGAGGCGTATAAGGTTTTAGATGAGATTCGATTAGATTAATTTATTTCATTTTATCAATATCAAATTTACAATAAATAGATATTAGAATAAAAAAACAGAGGATAATTTTTATGATCGTCAAAGAAAGAATAACAAGAAATAAAAATAATTAGATATAATAAAATATGATGAATGTCACAGTGCATACCATGTCAAGACTAGAATTTGTAGTAATAGAAAAAGAATAAAATCAAATCAAAACTTTCTTGTAACAAAATCATTATCTGAATTTGAGCTCAGCTCTTTTTTAAAAAAAACTGGTCTTGTGGTTTTACTATAGAAAGAGCTTTTTTTTACAGACACAATGCAGTTTAGTGCATTAGTGGACGTAATGAAATGTAGATTCGAAAAATTCTCGGAGAAAATTACGTTCTGATTTTGTTTATATTTTTATTATTCTATATGTGCCCGTATCTTTGTATTTATTTAGTCAAACAAACAAACAAAACATCCCGTTTTTCATGGTTATCTCAGCGATCGTATCGTCCAATAGATGCCAAACCGTGACACTCGTATTTCTCCAAAGATGTTGCCCTACATATTTTGTTGGCAGCCCTAAATTGGGTGATTTACCCTCTTTATATTTAGGTATTGGTGTATAAAAGTATTAGAGTACGTTCCTGTCGCAGGATGTAGTTACATAACTTGATCATAAAAGGTATTTGTTTCAAATACACGAAAGTTTCAAAGTAAGTTTTTATAAAGGTTATATAGAGAATTTTTAACGACTCAGTCAGTTGGTTGTTGATTGTCACACCTACAACCAACACAGAAAAGTTTCAGAAACCTTTGTACAAAGTTTGTTCAAAGAAACTCAGAAGTCACGTAACGTGCTTCACCAAAATACCATTCATTTCTAGATCACCAACTTAAGAATATCAAGAACTTACTATACCCAAAGAACACTGTGTGTAATCCCAAAAAGTGAGTTGCATCCAAACATATCACTCGTCAAATAAAACGCGCACTCAAACCTGAAAATACAACATCACTGACTTAACCCTTTCAATGCAGAATAATGTCATAAAATATAGCTAAAATGCTCTCGTAAGTGTCGCTTCGCGCTCTTCCAAAATGTAATTGGATATTCACATTGGCCTTTGACAGGTTCTAAGTTCCGACGTCAATTACGTGGCGGGGCGCTTTGTGTAATGGCGTATAAGGCATGTCTCGTCTCTGAGAGGCGGTGTGGATGGAGGCAGAAGTAATTTTTGCCGTGACATTTCTACTACCTATCGCAGTTCAGTGCTCTGGTCTTTTTGCAGGCTTCATAAAATCTGTTTTATCGTTTAACCCTTTCAATGCAGAATAATGTCATAAAATATAGCTAAAATGCTCTCGTAAGTGTCGCTTCGCGCTCTTCCAAAATGTAATTGGATATTCACATTGGCCTTTGACAGGTTCTAAGTTCCGACGTCAATTACGTGGCGGGGCGCTTTGTGTAATGGCGTATAAGGCATGTCTCGTCTCTGAGAGGCGGTGTGGATGGAGGCAGAAGTAATTTTTGCCGTGACATTTCTACTACCTATCGCAGTTCAGTGCTCTGGTCTTTTTGCAGGCTTCATAAAATCTGTTTTATCGTCAAGTAGTTCAATAGCTCACCTAGACATGGTTTTATCGTCAAGTAGTTGAATAGCTCACCTAGACATGTTTTTATCGTCAAGTAGTTGAATAGCTCACCTAGACATGTTTATATCGTCAAGTAGTTCAATAGCTCACCTAGACATGTTTTTATCGTCAAGTAGTTGAATAGCTCACCTAGACATGTTTATATGTCAAGTAGTTCAATAGCTCACCTAGACATGTTTTTATCGTCAAGTAGTTCAATAGCTCACCTAGACATGGTTTTATCGTCAAGTAGTTGAATAGCTCACCTAGACATGTTTTTATCGTCAAGTAGTTGAATAGCTCACCTAGACATGTTTATATCGTCAAGTAGTTCAATAGCTCACCTAGACATGTTTTTATCGTCAAGTAGTTGAATGGCTCACCTAGACATGTTTATATCGTCAAGTAGTTCAATAGCTCACCTAGACTTGCTTTTGTCGTCAAGTAGTTGAATAGCTCACCTAGACCTGGTTTTCAACTGACTTCAAGAAATAAGGAGGTTCTCAATTCGATGCATGTTATTGAGGTTTTCAAGGAAAAAACGGAATCATTATAGGATCACTCGCCAATTTTTTCTAAAACTTCTCGACCCATTGAGTTTAAAATTGGTACATATTATATGTAAGTTGGTGACCCAAAGATGGACGCGTAACGTACATAAAAGAATTTTAAACATGGGGGCCACATTTGGGAGTAAATTCGTTTTTTTTAATTGCGAACGTGATATATTAAATTGTTGTGAAAATCTCAATTTTTTTTTCTGTAATTTTAAATTTAATAGTTTTGAAGTTATTTAAGAAAATACACGAAAATTTACCATTCCCCCCTCATGTGTGATACCTATATTTATAGTGTGATTAATTGTCAACTATTGCTATTTCCTCATTTTTTTATTGAAATATTTGCACCGTTAATATGGATTTAGGTTAGGTATAGGTTACCTACAATTAGGGTCGACAAGTAGTCAAATATTTTTTTAAATTAGGTATCATTTGTTTAGGTACTTACACAAAACTAAAAAACAGCAAAAAACTAATAATAAAGTTTAAATTAATACTGTTTTAGACCTTAATGCGTAAATAATTATTTATTAAATTTGTATCGTTTTTGATTTTTGACAACCCTGTGAGTTTCAAAACATATAGAAAAAAAATAGATTTTAGTCAAAAACATGGTCAAATTACTACATTTTACGGTATTTACTGTCATAGCGGCAATTAAAATGAAGATTCAGTGAAAATTTCAACTGTCTACGTATTACGATTCATGAAATAAAGCCCGCTGACACACGGACGGACATCTGTTCGTGCATTCCATCTGCTGTCCATCTGGACAGACAGCAGAGACCTAGGAATAGGGCCCCGTTGGTCACCCTTGGGTGAATAAAACCCTAAAAAGATCAGAAACAACATGATATTGCGACCTTTTACAATGAATTAAAAATGTGAAAACGGTAAATAGGTACTTTTATAGAAAAGAGACAACGAGAAAAGCAAAAAATATTACAATGTATCGTACGGTACAAGCAGCTTTGCAAGCGTTTAACCTTCAGTAACTTAAGTTGTTATAACTTTATCTACATACTGAGCTAGATGTGCAAAATGCCATATTATTAATACAATTTCACATATTCGTATACCATAACGTATTCAAAACTCAGAATATACGGCCAACGTGATTAAACTGAAACACTGGACCATGCATAGTTAGTGCTTTGTTTACGAGAGGCAGAACTTGGCAGCGCATTAAAGTTTCAAATGGACTACACTGGCAGTCAAGGGTTAACAATGTGAATGTTGGGAAATTGACTTTGTTTAACACATTCGCTGCCCTGGCGATGGCGGTACATATTTGCGTCGCTACTACCACCTAGACACACAAAATGCTTATGTAATTTACGTGTCGTATTGTGACGAAGTCATACTTTTTGGTCTGTTTTAAATCTGTTTTTTACCGACTTCAAATAGGAGGAGGTACTAAGTTCGACTGTATATTTTTTTTTATGTATGTTCACCGATTTTTCCGTCAATTGTGGACCGATTTTCAAAATTATTTTTCATTCGAAATAGTATACTCTCAATGGGGCCCCCATTGTCACCAAGTCAGGATCTGATGATGGGATCCCAGGGAAATCGAGGGCAAGCCTTCAAAAATAATGAAAAATTTGAATTTTAAAGGCACTAATTACGTGATTCATATGTTTTCTAAAGCTATTAATATACTTGCGTCTGTAAGTCATATTCTCATGTTGATAAGCTGATGTAGGAAGGTACAACTCCTTAACGGTTAGGAGTTGCAGGAAAATTATTTTGAATGTTATACATAGATATATATACGTAGGTATGCATAGACCGATAGTTGTATTCCTTCAGGTTATTCAGATGAGCTGATGATGGTCGATTTAACTCCTTAAATTTCATGCTGCTGAGATGATGATGGAAGCCACAGGACTCTGTATCTGTTAATGAAACACATGTATTATGATTTGATAATTCCTATTGATGAGTATAGGTGATTGGATTTAACGTTGCTAGATAAATAGCATTACCACTAAAAATAAAGAAAATAAAAAAAAGTTAAAAAAACTTAAAACCGACTTCAAAATGAAATTCACTCAAAAGTGTGAAATAATATTATAATACTTAAATACACAACATTAACCAACAATAACGAAATCAAAGGCGGGTACGAATTAAATTAGGGGCCTAAATTTTTTTTGACGTCGGTACGAGCACACAGTTACGTACGTATTAAATGGTTTACATTCGATGTTTTGCTGACACCGACCTCAAAAAAAATATTTAAGCCTCTAATTTAATTGGTACCCACCTTTGATTTCGTTATTATTGGTTAATGTTGTGTATTTAAGTATAATAATATTATTTCACACTTTAAAGTTAATTTCATTTTGAAGTCGGTTTTAAGTTTTTTTAAACTTTTTTTTAATGTTAATTTTCTTTTCAAATTGTTTTTGTTTTAATTATTTATATTTTTTTATTTTTTACTTCTGTACAAAAAAATACACGTTGCTTGCACATATGGAGGCCGCCTTAATATTTTATTTTCAAAAATTTACTTCTTAGTTAATATCTCAATAATACATATTTTTTTTAAATTCCATACGGCTACCTATTACAGTAAACAGCCATTTATAAGTTGGACAGACAGACATACAGACAGCGTAGGCTTAGTAATAGTGTTCCATTTCCTAGTGCTGACCCTTAAAACTTTTATTTCTAAACCTTGCAACTCAGTAATACTTTAATATTGAATACGTTTAATAAAGTTGCCAATATACATTTTGCTGAAATCAGCTAGATGATTTTTTAATCTATGATGTAGGTTCTTCGGATAAAACTTACGAAGCATTATCACACTATTCAGATGCAGGATGTTGTACTAAAACCGCCTTCGTGGCGTAATGGTTAAGTCCATTAGTTTCACATCAGGAGGTCACGGGTTCGATTCTTGGCGGAGTCTAACCTTGTAAGACTCGGTTTGGTTGGTAGAAGGGCATTTTCTAAGCCACCACCACCATCTTGTCTAAGTGTTCCAGCTTGAAGATAAGATAGCCCTATTGCATTGAGGAATCTTGGTAAACCCGCTTTCATCTTCGGCATCACCGTCACTTATTGTCAGGTGACATGATATCTCTCTTATCGTGTGCTATCCAAGGAATAGACAGCGGTTGCCCGGTGTTGCACTTAGCATCACCTGCGGTCACGTGTAGGGCATTTAGATTTACACCTACGGATGTGTGCAACGCGACCTTCATATCCATCTGGAATCAGATGTGCAGGTTTCCTCACGATGTTTTCCTTCACCGTTAAAGCAAAAGGTAAGTATATGTACGTAAGTTTCGAGAAACTTATTGGTACATTGGCCATCCGGATTTGAACCCAGGATTTCTGGTTAGGAGGACCAAGTCGTTACCGGTTGAGCCACTGTGAGATGATGCCAAAGGCTTGCACTGTGAATTTGAACAAAGAGGACATTTCCATACAAGCTAGTGGGCTGCCATTATCACATTACTCCCATTCAAAGAGACTTGAGTTCAGTCTAGTGGTAGTAATATTTATTATTGTTTGATACTGGTGTGGTTGGAGGGGTGTAAGTGTAAGTATACACGAAATAGGCAGGATAGCTTTAATATTTTGGGCACATTATTAGTAAATAGAATTCACAAAAGCGTTCAGCTAAAGACCCAGTGGTAGGCAATCGTAAGCCGATCCAAATTTTAAGAGAAAATGACTCAAAAAACCGGATAAATGCGAGTTAATATCGTATAGAGCGGGTTCCGTACGATGATTGAGAAATTTTCCATGTTAGTATAAATACCATAGACTTAAAGAACTATTTTCCGGATTTTTTTTTTCAAAATTTTAGGTTTTTAATTGCGAAGATAAGGTGGAGGGAATGGTAAATTTTTGCCTATTTTCTTAAATAACTTCTAAACTTTTTATCTTAAAATTATAAGAAAAAATATTTGAGAATCTCACAACATATAGATATCATTTGATATCTCACACGATATAGTTTGCAAAATTTCTTTAAATGTTCTAATTTAACCCCCCCAAGTGGCCCCCATGTTTAAAATTTATTTATTTATGTTACACGTTCGTTTTCAGGTCACCGATTTACATATTATGTGTACCAGTTATGTGTTCCAACTGAATCGGTCCTGTATTTTCGGAGCAAATTGGCTGTAATGGTTCCGTTTTTTTTTCTTTTGGGATACGGAACCCTAAAACAACTAGCAAACAATAAGTACGGGTAGAAAGTCGAACAAAAAAGTCTGTGAAATGAACAGAGATAGCGGAACAAATAGAAAATAAATGAAGTTAGCATAAACAAAAGCAGCAACAAGATTAGGGAGAGTACGAGCTTACATTCACCTCGGAGCGATGCAAAAGGAGTCTTAAAAAAGATAACAGGAAACCGAGCGGAGAAAGTTCTCAAATAACGCCAGTTCTAGGGACTAAACGAAGAACTAAAAGTTCAAACCCTAGAACTGGAAGTGACTTGATACTACTCTGTAGAAGCGGAAGTAAACCTGTGGAACCTACGCGTAGTAGCGCACCGCTTACTAACGTGTTAAAAGAGCACGCTGCTACGAAGTGTACTATCAGACTAAGCGGTCATTATGTTTTATTTTCCAGTTATCATAAATGAAATATTTTTTCTAAAAAATACTTCTTTCTGAAAATTATAATAGATAAGTATTAACTTATTTACTATAATTGCAAACGATAAACACGTTAAAAAACCGACTTTCATCGCAACAAAATAGTACATTTTTGCATTATTATTTTTGGTTTTTGTTAATTTTCTTATAAAATACTACACTGATTTTGATAAAATTTATATGGGACCACACGGAAAGTACTAAATTTCAAATAAAAAAATCATTAAAATCGGTTCTCCCAGTTCAAAGTTCTGAGGTAACACACATAAAATAAAACATACAGTCGAATTGAGAACCTCCTCCTTTTTGGAAGACGTTTGAAAAGATTATGAAACAAACTGCTACATTTCATCCCTGGGGTTATATACGACTAAGAGAAATAAGTTTCTTTTATTCGTATAAATCTGGACGGCCAATGTACCAATTATTTTTTTAAAAAACTTACGTACATATACTTACCGATTGCTTTAACGGTGAAGGAAAACATCGTGAGGAAACCTGCACACGCCTGCGAAGAAACTCGAAGGTTGTGTGTGAAGTCGACCAACGGACTGGGCCCGCGTGGTCGACTGAAGCCTAATTGCCCCGATTCAGGGTAGGCTCGAGCCCCTCGGTGGGGACGTATGTGAGCTGATATAATAATTCGTATACAAACCCAGGGATTGAGGACCGTGATAAACTACATTTAGTATCAAATTAATTTGAAGATCGTAAGATTGGTTATGCATTTAATTAGGTTCATCTTGGTCGCTTCCATTCCATCTACAATCATGCTTAGTAACGCGCAGGTATCAGTCCAGTAACAAGGTAACTTTAATGCGACCATATCGGAATATGCTGCTAAGTTGAGAACGACTGCAAGGCGACTGTAACGGCCCTGTTTACGGTCTTTTATAGTATGCACGTGTTATACGGTAACCCCAGTTGCGAGCGCTGCAGTACTGCAGTGAACTGCCAGTGTAGGTGAAATAGATTCCATTGCGGTTTGAATACAGAACGATATTTTAATAGCCTGTTCTGTATTAAACTCTGTTTTTATGTTTTAATTTTTTTGAAGTGAAAACTTCTTTAGCGGCGTTGTGCACTTTTTTGTAATGGGTAAAAAATGTTAAACTCGCGTCAGGACACGTGACCTGATCGAAAATTCGTAAGACGGATGGAGTAGTGAAAACTTATTTAGCGGCGTTGTGCACTTGTTTTGTAATGGGTAAAAAATGTTAAACTCGCGTCAGGACACGTGACCTGATCGAAAATTCGTAAGACGGATGGAGTAGTGAAAACTTCTTTAGCGGCGTTGTGCACTTGTTTTGTAATGGGTAAAAAATGTTAAACTCGCGTCAGGACACGTGACCTGATCGAAAATTCGTAAGACGGATGGAGTAGTGAAAACTTATTTAGCGGCGTTGTGCACTTGTTTTGTAATGGGTAAAAAATGTTAAACTCGCGTCAGGACACGTGACCTGATCGAAAATTCGTAAGACGGATGGAGTAGTGAAAACTTATTTAGCGGCGTTGTGCACTTGTTTTGTAATGGGTAAAAAATGTTAAACTCGCGTCAGGACACGTGACCTGATCGAAAATTCGTAAGACGGATGGAGTAGTGAAAACTTATTTAGCGGCGTTGTGCACTTGTTTTGTAATGGGTAAAAAATGTTAAACTCGCGTCAGGACACGTGACCTGATCGAAAATTCGTAAGACGGATGGAGTAGTGAAAACTTATTTAGCGGCGTTGTGCACTTGTTTTGTAATGGGTAAAAAATGTTAAACTCGCGTCAGGACACGTGACCTGATCGAAAATTCGTAAGACGGATGGAGTAGTGAAAACTTATTTAGCGGCGTTGTGCACTTGTTTTGTAATGGGTAAAAAATGTTAAACTCGCGTCAGGACACGTGACCTGATCGAAAATTCGTAAGACGGATGGAGTAGTGAAAACTTATTTAGCGGCGTTGTGCACTTGTTTTGTAATGGGTAAAAAATGTTAAACTCGCGTCAGGACACGTGACCTGATCGAAAATTCGTAAGACGGATGGAGTAGTGAAAACTTATTTAGCGGCGTTGTGCACTTGTTTTGTAATGGGTAAAAAATGTTAAACTCGCGTCAGGACACGTGACCTGATCGAAAATTCGTAAGACGGATGGAGTAGTGAAAACTTATTTAGCGGCGTTGTGCACTTGTTTTGTAATGGGTAAAAAATGTTAAACTCGCGTCAGGACACGTGACCTGATCGAAAATTCGTAAGACGGATGGAGTAGTGAAAACTTCTTTAGCGGCGTTGTGCACTTGTTTTGTAATGGGTAAAAAATGTTAAACTCGCGTCAGGACACGTGACCTGATCGAAAATTCGTAAGACGGATGGAGTAGTGAAAACTTATTTAGCGGCGTTGTGCACTTGTTTTGTAATGGGTAAAAAATGTTAAACTCGCGTCAGGACACGTGACCTGATCGAAAATTCGTAAGACGGATGGAGTAGTGAAAACTTATTTAGCGGCGTTGTGCACTTGTTTTGTAATGGGTAAAAAATGTTAAACTCGCGTCAGGACACGTGACCTGATCGAAAATTCGTAAGACGGATGGAGTAGTGAAAACTTATTTAGCGGCGTTGTGCACTTGTTTTGTAATGGGTAAAAAATGTTAAACTCGCGTCAGGACACGTGACCTGATCGAAAATTCGTAAGACGGATGGAGTAGTGAAAACTTATTTAGCGGCGTTGTGCACTTGTTTTGTAATGGGTAAAAAATGTTAAACTCGCGTCAGGACACGTGACCTGATCGAAAATTCGTAAGACGGATGGAGTTGCTATTTGTTGATTTTTCTGAGATATAAACTTTTTAATGTAATATAAATGCGCAACGTTAATATTCAAGTTTTCACTTCTGCCGGCACTTCCGGAGTGCAACCCGTCGTTTTTTTATTAAGATTAGTGTACAGCCAGTGTTGGTAAAATAGATTCCATTGCGATTTGAACATTGAACGTTAATTTGATAGGCTGTTCTGTATTGAATTGTGTTTTAATTTCTTAATTTATTTTTTTTGTTCAAGGTTTTTTACATTTACATCAAATATTTTAATTAAGGATAAAAAAAAATCTATTCCACAACCTATGTTGGCCAAATTCCAGGTAAAATAAAAAGAGCAACTAAAGGAAAAGGATATAAGTAACTGTTTACTTGAAAAACCGGCCAATTGTGAGTCAGGCTCGCGCACCGAGGGTTCCGTACTACAACACAAATATATTTGTGTTTTTTAATTACAAAAAATAGTCACATTGAAGGACAATATTAAATTTCACGATCAATTTTCGAACTGCAAATGTAAGTTTGTAATTTTGAAAACCGGCCAAGTTAGACTCGGGGTCATACAAACAGGGTTCCGCATTAAAACTTTATCTAGCAACAAAACAAGACCTCTTAGTGCATTCTTTGTACAGTTTTGCAAAACTATATCGTGTGCATATCAAATGAAGGGGATTATTGTGAGAATCTCAAATATATTTTTTTATAGCTTTAAGATAAATAGTTTAAACTAAAAAACTTAAAAACTATTTAACTTGAAATTATAAAAAATATATAATTGAGATTCTCACCACAATCCCTTTCATTTGATATGTCACACTAAACATCTTGTAAAACTTTTTCATATACCCCCCCGAATGTGACCCCATGTTTAAAATTCATTTATTTACATTTCACGTCCGTCTTTGGATCACCATTGGAGTATAAAATTCCAACTCAATCTTTGGAGTCTCAAACAGACAACAGACGGATGAACAGACACACGAGCACAGTATATATATTAGTACTAACGTACAGTATGGACACTCCCTGCCGCTCTCTAGATTCGACCTCACCCCCCCGTCACTCAGATTGGATGTAGATTGGGTACCAAACGTAAAGGACGAGCTACGCAAGCACTTTTATTCACTATATTCACTTTGCGCGCCGCTGTGATTTCGTTCACAGGAATAAAAACAAACAAGTAACAGAACGTAAAGGCCCAACTGAACTCTTTTTTTTTCATACTTGTCATAAGTTGTAAACGAACACCGCTCGAACAAAAAACAACACATTCCGAATACACCATACACATTATGAGACTATAAAACATTGTAAATGGTAACTGCGACGTGGACGTATGAATTACACTGAAAACTGCTATTATTTTATACATCTTATAACACATTTTCCAAAAAATTGCGAAATTGATAAGGGATTTTGTCACAGATTAAAAATCGACATGATAGTTTTGTTGCTTTGGTGTAGAGATGGGACGAAGTGAATGACTGAATGAATCATTTTGAACTGTTGTTGCGAGGTAAAAATTGGGTCATCTTTGGGCTCAACTGTACAATAGGGTACATCGATTTGGCAGTCCGTGATTTTTTGGTAAGAGATAGGCTTTAGCTGAACATCCATACCAAATTTCAAGGTTAGGAAACAAGCGGTTTTTGAGTTATGAATTTTTGAAAATTGTATTTTTAGGGACTCTTTGGTCTTTGTTTTGTGAGTTTATGTAGGACCAAAGATGACTTATTACTGATTGTATAATTTGATTCCTATATTCATAATATGGGGTTAAAACCCCCAACAAACCTTCGGGATCCGAGGGGGATGTGGGAGTATCAGGGCGGGGAAAGCATGCGGGGCCGACTTGAGGGCAGAAAAACTTGGGGGTAACAAATCGAAAACCAGGGGGTAATCTGTTAAGGTCAAGGTCAATCAGTCAAGGTCATTTCAAGGTCAAGGTCTAAGTCAATTTGATCCCAAAGATTCATAATATGGGGTCCGCGAGTGAGGTACGGGGAGTTCTAAATAGAAGCGGGAGCGAGCGAAGCGAGCTCGGACTTTCGGAGCACCACGACTCGGATCCGTTAGGTTCGGAGACTGTGCGGGGAGGCGAGCTTAGCTTGCCTCCCCGCACAGTCGTAGTGTTAGGTTTAACATGAGAATGCAGAAGTAGGAGCCCCGAGTTTGTCGGCCCCGCGTGCTTTCCCCGCCCTGATACTCCCACATCCCCTTCGGATCCCGAAGGTTTGTTGGGGGTTTTAAATAGGTGGCGGGGGCTACGCCCCCGTTAGCGGTCCGGGCCCCGCGTGCTTTCCCCGCCCTGATACTCCCACATCCCCTTCGGATCCCGAAGATTTGTTGGGGGCTTTAAATGGGTGGCGGGGCCTACCCCCCCGTTAGGGGTCCGGGCCCCGCGTGCTTTCCCCGCCCTGATACTCCCACATCCCCCTCGCATCCCGAAGGTTTGTTGGGGGTTTTAAATGGGTGGCGGGGGCTACGCCCCCGTTAGGGGTCCGGGCCCCGCGTGCTTTCCCCGCCCTGATACTCCCACATCCCCTTCGGATCCCGAAGGTTTGTTGAGGGCTTTAAATGGGTGGCGTGGGCTGGGGCCCCTGGAACCCATATCATGAATCTTGGTGATCAAATTGACTTACACCTTTTTTTGGAATAAGCGGTAGCGATTTTCGCCGTCAGAGAAGTGGATGACCTTTGTTTTTACTAAGCGGCAGCGATTTTCGGCGTCATAGAAGTAGATGACTTTTTTTTAATAAGCGGTAGCGATTTGTCGGTCAAAGACTACCTAACAAAAAAGATTACCCCCTACTTTTCGATTTGTCACCCCCAAGTTTGCCCGCCCTCAAGTCGGCCCCGCGTGCTTTTCCGGCTTCGCGGACCCCATATTATGAATCTTTAGAATCAAATTATACAATCAGTAATAAGTCATCTTTGGTCCTACATAAACTCACAAAACAAAGACCAAAGATTACCTAAAAATACAATTTTTTAAAATTCATAACTCAATAACCGCTGGTTTCCTATTCCTAACCTTGAAATTTGGTATGGATGTTCAGCTAAAGCCTATCTCTTACCAAAAAATCGCGGACTGCCAAATCGATGTACCCTATAGAACAGTTGAGCCCAAAGATGACCCAATCATTCATTCAGTCATTCACTTCGTCCCATCTCTACACCAAAGCAACAAAACTATCATGTCGATTTTTAATCTGTGACAAAATCCTTTATCAATTTCGCAATTTTATGGAAAAAGTGTTTAAAGATGTACAAAATAATAGCAGTTACAGTGTTAATTCATACGTTCACATAGCAGTTACCATTTACAATGTTTTTTAGTCTCATAATGTGTTATGGTGTATTCGGAAAGTGGTGTTTTTTGTTCGAGCGGTGTTTGTTTACAACGAAAAGTATGAAAAAAAAAGAGTTTAGTATTCACACTGTTGCATTCAGTAAATAACTAACAAACATTTCGTGACCAATACCGCCGGTGTGATTCAACCCTACCTGCATTCTTGCCTATAGATACGTCAGTTATATATATGTATATCATTTCTCGCTCGTTTGTATGGAGTGTCCGGGGTGTGACACGAGTGATCCTATAAACTTGTGCTGTGAGACCTTGCTTCTTGCCAAATACCTGTCATGATTCTAGTTCAACGGGAAGAGTAACTGTATATTATTAGACCTACATACAGTATGGCCACTCCCTGCATCTTTCGACTCGTGAACCTACTACCCACGGCTGCCCGTGCCAGATATGTGGTGACCATGCGGTGATTGTTGTATATGCACACACATATTTAAAGCGTCCACTAACGTCATCTGTTTATGTAGTAGTAAATTAATGGATACTAATAACGTGCCGCTGTTCTTATGTTTCCAAATTCAAAAGCGAAAAAAAAATTTTCTATGGCTTGTTTATCCTCAATTGGTAAGCCCTTGGCATCGTCTCACCTGATAGTAAGTGACGATAGAGCCGGAGATGAAGCGGGCTTACCAAGATTCCCCAACATAATGGGGAACTGACTTTCCTATCTTTAAGCCGGAACACATCAATGCTGTGAACATTTATATTTGGCGACAAGACTTAGAGAAAGTGGTGGTAGCTAGCCAGGCGGGCTTAGAAAAAGCCCTTCCACTAACCAAAATGCGTCTAACAAAGTGAGACTCCGCCGCGAATCGAACCCGCGACCTCCTGATGCAAAGATAATAGACTTTCCATTACGCCACTTTGGAGGCGAATTGGAGCGGATTCTATTGAAAACAATGGACCTTGATTATACCTGCATAGTTCACTTCATTATCGTACAATTTCGAAATTCCAAAAGGATCTATTGTCACCATGAATACGGATTCATACCAAATTTAAGGGAGTGGCTTTAAAATCTATTGCAAGATTTGTACCGTACAACTAATTACTCCGTTTAGCAAAAGCTAGTAACAAATTAATTCCTTCTGTGTACGAGTGCGCGACATCTACATAACATAAATCATAAAATTGTATTTGTCGTTTTTCAGAAATGCAGTTTTTGCTTTCGGTTCGCAAATAATAATGGCATGTTACACGCTATCAATGGTAACTACTATCATTTAGTAGCAAAATTGTTAGTAGTACATTAATGATTTGATTAATTTTGTTGTATTTAAGTATGTAACCATTTAGAAGGCGCACCTACTATTATTTGTAAAGAGTTTAAAGCTAAACAAATTAATTAAAAATTGAAAAGCCGACTGCATAAAGTTTTACCCCTTATTAGAGTTCCTTAAACCCAACGGGTGACCAACGGCTACCATATTGCCAAGCCTCAGCTGTCTGTCTGTCTGTCTGTCTGTCTGTCCGTCTGTCCGTCTGTCAGCGGGCTGTATTTCATTAACCATGTAGGTAGACATGTGAAATTTCCACAGAATGTGTATTTCTGTTGCAGTTATAACATCAAATATTAAAAACTAGAAATAGTGAAAAAATAAGGTAGATCTCCAAGTCTCCATACAAAAAAACGTATTTTATTACAGGTCTTCAGTTTTTTTTTTTATTTAGCTCTATCGTAAAAACGGTAATATACAGGGTGACTGGTAAGTAGTGCAAATCCTTTTAAGGGGCTATAGATCAGTTCATTTTCAATAAATTAAACCATTTAACACCTTATGCAAAAGTGACCCATTTTTGAGATATTACAGTTTTAAGATTTTTTTAATAAAAAATCCCAAGTGTAATATCTAAATATCAATAAAATGAAAAAAAAAAATACCGTTCGTATTTTTTATTTGTTTTTACTTCGTTACATTCTATATGATAAATTTGAATCGATAGATTGTAATTTTTTTCATCAATGAATTAGTATGTACCTACCGGGTACGTGGGTTGCGAACATTTATTTTGCTACCTACTCCTATTGTATTGGTGATATTTTGGTAATTCTAACAGATATGTTAATTTTTTATACCTCGTCTGAAAGATAGTAAAATGTAGATGTTTTTATTAACATGAAAAAAAATTATTAAGATTTTTTGTTTTATACTTTCTTTTTTATGCAATGTTTTCGTTTAATTACAAGTTTTATATTTTTATTTTGAAGCATTGTGTCCACAGTTATGAAAAAAATTACAATCTATCGATTCTAATCTATCATTTAGAATGTAACGAAGTTAAAACCAATAAAAAATACGAACGGTAATTAATTTAAAACAGAATGGTACGGAACCCGTTTCACGCGAGTCCGACACGCACTTGCCCAGTTTTTGTATCTTCTTTCCCGAATTAACTAAATTAATGAATATGGCAAAACAGAGTAGCGAATGACCGAAATATCATTTGGGTATAAACTTTATTTTTCATATATTAGCTCGTTCGTAGCTACGTTTTATAGCGAAAAGCTGCGATGCACAGTGGACATAAGGGAATCAAACCCTGCATTTCAAGTGATATAGATAAAAAATAATGAAACGCAATAGATTCACGATTAATATTATAAATTATGTCTTCCCTATCGTCCTCCCCCAACAAAATATTATTTAATTAAGCGTACTTTTGTTGCACCTCGAGAGTAATACATAAATATAGTTAATATCAAGACTTGAAAGGACCCAGGGAAGTTCTACAGTGGCAGGGCTGCCAATTTTTCAAATGTTCAAGGATTTAAAAAAAAACCCAATGTTTTTTAATTAATTATTTACTAATGTCATTAGCAAACGACATCACTAGAATATTTGGATAGTTTTTTAAACAGTTTTGTGAAAAAATATTTCCTATTTAATTGTGAGAAACTATTATATAAAACAAGACAAGGAAAATTATTGCAAAAATTTAAATCACACCTTTTATTATTAAGCCTAAATATGTGAAGAAAGAAACATAATTAATGAAAGAATAAATCAAACAGCAACCCTACTTAAAATTGCTTTCACACCCCCGATGTGCGGGGGTTAATTGAACGCGACCACACTTCACCATTGTTGTCGGCCTTGTGGCGTGTCTTCAAGATGTTTGTATTGTATGGACACTAATGGTGCAGTGGGAAAAGTTAGGGGAGAATCCGCAGATGGCAAAATTAGAACTGGCCAGACGCATGAATGGAAGACATTCAGCCTAAAACGATTTACTTATACTTTTGTTTTCATCCAACTCCCCAAAGCACATACATTAAATAGCTGTAATAAAATAACCGTATGGGTTTGTATGGGTTTTTTTTATTCACCATTGGTTAGGCTTTGGCTTCATCTCACCGGATGGTAAGTGACGATGATGCCGAAGATGGAAGTGGGCTTTTCAATATTTCCCAACGCAATGGAGAGCTGACTGTCTGATCTTGAAGCCGGAACACATCAATGCTGTTGAAACTTGTATATAATTTAGTTTCAGGATGTTACCACCAAACTCCTCTAAAGCTTTTATATTGTTGGCATTGATGTATGGCGACAAGACTTAGATAAGATGGTGGTAGCTAGTCAGGCGGGCCTTTAAAACGCCCCTTTCATCAACTAAACCAAGTCTTACAAAGTTAGAATCTGCCGGGTATCGAACCCGCGACCTCTTGATGTGAAGTTAATGGACTTAACCATTATGGTATAATATTATGTTTGTTTGTTTATAAACTCTTTATTATTATATTATGTGTACATTTGACACCAAACTTTCTTTGCTCTTGCTTTTAATTAAATGTACATCAAAATAAATTGTATAGCCACGCTGGGCATACTTTATCGCGTAGCTTTCCCCCTCTGGCAAACATAATCATCATTAAAAACACGCTTACCTAGTAGCAAAAAAAAATGAGATGTGTTTGTATGGGAGGTACCTATGATTCATATGGAATAATGAACTACCCAGTGTAATCAATTCTAGTAATTTACAAAGTTTCATCAAAATGGTTAGCCATTTTCGAGAACAATTGCAAAGGCCTTGGATTTGTATAGGAGGCACTCTATCCTGATTTTTCCTGGAATAATGAACATCACAGTATAGTAGGTCGTGTAAATGTATAGTTACATACAAAGTTTAATTAAAATCATTACAGCCATTTATGAGACAGAAAATAATAAATGATGGCAACCCTTAAAAATGAATAATATGGAAAAAATGGAAAAAACGGTTTTAACATAAAAATTATATATCCCTAACCCAAACATCTAAATCCGATTAATAGTTTAAAAGCTACACAGACACACACAAGGACACTTTTTTTTGGCTTTATGGACTCTTTCTATTAATTAATGACATGATTCTATTATCGCATTCACTACCCGATCTTCTTATTAAAATAATTATCATTATACGTTTAACAAATACGATTAATAATATAGAATATGATTTGACATTTTGACACCTATAAATATTTTGGTGTGATAATAATGTTATTAAAAATATGTACATAACATAATTTTGCATGCTTCTCTTAGGCTAAACATGAGAAACTTTATATTGTAGAAGCTAACATCTTATTTTACCATGTTTAAAGCGAAATAAACATTTCATTTCATCTTATTTCAGTGTAAGAAAGTCTATTCACATGAAAAATTTCAACTTTTTGAAGTGAAAACTTCTTTAGCGGCGTTGTGCACTTTTTTTGTAATGGGTAAAAAATGTTAAACTCGCGTCAGGACACGTGACCTGATCGAAAATTCGTAAGACGGATGGAGTTGATTTTTTGTTGATTTTTCTGAGATATAAACTTTTTAATGTAATATAAATTGTCATGTTTGTGTACGATAGCGCAATAAATAAATATTGTATTCTACCACATAAATGATAGTACTTTTATACTGATAATCAAAGCAATTCGTGCAAAATTATTCCCTAACCATTCCAAAATATCAAAAATGCACAACGTTAATATTCAAGTTTTCACTTCTGCCGGCACTCCCGGAGTGCAACCCGTCGTTTTTTTTTCTATCACAGTACCGCTCGCTACCGCTCGCACCTCAGTCGCTCGAAAGTAAAAATTAATGCGCAATGGTCACACATACATAGTTAATAGTTATCTAATACGCTGTATTAGAATTTTAACGTTACAATATTGTAACTTGTACCAACAAGGTGACAATGCTGCTTCGAGCTACGAACCGGCTACGCGTAGCTGATACTCGCGCATCGCGGTCGGTAGCTGTATCCGTAGCCTCGGAGCGGCAGTGACGACTTTACTTACACGTACATAGGCGTATTCACCCTATATCCAGGAGGGGCACTTGGCCCGGGAGGCAAGAGGTGAAGGGCGGCCGGAGGTAAAAAAAAGGCGTAGTAGATTTTTTTAGGGATCCGTTTGGTTCACCGAAAAATAATATAACTAGCCAAGTGCGAGACGGACTAGCAGTAATAAGGGTGACGGACCACTACGAACATGCAAACAGAAGGTAACAATAAGTTGACGTTTATCGTGTGGCAGTACGGAACCCTTAGCGCGCAACTCCGAATCGAACTTGGCCGGTTTTTTGTCACTTTGAAGGCGGATTTTTTTTTGCCCGGTGCGCCGGATTTTTAAATACGCCTCTGCTTACGTACAGTCTATTACAAATACCATGTCCACGTTACATTTGAAAACAAAAAATGAGGTCTGTAAAGTTAATCTTTTTCAATATAATTGCTCGAAAAGTGGTGCTTTATATGCCAGTCAAGTGTATTATTTTACTTTACCACTTTTTTTTTATTTGTAGAGCACGTTTTAATCTCTGGCTATCAATATTTTCAGTCTCTACGATAGGCCTAACTTCACTAACTTACTTAATTTCAATTTCAATTTCGCATACATGCCTCTTGTATGCTAGTAATAATAGGTCATCTTTGCCTCTTAATTGTGAATTTCATATAGCAACCATCCAATGAAATTGTATTTGATGTGAAAAATTTAACAAGTGTATTAAGACGTACATCTGAGCGAAAGGAAGAAGGATATAGTGTTGCTATAGTCATCCTTCTCACACTAGAAAACGTACAAGTATTTTATGGTTAACGTTGGTTTATGTAGCAGTCAAAAGCACTCAAATTTTTAATAAAAAAAAAACCTTGGGGCAACCAAATTCGCCGCCATTTACAGTATCAGTGGTACGTGTTTGTTAATGAAAAGCGATTTGCAATTAATGATTTTACCTGTTGTCTTACAACTGTATTGAAAAACGTCGTATGATACATGGGTGTAAAAGGTAAATGACAAACTCGTGACGATGGTCACGAAAGTCACTCGTTTGTTATTTACCTTTTTACCACTCTTGTATCATATATAACTATTGTTGACTTTACCACTACCAACACTTGAACACAAAGATCTGTTGTAAAAACAAAGAAAAAGAAAAAAGACAGTAAAAAAGTACAAATAACAAAAATAATAAGTGGAACAATATGAGTAAAGTAAACATACAATTGAAAACATTAGGTACAAACTTTTAATATTGCATTGTGACACGATACACATATGCATGCAAAATTTTTACCTCCATCGGAAACCGGGAAGTGGGTCAAATTTAACTTGCAAGATTCCACCCGAACAATATACATACATACATTGCAAGTTAAATAAAAGCTTGTAAAAATATCCATAAACTACATAAAACATCAAATAGCGGGTACACAAATGCGTATTTTCCTAATTGAGGCATTCCTGGTCTAAGTGAGGCTACACAAGACAGTGCAATGTCTTTGACTATCAAACTAATAATATGATACAGACATAAAGTTCAAAAAACGTACAGACACAAATAATCAGTGCAAGTTTCGCGCCAAGCGGACGCGGCGCACCGGAAGCGACCGCGCGATACGGCCGGAACCGCCGCCATATTGGCTGTGTACGACGCCTGCGCCGCCCACCGGTGAGTTATACGAACATCGTTTATTACGGCCGCTATAATGAACACAATATTATGGACTCGGATCATTTGTTACGCGGATTGTGATTTACGCTTTATTTACCGGCGTTTCACATTAACTTGTACCAACGATTTGCTGCTCCGTTTTTACAAAGTAACCATGTCTAGTTACAAATTTTTTGGAAATGTCTTTTTTTATTCCAAACTACACATATGACGGGCGTAGCCTGGGGGAGGGTTTTGGGGGTTCAAACACCCCCTCCCCCTCCCCAAAAAGTTCAGATATTAACTAACATTCATAGAATTAAAATAAGAACAGGCGTGCGGCATATCTCTTTAATTAGGTACCTACTGACTTTTACCTACATTAAAATATACGGTGGTTTGGATTCATTTTAAAAATTAATAATTAAAATAAAATAAAATAAATATTTAAGTGGGCTTACATACCACAAACGTGATTTTTATAGATAATTGTACGGAACCCTTCTTGCACGAGTCCGACTCGCACTTGGCCGGTTTTGTTACCCCGATACTAAAACCTGGCTACGCCCGTGACACATATAACAATGCATCAATAAACTGTCACTGACTTATCTATGGCCTGCGACCGCAGCTACTACCCTAGATAAAGGGAAAAATGATTTAAAGCGGAAAACTTTTGTTTTCATACTTTTCAGTAACGATAATTTTGGTAGTCGGGTTTTAGTTATTTTATTTTTTTATTAACAATTGAAATGCCCTTGGCATCATCTCATCTGAAGTGACAATGATGCTGAGATGGAAGCTTACCAAGATTCCACAAAGCAATGGGCAACTAGCTATCTTATCCTCAATCCTTATCATAAATGCCTTTGTCGGCAAAACTTAGATAAGACGGTGGTAGGTCGTTTGACAGGCTTATAAATTGTCGGGAGCCGGGCCGTCCGTTTCCCTCTAATATGGTTGAGAGGAGCGATGGCTGACTCTCGCGTTATAATCGTGACCGGGTGCTGACCGTGTGAACTGGCCTACACTTGTCAAAGGCATTCATGACATTCAATGATTTTAATGTATACTTCTCGTGTCATATTCTAATGACATAATTTATTTTTTTATATCAAGGATTGGATTTTGACGTTATTAACAAATGATTGTTTATTACTTGATTTTTTGAACAAATTAAATTATGTAATCACTTTTTATGACTATCTGAAAGAGTGCAATTTGCGCCTATTTTCAATAAATATCTTGAATCCTTCCACCAACCAAACTGAGCTATGTTAGACCCGGCCGCGAATCGAACCCATAATCTTCTAGTGTGAACCGAATGGACTAACCATTACGTTACGGCCGCAATTGCCACAAAACCTATACGTTTGTGTTCTTTAAAAATAATTGAGAACTAAGGGTGAGTTGCACCATGTAACTATAACGATAACCAAACCGTAACCAGCCGTCAAATCGCCGTTATTTGACCATAACAATAACAAACACCGGTCTAAATCGAGTGGTTAACTTTAGCCTAAAGTTATGACGTCATTTTAACCGTTGTTAAAATGAAGCAACCCATATATAACCGGTGATTTGACGGCTGGTTACGGTTTGGTTATCGTTATAGTTACATGGTGCAACACACGTAAATAACTGATTTGAATCGCAACAACTTTGTATAATTTAGTTACTTTTTTGTTTTTGTTCATTTTCTAAAAAAATCCGTACCGATTTTGATAAAACTTATATAGGGCCACGCTGGAGGCATAACATATCCTTCTTCTTTTGAGTCAATTAAAAAATTAGTTTACATCCCCATGTTCTGATTTCGATGATCACAATCAATTTCACCTATTTACGGGTTGAACGGATATTCTCTACCACAGCTCGTGTTAAATCCTTTGTCTCTGCGTTTATTGAGGCCCCACCACCGCTGTGATTCTAAATGCGTAGTGTTGTAAGCCCTCGTGAATTGCCCGAAATAGGAAAATGCAAAAAAAACACAATTGATAAATCCTCGGAATAATCTCAACTGTTAAGTGACGAAGATCCCGAAGATGGAAGCGGGCTTTCCAAAATTCCCCAACGGAATGGGGATCTGGCTATCTTATCTTCATGCCGGAAAACATCATTGCAGTTACAATGATGTTTGGTGGAAATATTAGATAAGATTGTGGATGCGGGTAGCGCAGGACCGGTAGTCGTGGAAATCCTTGGGGGAGGCCTTTGTCCAGCAGTGGACGTTTTTCGGCAGATATCATGTTTATGATGATGTGGTAGCTAGCCAGGCGAGCTAAAAAAGTGACCTGCCACCATTATAAAGTTACACATCGCCGGGAATGGAACACGTGACCTCCTGGTATGTAGCGAATGGACTAATCATTACCTACGTCACTGCGGTTCCGGCTAAATTGATTACGGAGACGAGTAATCTATTTCGACGAGGTCTCTGTTTTTGCTTTGAAAGGTAAAAGGAAGTTTGTGCACGGTAACCATTAAGGTGGCAACACTTACAAGGCAAAAGGAAGTCGACACAATGTCAACACACAAGTCACAAAGCCTCACCTTACATGAATTTGAATTAATCCCCCTTCCGGCTTTTTCATTAAGAAGTAAATGCTCCTCCTGAATATTTATGTCCTGTTTCTCATTTGCCGCTGACTGCGTCCCTTTCTAGCGTATTGCGGCATCTTACTCTAATGTGGCATCATGAAAGTCAGTCGTTGCAAATAAGTCCGTTTGGAGACGTTCTTCTTAGATTTTGGTATAATTATGTATGCACCATAATTTTGGAATGCGCTTACCTCTAATAGCTTCAAACATAACAATAACTTGGAAATGCTAAACACGTTAAAAAAATCCGTAAAGTGCGAGTCAGAATCTCGCACAAAGGGTTCCGTACCATGATACTAGATGGCGCTAGTTTCTACACGTTTAAAAAAACACGTTTTTTCTAATGTTGTTATAGCGGCAACAGAAATACATCATCTGTGAAAATTTCAACTATCTAGCTATCATGGCGGTTCATGAAATACAGCTTGGTGAGAGGACAGACAGACGGACTGACAGCGGAGAATTAGTAATAGGGTCCCGTTTTTACCCTTCGGGTACGGATCCCTAAAACCGCCTTCCATCGCAACCACTTAGTACTATTTTGCATTATTATTTTTGTTTTTTGTTCATTTAAAAAAGTGCTTTACCTATTTTGATAAAATTTATATAGGACCAACCTGGCTTCATACACTATCCAATAAAAAAATAATCGTGAAAATTGGTTCACAACCTGATATGATGCTAAGGGTTTACCACTGCAAATAAATAATAATAATAATTCATAATAATAAAAAAACAACATATAGTCGAATTGAGAACCTCCTCCTATTCGGAAGTCAGTTTCGACCTATAAATAAATTTCAATATATCTTCTTTTGTCAGATGCAGACGTTTTTGTGGGAAAGCTAAAAGAAAGCATAGATCATGCAGTTCTCAAGTTCCTCCAAGATTATTCTCTCTTAACCATGGAGGAATACGAAAACGACCCAGCAAAACATTATGATCATATCAGACGAAACACGTCGACTGCTGAACAAAGGCCTCCTCAAGGATTTCCACAGCAACCGGTCCTGCGTTGCCCGCATGGATGCAACTGCTGGTGCGGCTTCCCTCGATCTTCACTAAGTCGCTGGTCCACCGTGTGAGAGGCCTCTGCCTACGCTTCCGGTGCTGGCTCCCCACTTAGGATCTTAACGTTCGTAAAGTTCTTCACCGCCTCCGTAGCCCAGAGGCAAAAATTCACTGGCTTAAGAACCCCCACGTTAAGAACTTTACCCATCTGTTCTAAGAACTATGTTTAGTGTTCACTTGGTCTCGTGTGTGGAGTATGGCATAACCTTCCCGAGTTTGGAAAGAGACCCATTTCCGAGCAGTGGGGACATTTATGAGTTGGTAACGATAGGCTTCTCCCATTAGCTGCTTCTTACCAACATACCCGAGTCACGTACCCCCAGCAGCTTCCTCTAAGCATAACTTGATTATCAGCCTACTTAGTGGGGTGGCGTCTAACACTTGGTCTTTCGGTCTGCATACGCCACTCGAGACAGTCATTATCATCACCATATCAGCTAAAAGATGTCCACTGTTGGACAAAGACGTCCCCTAAGGATCGATCTTACGCTGTCTGCATCCAGCGGCTTCCCGCGACGTCCACCAGGTAGTCGGTCCACCGTGTACTTCCTCCAGTGCGCGTTCGCCACTAGAGAAATAGAAGAACGAGATATCTTGAAAAGGAATCTAACTACATTTCCAATACGTTATTTGTGACTACTTGCAAGTGACAGTTTGAAGCAATACTTCCCCTGTGCAGCCTCATCTGGCTCATCTGGCGAGCTAATCAGGACGTGCGTTTGAAATGCAAATGTGTATACAGGGTGTTGTAGCCGCTATTATTAAACGGGACGATTAATGTGTCCGACGATGTAGCGAGCACGCGCGCTTGTGAGATACGCCCTCACAGCTGAGCCACGCAATGCTTTATTGCTAGAGATAATAATATGGGGAATTTTCTTTTCTACTTATCTAAAAAAAAACAGAAAGAGAGGTGCAGTTTCTGAAAAAGAAAATTGTGGTAACAAAAAATCATTGGTCGAATTATTTGAAACCTTACGAGGATATTTAATTGTGCTTTATCTAGCTTGTAAGCAGAGATATAGATAGATTTCTTAAATACCAAAGTCCTTGTTTATTTTTATTCAATCGGCCAAGTGCGAGTCGCACCACCACACCTCTGCACATAACTATGACAATGATACCTATTCATATTACCTACAACCTACATATAAAAAAAAACAACGAGAGCGACAAAAAATTACTATTTAGCGTGAATACGACTCAGATTCGACCAGTTTTTATGATTTTTTCTTTTACTTCAGGATTAGTACTTTAATCACACCAAGTTTCACGCTTGTATGTATTACCGTTTTTATGATAGAGCTTAATCGAAAATACCTATAAAAATATGTTTTTTTTTGTAAGGTGACCCCCCGTTATTTTTTATTTTCATATTTTTTATTATTTTTTGTAATAGAAAATTACATTTTGTAAAAATGTCATCTGTCTACCTATTACAGTTCATGAAATATAGCCCGTTGACAGACAGACAGACAGACGGAAGGATGGACGGCCAGTAGAGGCTTAGTAATAGGGTCTCGTTGGCCACCCTTTGCGTGTACAGAACCCGAAAAAGTTGAAAAGTCTACACAAATCAGCGCCACATCCGTAGCAGCAAAGCATTTGTATGTGGGCAGCAGCGCGGGATCAGTCGTTTTGGGAATCCTTGGGAGAGGCCTTCGTCCAGCAGTGGACGTCTGTCAGCTGATATGATGATATTTTACCGTTTTTACGGTACAGGAAACACATAAAACACCTTAAAAAACATGTTTCTTGTTTGGACGGCCCCATATGAATCATTTACTTTGTTTATTATGTTTCAGTATATCTCCCATTATAACACATATTCTGTGAAAATTTCAGCCAGCTACCTATTACGGTTCAAAATGTATAGCGTCTTAAAGGTCGGACAAACAAACAGACAGACGGATGGACAGATGGCGTAGGCTTACGAGTAGTAATAGAGTCCTGTACTCCCGTTACCTAGTACGGAACCCTAAAAACCACCAATTACTTGCCAAACTTGCGGAAAATATCCCTTGAAATCGCAGACTCAAACCACAAAGCAGAAATATTCCAAAATTTAAATTAACCGAGAACAAAGCAAAACAAAAACTGGAAACTTTGCGTGGCGGGGACTATCGCATTGCATTCTCCTACGTTCATTCGTTCTTAAGCCTTATCTTTTCACACGCGTCCGATGTGAAATTGCACTTGTTTGCAACTGGAATACCGGCCTCGGGAACATTTTAAAATGGACCGACTTTTAGCGTCCTAGATTGTTCTTCCCTGTCTCTTTGCGACTGCCAAAGTGGGGCGCTCTGTTTCCCATTGCAAATAGTGGAGGCGAACTTTTAAGCGAAATGAAATGCCTCTGTGACAATTTTCCATATCGGTAAAGCAGAAAATAGCTTCTTGAATAAATTTGACTGTTGATTTTAGACAACTTTAGGAGAACATGGTATGTTTAGAGTGATCGTCGGTGGCGTAATGGCTAGGGCCGCCGCCTCCTGTCCGGAAGGTGGTGGTTCGAATCCTGCCACGTACCAATGTGTTTTCAAATTTAGCTTTCATATGTACGTTTCGCAAGCGTTTTAAAAGCGTCGGTGGCTCAGCCGGTAACGACTCGGTTCTTTTAACCAGAGGTACCGGGTTCAAATCTGGACGGCCAATGTACCAATGAGTTTTTCAAAACTTACGTACATACTTACCGATTGCTTTAACGGTGAAGGAAAAACATCGTGAGGAAACCTGCACACGCCTGCGATGAAACTCGAAGGTTGTGTGTGAAGTTGACCAACCCGCACTGGGCCCGCGTGGTCGACTAAGGCCTAATCGCCCTAATTCAGGGTAGGCTCGAACCCCTCGGTGGGGACGTATATATGCTGATATGATGAGGAGAACATAAAGTAACTTTCGGATTTTAATCAGTATTTTTTTTTAAATTCCATTTTAACCGCCTCCGTTAAAATGTTCAGTCCATTGGTTTCACATCAGAAGGTCGCTGGTTCGATTTCCGGCGGAGTCTAGCTTTATAAGACTCGGTTTGGTTGGTGGGAAATCATTTGGCTTAGCGATTTCGTTAACAGCATTGATGTGTTCCAATTTGAGCATAAGATAGCCAGTTCTCTATTGCCCTTCCATCTTCAGCATCATCGTTACTTACTATCAGGTGAGATGATGCCAAGAGCTTACTACTGTGGATAAATGATTAATTTTTCCAATCCCAAGAGTCCTTTTACTTAATTCAAGCCGCAGAATAATCTTAAATCAACCATTCCCTACCCAATATGCTTAAGCAGGCTCGTCCTCGCCTCTGCAGGGTCCTGTAGACCCGTAAGCAGCCAACCTCATGAAAATGTATCAGAAAAATCAAGTAACCGCTACCCAGCCTCTCTTGGTTTCTTGTGTGGTCCAAGTGACCGTAAAGAGCGAGTTTGAAACGTTTAAATACACAGTTGCGAATCGTTGAAAGTGCTGAGTCTCTACGTTAAACATATCTAGCGGAATCATAACACGAAGTGAAACAGGAGAGGTGTTTTTGAGGGCACAGCGAGAATATTAATAAAATGAACAGCCACGCTGTGCATACTTTTCCGTGAATCCTTCACCATCTACTATGGTTGGGCATACACAAATCAACAATATAAATAAAGCTTTCTGTAGTAGCAAAGACGCAATCAGGCTTGATGAAAAATTTACAAATAATATGTAGAGGTAAGTTGATTGATTGATTGATTGATTGAAAACACTTTATTGCACAACATAAGAGAAAGAAAAAGATACAATGATTGAGGAAGTTGTATCAGATTTTTCCTGGAAATATGAACTATCAAGTATGAAAGGCTTTATTAAAAGCCCAAGTTATTCATTACAGCCATTATTTGTTACAGCCATTTTTGAGAAAAAAAAATAAAACCTACCTTTTGTATCAGAGCTATTCCGTATTTTTTTCTGAAATAACAAACTACGAAATGTAGTAAACATTAAAAAGTTAAAATACCTAATATACAGAGTTTCATAAACATCGTGAGCCATTTTTAAGGAAAAAAAAGTAATATTTTTTTATGGTGGCAACCCTATATAAACGAAATATGGAAAATTTCGAAAAAACGGCTAAAGGTATAAAAATAATATTGCCCTAACCCAAATTTTTTTTTCTTCAACGAGAAACCGGTCAAACGAAGCGATGGTAAGCTGCGTGGGAGAATTTGGATACGGAGAAAGAAATGCACGTGGTCAGATACAGGCTCGAGCCTACCCTGAATTGGGGCGGTCGGGCCTTAGTCGACCATGCGAGCCCAGTTCGGGTTGGTGGACTTCACACAAAACCTTCGAGTTTCTTCGCAGGCGTGTGCAGGTTTTCCCACGATGTTTTCCTTTACCGTAAGAGCGTCGAATAAACTATTGGTACATGGCAGGATTCGAACCATGACCTCCCGGACAAAAGGTAGAGGCCCTAGCCGTTACGCCACCGATGCTTATATATACACCATTTTTTTTTCTTAAGTTTATCAAAATCTCAACTTTGTTTTTTTGCCATCACAATACTTTCTTCACTCCTGCGTCGGTAACTAACTTCATTACCATCTTCAGTTTCTTAAAATCGCTTACAGATTATAAATTAAACACTCGTGCATAAATATTCAGTATGGGGCCAAGATCTCTTATTAATGAAAAAGGGTCACGGGGTATTTTAATTCAACTACGTGTTAAGGATTTCAGTGGGATGCTTACGTGCGGCTTTTTGGACGGAAAAGATTTTTAGTTTTACCCAGGGAGAGGTCTGATACACGTTTTTGTTTAAACCCATTCTTAGGGTTCCGGACCCAAATGGTAAAATCGGACCCTATCACTAACACTCCGCTGTCCGTCCGTCTGTCTATCGGTCTGTCACCAGGCTGTATTCCATGAACCGTGATAGCTAGACAGTTGAAATTTTCACAGATAATGTATTTCTGTAGCCGCTATAACGACAAATAGGTACTAAAAATTAGAAAAAGTGAAAGTCCATACAAAAAGACGTGATTTAAGTATATTCGACTGTTCAGAACCCATAACGTCCCCCAAACTTTAGACCATACTCCAGACACCGGGGCCAAGTCCATATTGGTGGAGGTTGTGGGGCTCCACCCCACTGTCAGAAGTTTCCTAGCCGCCTATACAATACAATACAATATTCTTTATTGCATCACAACATAAAAAAAATATTAACAATAAAGAAGAAAGCCTATACCATAGGCGGCCTTATTGCTCGGTAGCAATTTCTTCCTGGCCGCCTATTTAAGATTGCACTCGAAAGTAATTTCCTTAATCCTCCTTCCTTGGGCTAAATATATCATAATATGTATACAGTTATTGTAATATGTATCAGTGTATGTATAAGCAGTATTCACCGAATGTATTGCTAGAATGTTGGAAAAAAGTCGACCATTTTTTATATTTTTCATCTGTTTGTCAATCTGTCTGTCTGTATGTTTTTGTCTGTCTATCTGTTTGTAGGAGCATCACGATAAAATTACTGCATATAATTGAAAGAAGTTTTCACCGATGTGTGGCTGGAATGTTGGAAAGAAAATTAGATAATTTTTAGGGTAACACTGGACCCTATTACTAAGACTTCACTGTCCGTCCGTTCGTCCGTCCGTCCGTCCGTCTGTCTGTCCGTCTGTCACCAGGCTGTATTTCATGAACCGTGATAGCTAGACAGTTGAAATTTTCACAGATGATGTATTTCTATTGCCGCTATAACAACAAATACTAAAAACACAACAAAATAAATATTTCGGGGGGCTCCCATGCAACAAACGTGTTTTTTAACTAGCGACATCTAGTACAATGTTACGGAACCCTTTGTGCGCGATTCTGACTCGCACTTTACCGATTTTTTTATTTAGAATTTTTATCTGCCTGTCAGTCTCTCAGTCTGTATGTTTGAACACGTATTAATATTGGAAAGAAAAGTAGATCATTTTTTAGAATTTTCATCTGTCTGTCAGTCTGTCTTCGTACATTCTCGACTGTTGCTGTACAAATAAAAACATATATATACTTGATTCTACATTTCACGCGTACAAGGTCGCAAGCAAAAACTTCCATTCCATAAGTTTATAGGAGTCACCAATTGGTATAACTATACCAAGTTTCAGCTTTATAGCTGTAACAGACTGAGTAAAACGGTTCTGTAATATTGACGGACAAACAGAACGACGGACACAAACAAGCTAAAAAATTGGTTGTCTGTAAAGTCTGTTTACGGACGATAGTTTAACGTGCCAACGTTATATCTATAACGTAACGGGACAATGAGCGTAACGGGACAATAAGTCATCCTTTTTCGTGCATGCAGCCGGTGTCCATCGATTTATTAGACGTTGACACGTCAAAAGGTTCCTAGTTTGACCAAGGAACCCTAAAAACACAGTTACAAAACATTAATCTTTACGATACAAAATACATTAACTTTATTCCGTCGGCGCGGCGCAACGACAGCTCGCGTGCGTCGTCGAATGATTAATAATTTGAAACTAGAATCGCGGAAGTTAAAGCAAGGAGATTTGTGACTTGACTTCGTACTGGCTGGTTTCGCTCGGCTGCTGAACTGAAAAGTTGGATATCGATCTCCTTTGAATAAAGAACGATTAATTGGGTCAAGCTTCCTCCCGTATTGAGGGGTCTAGAGGTTGGGCTCTAGTTTTAATGGATGACACGTCTTCCCTTCATGGAGTTATGTAGTATGAAAAATATCTTAGAGAGATCCTACCTTCTAAGTTTTTATTTGAGTTACAAAAAATTTAAAAACCAAAAAAGATATAATGCGTGCCACTTATGAAGAGACTTAAAACACCACATTAAAAAACCAAGTTGGAAGTGCACGGAATAGTTTTCCATACGATTTATCTTTAGATATTATTTATTTATTTTTATTTTTAGATGTCCGTTATCCTTTGCTTCTTTTGACATATAGGTGCACGCGTCGTAAATCATCTTCCTACTTTGTCTTTTTAACGCTTTACGTGGTGGTGTAAGTCTCATATTTAGTGGCACGCACTATACTGCAGGAATCTTGCACTGCATAAATTTTTTACTATTCTCACCATTTATATATTTATTTATGATTCAAGATTCAATATATTTATTTAGAACAGGTGCAAATTATACTCTTTCTGATAATCATAAAATAGTAATTACATATACATAATGTCATTTGTAAAAAATAAAAAAATAAACGATCATTAGAATCAGAAATTCATTCATTTCATTCCGGTCTTCGTTGTGGAAATCCTTGGGGGAGGCCTTTGTCCAGCAGTGGACGATTTGTAGCTGATATGATGATGATTAGATAATAACGACAAAATACAATCATTGATATAAAATAAATTATGTCATGAGGACATGAAAACAATATGACATGAGAAGGTATACATTAAAACAATTAAATATGTCATTGATGCCTTTGACAAGAATAGGCCAGGTCACACGGATAGCACCCGGCCGCGAGTATAACGCGAGAGTCAGCCATCGCTTCCCTTAACCATATGAGAGGGAAAGGAACGACCCGGCTCCCGATGCGCCACCATCCGCACGAATATTTAAGCGACTTGAGTTGAGAAACACTGAAAAGTTATTTAAAAATAGAGTTTAGTTGTAAATTACTAAATTATTTTATGAATTTAATTTCGTACACAATTTAACAAATAAGAAAGAAGAAATATTTTCCCGGGTCAAATTAATTATATTTATTCGATACTGCTTATCTTTCACAATCACAAAGGAGATGGAATCTCTCAATTAGCTAAGAGAACCTAGTTGGTTCTTCGCTGTGATCCCCCGGGTCGTGACAATAGCAGAGCTGTTCGTCTCCAACAGTGAACAATGTACGGAAAAGCTTCTTAATTCACGCATTTAGACTCGTCCAAGCTTTGGTTAAACTTGGCGTTAAAAGGAATATAGTGGGATGGATTAAAATGAGCCTATTTTTTTTATTTCTAGTTGTTTAAACAAACGATATATCTAATATACAATTATTTTCTTCTTACAGATGCTTCCTTTAATTAATCAGTCTTAAAAAAGTACATAAAAATCAATTTTGTGTTTGTTTGTTCGTATTTCATGCGCACTCATACATTTCATTCGACTGCGTTGAAACGTCGTGAATTGTTGCGCGCACGCTCGGGATGGCTTTAAAAAGGTAGTTAGAGAGGAAATTTAAAATCAAGAGAAGGTCCGTTATAACTGGACTGCATTTAGTTATTTCACACGCTAAACTGCGTTCAGAAATGAGTTGTACTGCTCGCAGCCGGCTGCTTCTGCAGTCGTTCAGTCATGGGTGGCACTGCTCGCAGCCGGCTGCTTCTGCAGTCGTTCAGTCATGAGTTGTACTGCTCGCAGCCGGCTGCTTCTGCGGTCGTTCAGTCATGAGTTGAACTGCTCGCAGCCGGCTGCTTCTGCAGTCGTTCAGTCATGAGTTGTACTGCTTGCAGCCGGCTGTTCTGCAGTCGTTCCGACTGCGCGCAGGAAAAGCTATGATGTACGTATCAACTGCACACAAAATACAGTCCGATTAATAGAAGCCTTAAAAAATACGCTAACAACAGACAATTTCAATAAAAAGTTTTAAAAATAATATTATAAAGTATCCGTCGTACCAACTGACGCAGTAGGTATTTGGAAGAGTCCTTGTGCCCGTGCACTGTCGTTATTTACTAAATATCGTTGCTCTGGTTGGTACATTAAGTTTTAAAAAAGTTAATATCAGAAAATTTTATGTAATTCCTTAATATTTCATGCTTTCTTAAGGCAGGTTTTTTTTAATATACAGAATCAGATAAACCTACATATTATATCCTTATTTGTACTGCAATGCATACACAGGCACAGATAATATACTAGTTACTTCCTAAACACAGGCATAGTACACAGGTCACCTGCGTAATGAACGACGCACTTCTCTTATTGTGGTAGTGTGAGTGCGAACTGCTTCACCTATTGCGAACATAGAACACTTTATTTAAGATCTAATGTAAACCAATAATCTGCAATAAAATATTTGAGCTTGAGTTTGAAAGTAGTAAAAGCTACCAGAGCTCTCCACGAGACATAAAATTTTCCATAACAATATTTGGGTAATCTTATATCTTACTTTACCGTCAGTGAACAAACAAACGTCCACTTCGAGATGGCACTACAGCATTACCCCGCATTTCCCCGAGACAGACCATTTCTTACCCCACCGCAGTTGCCCTTACCCATGCCTTACTACCCTGAAGACGACACTGCCCCTATAATTACTGGGCCTAAGCGTTAAGGCCCGAATTCCGTGTTAAATGTTCCGTTGGGATGTACAATGTACACTATGCGTACATTATCACCTCCTATTGTTGGTCTCTCTTATTATTAGAAGCTTTATATATTAGTGAGAGCAGGAAAGCTCAAGTTACATTGGACGCAAGGGAGATCCTTAAACAAAATCTTGGGACAGACTAAGGTCTTACTCAAATAACTCTACTATACTTACAGCGTGTCACTATAACTACGAGTATAAGTGCTGTTTGTTGTATTGTAATAATATATTTTGTATTCTATTACTTAAGTTTCAAAGTTGATATTACTTTGTCGCATACAGGAAGAGTAAATCAATCTACATGTCGGATTAAAGCCTCTGTATCTCCGGTGGTTTCTATTTAGTAAATTCGACGATAGCAATAATGTAGTTGTATTACAAGATTACTAAGGGCTTACCAATTGTGAATATATATTTATATAATGGTTTGTGTCGGCGTTTCAGATATAATATACGATTAAGGAGAAAGAGGAGGAATTTTAATTAGATAATTTGATTAGCAACAGTCTGGTAGATAAATGATAGATAAATCCCAATAAAACACAAATATGAAATGGGGACAAGTTCGATATAAAAAAAATACAGCGATCTAATTGTTCCTAAATCATAGCTACGGAACTTCAAATAGAAATATTTATTTTAGACTTCTGCAAGTAATACAAAATATACAACGGTTTTCGGTTGCTTAAAAAAAAATGTTCTGTGCCACTACATGGTGTAACTTGCCGAGTTAAATGGTCAAGGCGCCAAGCAAGAAGAAGTAAACTCCAGTCGTGTGTCGGAGCTGACACACACACACTTTTTTGACGTAATAACGTCTTATAAATTGATGACAAGGGCTGCATACACGAAAAAGTGTGACGTCATTGTCACGTTACGCCAGTGTGACGTCATTGTCACGTTACACCAGTTTGACGTCATTGTCACGTTACGCCTGAGCCGTGCGTGCAAGCGAGAGTTGTACTTGTACTTGTAGAATTACTTGTACTTGTACTTGGAGTTGGACTTGGACGGACGGACGGACGGACAAACCGTCAAACAAGTGTGTCAATGGATCAAAAGTACTAGGCTTCCAAAAGCTTACAAGAGGTGTTCCAATGCGTTCGATTCTCTGTGAGGAAACACAAAAAGGGGACTTGGACGGGCACTCGGACGGGGACTTGTTTTCACGTAAAATTATCGCCTTTACAGACAACCGGTTTTTTTAATTAATTGATGTTATAGCGGCAATAGAACATTCTGTAAATATTTCAGCCGTCCACCTATTACGGCTCTTGATATACAGCCCGCTAACAGACAGACAGACAGACTTACAAACATACAGAGATAGACAGACAGCGGAGGCTTAGTGACGGGGTCCCGTTGGTCACTCTTTGGGTGAAAATTTTGCATATGTATTTATTTTGATGTACAATAAAGATTTATTTGAGTTTGAAACCCTAAGTTGGGAAACCTTAGAAATTGACGCTCAACTTTTTGTAGGTTATACTAGCTTTTGCCAGCGGCTACGCTCGCGTGGGAATCGTTTTTATGACTGTCTTTGAGGATGAGTGGTGCGCAAGCCGCAAGAGCGTAGGCAGGATTTTACTCTAGATCCCGCGGGAACTATGTCGGGCTATTCGGATTAGCATTTCACTTCCGACCCTCTCAACTATTTCTATTGTAAAAATCTTACCCTAGATTCCTCGGGAACTATCATGGGCTATGAACTATCATAGTAGTAGTGAACGTCTTTTCCCACCCCCTCAACCATTTCTGTGCTAAAAATCACAAAATTCCGTTGCTCCGTTGGAATGCTATGAAAAAAAAAAGAGTATTTTTTAAAGTTCTCTCAGGAACTGTATCGGACTATGCTATTTTCACGGAAAAAAGTAGCCTATGCCTTTCCTTACCTCCATGCCAAATTTCGCCAAGATTGGTTGAGGTGTTAAAGCGTGATGAGGTAACATACATACAAACCAAAAAATAATCACATTTTCCAATAACAATATTAGAAAGGATTGTCAAGTTAACTTTTCATCTGTGATTGACGATGATGACAGTCTGTGGATACTGACGATACGAGTTGGTAACAACTGGTATACTTACCTTGATTATTCATTAACTTGCAACCCATTGCACGATCCGTGATGTAGTAATAATAATCATCTTTATTAACTCTTTATTAACCATTTATTAAGTTGTTTTATTAAGCCAAAAAAACTATGAAATAAGAAAAAAAATGAGTCCAAAACTAATATAAATAATGAATAACCATCCTCGATTGTTTAATAACAACCGAGATCGTTTTTGAACATGCCCTTAATTTTAATGTTTAAAAGTTCAATTTTTTTAAGAATATTATGATGTTGGTTTTCATTGTGTTCTTGGGTACTTAATCACATTATCATTTTTTTATCTTGTTTAACTACAGAAGTCTTTATCTAACGCCTTGCTATACTTGTAATAAATATTAATTAACAACAGTAATGTGAACAAAAGAAAAATCCTATGCCGGTTGTTAAACGTAAAAGGAATAAATAACTATTTAAAAATCAGACTAGAGAGGAATAAGAAACAAAAGATAAATTTTAGCAAATCAAAGAAAACCCATCGGGGGCTTCCATCGCCCTCTCTTTTCCAAATTTCAGTTTAAATATAGCACTTCATATTGATCAAAAACTACATTAATTTACATACTGAATTAGTCAAACTCATAAAAATGCATATATTCAATGTATTTCAGAGCTGAAAATGGCAGTCCCCGACGGATTTTCTTTTTTCCCTCTAGTAGTCGGGGGACTTTAAAAAGTTATATAATCGTCTTTCAGGGTTACTGTACTGGGACTTGTTCCTGAGTTACTCATTATACTACGGTTTATGGTCAGTAAACACTACTAGCTCTTTTCCTTCAAATATCTGCCTAAAATGTTGTATAGCCATGTAAATTGCTATCAATTTTTTTTGTTCACAATTGGTAATTTAAATTTATAACATACTAGCTGACCCAGCAAACGTTGTTTTGCCCAATTAAATATATTTTTTATGACCTATTCCCATACCTACCACTTAGCAAATTTAGTGTACGAACGCAACGAGTACGAGTACGAACACAAACACCGTGACACCGCCTCCGTGGTGTAATGGTTAGTCCATTCGCTTCGCAACAGGAGGTCGCGGGTTCGATTCCCGGTGGGGTCAACTTGTAAGACTCGGTTTGGTTGGTGGTAGGGCATTTTCTAAGCCCACCTGACCAGCTACCACCATCTTATCTAAGTCTTGCCACCAAACATCAGTGTTAACAACATTGATGTGTTCCGGCTTGAAGATAAGATAGCCAGTTCTCCATTGCTTTAGGGAATCTTGGTAAGCCCGCTTCTATCTTCGGCATCATCGTCACTTACCATCAGGTGAGACGATGCCAAGGGCTATTACCAATTGTGAATAAAAAAAAGACACGATATTTTAATATATATAGATAGTAATTTTATTTAAACTTTGTTTTTTTTTGAATTTTTTAAATGACTACGGCACCATACTTATTTCATGATTCGACATGCACTTAGCCAGTTTTATTAGATTTACTTTTAGATATATATTGATTATATTTCTTAGTTTTTTTTTACTTGCCCAAGTTACTGACTACTCGTGAACTAAAACTCAACCAAACTAAAACATACTCGTACAACAACCAAACCGCATCTTGTAAAGCTGTGAGAAAAGACCAAATAAGCACCCGATAAAGTCAACAACGCAACGTAACAAGTTCAAATGACCAACTGAGTACCCGATAGAGTCAACAAAGCAACGTACCAAGTTCAAATGACCAACTCAGCACCCGATAGAGTCAACAACGCAACGTACCAAGTTCAAATGACCATCTGAGCACCCGATCAAGCCAACAACGCAACGTACCAAGTTCAAATGACCATCTGAGCACCCGATAAAGACAACATCGCAACGTACCAAGTTCAAATGACCATCTGAGCTCCCGATAAAGTCAACAACGCAGCGTACCAAGTCAAATGACCATCTGAGCATCCGATAAAGTCAACATCGCAACGTACCAAGTTCAAATGACAATCTGAGCACCCGATAAAGTCAACATCGCAACGTACCAAGTTCAAATGACGATCTGAGCTCCCGATAAAGTCAACAACGCAGCGTACCAAATTCAAATGACCATCTGAGCACCCGATAAAGTAAACAACACACCGTACCAAGTTCAAATGACCATCTGAGCACCCGATAGAGTCAACAACGCAACGTACCAAGTTCAAATTCAAACTTGGCAGAAGAAAAATAATCAAGCGCCAAGTCCGTACACGTAGCGCGCCGCCCGGTGCGGTTGACCACAGACTTTATAGGATTTTGCAGTTCGAGTTGGCGCGAACTGAAGCTACACTTAGGTAGTTCCCCGGAAAGTTAAAATGTTCTCACTACTTACACCAGTGTAAAAAAGAAGACTACCTACCTTAGAGTTCTTCGAAATTTCGAAAAGTTCCTTAAAGTCCTTGTGGCTGGAACCTTAATTATTTATGTGACTACTTACGTTCTTACTTCGCTGGCTCAGCGACCCAAATATGATCAAAACTTTACATGCTAATATCTCTGTCTCTCTCATAGAACCGGGCGTCGTGGAAATCCTTGGGGGAGGCCTTTGTTCAGCAGTGGACGTCCATTGGCTGATATGATGATGATGATCTCTGTAACTATCCATCTTAGCACCCTCATGTTTGGACTTGTATGAATTCAATGGACCTTATTTATGTCATGGCGGGCTAATATTTGGATGGTAATATCTCTTCAACGTTTTATCGTAGACCCTCTTGTTTGTTTGTGCTAATGAAAGGGCTCGACAAGGGCTATCGGATAGAATGTTTTTTTTTTCAAAATTGCGAAATTATTATTTTTGACAGTTCCGTACCTCAAAAGGAAAAAAAACGAAACCCTTATAGAATCACTCGTGTGTTTGTCCGTCCGTCTGTTACAGCTGATTTGCTCAGAAACTACCGGACTGATTGAGTTGTAATTTGGTACACATATGTAAGTTGGTGACTCAAAGACGCATATGTAACGTAAATAAAATAATTTTAAACATGGTGGCCTCTTTTGGGGGTAAATTAGAAAATATAAAAAATAGTTTTTCAAACTATATTGTGTGATATACCAAATGAAAGGGCTTCGTGTGAGAATTTCAAACATTTTTTTTTTATAATTTTAAGATAAAAAGTATTATATTATAAACTACTGGGCCTATTTAAAAAAAAAAAATTACTGTATATGAGGTTAAATGCATAGATTACAGGTAAATCTATAAGAAAATCTAAAGTTAGAAAAAGTATCTGAAGCTTTATTCCAAACACACAAATATTAAATTGGTAAAAGTCCTTCCGTTCTTACAGGAAAAATGAAATTTCCAAAGTCCGATTGTTTAAAAACTAGCGACACCTAGTGGGATCTAGTAGTATCTTCTACATAGTTTGTTTACGTAGTAATACGACAACAGCAATTATTTAACTTTTACCTATATCTAGATGGCGCTGTAGATGAAAATTATTTTTTGGTACGGAACCCTTAATGCGCGAATTTGACTCGCACTTGGCCGGTTTTTTTTCGTTTCCATATTTAGGTCGAATCGTAAATTAGATCCGATTGGCATGAAAATTGATATCTGTAGGTTTAATTTCGACATTTTGAAGATTGCTAAGCAAAATCATTCTTTACTTAATCGGAATTTTATTGGTAACCGTTTTTACATCTTAAACCTTGACGTGCCTTGAAGTTCATAATCAGATCAACTCTGAAATACCAAAAGTATCTATTGTCACCGGAAACATGGCTTTCAGCTCCATCGCATTTCTGGAAATCGCTCTAAAAGCGTTGACAAACTAACATTCGAACATTCCAACTTTAATAAAAGCTTTAAATTTAAAAAAAAAATAAGTTTTATTTCATGCTTTTTAAACTTCACGTATCCCAAACACGATACCTCTGCTGTAAGTTGGTAAGGAACTCTTTACCAACTGGATATCCTGCAGATTCCAGGAGATACTGCAGCATCATGTCAAGGTTACCATGTTCTATATAACAACTATTCATTGATTCTAATTCAGTGAGTCCAAACACGATTCATCTGCTGTAATTTGATGAGGAGTTGGGTATCTTGCAGATTCCAGGAGATACTGCAGCATCAGATCAAAGTTATCATGTTTTATCTAACAATTATTCATTGAAGCTATTCTAGTGAGCCCAAACACGGTGCTGTAAATTGGTGAGGAGTTGGGTATCCTGCAGATTCCAGAAGATGCTGCAGCATCAGGTCCAGGTAACCATGGTATTTACAATATTGTTACACTAACAGGACAGCAAATTTCGAATTGATCAGACCGCTAGAAATTGTCTACATCTTTTCATCACCTATAAAAGAGCTGATGATCTTCAAACGGCTGAACAGATCTTTATAAATTATAGCTAAGGACCACCGCGATCACGTCAGCTTTCAAACAAAAAAACCCGCTTCAAAACCGGTCCATTCTTTTAAGAACTACAATGCAACAGACAGACACACATATACCCAGATGCACAGGTCAAACTTGTAACACCCCTTTTTTTGTGTCGGGGGTTAAAAACAATTGGTGATGCCGAATCTGTTCGGAGTGTAGTTCTTTTTTCATCATTACAGCTCATATACGTCCCCACCGAGGGGCTCGAGCCTACCCCGAATCAGGGCGATTAAGCCTTAGTCTTTAGTTCTTTTTTATTAAATTAAAATAAAGAAAATTTTACTCTTTCGAATTTTATAGCAATTTTACAATAGTTTTTATAATTTCGTTATATTTTACAAAAACAAAGCACGCCAGGTCGCGCACAAAGCATCCACTATTAAAATACTAAATTAAATTTTTCCTTTAGATAATTATCTTACAGACATTATTTTTCCTTATCCAAATAAAGTGGTGGCGCTCCAAAATTAGCCAGCCCTCGCTTCATCCCCGATTTCCCGGTGAATGTGGTCCCAGATAATAATCCCAAAAATGCATGGTCAGCCATTCGAGGCCAAAATATCTTGAGCTGCCTAAATTCGCCAACCAGCTGCCAACGCGGAACCAAGGTCTGCTTTGTGGGGTTCAACAGATAATGGTTCAGTTATACTGAACTGCGTTTCCACTATTAATATAGATTTCCGATTGGTTACCCAATATTCCAAAATTGAATGGAGAATTTGGAGTATCTGCGTGATTTGTGGTCAAATAAATGGATTCATGTTGGGTCTTTGGTACCTACTCATATTTGGTAAATGCTTGGATAAAGTCCAAGAATATTTTCCTCATAGAATACTTAGTCGAAAAATATAGCTTAACTTATACAGTTACATAACTGAAACTCTTCGGCAAAAATAATATCCTCAATTCCCTTCAAACTCAGCAAGGCAAGAAATGTTGAGTACTTTCGCGGAATAAAATATGATAATCCGGGAATTTGGAGAGGCACTCCATAACAACTAAGCCGTGAAGGATTGTGCTCACTTCTGTTTGGACGCTTCATGTCACTTTCAAGTATCGTTTGAAGTTTTGAAATGGAACATCTAAAAGGCCAGCTATAGTTCTTAATTTTGTGTAAGGGTATAGTAACTAGCGGAAAAAGGAGAACTTTTTGTTTTATTTCAAACTAGATCATGCCAGCGGCTTCGCTCGCGTGAACATAGTTTCTATGACTGTCTTCGAGGGTCACGCGGCTCACGAGCGTAGAAAAAGTAGCCTATATGTTAATCCAGACACTAATCTGTCTACCTATCAAATTTCATCCAGATACGTTTATCTGTTTTGGCGTGAAAGAGTAACAAACATCCATACATCCATACATACAAACTTTCGCGTTTATAATTTTAGTAAGGATGAGTAAATTCCTGTCTAATATTTTTGCTATACGCTGATAGATTTTTTTAAGCTGAAACCCTAAAATAAAATAAAAAACTATTAAATGTGGGCAACATTCAAGCAGTTATTCTAACCCCGTAACTAGTACTTTTCAAACCACAACAAGCAAGCGGAACTGTGATTTTTAAATCCCCTAAAGTGGAGTGCAGTATCCTCATAGCCATACATTCGTTCGTTCGCTGAGCGGCAATAACAGTAAAATCTCCTCGGGGACTACCTCAGGCCAGATTTAAGAAGATAGGTATTACCTACTTCTGCCTGCTCCTCCTGCTGGAGTGTCGGACACTTTATAGTCGCTTTAAGAGTCGAATAAAGCTGGGTGTTAATGAAAAGTTTTAGTGAACCAGTGTGAGTGTGAGGGATTCAGTGTGTTACTCGTAGGTGGGGAAATAATGTTCTTCTAGACGGCTTGAGTAGATTTAGAGTTATTAATACTAGAAGGCAGGCGTCAGAGAGTATAATTATGATATCTATGATTTAGAATAAGTTAAGTGGTGGGATAGTACTCCATTTAACTGTCACTCGCCCCTTTTAAGTTACAATTGAATGCCAAGGCCTCCCCCAAGGTTTTCTACAATGACCGGACCTGCGCTGCCCACATCCAGCGGCTTCCCGCGCCCTTCACCAGGTCGTCGCTCCACCGAGTGGGAGGTATGCCTAGCTACGCTTTCCAGTGCACGGTCGCCACTCGAGAACTTTAGTATCCCAACGGCCATCTGTTCTACGAGCTATGTGCCCCGCCCACAGCCAGTTAAGTTCAGCGATCCTATGAGCTATTTCGGTTGCCTTGGTTCTCCTACGGATTTTCTTATTTCTGATTCGCGTAGGGAAACTCCAAGCATAGCTCGCGCAAGCTTTCAAGGGTTAACCAATTGTGAAAAAAAAAACGCTCCATCACATTTTAGGTAATAATATTAAATCGTTATTATATCTAAATAATTTCAAGCATTTTAAGCTATGTTACAACATTGAAAGAAGCAAAACTTAACTATGTAGTCAAACCTGGTAATTTCAATACTACATAACACAGTCGCAATGTACTACGTTCACGATTTAACTAAATCCATGGGGATTTCGCTAAACACCGAATAAGGCTACCTTCTTGCCACATGAAGTCACTCCACATACACCAATACATATTATTGTCAGTATTGTACATCTAGGTATGTCTATGATAACTCCACCCATCCGGACAACGGTATGTACACAAAGTCTTAGAAACTACAGAATGTAACAGAATTAATGTAGGAGCCGCTCTTGAGCCGTTAACTGGTGTTACTTCTGATACTAAGCAATCATTCCCAAGAGACCTATAGCGCACCCTGGACACCTCATACAACGGGCCAGAAACGACATTTCAAAAAAGGAATGACGGAACAAACAAAATGGCGGTGAAATCCTATACGTTTATCCTTCTGTTTTGTGACCAAACTGTAACCAATCTATATGGATGGGTGACGAGGGGGTGAGGTCGCAATCTAGAGAGCGGCAGGGAGTGTCCATATTGTATGTTAGTACTAATATATGAGGTGTAACAAAATTAGCTGAAACTATTTTAACTGGTGCTTTTACCCATGAAACTGAACCACTTTCCCCATGGAACCCATAGTCAATCGCAAAAAAACATTGGCTCTCCCATACTAACTCGATCAGCTGATCAGCCAACTTAGTAAGGGAGGTTCAAAATTTTTTTTGAGATTTGACTATGGGTTTCATGGGGAAATTTGTTCAGTTTTATGGGTAGAAGCACCAGTTAAAATAGTTTCAGCTAATTTTGTTAGACCTTATATATACTTTGCCTATAGTCAATTCGACAAAAAAAATTGAACTCTTCAGATCGACCAGTTATGTGTATTGTATGGAGTGTTGAACTTTTTTCCTGTTCCTTGAGTAAAGTCGTTCAGTATGATCAGAGTAGAAGCTCCAGTTAAAGGGTCCTATACTAATTTCTATACACCCTGTATAATCGAGACATACATATTATGTACTACGTGTATAGTATGTCCAACGAAGCTTAGCATGTCCAGAATCCACACCCCAACCCCAGAGAAAGGCCATGCAGCAAACAATCAGATAAGTGGCTTGGAAGTACAGCGTCGGGTCTCGGCTTGAAGAAATCTTTATAAATAGACGAGCCAGATGAGTGACAGAGACGGACGATTGGCGGAATGGGGTGCGCTGTTGGAAAAGATGAAATAGATCTGGAGATAGGTGATGTAGAAAAAGAATAAAATATAGGTAAAATATGAATTGACATCATACAGATATAAGAATACTATATGAGGACAGGAGACTAAGAATAAAAGTGGTAAAAGACAAATGAGTTAACTTTTGTTTGTAATTTTGACTTTTATCCTAGTCCATTAATTTTAAGTCTACCAACAAATCTTAGGGTAACTTATCTGTATCTTTAGCTGAAAACCTGGTCTTAATGTAGCATTAACGCCGTGGTTACGTCCGAGAGACGTCAAAAACAAAATAATATAAAAACCTAACCACTCCGGGAGTGCCGACAGAAGAGAAAACTTGCGAGTGTTCCTGGTACGGTGTCGCGAGTTCAATGGTTTTTTCCCATCTCAGAAATGCCCAACGCGCCTAAAGAAGTTTTCGCTTTAAAAAATTATATTTGCATGCTTGATTTTTGTAGCTTATATAATGCAAAGGTTATTGTACTATGTAAATGGATTGTATGTTCTATTCTTCTTATCGTGTGGCACAGTTAACCCTGCTATCTACGGGACAGACAAGACAACAAATGAACTTAAAACATAATTATTTACATTCATTAACAATTGTCCAAAACAAACATAAATATTGACTGTTAGTTAAACAGCAAAAAGAAATTATATCACTTCTATTCAGTATGATTTGTAGATTTCTAAATCTTTCAATGGCCTATCTATTCCGTTTTCGAAGTTTCGGAAGCTGCTTTGAAACCACATATTTATCATCAGCGGGTTTTCTGCCCCTCAAAGATGTTGAATTCTTCATTCTGGCGATATTATTACGTATTACAAATCAATGTGACATCACACGATACGGGTAGGTCAACGAAAAAAAAAATCATCCTCCTTTACAATGTAAGAGAAATTGGTAAATAAAAAAAAAATAAAAAAAATCCAAGATTTTATTGTAACACTTAGTCGGCGTGTTTAATATGTGTGTGTACCAATGCTAAATTACAACTTTCTAGTACTAATAGTCTCTGAGCTAAGCCGCGGACAGACACACATACAGACAGACACAACGAAACTACAAGGGTTCTAAAAATGCGACTGCATAAAATGTTTATAATACCACTTAGGGATCTAACGACTTTCGCACTTCAAAATAAGGGTATTAAGCCGTTTGGTTGCTGCAAAGAAATAAAGTATCTAAAGTTTGTAGTTGCGTAAAAAATGGAATCATTGTCTTTTGCGGTTCATAATTTTAATAATTTATTGACAAAAATTTGATATTTAAACATTTTTAACATTATTTGTAATGTTTGGTTTTAGGTATCTAGTTTTCTATATCTGTACCTCGATTTGTATGGTTCCATTTTTATGGTTCCATTTGTATGGTTCTATTTACCCAATTTCCCGGAAACAAGTACGAATACTTACCTACTGCCTCTACCATATTTTTCGGCCGCAAACCCAAAATTAATTTAGAAAGTAATGGAAGAAACTTTGTCAATAGCCTGGGGTGGCGGGGTTGACGGGGCTGGCGGGGCTGGCGGGGCTGGCGGGGCCAGGGTCTACATTACTTATGATATAGCCGCAAACCGGCAATTTTTTCTAAGAATTTATAGTGAGCTCACACGCACAAGTGTGACGACCAACAGTTTGTCATTTTGTGGGTCGCGCCGTTCTGTGGTTCTGCCCAGCGCCGGAACACTTGTACTATTACGAGAGGAATTTGGTGCGATTATGAGTTACCTTCCTGCTGATTACGAGGTTCCTTTTTGACAGCTTATTTTGTACGTTTGACCAGTATTTAATTTTCTCACGTAAACATTATACAGTACAGAAACCTACCTTTTTTTTATCCATTAGCATGCAACTATTGACTGCATGTCCAGAAAAGAACAGTTATTTATTTAGTTTATTAGAGAAGTGTATGTCCAAACAATGCAGGAAATATATACTACTAGCTATTTCCCGCGGCTTCACCTGCGTGGACAACGTTTCTATGATTTTTGAGGGTGCGTAGTGCGCGAGCCGCAAGAGGCTCGCGAGCATGAAAAAAGTAGCCTATGTGTTCATCCAGGTCCTAATCTGTCTACCTACCAAATTTCAGCCAGATCCGTTTCGTACTTTTTGCGTGAAGAAGTAACAAACATACACACTCGCAAACTTTCGCCCTTATAATATTAGTGTGATGTGATACCAGTTGGTGCATTATAGACACTCGTTGAATCGTTAAATACCCATAAACGTTCCCACTACAGGGTCTCTGGTAAAACTCTGAAAGACTAGGTCATACTCCACACAGAGGGGCCAAGTCCACGTTGAAGGAGGTTACAGGGCTAATTGCAAACCCCACTATCATATTAAGCCGCCTCTATATATAAAGCATCTGTCACGGCTGTACAGTTGCGCGACGACCCCAACACTCAAGCATTGGCCGATTGATTCGACAGTTCACTTGTGTGGACTTTGATCAATCGCACTAAATCTCTCTTAATCTAATCTAAATATATATAACTCAAAGGTGACTGACTGACTGACTGACATAGTGATCTATCAACGCACAGCCCAAAACACTGGACGGATCGGGCTGAAATTTGGCTGGCAGGTAGATGTCATGACGTAGGCATTCGCTAAGAAAGGATTTTGGGAAATTCCCACGGGAACCGCAAAAATCGGGATCTGCGCGGGCGAAGCTGCGGGTATCCACTAGTTATATATAAGTTACTAACAAGGTTAAGTTTATTTATTTACTTACATATGTAGATCTTGTTGTCTGTAAAATAAATTTAAATAAATAAAAATTAAAAAAATTAACGACTACCATCTAGTCGTAGCAACTGGCACCAACGAGTAAGCAAAGCACGGAAACTATCGAGAAAAATGCCAATAACGGTTATATTATAGCATCATCATAATATCGGCTCATGTACGTCCCCACCGAGGGGCTCGAGTCTACCCTGAATTAGGACGATCGGGCCTTAGTCGACCAAGCGGGCCCAGTACGGGTTGATCGACTTCACACACAACCTTCGAGTTTCTTCGTAGTTTGTTATATATATGTTTTCCTTCACAGTTCAAGCAATCAGTGAGTATATTATGTACGTAAGTTTCAAAAAACTCATGTATTAAAGCATATCTCTGACGAACAGGTTAAGACCGTGCTTCAGGTAAGTCGACCTGCGTGATCGCCCCAAAAACGCAATTTGCACTGAGCTACGACTGATTCACTCGTTCACTTGTTGAATAATAACATCTTATCTCAAAATTGTTTCAATTCAATTCAATTCATTTATTTGTTCAAGAATTCGGTACAGTTTGGTGTTAATAGTGTTGAAGTGCGCGAACTCAACCTTAAATTAAGGTGTACAAATATTACTTTACATTCAAAAATCTTATTTTCTATTACATTACAATTATTAATATAATTTATTAATTTAAAAAGACATAAATATTTCAAGCAGCAACACATTTAATTTTATTTATTATACCTATTTTCCCATACAAGCTTAAAACTGCTATTTCTTGAAAATGGATGGGCCGATTCTGAAGCAACTTTGTACACATAAGCAAGTCAGGGAACTCTAGTTTGTGGATGGATTACATTTTCGCAAAACTTTATTTTAAAAAAGATTAACGAATTTCAAGATTACTATGAAAACCTTAATTCACTATTATTTAAGAGAACACTTTTTTTAATATAGTTTTGTCACTAAATAAAAATGATTATTAATTTTTTCACAAGCCAGAAAAGCCATGCAATAAAAGTTTGGTTACCTACGTCAAAGTACATATATTAGTACTAACATACAGTATTGAACACCCTGCCGCTCTCTAGATTGCGACCTCACCCCCTCGTCACCCAGATTGATGCAGATTGATTACTGTTTGGTTGTCGAACGTACAGGATTTTTCCGTAATTTTGTTTGTACCGTCATTAATTTTTTTAAATTTATCTTCTCGCGCGTTGTATGAATGGGATGGGATAACATGTTCCATGTTCATTCATTTTACGTTCAATTTATAGTTTGTTCATTACCAAAACTCCATTATTCTCTACTGAGATGAGGTGAGATGATGCCAAGGGCTTACCAATTGTGAATAAAAAAAATAAAAAAAATGAAACACCAAAGATACCATTATCTTTCAAAATATGTATTCTCCCTTACTTTACAGAACCTTTTGAAAGCTGTGTAGGATAAGTATAATCCGGTAAAACTATTCCTCCCGGGGCCCTGTCTCGAGCTGACGACAATACGCTTTTTGCCGCTTAAACCTGGCTTTGGAACTTTCCGAAACATTTTTATTCCGCCCCTGTGGGGTAAAAGGTCATTTGAGATGACAGACAACGCCTTTTGAAGTCAACAGTTTTACAGAATTAATCTAGCTTTGGGCAAAAAGCTGTATAAGTTAGATTTAGTAACGTAAGGTTATGACAGTTTTATAGGCCGGTGCACTAATTGTGCAGTCCAGGGGTTATATATAATATGGAGTGAGGAGTTTGCGAAGAAACTCGAAGGTGGTGTGTGAAGTCGACCAACCCGCAATGGGCCCGCGTGGTCGACTAAGGCCTAATCGCCCTGATTCAGGGTAGGCTCGAGCCCCTCGGTGGGGACGTATATGAGCTGTAATGATGAATGATGAGGAGTTTCAAGCTAGCTAGTGACTTATTAAAATAATCATCATATCAGCCGAAAGACGTCCACTGCTGGACAAAGGCCTCTCCCAAGGAATTCCACAACGACCGGTCCTGCGCTGCCCGCATCCAGCAGCTTCCCGCGACCTTCACCAGGTCGTCGGTCTACCGTGTGGGAGGCCTACCTACGCTACGTCTTCCGGTGCGCGGCCGCCACTCGAGAACTTTAGTGCCCCAGCGGCCATCTGTTCTACGAGCTATTTGTTCTGACTACTGCCACTTAGTTTAGCGATCCTGCTTTCACATACTTATAACTTTTTCTTTATATAAAATACCCAATACGGATACACAAAACTAATTACAAGTACCTTTTTTGACCGACTGATCCGTTTGTCCATTGGCAGCACTCCTGCCTCCTGGATGGAGACTCGTGGGTTCGATCTCTATTCAGGAAAAACATTCGTGAGACTAACAGGTTTGTTTTTTCTGTGGCTGGGTGTTCAATATCTGGGTGTTCAATATCTGTGTGTGTGTGTGTGTGTGTGTGTGTGTGTGTGTGTGTGTGTGTGTGTTTAAAGATAATTAATACACTCGTAAGCGAGTACATCAGTCTCTGGTTCCCAAAGTACAGGGATTCAGATGACGTTTGGGGTCAGATGACGGGTGTGATTTGTCCCCGCATATTATTCTTATTATACTGTTTGTCCTGAGTAGCTCTCAATCTTCTTATACAGTCATATTCTAGCAGGCATTAATTACCGTTATCCCATGCCACTAGTAGTTTTGTTTTACCGTTATCCCATGCCACTAGTAGTCTTGTATTACCGTTATCCCATGACACTAGTAGTCTTGTATTACCGTTATCCCATGCCACTAGTAGTTTTGTATTACCGTTATCCTATGCCACTAATAGTCTTTTATTACCGTTATCCCATGCCACTAGTAGTCTTGTATTACAGTTATCCCATGCCACTAGTAGTTTTGTATTACCGTTATCCTATGCCACTAGTAGTCTTTTATTACCGTTATCCCATGACACTAGTAGTCTTGTATTACCGTTATCCCATGCCACTAGTAGTCTTGTATTACCGTTATCCTATGCCACTAGTAGTCTTTTATTACCGTTATCCCATGCCACTAGTAGTCTTGTATTAGGTACAGTTATCCCATGCCACTAGTAGTTTTGTATTACCGTTATCCCATGCCACAAGTAGTCTTGCATTACAGTTATCCCATGCCACTAGTAGTTTTGTATTACCGTTATCCCATGCCACTAGTAGTCTTGTATTACAGTTATCCCATGCCACTAGTAGTTTTGTATTACCGTTATCCCATGCCACTAGTAGTCTTGACTGGAGCCAAAACCAGTTACTTTTTGTTTTTGAAATGAAAATAACTATTTTGTAATAGAGAATTTAAATGAAACAATTTTCAATTTTTCATTCTTTTAACATAAAATGTGATGTGTTACGAAGATTATTATAGATATGTTTAGTGTAATGAACAGTGAAAAACCTTAAAAAAAGACTTAAAATAAGCAATTTCTTTGAAAATTAAAAACCTGACTGCATATAAAAGTATCCTTCTTTTTTTGGGCAGTCGGGTAAAACGTATCTTATCCACGGGATTCAGAAGAACCTAACGACACCTCGCACTCCAAAATCCCTCAAGCCGTTTAGGCCACAGGCTCAGCCAAAGTAACAGGCATACCAACATACACCCGAAAAACAATTACCCTCCTTTTTGGGCAATCGGTTAGTTTTCGTTCTTTATATTCTTCTTTAGGACAAACTTTACTTATTTAATTTGTTTGCAAAAAATGCAAAAAAAAAACAAAAAAATGAAAACTGGCTTAAGTTGACATAAAATAGAAGAAGATTTCGTTAGCTAACTAGAACAGTAGTTTTCATAGGTTTAATACAAAAATACTGAGAAAACCTTGGATATCGGCAACGCGCCATACGGACTACCGTGCGGCGAAATTACTCTACAAGCTTGAGCCGCGGCGGCGGCGGCGCGCTTGATATACACACTTCAAGGGTAACTAATTACTTTTACTATGCGCAGTAGAGGGGCTACGGCTTTATTTTATTTACAATTATTCTGTAGTTAGGCATTGTTCTTCAATTTCAGAGCTTCTTTATTAAAAGAAAAGTTCTTGTCAGTGGAGTAATCCCCAATAATGCCCCTCAGCCAGCACCTTAAGCTTTAGCTTGATACGACACGATAGCAGTCTCTCCTTTACTTTATCTATGTAGTTTCGTCTTGATCTACTTCTGCCTCTTCTTCCCTCTGTCTCTCCTTCTATGATACTTTTCGGATTGCTGTCGTGTCGTATAAGGTATCCTTACATATTTCGTCTTCTGTTTTCACTTACTTGTGTGCAGCTTGCTTCTCATTAACCTTATGCAGAACCATTTTAGTGGCATTAGTATATTTAAATTATTTATTAGACCATTATTGGGTCATATCGTAAAGTTTGAAACAGCAGTGAATAAAAAGAGACCCATCGAAGATATACACCAGCAAATAACCTGAAGCTTCAGGTCAAAAATTGGTATTCCTTCCACTCCACTCTTTAGTAATTTTAGCATTCCCTGCTTTAGTATTCATAATCTGAACACATGAATTTAAATCGAGTTATTAATGACATTCCGGCTGTCTGGGCGCAAAGTAGCGTAAGTCATAAATTACGTAAAATAAACAACACGCATGGCAGGTAGCCACGAACATGGGTTGCCGTCGCCGTGGGTATAAATGGGGTAGAAATAACGGCAGGTTTACTACAATTTTCGTAACACCATAACGTGTAAATCTACACTGAAAATACTTTGTACGTAATTATTGGGTCTCTTTGAAATACCTGACAACTTACCTGCCATGTTTGCGGTGATTTGCGCGCTTTCGCTACAAAAAGGTAAAACGCTGCTACGTGCCACATGCGAATATTCTTTCACGTTGTCTATTCTTGCACACACTATACTTACTTTGTTTTGTTGCACGCTTTTACACATATGTATCTTTTTCGTATTATAATTCAAAATTTTGTTAAAAAATAGAACCAAAGTAGATGGAAGACATCGCATCGTTGTCAAAAGAACATAAAACACAATACACAAGACTCGATCGCCCTTAATTTCGCGATGAATATGAAATTACCGAGAGATCTCCAACTTTTTCAGTTAACTTGCGGTCCAATGGGAGAGGCTCAGAATCACCAGTGATCAGTGCCGGGGGGGAAATCGAACCCCTATTAGCATAATGAAGGGCGGACGCCGTAAAACTCGAGGCCTCGTACGCGGATTGTCATAATAGCAAAATGACATGTAGAGGTAAACGCGAAATGTTCGATTTATACGTTTAAGGTTGTTTGTTGCAAATTAAAAAATATAGTTTAAGGATTTTGCGAAATCTACACTGTTTTGTTTTGAAACCTTCGATCACACAAAAAACAATTAGATCCATGGTTATAGTTTCATACAAAATAAACTTCAAAAACAGTCAACAGATGACAAGCATAGAATTAAACAAATAGCTATGTTAGACAGAAAGGGAGAACCGCGCAAGTACACTTTCGAGGAGGATAATGATGACTTCACGTTTGGACACTATTTGACCGCATGACCATGAATATACAGTATAATCCGGCACTAATAAAAACCGAAGGGTGCCGGATTATTGGAATGTTCGGATTACTGGATTATACTGAAAAAGTCATAGGTAATGAATAAAATAAAGCATTTCATAGAGGTAATAAATGTATGTAATGTGTTAAATTAACATGTAGGTAATTAACTAGTTTTAAAATAATCCTTAATTGAGGTCTGCTTTTTTGTAACTTGTAGTCCTTGCTTAAAAACCTTTCTAACATCATCATGCCCATCATGGGAGGCGTGGAGGGAGGGTGCCGAATTATTGGACGTGCCGATCTATTGAAGTGCCGGATTAGTGAAATTATACTGTACATACATTTATTCCCTCTATGAAATGCTTTATTTTCAAGCGACTTCCAAAAAGGAGGAGGTTCTCAATTCATCTGTATGTTTTTTTTTTATGTTTGTTACCTCATAACTTTGGACTGGATGAACCGATCTTTATGATTCGTTTTTATTTGAAAGCTAATGCTTCCCGTGTGGTCCCATATAAATTTTATCAAAATCGGTGTAGTACTTTATTCGAAAATTAACAAAAACGAGAAATAGTAATGCAAAAATGTACTGAGTTGTTGCGATGGAAGTCGGTTTTTTAACGTGTTTAGCGTTTTCAATTATATTCATTACCTATGACTTTTTCAGTATAATCCAGTAATCCGAACATTCCAATAATCCGACACCCTCCGTTTTGTAATAGTGCCGGATTAGTGAGATTACACTGTAGTTGTTTTATGTGTGATCGAAGTATGCAACAACGTCTTGCAAATCAGAATAGGAACTCGGACATACATGACTGGGATTTCTATAAACTGTAATAATGGTGTCGATTCGGTGTAACACGATTTAACTTATTTGACAGGACTAAACTAAATTTAAGCATTCTATCCTTGTCTTTTCTATACAGAAAGTAAAAGACAGAATGCGTAAATTTAGTTTAATCCTGTCAAATAAGTTAAGTCGTTTTACACCGAATCGACACCATTACTATACAAACTTTTTATTATTCAAAATTAAGTATAGGCTCTTGGCACCATCTTACCAAACGGTAAGTGACGATGATGACGAAGATGGAAGCGGGCTCACTAAGATGACACCGCAATGGGGAATTGGCTATCTGATCTTCAAGCCGGATTACATTAATATTGGAAGCATTGATGTTTGGTGATAAAACTTAGATAGGATGGTGGTAAACTAGCCAGGCGGGCTTAGAAAATGCCTTTCCACGACCAAACTAAGTCTTACAAAGTAAGATTCCGCCGGGAATCAAATGCGTGACCTCCCGAAGTGAAGCTAATGGACACAACCATTACGCATAACGTGGAAAGTGACTTCTAATCATCATCATCATCATATCAGCCTAAAAAACGTCTACAGCTGGACAAAGCCTCCACCAAGGATTTCCATGACGACCGGTCCTGCGCTGCCCGCATCCATCGGCTTCTTGCGATTTCACCAGGTCGTCGGTCCACCGCGTTGGAGGTCTGCCTACGCTAAGTTTTCCGGTGCGCGGTCGCCACTCGATGACTTTACTGCCCCAACGGCCATCTGTGTTCTACGACCTGTGTGCCCTGCCCACTTCCACTTCAGTTTAGCGATCATGTGAGCTATGTCGGTTACTTTGGTTCTCCTGCGGATCTCCTCGTTTCTGATTCGATCACGCAGAGAAACTCTGAGCATAGCACGCACCATTGCGCTTTGGGTGACCTCGAACTTTTCATCATCATCATCATCATATCAGTCAAAAATCGTCCACTGCTGGACAAAGGCCACCCCCAAGGATTTCCACGACGACCGGTCCTGCGCTGCCCGCAACCATCGGCTTCCCACAATCTTCACCAGGTCATCAGTCCACCGCGTGAGGCCTGCCTACGCTACGTTTTCCGGTGCGCGGTCGCCACTCGAGAACTTTACTGCCCCCTCGGCCATCTGTTCTACGAGCTATGTGCCCTGCCCACTGCCACTTCAGTTTAGCGATTCTGTGAGCTATTTCGAACTTTTAATGTTTCCAAATAAAACTATTGCACCTAAAGAACATTTTGTACATGTGACATTTAGCGTTATCGCTAACTCAAAGCATCGAGAAATGGAGACTATGGACGGACTTGATTTTCACTGTGGAATTTAAATCTTGCAAGAACACGATCCCTTGATCTCTCAATGATAAGGTAATTACGAAAAGTTTTTTTTTGCGTTTTCTTTCTTTTGTAGCCTAACCTTGGGCTGTTGAATTTAATTTAGGAGCATGAAAACCGTGAAAATCCAGGAACTCGTTTTGGTCAGTTTCGAGTATCTAAAACTCTGCAAAATATTTTTTAGAGAGATGCTTTTTAGGGATCCGACCACACAAAGGGTGACCAACGGGATCCTATTACTAAACCTCCGCTGTCCGTCTGCCTGTCTGTCAGCGGGCTATATTTAATGAACAGTAATAGTTGAAGCGTCGGTGGCTCAACCGGTAACGACTCGGTCCATCTAACCAGAGGTACCGGGTTCAAATCTGGACGGCCAATGTACCAATGAGTTTTTCAAAAACTTACGTACATACTTACCGATTGCTTTAACGGTGAAGGAAAACATCGTGAGGAAACCTGCACACGCCTGCGAAGAAACTCGAAGGTTGTGTGTGAAGTCGACCAACCCGCACTGGGCCCGCGTGGTCGACTAAGGCCTAATCACCCTGATTCAGGGTAGGCTCGAGCCCCTCGGTGGGGACGTATATGAGCTGATATAATAAAAATAGTTAGACAATTGAAATTCTCACAGTGTGTATATTTCTATTGCCGCTAAAATAACAAATAAAACCAATTAAAGAGCCCCCCATACAAGAAATTAGTTTTTTTAACATGAAGAAACTAGCGACATCTAGTACTATCTCCTATATAGTTGATTTATGAAGATGTTTTGGTACGGAACCCTTAGTGCACAAGTCCAATTCGCACTTGGCCAGTTTTTTACTTAAACACCATCTAAATAAATTTAATGATTGATAAAGACGATTGGATTGGATATTGGATAGAAACCTTTAATTATCATCATCATCGTCTGAAAGTAGTACACTGCTGGACAAAAGCCTCCCCAAGGAACTCCACGACGATCGGTCTACGTATTTTATCAACACTTAATAAAATACGTAAATTCGGATATTTGTTTGTTTTAAGTTGTTGAAGGATCGGACTAATCTGACCTACACCAACATCTAGAAACTGTCCTAAATAAAATTGGCAAAAAAATACTTTTAATAAAATTTATAAACATTAAGAAAGGATCAAGATGGTCCGAAGTGGTTTACAAGTACTAGACAATATCCAAGGCGGCCAAAAGGATCATAATAATAAAATCGGGGTGGGTAGAATTTGGGGCCACTGCCGCTAGTTTTTTCGTGTATTTGATAATTTTAGAGGTCAGTTACACGGTCTGTAATATCCTCAACTAAGAACAGGACGGGTACAAATACTATTATTGTAATTTGGATTTCGCGAGCCTCCTGTTACAAGTCTGCTTTCGACAGTATGTTTTCGATTCCGTTGTCATCGGATTGAAGTTTTTCTTTGAGATTACTTATGTTTTTGTGCAAGTCATGCACTATTTCACTCGACACATTGTTCAATTCGGGGCAGCTTCGGTTCAATTCTGTGTTTTCTAGTGGTGAAGAATTATCCAAATCTAGATCATAAGATAATGATTCATATCAATTTTGGGTATTGACATTAATCACACATTTTTTCCGGTGTGTGATATTCTCAGAACTTAAGGCATCATGAACTATATCATTGTTTGGACTAACAGGAGCTCGTGCCTTTTCCAAGCACTGAGAGCACCTCCATTTCTCCTTACGACTGGGTCTTATTATATTAAAATGTCCCCATGACACGTTACTACAAACCACATGATAAATCATTTTACAAAGTGTACAGGCCATAGAACGCCTGCTGATTTTTTACACATTTTACAATTTTTCTCCATTTTACAGTAGTTCACGGGTTTTTGGTATAGCCAAAGATGACCTGTTACAGATTTGGTATCAAACTAATCGGCGCTAGTCGAGTGATATATTCTGAACGCATTCTACATCATCAGCATGACACTATGTCGTTTGACAAAAGTAAAATCACCACGAAGCTGTGACCCAATCAGCTGTTGTTTATTTTCAAATGTATGGAAATTCGCTGTGATTCGTTGTTTTTGTGTAATCTTATTTAAAACATGTTGTGCTAACGGTGAAAATCTTGTATACCTGGTGATGATCTTGTCTTAATTCGGTCACTATGAATGATCACTATAAAACTTTATTTAGAGATTATGTTATTACGTTTAAACAAATTTTGGTGAGTAACAATCAATATTTCTCATAATTTTTCGAAAAAAGGACGAGCACTCTTGTTTACATCTAGATGGAATGAGCTTCCCCCACCACTACGGAAACCTTTGTGTGTGGTTTTGACTCGCACTTGGCCGGTTTTTTTATTTATTACGAGACAATTTCGAAGTGTTTAATTCTGTCAAAATTAGAAAGTCATAAAAATATTTTCAATATTTTGGCTACGAACAACCGCTAAATAAAGAAGCTATAGTTGACTGCTCAATGACTTATACATACATGTATATTACTGCCGTAAATCTGTGTGACTGCTAGTCATTTGATTTACTTTTCGTCATTTGTCATTAACAAAATGTTGTTCTAATAAACTAATTATATTAGGAATTAATCAAAAATTTTAAACTCGATTGCATTACAACGTAACCCCTATTTTTTTTAGGACAAATCTAACGACACCTCGAACTAAAGTGCACATTGAACTACAAAATCTATAAAGCCGTTTAAGCTAAAGGGCGTGCCAAGGAAATATACCTACATACTCGAAAAACATAACCCTCCGTCTGGCGCAGTCGGATAAAAATGTATGAAATCTTTACAAATATTATATTTGTGAAAATTTGTTTGTTTGTTTGTTACCTCTTCACGCTCCAACACCTGAACCTATGCAAGTAACTTGTGTCATGCATGACAAGTGGGTAAGGACATAGGCTACTTTTCGTTTCGTGAAAATAGCATCGTCCGACACAGTTCCTGAGGGAACTCTATTTTGGTTGATTTCTTTAACATCGCAACGGAGCAACGGATTGTTGTGATTTTTTGCACAGAGATGATTGAGGGGGTGGGAAATGACATGGACTACTAATTAGCATATCCTGAGATAGTTTCCGAGTAATCTGGCAAAAACTCATATCACGTCTCGCGCTCGTCGGCGTCTCAACAGAGCTACGGATGTACGTGATTTTTTGCATAGAAATATTTGAGGGGGTGAAAAGTGACATGAACTTCTAATTATAGCACGATATAGTTCCCGAGGGATCTGCTTGCTTGCGGCTCGCGCACAACTCACCCTCAAAGACAGTCGTATAAAAGATACCCACGCGAGCGAAGCCAAGGGAAAAGGCTAGTAATATATAACAATTGCTAGTTTAATAGAGCGTCGGTGGCGCAACCGCAAGGGCCGCTACCTCCTATCCGGGAGGTCGTGGTTCGAGTCCTGCCACGTACCAATGTGTTTTCGAATTTCGATCTCATATGTACGTTTATCCGACGACGCTCTTACTGTGAAGGAAAACATCGTGAGGAAACCTGCACCAACCGCGAAGAAACTCGGAGGTCGTGTGTGAAGTAAACCAACCCGCACTGGGCCCGCGTGGTCGACTAAGGCCCGATCGCCCTTATTTAGGCTAGCCCCTCGGTGGGGACGTATATGAGCTGATGTAAGTGAGAGTTTAATAGTAACAGGGTAGGATAAAATACGCCCGAATTCATCTCTGTACGTCCTACTCGCGTATTTACCGATGAAGAATGTGACGTCATTTTCATGTGTTCCATTTACAATGCCCCCTAAACTCGTACTTTTATAAATATTCAACCAACAGCGAAACCTTTTCCTTAGCCTTCGTTATTAAATTGCTTGGTCGTAAAACGCAGCGAGCGAACGAGCGAACGGTCGTTAGTTGCAGATACGGGTACTGAAGTTTAGTGTTCGCCGAGAGCTGGTTTATAGGTTTCCTTCATCGCCATAATACACGAAGTAACTAGTATCCCACCTGTGATAGATACTGTCATACTGTAGGGAAAACATCCGGCCTAGCTATTTCTTATACCAACTAAATGACATGGCTTGATGAAGTATGGGCGACTGCCCCAGCAATGTAAACACTGTACCTACTAAGATGTGACGCTGAATAGCTAAGGTGTCAGTACTCCGCATGAAAATGTTTTTACGAACTTTTCTTTATTACATAATTCTGAAAAATAAATAGTACAACTCCTACTGTAATGTGGCTCAAACAAAAGAAACAAAAAACCTTTTAATTTGTTAATTATTTCCTGAAACTTCTATGAGATTAATAAGTACATAGTAATTAATCAATGAATATTTGAATACATGTGTTAGTGAGAAGTTTAATACATCATAATTCATAATTTTCATACATGCTTGGGGAAAGGGTCAAGCCAAATCCTTTATACCAATTTTATTCGAAAGCAACATATAATTGATGAAGGTTACTGGTTTTTTACACATGACCACAGATGAGATACTAGTTACTTCGTACATAACAAACAAACAGATCGCCGTTGGGGTAACTAAGTTCTCGAGTGGCGTTCACGTAGCGTAGGTAGGTCTCCCACATGGTGGATCAACGACCCGATAAAGGTCATGGGATGGCGCTGGATGCAGGCAGCGCAGGACTGGTCGTCGTGAAAATCCTTGGGGGAGACCTTTGTATAGCAGTGGACGTTCTTCGGCTAATATGATAACGGCTATTTTATTCCCCGTGGTTCCCTCAAGGAACCAAGTGAGGGACCACGGGTAACGAGCCGTTGTAGGGCTAGTGTCGAACCTACTGTAATGTTAGGTGTTTTCAAGTCGCCTATAAGGCCTCTGATACGGCTTAACGAAGCGACGGCTTAACTAAGTAGTAGTCGTAGTTTAGTGTGACTTACATAGTCACTTCGATCACGCAAATTACCTGACTGTAAGCGTGTTCTTTACCTAGATGGGTTTGGTTTGACTGTTAGTTGCATTTATTTTGACCGTTTGCGTGCTTCGTAAGGCACGTTAAGCCGTTGGTGCCGGTTGCAACCCATCCTAACTTTACAACTTAGACGAAAATGGCTATAAGCAGTAGGATGCCGGGCGTTTAATAACTAAGTACTTACAATATATTAAGAGACCCGTCATTATGTTTTTCAAATGTATGTATGTATGTTTATTAATTTCTCTGGCACGCTCTGTAGCCTCAACGGCTTGATTTTGAAGTGCTATGAGTCGTTTGATTCGTCTTGAACCCGTGAGTGACATAGGATACATTTTTACGTAACTGGCCAAAAAAGAGGGATTAAGTTTTTAATTCTGGCGTGCGAGGTGTCGTTAGATTCGTATCAATCCCGTGAGTAACATAGGATACATTTTTACGTAACTGGCCAAAAAAGAGGGATTAATATTTTAATTCTGGCGTGCGAGGTGTCGTTAGATTCGTATCAATCACGTGAGTAACATAGGATTCATTTTTACGTAACTGGCCAAAAAAGAGGGATTAAGTTTTTAATTCTGGCGTGCGAGGTGTCGTTAGATTTGTATTGATCCCGTGACATAGGATACATTTTTACGTAACTGGCCAAAAAAGAGGGATTAAGTTTTTAATTCTGGCGTGCGAGGTGTTGTTACATTTGTATTGATCCCGTGACATAGGATACATTTTTACGTAACTGGCCAAAAAAGAGGGATTAAGTTTTTAATTCTGGCGTGCGAGGTGTTGTTACATTTGTATTGATCCCGTGACATAGGATACATTTTTACGTAACTGGCCAAAAAAGAGGGATTAAGTTTTTAATTCTGGCGTGCGAGGTGTTGTTAGATTTGTATTGATCCCGTGACATAGGATACATTTTTACGTAACTGGCCAAAAAAGAGTAAGTAGGTTAAGTTTTTAATTCTGGCGTGCGAGGTGTCGTTAGATTCGTATCAATCCCGTGAGTAACATAGGATACATTTTTACGTAACTGGCCCAAAAAGAGTAAGTAAGTTAAGTTTTTAATTCTGGCGTGCGAGGTGTCGTTAGATTTGTATTGATCCCGTGACATAGGATACATTTTTACGTAACTGGCCAAAAAAGAGTAAGTAAGTTAAGTTTTTAATTCTGGCGTGCGAGGTGTCGTTAGATTTGTATTGATCTCGTGACATAGGATACATTTTTACGTAACTGGCCAAAAAAGAGGGATTAAGATTTTAATTCTGGCGTGCGAGGTGTCGTTAGATTCGTATCAATCCCGTGAGTAACATAGGATACATTTTTACGTAACTGGCCAAAAAAGAGTAAGTAAGTTAAGTTTTTAATTCTGGCGTGCGAGGTGTTGTTAGATTTGTATTGATCCCGTGACATAGGATACATTTTTACGTAACTGTCCAAAAAAGAGGGATTAAGATTTTAATTCTGGCGTGCGAGGTGTCGTTAGATTTGTATTGATCCCGTGACATAGGATACATTTTTACGTAACTGGCCAAAAAAGAGGGATTAAGATTTTAAATCTGGCGTGCGAGGTGTCGTTAGATTCGTATCAATCCCGTGAGTGACATAGGATACATTTTTACGTAACTGGCCAAAAAAGAGGGATTAAGATTTTAATTCTGGCGTGCGAGGTGTCGTTAGATTCGTATCAATCCCGTGAGTAACATAGGATACATTTTTACGTAACTGGCCAAAAAAGAGTAAGAAAGTTAAGTTTTTAATTCTGGCGTGCGAGGTGTTGTTAGATTTGTATTGATCCCGTGACATAGGATACATTTTTACGTAACTGGCCAAAAAAGAGGGATTAAGATTTTAATTTTGGCGTGCGAGGTGTCGTTAGATTCGTATCAATCCCGTGAGTGACATAGGATACATTTTTACGTAACTGGCCAAAAAAGAGGGATTAAGATTTTAATTCTGGCGTGCGAGGTGTCGTTAGATTTGTATTGATCCCGTGACATAGGATACATTTTTACGTAACTGGCCAAAAAAGAGGGATTAAGATTTTAATTCTGGCGTGCGAGGTGTTGTTACATTTGTATTGATCCCGTGAGTAACATAGGATACATTTTTACGTAACTGGCCAAAAAAGAGTAAGTAAGTTAAGTTTTTAATTCTGGCGTGCGAGGTGTTGTTAGATTTGTATTGATCCCGTGACATAGGATTCATTTTTACGTAACTGGCCAAAAAAGAGGGATTAAGTTTTTAATTCTGGCGTGCGAGGTGTCGTTAGATTTGTATTGATCCCGTGACATAGGATACATTTTTACGTAACTGGCCAAAAAAGAGGGATTAAGTTTTTAATTCTGGCGTGCGAGGTGTTGTTACATTTGTATTGATCCCGTGACATAGGATACATTTTTACGTAACTGGCCAAAAAAGAGGGATTAAGTTTTTAATTCTGGCGTGCGAGGTGTTGTTAGATTTGTATTGATCCCGTGACATAGGATACATTTTTACGTAACTGGCCAAAAAAGAGTAAGTAGGTTAAGTTTTTAATTCTGGCGTGCGAGGTGTCGTTAGATTCGTATCAATCCCGTGAGTAACATAGGATACATTTTTACGTAACTGGCCCAAAAAGAGTAAGTAAGTTAAGTTTTTAATTCTGGCGTGCGAGGTGTCGTTAGATTTGTATTGATCCCGTGACATAGGATACATTTTTACGTAACTGGCCAAAAAAGAGTAAGTAAGTTAAGTTTTTAATTCTGGCGTGCGAGGTGTCGTTAGATTTGTATTGATCTCGTGACATAGGATACATTTTTACGTAACTGGCCAAAAAAGAGGGATTAAGATTTTAATTCTGGCGTGCGAGGTGTCGTTAGATTCGTATCAATCCCGTGAGTAACATAGGATACATTTTTACGTAACTGGCCAAAAAAGAGTAAGTAAGTTAAGTTTTTAATTCTGGCGTGCGAGGTGTTGTTAGATTTGTATTGATCCCGTGACATAGGATACATTTTTACGTAACTGTCCAAAAAAGAGGGATTAAGATTTTAATTCTGGCGTGCGAGGTGTCGTTAGATTTGTATTGATCCCGTGACATAGGATACATTTTTACGTAACTGGCCAAAAAAGAGGGATTAAGATTTTAAATCTGGCGTGCGAGGTGTCGTTAGATTCGTATCAATCCCGTGAGTGACATAGGATACATTTTTACGTAACTGGCCAAAAAAGAGGGATTAAGATTTTAATTCTGGCGTGCGAGGTGTCGTTAGATTCGTATCAATCCCGTGAGTAACATAGGATACATTTTTACGTAACTGGCCAAAAAAGAGTAAGAAAGTTAAGTTTTTAATTCTGGCGTGCGAGGTGTTGTTAGATTTGTATTGATCCCGTGACATAGGATACATTTTTACGTAACTGGCCAAAAAAGAGGGATTAAGATTTTAATTTTGGCGTGCGAGGTGTCGTTAGATTCGTATCAATCCCGTGAGTGACATAGGATACATTTTTACGTAACTGGCCAAAAAAGAGGGATTAAGATTTTAATTCTGGCGTGCGAGGTGTCGTTAGATTTGTATTGATCCCGTGACATAGGATACATTTTTACGTAACTGGCCAAAAAAGAGGGATTAAGATTTTAATTCTGGCGTGCGAGGTGTTGTTACATTTGTATTGATCCCGTGAGTAACATAGGATACATTTTTACGTAACTGGCCAAAAAAGAGTAAGTAAGTTAAGTTTTTAATTCTGGCGTGCGAGGTGTTGTTAGATTTGTATTGATCCCGTGACATAGGATACATTTTTACGTAATTAGCCAAAAAATAGGGGTTAAGTTTTTAATCCTGTCGTGCGAGTAGTCGTTACATTTGTATTGATCCCGTGACATAGGATACATTTTTACGTAACTGGCCAAAAAAGAGGGGTTATGTTTTTATGCAGTCGGGTTTTTCATTTTTAATTATTCTGTGTAGTCATTTTATTTATTTTATTAGGGAAGTTTACAGCTTTTTTTTCATCACCCTATTATCAGCCAAAAGAAGTCCATTACTAAACAGAGGCCTCCCCAAGGATTCCCACAGCGAGCGGTCCTGCGCTGCACGCATCCGGCCGCTTCCCGCGACCTTCGCCACTGTGCAAAGTCCACTAATAAGTGTCCCTGCCCATTCGCGTAGTTTCGGTTCTCACTGAAAGTGACAACAGTTTTACCCTTAGATGCTTATGATCTTATGAAGTTAAATGTGTGTATGATGTACGGTAGAAACCAACCTACATTTTACCAGCTCTTCCAAAATCATCATCATCATATCAGCCGACGGACGTCCACTGCTGAACATAGGCCCTAGAACGTGACGAATGCTAGAAATATGAGATTGTTCTCGCTGTCTTGTTGCAAATCTTATTGAGAACGGTGAACCAAGAGACAGACACCCTACGTGGCACACGTAGGGGTGGCACAAAGTTAGAATAATAGTTTCATATGAGAAAAGAATATAACAGCCACATGTAGGGCGTAGGGCTGGCACAAAATTACAATAATAATTTAAAATTTGAAAAGAATAGAATAGACTACACCGAGAATGAAGTTTAAAACTAATCTCTCTTTCTCTTATCGTGTGGCAGAATTAACCGTGCCAGTGTTGCCACATGCCAGGTCGATAAATCTGAATGGAAAGGTCGAAAAATCTGTACAAAGTCTGTATGAGCACAAGAAGCTATATTCTGTATAAAATCTGAATGATAATGTTTATGGGATGACATGGTAAGCTATCAAATAAAAGAAAACATTAATGCTTACATAAAATTGGTATATTTATTATTTTTTATACATATTTTTATTCATTTTAGAATTTTTTTTTTATCCACATCGAGTTTAAAACATGGCTGATTAATGAGTAGTTGTTTAGTTAAAATAAGTCCCTCCATCGTTTCAGTACCCAAATGGTTTCTTGTTTTGGTTTTAATTAAATTTACTGCGGAAAATATCCTTTCAACCGCGGCACTGGAATGAGGAAGGCATAATAATGCAGAAACCAATTGGTGAAGAGTCTGATACAATAAATTTCCATCATCCATGTCTTGTTCACAACTGACTTGATTTTTCATCAACCGTTTATTCATTCAAACCTAAGTTTCGGGGAATCCTTGTCTGTAGGCTATAAAAAAATGCTGCCGGGATGTCGACAACGATTTACACAGAACCCAGGGAAATACATGTTGAAGACAATAAATAAACGCCTATTATTCAATAAAAAAGATACGTATTCAATTGTTTCATCATAGACTATATGTGATCAAGAAGACGAAGTGAAATTCTGTATAAAAGCTAAGCTAAATCTGTAATCTGTATTTGTGATGAAAATTCTGTATAGATACAGATAAATCTGTATATATGGCAACACTGAACCGTGCTATCCAAGGGATAGACGGCAGTTGCATGTTGTTGCACTTAGCATCACCCGCGGTCACGTGTAGGGCAGTAAGATTTACACCTACGGACATGTGTAACGCGACCTTCATACACATCTGGAATCAGATGTGCAGGTTTCCTCACGACGTTTACATCACCGTTCAAGCAATCGGTAAGTATACGTACGTGAGTGTCTAAAAACTCATTGGTACATTGGCCGTCTGGATTTGAACGCGGGACCTCTGGTTAGGAGAACCGAGCCATTACCGTTGAGCTACCGACGCTTTTTAAAAACCATCTTATCTGTAATTTTGCTGAAGACTGGAGCCACTTCCCTATATACTTTCATTTTTATGAAAGATTAGACTTGTGTAGAAATAATACATTTTTTTTTCAAATTGTGACTGGTGGGACATACCCTTTTAAAATGATGCTTTTGACTATTTAAAAAAAAATTAATAGTTTAATACGTATGTATTTTTACTTCTATAAATCCCAGTAAAGTCATATTTAAGGATAGAAAAAAACTTTTTTTTGCGTGACTGTTGGGACATGCATTTTTTTCTTTTACATGAATGTTTTAAATCAATCAATCGAAGGTTAGAACATGGAACAAAGCAACAATCTGTGGTATTTAAACAAAATTTCATCTAATATATCTTTTGTTAGTTAGAGTCCCACTAGTCACTAGTGACCGGTGGGACATTTTTCAAAAAAGCCTTGAAATTGTAATATGATCTTTTAAACAATAAAAAGATATTGAAATATTTTACAACGAGTATATTGTTACTTTTGATAAAAAATCAAATTTATAAAGTTAAATTTAAGGTAAGAAAACTAAGTTTTTGCGTGACTGGTCGGACATGCGACATGCAACTGTTCAGAGAAGAAATACACAAAAACTAACACACTTTTTCACTTAATTCGCATGTAGTTGCTTAGTTATTTCGATTCTTTCTCTAAAATACACTCGTTAGCTTGCTACAATTATTTAAACGGTCGAGAATAGTGTTGTCAACTTAAACAACATTTGCTCCCTATGTCATTCTGTACAATATAAAAGTTTATGTAGAGATAAAGTCAGTTTTTCATTAATTTTAAAAAAAATGTGTACTAATTCATAAAATTTATTTGTTTTAGGAAGACTAACAACAAAATATTGATAATTTATAAAACTTATAAATAAATACAGTGCTATATATTAGACTTTTAAATTATAAGTTAATGTTAAATTAAGAATAATTAAATGAATTTTATCTCGTTTTCCTCTTTTACATGGAACGGCCCCATGTTGATCGTACTTAAAGGAGAAAGTTGGAATATATTCCTAATAGAAGCATTAAACCTAAATAATTTCATTTTAGGCTTGTGCAAGATAACATTGCAGATTGTTCCAAGTTGTGCAGCAAACTATACCAGCCAGCTGAATCACGCCACAAATACCTTCGAGCAAATGGACATTCGGGAAATTAGACATTCGAGGAAAATGGGCATTTAAGGAATTGGACATTCGAGGCCAGAACCATATTTCAGTACAAATTACATTAACATTAAGTTAACTAATCATAATTTGGTCATAAATTTTAAAAATTTTGATTAAAACGAAATGAAAATATGTATATGTTATACCCTATAATGTCAGATGAGGATGTGTTTATTGTGGATTCATATATATTTATCATGGCCTTTAATGATAATGGTGGTATCATCCGCAAAGAGAAGACATTCAAGCTGTGGCTGCTATGGATACCAGGCAAGGGGCGAACGTTCTGTTCCCTACTACGCGAACGCGACACGAAAGCGTATGGAACACTGCGTTCTCGCTCAGAAGAAGGATTCATAAGTCTTAGACTTGCAATCCACTTCAGGGGGTTTTTAGTGGGTAGGCACAGGCTTCAACTGTGTGTTCCACATAACCAGTAGAGCCGGCTGTACTGGTACGCATGAGCACCTTCCTCCTCCATCCTCCGTTCCGAAGGAAAAAAAAACTCTGCGTTCCGTTTTCGCTCCGCTTTCGTGTCTCTGTGTGCTATAGAAAAACTCTTTACTAGAGGGGACACCCGGAACAAACCAAGTTAGGCTGCAAACTCCGAGGTAGCAGCCCCCCCAACCCCTCCCCAGCAGACTGGGGAGCCTACTTATCACCTACTTGGATGAACCACACCCATTTCAGAAACGAATCCAAATGATAAAGAGCTGATATTAAAACGTGTAGCAAAAATTTATCTTATCTGTGAAAACTGTTTTATTTAATTATCTCCTTATTTCATAATTTTGCACTTACTTGTAGTTAAAATGCTCTTTTAAAATCTACGGTACTTGCGTTTGTTCAGAATGAGGGTTATGTTGCCAAACCTGAAACAAAGAAAATAAAATAACTATAGGCGCAACTCCTATTTACTGCGTGCACCAGGCATTATGAATGACTTAGTCTTCAATTTCAATTTTGATATATTTTGCATTAGTCCGAATACCCTAAAACGCGCATACAATAGCGAATTCTTTGGTTCTCAATCTCAAACAACGTAATTAACCTTAGGATATTATTAACTTTTTCTTTCTATTTTATTGTTGCTAAGAACTGATTTAACTTTTTTTTATAAGGTTCATGTTTGTTGTACTATTATTCTTTATATTACTGTTGTACTGTTACTGTTCGAACTGTATGGCGTACGTCAAGCTAGCTTATCTGTAACCTAAAGGCGAAAACTTCTCAATGTTCCTTATCTTCTAAATGTTTGATCTTAAAATGTAACCTAGTTTTCCTTAAAAAATAAAATAAATTAAAATAATAAGTAAAAATAGTCAAAAAAGCTATTCTAAGATTTAAAATAACTCTTAAATACTTAGTTTCATGAATTTCATGAAATCATTTTCGGAATACACATTTTAATACATGAATTTCAAGCAACATAAAAGAGCAGGTTTCGTACACAAAGCATCAGTACAATAAATGATAAAATAAAATAACATTCAAGATTCAATATTCAAGATATTTATTCAAAATACGAGTACGTGCAAATTACACTCTTTCTGATAGTCATAAAATAATGATTACATAATTTCATTTGAAAAAATCAAGTAATAAACAATCATCAGTTATTAACGTCAAAATCCAATTCTTGATATAAATAAACAAATTATGTAATAAGAACATGAAAACAATATGACACGAGAAGTTTTACATTAAATCATTGAATGTCATGAATGCCTTTGACTCTTCTTTGACTAGGTAGGACTTTTTTAAAAGAAAAAATATATAAAAGTTCATTCCCCCCCCCCCCCCCCCCAACAAAGTAACTCATTTATGAGTTGGCCATATCATTTACATAGTATAGTGTCAATAATAAATAATGTGTAATAATAATATGTAATGGAATAACAGTGTGATAGTGGAACGTCGCTCAGTAGCCATATAGTGGATTAAATTTAAATTGTCTTCTCGGTTTTACGACAGGCGACGACGTCAAGTAAGGAGAGTGACAATATTGAAAGTAAAATGTATTCACATTGTATTAAGGTCCTTAAATTTGTTTTTTTTAATTAAAACATTTGAGTGCGTTAGGCTGCACCTCATCATATCAGCCACAAATCGTCCACTGCTGGACAAAGGCCTCCCCCAAGGATTTCCACGACGACCGGTCCTGCGCTGCCCGCATCCATCGGCTTCCCGCGACCTTCACCAGGTCATCGGTCCACCGCGTGGGAGGCCTGCCTACGCTACGTTTTCCGGTGCGCGGTCGCCACTCGAGAACTTTACTGCCCCATCGGCCATCTGTTCTACGAGCTATGTGCCCTGCCCACTGCCACTTCAGTTTAGCGATTCTGTGAGCTATGTCGGTTACTTTAGTTCTCCTGCGGATCTCCTCGTTTCTGATTCGATCACGCAGAGAAACTCCGAGCATAGCACGCTCCATTGCCCTTTGGGTGACCTTGAGCCTTCTTATGAGGCCCACAGTAAGCGACCATGTCTCAGTTCCGTAAGTCATCACTGGCAACACACACTGGTCAAAGACCTTAGTCTTGAGACACTGCGGTATTTGGGACGTGAAGATATTGCGAAGCTTCCCGAACGCTGCCCAGCCGAGTTGGATTCGTCGATTGATCTCTTTCTTGAAGTTGGACCTACCTAACTGGACTGTTTGTCCCAGGTATACATATTCGTCAACAACTTCCAGTGTAGAGTCTCCAACCTTTAGAGGAGTGGGTGCGACACGGACATTTAACATTATTTTCGTCTTGTCCATGTTCATTTTAAGACCCACTTGTTGAGAGACCTTACTGAGGCCATCGAGCATTGTGCTTAGGTCTTCCATAGTCTCAGCCATGACCACGATATCGTCAGCGAATCGGAGGTGGGATATGTACTCGCCGTTGATATTGATGCCGAGTCCACCCCAGTCCAGAAGCTTAAAAACATCTTCCAGGGCGGCGGTGAACAGTTTCGGAGATATAACGTCTCCCTGTCTCACCCCTCGCTGCAACTGGATAGGTTTCGAGTTCTGGTCTTGGAGGCGAACCGACATGGTGGCGTTTTCATACAGACACTTCAACACCTCGATGTATCGATGGTCAATTTGGCACCGCTGGAGAGACTGTAGCACAGCCCAGGTTTCGACTGAATCAAAGGCCTTCTCATAGTCCACAAACGCCAAGCATAGTGGCTGATTGTACTCTTCGGTCTTCTGTATAATCTGCCGCAGCGTATGTATGTGGTCTATGGTACTAAAGCCTTTTCGGAAACCGGCTTGTTCGGGAGGCTGGAAGTCGTCAAACCTGCGTGCGAGACGATTCGTAATGACTCTCGAAAACAGCTTGTAGACATGGCTCAGAAGTGAGATGGGTCTGTAGTTCTTCAGCAGGGTGTTGTCGCCCTTTTTGAAGAAAAGCACGACCACACTTCTTCTAGGCTGCACCTCACCTGATGGTAAGTGCCGATGCAGCCGAGGATGTGAAACTCAAGCTCAAATAGTGCCTATTCACTCTCGTCTTAAGGATTCCTAAATTATACAAATCGGGGTATACAGACGCCGGAAGGGAATTCCACTCCTTGGCCGTTCGCATGATGAAGGAAGACGCAAAACGCTTCGTGCCTAAAGGTGGAACATTGACGACAAAGGAATGGAACCACCCTCCGCGCATGGTCGTCCGATGATGAAATGGAGAAGGGGATGAGGTTGTGAAGCTCCAGAGCATACTCTCCGAAATGAATCCTATAGAACACCGATAGACAGGCGACTTTGGCTATTTTTTTAATTCTAAAAAACTGCAAAACATGCTATTTCCACTACCACAAGTTTGTTTTATACTTCATTTTTTACATCTAAGGAACTTTTTTGTACTGTTCTTTCTTTAATAGCTATATTTAATATTTTTTATTATAATAGTATTCGTTTAGTTTGTCTGCGGTCCTACTCCTTCCTTGAAAGGGTAATCTGCGCTGTAGCTTTTATGAAGACAATGCAAAACTGCTTCCTTTTCAGTGATAGGAACCACCAATAACTTCCCGTCCGTTCCCAAGGGACTTTAGTGGCCAAAAGCAAAATATTTTCGACAATGTGAAGATTAGAGTTCTATTCATACGCGTAGTGAAAAGTAGAGTTGTAAAAATAGTCGGACAAGCCCGGGTTGATTTAGGCCTCCACTGGGACCGCGCTAGTTTGGCTTAGTTTGGACATCGCCCGCAGTTACTACATTGTTGTTTTATTAAACTTACAAACGAAGACCGTTCTGTCATAATCAGGATATATTAAAATTTGTGAATTTTGGATAGAACATGTTGAGTTGGTTGCATTAAGCTTGCTGGACGTGAAAACTGCACAGCTGATTCTTTTAACCTTTTTCTTTCGTATGGTTAAAACCATTAAACCCCATTGCGTTGGGGAATCTTGGTAACCCCGCTTCCATCTTCGGCAAAATCGTCACTTACCATCAGGTGAGATGTTGTCAAGGGTTTTTTTATTATATCAGCTCATATACGTCTCCACCGAGGGGCTCGAGCCTACCCTGAATCAGGGCGATTAGGCCTTAGTCGACCACGCGGGCCCAGTGCGGGTTGGTCGACTTCACACACAACCTTCGAGTTTCTTCGCAGGCCTGTGCAGGTTTCCTCACGATGTTTTCCTTCACCGTTAAAGCAGTCGGTAATGATATGTACGTAAGTTTTTGAAAAACTCATTGGTACAGTGGCCGTCCAGATTTGAACCCGGTACCTCTGGTTAGATGGACCGAGTCGTTACCGGTTGAGCCACCGACGCTTTTTACCGATTGTTTAAGGGTACCGAGGGTTTACCAATTGTGAATAAAAAAAAGAACACAATTTATTGATTTCCGATACTTTTTATTTTGTATAACTATGTAGTTTTAAGAGAATATTGTACATTCCTCCTGCATTACATAAGTAAGGCACATTAAATAAATACCGACAGTAAGCGAATAAAGGTATTGATAAAACGGCTAAGACGAAATTTTCCTAGAATGTTTATGAAGCTAGTATTAAACGAAAATGTGCATTTACGCCACAGGTAAACGTGTAAACATCCCATTAGCACAGATTACTAATTAGTTACTACGTCCATTAGATTAAATATCAGGATTTTCGCCAGCGCCGCGTGGGCAGCGTGCAAGGGTGAGTGATGCGCACTCGGTAGAGCTTCAACAACTCAAAACTTAATAAAATATTTTTCAACTTACTAGCTCAAAAAACGCACCTTTGAAAGATTTAAATCAGCTGATTTTTAAAACGGTAACGAGACACAAATTTTAATTTAGAACGCTGCGAATCGACATTTCTAATTTTAATTTTTATTGACTCACGCATAAAAAAGAATCACGGAGTTTGGAGAATAGCAAATAACTGTACAAGATTATTGTATCAGTAGGGACACAGTATAATGTCAGCACTTTTGTAGCAAGGCGAGGCTCGCCCGTTTCACATACAGAGCCGGCAGTTGCCTCCCGTCCGCGCCCAAGTTAACCAGTGACCACAGTACTCTAATGTATAACTAGTACTATCTAGTAGAACTAAAGCAAACATTTTATTTGTGTAACAATACAAGGTAAAAACGTAAATCCTGTTTCACTGAACACCCTCCTCTGACCCTAAGGAGTGATATTAATTCGTTAGGTAGATATGGACCTAAGATCTACATACGTACGGACAGAGTGTTTATACCGTACAGACAGTATTACATCATCACAACCCCACATCGACAATCCAACCTATTGCACAGAGTGAAGAAGTATTTATTCGTTTATAATAATTATTAATTATATCTGAACCCCACCTTACAAATTTACTAAGTACCTACAAAATTCAGTCACGAACAAAACCGCTAACATGATACAGTTATGATGTCATAGTTTGTGAATGTAATGTTACCGTAAATTTATGTAGATCCGCCGCGCCGTGTAATTTACAACTGCTTAACTTTACAAACGGACATAACTTTTGTACCTATAATTATAGTGATATAATATGCCGATGTTTAACTTTAATTAAACGTCATAATTATGAGTTATGGCCCAGTGGTTCTCAAATGGTGCGCCGCGGCGCTCTGGGGCACTGTGGAGACAGGTCAGGGGCGTTGCGAGTTACTACTGACTGGAGTCGCCAAATACTTTGCGGAAAATACGAGAAAAAAATGTTCTGTGGAAAGATTTAACTAAATAGGTAACTTTATTTCTGTGCCTGTGTCATTAAAACCATCGAAGGTTTTAATGACACAGGTCCGTTCGTAGGGCGAACCGTGCAATCGCTCTAAGCGCCAGCCATAGGAGGGATGCCAAATCGTGTATTGTCGCGTCGTCACGCATGGCTCCTGCAATGTTTCGAACGTAGTTCTTTATCACACGTTTCACCCCAGCTATGTACTTGGTGAAAGAGAGTGCTAGGCTGAAAAAAAGTCCGACACCAACACTTTTTCTTTCATGTTTTGTTGGCGAAGCTGTCATCGAGTACCTTGACGTTAGTACTAATATATATACTTTGCCTTGGGAAGACTACTTCAGTTACTCTCATGAAGCCGCAGTGGTCCAGCGGTAGTACTTTCTGCCTTTGTCGAAAGTAGTTCCGACAAAGTATATACATTAGTACTAACGAATTCGGGTTCGGAACTTAGTTGGCAAAATGTTTTGGACCTTTTAGTTGTATTTACTTTATTATATAAATTTTGCCTATTTTTTCTTTTTAGTGACGAAAAAGTCAACAAGGTATTGTGATTGATCGTCGTTCTAACCGGATTTGCCACGACACCTTTCAGTAATTTTTCAGCTTACTTCTCTTGCTCATTTGGTTTTTGTCTGGGCCCTCTCTTAAAAATACACATTCCGGTTCCGTAACAAAATCGTCTTCCGTATAAACTAATAATCTGGGGGCATGGTAGGGGCACGATGACCCCGCCAAGATGAGCCAAAGGAGAACGGGACAATATCTACCTTTTGTGGAATTCTTATTACTACAAAATGAACAGGTCGGTTGTTGTAATTAAACTTAGTACTATCATCATCATCATCATCATATCAGCCACAAATCGTCCACTGCTGGACAAAGGCCTCCCCCAAGGATTTCCACGACGACCGGTCCTGCGCTGCCCGCATCCATTAGTACTATACTTATAAGTAAAACACGAAATTGTAGTTAGATTTCCGCAGGAGAACCAAGTTAACCGACATAGCTCACAGACTCGCTAAACTTAAGTGGCAGTGGGCAGGCTACATAGCTCGTAGAACAGATGGCCATTGGGGTAGTAAAGCTCTCGAGTTGCGACCGCGCACCGGAAGACGTAGCATAGGAAGGCCTCCCACACGGTGGATCGACTACCTGGTAAAGGTCGCGGGTAGCCACTGGACGCGGGCAGTGCAGGACCGGTCCTCGTGGAAATCCTTGGGAGAGATCTTTGTCCAGCAGTGGACGATGTTGAAAATTTAGATTTTCGAAACACTTGATTTAAAAGAAGTAACATGCATTTTAAAATTGCTTTAAAAACTCAATATTTTTCTTTAAATATCAAAACTATTTTTTTCTAAAATATCAATAGTACACTTACTAGCTTAGTTTTTTACTCGAAAGTATAAAATAACAATAAATAGGTTTTATTATTTTTTGTTTGTATGGAAGATGATTTTTGACAGGAACTCTTAATATAAGTTCATGTCTTCCCACAAAAACATCAATTCCGCATTTGCTACCGTCGTCGTGCATCTTTTCAATCTGGGGGCACATCAGTAGCTACTCCTGCCAAGTCGAACGCTGAGCAAGCACTGCGGTAATAACTTTTTCCATATAAAGTTGTCGGTTCCCTAAACCCAGAAAAGATTTTTTTATTCTAGCTCCAAAACCGCAAGAATAACGTCGATACGATTTTATTTTAGACTGTAAGTAATTCAATAATGTCTGACGGGTCACCAGATTTTGATTCGGTCCATCCAAAAGCTAAGCTAAGCTAAAGGCCCTGATAATTTACCTAACCTAAAAGTGCGCCGCGGAAAGAAAGTTTTGGGAACCCCATGCTATTAAAATAAGTTGACGTTACTCTTACTAATTGTTTACTAAACTAAAATTAGTAAACTTCTATCTGTACAATATGTAGGTTACATAAATGAAGTAATACAAAAAAATTAAAGCAAATCTGCATAACAAAAACAGGCTAACAGACACACTTCCCTTTCAAGTCACTCGTAACGATATTTTGTCTATCTTTTCCATCGCGAACTTTAAACTATCACTCATACATATCACAGAACACACAACAATATGTGAATCACCAATTTTTGTGAAACTCAAATAACAAGTTTTCAAGAACAACGCCTGAAGCTACGGGTAGAGTGATGTTTGCTTTCAATATCGCACTGTTTGCTCTTGCGTGGGAAACTTGCAGGTTGTTCTATTTTGTAACACGACCCCCCATGACGCCCCTGTGAACCCCCTGCATCGCAGAGATGAGAACAAAAGATTAGCAAAGTATGTTCCATGTTATATTTTGTAGTAAATAAACAAAGAAATAGTAATACACCAAATAGAATCAGGGTCAGCTTTTCAAAAGTGTCCAGGAAAATATGGCTTAGGATTGAATGAACTTGTTCTACTTAGGGGACGTCCATTAATTACCCCCTTGACAATACAATACAATATTCTTTATTGCATCACAACACAAAAAAAGAAATTGACAATATAGAAGAAAGCCATACAATAGGCGGCCTTGTTGCTAGGTATTCACGTGAGATTTGTACTTTATCATTATTATCATATCAGCCGAAAGACGTTCACTGCTGGTCAAAGACCTACCCCAAGGATTTCCACGACGACCGGTCCTGCGCTGCCCGCATCTAGTGGCATTCCACGACCTTCACCAAGTCGTCGATCCACCGAGTGGGAGGCCTACATACGCTACGTCTCCCGGTACTCGGTCACTGCCCCAAGGGACATCTGTTCTAAGAGCTATGTGCCACGCCTTAAGTTTAGCGATTCTGTGAGCTATGTTGGAGATTTGTACTTAATATATTTTTTTATGTCTATTTCAATTACGATTACCTAAAGTTAATAATATAGCAGCGTTCGGGAAGCTTCGCAATATCTTCACGTTCCAAATACCGCAGTGTCTCAAGACTAAGGTCTTTGACCCGTGTGTGTTGCCAGTGATGACATACGGAACTGAGACATGGTCGCTATGGGCCTCATAAGAAGGCTCAAGGTCACCCAAAGGGCAATGGAGCGTGCTATGCTCGGAGTTTCTCTGCGTGATCAACAATTGTTTAAGTATACACGCATACAAATTAATAACGTCTTGATTTAATAATTCTGATGAAAATAGAAAGTCTAGACTTTTACATTTCTACATTGTGAGCTCAAGATATAGAAGAAGAGACAATTCATATTGATGTATCTAATCTGCGCCCTAATGTTCTTACTTACCTACGTATGTACGTGTTTCTCACTTTAAGACTCATCAAAACACTTTTTATACTTTGTACCTATAAAGTTTGTTTTGTGTTTAATATTGACGAGAACATAAACGATCTATTAATCATGTTGAGTGTAACACCATGTTAATTTTGTTTCTTAGCACAATCAGCCCGCGATAATAGCTCCATCATCAACACTGAAAATTTAATCAGACCCAAACAGGAACGCTCGAAAATTGAGTTACTACAATATTTCATTTTGCGCCCTCTGCTCGCAACAATATCGTAACAAACTGGAGTTACAATTTGAATTATTAAACCTTACTATTACGCCGCATTAACTTAACACATTTTGTAGACTAATAAATCTTAATGGAAACAAATTAATCAGCATACTAATTAGGTTTATAATTCTAAGTTACCCCCAGTTGCGAAGTTGTCGTTTTGAATTGGAACAACACACTGCGAACTTCTCAAGTTATTAGCAAAAGTTAGAGCCCACTCGAAGGGCTCAGATAGGTCCCTTAGGACGTTTTAAATTCGCAGTCTCCAAATTCGATTAATTATTCGATTTAGTTAGTTTAAAACAGATCGCAGAGTGACTCGACAACTCAAACAAGGTAACAGAGTTGCGTTAACACGGCTACTAATTTAAAGTCGAGACAAGGTACTAGACAACGGGAAGATGGTGATACAATTTACAGTGTAGGTGAAATATCTGCTTTGTTTTCAAGTAAGTAATTACAATTTACCACAGAAAATCGTTCTAAACTGTTGCCATAAAAAGTAATTGCTAACCACCCTGATTTAGCTGATGTGATGATCATCACCACGTTACCCAAAATACATCCAGTTGGACATACGAGTAGACCTCCCCCGAGTTGGGGGGTTTGGCCGTCATCGCCACGCTTGGCACGAGGGTTGGCGACCGCAGTGTGCAGTGTGCAGTGTGGTGATACAGACCGCGGATTGGGTGGTGCTACCCATCCTTTGGTTTTATCCTAAGTTGTCTTGGAAGAGACGGGGTAGTACTATTCTAGGATAACACCACAGGCCCAAAAAACATGAAGGAGATTACATTTTAGAATTCCGATTTGGTTGGATACCCAATGTGCTTGTGGCAGCAACTGCAGAAACCCGCCACTGAACCTTAATACAAGCAACGAGAAGACAAAAGAGATACGACATCTACAACGCCTCAGTACAACGCACTATTAACATTTCTTCAGCACTGAGTATATAATATACAAGTACCAATCATTGGTCCACGGCCGGACCCTAGGCATACCACCTCGCCTGGTGGAGATATCTCCGTTTGCTCTTGAAGAGTAGGAATACACCGTTTCTACATGCTTAATTAACTTACGTTTAACTTAACTTAAGTTTGATATCCTCACATCCATGGAAATTATTTAAAAGTACATTAAAGTATTACAATAGCATTTTCAGGTTAAAATCGAACAGTACGAACATTCACAAGTATCAAATTAAGTATTCGAGTATTATGCAAATACAAAGTTGCAAGTCTTCATCTTGCCTCACAAAGGCATTTCTGAATCAAAATTTTACGTCCAATCTAGTACGCGATGCTTCAAATGGCTCCAGAATGCATCTTCGCTGCATTTCCATAGCAAAAGCTGCGCGACTCGGAGTACGAAAATTGAGTTATGTGCTGCGGATGCGTCGATTGGTTTATGTACAGGGTCTTATGAATAGGTAATTAGGTTAAGACTTGAGGTATGTCTCTTTGCAAGTCTGTGAAATTTTGAATGAATACCATTTTATTTTATTATATCAGCTCATATACGTCAATACCGAGGGGCTCGAGGTTACTCTGAATTATATGGCCATAAACGACCACTCGGGCCCAGTGCGGGTTGAAAGAACTTCACACACAATCTTCGAGTTTCTTCGCAGGCGTGTGTAGGTTTCCTCGCGATGTTTTCCTTCACCGTAATAGCGTCGGACATACGTACATAATATGAAATCGAAATTCGAAAACACATTGGTACGTGGCAGGATTCAAACCACGACCTCCCGGACAGGAGGTAGTGGCCCTTGCCATTACGCCCCACCGACGCTCTGAATGAATACCATATTCGATTCAAACACGTGAGTTAAGCGAGATTTGGTAGGGGATTTTTACTTCCGTTTCTTCTTCCATTGCAATCATCGTCATATCTGTGGGGGCATCGTGGAATATAGGTCTTTAAAAATTTATTGAAGGTTTTCCGAGAACTTTTTTTTTTGGCAAATGATTAGTTGACGAATTACAAGTTTTTAAGGCTCTAAGATGCCTCAATCCGAGCAGGTCGATACGTGTTAAAATAATATCGAACGTAAGTCTATTTATTTTAAGATCAAATCAATACGGGCTTCAACACGGAATTCTCGATTTCTAAATATTTTTAGTACTTTTCTACACTTTCAAATAAGGTTTTAAAAATTTGTTCATTTAAAATGAAAGGTCATAAAGTTACCGTTTTTTGTGTATTAGTTTCATTCAACATTAACTATTTGTTTTCGAGAAATTTTGCAATTAATGCCAAAAACACGATATATTTTTTTGACATCGTATTTGTTTTCAATTAAATCAATATTTTATTACTTTTAAGTATATTATATATTTTTCCATAGTGATAGCTTTACACAGTCTTACAATAATTTGAATTGAATATTGTCATTTGACCTATCTTAAGGCCACGGTGATTTTTGTTGAGAGATACATGTCCCCACCCCCTACCAACTGAACCGCTAATTTACACTTATAAGAAAAATTATCAAGACTTAGTAGGCTTTCTTAGTTTAGGAGTAATTTACAGTCTACCAACTTACGACGTGCAGTTGGATTTGCAAAAAAGTCTTCGATTTTCTATATAGAGTGTTCTGTAGCAACTGCAAAGAGAAATTTAGTTATTAAAATAAACATGTTTTTAATCTACACAAACTACGTGCTTTCACACGCATTTGAACACTTTTTTAATGTAAACAAGCCGGTCTACAGTGCGCCAGCCGCAAGCGGCTCGCGAGAAGTTATATATCTATTTCTTACTAATGAATAACTCCTTCCATTGGTAAAAACCGTAAGATAATCGGATTGCAAGTTTTCGAGTTTATCACGTTCAAACAGATAGACGTGGCGGGAGGATTTGTTTTATAATATTTATAGATAGGTGCAAAAGGAAGGTGGCAAAAGGAAGGTGATGAAAATTAGCTACTGAGAGGGACTGCTCCTAGTCTTCATACTGTGGTAAGCAAGACATCAGTGTGTTGGCGACTCTCAAGGACTATGAAATGTCTCGTATGCCGATAATCTCGCTGGCTATCTCGCCCCACCAGCCAGAATACAGTAAGCTGCTTGGCGGCAGGTATAAAGCGAGAAATAGTACCTACCCACCCCGTCGGAACTTGCATAAAAGACCCCACCAAGTCGGTACCACTGGTAGTCTTCCATCGGAAACGGTGATGAAGGAGCAAACCAAAATTGCATATCCATCAAAGTTGACTTTCACTCGTACATTCACGGCGTCACCCATACGCTGTCGTGGACGTTATAAAAAGACACTTCCAAGCCTTTGAGGCACGTGTGATTGCACCTTTATTGTGAAGCGCGATGTGGAGGCACCTTTACCGGGAGCTCCCTCGGTTGCATCTTTGTTAGATTTTACACACGTTCAATACCTTTCTCATATAACTTTAGTACTTACTATGGGTACCTTTCGTACGAAAAGCTTTGCGCTTTTGGTAAAAGGGAAGATTTATATACTTCTTTGTAGCTGTGAGGTCATAAGACTTTTCTTACCGCCATTTTCGTCACAACTTTGCCTCTTTTATAGATTTTCGTTCGGTTATGTTAGTTTTCCTAAAGCTATAATAAAAACAACTTATTTTATGAGCTTTAATATACGAGTATCATGCCTAACATGAAAATAAATTATTATTTTCTATTTATTTTATAACTATGCGATGCCCAGCGGCGTCACCCGCGCAGATCCCGTTTTTTGCCGTTCCCGTAGAAATTTTCCAAAATCCTTTCTTATTTATTTATTTTAGGAAGACTAATAGCAAGATATTGATAGTATATAAAACTTATAAATACACTCGAGAGCGATGAATCCGGGTTACTTAAAGAATCCTAAAAATCTCGGAAACTAAGAAGGCTAGCTTAATGAAACAAATTGTGTTTAATAGACAATTTAATACTCCTTAAACAAAGTTATTAAAACTTCTTACTTATTGTAAAGTTACGTCATAAAAAAATCAAATTTGAAAAAGGGAGACTTTCGAAGATGGAACTACGAAATTACTACATTTGTTTTTGCATTTGTTTCTAATCTGTCATTTAAGTGGGTACGTAAACCATGTTGATAGTATTCAATATTTATTATTCAAGCAGTAATCATGTCGCTTACACCTGAAGAATGCACCACAATACTCACAATGCTGGAAAACAGCCGGGGTCAGCGCGATACAGCCATGACTGTCGGTGTGTCGCTCTCAACAGTACAAAGAGTTCTCCAACGTTACGGGGAAACTGGCTCTAACCTACGCAGACCAGGAACAGACAGAACCAGGTGTATCACAGCACAAGAAGATGGATACTTGGTGAACACAATGCTTCGTAATCGCTTTCTCACAGGAACTGAACTTACAAATCAGTTTCGACGCCTCGGAGGAAGTAACCCAAGCGCATGGACAGTAAGGCGACGACTTGCTGAAGCTAACTTGAAACCACTTAGATCTGCAAACGGCCCTAAACTGGAGCATGGGCATCGTATTTCAAGACTAAGATATGCCCAGAACCACTTAAATTGGAGTATCGGAGATTGGTCAAAAGTTATGTTCTCCGAAGAGTCAAAATTTATGCTCTACAAGCACGATGGAAGACACAGAGTGTATAGAAGACCAGGGGAAAGATTCAAGCAAGCATGCATCGAAAAAAAAGTAGCCTACGGTGGTGGGTCTGTACATGTGTGGGCTAGAATTTCTTCTGAGAGTCGCACAGAACTGGTGTTCATAGAAAACGGCTCTTTAACTAGCGAACTATATGTGGAAGAAATCCTCAATGAACACGTTGGTCCATTTATGGTCAATTTGGGTGAGGATGCTATTTTTATGCATGACAATGCCCGGCCTCATACGGGTTGGATTGTGAATGACTACCTTCAAGAGATCAACATTACTCGTATGGAGTGGCCAGCACGCAGCCCGGATATCAACCGGATCGAGCATGCTTGGGACGAGATAGGGAGATGCGTAAAACAAAGAAGCCCTCCCCCAATCACGCTTCGTGAGCTAAAAATTGCTCTCACAGAGGAATGGGAGAATATTCCCCAAAATCGTATAAGGAACTTGGTGTACAGCATGCCAAACCGCGTAAACACAGTGATGGAAGCACGAGGAGGCAATACGAAGTAATAAAATTTAAGTAAATCGTAATGTTGTTCAACAATGTCATGTTTCCTATTTTTGTTTTAAGGCGAGATAAGCAGTTTTTTTATTTATATAAATTTTTGTAAATAAAATGTAGTGACTCGTAAATTTTATTACTTTCATTTAAGGGGTATTAAAGTGTCTATTAAACACAATTTATTTCATGAAGCTAGCCTTCTTAGTTTCCCAGATTTTTAGGATTCTTTAAGTGACCCGGATTCATCACTCTCGAGTGTAAATACAGTACTATATATTATGAGTCTCCGCCGATAGGTACAAAGGTAGGAGCGAACACATACCTATGTATATTATAAAGTATTAAAAATAGACAAGACAAGAAACAGAGAACATCCACTTAATTAGGTAGGTATGTAAAACTACATCTTTAAAAGGCGGTTTCATTAACTACTAAAGCATTCAGAAGCCAGCAACACTCGGACTGTTGTGACGCTGGAGCGAAAGAGGTCAAAATCGTTATCAGTAGAAACCCCATTATAAGTTTTGAGTACTCGTGATACGAAAGAGTTTTCCCTGAAGCTAGTACGAGCAAATGGCACTTGCAGAAGTGAACGCTGTCTAAGATGGAGTTGGTTGGTGCGTAGGAAGATCTTAGATAGCAGTTCGGAACAATCGATGGAGGAATTAGCAACGTTTAATAAAAAAGTAGTATAATTTATTTTAGCGGATACCTACGTCATAATTGCTACCTGTATGCCAAATTTTAGCCGGATCCGTCCAGTGGTTTGAGCTGTGCGTTGATGGTCAGTCAGGACAAACGATTTTATTAGTAAAGAAGAAGATTTTATTGAAATCATACCATTACATTTTACTGTGGAAAAAAGTATTTAAAACTGACTGTCTTTAAATTTTATTTTCATATTTTGTGAACGCAAGATGAGTACAAGCGAACCAAGATTACACGGGATGCCATAAAACGGTTCATGGTGAATCCCATTTAAATTCTCTGCTGTTACTCCATCACACTTTATGGGCATAGCGTATAAAATTAAAGCTATCCGTACATTGCCAAGCGTGCCCCGTCTGAATCACTTTGAATGTCGCACTAAAACCTACCCCCTGAGTAGGGTACCTACCTAAACATACCTATGTTCCAGAGGTGGATCCGCTAAACACGTGTATACATTTAGAGGTACACATTCATCTGAAATTTGGCATTTTAATAATTGATCACATCAAAAACGTTAGGAACAACAGGCTTCTATTACAAAATTGCGCCGTTAGACCGACGAAGTATTTTTCCAGTGATTGCTACACACATAACACTAATATTAAAACTATTAAACTGATTTTGACGAAACTTGCACTGTTCCCTAAGTTAAAAGATAGTTAATTCAATAAAAAATACAATAGCTTAAAAATTGATTCATTCGATTTCTACTTTCTGAGAAATACGTTAGCAAACATACATACATACACTTCTAAAATTTGGCACATCTAGTTTAGACTAACTTATACGAGTATTGTGCAATTCCAACAATACTACATGCAAACGGCTCGAATTGATAACCTCCTAATTTTGAAGTCGGTTAAAAATAGCTAATACTTACTTGTGGTTCTTATACTCGCTAAGGACGAGCAAAACATCGGTCCCTTTTCTCATCTCACTCTAAAACATTGTCACGATTTACGAACAAATGCATCCCCTTCAAATACGATGATGGGTGCCATCACATCACACCTGCCCCAAAATGATGAGCACCGTCAGCTACGACGAGGCCCCAAATATTAAGGGGGCGGCTGCGCTGCTTTTGAGGAGATCTATAAAAGAAGGTCTACTACTGATTTCTAAGACTTTAACGGGGCTCTGTTGACCAAATTATTTCTGTTTTGGAAAATTTAATGGTTTTTTTGTAATGGGAAAATAGCTTTTACTAAGCGGGTATAAGAGACTCATTCCCTCGGAAAACAAAGCCAGTTCAAATTTCAGCTCCATTTCCAGCAGCGTAACACGTAGAGCGTCATTTTGAAATTGGCACCGTCTCGAAATATTTAATATCTCTCTACTTACTGACATTGACGACATACGGTAATTCTCTATTGTTTTTGACCGCTAAATAACCCATTACTACCTCTCAATAATGATTTTTCACGTTTCCTCCAGCTAAAGGTTGTCTGGAAGAGATCGCTTGTTAGCGATAAGACCGCCTTTATGTACAACTTCCTCAATCATTGTATCTGTTTTTTCCTCTAACGTTGTGCAATAAAGTGTTTCAATCAATCAATTAATGTGTGCCACTAAAGTTGAGACTGGACAGAGTTGGACACACGACGTAAATAAAAATTGTTACCCATAATCCTTTGCTTCTTTTGACATATATGTGTACACGTCTTGAAGCATCTCCCTACTTTGTCTTTTTAATGTTTTACGTGGTGTATCAAGCCTCATCTTCAGTGGCACGCACTATAATATGTCTTTGGTCTGTATTTAACAAACCTTTGAATACGCCTATGTTTTTTTAAAGTGTCACATTTATTTTCCACCTCACCTGCCCAAAAGAAGCCCCCTTTAATGGGCCCATTCTTCACCAATCTAACTGCACTCTTCCTACACCCCTGCATCGATGCTTCAACTTGCAAGTGGCAATGTGTCTTTGTTGATTTCTTTCTCGTGTTGTATGAGAGCGTGATTGATAGTCACGGTGATTCAATTGCCTGTTCCGTTGTTTGTTTATTGATTGTGATCTTTTGAGTTTATGGGGGGTTGATAGTAAAGTCGCTTAATTGAATTTAGTGTCGTTTAAAGTCCATTTGAAGTCCTATGATTGTTCTCTTTGATTTTTAAAACAGACTCGGTTCTTCTTTGAAATAATTCATTATGAAAACTAATTTCGGAACTAATTCTGAGATTAAAACAAGAACTTTTTAATTTAAATTTTTGCGCTATTTTAAGATAATTTATTTTTGATCAACATTTTCTTCAACATTTTCTTTTTTTGTTGAACCCAAACCCATTTCTCTTGCAAGTGTCACAAAATATACAAATATATATCAAATTGAGCGTTCCCATTCATCCTCCTTCCCTCCACAATCAGATAAAGACGTCGCATTTGCTGCAGGAGCCCCAAATGCATTAGTTTATTAGGTGCGTGTGCGCCGATACATCAGTCAGCGAGCGAGGGATTGCCGTCGTTCACCGCAATTTGCACTTGTCCCGTGAGGGGAGATGGTAAAATGGACAGGAGGTAACGGAATATATGCAAGTCTAAATCCGATGTAAAAAATAAATTCAGAAAGAAACAGTCAGTAGTGAGCTTCGACTACCAAATAAAACGACACAGTGCAAAACGGGTTGTTATCTAGTTGTATAATATCTATTTACTTTTAAATTTTGTTTTCTCTTTTTTTAAATCGTATATAAACATTTTTCTTAGCTGGTTATTTAAGTCCTCACAGTGATCACGTTATTTCGTAAGTTCGCCTGGCTAGCTCATCGTCATCATATCAGCCGAAAGACGTCCACTGCTGGACAAAGGCCTACCCCAAGTATTTCCACCACGACCGGTCCGGCGCTGCCCGCATCCAGCGGCTTCCCACGACCTTTACCAGGTCGTCGGTCCACCGAGTAGGAGGTCTGTTTAGTCTTGATTTTGGTTGGCTACCACTACCTTGTTTAAGTCTTCCTGCTAATGCCAAACATTGCTATTATGTTCCGGGATAAGACAAGCAGTATCCCATTGCGTTGGGGAATCTCAGTAAACTAGCTTTCATATTTGGCATCATCGTCACTACTATCAGGTAAGATGATATCAAGGGCTTTACAATTTTAAATAAAAAAAATACTGTTCAAAAACGTTACAAAATACAAAATATATTGATATTCTGACACCCCTTTTTTGTTGATATTCTTACTGTCTGCGTTACGCTTAATTATTTATTCAGTCTGTGTTTACCAACTCTTACAATTCGGGGATATTAAAGAAGAGAGTGACATTATTTGAGTTTGCGTGTGCCATCGTCGACTACATCGTCACTTTTTATCAGGTGAGTGTAGTCAAACGCAACTAAAAAAATCAGACGTGTCCGAGATACGACCGTTAATTATTTAAGTGGATACTCCCAACTGTTTACACTCTTGCGCACCAGCAGTATTGCTAGTCGAAAATTTATTATATTATTCATTATTGAACACTAGCTTCGCATTGCTTGATCCCAGAGCCGTGAAATTATTAAAAAAAACTGAACGTTTAAAAAACGTTATAATTCATAAATCATTTTTTATATGCAATCGCTAATCCCGTGGCATCATCTCACTCTCACCTGATGACAATTGACGATGATGTTGAAAATGGAAGCAGGCTTACCAAGATTCCCCACTACAATGTGGACCTGGAATCAAATGAGAGGAAGGAATTCATTTCGGCGCATTTGCTTATTATTTTGATCAAATCAATACTAAAATATGTGTTCCAAAACTTGGTTTCGAAGTAAATGGCCGTACCAGACCGTAAACAAAGAGGCATCCACTTCAAAAAAATGTTTTTCAAACTAGGAGCAAAACCGCTCTCCTGCTATCGCTTCAATACCAGTTGCAACCAGGGACGGGGGCAGCCTCCCCGGGGAATGCAACGCTGCACTGCGGTGATTTGTCTCCGGCGCTCGTTGGAGACGATTAAGGAATTGTACTCCAGGAGGTGGCCTGGGCGACCTGTAATCAGTCGTGACAGCATGTCCAGTCAGTTTAGCCGGACGGTTGATAGAGGAAATAGTGGACTGCCTGATTTTGTTCCAGCACTGTTTTACTTTGAATTCAGTAGAATGTAAACAGTATGAAAAGCACCTCCTAAAAAGTCATTTATAGTTTATAGTCATTTATTCACCAGGCAACAATGCACATTGCTTAGAGGCAGGTATATATATACACTACCCTACTCTACACTACTCTACACTACACTACCCTACCCTACACTACCCTACCCTACATACACTACACTACACTACCCTACCCTACACTACCCTACACTACACTACCCTACACTACACTACCCTACCCTACCCTACCTTAAAATAAAATAGATGTTGGCCGATTCTCAGACCTACTCAATATGCTCACAAAATTTCATGAGAATCGGTCAAGCCGTTTCGGAGGAGTACGCGAACGAACATTGTGACACGAGAATTTTATATATAAGATATGAGGCTGGTATATTTCAGCTACTTCCATAGTATTATGTCTTAAGGGATACTTTTGTGGGGACATGCAGCTGATATAAATACCATATTTGTTCTACAAAAAAGAGCGGTTCGCGCAATTTATGGAATGCGTTCTCGTGAGTCGCTCTGAGATAAGTTCAAAGATATTAATATAATGACTTTCCCCTGTCAATATATTTATGAACATATAATGTATGTACGTAAAAATCTGCATCTCTTTTCACTGAATAGTGACAGGCACAGTCGTAATCTTCGGAATAGGAATAAACTTCAAGTAGCTTATACCAGACTTAGCAAAATTAATAAGTCCTTTGTGGGACAATGCTCACTCATGTATAAAAAATTACCCGATGATGTCTTAAATTTGTCAGAAAAACAGTTTAAAAATTGTATCAAAAGAACTCTTTGTAAAAAAGGTTAATTTAAGACATCTGAATATTTTAATGACAAAAATTTATGGGTCGACAGTGTTTCTTCTTTCAACACTACTAATCATGTTTAATAGTAATAAAATGATAAACAACCTAAGAATTGACATGGAAGCGACAAGACATGATAAGTCTAGTACTTCTTTTAATTAATATTTTTATCTTAGCATTGATATGAGTGGTGCATGCTCGCTTAAATGTTTGTGCGGATGGTGCCGCATCGGGAGCCGGGTCGTTCCTTTCCCTCTAATATGGTTGATGGGGGCAATGGCTGACTCTCGCGTTGTGTATACAACTTTTCGTGTCATATTGTTTTTATGTTTTAATGACATAATCTGGTGTATTTCTAGGATTAAATTTTGACATTATTAACTAATTAATGATTGTTTATTTCTTGATTTTTCACAAATAAAATTATGTTATTATTAATTTATGACTATCAGAAAGAGTGCAATTAACACCTATTTTTAATAAATACCTTGAATCTTGAATTAATTAATTACATTTAATAGCACATTCATGTTCTCTCGCAATCTATTTGAGAAAATGAGTATCTGTTATTATTTCATTCATGTATTCATTTACTGAGTAATATAATTGCTTTTAAAAAAACCTCTCAATTTTAGGTATTTTTTAGGTATCTCTGATAGGTATTGAAAATGAAAATGAAAATGAAAATTTTATTGACAACATGTTCTGTTGCACGTTAATGTACTTAAAATATAATTGAAGTACAAAGTAATTGGTAATATTAATAATATTATTCATATGCATACATCTAATAATGATAATTAGTAATAGTACTAATTTTATAACTCAATGTCAAAAAAAGTAACTTAGATTTGTCTTGTAATAAAAATAATAAAAATATTACATTAATAAATATAACAAAATATAACATTGCTGACACTTTACAAAGGCTGGAGTTTTGTTTCTAATAATTCTTTTACGTCATAAAATTGTCTCTCAAGAAGCCACTCCTTTAATTTACTCTTGAAGCAGTGGACGGAAGGTGCATCCCTGATGCTATCGGGAAGCCGGTTATATACGGCTGGTCCCATGACATAAACCGACCTTTCACTCTTTTTTAATTTGTGCGGCACAGTTGCTAGACGACCGCTATATCTATTACTTCTAAGGTTAATTTTTTTATTCGTTCCCCTCGTTTGGAAAAGGGAAATATTTGTATGTGTAAACACAGCTACTTGTTGTATTAATATGCAGGGCAGGGTTAAAATATTATAAGCCTTGAAGTACTCATGAGCAGATACGTCATCGGGAATCCCAGCCATGGCACGAATCGCACGCTTTTGCATCACGAACACCCGGTGCCATTCAGCAGTGTTCGCCCATAGTTCTGTTCCGTAAGATATCAGTGAATGTACTGTGGCGAAATAACAGGACCTTACTGTTTCGCTTGTCGCTGTCGCCGCGAGGCGGCGCAGCGCAAAGCATGCTCGGCCGAGGCGCGCGCACAGCCCCTCGATGTGCGCGTCCCACCCGAGCGCGCTATCCAGACAGAACCCCAGTAGGCGCGTTTCCGTCACCTGTTGTATTGCGGTATCGCCAGCTAGTATCTCATGGGCTGCGGTAAATGTCCGTTCAGGTTGAAGCGCATAAAATAGGTCTTATCTCTATTTAACGCCAAGCCGTTTGAGTGAAACCAACGACACAGGCGATGTACTGTCTCGCTAGTCTTTTCCTCCAGTTGTTGCGGAGTGTCGGCTGAGATGACGGCAGTTACGTCATCCGCATACATATATATGTCAGACCCCGCGACAGCCCGAGGGAGGTCGTTTAGGAGAAGGCTGAACAAGGTGTTGGATAGGCATGAACCCTGTGGGACGCCCATTAAATTATTTAGTTCTGATGATTTTAAACGGCCTCCATCGCCCACCACGACTTGTGACCTATCGGACATGAAGGACATGAGCAATGCCAGGGCAGGTCCTTGTATTCCGTAGTGTATTAGTTTGTCCGCTATGAGGCGATGATCGGCTGTGTCGAAAGCGCGCGAAAGGTCGCAGCACACGATTGCGACTTGGCGGCCCTCTTCGCGGGCTCTCAATACGGACCACTGTACTTCGCGGACCAAGTCGGTAGTACTGTATTGTACTTGCGATCATCCCTCCAATTAGTATAGTCAGACATAGTTCACGAGGGATCTCGACAAGACTCATATCCACGCTCCCTTAATGACTGTTATAATACCTTTAGGAATTAATTAAAAATTAAAATCCCGCCTACATAAAAACTTAACCCCTATTTTTGCCAAGTCGGCTAAATATGTATCCTATGAAACTCATAGAATCAAGAAAAAATTTAACACTAAAATCTATCAAGCCGATTACCGCCAAAAAAAAGTTAACATACAAAATAAACACTCGAAAAACATAAACCTTCTTCTGGCGCAGTCGGGTAAAAACTATGTCGACGTGGGCGAAGCCGCTGGCAGAAGCTAGTGTTCATTTAACCTGCGTGAACGACGTGTCACGTGACCACCCAAGTCGTACTTCCATGTAACGTAATTCAATGGCTCCAATGCTAAATATTGATAAATTTTTCAGACAGTTGAATTTCAAAAAAAATATTCCTAACTATATCGATAGATGGAGCTGACAGAAGATAGTTTTCAGTGCCCTATTTTCTTTGTTTTCTCGTTACAAAATTGATCAATGTTTTACAACCGATTGTTATAACTCTGTAACATATTACTTTTTGGCTTTGCTTCGTCTGCTTTTCCCAATTAGAGGGCCATGATAAGAAAGACACTCCATCTACCAAGTTATTTGGAACTATGTTTTCTTAATCTAACTGTCAGAAAATCTTATCACATGGTACATGTCACTGAGTAAAAAAACGTCTTTGGTAAAAAATAACTATATTCGTTCGTACTCACAGATCGTTCCGTTTGCGTATGTGTGTATACTGTGTTATGTACTTACGTATTTAATCGCGACAAGAGATTAAAGGCGCTTAGTGTTTCGCTGAACAGAGGTAAATTTAGTAAACAAACAAACAAAACTGTTCCCTAAAGTAATTTCGAATCTGCTTTCTTGGTTTTCCTGTAATCTACCGTTCCTCACGCAGGAAACACAATCTTGTTGTGATTGCTGAAGTTTCGTCTCCCACCTTACTTCCATTCCAAACAATTACGTCAATCTGGGCGGCATTCTACTACGCTCCTATTGATGTCTTCGAATGTTCAAATCTGGAAGGCCAATGTACCAATGAGTTTTTCAAAACTTACGTACATATACTTACCGATTGATTTAACGGTGAAGGAAAACATCGTGAGGAAACCTGCACACACCTGCGAAGAAACTCGAAGGTTGTGTGTGAACTCGACCAACCCGTACAGTATATATATATACGTAACCAATCATAACCAATGTAATAAAAAAACCCGACTGCTTAAAATGTAACCTATGTCACTCAGGAGGTCACGACAAATCTAACGACACCTCACAGTCTAAAATACATCAAGACGTTTAAGTTACAGGGCCAACCAAAAAAACAGACAAATATACATACATACACATACAGCGGAAAACCATCACCCTCCTTTTTGCGTAGTTAGGTTAAAATAAGACATTTGTTTTTCATATCATTCTACTGGTAGATGAAGTGTGTGCCCTTGTGTTTGGTGTAGGAGGTACTACGTTCCACTGCCAGTCATTTCCAGTGCCAATCTATGATAATGACGACGGTAATTCTTGGAGCGGAGTGGAAAGGACAATCTGAATGTTGGCAAAGTGCGGTGAAACGGCCCCTTTATCTGCGCGTATAAATCCGAGTCGGTCGCAAATTGCATCAGCCATCAATCTAAACGGTGTTATGTAGTTACGCACCCTTCGTAGGGCTGGCATTGGAGTGTGGGGCCACTTGTAGCCTACAGTACGTAGTAACTAGTATCTCATTTGTGCCTATAGCTAGATGACAGGATCAGCTTGTTGGCCGCTTGGCTTACTGGTTCTACAACAGTATATATTTTTCTAAGTAATGTGTATAGGTCGCGCCAAACTTTATTACGGCTCTGAAGTTGGTCGCAAGACGCGTAGCAGTAGCAAACTTTGGGTGTTAGGCCGGCGCAGTAAGCACTCGTGTTACCACATCAGCGTGTCACAGTTCAGATCAGTAATAAAGTTTGGCGCGAGCATACTACTGTAAAAATCTAAGTAGCTAAGCGAGTAACTTACGGTAAAAAAAAAACATAATGCGTGTCCGGAACTCATGGATGTTCTAATCGAAGACGACTTAATGTTTGGCTAAACGAGAGCAGTAAGAGATACACATTTGTCTATTGGATCTAAGGGCTGAGCGATACAGATAAAATACCTTTTATTTTATCATTATTGCTCAGCATCATCATTTTGTCATTATCGCTTTTTTCCGGAACCTGTAGGTATATTAGGTTTAATCAATTCCAGTTTGGTGGATACTTAATGTCTCGCTACAATTGGAGCCCCACCCCACTTTCCCCTCAGCTAAAGACACAGTGTTTACACAGTTATTTCTCTTCGTTAGACAACGATTTGTCATGAATACTTTAGCGATATTGTTTTTAGATTGAACGCAGTCTATGAAACCGCCATTTTGTGGGGCGAGGGTTGCACAATGCGCCCCAGATTGATGACTGCTCATATCTTGAATTGTATGGGGTGGTTAATGGGCACTTTTTGGATTGATAGACAGAAACAAAAGCGCCATTTCACCCTTTTACAGATATTTACAATGATTGTGGTAAACTGAAAGATGGTTCAGTAAATACAGCTAAGTTAATGGAATTCGCTACGCTACATAATTGGAAACTCTAAACACGTTAAAACGACTTCAATCGCAATGATTTTTCTAACTTCCAAAAAATTTACTGAACGGATTTTGATAAAATTTATATGGAACCATCCTGGAAACATGACCTAATAATTAAAAAAATGAAATATCGAAATCGAACTTTTCTGTAAAAAGTTGTGCGTGGTCAAAGGTCATACACGTGATGTGTAATGTTGCATTACCCCTCCGAGTGATATTACTCGCATCACTTACCCATGTCTATCATACATAAACTTTTCTACATTACTTGAGAACCTCCTCTTTTTAAGTCAGTTAAAAACTATGAATCTGAATTCGCACTGATTATTTATTTTAATGTTAAGAATCTTAGAAGTGATAAATATGAAAAGTCATCAACTGCTTCACTTACGCGTCATTAACGACACAGTTCTTTAACGGTCTAGGTAGTAAAATCTTTAACGGTCTAGGTAGTAAATACTTTAACGGTCTAGGTAGTAAATCCTTTAACGGTCTAGGTAGTAAATACTTTATCGGTCTTAGTTGTTAATACTTTAACGGTCTAGGTAGTAAATACTTTAACGGACTAGGTAGAAAATACTTTAACGGTCTAGGTAGTAAATACTTTAACGGTCTAGGTAGTAAATACTTTAACGATCTAGGTAGTAAATACTTTAACGGTCTAGGTATTAAATACTGTAACGGTCTAGGTAGTTAATACTTTAACGGTCTAGGTAGTAAAGAGTAAATTGTTGGTTCTAATATGCTTATACGATTATTGGGTACGTTTTTTGCTCCGATTGGAAAGGAAGAAACAAATTTTCAGGGACCAATCATATACTAGCTGCAATGGGCACCGAATTCAGATTCACTGATGTACTTAGTTACCTGGAGACTGCTAGTTTTTACATACAAATAAACTTCACTTTTTGACAAACTTTTGTGATTTGACATGTTGTTTTTATAAATTTTTAAATTTATTTTTTGACGATCACTTCACTATTGACATATCTCATAATTTGACATATATATTTTATGAATTTGTAACGTGTAATAAATAAATCTAATGTAATCTAAAATAACTCAACGAAAATATTACAATACCTACATTTAATACGTGGTCCCAACACCAGGCAGAGCCTGTTTATAACAATAATAATAACAACAGATGATAGATAAACAAACAAATCAATTTTTGCATAAAATAGTATTATCAAGGAACTAAAACCACAAGGCGATACATGCAGATATAGGTTCTGGTGGGGTGCGGTCGCAGTTAGCACACAGTTAATGAACTTTATGAGATCGCTGTTCGAACAGCAGTGTGCTCGTAGTCGGATCGGATACAGTTTTTTTACGAACAAAAACTCAGTAGACTTTTACTTGTATAAATCTGTATTCATTTGCAATATCCAAGCACAAATATTGAAACTTCCGTCGACTGATCTCATCGTAGACTGAATACCAACCGCTCAGTCCGTGAGCAGCAAACCTTGAGAGAGGTAGGGGTGGGGAAGATCCCACTCCTACCCCGAGCTGAGCTGATCACCAGCGCGTGACGGCCGACAATAGTGAGCAGTGTTGCCAATATAAAATTTGATTTTTCAACTTAAAACAATAAATCACGACATTCGGCCATCCGCTTCAGTGCAACCCCCGGTGCACGCTCACAAAATAGTCAGTTGGTCTTCGTCAACAATCCTAACATTCATTGAAAGTCATATTTTACAATCTCACAAATTCTTAGATTTCTTACAACAATTATGATTTGAAATTAAAATCACCGAATCTCACAATTAAACAGTTTTGATTGGGGTAAATATATCTATTAAACTTTAGCTCATAGGAGAACCGACACTTACATTTTTTTTATTTACAATAATTAAATCACGACATTCGGTTAAGACACAAAATTAGATTTATAAAAAATTATACCTCCACAATCTACATTGTCTTTGTTATTCCACGGGCCTTCGGGAACTAATTTTTTTTAACAAGTCTTCCAGTTCTTCACAATTTAAGGCTATCTCAGATTAATTTTCTATAGTGAAATACAATCTAAGACTGCTTCTTGAGATATCATAATCTATTAATCAAAGTAAGTTTGTCATAGACATATTCTGACCAATAATTAAAGCTGATGTAAAAAGAATTTTCAAATTTAGAAACAACAGTTAGAAGATTGAAGAATTAAAAAATTGTATAAGCCACGACACGATACCAGTATACTTAATAAATATAAGTAAAAATATATAGAGCGGAACGTTTAGTTTATTTCCAAAACTTATGTATTGATAAGATGTTTTCCCGGACGATTTAGAAATAGGCCATATTAATCCTAATTGGGTCTTTGACTGCATCAAAAATAAATTATGAGATAAAATATATCTAAGTAGCTGTCTTTCTGTAATTTCAGAAAAACTTGTTCATTCTTTTTACATTCTATTACTTATTTATAACAATCACATAAATAGTACGTCAATGGTAATGAAAAATTATGACGACATAGCTTAACATTTCAAACATTTTTAGAAATAGTCTCATTTTTGACAGTTGATAAAAAGGAAGTCGGATGACTAGTAAGAAGCAGCTGCCGGAATCCGGTATTGTTAAACTAATACAAACTATTATTTAAACATTTATTTTTTATCACTGGGTATTTCTTTATAATCTTTCGAATAAAAATGATGACGTCACCGGCCTAAATACTATGAGAAAAACCGTCACAGTACTAACGACGATTATGGAATGAATTCTGTTAATTTGTGGTATTAAATTACTTTTTACAGTATAGCATCGTCATGTCACCAAAGAGTTTTTTCTTTTATTTACACGCTTCATAAAAAACGGAACAATGCCAATTGTATTTTGTGTGATCTTACTGCCTTTAATAATCGTATTTTTTTTTTGCTATTTATAAAAAAGGATCAAAAACAACTAAAGACCAATAGCAAAGTATTAGTACTAACGCCAATAGCGTTGTTGCCAAATTTCTCTAAATTACTTGAGAAACTCATATATAACTAATGTGATTTCTCAACTTGTAAAACATATCAAATTCTAATAATTAAACTAGTTACAAAATTGTCAAGGCCTTAACTAATGTCTAATTGTCATGAGTTAAAACAAACAAAAGCTTAGTTTCAGCTATACTTTTTTTTATAGTGACTGCGGGTGATTTTTAGTGCAACACCTGGCAACCGGCTTCTATCATAATCATAATCATTTATTGATAAACAATGTTTACACGTCAATTTCGATTTAACCAATTACATTAAAATACAAAATAAAAATATTAAAATATTAGATGTTAACATTAAATTAAAATACTGGATTGTAAAAACAGTCAGTCAATACAAAATAATAATATGTCATCATAAAATAAAAATTACTTATCAAAAGATGATGTTATTTTAAATTTAGGAATTGATTCAAACTGTAAAACGTGTGCTCGAGAAGCCAACGCTTTAACTTTGCTTTAAAGCTTGCCAGTGTGGGAGCTTCAGTGACATGAGTCGGCAGCTTGTTGTAGACCGATGGCTCCACCCAACACATGAGTCGTCTTACCGAACTTAGCGAGTCTATCCCTTGGATAGTACGGCCAATAGTACCACACGATAAGAGATAGAGAAAGCGATAAAATAGAACAGACCTAGATGGATATGGAAAACAAAAAAAATAATGTATTAAACTCTTAGATTTGTTCAAAGCTTTCGAGGGTGTATTATGTAAATCATTGTTCAATCAATTAATAACTATATGCACACGTGGAATGTGATGTTTAAAAGTTAACAAAATTAAAGTTATCGATTTTACTAAACTACTGTGACTTATGTGGACCTCGCGTAAATTAAATCTTTTTTTGTTATGTTTACCCTCTGTTGACTAACATACAGTATAATATTTTGGGAAAATTCTGTAAACATTCAATCTATATTAGTGCTACAAAAGCAAGGTTTTCGAATTAACTTTAATAATTAAGCTGAAACACTGAGGACTATATTACTTACTGAACAAAAAATATTATTGTTGAAGTCACAAACTATACAGAGGTAAGAGTGTATTTACATACTAGAAATTTGAATATTTTTAAGAAATAATAGTTAATATTTTAGGAAAACAAACTAAATTATGAGGAATTTACGTTCTAAATATAAATAATATTTATGTTCTGTGAAAGTGACTTCTTTCATCTATTATTTAAATAAAAATTAAGTGCTGTCCCTCGGTAAACGCATCACCCGAAAACAGCTGAACTGATTCGGCAAACTTCTTTCGAACATTTGCAACAGTTCAATCAAGGCTCCTATCCAGCATAATATACTTTGAAACAAATTTTTCATTTGAGGAGAAGGGGACAAAATTCACAATACTTCGTCGTAGGCAGAAACTCCACTGCCAATTTCTTTACTGACGTCCGAAAATCAATGAGGTGTTGACGTGGCTGATGTACTGTGCCCGGCCTCTTCAACCATCCAAAAAGTCGTCGGAGAATCTGAGAGCTTTGACGGTATCTAGATATTTTGTCGTAACGTTGGTGACGGCGATGGAGGCCTCCGCCGCCTCCGCTGTTGAGTTCGCCCTTGCTTATCAAGATCCTCCATTACCTCGGAGAGATTAAAAAAAAGCATTAGAAGCATTAGATGCTTGTTTGATTAGCCGCGGCTGTTGCTAAGCTAACACGTATAACTTTCGCGTTCCGGTTTTTAATAGTCCAAGTGGTGAAAAATTCGATTTTCTTGACAAAATTTACACCAAAATAAAGCTATATCCCTGGAGATCATTGTGTAGAAATTTGAGTAATCTCGGCTTTGCCTGTGAAGTACTGTGAACAAATTACTGTAACCAACGACAAAAAATATTTAAAATCAGCCTCACTGCAAGTGATTATTGAGCTCGCATTATTGCAAAACGACGGTAGCCATCCGACCACCTAGTGACTCATCGTCGGCCGCTGCGTCGTCATCGACAAGAAACCTCGGGCCTCTGTACCACTCCACCAGCGTTAATCGCAAACTGTCGCTATCGCGCTGCCGTTCTGTTGTCGCCTGCGAATCCTGCGATTCACATAATATAGTGGTACCAGCAATGCATTGCTCAGTCTGCTTGAATAAAATTCTGACTAACGAAGATCCCATAACTTGTAAAAATGAGAAATGTGGAAAAGTTTTCCACGTTCTATGCATAAAGGCGGACAATATAACGCCTGAACAAGCTCAAAATTGGACCTGCCAAGACTGCCGAGTAAAAATGAAGAAAGGGGCCGAAACATCTAAAACCATCACCCTCCGAAACAGACCGCCTCGTCAAGCATCTAAGCCAGAGTCGCCATCTGCAGTTGACGTTGATCCACAAGCAGTCGCTTTAGAACTACGACTCCTGCGTGAAGCTATGGTTATTATGAAGACGGAAATCAATAACCGGCTAGACTCACTCACCAACAAGGTGCTGGAATTCGATTCAAGATTGGATTCTCTCGAAGATTACAGAAACGAAAATATTCTTCTCAAAGCAGAGGTGGAACAGCTGCAAGATCAGCTAAATAAGCAGTCGCAAATGTCTCTGCGAAATGAGGTTGAAATTATGGGAGTCATGGAAGTTCCAAATGAGAATCCCTGCCATGTAATTCTAACTACGGCACAGAAGATAGGGGTTGAAGTCAATGAACTGGACCTGGACTATGTTTCTCGTACTGGTGCTCGTCCCAAAGGTAACAGCTATAAGGATGGAATACTGCAACAACAGACTCGTCCACTGATAGTGCGTTTTACACGAAAAACAAAGCGAGACGAGTTCTTAAAGCAGGCTAAATCTAGACGGGACCTAAGTTGCAGCCAAATCATAGAAAACAGCCCTCCGATCAAGATTTACGTAAATGAGCGACTTACAGTTGCAAACAGGAGATTATTTCGGAGTGCCAGAAGTTACGCTAATGAGCTGGGTTATAAGTACTGTTGGGTCAGAAACGGATCTATTTTTATTAGGAAACGAGAAGGAAGAGAAGGAAGCCCTCCTATTCAAATCACCTCCGAAAAAGACCTCCAAAACTTGGTTCTTCCTAAGCAGCGCCGTGGACCTAGTGAGGACAAGACTGAGTGAGAACCACCTGGAAAATTTCTGTTCATCTTTTTGTTCCAAATTCATAGCGATACATAACACACATTACACTACACATTCACAATACAAAACCGTCAATTCTTCTCCGACTTACATGAATCTCACTTCTGGTTCTGTGCGAACTCTAAACCTTCACAATACTGACTGTACTCGCAGCTCTTACATGAACGCGCGCCTACCGGCCAGCTTAGTTATTTGTATGGCATTTAATTACCACGTTTTACTGGATAATATTATTGTACTTAGTTTGCTATCACTAAGGGTTCTTTAGAGTTAATTGAGGAAATTGACAACGTTTTTAACTTTAAATGTCATACAACAAGTGCACCAGAGGACTGTTGTGATATATTGGCTAAGTATAAAATTAAAATTCTCAATGTTAATATAAGAAGTGTATACTGCAATTTTAGTAACTTCCAGATTCTCCTCGCGCGTTTCGGTATTGAGTTTGATGCAATAGTTTTGAGTGAATGCTGGTTAAATGATAGCTCATTGAAATGGGAACTAAATGGTTACACATCGCATAACTCTACAAATTATATAAACAAGGCAGGTGGTGTAATTGTATATATCTGTAAAAAGTGGTCACCTACTGTAAAAGAGTTGACACTAGAAGAGGCAAATGGTGTATTGGTTGAGATACCAAATTGCTTTTCAATTTTAGGAGTTTACCGATCTCCATCATTTAGAGATCTGGAGCCTTTCTTGAATTCTCTGGAATCTTCCCTTAAATGCATTAAGAACTCACCATGTGTAATCGTGGCTGGGGACTTGAATATTGATATTTTGGAATCTGCAAAGGATGAAGGGAGGGCTGCAGAATTTCTTAATTTGATGACAGAGTTTGGTCTAATAGCAAGTATTAACAAACCCACTCATAACACCACATGTCTAGATCATATCTTCGTTCCAGCAACTTCTTGTGGAGAGTCAGTTATTTGCACATCTGATCTAACTGATCATGATTTGAGCATGGTAGGTATCTCTGCAAATATACCACAACCACAAGAATACAAGCGATCTAAACTTAAAATCAATTATCAGGGTATTAAAGATAACTTAGAAAGCTCGGACTGGTCAGGAGTATATGAAAATGAATCCCTTGCGGTGGCGGTCCCCATATTCATGAATATAGTCTTGGAATCTGTCTCAAAACATTCGACACATTCTAAGGTCAGTCGTGCAAAATTCACGATTCAGCCATGGATGACCCCGGGCCTGATCCGTTGTTCCAAACTTAGAGATAAGCTTCATATAGAGGTACGGAAAAACCCTGATGATCGTACTAAAAAACAGATATACACAAAATATAGAAACTTCTATAATGGTCTCCTCCGTAAACTAAAGTTTCAGTACCAAAATAGAGAACTGGAGAGCAATAGAAATTCTCCTAAAGCCTTGTGGAAATCTATAAAGAAGTTCACTGGTACTTCAACACAATCTGTCTCCCCTCAAGATCTTTTAAGTATAAGGGAAAGTCCAAAAATTTCACTGGATTGCGTCAACTCATATTTTTCAACTGTGGGTGAAAATCTAGCCAGTAAAATCCTAAAGTCTCTTAACGAAACCGAGAAAACCCTGGCTTCGAAGATCCACCTGAAAAATGCTCCTACTAATTCCTTCTTTATGAGACCGACGGACCCTGACGAAATCATCACAATTATAAGGCAACTCAAAACTGACAGTGCTCCTGGTCTGGACAATATAAATAACAGTCTTCTTAAAGCTGTTGGTCCTGCTATTGCTGCGCCGCTGGCCCACATCTTTAACATGAGTATATCTATGGGAATATTCCCTGAACAGTGGAAAATTTCAGCAGTCGTTCCAATCCACAAATCAGGCCCCAAAGACATCCCAGGAAATTACCGCCCAATTTCCTTACTTAGTTGTGTGTCCAAACTGCTGGAACGGATCGTAAACAACAGATTGATAAACTTTCTGGAATCAAATAACTTACTATCTGACCATCAGTACGGTTTTCGTCGAGAGAGATCTACCGAGGATGCGGTGATTCTCCTGACTGATATTGTATCAAAACATCTTGATAAGGGTCGGGGCTGTATCGGCGTCTTTCTAGACCTAGCAAAGGCGTTCGATACTGTTTCGATTCCAATTTTAGTAAAAAAGTTGGAAGGTCTGGGCATCCGCGGTGTGGCTCTAAATTGGTTTACCTCATATTTAACAAACAGGTGTCAGTCTCTCAAGATGGGTGATTATGTCAGTGACCCGAAACCAATATCCTTTGGAGTACCCCAAGGCAGCATATTGAGCCCAACACTGTTTCTGATTTATTTAAATGACATTGCCAGTATCCCTTCCTTAAACGCTGATATTATCTGCTACGCTGACGATACTGCATTAATTTTCAGCGGAGACTCAAAAGAGGCCGTGGTTAAATCCGTTGGTTGTGGAATGTCTAAGTTGGCAGACTGGCTAAATTGTAATCTTCTGACATTAAATCTGTCCAAAACAAAGTTCCTATTCTTTCACAAAACCGCAGCTTCAGCACCTTCAGACCAACTAAATAAAGTTATAATCCACTATCAAAACTGTATCAGGTCTGATGTGAACAGGGTTTGTGACTGTAACTTTATTGAGAGAGCTGTTAATTTAAAATATCTAGGTATCCTTCTCGATGATAAACTTTCATTCAGAAACTATGTTATCATCTTGGCGGGAAGAGTAAGGAAAATAATGCACGTTATGAAAATATTGAGAGATATTGCAGATGAAAGGGTGTTAAAAATGGTTTATTTAGCTCTGTGCCAATCCATAATTAACTACTGCATACTAGCATGGGGTGGAGCATGTACCTCAGTTCTTATCTCTGTGGAAAGAGCTCAAAGGGCAGTTCTTAAAGTAGCATTAAGGAAGCCTCGCCGGTACTCCACGATCGCTCTCTATGACACGGCCCAAGTTCTCAGTGTTAGAAAACTATTTGTGCTTAGGCTATGTATCTTCACTCATGCTAGGGTCATTCGCAATCAAAATTTCAAAACAATTTCTTCAAAAAGAGTTTTTAAACTTGAGACTCCGATTTTAAGGACAACTTTTGCACAACGCTTTAGTCAGTTTATGTTCCCTTATATATACAATAGAGTTGCTGATATTTTGAATGTTAAAGATGATTCAGTCCGCGAAATAAAGAGTAAACTTCAAAAGCTCTTACTAAAACTAACATATCACGAGGTGGAGAGTTTGTTCAGAATAGTCTGCTAAAGCACACACACTCACATACACACACACAACACATACACACACACACACACACACATACAAACACGCAATCATGCTCACATATTTCTGCAGAGATACTCAATTAATTATTAAGTCATTAAAACAAAATTAATTGAATGATATTTTGCCCAATCTATTTTATTAATATTATTATGTTTAATTTAAGCTTTTATACTGAATTTAACTTGTTTCCTTTTGTTACGTGTCGAACAATTTACTTTACCATGTTTAACCGAATAAATCAGCCGCATTCTTTGTAATCTGGAAATCGTACAAAATCAACTACCACGATACAGGCAAGTTGCCTAGTGTGGGGTTATTGTTAAAAAAAAAAATATGTATTGTGTTCTTTCTGCAAATAAACAATTTTTACTTTTTTTTTACTTTACTTAAATTATTATACAAGTAAGAAATGTGGCAATTGCAGGTATGTTGCCATTTCTGCCGAGGCATAATATAGGTATGGTGCTTCTCTCAAACAAACAAACAAATAAATTAGAATAATAATAAGAAACTGAAAAACCGCAATTACCTCAGAAAACAGTTTAAGATATCGGAAATCTGCCTGCATTTTTAAGGAAAACAAAGACCAGCCTATATTGGACGTTGTCTGTAACTACTAAGCAGTAATAGTGTACGTTTGACAACGTAATGTCAAGTTTTGTTCTATTTTCAAAATAGTAAGTATTTTAATATTCAGATTCCGATTCAATTAACCAGGATATAATGGGTTTCGCTTTGCGTATTTTCTTATCTTTCTCAATAACGACGGTATTTTCACGTATGCTCTAAAATAATCATTTATAACCAGGGGTTACTAGAATCATGATTGTTAATCTGTTCGTTTTGGACACGCTTGGCCTTGAGTTTTGAAATACTAAGCCTTTAAAACAAATCCGTAGGCGTACCGAGTTAGAAGTGACATATCTAGCCAGTTGATGCATATCCTACAGAGGCTCACTTGGCCCGAAATTCATAGACACACTTGGCCCACAGTGACATACTTAGCCACTAGTTGCTATATAGGCACACTTGGCCCAAGGTGGCATACTTAGCCACATATCTACTTAGGCATACTTGGCCTAAAGTGACACATCTAGCCACTTGATAGGTACCTACATATCTTATATAGGCGCACTTAGCCCACCACGTACGACGTGGGTACGTCACGACTAGGTAGTAATAACCTAGCTTCGATAAATAAATAAACATAAATCGATAACAGCAGTAATAAAATCGCAAGTATATTATAGTACATAAAATATTAAGTCTTTCAATAATACAGTGTTGGCTGGAACAGATCCCCTTTTCGGATAAGTCTGCTTTCGTACAAATTTATATTTTGTTGTTCTTGTATTGTAATAAGAGTTTACAACCAAACAAACAAGTCTGACATACCTTCCGAGTATAATTTAATAAAATAATAATAAGTAATAGTAATGATTATTTACTATCTTTTTTTTTATATTTCAGTGTGGTTCTGGAATTAAACTTTCCGACCAGAATAACATTCTAAAAGAGTTTCTTCAATGATATACTCGTAGTCCACAAATGACGGTTTATTAAACCAACGGGTTATACCTTTCCTTTTTAACCAATGCAAAATAATTTCAAAGAACAGTGATGTTTGTTAATTATTTTTTTGACATCGTTTTATCAAAACAGTTAACTTATCCTAAGAAATAGCTAGTTGTAAAGAAATACAATTTATTTTTGGTGTCCACGTTGACGAGCAAATATCACTTCACTTCCCACTTCCAATCTGTCGTGAGGCAAATCATTGTTTTCTCCGATACAGGTATTTACAATAGTTTCAAGAATTTTAAGAGACTGACTTTCCACTTCTAAGGTATATTTTGAGCCCATTAATTTTATTAGGTATCTTACTATTCTTATTTATACCACAGATTACTGAATAGTTACTTTTTATACTTCATTTTATTATCTTTCGACTGGTCCTGTCACAAGATGAAACTTATTAAAAATTAAACTAAAACGCGATAATTGTATAACAGGATTATTGCACATTACTTAATTCCAACTTCCAGCTATAAATAAAATAGGAACTGCCCACTTTTGACGAAGTCTTGGGTTTGGCATACATAGCCTTATACATGGGCACATTTGGCCCGTCTCAGTGACATACCTAGTCACTGTGACATCAACTAGACTGTATCTATGGGCTGCTTAGTTATATGAGGACTCACCTGGTCCGATATGTACACGTATGACACACCTGGTCAATATGAGGACTTACTAGGTCCAATATGTATGACACACCTGCTCATTGAACTCGTCTATGCCATGCCTAGTTATAAATAAACTAACTTTGAAAATAACCATAATTTTAATGTCACAATGTCTTAATTATTTGTCATACCCTCAGTTTAAAATTTCAAACAATGTGCTTTTCTCAAATTAACAGCAATGCAAGATGCTATTGAAGAACAGTGGCCCTTACAATAACATTTACATCGTTTTCCAGACTAAAGTTGTCAAAGAGTAGCCTTGCGCAACGATAGTCCGGCAAGTAGCAATTTTAAATAAGTAGGTTATTAGCCGCCATTCGAAGTTTGTGCAAGATATCATTGAAGAACAATGGTCCTTGCAATGATATTTACACAAACCTACCAGAACAACGTAGTCAATAGAGTAGCCATGATCAACGCTGATCCGATTATGACGAACAATTACCCGTTTCTATGTTTGAATTCGAATAACTAAAATAAATTTATGCAATATATCATCGTAAGACAATGGGCGTTACGATCAAAATTGCAAAAACTTACCGGAAAAACGTTACCAAAGAGTAGCCTTGGCCAACGCTAATCCGATATTCGTAGTTATTCAAAACGTAACACTAAAGATTTTATGATTTTAAGGCAGAAGGTACGACAAAATAACTACTTAATAAAACACGTGCACTCATATCTTTTGTACAGTTTAAAAAGTTACATACCTTTATGGGCTGAGGGTAGTGTCCCACTTCTGAGTTTTTACGAACAAAAACTCAGTAGACTTTTACTTGTATAAATCTGTATTCATTTACAATATCCAAGCACAAATATTGAAACTTCCGTCGACTAATCTCATCGTAGACTGAATACCAACCGCTCAGTCCGTGAGCAGCAAACCTTGAGAGAGGTAGGGGTGGGGAAGATCCCACTCCTACCCCGAGCTGAGCTGATCACCAGCGCGTGACGGCCGACAATAGTGAGCAGTGTTGCCAATATAAAATTTGATTTTTCAACTTAAAACAATAAATCACAACAGTTTGTATTGCCAATTTCTGTAAACAAGGAGAATTTCTACACGAACATTTTGTACAGTGCTGAAATATAAATAGGGTTCGAAATTAAAAAGATAATTATCGGCGTTGATCCATATTTTTGGCTTTTTATTTTTTTTTGCTAAAAATGAAAAATAAAAAATGTTATGTAGAACAAAAAAAACAAAATAACTTGTAATTGTTTAAATGTAAGTTTAGTCACGAAATGTCAAATCGAGTACGAGGCTAAGCGTTTTACCAAAGATAACTAGGTATATTATTTTTTTGTTTTTGCAATTAATTTTATAAGTATCAAGATAATTATCAACTTTATACTTATCGACAATTATCACTGATAGTTATCACTTCGAACCCTGGTAAGTAGGTAACTAATTTGTTTCTTTGTTTATTCTGGAAGCAGTGACAAAATATCCCACCAAAAAAGAACTCTAAAAACGTGCCAAGTTTCGATTTATATTACTTGATCATAAAAAGTAGCGAGATCAAATAAAGTGTCAAGTCTAGGTGTTTTTTGATTTCGCAATTGGTAATCCCTTAAAAATTAATTGGTAATAAAATAAAACTTGGCCGTTAAACATATTGTAAGAATGTGTGATTCAAGGAAGATAATACTTAGAGGCTTTTTTTAATAAAATTATCTTCGATTCATTGTGCTGACATATCTACTTCGATTCCCTACTCTTACAAAATGTTCAACAGCCAAGTCACTCGTTTTCAACCAACTTAAAGAAACCGGCCAAGGGCGAGTCAGAACCGCACACATATGCTTCCGTATCATCATACTAGATGACGCTAGTACAAAAGGTTCCGTACCGTGGTACTAGATGGGGCTAGAAAAACACATTTTTTGTATGAAGACCCCCTTATTTTTTTCACTTTTTCTAATTTTAGGTTAGGGTTCACAGTCGTCCGCGCGCGCTCGTATTGTACGCTTCATTTGTTCGTGTTGCGATAAATATCCACCTACGGCGAAAATTTTATGCATACCGTCATCATGGCACCAATTCCAAAGTGTTTTACTTGTTGCAAAATGATAACGAAAAAGTCACCAGGCCTTGAGTGTAGCAAATGTAAAAAAGTAGTGCATGCTAGTACACCGTGTGCAGCCTTAACCAGCAAGCAAATTACTGCGCTTCGAGCCCAAGCCAGCCTGGACTGGACTTGTAAGGATTGTCTAAAAACTCGTGCAAGAAACAGCTCTTTCATAGTACCTGAGGACGAGTCGGAAGAGGAGGATGATGGTACTTCAGGCTCCCAAATTCCCATACCTACTACTGATTGTACAAAACTGCTGAAAGACTTTGCCAAAGAGGTAAATAAAACAATAGCAAAGGCGTTAGAGCCGTTGACCGACAAAATAGACGATATAAGTGAGAGTATCGAAGCATTTCAACAAAGAATAATGCCTCTTGCTCTGAATAATCTTGAAAAGAAAAATGCCTCGCTCATAAACACCAACAAAAATATGGAAATACGGCTATATGCAGTTGAGCAGAGAGTTCATGAACTGGAGCAAGGCCAGCTTCAAAATTATATAGAAATCTCTGGAATACCGGCCATAGAAAATGAGAATCCAATACAACAGTTTTATAATACGCATTCGATATTGTCTAATAATCAATATGGCTTCCAACCCGGGAAAAATACTACACAACTCTTATCAAAATTTACTGATGAAATTAATGGCTACCTAAATGATAAAAAACACGTTTTGATTGCTTTTATAGATTATAGTAAGGCCTTTGACACTTTGAGACATAAAACACTTATTGAAAAGCTTGACGACACGGGCATCAGGGGACCTTTACTAAATTGGAGTAAGAACTACCTTTGTAATAGACAGTATGTTGTCAGAGTGGAAAACAGCATTAGTGATAAAATAGACATTACAGAAGGAACGGCGCAAGGATCTGTGTTAGGTCCGCTGCATTACCTTGCTTATGTTAACGACATGAACAATCTCGTCACAAAATGTAAAGTGTACCAATTTGCAGACGACACCTGCCTCATATCAGCAGATCGTAACATTAACACTGCACAGAAAATCCTCCAAGATGAGATCACACTCTTAAATAAGTGGTCACATGATATGGGATTGGTATTGAATGCAGATAAAACTAAGTTCATGCATATCAGATCGAGCCACAATATGGTGTATAATCCAATATTGATCACTGTACACTCCCATGAATGCATGCATAAGCAATCACTTAAATGCTCATGTGCACCGATTGAGCAAGTGACAGAACATAAATATCTGGGTTTAATAATTGATTACAGGTTCAATTGGGGTCCTCATATAGATGCAGTCTGTAATAAACTCAGATCGTTACTTGCGATGTTTTGCATAATCAAACACAAAGTATCTTATTCAGTGATGTTGTCAATGTACCATGCGTTAGTGGACTCAATTATATCTTATGGAATCACGAGCTATGGTCGTACATTTAAAACTTACATAGAAAAAATTTATAATTTACAGTTAAAATTCTTAAAAATAATTGTAGGTAAAAAAGTAAAAATTAAATATAGAGAAAATAATTACATGGGTTTATTTAAACACTGTAACGTTATTCCCGTAATCAAAAAACTTGATTATCACACCATGATAGAGCAATTTAAAAAAATTGCCAAGTCACTCGTTTTCAACCAACTTAAAGAAACCGGCCAAGGGCGAGTCAGAACCGCACACATATGCTTCCGTATCATCATACTAGATGACGCTAGTACAAAAGGTTCCGTACCGTGGTACTAGATGGGGCTAGAAAAACACATTTTTTGTATGAAGACCCCCTTATTTTTTTCACTTTTTCTAATTTTAGGTTAGGGTTCACAGTCGTCCGCGCGCGCTCGTATTGTACGCTTCATTTGTTCGTGTTGCGATAAATATCCACCTACGGCGAAAATTTTATGCATACCGTCATCATGGCACCAATTCCAAAGTGTTTTACTTGTTGCAAAATGATAACGAAAAAGTCACCAGGCCTTGAGTGTAGCAAATGTAAAAAAGTAGTGCATGCTAGTACACCGTGTGCAGCCTTAACCAGCAAGCAAATTACTGCGCTTCGAGCCCAAGCCAGCCTGGACTGGACTTGTAAGGATTGTCTAAAAACTCGTGCAAGAAACAGCTCTTTCATAGTACCTGAGGACGAGTCGGAAGAGGAGGATGATGGTACTTCAGGCTCCCAAATTCCCATACCTACTACTGATTGTACAAAACTGCTGAAAGACTTTGCCAAAGAGGTAAATAAAACAATAGCAAAGGCGTTAGAGCCGTTGACCGACAAAATAGACGATATAAGTGAGAGTATCGAAGCATTTCAACAAAGAATAATGCCTCTTGCTCTGAATAATCTTGAAAAGAAAAATGCCTCGCTCATAAACACCAACAAAAATATGGAAATACGGCTATATGCAGTTGAGCAGAGAGTTCATGAACTGGAGCAAGGCCAGCTTCAAAATTATATAGAAATCTCTGGAATACCGGCCATAGAAAATGAGAATCCAATACAACAGTTTTATAATACGCATTCGATATTGTCTAATAATCAATATGGCTTCCAACCCGGGAAAAATACTACACAACTCTTATCAAAATTTACTGATGAAATTAATGGCTACCTAAATGATAAAAAACACGTTTTGATTGCTTTTATAGATTATAGTAAGGCCTTTGACACTTTGAGACATAAAACACTTATTGAAAAGCTTGACGACACGGGCATCAGGGGACCTTTACTAAATTGGAGTAAGAACTACCTTTGTAATAGACAGTATGTTGTCAGAGTGGAAAACAGCATTAGTGATAAAATAGACATTACAGAAGGAACGGCGCAAGGATCTGTGTTAGGTCCGCTGCATTACCTTGCTTATGTTAACGACATGAACAATCTCGTCACAAAATGTAAAGTGTACCAATTTGCAGACGACACCTGCCTCATATCAGCAGATCGTAACATTAACACTGCACAGAAAATCCTCCAAGATGAGATCACACTCTTAAATAAGTGGTCACATGATATGGGATTGGTATTGAATGCAGATAAAACTAAGTTCATGCATATCAGATCGAGCCACAATATGGTGTATAATCCAATATTGATCACTGTACACTCCCATGAATGCATGCATAAGCAATCACTTAAATGCTCATGTGCACCGATTGAGCAAGTGACAGAACATAAATATCTGGGTTTAATAATTGATTACAGGTTCAATTGGGGTCCTCATATAGATGCAGTCTGTAATAAACTCAGATCGTTACTTGCGATGTTTTGCATAATCAAACACAAAGTATCTTATTCAGTGATGTTGTCAATGTACCATGCGTTAGTGGACTCAATTATATCTTATGGAATCACGAGCTATGGTCGTACATTTAAAACTTACATAGAAAAAATTTATAATTTACAGTTAAAATTCTTAAAAATAATTGTAGGTAAAAAAGTAAAAATTAAATATAGAGAAAATAATTACATGGGTTTATTTAAACACTGTAACGTTATTCCCGTAATCAAAAAACTTGATTATCACACCATGATAGAGCAATTTAAAAAAATTCCTACATTGCAAACTGTAAAATACAGTAAAAAAACACGACAGGCTAACAAAAAAACTGTGGCAAAAATCAAATCCAATAACTTTTATGGCGACAGGCTAACGGTAAATATAATGGCATCGATATTAAATGACCTCCCTGATTTATTTAAAACTGAAATGACGGAAGAAAATGTGAAGCATAAATATAAAAGATACATCTTAAACAATTTAATTTAAATCCTTTCAGCACTAAACGATAATTCGACCTCATCGTGAAATAACATGATACATTTAAATTAATAATACATATCTAACTCAAAACAACTAGTAAATTTACACAAACAAAACATCCTTATAATAAAGTAATGCAAAATACATAGGTACCTACTTACTGTATATGTCGAAACATAAAAATGGCAAAACATTTATCTTTTTTTAAATATGTCAATTAATAATAAACTTTCAGGAATTACACTAGATAGATTTAGATTTGTTGAATCAGCCTGTATATGTGACTGCGGAGTTCGCACTCACACTACTACAATAATAGAAGTGTGTCGTTTGTTACGCCGGTGACCTGTGTTTACGAAGTAACTAGTATCTCACTGAGCCTGTATATGCATTGCAGTATGGTTAAGTATATATTATGTAGGTATGCATTACTTAACTTATTATTTTTATATGTATATTTTTTCTTTTGTTTTTATAAGTATATAGCTCGTAGACGACTGTTGAGCACCTAGACAAACCATTCAGGTTTAATGGTGCTAGATGATAAAAAAATTGTATTTAGTTTTAAAATTGGTAAATAAATAAAAAAAAAAAAAAAAAAAAAGGTATTTGTTGTTGTAATGGCAACAGAAATACATCATCTGTAAAAATTTCAACTGTCTAGCTATCACGGTTCGTGAAATAGAGCCTGGTGACAGATGTACAGACGGACGGACAGCGAAGTCTTAGGAATAGGGTCCCTTTTTACCCTTTGGGTACGGAACCCTAAAAAGGACGAAATTCTCAAGTCAACCAGTTTATATTTTTAACGTATGAGCACGCATAACGTTTTAGTAATCCGAATTTTATAATTCTTTTTTATTGGATATTTTGTCAACAACGGTTACACCTAATAAAGTATGACTTAGAAAATTTCTCCCTTCTTTACATGTATCGTAGGTAAATACCGCTAACACATTTTTTTTAATATAAAAAAAATATAGCGGTATTTACCTCCGATACATGTATCGGAGGTAAATACCGCTAACACATTTTTTTTAATATAAAAAAAAATATAGCGGTATTTACCTCCGATACATGTATAACAAATTTTTTTTAATATAAAAAAAAAATTTTGCGGTATTTACCTCCAATACATGTATCGGAGGTAAATACCGCTAACACATTTTTTTTTAATATAAAAACAAATATAGCGGTATTTACCTCCGATACATGTATAACACATTTTTTTTAATATAAAAAAATAGCGGTATTTACCTCCGATTACATGTACAACACATTTTTTTTAATATAAAAAAAAATATAGCGGTATTTACCTCCGATACATGTATCGGAGGTAAATACCGCTAACACATAATTTATTAATATTTTTTTTAATTATTTGAAATTGAGTTTGTGCCAAAACTATTTATTTGCCAAATTTCATGCGATTCGTTTCAAAAATGTAAAAGTTATATGCTAATGACACTGTGATTATATGCGGCTTACGTATAGCAGGGTTATTGTAAGTTGATGTGATGAATAATAATAATTCTGGTAGGCTTTACCACAATAGACTTAAGTAAAGTATATTATGGCTTAACCACAATATACTTATCTCTATTGTGGCTTAAATCTCACATTGACACATGTATTTCACCAGTGCGCCGGCATAGGAACGCGAATAGTTTATGCTTTCTTGCGCTTTTAGATAGCAACAAAATTTCGAATAACCTAAAAACTTTTAGGTACAAGCTTTTAATATTGCATTTTTACGCGATATACATATGCATACAAAATTTCAACTAAACCGGGAAGTAGGTCAAAATTAACTTGCAAGATTTCACCCGAACAAAAGTACATACATTGCAATTTAAATAAAAGCTTTTAATAACGACGCTCGTTGAAATGCGTTTAGGTACAGCCAACAATGCGAAAATATTTTTGAAGTGTTAAAAAGCTACGTAGCAAGCGAGTAACAAATAACTACAAATCCTTAAAATGTTAAAACAGTACTTCATCCCGACTACATCCGCACTGTCTATCAGGTGAGTGAGATACAGTCAAACACACTCAAATTTAAGATTTAAAAGATGTCTTAATATGGCTTTCATGCATAATTTTAATATGTTACCTAAAGGTGTTCGGATGTAGTGTACTGATATTCCTGTACTTGTCTCGTGCGCATACGCTATAGTCAGCGGGGACTCAATACGGGACTGCCGGCCGCGCTGGCTGTGGTGGTGTGCTGTCGAGCCAAGGAATATATACGAATACATTCATTACAGAAACCCCCATAAGCGTCCCCAATGCTGGGCTACGGGTCTCTTCCCAGACTCGAGAAGGTAGGGCCTTACTCCAGTACTGCACACACGGGGCGGGGGGCCAAGTCCGGGCTGGTGGAGGTATAGGGCTAGTGCCGAATCCTAATATCAGAAGCGGCTCAAGGACTGCCATCTATTGAAACCAACCGGCATCGATGGCTTTACGTGGTTCGCGAAGCACGAAAATGGTCAAGAAAATGGCACTAACAGCGGAAGATAATGTCTGTGATTCAGACCAGTAAACCTTCGTGATCGAGCCAACCACACAGGCTGCACTGAGTTGACCGCTGCGACGCAAGGTGTACTCGTCATAAATCTAGGTGTCTCGCCCACTCTGACAGCACCACGCTATGTGCGTAGCAAGAATATCACAACATTTATCCACTGGGTACTGCTATTTACCCCGCGTGGGGCATATAGTGATGGGTTCGGGTATTAAAAGTAGGACTAATATAGGGAGCCAGTTATGTTTGCCTGTTTCATTTTCGAATTTATCGTAACTTAGGTAAAAAAAATATGTTTTCAAAATTTCAAAATGTTTATTTAAAAATAGGTGCATGTTACACTCTTTCTGATGGTCATAAAATAGCGATTACATTACATGTCAGACTGTGAAAAAATCGCTAAGGACGACCTCGTCATTTTCTTAAATTTTCTAACTTGTCACAACAATCATTGGTAGAAATCAAATAATGTCATTTGGACTTAAAAAACAACATGGCACGAGAAGTAATACATGAAAAAAGAGATTCCCTTGTAAGGGATCTGGCAGAATAACAGCGTCGTAGGTTGCCTGGGTAACACTAGGTCTCGCCCGCGGCAGTATGCTGAGCCGGAACCCATTCCAACACAGTCTTTTTTCTCTTCGTTAACGTTGATGTATTTTTTATTTAGTTTAATTCAATATTGTTGTAACATAACAATTTAATATTCTGTATGTGTCTGGAATAAAGATTTATCTTATCTTAAAATTATTGAATTTGTAAATGCCTTTGAAAGGAGTAGGCCAGTTAACACGGACAGCACCCGTTCACGAGTATAACCCGCACCCGTTCACGAGTGGTCTTATAGCAGAGTTTCACATTACCTATATATATGTTGTGTTGTGATTATACTTGATTATAAGGTTCTAGGTTCGGAAATACTAACATAGTTTTACGCACATTGTTACTCGCATTCTTTGAGTCTTGAGTTACTTAAGACGAGGTATTGTTCAGAACAGTTGTCTTTGTTTCTTTTACGTGTAAAGAGTAAAGAAAATAACCACACTTTTATGTACTTTTTCAATTTTTTATTTTTTTAACTTTGTTATAGGCATTTTTGCAAAAAAGTGAGTCCGACAATGTGTCAGGATTTTATTGAGGAGTAAGAGAAAAAAAAAAGAAGCTATGTCTAACTGTATAGTGAAGTAAAACTGGTTTTTGTGGGCTAAAACAGCAAAAATTTATAAAATTTAAGGGAACTTTGCAATTTTTTTCCATAGAGAAAATTTTATCAAATCGTACACTTTGTAGCAGACATCTATAATATAATAAAACTGTAACGGGGCCGTGTCTGTACATGAAATATTTTTGGAAAATAATAACTGTGGTGGACATTACTAACGATACAGAGGCCAAAACAACAACTTTTGGAATTTTTGTCTGTCTGTCTGTCTGTCTGTCTGTCTGTCTGTCTGTATGTTCGCGCATCACGCAAAAACTACAGGGGCCGATTTTGATGAAATTTTGTATGGTGGTTCCTTATAGCCCGGGTTAACATATAGGATACTTTTTATCCCAGAAAATTCAAGAGTTCCCGTGGGAAAATCAAAAGTATTCATTAATAGAATGGCTCACCACGCAAATGTGGCTTGACCTATTACAATCAAATTTTACACGTTGATACCCTTATCGCGAACTAAAACTGGGACATTGTGAATCCCAAAAAAATTACAGGAATGCGAAAAATTGTATCTTAAGAATGACTCAACGTAAAAATATGAAACCTTTACATAGGGATGGGGTGTTTTTGACCATCATTGTATAGTCGGGTATTCTTTATCCCGGAAAACTAAAGAGGTCCCGTGGGAAATTATCTATAGATACTTACAATAATATCACTAGAGTACTTTTTTCTATATATTAGCTACACATGCGATACATTATAATCATAGTAGCAGAATGTCAACAGATGGCACTGCAGGGATAATAAAACGCGCTTTTACAGGGATAATAAAAGTTGTATTAAAACATTTTCATACTTTTGAGTGGATTTCTTATAAGTATTTTTCAGCATACGCTACTTTAAACTCTGGAACTATGGTACGATAGCGATGTGTTTCATAGACGAACAGAGAGGTATTTATTTACAGATTCCAATCGTGTAAAAAAATAAAAACACATAAATACGAGTTTAGCATCTTTTAACAGGAGGCACAGATATGGGAACTCTTCTGACGGCGACTATTTGCGTGTGGCAGTTGCTCTCCGCCTGCAATATCAATATCTGTGAACCTCATCAATGTATTTGCGGGTCCACGGCGGAGGCAATTGGCCATCACTCACTGAGTTGCAGTCGTGTTTGTGAAGATTCCCACGTCACCAATTCCTTAATGACCTCACTCGGAGGGCACTGGTCTCGGCCAGATGTTTTTTTTTTTTTTTTATTCACAATTGGTAAACCCTTGACAACATCTCACCTGGTGGTAAGTGACGATGTTACCGAAGATGGAAGCGGGCTTACCAAGATTCCCAAACGCAATGGGGAACAGGCTATCTTATCTTCATGCCGAAACACATCAATGATATCAACATTGATATTTGGCGGCAAGACTTAGATAAGATGGTGGTAGCTAGCCAGGCGGGCTTAGAAAATGCCCTACCACCAACCAAACCGAGTCTTACAATTGACCCCGCCGGGAATCGAACCCGCGACCTCCTGTGTAAAGTCAGTGAACTTTGCCTCTGAGCTACGGAGGCGGTTAGAACTTGAGAATTGATTCCAGACAGAATGGAATATTCCATATTTGATGCAGCCGCCGGCCGGGCTTTAGTCGATCTGATGAAAAAAGGCCGGAGGGTTTAAACAGGTGCTATGGCAGAGAGGAACGCGTCTGCTTTGGGAAGCCACTTTTTCTGCCTCACTCCTCACCCGTACGGTACTGCTGCTCAATTTGCGGTGAGAAAGAAGCATAATAAGTACTCGGTCTTGGAGGCAAATTACTGCTTTGTGCCACTGGTCTGTGAGACAACCGGCTGCTGAACCCTCAGAGGCCTTTGCCTCACAAAGGAGATTATCCTTCGCCTTCGAGAGAGGAGATGTGACGTGAGGTCCTACCTGCTGCTAAGGTTGTCTATTGCCATCCAGCGCGGCAACGAGAAGTGCGTCTTGGGCTCCTTTGGAGCTGATACGACTCGAGGATTTGACCCATATTAATATTGTTAGGAAATTTTATTACTACATTGATACCTATAATGATTTGAATTAGTTTTTTGATAATATAGGTATATGTGTTATTTCATCATATTAGTTTATATACATCCACACCAAGGAGCTCGACCTGCCCTGAGTTAGGGCGATCTGGCCTTAGACGATCACGCGGGTCCATTGCGGGTTGATTGACTTCACACATAAGCTTCGAATTTCTTCGCAGGCGTGTGCAGGTTTCCTCACGATGTTTTTCTCACCGTAAGAGCGTTGGATAAACGTACATACCAGTATGAAATCGATATTCGTATAGATATTGGTAAGTGGCAGGATTCGAACCACGGCCTTCCGGACAGGAGGTAGTGGCCCTAACCGTTTTGCCACCGACGCTCTATATTTTATTTAAGATTTAGAAATCCTTACTTAATATTATAAATGTGAAAATGTGTTTGTTTGTTTGTTACCTGTTCACACTTCAACACCTCTACCAATCTTGATGAAATTTGGCATGCAAGTAGCCTGTATCACTGGAAATGAAATAGTCAACCTTTTATCTGTGGAAATTATCATAGCCCGATGCAGTTCCTGAGGAAACTAAAACAATACTCTTTGTTCGTTTTATTTAAAATCGTAACAAAAAAATGAATTGGTGTGATTTGTAGCACAGAGATGAGGTGGAAAATGATATAATTTACTAATAAGTATATCCTGACATAGTTCCCGAGGGATCTGGGGACAACTGTTTTCTACGCTCGCGCACGTCGGTGGCGTCGCAACGGAGCAACGGATTAAAGTGAGTTTTTGTATAGAATTTGTTGAGGGGATGGGAAGTGACAAAGACTGCTAATCCGAATAGCCCGATACAGTTCCTGAGGTACCTGGAGAAAACTCATGTCCAAGCTTGCGAGCTGATTGCGGCTGGCGCACCACTCACCCTCAAAAAGAGTCATAAAAGCTATGTCCACGTGGGCGAAGCCGCGGGCAAAAGCTAGTGATAAATATAATAATATATAATAGTGGCTATCGGTTATGGTTCAAAAGCCCTATAAAAGTCGCACAGAGAGCGTAAGCTTAGTAATGGGGCCCGGTTACCTGATAAGGAACCCTAAAAATAGCACTTTACTTTGAATGATTACGATAAACAGATGATATTTTGATAAACTGTTGGGCGTAATCTCTTTAATGGGGCACTTAATAATAAAATTTTACATAATCGTTCTTTACTTACAGTTTTATCAACGAAGTAATCTTCAGTTAGGCACTTACATTTTATGTTAATTGACTAACAATATGTATGATTGAGGGTAGGCTCGAGCCCCTCGGTGGGGACGTATATGAGCTGATATAATAATGTATAAATTGCCCAAGTAAATATTACATCAAAATATACAGGATGTGAGACAAAGGTGCTGTGATACTTAAAGGAGAGCTTCCACTCGTCAAATTGACAGCTTTTGCTATGGAAAATATGATCAATGCAGAGAAACTCGCAGGTTGTGTGTGAAATCGACCAACCCGCACTGGGCCCGCGTGGTCGACTAAGGCCCGATCGCCCTGATTCAGGGTAGGCTCGACCCCTGGGTGGGGCACGTATATGAGCTGATATGATGATATGATCAATTCGTTAAAAAAATGTTTACTCCTGTGACGAAGTCAATATTTTTTTTTAATGTTCAACCCGTTTTTAACCCCCGACGCAAAAAAAGGGGTATTAAAAGTTTAACGTGTGTACTCGTATCTGTGTTTTTGTGTATCTGTGTATCTGTCTGTGGCGTCGTAGTGCTGAAACAAATAGCCCGATTTTAATGCGGTTTTTTGTTAGAAAGCTGACGTGATCGAGGAGTTTCTAACTTTAATTTATGAAGATCTGTCCAACCGTTTGAAGATCTTCACCTCTTATCTAGGTGATGAAGAAATGTGGGCAACTTATACAGTTCTGATCGATTCAAGATTTGGTGCCCTGTTACTGTAATAATATTTAAAAATCATGATAACCTTGACCTGATGCTTAAGCATCTCCTGGAATCTGCAGGATACCCAACTCCTTGGCAATTTACAATACAGGTATTATGTTTGGGCTCATTGGAATAATCTCAATGAATAGGTTTTAGATAGAACATGTTAACTCTGACCTGATGCTGCAGCATCTTATGGAATTTGCAGGATACCCAACTTCTTACCAACTTACAGCAGATGAATCTTGTTTGGGCTCATTATAATAGTCTCAATGAATAGGTTTTAGATAGATCATGGTAACCTTGACCTGATGCTGCAGCATTTCTTGGTATCTGCATGGTATTCAACTCCTTACCAACTTACAGCAAAGATATCGTGTTTGGGATACGTAAATTTTATATTTAATATTGAAATAAAACTTAAATAAAAAAATTAAAAAACTCCTGACAAAAAATCGCTAAAAAGTCTTGACCCTTTAAGTTTTAAATAAGAAGTTATATTTTGATCTAAGAGTCGTCGCTAAGTTAATTAAGTTAAAACGGATTACAAATGTTTTACTTTACTACAACTAATCCCTACTAATATTATAAATGTGAAAGTAACTCTGTCTGTCTGTTACGCTTTCCCGCAAAAACTACTGAACGGATTTGGCTGAAATTTGGTAGGTAGACAGATTAGGACCTGGATTCAGACATAGGCTACTTTTTACCACGCTCGCGAGCCGCTTGCGGCTCGCGCACTGCGCACCCTCGAAAAGTCATAGAAACGTTGTCCACGCGGGTGAAACCGCGGGAAACAGCTAGTATTGTAATAAATTTATTTAATTAAAAAATATAAGTGTACTGCAGTTTCAACCGCAGAAAAATGTCTTTTTCCAACCTTTGCATTATTTTCTGAAAGGGTTTCGCCTTAAAAAAACAATTTAATTATTTTTTATTTTCTGTGCTCGGGTCTTAATAATGGCCGACCAGATAATGCAAGAGTAATAAATGACAGACCGATAATTATCAGCCGATAACACGTGTGGAGTTTAATAATTAGTATCCTGAAATACAAGCTCATACCAAAAAAAAAATTGGAGTATGATTATTGTCCCATGCAAACTGACCCCGCACTGCACATCACTAACGCCACATTCCCGCTGCACCTAAGTGCATGGCATAATAAATAATTCAGGCGCGGAGACGAATGGGCCGAATAGACCGCATCAGTCACTCGGCATCGCATAAATCGTCTGCAACTTCCGATTGGCCCCGAATATGGGGAGCTATATAAGTGGGCAGCGATGGTGTTTACCTTTATTTATGGGACATAGAAGTGTCAAAATAATAGTTCCTGTAGCTATTTTTTACAGGTAAACTTCGCAATAATCAGGCAAACAGTAGATATTTGATTTAGAACAATGACTTCTATATTACTGGCGTAAGGACCCGGCCAACGCGCGCGACTAATGCTCCCAGCGAATTGGTGCGAAAATCAAAAGTTTCGCACACTCGCGGCTCAGTCGTCTGCGGGTAATTGTACAGTGCGGTGAAAAGATATTCTAAACAAGAATGCCTTTTTGTGTTGTTAGAGGCTGTAAAAATCATGAACGAAAGGGAAACAAAAACGAAACAAGGGATATCGTATCATCGTTAAGTAACCTTACATTGTTTTTTTTGTAAACAAATTAAATAAACGCGTTTTTAAAGCGACAATTCTGCCAGGGTCCTTTTAGCGTGGCACTGACGTCAACTCTCGCCCACGCTAGTTCGTACGAGTTATGTCAGATGGTGCTACTTTTTGCATGGCATGTATGCAGAAAATCTAAGTAAAATATGGAGACGGGCGGATCCTTCTGTCCAAATCTGTGATTTAGAAGTTTTTTAGTGTTTCCTCTGCCTGAGGACTCTGAAATTTCGAATTTTAAATAACGAATTGTACTATTTAAGCTCCTCAATCTTAATTCACATATAAAAAAACATAAAAAAACATCCATGAAATAATCATCCGGACGTTGCTTGATAGGAGACAAGGATGTAAATATTCATATAGCTATGTTAGACAGGGAGCGAGAACCGCGCAAGTCCTCCTTATAGTGAGTGAAAAGTGTGGCTTTATGTTCAGACATATGTCAACTCGTTCTTTTATATGTAATCTATAAGCCCTCAATATCATAATATCAACCGAAACACGTCCACTGCTGGACAAAGACGTCCACCAAGGATTTCCACGACGACCGGTCCAGCGCTGCCCGCATCCAGCTGCTTCAAGCCCTCAATATAATAATATTCGAAAAAAGTAATTTAAAAAGAAAAATAATTATTTCGTATTTATCTCTCGAAACCCTTTCATTTAATACCCATAACCTGGAGGTGCATAAAAAAATCACTGATCCGCCATCTTAGGGAGGCCGCCATTTTGGATTTAGAATGACGTTTCTTAGCTAACCATGCATTGCTCTCCAAACTTAACGTGTATGCAAAATTTCAGCTCAATCGGAAACCGGGAAGCGGTTCTAATTTAGTTTTCAAGATTTGACCCAGACAAACAGACAGACAGACTAACTAACTAACTAAAACGGCAAGATAATGTAAAGCTTGTTAAAAGGAGAAACAGAAACTAAAAATGAAACTGAAATTGAAAATTCTTTCACATTTTCAACGACTGGTTATTGCGCAGCGCAATGCTCTACACTTGCAATAAACCGACCACAACAAAGGAACGGGAAGCCCAGGACAATATTGTCTGTGCGTTTCTGCGAGCGGTAATCCCTTCTTTATTGAATGCCACGCGTCTGAGCTCGCTCGCTCGCTGGAAGCATGCACATATATGGACAGCATCCGTGGTTTTCTTCTCGTTGCCCCCGAAGGGGGCGACGGGGAGACGTCCCCGAGGCGTAGCCTCCTTGACGTGGCAGCTTCCGCCGCCCATTACGATGGACGGGTCCTTGGGGGGGGCACAGGGCCCTTAGCAGACTCTCTAGCCCCGGCTGGGGCGAGAAGCTGCTGGATCACTTCCAGAGCGTGCAGGATGTCGCTTCTGGAAGGCATCACGGTGGTGGTGGCGTCAGCGGGGGCGGCGGAAGCAGGGGCAAGGGGCCTCTTCCTCCTCCGACGGGTTCGTCGTTTCTTCGGCTTCGGCGTGGGTGCAGCGGCCGAGCCGCTCAGCACGGCGGGCGCTGCCGGTGCGGCGCGCTCCGCAGTGGCGGCGGGGGCTGCAGGGCGAGAGGCGGTGGTCCGGGCGACTGTCCCGGCCCTCTTGTTCCGGAGCTCCCTTCGGAACACCGGGCACGAGACGTGATTTGCGGGGTGCGGGCCCGCGCAGTTGGCGCAGGTCGCTGGGTCCTCCCGCGGCCGTGGGCAGTCCTTCGCGGCGTGAGGGTCGCCGCAGCGGACGCAGGCTTGCGGGAGGTGGCAGCCGTGAGAGGAGTGCCTGAATCCTTGGCACCGGTGGCACTGCGCGGGCCCCCGCTTTCCACGCCAGGCCTCGATGGTGATGCCCGGCATGAAGAGGAGCTCCGTGATGGTGTAGATGGCCGTCAGGTTGGTGGTCCGCCGGATCTGCACGTAGAAGATACATCCGGGGCGTCCTGCACGCGCCCGGATGGCCTTGACGTGCTCCGCCTCGAAGCCGTGCTCGGCTAAGGCGTCGACGATCTCGGCGGGCTCGGTGGTGGAGGGGAGGCCACGGATGGCCACCTTGAGAGGCCTCTCGGCCGGCAGCGAGTAGGAGAACCATTGTATCCCCGGCAGTGAGGACAGGTACCGCTGCACCGTGCGGTACTCGTCACCGTCGTCGGGGACAAATCGGACCCCCTTGCCGTATGGGCGGGCGCTGGGAGCTCGCCCGAGCTCCTCGGCAAGTCTCTTGAAGTGGGTCGACCAGTTTGGGAGGGACTCCACTACCAGAGGCGGGTAGCGGGCCTTCTTGGGCTGGCCGACGGCAGCGGCGGGGGCGGCGGCGGCGGCGGAGGGCCCCGCGGCAGCGGGGGCTGGGGCGCGCGGGGGCGCGGGGGCGCGCGGGGGCGCGGCGGCGGGCGCGGGGGCGCGCGGGGGCGCGGTAGCAGGCGCGGGGGCGCGTGGGGTCGCGGCAGCGGGCGCGGGGGCGCGCGGCGGCGCGGTGGCGCGTGGTGGTGCGGCGGCGCTGAGCGGCGCGGCGGCAGCGCTGAGCGGCGCGGCGGCAGCGGTAGGTGGGGCCAAGAGGGGCGGCGTCTTGGCTCGGTCCGCATACGTGGGCCGGGCAGGGGGTGTGGCGGCGGTGGGGGGCGCTGCGCGCCTCGGGGCCGGTGCGGGCGGTTGCTGTCGCGGCTGCCGGCGCGGATCGCGTTGCGACCACGGCGGCAGGGGGTCTCCAAACTCGCCGCAGAGGCGCTTCGCCAGCTGCTCAGGCGAGTCCTCGGGGCTGCGGAGGCGTCGGGTGGGCTTCATCTGGAAGTCCGGCACCGTGTCCCTGACGACGGCGGCACAGACCTCCAGATCTGCAGGCATCTGTAGTAGCTCCGAGCTCGCTGCTTGGAGGCAAGCAGCGGCGAAGCTCTCCTCGGCGTATTGAGGCTCGGCGGGGGTCTCCAGGTGGCGTTCGCGCTCCATCAGGTGCGCCGCCATCGCTCTCAGCAGCTCCTCCGACCCGATCCGTGATTGACACAGGCGTGCGACAACCACGGTGTCGGCGTCCAGCGCCGACCTGGGCGAGAGGGGCTGCGGTGGGCGAGTACTTGCGCTCGCTGTGGGCGCGAGGTCCTCCGCCGGGGCATCTTCGATTGGGGTGCCGTCATGCGACGATGACGGCCGGGACGCGTGCGGTGACCCCGAGTCGGAACCCGAGGTCATCACGCTGTGGGTGGAGCTGACGCTCGTCGATAGCTCTGCGGGATTTCGCGTGCGCGTGCGACCAAAAGCAGCGAGTAGAACGGGTGCCGCACTGCGCGGACTTACCCGGGGCTTGCCTATGGACAGCATTATATTTGCTGTGCATTTAAATACTTCTTATCAGCTCATATACATCCCCACCGAGGAGCTCGAGCCTACCCTGAATTAGAGCGATCGGGCTTTAGTCGACCACACGGGCCCAGCCAGTGCGGGTTGGTCGACTTTACACACAACCATCGAGTTTCTTCGCAGGCGTGAGCAGGTTTCCTCACGATGTTTTCCTTTACCGTAAGAGCGTCGGATAAGCGTACATATGAAATCGAAATTCGAAAACACATTGGTACGTGGCAGGATTAAGTAGCGGCCGTAACCGTTACGCCATTTAAATTCATTTTTCTCAAACATAACAAAACATTTAGTAAGCCTGCTCCATCTTTAGTATCATCGTCACTTACAATCAGGTGAGATGATGACAAGTTTGTAAATAAATAATGTAAACTTGCGAGTTAATATTGTAATTATTTAAATATTAACGCGCATGTTTTTTTTATTTATTTACAACCTTGGCATCATTTAAATAACTATACTAATTTAAAAAAAATTGAAACTACATAAAAACTCATCCCCTCTTTTCTGGCCAGTCCGGTAAAAATGTATCCTATGTCACTAAATACGAGTTTAGGCTACAGAGCGTGCCAAAGAAATATTAATACATACTGCTAATATTATGAACGCGAAAGTTCGTTTGTATGTAAGGATGTTTGTTACTCTTTCACGCAAAAACTGCTGAACTGAAATTTGGTAGACAGATTAGGACCTGGATTAACGTATAGGCTCCTTTTTTCCACGCTCGCGAGTCGCCTGTAGCTCACTCAATGCGCACCCTCGGAGACAGTCATAAAAACTATGTTCACGCGAGCGAAGACGCCGGCAAAAGCTACTACACACATTTGAAAAACATAACTCCTTCTGGTACAGTCGGGTAAAAAAAAAGTCGTGTGGCACTCGGCGACTGCCGCGGTAAAGCTATTGCATAGCATTTTTTATCAACTTATGCAATCATAATTAGTTTATTTTTTTTATTTATGCAGTATTTACCAGTACCATATAGTCCCTCGAGCGCGGGATGTTTATGTAATAAATTAACACTAACCTCCTAGTATAAAAAGTTCGTTTCGATTCTAAAACAACAAGTTTGAATATCTTGATACTCAGTGGCATGTAATCAGTACTCCTTTCTTATTTATGCCAGTGACGTGAACAAAATGTCTGTATTTGACCTGCACGTACTTAAATTTTCTGTAAGAAGTTTCTATATGTATGATGTAAATAAGATTCAGAATAGAATTTTCCACGTCACTTCGATACACGTATTTTTTTTAAATTCCTTGCAATTTTTAAGAAAAGCAATAACTATATAGGAATATATACCTCGGCGGATTTGGCCATTTCAGGTCTCGTAAATTAAAGACCTCGCCTGCGGCTTGGGCTTTAAACAAATAGGTACTTGTCCATAAATTGATTCATTTCGACCCTCAACTTAACTTTGTTGGTGACTGTATTAAAGGCAGGAAATGTCGGTAGACGTGAAACGTGAAACGTCTTTAAAATCACATACGGGGTACCAGGTCACAAAACTGAAATGCACAGATATAACGAAACAGACATAGGTCTGTTTTCGGTAGAACCGGATTGTACGACAACCTCTTTTCTTGAAACAAGCAAACCTCATTAGTTATCTACTCACAGAGAAATATTGAAATTGTTACACGTTAAACCAACAGCAGTGTGCCCCGACAGAGCCCTTGAGCCCCACCCGATTTTTTATTATGGTTACAATTTTATGGGGCGAGAGATATGAACTATTTTCCGTCACATAAGAAAAAAACTTAAGCTAACTTAAGTGGCAGTCGGCGGGGCACATAGCTCGTATAACATATGGCCGTTGGGGTAGTAAAGTTCTCGGGTGGCTAACATAGCGTAGGCAGGCCTCCTGCTCTGTAGACTGAGGATCTGGTGAAGGTTGAGGGAAACGGCTGGATGCGGGCAGCGCAAGACCGGTCGCTGTAGATATTCTTGGGTGAGTCTTCTATCCAGCGGTAAACGTCCTTCGGCTGATGATGAAGAAGAAATATTTAGGGTCTCCTGATTAGCAGACCGTTATTCCTAATAAAAGGCTAGCCGCTAGCTTACCAATTACGAGAGTACCAGTTTAAATTATCATTTACAAAAATTGCTTGACGATTAATTTAGCGAAAAATGCGCATTGACCCCGACGCGCGGCGTCTCTCAGCGGCGTAATTGATGTGACAAGAACATCTGTTCGCGATCGATGATAATTATCGAGAGGTACCGCATGGCCCCTCGTCCCCTATCCGGGAACAAAAGAGGAAACGTCGGGAAAGCTTTTCTCATTATACTTTTATGCATGCTAAGGCACACTAACACGAAGATTTAATTTATCGATTAGACATAGACATCGGAAAATAAGGGAAAGTAGACTAAGGAGAATCAAGTCGAGTCGGTGCTTAGGCTATGTACGCACTGTGCGGCTGCCCGCACTGCGGCTGGCCGTCCGGCTAACCGGAACCCCAAAATTGTATGTAAACCGTATTATCTATACGCACTGCAATACGGCTGCCGCCCATCCGCTCCGGTCGCTCGGAGCGCTGCGGCCCGACTGGCGGACAGTGCAACCGCAAGTGCAACCGCAAGTACAACCGCAAGTACAACCGCAACCTGCGGCCACCCGGACGGCCAGCCGCACAGTGCGTACATAGCCTTACCTGATGAAATGCGGATAGTACGATACCTAGGTAGATACTTATTTTTAGGGTTCCATATACCAAACGGGATCCTATTACTTATCCTCCTCTGTCTGTTCGTCTGTCAGGGGGCTGTATTCCAAGTGTATTTTTGTTGCCGCTGTTACAGCAACCAAAAAAATGAGTTTTTTATATGTTTCCATACAAAAAACGTGTTTTTTATATGTTTTTAGAAGTATTTTTATTTAGATCTATATAGCTAGGTCTCGTTTTTCCGAGTTTTCACGGACATTGTCTTTTTCACGTAATAAGATTGGTAATTTCCATCTTACGTCTTCGTCTTCGTAGATCATGGGTTACCTATCTGTTTTGTGGTACTGATAAGAGTGACTGTAAATCTGTTATCTAATATGAGAGAGATGCAATACCTATACTGAGTTAGCTACGAATTAACTTACATGTCATGTCTTCTTTTGGACTAAAGATTTCAGTGTAGCTTTTACATAAGGTCAGGCAAATTGTATAATTCGTCCGTATGTAAACAGTCAGGCAAATTTTAATAATTCGTCCGTATATAAACGGTCAATGTCGAGTCAGGCAAATTGTCAAAATGCCGTACGGCAAATTGTAAATGAGCGATGTTAGATTCGGTCAGGTTTGATTGATTTAACTGTCAAAGACGTTGTTTTGTATGGAAACATATAAAAAACACATTTTGACCATTATATAATTTGCCTGACATTTGCCTGCCCATATGTATAATAACGAATTATACAGTATGCCTGCGACATAGCTATCACATCCCTTTAGAGGTATAATTTAAAAAATGTAATGAAAATTCGCTCACACGACACAAAATTCTTGAGATTCTCCATTTCCCTCTTATCTCGCCGTAAACTCAAACTCAAAATGTCATTACGACAACCACCGGCATACCAGCGCGTAGGGTTGGTGACAACCGCATACATCCGCGCATAATCTTCACCTATTAAGGGGATAACCAACCTGAAACGCTTAATTTTTGAGCGTCTCTAGTGAAACTTGGGTACAGCTGGTGGCCGACAATGTTAGTTCAAAATAAAGTTTACCTAGTTCTTCATATCTCCAAGTTTACCTGTGCTTGATGTGTTCAAGTTTACCTGTGCTTGATGTCTCCAAGTTTACCTGTGCTTGATGTGTTCAAGTTTACCTAGTGCTTGATGTCTCCAAGTTTACCTGTGCTTGATGTGTTCAAGTTTACCTAGTGCTTGATGTCTCCAAGTTTACCTGTGCTTGATGTGTTCAAGTTTACCTAGTGCTTGATGTCTCCAAGTTTACCTGTGCTTGATGTGTTCAAGTTTACCTAGTGCTTGATGTCTCCAAGTTTACCTGTGCTTGATGTGTTCCAGTTTACCTAGTGCTTGATGTCTCCAACTTTACCTAGTGCTTGATTTCATCCATTGTATTTCGTTGTTGTAGGAAAACCTAGGTCTACCGAATACATCGAAAAACACTTTTTTAACATCTTCGATTGTAGTCTCATTCGATAAAAATTGTTTATAACGAAATATTTCTTGCAGTTTTAAATATAACGATTCATGAGTTTCACAGAATATTGTTCCAAAAATATTTATATTGCTCACAAAGGTATTCGTAACCGCCACGTCACGGTGCGCACTATTATTAACGTTATTTCAGTGTGTTTTCGATCGAAATTTGTACTGACCCGAATCAAGCTGCAAATTTGAGGTTGGTTAAGCCTTAAGGGGCGCACACTTAAAGTAAAAAAGAAAATGGCGCTATGTGGATAATCTGAAATTATTATTTTTATACACAGTCTTCTGAATCATTAAATATTTAAATAAAAATGATGAATGATCCTGTGGATATAAACCGTAATGATATAATTTTGCCAATATTTTTTTTGCTTTTAAATTGCAAAATAGGTGATGATGATTTTGAAGATTTTTACAGATCGTCCATATTGTATTTTAAAGTACCTTTAGATGCCCCTTAACACGCAACTTGTGGATGCAAACGCTGTGCTCGTTAAATCGTCCGTGTGTGACTTTGCATTAATGAAGGAGGCGGGAAGCACCGGATGAACGCACTCCTTCGTCCTTTAATCGAATTTTATGTGATTGAATATTTTATTTGGTTTATTTCAATTGGAAAAATACCTATGTATAATATAAGCGAGCTATTCTCGCAGTTTCCAAACGAATCGGGAACGAGCAGATTCGTAGGAGAGCTAAGGTAATCGATATAGCTCACATAATGGCACATAGCTCGTAGAACGTATGGCCGGTGAGAAAAGTTCTCGAGTGGCGACCGCGCATTGGAAGACGTAGCGTAAGCAGGCCTCCCACTCGCTGTACCAACGACCTAGGGAAGGTCGCGCCGCTAGATGCAGGCAGTTCAGTACGGTCGTAGTGGAAATCCTTGGGGGAGGACTCTGTCCAGTAGTGGACGTCTTTTAGCGGATATAATGATGATGATGATGACAATAACATTTTGAGAATAATAAATTATAACAAAATACAAAAGTCATAAAATGTTAGACATGGGTAGACCTCACTCTAATAATCCCCTCTAACTCGTTCCCGATGGAAAAGTGCCCATCACACTGGCAGCGTTTCCATGCTGAATCGCTATTATGAAGTCCTACACTGGTACTCATGCAGCCCAAAGGTCAGGTCCTACTTGCCTCAAGCGCATCTCCAGCTCTCTTACAAAAGATTTCGCCGCCGCACTTCAGGTTCCTGTCACCTCCACAGCGAATGGAACAAATAAATAACTGCCAATCAGACTGGCATATGTCCAATTGTCCAACGCTTCTGCACTGCAGCACACTCCGCCGCTAAGCCTGCCTCCCGTGAGGTGCGTGGCAGTACTACAAAAGTACTTACGCACATGGCATCCCAGAACAAGCAGCGCTCTCAAGGTATCAGAGTCACCCTATCTGGGTATTTACCATCCACGACGCTCAGGCCGGTTGGCTGCCATGGCGGTAGGGCACCACGACTTCCTTGAGCGCGTGGTGCCTCGGGAATCTACCCGCACTTTTGACGTGAAACGTCTTTCTTTTGGTTTTTCAATACGGGGGGTGGGTAACTCTGTAACTTGGACATAGGCCTCCCCCGAGTTAGGGGGTTTTGTCGTAATCTCCACGCTTGGCACGCGGGTTGGCAATCGCAGGTGCAGTTCGGTGGCACAGTACGCAGAAAGAACGCTTCTGCCTATCCGCCAGAATCTGAAGCAAACCTACCCACAAACTGAAAAATAACGTTTTGAGAAATTTCTGTGTTATACAATTGAGTCCGCAATGCCAAGATAAACCCATAAATAATTCTAGTTTAGCACATTGTTTTGTACCTAATATGCTATGATTTGTTTCGTATGTTTGGGTATTATCAAATCAATAAATAATCGCGAAATTATTTTTGAAGTTTTTATACTAAACCGGCCAATTAGCCAAAGTATATATAATAGTACTAACATACAGTATGGACACACCCTGCCGCTTTCTAGATTCTGACCTCATCCTCTCGTCACCCAGATTGATTCGAGCTTAAAGGTTTTTCCCCTTGATTTTGTTTGCTCCGTCATTTGTTTTTAGAACTATCATTTCACCACCGCTGTATGCAGTGACCGGGGTGTGAACTAGCTGACCGATTTGTACGAATATGCGCGATCTCAGCAAAGTTATAGAACAAAAGTTGTTTAGTTGGATGAGTACAAGCACACCTTTAAGTATAACCTTTAAGTTACGGCCTGTATACAATTTATTAACCTTCATGTAAAATCTTTAGCCAAGCCAATGTTCACCATACGTGTCATGTATGGGAGTTTCTTTGTCCTCGTGTGAAAATTAATCTCAAAACACAATTTACTACAAAGGATGACGCGAGACAGTAAGCCGAAGACCTTTATTAATTCAATATTGTCGTAAATTACGATGTGCATGCATAGACTTCATGTTACGTCTAAGAGGTTACATTACATTGTAATACTAGCTTTTGCCTGTGGCTTCGCCTGCGTGGACATAGCTTTTGTCAGCCCTTGATGGTGAGTGTGCGGGAGCCGCAAGCGGCTTGCGAACGTAGACATGAGTTTTTTCCACATCCTTCGGGAACTATGCTAAGCTAATATTAGTAGTAAATATCACTTCCCAACCCCTTAATTATCCCTTTGCAAAATATCCAGTCTATGTCACTTCCCATGCACTTTCTTAACTAATTCTGAGCAAAAAATCACGTCAATCAGATGCTCCGTTGCGACGCCGACGTGCGCGAGTATAGAAATGAGTTTTCCCTAGATCCATCGAGAACTATGTCGGACTTTGCTAATTATAGAGCCATGTCATTCCTCAGCCATTTCTGTAAAAAAAATCTTGTCAATGCGTCGCTCTGTTACGACGTGCACGAGTGTGAAAATGAGTTTTCCCAGATCCCTCAGGAATTATTTCAGGCTATGCCAATTAGTAGTCTATTTTATTTCCCATCCCCTCAACCATCTCTGTGCAAAAAATCACAGCAATCCGTTGCGGTGTTAAAGAAATCAACCCAAAAAAAACCTCTTTTTTGCAGGTCCTTGGAAACTGTATTGGACTCAAGTAGCCTGTGTCATTTTCCATGACACAGGCTAAGTGCATGGCAAATTTTGTCAAGATTGGATAGGTGTTGAAGCCTGAAGTGGTAACGAACAAATAAACAAGCACATTTTACATTTACAATCTTGTAGTAAGTAAGGATAATAAGGATTAGTTAAGGAATTTTATTTGACGTGGACGTAGAGCTTACAAACAAAAATGTTTAGAATTTCTTGGAATTTGAAACGCTATACGCAGCAAGAAAAAAAGAGATGAAGTACAAATACCTTTTCTTATATTTATCGATGGGGGCTGTAATCGCAGCGACTCTTCAACTCAATGGGATCTTTTGTGTGTACTCCTAAACTTTTGCACTGTAGCCTACTCGAAGATGTACTGCATCAACGCAGCAATTTCGCTAAGTGGAAAGTGTCTGTAGTCCTCCGATCTTGGCTAACCATTACCAAGGAAGCACATACGCTTGCTTGTCAGGACATCGCAGTGACACAATAAGTTTTTAATGTATTCTACATCTTTACCATAGACACTATAGGTCGTCGAGTCATTCGACAGGCCGAGTTTTTGCAGGTGTGCGTTTATAGCACCATATAAGCGACCCGCAAACGTTCTTGTTACGACCCTGACACTCGTTTTGCCATTTTTCAAAATATAATTGATTGCACCCTATGATTACTTCACCAATAATAATAATAATAATAATAATAATAGAGCTTGGAGTCTTTGAGTCCATCCGAAGATAGCCATGTCAGTCTGTGTCTTATTTCGGCCTCTTCCTTTAATTCCTAATGCTATACAAGGGCCTGTGGTGCAGCCGTAGAATAGTACTACCCCATCTCTTCCCAAAGTGTCGTGAGAGGCGACTAAGGGAAAAAAATACTACCTCATCTCTTCCCGAGGTGTCGTGAGAGGCGACTAAGGGAACAAAAATACTACCCCATCTCTTCCCGAGGTGACGTGAGAGGCGACTAAGGGAACAAAATTACTACCCCATCTCTTCCCGAGGTCACGTGAGAGGCGACTAAGGGAACAAAAATACTAACCCATCTCTTCACGAGGTGTCGTGAGAGGCGACTAAGGGAACAAAAATACTACCCCATCTCTTCCCGAGGTGACGTGAGAGGCGACTAAGGGAACAAAAATACTACCCCATCTCTTCCCAAGGTGCCGTGATAGGCGACTAATGGAACACAAATACTACCCCATCTCTTCACGAGGTGTCGTGAGAGGCGACTAAGGGAACAAAAATACTACCCCATCTCTTCCCGAGGTGACGTGAGAGGCGACTAAGGGAACAAAAATACTACCCCATCTCTTCCCAAGGTGCCGTGATAGGCGACTAATGGAACACAAATACTACCCCATCTCTTCACGAGGTGTCGTGAGAGGCGACTAAGGGAACAAAAATACTACCCCATCTCTTCCCGAGGTGACGTGAGAGGCGACTAAGGGAACAAAAATACTACCCCATCTCTTCCCAAGGTGCCGTGATAGGCGACTAATGGAACACAAATACTACCCCATCTATTCTCGAGGTGTCGTGGGAGGCGACTAAGGGAATAAAAATACTACCCCATCTCTCCTCGAGGTGTCGTAAGAGGTGACTTAGGGAAAAAAAGCCGGAGGATGGGCAGAAGCGTCCTTTCCGCGTACTGTGTCAGGGAACGGAACGTAAGTGTCACGAGTAACATATCGTCCCACAGTAAAATTATTTTAAAAATAGCTAAAGTGCGAGAATTTAAAAACAAATACCACAGTGAAAATAACCAAGTCGTATATTATTATAAATATTGTTATCTTCAAAAACATATAAAAAATAATAATGTTTAGAGAGAGAAGTGGTTGGACAGGATTAAGTTGAAATTTACATTAATTAACACAGAAAGAGACCAAAAATTAAGTGAACTAATATTGTACTTGACCAGCATTTGTAAGTGTCTATTGTATACGGTGAGTGGAACAGAGGATAATCTTGAAATTCCTACTAACCATAAAGAAATCCGTTGCGGCCATTCAAATTAGATGTAAACATAACACAGCTGACTCATACATACCCTCATACGTTAGTACTATAATAATAATATACTCTGCACCCGCTGATTTAATCAGCTAACGCAACCTAGAAAGGAGTAGCTGAACCTTAACATAAAAGCACCATCTAACGGCAAGTAGCTGAACTTCTAGAAATTAAGGTTAACCTCTATTGAACAAGTTATGGATTCGAGACCTGTAAAAACTACCAGTAACGACCGCATGAGGGTGCCACAAGTTGTAACATGCGAAATGTGTAAATCTATTGTAGACTCCAGAGACACAGTGATGTGCACAGTGTGCAAAAAAACATACGAATTTGAATGTGGAGGCACATCTGAAAAATTATATCGATTACTGGAACCAGAAAAAAAAAATAAGTGGAGATGTAAATACTGTCGCCTGATAAACTCTGATCAAAAAAACATTACTTTTAGAAAGAAAATCCAAACAAAAACCCAAATTACCTAATCTAAAAGGAAAAGAGACAGTTCACAAAAATGCACCAGTCAACAACTCCAAGCCTCCCACTTTTTTGCAAAATACCTACACAACAGAAAAAATCCCATCAGCCTCTGCGTCGGGATCTAATATCCAACAAACCCATGATGAGCCAACTTATTTGAAAAATGATGGAAAAAAATCTCAATTTTTCCACTCACCAATTGAATCTTCAAATTCCATGTTGGGACCAAAAAATGAACAAACCATTACACCTACACAACCAAAAAGTGATTCAAGCAATTCGATTAATGAATGTCTCTCAGTTTTTCATGCTAACTCAACACCAGGATCAATTCACCCATTGTCTCACTCGCCTGAAATAGCAACAAATGACTCCAATATTTTAACTAATGATGAGGAAACATTTAATGGATCGTATGATTCTCCCGAAACTTTATCGAGAAGCCTGCAACTTTTGACTAATAATAATCTAATTATACTGGAATTAAAAGAAGAAATCACAGAACTCTCAGAAGGGTTAGCAAGTACCCAAAAGAAGTTGGAAAATACAATTATAGAAAATAACAGTTTGAAGAGACGCGTAAATAAGTTACTGATGGAAATACAATGCCTCAAAGAAATCTGTCAACACCCTGATACACAACCAAAAAAAAATCGTAGTGAGAAGCACTTGACACCTAACTCAAAGTTCTTCTCATCAGCAACACCTTCTAGATTGCCATTTCTAGAGCAACGAAAAATCCTTCAGCTTGAAAAAGAAATATCAGATCTTCAACATGAATTGTCCACAGCCACATTAGAAATTGAAAAACTTAATGATAAGATGAATAAAATGAAAAATCATAGTCAGAATACCGATAACCCAAGTTCCTCAAATCAGAATAAGTTTAAGCCGACTTTTGTTTCCAGTAAGCAAAGAGGTGATAACGTAAACGCTGTAGTAGAAAACATTGAAGTCAAACCAAAAATCTTTATCTTCGGCGCACAACAGTGCTGTGGGTTGGCAACTGCACTTATTAATTCCAGGACAAATATGAGGCACATCAACTACAGCGTTTTTGCTGATATAAAGCCTAATGCATTATCTAAGGACATACTACTGAAAGTGCCGCAAACTAAAACTCTACCTGGAGACAAAGTAATATTGAGTATTGGAGAACATGACCATAATACAAAACAAGTTATATTTCAATTAAAAAAAATCCTTAAATTGCTCGCAGGTCAAACTGTTATTGTATTACAAGTAATTAAAAGTGTAAATCAAAACAGTAATAAGCTTAATTATGAGATCGAAAAATTATGTAATAATTTTATAAATTGCAGATTTGTTTCCCTAAACTACAGATACTCGAGTCGTTATGAAATTTGTAAGAAAATCAATACTATGATAAACTGTATTGATCACGATCAAGGATTCGCAGTTCAGACTAATAACTGGCCCCCGTCACGCAACAGACCTAGTGAAGTACAAAATCAGATTGATTCCGTACTGGAATCAAATGGAACCCTATTACAGTGTTCCGTCCAAAAGGAACCACCACATCCGCAAACAGATTTTTTTCGATCCTAAAACAAAACAATTGTATTTTAAAGTATTACACCAAAATATTGCCGGTATACTATCGAAAATGGAAATACTAGAAATAACTTTACAAGAACTTCAGGAAGCCAATAAGGAACCAGATATTATTTGTTTATCAGAAACTTTCATTCCGGAAGGATCTGAAACCTACTTACAAGTCCACAACTACAAAACAGCCTCATGCTACTGTAGAAATGGAAGTAGGAGAGGTGGCACGGCAATACTTATAAAGAATTGCTTATCCTACAAAAAAATAGACTTTGTTCATAAGTATACCGTTCCTAAGTCCTTTGAATGTTGTGGCATCGAAGTTTCCTCAAATAACCTACTTATAATGTGCTTCTATAGGACTCCCGACAGTGATCCTATTATATTTCTTAACAGATTAGAATCTCTACTGCATGATGTATGCCTGAAATATAAACACAATAAAAGAATAATACTAGCAGGCGATTTCAACATAAATACGCTTCAATCAGGTAAAATAACAGATCATTATGTGGACATTGCTTTAAATTATAATCTAACCCAACACATAAAAGAACCTACACGTAAATCATCTTGTATAGACCACATACTCAGCAATATAAAAAAAGCAACCTCAGAAGTTATTCCCCTACATTTATCCGACCATGAGACGGCTCAATTCCTGAAGTTCCCTGTAAAGTCAAAAGGAGACAAACCCAAATCTTATAACATATTTCAAAGAGATTATTCAAAAGAAAATGTAACTAAATTCATTGAATGCTTGAATAGCTTGGCTTTTGAAGAAGTATTTTTAGAGACGGACTTAAACAAAGCTTTTGAGGAGTTTCATAATTTATTTACTTTATTTTATAAACTATGTTTTCCTCAAATTAAAGTCAAAATTACAAATACAAAAAAACAAAAATGGGTTACAAAGGGTCTTAAACAGAGCTGTAAAAGAAAAAGGTTACTGCGATATACATATTACAAGGACAAAACACTAGAAAACAAACACAAATACACACACTTTTCATCCATATTAAAACATGTTATCATTAAACTTAAAAAAAATTGTAATATTAAATTTATAAAAAATAGTAAGAACAAAAACAAGGCTTCATGGACGATCATAAATAATGAACTAGGCTGTAAGAAAAACAAACAAAATGACATTGATTACATTGAACACGATATCGGAATATTAACGAATTCTACCGAGATAGCAGGAAAATTTAATGACTATTACATTGAAAGTACGAATGAAAACACAAAAAAAGACTGTAAGCATTTAACATTACACAATAATAATTTGAACTCGATGTATTTGGCGCCTATGACAGTTGAGGAGGTAAGAAAAGAGATCATGTCACTCAAAAATACAAACTCTACTGGATACGACGAAATTTGCACAAAAGTACTTAAAGCTTCCTTAGATTGTACCATATTAGTACTTACTTATTTAATTAACCTTTCATTTCTAACTGGAACTTTTCCAGAAATCCTTAAAATCTCTATTGTTAAACCTTTATATAAAAAAGGAGACAAAGGACAAGTACAAAACTACCGCCCCATAACATTGATTTCAATTTTTTCAAAAACTTTTGAAAAATGTATGTTAAAGCGTTTGACACAATATTGCAATAAATATAAAATTATAAATCAAAATCAATTTGGCTTCCAAAAAAATAAGTCTACAACCTCTGCAACTTTTTCACTAATGACTGGTATTTTAAATGGAATAAATAATAAACAATTGACTACAGTATTACTCTTTGACCTAAGTAAAGCCTTTGACTTTGTAGAACACGATCTACTTATAAAAAAACTTAATTCTTATGGAATAAGAGGATTACCTCTTGATTGGATACGGTCTTACCTTTTAGAAAGAAGACAAAAAGTTTCATTAACTAAAATCAACAATAATAAAAATGAGGCTATCGTATATTCCTCTGATTACAGATACAATAGATGCGGAGTTCCTCAAGGAAGCGTAATTGGACCCCTTCTCTTCGTACTTTATATAAATGACATCCCTCATGTAACTCAGCACAAGTGCGTTCTCTTCGCTGATGACATTTCTATAGTAGTGACAACAAAAGGGAAAATTACTGACAATAATACAATTAACAATCACGAATCTGACATAAATAATACTATTGATGTTATAATAAAATGGCTGACCATGAATAACTTACAGATTAATATTTCAAAGACAAACTACATTAATTTTAACAACAATAGGTTTCGTAAATTAGAAATAAAACATGGAAGCATAAAAATTGATGAGATGTATAACACGAAATTCTTAGGCCTCAAAATTGACAACCAACTAAACTGGAAACCACAACATGAGAATGTAAGTGAGAGACTCAACAGATTTGTGTACGTCCTAAAGCGCCTAAAAAGTCTAACAAACATGCCCACTGTTTTGTCTGCCTATCATGCGTGTGTAGCTTCGGTGCTCCGTTACGGTCTTATTATATGGGGAAATGGGACCCACTGGAAAAGAGCCTTTATAGCACAAAAAAAATGTGTAAGAGCTATAGCTGGCAAGTCATCACGAGACTCCTGCAAGCCACTATTTAAGGAGCTTGGTCTGTTGCCACTACCCGCGCTATATATATTTGAGCTCTGTCTGTTTGTAAAGCAACATCTGCAATTATTTAAAAAAGCCAGTGACAAAACTACAAGAACCCTTAGAGATCCATACAGGCTAGTTTTTAACGAAATCCCATTGACTGAAATGTATAGCCGAAATTGTGTGTGTATGAGCGTTAGAATATATAATAACCTACCAATTGAACTGCGAAAGCTTGAATCGAAAACCTTTAAGACAAAATTGTTGAAATGGCTTATTGACAAAAATTATTATAGCGTTAATGAATACCTCTGTGACAAAAATAAACTTCTTGACATTTGAATTTTTAAAGTTTACGTGACAAAATAATTATAATCTATTTTAAACATTTGCATGCCTTGCACAGGCGAAACATGATTGCACTAAAAATTATATTAAACATCCTACTACCATGTTTGATGCAAATAAATTATCATTTCATCATTTCATTTCACCTCAGGCCACACAGTGCACACTGCGATCACCAAACTGCCTGCCAAGCGTGCCTGTTACGGCAGAACCCCTCTAACTCGGGGAAGGCCTAATGTCCAGCAGCGGACGTGTTTAAAAGCAGGCTGATTAGCATAGAGCCCTATCCCTGGTTCTGAATACCTGATTTCACTGCAGACGAACGCAATGGTGGCAGATACCTACAAAGCTTTTACTTCAAGCGGAAAAGCCTAAAGCAGGAGTTGAGGGCAAGGTTTAGGATTTTTATAGCCGCAGCGGGCCAAAGGATATGTCCAAAAGTAAAGTTAATTTGTAATAGCACAAAACAGTATTTTTTAAAATTTTATTTACTTACTAGCTGAGCCCGCGATTCGTCCGCGTGGAAGTATTGAATTTTCCAACAGGAACTCTTGAATTTTCCGAGATAAAAGTATCCTATATGTTAAACCGGGCTATAAGGAACTACCATACAAAATTTCTTTAAAATCGGCCTGGTAGTTTTTGCGTGATGCACTAACATGCAGACAGACAGCAAAAATTCCAAAAATTTTTGCTTTGGCCTTCATCGTTAGTAATATCCAACACAGTTATATTTTCCAAAAATATTTCATGTACAGACACGGCCCCGTCACAGTTTTATTATATGTACAGATTTGAAATTATTTATCCTATATGTTAACCCGGGCTATAAGGAACCACCATACAAAATTTCATCAAAATCGGCAAGGTAGTTTTTGCGTGATGCGCTAACATATACAGACAGACAAAAATTCCAAAAGTTGTTTTTTTGGCCTTTATATATCGTAAGTAATATCCAACACAGTTATATTTTCCAACAATATTTCATGCGCAGGCACGGCCCCGTCACAGTTTTATTATATGTGCAGATTTGAAATTATTTAACTAAGTGGCATGAGCTTTATTCAAAATCAAAAATTATGACCAAGCTATATATTTTTTGTTAATGGTTATTTTTTCGTGTAAATCCTTGGGGGAGGCCTATGTCCAGCAGTGGATGACCTTCGGCTGATATGATGATGATGAATAGCCATTTTATTTTTTGGGCAAGTAGGTATAAAAAATCAGGCCAGTTGAAGTTGCACTCGCAAACAGCGGGTTTCGTACCACCACACGTTTGGGTACTGTACCCTAAAACTTCAACAACACCCACGTTAGAACTCGCAGAAAAAATCCGTTAGCGCGTTGTAAAAACGAACAGCGCCATCTATCATTTTTAGAACGATTCTGTAGTGTAGAATAGAACTAAAAAATACTTATTGATTAAATAAAATCTCGTTTTCTTTATCGATTTGGGAAAGCCAGAAGGTCGGTTTGAGATTTTCACAGGTTACTAAACCTTTTCATGTTCAGCCGGCCAAGTGTGTGTCAGGTCATGCATTGAATAGGGATCCGTAGCAATTTTCTTTCCCGCTGAATCCCGTCAATTTTATAGGATTTATACTTAATTCGATCGGTAATATAAAGTATCAGCATAATGTAAGTACATAAGTTGTGTGTACTAAGATATCCAAGTTACAATGGTTTTTAACTATCCCACGGAACCCTTTAATTTTCCGGAATAAAAGCATCTAATATGTTGACCAGGGATATAATGTATCACCATGCAAAATTTCATTAAAAGTCCAGCCATTACGGACATAAGCCCGTACAAACAGACAAAAAACAAAAAAATATAAAAAAAAATTGGCATTTTCCCTCTTTTTACATCCCCCTGATTTGGTTTTAAGCATTTTTTTTCTATGTACAGACATTCGACCTCTACAGTTTTATTAAATGTATAGATGTTAGGCGGAAGAGTCACTTTTAAAAAACCTACCTAATGCGATGACTGACAATCTTTTTATTTGCACAATGCATGTATTGTCTATAATCTATGTCTTTGTTCAACTTAAGTGGGCCGAATAAAGGTAGGTGCTTCGCTCCATAACTCTATACATTGTGTTTTAAATTTAACTAGTTCGCGGGCCAGATGAAGTGCCTTCGCGGGCCGGATGGTGGCCCGCGGGCCGTATGTTAGACAGGCTTGCCCCAAGGAGTTAATATACATACCTATAGGTACCGGAAAAGTACTATCCTATAGTAATCCAACTAGTAGTTGTATGGCGCCACACACACCACGCACCACACACCCTTAACTACAGTCATAAAACCGATGTGTGAGCTGGTGAAGCCGTGGCCTGAAACTGACCCTTACTAATATTATAAACGCGAAAGTTTGTATTTACGGATGTTTGTTACTCTTTCACGCCACAACACATAAACGGACCTGTAGGTAGACAGATTAGGACCTGTATTAATATATAGGCTTCTTTTTTCCACGCAAGCGGCTCGCGCACTGCGCACACTTGAAGACAGTTTTAGAAGCTATTTGCACGCGAACGAAGCCGCTGGCAAAAGCTAGTACTTAATAATGATGTCAGGACGGTTCCCTTCATCAAACATAAGCCAGTCTACCGTTCGTTTTATTGAATTAGCATGAGCTTTTTGGGCTATCTGAATTTATGAGCACAGAACTTTTTTCCCGATTTACCTCGTGATCGTGAAACAGGAAAAAATCCAGCCAAACTTTCAAATTGGGTGTTTTCAACGGAAATTATGGTGCATTTGTGTTGTTTTATTGTTTTCAATTTTTGGTTGTTACAAAACCTGTGTTCCACGGGGATCGTTGTGTTGGTTTGGTTAGCACGTCTGAAAAGCTTCATATTAAGCTTCATACATACATAACTGTTGTTTTTCTATTATTTTGTAATGTTTCTACATTATTCATAACAAAAAAGGTGGCCAAGTGCGTGTCGGACCATGGAAAATTAACGGCCACTCTTTTAAAAAATGTTTATTTTGAAAACAAAGCTATTTTTAACCGACTTCATAAAAGGAGGAGGTTTCTCAATTCGACCGTATATATTTATGAGTTATCGCGGATAACTTTGTCGTTTATGAGCCGATTTTGATGATTTTTTTTTTGTTGGAAAGGAGATATCCCAAGGGTGGTACTATGATAAGGAAATCAGGATCTGATGATGGCATCCCAGAGAAATCGAGAGGAACCTTAGTTTCGTGTTTGAAATCGGTTTTTTTGTTCAAAATTATTTGCAGTTGTTATAAAACAATTTTTATAAAACATCCGTTAGATTTTTACAAATCCAAGTCTTAAGTTCGTCAACTATTATAACTAAACTAAGAAATCCTTCTTGGCCTTGATAATTTTTATTTCAGATTTATTATTTGCCCTACTATTTCCAATACTTTTGAGATTTCATGAAATAGCGATTTAGTTTAGCTGGTAGGGGAGAGGGTGGGGACATAGGACAGACGGACATGGCGAAACTGTACGGGTTCCTTGATGATTACGGAAGCCTAAAAACTGAAAACCAACCATTTATCGTAAAAATGACCTCAGAAATCCCTCAATAGTTTGGAAGTCGTATTCAACGTTGTCTCATACCAAAGTGTAAGTGAACAAAAAAACCACAGCCAATTTACATGTAGGGGAGGTACTCTTTAAATCATTTTTTACAGATTTTATTCTATAACTTTATAGGGGTAGGCTCGAGCCTCTCGGTGGGGACGTATATGAGTTGATATGATGATAGGGGATTACGGATTTTTATAACCATACCTAATTTCATTTTTATAGCTGAAACCAGTTTACATCCTACAAACACCCAAAGTTTGCTACTGCGACGCGTCTTGCTGAAACAGTCTTTAAGAAAAACGGTAGACAGATGGATGGAAATGGCACATTAGGGGTCCAAGTTTGACTATGGAACCCTAAAAATTATGTGTAGGTATCAGACTTGATAAGAAATTTACAAATAATCTGGATTTGTATGTGAGGTACCTTATAACGGTTTTTACTAAAATAATTAACTACCCTGTAATAGCGGGCTTTATTTAGTGTTGGTATTTCACCTAGTTTCAATATAATCTTTAGAGTAATTTTTGAGATAAAGTTACGAATAACCTGTGTAATTGTCATGGTAACTATCTTGTTCCGATATTTTAAGGAATAATGCCCGCGTTTAACACGCCATGTAAAGTTATAGTAACATACAGAGTTTCATCAAAACCGGTAAATCTATTTTCGATAAAAAATAATGTTTTAAGGATGGTGGGTCGCAAAATAATACCTTTTTACTCCTCCTTCACTCGCTCGTCAATAATTCGAAAATAAAAATGGAAACAAATGTAATAGGAGACACACACGATACAACAAATGGAACAGGAGATGCACACGATACAAAAAATGGAACAGGAGATGCACATGATACAAAAAATGGAACAGGAGACGCACACGATTCAAACAAATGGAATAGGAGATGCACACGATACAACAAATGAAATAGGAGACACACACAATACAACAAATGGAACAGGAGATGCACACGATACAAAAAATGGAACAGGAGACGCACATGATACAAAAAATGGAACAGGTGACGCACACGATACAACAAATGGAATAGGAGACGCACACGATACAACAAATGGAACAGGAGACGCACACGATACAACAAATAGAACAGGAGACGCACACGATACAACGAATGGAACAGGAGACGCACACGATGCAACAAATGGAATAGGAGACGCACACGATACAACAAATGTTATCATTTCTAAAGGGCACTTTGCATCGTTTTTATAACCGTCTTTGAGAGTTAGTGGTGCGCTCAGGAACTATATCGGGCTATTCTGATTAGCAGTCCATGTCACTTTCCACCCTATCAACTATTTCTATGCAAAAAAAGACGTCATTCCGTTGCTCCGTTGTGTTCAAATGTGTTTTCTCCAGATCCCTCGGGAACTATTTCGGACTATGCTAATTATAAATCTACGTCATTCACCTCCCCCGTTCTCTGAAATTCGCTGCTCCGTTAGGAAGTTCAAAATCAACTAAATAAAGTTTTTTTTAGTTTCCTTATGAACTGTATCGGACTGTGCTACTTTCACGGGATAAAAAGTATATGTCCATCTCAATGACACAGGCTACGTGCATGCCAAATTTCGTCAAGATTGGTTTTGGTGTTGAAGCGTAAAAAGGTAACAAACAAATACATTTTTACACTTATAATATTAAGTTAGATTTTCTATTGCGCCCTCCTTCAAAACATCACAAATAGCTTACCTTACAATTTGTACAATAAGGAAATAGAAAATGAGAAAAACCTGTCCGAATGGGGTGAGGTAGAAAATACGCGTCGCTTAAAGAAGACGGTCATTAAACAAGATCGCTATCATAATTGAATTAAAAATTCCGACACGAAGCCCTAAGGGGTCGAGTAGGGCGGGTGGTCCTGGCACATTTTATTGCCACTCCAGTTTTTAGGGTTTTGAGGGTAGATAGAGCTCTAAAAGGACAGAAACAAGTGAAAACCAAAAGCGCAAGTTTAACACATTCGCGTGAGAAAGGTACTTATACTAAACCACATGTCGCGACGCATATTTTTCTCATAAAAATATGCAAACGTTTCAAAAAGTTCTGCTTTATCTTATTTATTTAATGCGACGAGTAATGACGTTGAAGTTAATGCACGTCAACGTTCATCGCAACCCATGCACGAAAAGCCGTATATAGACGTTGTGCGTGAGAGAGAACGGGATTGTGTTTAAATGTATAGTGTCAACTTAACGCTATGAAATTACAATGTTGCGTGACGCTAAAGATTTGGTACTTTGTGGCGTAATGACGTCACCAATAGGATTAATTATTACTTACTGACGTTTGTCTACGTTCTCAAAGTAAATGGAGTATGTCAAGCGACGTATTCATACGTTGTTATGTCTTTCCAGTATTTTGGCCGTCTACATACGTAGTTCACGCAAATGTGTTGAGGCTGTTCAATAGCAGACAGAGCTGCATCAACACATACTAGGCAAGATCTCAATTGTCGATGAGTGGCTATAAGATATGACAGTGTGGTACTAAGAACTCACTCTTTCTTTGTTCAACTCAGGCCGGTTTTTTTCGGCTTTCTACTGATAGAGGTCAGAATCGATAGTTTTACTTAACAGCTAAAGCTCTGATTTTTTTAGAATTCCAGCGTTTTGTTTTGTTTTGTTCATGTTAAGCCGAGTTTTTTGATTAAAAAATATATTTTTTACAGCAAAGAGATCATATTACTACCCAACAAGATAGACCAACAAGTGATTCTGTTGTTTTTTGACCAGCAAAATTGTGAAAGCATGCTCAACTAAGCCAACTTACTTCAGTGGGTAACTTCGCGCAGCGGAGCTCCGTCCACTCCTTTATTTCAGGTATTGTTCAGTTGTCGAATTTTCCATTTAGCCATTCTGGGTGTGACACACTGCGTTCCGAGCCTCCTTTCACTTAATGATCATTTTTTTGCTAAGTATGTGTATAACTGATTAGTGTTAAATAAATGGTCGATAATTTCTCAATATAAATATTTTAAGTTTTCTGTGACAAATGGTTATAAAGTTAAATAAGTGCCTAATGATTTCCGAACCCTACACTTTGCTTGGATAGACACGCACTTGACCGATTTTTTCTTCAGAAGGGGGAAAACGACCATTGATAAAATAAATATCTGGAAAACGTGACATAATTTGTCTTTTATCCATGTTGTGTGACAGTATCTGAATCATTTGTATTGTATTAAAATCTGTTATATATTCAATAGTTCCTGTGTAAAGTTAGATATTATCTTAGATAATATTTCTGGATCTAACTTCACTAACTCTTTATTCTTTTCTTCGTGAAACACACTGTACTGCAGTTTTTTTTTTGGTTTTTGAAACTGGGGCGTTCCAATTTCATTCATTTTCATATTCGATTGCTGTATTAAAACTCCTATAGATACTGGTACTTATAAAAATTGCTATTGTCAGACACAGCACTAGTTTAGTGCCAACTTAATAACATACACCGATGTTCCTATCTCCATCTGCGAGAAGTTAGCTAGCCCGCGGCTTCGTTCGCTTTGCAGACAACTTGACGTTCACCTTGGGCTGTGTCGATATTTGTGTAATGTTGGAAATATGAAGCTATTTGTTGTGTATATGTCGACGGCATATCGCAATCTGCCCATTACAGATATTCCAATGCAGATCGTGACAAGTCCAGGCATTTCATCGTGGAACTCCAAAAAATACTAAGTCGACACAGCTTTTTTTATTTTTTTATTCACTATTGGTAAGATCTTGGCATCATCTCACCTGATGGTAAGTGACGATGATGCCGAAGACAGAAGCGGGCTTACATAGATTCCCCAACGCAATAAGGAGCTGGCTATCTTAATGTTCTGAGCATTGATGTTTGGTGGCAAGACTTAGATAAGATTGTGGTAGCTAGCCAGGCGGGCTTGGAGAATTCCCTTCCACCAACAAAACCCGAGTCTTGCACAGTTAGACTCCGCCAGGAATCGACGATTTTAATATCTCAAAATGTTTATTCAAAATAGGTGCATGTTACACTCATTCTGATGGTCTTAAGAAAGAGATTACATTACATAATGTCAGATTGTGAAAAAAATATAAACAAACAATCATCAGTTGAAAATGTCAATAAAATCATTGATTTAACACAAATAATGTCATTTAGACATGAACACAACATGACACGAGAAGGAATACATTAAAATTATTGATTGTCGTTAATGCCTTTGACAAGAGCATGCCAGTTCACACAGGTCACAGACAGCACCCGTTCATGAGTATAACGCGAGATTCAGCCATCGCTCTCCTCGACCAGATTAGAGTCATGTCAATGCTAAGATAAAAAAAATTAGAGGATGTACTATACTTGTCATGTCTTGTCGCTTCCACGTCAATTCTTAGATTGGTCATAATTTTATTACTATTAAACATGATTAGTAGTGTTGATAGAAGCAACACTGTCTACCCATATATTTTTGTCATTTAAATATTCGGATGTCTTATACGTATAATACCCTTTTTTTACAAAGAGCTCTTTTGACACAATTTTTAAACTAAACTTATTTGAAGCTAACATTACGCCACGGCAACATTGAAATAGTTTTTTAACATAATGTCATCATCATCATCAGCTCATATTACGTCCCCACCGAGGGGCTCGAGCCCACCTTGAATTAGGGCGAAAGGGCCTTAATCGACCACGCGGGCCCAGTGCTGGTTGGTCGACTTCACACACAACCTTCGAGTTTCTGCGCAGGCGTGTGCAGGTTTCCTCACGATGTTTTCCTTCACCGTAAGAGCGTCGGATAAACGTACATATGAAATCGAAATTCGAAAACACATTGGTACGTGGCAGGATTAGAACCAGGACCCCCCGGACAAGAGGTAGCGGCCCTTGCCATTAGGCCACCGACGCTCTTAAACATAACATAATGTATCTAGTTTGAATTAGATAACGCTAATCACAACAAATGCAGAAAATTGAACAATATAGACGTTAGATGGAAGAATTTATAGCTGTGATGATATTATGGATGTAAATTCAGATGGCATTGGTAAAATTAAATTAAATTTATAGATTAGCATCGGACAGATTGTCAGATTTTCTGATACAAATAGCATTTCTTCTACAATTCCAAACACACTTGCTCATTTGAAATATTAAACAAACATTAATTTTATATTTATTAAAAACAGCAAATTATTTAGTTAAAAACTATGCCACTCATGACGTCACTGTGTTAGTAACGCGAATAGTTTCAGAACAAACTTTCGTTGTTGACAGTTGATAAAAAGTTACTCAAATGACTAGTAGTGAAATACCGTATTATAATGAATCTATGGTAGAAGCTAATATTTTTACCCGACTGCGCCGGAAGGAGGATTATGTTTTATATGTATATTTCTTTGCCACGCTCTGTAGCTTAAACGGCTTGATGGATTTTCGAGTGCGAGGTGTCGTTAGATTTGTCTTGATCCCGTGAGTGACATACACTACATTTTTATCCTACTGCCAAAAAAAGAGGGGTTGAGGTTCTAATATGCAGTCGGGTTTTAATTAATTAGTTTATTTGCTGGAAATGACTAAAAGAAGCTCCAAGTTTGAAACACAAATACACGTGAACATGTTGTTTCAGAAATACTGCAAAACTTCTAGAGCGTTGTAGCACGTAAACAGCTCATTATTAACACAAAGCTAGCTAATAACACGTGCTATTACTCACACGTCATCGCTCAGCTAGACTAATGTCGTCCTTCGGGACTGCTTGCTAGCTATCCTTCAAGCTATCTCGAAAAGACGAAATTAATTGGATTGGGCAACAGAACAACCTAATGCCGCACTGATAGATAGTAAAAAAAACTTGAGATCACAAAAACCAACGATTGCATGTATTTTAGAGATTCCCATGAAAATAACTCTATTCAGAAGTATGTTATGTACTTTTATTCAATTTGCATAATGATTAAATTCTCTGTACGTTGTAAGCCTTTATGTCCTTAATAAAGGCCAATAAGACCATCAAAAGCTTAAGGAGGTCATAACAAATTTCGGCGATGAAGCTTAAATTACTCCATTAAATTTAATTGAAAATCCTTAAAATTAAAAGGTACATTAGCATAATAAAATACCATTAACATAACCATAATGAACCTACCTGCATCCCATTCGTGAACACGGAACCACAGTTATCATAAGATAGTGTCAGGCGAGATGATAACATATCAGATTGTAAAAAAAGTTTAAAAAAGACAAAATATACTTAATTCAATAAAGCTTAATTCATCATATCAGCCGAAAGAAGTCCACTGCTGGACATAGGCTGGACATAGGACATAGTGGAAGCTTAATTAAAAAAACATAATCAATAAAACTTGTGCAAACAAATTTAAGAGTCACTCTCTCTCACATTACACTGACAGCAACACACACTACTGTTCTACTTCACCATCTTATTTGTTCTTCTCCACGTAAGATTAATCTGTATACCTTCCCCGCTTAGGTTCTACAAATGTAATACCTATAGATTGTTTGTAGTATCGTAACCTATTGTGAAAGAGATCAAATAAACTATTTATTTATTATTATTATTTCAAAATATAAAATTTAAGCTACTCTGCTCACTTGGCACGAGGCGAAGTGGCAGGAGCACCTCCAGCGGAAGCACAGTCGGCTGGAGTTCAGTGCGACGGGAAGAGAAAGGGTCGAACTATCCGGGCATTATCGAGGTGCACTGCTTTCTGCATTGCTGCAATTATTGGTCTGCCTCGGAGATCCAGCAGCCTTAGGTGACGTTCAAGTTCGGCTGAAATTAGCCCGTTCACGGATAGGACTACGGGGATGATTTTGGTGGATTCCACTCGCCACATATCAGTAACCTCGTGCGCCAGGTCCAGGTACATGGTCCTTTTTACGGCATCAGCCTGCATGAGGTTTTCATCGTATGGGATAATGACATCCACCAAAAACAACCTTTACTGTGCCCGATCCATCAGCACGATATCAGGCTTATTCGAAGGAATCGTCCTGTCCGTGATGATGAGTCGGTCCCAGTAGAGCTTGGCGCGGTCGTTCTCGAGAACCGGCTGGCGTGTACTTGTAATACGGCAACCGTTGAGATATGAGGTCATACTTTAGAGGCACAACCGGCAAACGTCCAAGATCTTTCGGCTGATATGAAGATAATGATGTATCACTTGAAACTCTGGTTCTAATATAACAGTTACTTACTCTGCGGGGAAGAAACGAATAAAATATCATTCTGTATGTACCGTTTCACACAAGCAGTGAAACAATAGTACAGGCGTCACAGTACAGGCGTGTCACACTTAACATTCAAGCCAACAGGCCGTGAATACTAATTGTTGATAACTAAAGTTTTATTCGTGAATAATGGCTCGGTTTATGAGTTATGGCTCGACTTGACTTCAGCGTCGTTGTGTTCGTGCGGAATTGTTTCGAATATACTTACACGAAAGTTAAGTTTGGTAGGTACATGCTCCTGAAGCCTGAAGAACATTACATTTATTTATTAAATCTTTAAAACAGAATTTCCCTACGTGATCGAATCAGCAATGAGTAGATCCGCAGGAGAACCAAAGTAACCGACATAGCTCACAAAATCGCTAAACTGAAGTGGCAGTGGGCAGGGCACATAGCTCGTAGAACAGATGACCGTTGGGGCAATAAAGTTCATGAGTGGCGACCGCTCATCGGAAAACGTAGCGTAGGAAGGTCGCGGGAAGCCGCTGGATGCGGGCAGCGCAGGACCGGTCGTCGTGGAAATCCTTGGGGGAGGACTTTGTCCAGCAGTGGACGTCTTCGGCTGATATGATGATGATGATGAATCTTTTAAAAGTTTGGCGAAAATTAAAATAAACTCGAAATTCATTGATAACATTCATAGTTGAAGCTGAGCATAAAACATGAAGTGTAGATAATTAACAAATATTTTAAGAAACTTCTCTGAATTAAATGTATAATTAATTTTGTTGCAGACAAACGCAAATAATATAATGTCTCAAATAATAGTTAATTTAGCGAACCAGTAAGGACTGAGCAAGTGATTAAGTGGTGAGTATCTGCCTGCTGCGCCGAGAGTCGTGGGTTCGATCGTGTGACGAACATGTTTGTTTGTTGTGTGTTTGGGTGTTTATATCTATTTTTTATGTTTATTTCTGGTTTTCAGTGCGGGCGGAGGGAGAGGAGGGAGCGAGGTAAGACGTACTAATATATAATGTGGTACCCAGTGATTCCACTTCTACATTATCCTACTAATCTTATAAACGCGAAAGTTTGTAAGAATGTATGGATGTATGTTTGTTACTCTTTCACGCAAAAACTACTGAACGGATCTGGCTGAAATTTGGTAGGTACACAGATTAGGACTTGGATTAACACGTAGGCTACTTTTTTCCACGCCCGCGCGCACCCTCGAAAAGTCATAGAAACGTTGTCCACGCGGTTGAAGCCGCAGGAAACAGCTAGTATTACATATGTTAAAGCTACATTCATGTCAAGTTTCATGCTTTCTGCCGGACGGGACCATATTCTATACATTTTTTACCTATCAAGCCGTACTTTAACTAAACTGGATTCAAGTTTTCTATTTCATGCCAGTCCACCTACATCCAGCACCCATTCCATCCCTTAGGCATGATTCTCATTACATCCTGCCCCGTTTAATTCAAAGATGCGCTATGCATAATCAATAAACCTTTCGGTTATAAGCTCGCACTAATTACTCGGCCGTGCCGCCGACTAGCCAGCTACAGCCGGCCGACTAGCCGACTAGCCGGCTGGTCATCGAAAAGGCATTAGGTGTTTGTACGTAATTAAGAGCACACGCGCGTTCAATACCGCAACGTATAAATTTGCAAGTTTTGTGGTTTAATAGGTACGAGTATATTATGCTGAGGGGAATACTAGAAAGTGAGAAAAAGACATAGATTCCCATCTCAGATTATTAAAACACGGAACCCTAAAAATCATTGTAGTCCAAAAGGATAAAAAAAATAACGACCAGTATCAGGGTTTCGAAAGTAAAATGCCAAAGTACGAAACCCTTATAATTTCGTCATGTGCATCCGTCCTTCTGTCGTCCGTATGCCAAAATATATGTTTTCGACCTTAAATGTCGTCTGCGAATGAAGTTAACGGTACGTGCACTCACCCATTGTAATATAATCTAGATCTAGCTTCTTTTTAAATGAAATGCAACATAATCTTATTTAGTTTTATTTTAATATCTGACTTACAACTAAAAATGTAAGATCGATTAAGCCATGAATTTAATATGACACAACTTTTTTTAAATCGTAATATTTAGTAACCCTTTGACATCATCTCACCTGATGGTAAGTGACGATGATTTCGAAGATAGAAGCGGGCTGACCTAGATTCCCCAACGCAATGGGGAACTGGCTATCTTATCTTCATGCCGGTATAAATCAATGCTAACTAAAAATTTACGATCTAAATTGGTTTCGGTTTAAGTACACAAAGAACTTCACGTTTTGCGAGAGTATGCTGCCCGCCGTGTGACCTGGCCTACTCTTGTCAAAGGCATTAAAGTTCGTTCGCTGAATAAGCTGCACCTTTTATAAATGCTGCTCGCCGCTGCCGGCTCGTGTCAAACACTCCGTCAAAGGGGCCGCCCTGATTTCAATCGCCGGTGCAGCGGGCGGCTTGGTTGTACTCAGGGCGGCGTCTTTGACGGAGTGTTTGACGCGAGACGTCAAAAGTGTAGCTAACTCAGCGAACGAACTTTAAATCAGTAATTTTAACGAATTAATTCGTGTCATATTGTTTCTATGTCTATAGTGACGTTATTTGTTTTATAGCCATGATTTATAAGACATAATTAAATGATGATTGTTTGTTTTTGTTTTATTCACAATCTTCGACTCTATGTAATGTCAATCACCATTTTATGACGATCAAAAACATTAATAGCATTAATTTCGAACAAAAATTTTGAATTTGAATTTGAGTAACATACTACTCAGTACGAATAAAACAAATAAAACTGAACGCCTGCTATCTTCAAGAACCATACAGTATTTCTAGAAGTCCGGGTGAGTTGACGAGATTGAGGGGAAAAGGCATTCGCTGAGTCAGAAGGCAATCTGAAGGGTGTAGTGCGACTTCCGACAGGAGCGTCCGTTCGGGATGCCCGCCGCCGCGCCCGTGGCAAAGTATATATTAGTACTAACATACAGTATGGACACTCCTTGCCGCTCTCTAGATTGCGACCTCACCCCCTCGTCGCCCAGATTGATACAGATTAGTTACAGTTTGGTTGTCAAACGTATAGGATTTCGCCGCCATTTTGTTTGTTCCGTCATTCCTTTTTTTAAATGTAATTTCTGGCCCGTTGTATGAAGTGTCCAGGGTGTGCCCGCGGCGAATGTGACAGGGCTTCACTTGATTTTCGGACACTGGGTTCGATTGAGGACCAAGACAGCACAAAATGAATTTAACTAACATTTGTGTGATGAGCAGATTTGTTTGCTCTGTGTCTGGGTGTTAAATATCTATATATGTATGTATTGAAACGTATATAATTATGTATACGTAAGTATTTTAACCGTTTCCGTAGGTCAGAGGCAAAGTTCACTGGCTTTACAAAGGAGGTCGCGGGTTCGATTCCCGGCGGGGTCAATTGTAAGACTCGGTTTGGTTGGTGGTAGTGCATTTTCTAAGCCCGCCTGCCTAGCTACTACCATCTTATCTAAGTCTTGCCGCCAAATATCAATGTTGATATCATTGGTGTGTTCCGGCATGAAGATAAGATAGCCAGTTCCCCATTGCAATGGGGAATCTTGGTAAGCCCGCTTCCGTAACATAGTCACTTACCACCAGGTGAGATGTTGTCAAGGGTTTACCAATTGTGAATAAAAAAAAAATATCAGTGTCTGGTTCCCATAACACAGGGAATCCTACTTTTGGGGCCAGATGACTATGTGTTATTTGTCCCAGAATATTTATTTTATTTATTTAACTGTTTTGGCCACAAGTTTTCATCAAGAAAGAAATAAAGTTTATTCGGCAAAAAATAAATGGAAAATTAAGAACAGTACCTATTAGGTACTTAATATAAATAAGTTATTCACATAAGTTTATTGTTTTAAAATATCAAGATAAGGCAAATTTGAAAAACAAACAGCTGGAGATATAAAAATAATATTGCCCTAACCCAAATTTTCCCCAAATCCGTCCATTAGTTTGCGATCTAGAGCATCGAACGAACGAACAGACAAAAACACTCAAAATCATTTTTGATTTTTAGGCTTTATTCATCATACCAGCTCATATACGTCCCCACCGAAGGGCTAGAGCCTACCCTGAATTAGAGGGATCAGGCCTTGGTCGACCACGCGGGCCCAGTGCGGGTTGGTCGACTTCACACACAACCTTCGAGTTTCATCGCAGGCGTGTGCAGGTTTCCTCACGATGTTTTCCTTCACCGCAAGAGCGTCGGATAAACCAACATATGAAATCTAAAACACATTGGCACGTGGCAGGATTCGAACCACGATCTCCCGGACAGAAGGTAGCGGCCCTAACCGTTACGCCACCGACGCTCTCAGGCTTTATTAGTTTAACACACCTCAAAATCTCAATTTTTTTTTTTTGCCAGCTCAATGCCTTCTTTCCCGCTTCGTAGCTAGAAATTAAAATTAAATTGCTGTTCGGTCGTTTCGCTTAAACTCGAAAACGGCTCTACCAATCATGACGAAACTTTTGTGAATTGTTGTGCGCCCGCCCGCCAGGGAAAGTTTTGGGGCTCGCCCATCGCGCACCACGCGCTCTTGATGTCCACTAGCACAGTATCATAGATATATGTAGTGAGTTACCTCGAGAATTGTTGTGCGCCCGCCCGCCAGGGAAAGTTTTGGGGCTCGCCCATCGCGCACCACGCGCTCTTGATGTCCACTAGCATAGTATCATAGATATATGTAGTGAGTTACCTCGAGAATTGTTGTGCGCCCGCCCGCCAGGGAAAGTTTTGAGGCTCGCCCATCGCGCACCACGCGCTCTTGATGTCCACTAGCATAGTATCATAGATATATGTAGTGAGTTACCTCGAGAATTGTTGTGCGCCCGCCCGCCAGGGAAAGTTTTGGGGCTCGCCCATCGCGCACCACGCGCTCTTGATGTCCACTAGCACAGTATCATAGATATATGTAGTGAGTTACCTCGAGAATTGTTGTGCGCCCGCCCGCCAGGGAAAGTTTTGGGGCTCGCCCATCGCGCACCACGCGCTCTTGATGTCCACTAGCACAGTATCATAGATATATGTAGTGAGTTACCTCGAGAATTGTTGTGCGCCCGCCCGCCAGGGAAAGTTTTGGGGCTCGCCCATCGCGCACCACGCGCTCTTGATGTCCACTAGCATAGTATCATAGATATATGTAGTGAGTTACCTCGAGAATTGTTGTGCGCCCGCCCGCCAGGGAAAGTTTTGAGGCTCGCCCATCGCGCACCACGCGCTCTTGATGTCCACTAGCATAGTATCATAGATATATGTAGTGAGTTACCTCGAGAATTGTTGTGCGCCCGCCCGCCAGGGAAAGTTTTGGGGCTCGCCCATCGCGCACCACGCGCTCTTGATGTCCACTAGCATAGTATCATAGATATATGTAGTGAGTTACCTCGAGAATTGTTGTGCGCCCGCCCGCCAGGGAAAGTTTTGGGGCTCGCCCATCGCGCACCACGCGCTCTTGATGTCCACTAGCATAGTATCATAGATATATGTAGTGAGTTACCTCGAGAATTGTTGTGCGCCCGCCAGGGAAAGTTTTGGGGCTCGCCCATCGCGCACCACGCGCTCTTGATGTCCACTAGCATAGTATCATAGATATATGTAGTGAGTTACCTCGAGAATTGTTGTGCGCCCGCCCGCCAGGGAAAGTTTTGGGGCTCGCCCATCGCGCACCACGCGCTCTTGATGTCCACTAGCATAGTATCATAGATATATGTAGTGAGTTACCTCGAGAATTGTTGTGCGCCCGCCCGCCAGGGAAAGTTTTGGGGCTCGCCCATCGCGCACCACGCGCTCTTGATGTCCACTAGCATAGTATCATAGATATATGTAGTGAGTTACCTCGAGAATTGTTGTGCGCCCGCCCGCCAGGGAAAGTTTTGAGGCTCGCCCATCGCGCACCACGCGCTCTTGATGTCCACTAGCACAGTATCATAGATATATGTAGTGAGTTACCTCGAGAATTGTTGTGCGCCCGCCCGCCAGGGAAAGTTTTGGGGCTCGCCCATCGCGCACCACGCGCTCTTGATGTCCACTAGCATAGTATCATAGATATATGTAGTGAGTTACCTCGAGAATTGTTGTGCGCCCGCCCGCCAGGGAAAGTTTTGAGGCTCGCCCATCGCGCACCACGCGCTCTTGATGTCCACTAGCATAGTATCATAGATATATGTAGTGAGTTACCTCGAGAATTGTTGTGCGCCCGCCCGCCAGGGAAAGTTTTGGGGCTCGCCCATCGCGCACCACGCGCTCTTGATGTCCACTAGCATAGTATCATAGATATATGTAGTGAGTTACCTCGAGAATTGTTGTGCGCCCGCCCGCCAGGGAAAGTTTTGAGGCTCGCCCATCGCGCACCACGCGCTCTTGATGTCCACTAGCACAGTATCATAGATATATGTAGTGAGTTACCTCGAGAATTGTTGTGCGCCCGCCCGCCAGGGAAAGTTTTGGGGCTCGCCCATCGCGCACCACGCGCTCTTGATGTCCACTAGCATAGTATCATAGATATATGTAGTGAGTTACCTCGAGAATTGTTGTGCGCCCGCCCGCCAGGGAAAGTTTTGAGGCTCGCCCATCGCGCACCACGCGCTCTTGATGTCCACTAGCATAGTATCATAGATATATGTAGTGAGTTACCTCGAGAATTGTTGTGCGCCCGCCCGCCAGGGAAAGTTTTGGGGCTCGCCCATCGCGCACCACGCGCTCTTCATGTCCACTAGCATAGTATCATAGATATATGTAGTGAGTTACCTCGAGAATTGTTGTGCGCCCGCCCGCCAGGGAAAGTTTTGAGGCTCGCCCATCGCGCACCACGCGCTCTTGATGTCCACTAGCATAGTATCATAGATATATGTAGTGAGTTACCTCGAGAATTGTTGTGCGCCCGCCCGCCAGGGAAAGTTTTGGGGCTCGCCCATCGCGCACCACGCGCTCTTCATGTCCACTAGCATAGTATCATAGATATATGTAGTGAGTTACCTCGAGAATTGTTGTGCGCCCGCCCGCCAGGGAAAGTTTTGAGGCTCGCCCATCGCGCACCACGCGCTCTTCATGTCCACTAGCATAGTATCATAGATATATGTAGTGAGTTACCTCGAGAATTGTTGTGCGCCCGCCCGCCAGGGAAAGTTTTGAGGCTCGCCCATCGCGCACCACGCGCTCTTGATGTCCACTAGCATAGTATCATAGATATATGTAGTGAGTTACCTCGAGAATTGTTGTGCGCCCGCCCGCCAGGGAAAGTTTTGGGGCTCGCCCATCGCGCACCACGCGCTCTTGATGTCCACTAGCACAGTATCATAGATATATGTAGTGAGTTACCTCGAGAATTAGGGAGATGTATATTGGGCGTGCTACTATCGTTCAAACGTAGGTACTCGTAACTGAACTTTAGTTAACGTTTAAACAGTATTTTTTCAAAAGAGATTTAGCATGCTGAGTACACGGCGACGGCAGCGCTGTGATTTAAAAAACACCAGCCAAATGCGAGTTGGACTCGCGGTATGAGGGTTCTGTACCACCACACCTCTCCACACAACTATAATAATGATACCTATTCACATGCCAAACAAAAAACACAAACTTGAGCAATAGAAAAATACAAATAGTATGGTTTTATTATATCAGCTCATATACGTCCCCACCGAGGGGCTCGAGCCTACCCTGAATCAGGGCGATTAGGCCTTAGTCGACCACGCGGGCCCAGTGCGGGTTGGTCGACTTCACACACAACCTTCGAGTTTCTTCGCAGGCGTGTGCAGGTTTCCTCACGATGTTTTCCTTCACCGTTTATATGGGAGGTATCCTGCTCAGATATTTCCTGGAATAAAAAAGTACCCAGTGCAGTAGGTTTTATTAAGTCCTAATTTTTCACAAAGTTTCATTAAAATAGTTAGAGCCATTTTGAGTAAAAGTATCAAACAACCTGGATTTGTATGAGAGGTTGTTGGAACAATGGACTACCGCGTACTGTAGGCCATGTACCGTTATAGTAAGTGATATATAGGTACTGAGTTTTATCAAAATCGTTATTTTAATTTAAAAAAAACAATAATTCTTACTATGGTAGCAAATTGAAATTAAACGCCTGGAGATATAAAAATAAATTTGCCCTAACCCAAATCCGTCGAGTGGTTTGGGAACAAGAGCACCGTACGGACGAACGAACGAGATAAAGTCGTGTGGTTTCATTGACTGTCATTAAACAAGTGAAGTTCGAGTATCGCGTCGTGGTCGTGGCCTGGTCGCGCAGTTGTGCACGAAAAGGTATCGCAGACGCGCAGGTTTGGCCGTAGCTCTAGTTTTATTCAATTTAATGATTAACAGTATTATTAAACAGTATTAATATTACGTCGGTGGCTCAACCAGTAAAGAACTCGGTCCTCCTAACCCGAGTTTCCGGGTTCAAATCCGGAAGGCCAATGTACAAATGACTTTTTCGAAACTTACGTACATATATACTCACTAATTGCTTTAACGGTGAAGGAAAACATCGTGAGGAAACCTGCTCACACCTGCGAAGAAACTCGAAGGTTGTGTGTGAAAACGACCAACCTCCACTGGGCCCGCGTGATCGACTAAGGCCCGATCGCCCTAATTCAGGGTAGGCTCGAGCCCCTCGGTGGGGACGTATATGAGCTGATATGATATGATGATTAATATTACAGATTAGTATATCGTTGACCCAGCCATATCTACAATGCATTTAAGCAGTACAGTTTCAGCCACAGATTCGTTATTCACCTCGTATCTCACTCACAATTCAACATTTGACATTAGTAATATCAGCAGTGGCAGTGGGGGCGCGCGGCGGGGCTGATCATGCCTTACATAAAATATCTGTTCAGTCGGCAACTATTCGGGATGGATTGATTTATCGAGCGCTAGCGTCCGCTCTGTGATGTATGGCCCTACAGAGATTAGCGCAGAGCAGCTAGGGGCAGAGGCTACCTTCTGGCAGATATAAAACCACTGATATCAGTAAACTACTTAAATGGGCCAACCAGGCTAAGAAACTAATCAACCCATGCATGTTGGAGCGGTAGATTTTGTGTAGTCCCTGTTTTTTGCACTACACTGTGCTTTGCACCTGCAAGCGCAATTTACTGCTAGTTTTGCACCTGCAAGCGCAATTTACTGAGTTTTGTACCTGCAAGCGCGATGTACTGCTAGTTTTTCATCTTCAACCGCTTTTTACTGCTAGTTTTGCATCTGCAAGCGCGATGTACTACTAGTTTTGCACCTGCAAGCGCGATGTACTGCTAGTTTTGCTTCTGCAAGCGCGATGTACTGCTAGTTTTGCACCTGCAAGCGCGATGTACTGCTAGTTTTGCACCTGCAAGCGCGACGTACTGCTAGTTTTGCATCTGCAAGTGCGTTGTACTGCTAATTTTGCACCTGCAAGCGCGATGTACTGCTAGTTTTGCATCTGCAAGCGCGTTGTACTGCTAGTTTAGTAACAAGGAGCGCGTTAGTTGCAGAAGTGGCTTGCGAGAAATATTGGAAAATCACGGCCCCGATTTGCTCTGGTTTATGGACCGATTTTAATGATCCTTTTTTTGTTGGAAAGTAGATATCCCAAGGGAGGTACCATGGTAAGTAAATCAGGATCTGATGATGGCATCTCATAGAAATCGAGGGGAGGCTTTAAAAAATCGTAGTGGCGACTAGTGCGTTTTTATTTTTTTTGTGTATTTTCTAAAGGTAGGTATTCAAGTATTTGCGTCTGGTAGTTATCATCCCATGTTGCAGAGCTGATGATGGAAGGTACAACTCCTTAACGGTTAGGAGTTAGAGGATAATTCTTTCAATATTATACGTAGATAAGTAGGTATACATATATACCGAATGTTGTATTCTTTCAGGTTATTCAGGTGAGCTGATGATGGAAGGTCAAGGTCAGGAAGGTCAGGAAAACTCCTTAACTTTCATGCTGCTGAGATTATGACGAAAGCCAAAGGAATCTGTATCAGTTAATGAAACACATGCATTATGATTTGATGATTTCTATTGGCAAGTAGGTGATTGGGTTTAACTTTCTTAGATAGTCTAGATCTCTGGGGCTCGTAGAAGCAAACGACTTAGTCTCTCTAATCTGGGATTCTCCAAAGATGACAATTTTTACGTGAATGACCATCTGACTCCACATAACAAAAACCTACTGGGCAAGGCAAAATCTCTGGCAAAAGAAAACAACTTTCAGTTTGTGTGGGTCAAGCATTGTAAAATCATGGCTCGAAAGTCAATCGCTTCTCCCATAATTTTTATAAAAAAAGAAATGGACCTTGCAAAAATTATATAACGGACAATTTTTTTTAAAGTTTACTTTTTTATGATATCATTGTTAAGTGTTTTATATAAACTCTGTGCACTTAGTTTGGGAACCATATGCAAACGCCGAGTCTTTTGTCATGTACTATGCTATTGTTCGCTAATCATTCATTCCATTCATTGCATACCGATGCGACCGCGAAACTGGTTTACACGGGTATTTACGGAACTGGTCACGGGATCTTCACTCGCTTGTTCCTGTGTGATACAGGTCAAAATAGCTTGCCTACTACTTAACTTTATTAGGTGTTTGCATGATCGCAACTTGGATTTGGTGAGTTTACTTCAAACCAATTTATATGAGTATACCCTGTTTTTATTTTTTGTATCAAATAATTATTTAAATCATTATTTAGTTTTCGCAGCTTGCGCCTCACTTGCCATGGACTTTTGCTTATTACTAACACAAACAAGCCTAAGTACACGTAAAGTGCCTTGTGGTTTTCCATTTGAATTGCCTAGGGTTACGATAGTTGTTATAAATAATTTATTCTACTATCAATATAATTGCTTTTCGTTATGCTTGAGCTATTGTTTTATAAACAAAAATGGCTAACATATTGAATGTTTACTACCAAAACACTCGTGGACTGCGTACTAAAACTCATGTATTTAAGCACAACTTACTTTTAAACTCTTATGACGTCATAGGAATTACTGAAACCTGGTTATTGGATGGCATAAAGGATGAGGAACTTTTTGATGGCAGATATCTGGTCTGGCGGCGGGACAGAGACTATTTATCGACACGACAAAAATACGGAGGTGGCGTTCTTATTGCCGTTCGCCGGGAGATGGCCGCGGTGGAGCGCCCCGACTGGCGCTCCTCCGCAGAGGACATTTGGGTTACGGTCACTCTAAAAAATAGTAAAAGCTACAATTTTGGTAAAATACATTTCTGTTCTATTTATCTCTGCACGGAGTGTCTGGGTAATTCTTTTAATACGCAAATTAATAATTTTACGGATAAATTATCCACATTAGTAAACATGAACCCCAATGATATGTTTGTAATCTTGGGTGATTTTAACCTTAGCAACATAGACTGGCTTCAGAACCATGGTAACTTTGCTCAACCGGTAGGTATTACTGGAGATAGTCAAATTTATTTTTTCGATACAATCTCTCAATGTAATCTCAATCAATTTAATTTATGCAGAAACACTAACAATTCAATTCTGGACTATGTTTTATGTAATAGTGATGTAAGAGTTACGCACTGTGATGATCCATTGGTACCGGAAGACACCCACCATAAATCTCTCAATGTATCTATTTTATTAAGCTGTGGTGAGTATCTTAAACCCAACCCTAGGATTAAATATTTTTATGAGTCTGGCGATTACGATAGTATTAAATTAACTTTATCAGATATAAATTGGGATACAGTTTTAAAAAATAAAACTCTAGATGAGGCACTTGAATATTTTTACAATATTTTATACGAGGTCAGAGATAAATATGTTCCCCACAAATCTGTTACCCCTTCTGATTTTCCTCCTTGGTACAATGCCTCACTTAAGAAATTATTGAAAGAAAAGTTTAAATTTCTGCGTAAGTTTCATATCTATGGTAATACTGCTGATTATGATACTTTTTCATTGCTCAGGAGAAGAGCTAAAGACCTTGAACGTTTATGTTATAATTTGTACATTAAACGTATAGAAGATGGAATTACGAGGAACCCTAAACTATTTTGGTCTCACGTTAAATCATCTAGTAAAGGATCCAGATCTCTGCCATCTACCATGTCTTATGATGGCCAAGAAGCTGACACAGGTGAAGGCATTTCAAATCTCTTCGCAAATTATTTTCAATCCACATTTCTGTCAACGTCTTCTAACTACAACTACAGTCCTCCTCGTGATTACACCAACGTCAATAATTGTTTAAGTGATATTGAAATCAGTCCCGAAGTAGTTCATCGATATCTTGAGTCTTTAGATTTAAATAAGGGAGCTGGGCCTGATAACATAGTACCGATATTTGCCGTCAAATGTGCCGACTGTTTGACAACTCCCTTAACAATACTGTTTAGACGATCCCTTAAGTCGGGCTCTGTTCCAAGGATTTGGAAATCTGCTTTTATAACGCCCATCCATAAAAATGGGAATAAAAACGAAGTAACAAATTATAGGCCGATTTCTAAATTATGCTTATTTGCAAAAATTCTTGAAAAAGTTGTGCACTCATATGTTTATTCTTCTTTATCATCTACTTTTATTCCTGAACAACACGGATTCTTAAAGAGTAAATCGACTACGTCGAACTTAGTCTCCTTTATAGATTTCACATCATCATCTATGGATTTTGGCGGGCAAGTAGACACAATTTTCACCGACTATAGTAAAGCATTCGACCGAATAGATCATAGATTGCTTTTGCAAAAGTTGTTGAACGCTGGTATACATGGTAACCTATTCAGGTGGTTCACTTCTTATATCGAAAACCGCTCGCAAGCCGTGGTTATTAGTGGTTTTATTTCTTCGTGGATAAATGTGCCTTCTGGTGTTCCCCAGGGATCTCTATTAGGACCGTTACTTTTTATCATATTTATTAATGACGTTGGCCACTGTTTCAAGCACTCAAAGTTTCTATTATATGCAGATGATATGAAAGTTTTCAAACAAATCAATACTATCGATGACTGCCATCTCTTACAAGAAGACCTATTTAGATTTGAACAGTATTGTGACATTAACCTTCTAGACCTTAATGTATCGAAATGTTACTCAATAACTTTCACACGCAAGCCCAAAGTCGCAAAATTTAGATATACTCTCAAAGGGATTTGTTTAAATTATGTGGACAGCATTTGCGACCTAGGTGTGGTCCATGACAGCAAATTATTGTATGACAAACATATTGACTACATTGTGAAAAAAGCCAACAAATCACTAGGGTTTATTATGAGATCCAGCTCTCAGTTCACGAGTGTTAAGGTGATCAAAATCCTTTACTGCTCCTTTGTGCGTAGTATCCTCGAATACTGCTCTGAAGTATGGAACCCTCAATACAATAAATACATCGATAGACTGGAGCTAATACAGAAGCGATTTGTGAGATTCCTACAATACAAATGCAAAACTTATGACAACTGCTATGAAGCAAGGTGTAAAAGGCATCACATTTTACCGTTGCAATTGAGGCGCAAAATTGCCGACATGGTATTTCTTAGTAAAATAGCTCAGAATAGGATTAACTCACCGCAACTCCTATCTTTAATAAACATTAAAGTTCCGCTAAGAAGTTTCGTTCGGCACCAAGTTTATTTATCTGTACAACAAATCTCTTCCAACTATAGACAAAACACATTTTTTATCCGTGCCCCCACTGAATTCAACAGGCTTGTGGAGTTTCCGGAGCTAGATCTATTCAACTCAAAGCCACACACATTTAAATCAATTTTATCAAAAAGCTGGTTTGAATCGGTTCCCTAACTGTGCATAAGCTTGTAATGTATTTGTGCTTGTAAATTGAGTTTATTTTTGTGTTTCTTTTCTTTATTTTTTCATTCATTTTTCTGTATATTCAAAAAACAAAAAGCTGGTTTGAAGCGGTTCGCTAACTGTGCGTAAGCTTGTAATTTATTTTTGCTTGTAACTTGAGTTTATTTTGTGTTTCTTTTATTATTATTATTTTTTTTTTTATTCATTTTGTGTACATTCACTTAACGACATGCAAGTATTTAGGCTCTTATATGCGAAAACATTTAATTGGTTTATAGTTATTTTAAATAGTCGTCACTAACTGTTATGTAATAACCGTTTGTTTTCCAAATATAATAAAATAAAATAAAATAAAATAAAATAGATAACATTATCACTAAACATAAAAAAAATAAAAATAAAGTTTAAAAAACTAAAAACCGACTTCAAAAAGAAAATGCTCAAAAGTATGAAATATTTTTTTTATACATATAAATACACGAAATTAACCAACAATAGTAAAATCAGAGGTAGGTACGAATCAAATTAGGGGACTGCATTTTTTTTGAGGTCGCTGCAAGCAAAGCGACCGATCCAAACCGATCAGCCAGTAGTGAATGCCCGTCTCAATGTTGACAATCGTTAAAACTTTACTAATTGGCCCTTCCAAATGCTCTTCGCTACTTAATTAAAAGTTTAGACATCGAGCACCTACCTATTCGTTAAATGTCCATCTATTTGCTTAATTGATATATAATAAATTCGCACAGCACTTAGGTAGTTATTTGTAAAGTAAATAAGGTTTCTAGACATTTCTAGAGAAATTATGTCCATTTTGACATTCCCAATCCCTTACAAGTCAAACTTAAAGTGGGTTGTCTGGTAGAAATCGCTCTCAGCGATAAGACCGCCTATACTGTACGTCTCTTAGTTGTTACTTAAATTTTGTTGATGTATTTATTTATTTTGATGTAAGTACAATAAAGAGGTATTTGAGTTTGAGTTTGAAAGTCTTACGAATCAAAATTTATCAATTTAAATATGAAATATTTTTTTGGTTAGTTTATACTTATTGGTATTTTATATAGTTTATAGTTATTATGCACAGATAGGTTTTCCTCTCATACTTTAAAGTCTCCTAACACCCAGTAAGGTTGACTGGAAGAGATCTCCAAATGATATACCTTTGTATACGTTTTCTTCAAATGCATTTCGTGTAAATTTTTGTGTACAATAAAGAATATATCTACAAGTTATGAGTATTTTCCAGCTGAGAACAATTAATCAAATCGGATAGCAACAATTGAAAACATTGGCTTACTCGCTCTTTCTCGTATACCCAGAGGATACCCGGCGGCGGCGGCGGCGGCTCGCCAACTTTACATGCCGTTTGCAATGAAAAACGGATCAGCCATCTATCATAAACTCTTCCGCGAATTTGGCGGCAAAAACTTACCGGAGACGTGAATAATGTCGCGCGGAATTAAATCCGCGGCAATAAAGGCCAGATGACGGCTGCTGTCCGACATCCTCCACTATGCCTTATTTTTATCCGATTAAAGCACAAAGGGAGGGTTGTAAAATGGACCATCTGACTGCATGTCCAATAACCTCAATGTGTAACACTTGCACTAGGGAAAAGTTCATGGATGCCGCCGATAGCGCCGTCGAGGTGGCCACATACTGGACAGAGATATGACTTGTCGTCGACACGAAAGAAGAAGAAAAAGGAGGATTATGAGTTTAGCACTCTATGTATCCGTCGAGGAGCCACATACTGGACAGAGATGTGACTTGTCGTGGACACGAAAGAAGAAGAAAAAAGAGGGTTATGAGTTTAGCACTCTATGTGTGTATGTACGGTTCATCCGTTCCCTCGTAGTTCTTATACTACTCGTCAGATTTAGACAAACTATGTGTCGTTGAGTTTGTATGAATGCTGCGCGTAACAGAGGCTATATGACGTCAAGTTAAGTCTGATAAGACGGCTAAGAAACACAAAATACCCAACGCAAAAAGCAACGAGTTGTGGCCGAGATATAACTGTATATTATTTAAGGCTTATACCGCCGCCAACGACCAACTTTGTTACCACTTTTTACTTAAATTAAGGATTTTTTTATCGAAAAAAAGTGGATTTGTAATTTACAGGATATGAGGGATGATTTTGATTCCCTCAAAGGTCATTGGGCAAAATCTGACCCGGTTAACTAAAGTTATCCTACAAAAACCAAATTAGTTTTAAATTGTTAAGTATTAACCCACATTTCAAAACATATTTTTTTTTTTTTTTAAACCATGGGAATAACATGTAAAAAAAATATATAAATGCGTAAATAAAACAATTTTAGTGAAGCACAAATCGATGGAGCCTCTTGCTAGTGAAAAGCAAAGTTGAAAAAATCGATGGAGCCTCTTGCTAGGGAGGAGCAGAGTTGAAAAAATAGATGGAGCCTCTTGCTAGTAAAAAGCAGAGTTGAAAAAATGGATGAAGCCTCTTGCTAGTGAAGACCAGAGTTAAAAAAATCGATGAAGCCTCTTGCTAGTGAAAAGCAGAGTTGAAAAAATGGATGAAACCTCTTGCTAGTGAAGACCAGAAATAAAAAAATCGATGGAGCCTATTGCTAGTGAAAAGCAGAGTTGTACAAATCGATGGAGCCTCTTGCTAGTAAAGACCAGAGTTGAAAAAATCGATGGAACCTCTTGTAAATGAAAAGCAGAGTTAAAAAAATCGATGGAGCCTCTTGCTAGTGAAGACCAGAAATAAAAAAATCGATGGAGCCTATTGCTAGTGAAAAGCAGAGTTGTACAAATCGATGGAGCCTCTTGCTAGTAAAGACCAGAGTTGAAAAAATCGATGGAACCTCTTGTTAATGAAAAGCAGAGTTAAAAAAATCGATGGAGCCTCTTGCTAGTGAAGACCAGAAATAAAAAAATCGATGGAGCCTATTGCTAGTGAAAAGCAACTCTGCTCCTCACTAGCAAGAGGCTCCATCTATTTTTTTAACTCTGCTCCTCACTAGCAAGAGGCTCCTTCGATTTTTTCAACTCTGCTCTTCACTAGCAAGAGGCTTCATCCATTTTTTCAACTTTTCTTTTCACTAGCAAGAGGCTCCATCGATTTGTACAACTCTGCTTTTCACTAGCAATAGGCTCCATCTATTTTTTTTACCTCACGAACGTTTAAGGACGTTCTGTCACGTTGCTAACACGAAAGTTTTAACCTCAATATTATATTTTTCTTTTTTAAGCTTTTGGCTTGAATCCCATTAACTACATTAATGCGACATATATATTCGTGAACTAGAGACGCTTATCTAAACATCCTACCTAATTTTTTTTCTGTAGGCCGTGGGTATAGGTTTCATACTATGCTGCCCAATGACCTTTGATTTTAATACACAGAACTAAACACAAAAATATCCTAATGCACCCTTTATTTTAGAGTCGTAACCATAGAACTGCTGCAAGTATAATCGAAACATTATGATAATTTATGCACTTCTTAACAATTCAAACATGGTGAGTTTTTATTATTTGTTGTTTTACTTCAGGATCAGTACTGTAATAAAGTTTAACACTTGCATACGATAGAACTCAAAAAATATGTCTTAAATACCTACCTATAAAAAACCTTTTTTGTACAGAAATAATTTAATTTAACACTTTTTTAAATTTTTATTATTTGTTGATTTAGCGGCAATAGAAATATACACAGTGAAAATTTAAAAAAAAAATTCTACTAAATACAGCCTACTGACAGACAGACAGAGGCTTCCGTTACTCATCCTTTGGGTAATCGGAACCCTAAAACGTAAGAATCTATAACCAAAAATCAATTTTTGTTTAAATGGTGTAAAATTAAAGGTTTAAAAATTACGCACATTTCGAAAATATCTATATAAAAGGAAACCGTGGCTGGCTGTTTGATTAACTCATCTATTAACGCAGAGCTCAAACCACTTCACGGATCGGGCTGAAGTTTTGCATACAAATAGCAATTATGACGTAGACATCCGATAAGAACGGATTTTTTTTTAAATTCAACCCTTAAGGCGGTTCGATTAGCACACTAGCGCCGCCAATAGAACAAATAATTTACTCATTCGTAAGGACTGAGTAAAAAGCGTCGGTGGCTCAACCGGTAACGACTCGGTCCATCTAACCAGAGGTACCGGGTTCAAATCTGGACGGCCAATGTACCAATGAGTTTTTCAAAAAAACTTACGTACATACTTACCGATTGCTTTAACGGTGAAGGAAAACATCGTGAGGAAACCTGCACACGCCTGCGAAGAAACTCGAAGGTTGTGTGTAAAGTCGACCAACCCGCACTGGGCCCGCGTGGTCGACTAAGGCCTAATCGCCCTGATTCAGGGTAGGCTCGTGCCCCTCGGTGGGGACGTATATGAGCTGATATAATAATAATAAAAAAAGGACTGAGTAAATTATTTATTTCTATTGGAGGCGCTAGTGTGCTAATCGAACCACCTTAAAGGGGTATAACGGAGGGTTCGAAATTTTAATAGAGAAATCATATAAAATAGAAGTTTGTTTGTTTGTTACCTCTTCACGATGCAACAACTCTACCGATCTCGACAAAATTTAGCATACCTACACGTAGCCTGTGTCGTGAAGACTAACACATGCTACTTTTTATCACATGAAATTGATTTCCTTAACATCGCAACGGAGCAATGAATTTTTATATATTTTTTACACAGAAATGTTTTAGGAGGTGGGAAGTGACATAGACTACTAATTAGCATAGCCCGACATAGTTCCCGAGGGATCTGGTGAAAACTCAATTTCATGCTCGTGCACGTCGCAACAGAGCAAGGCATTGTCGTGGTTTTTTGCACAAACATGACTGAGGGGGTGGGAAGTGACATAGACTACTGTCATACTTAGCCCAACACAGTTCCCGAGGGATCTGGAGAAATCTAATTTCCATGCTCGTGCACGTCGCAACAGAGCAAGGCATTGTCGTGGTTTTTAGTACAAACATGGTTGAGGGGGTGGGAAGTGACATACACTACTAATTAGCATACTTAGCCCAACATAGTTTCCGAGGAATCTGGAGAAAATGAATTTACCCGCTTTGCGATATTTTGCACTTAGATGATCGGGGGAGGGGGGAAAGTGAGGTAACATTGCCTGACATTGTTTTCCTTCAATAAGGCGTGTCGAATATCGAATAAGGGACAAATAGGATACGTGACGTCATATTTTCAATCCCGGATAATCAATACCGCAGGAAAGGAAGAACATTGTAAGTGTCTCTGGAATGGCTTAATGTATTAAGATGAAACAGTCACTGCTAGATTAGGTCTATTCAATACGTTAACACCTTGTAGCGACATGTATTACCTATATTATTAGCGCTGCGTAGGCTCTGGGCTCGGCTCGTCAGTCGCTCCCGAACCGCGTCTTGCTAGACCTAACCTTCTTTCTGTAAAATATTTCTTTATAACTATAATAAATTCGGATTTTCGTGAACTGCAAACATGGTCACGTTTCTTCACGCAACCTTCAACCGTACTACGCGACTCGCGACAACCTGATTAAAGTTACGAAAATATACTTCTGATCCCGGGAAATCTGGGGGTTCCTGAAGGAATCGAAATGGCCCATTGTTTTTCATTCAGTTAGGCGTTACGAATATTGCAGGTATATTGGGAAGTCAATATATATTGGGCATGCTAAAACTGTGAACTGTCCTTTTTTACAAGCTTTTATTTAACTTGCAATGAATGTATGTTTGTTCGGGTGGAATCTTGCAAATTAATTTTGAAGCAGATATCTTCAACCGATTGAGTTAAAATTTTGCATACACATTTAGTTTGGGCACAGATGAGATACTAGTTACTTCGTAAGTTTGGGTGACAATACATGGTTAGCTTAGTGATGTAATTCTAAATCCAATATGGCGGACTCCCAAAGATGGCGGACCAGTTATTTTTTTTGCACCCCTATGATATGGGTATCAAATGAAAGGGTTTGCTGAGAGGAATACGAAATAATTAAAACTCTATTCAAATTAAAGCTTATACCTAAAAGTTTTTAGGTTTTTTGAAATGAACCTATTTTTAAATAGGTTTAGCATGCCCAACATACTTCTACTTCCCAATATTTAGTTACGATACTATACAGAATTTACTAAACGAAGTTCTATTATAACATACTTCTACTTCCCAATATTTAGTTACGATACTTACAGAATTTACTAAACGAAGTTCTATTATAATAGTTGGTACTTAGATACTATGTCTTGTTATAACTTTTGAATAGACAGTTAAAGCCGTAGGGGGTTTTCGTTTTTTTACTTAATTTTTTTGTAGCAAAAAAAGAGTCAAATGGCACCCGTGTAGGCCGCTGCAGATCAACTTGTGCAGGGGGGTACAGCGACCCTGATCGTGAGCAGTGCGAATGTAGCGACCCCGTCCAGACCATGGAACACCTGCTGGAGTGTCCACTGTGCCCGAACTTCTGACCACTGGACGACCTCAACACAGCGTCACTGGAAGCCTTAAGATTGGCGGCACATCTGACCACCAACGTATAGAATCAATCAATCAAATATGCATTATTGTACAATTACAAAAATATATATACAGAATAGTACAGAATACAAAGTAAAATTTTAAATTGTACAATGTAGACGGCCTTATTGCTTAAAGCAATTTCATCCCGGCGACCCAGAGAATGGATAAAATTTAATAAAAGTAAGGGCTGTGCAAAGAATCATTGACTCGATAGAAGAAAACTTTTTTTAAAGCAGACGAGACATTTAAGTATTGTTTTCATTCGTTATGTACAATTTTTATAATAAATCGCGGTATATTTTGTGAATACCGAGTAAACTTTACACGCAATATCTTGTGAACTATCCACCGTTGACTCGTCGTGATTAAGCTTATATGATAGTGTTCTACCAGATCTAGTATTCGCTTGTATGGGCAAAGCTCAATTACACAGATACTGTATATTATGGTCTTCGGCTTACAAAAATGCGCAGGTACTTATACAGCGCGTTCAATATGCCTCTATACGTTTTTATAAAAATATACCTCGCAGAAGTCATTTATCTCCGTACCTGATTAGTGCTAACATCCTTAATATGGCTTCAAAGCGTTATAAACATCTTGCGGCCCTTTTGTTTAGCCACTCTCCAAAACATCTGTATGATATTATGCTCACCTGGTCGCACACCACTAACAAATACACTACACGGCCATCTTCATATATGCTAATTGTACCGCGACATAAAGCGACGGCGTTCAGGGGCAGTTTAGAATACGCAGCCAGTAAAATCTGGAATTACTTACCGCCACCAATCAGGGAGTGTGTCTCGGTCTACAGCTTCAAACGTCTAATATGTACCATATTTTTGCATAGAAGAACAGAAGACCGGGTGCACTACAGTAACTAGTATCTCATCTGTGGCACTACCCACCTTGCTTGAAACTGCCTTTCTACGCTTGTCTATTTAGGATTGTTAAGGAGAATATTGTAAAATGTTATAATATTGGTATACAATATCTTATTTAGTTTTTTTTTAAATCTATAAGTATCACAAAAAATAATTCATCTCTCACAAAATGGTTGTAGGTTTTTAGTTTTTAGTTTAAGTTTTTTTACTATGTTTAAAATTTTATTTAGTTTAAATTTCAAAAATATGATGTGTACTTCGTTTAGGTCCACTGAAGGGGCAAAAGCTGAAATTCAGCGCTGTGATTTTTGTGATGACAGCTTATGCTAAGCTGATACCTTTTCAGTGATAGGTACAAACTATTGTATTTTAAAAACTACGCAATATTTCACTTGTGTGTACTTATCACTGAATAAACATTTATTCTATTCTATTCTAACGCAAAGGAGGGATCTACACTTTACATGCCAGCATCTCGTGAAGTGACCATCGTAGACACCCTGAAACTTGACCTATTTTGCTTCCCATTGCTTGCTTGCTCTACGGCACTGGAATTAATGTACCGTGCCTACTCTTTTTTTTAAAAGTTGACTTGTTGACCGATGAAACAAAAATGGTAGTTTCAATTTTAATGAAGAAATGAATTTTTGGAGCGCAGTGGAATAATTCAGCAATCCCGCAGCCTTCAAGACTAGGCTATCCGAACTTTGACGGACTGAATTCAAATTAGACGGAGGAGCAGATAAGACGTGGTGGGGAAGGGGGGACGATGGGAATATTATGAATGAGTGATCAATGAGTACTAATTAGATCACGCACGAATGGAGGCGTTGATTGCTCATTACAATTTTAAGAAAGTTTGGGTTTCCACTTCAAAAGATTTTTACTCAAAAATGCATGTAATGTGGTCATTATTTTGATAACCTTGTTTGAGCAAAGTCGACTTTGCCGTTCTGTTCTGTTCTCTAACAGGCCGGCAAAACATTTCCAGCCGCTATTTTGACGTTTCAACGCTTTAAAAAAATCAAATGCAAAAAGATTTTATTTAAAACACAGCTGTTTGTATTTATAGAGATAGGTATAAAAAGATTTTATTCCATATTTGGCTGTATAGTTCCAACTACCATTGCATATAAAAAAACAAAGAAGTAATAAAAGCGCGTTTCAGCGAAAATTTTGTTTTTATTTAGTGACTTTTTTGCTAAAAATGAGCTCTCAAAGCGAAAATTCTTCCGATTCAGTGTGTTTAACACCGCCGAAAATAAAGATGAAGCTAAATTAGTGGTTGAAAATTTGATACCGCGAAATTCAAAGGAAAAATTTAGGCTTGTATATGAAAAATTTGTGCAGTGGAATATCAGTAGGAAGTAACTGTACTTTTCATATATTTGTCATTTTAATAAAATTTCTAGATGATTAATATATTTTTTATTTAAATTACTTGCTGGTTTTATTTAGATTAGGTACTTGCATTTTTGAGTAAAGCACTATACAAGCCTTGGCCCACAACGACTGCTTCGCTGGTCACGCTATGATTGCCTCGAGCTAGCCTAGCTACGCTCTAGGCCTTCCAGCTTGGCCATCATTGCAGCCCTTGCTGCACGCTGACCGCGCTGTGTCGGCCTGGAGCTGCGCTACGCTGCGCTGTCGGTCATCATCAGCGCGACCAGCAAAGTAGTCATTATAGACTATTTATTTACTTTATTATTTGTTTCAATGTGACATTGATTGTAACTTTAAAAGTTTAGTGAACGCGTTACCATCCAACGAACTCGTAAGCACAATCACAAGTTATAAAATTCATACGGAAATTTCTTAATACGTATATAAGTCATCATATCAGCCGAAAGAAGTCTACAGCTGGACAAAGGTCTCCCCTAGGGATTTCCACAACGACCGGTCCTGCGCTGCCCGCTTTCAGCGGCTTCCCACGACCTTCAGCAGATCTTCGGTCCACCGAATGGGAAGCCCGCCTACGCTACGTCTTCGGTCGCCACTTGAGAACATACTGTCCCAACGGCCGTTTCATTGCTCATGGAATACGTACGTAATTTAACTCAAATACGCGCACACAGTACAATAAAATTGAAAGCATTGTTACTCATATTATTACAAGGATCCGCATAATGTATTACGGTTTGAATAAGACCTACGCTTACATAGAAATCACGCTTTTGTATAACTTTACCTCAAGATGAAAGCTCCCGAAAACAAACATGAATCTTCACGGTAGATTTGGTCAGAAATGAGGCTTCAACCCATCCTTTTGTTCTCCCAAAATGTCTTAAACAATGTACCTCCCTATATACATTTAGATATGTACATGTTTATTTGTTGAGTATTAGTATGATAGGCACCAGGGTTCGAAATTAATATAGATGATTAATTGATTATTGATAATTTTAATTAAAACTTTTATCATTAGTTATCGTGATAATTATAAAATTTATTGGAAAAACAAAACAGTAATTTATATTATTATTATCTTTGACAAAACGCTAATCTCGCGCCATGTGTATTCGAACACGATTTGACGTTTCGTGACGTATCGAGACACTCAGAAAAAGTCACAAGCACGAAATTATTGATTGACTAGTATTCCCGGCGAACTTCGTTCCACCTCACACTAGACTACCCTACCCTACCCTACACTACACCACACTACACTACACTACCGTACCCTACCCTAACCTTCCCTTCCCTACCCTACCCTACCCTGCCCTACTCTACACTACACTACACTACCCTACACTACACTACACTACACTACCGTACCCTACCCTACCCTTTCCTACCCTACCCTACCCTACCCTACCCTACCCTACACTACACTACCTATTTTATGTAGTTAGAGTTTGTTATTGTCAGGAGAAGGTTCTTATATAGGGTAGGGATATATATAGATAACAACGATTGATAAATATTTTTCAATTAAAAAAACTTTCGATGAGTAACAAATAATCTTAAGTTTTGTGATTTTATATGACTTTTAAAAAATATTTTGATAAAATTGTAATGTTTAATATTTTTTTATTAAAAAACAATTAAAAATTATATATCATTTTAACTTTATAAAGTAATGTTTCACTTACTTACTGTACAGTTGATTCCTGCGCATATAGTAATGCTCGCTACAGATGGTTGCTTTGCTTACACTTGTACACACAAAGAAACATACACACGGACAAGTAACTCCTCCTCCCTCGACACACACAAACACACACACACACACACGCATACGCACGCAAAACACATAAAGAAAAGGCACACACTTTTGAAAGTATAAAATAATTAATTTTTAGGTACCTAACGTAGTAACATTTTTGTACTTCATAACTTCATTTCTTATTTGTAGGATTTATTTTTGAATTCTCTTGTTGTTTTATATTTCATACGTTGTGGAACGTCACATTATTCTTTCTTCCGGAGGAGGGCGTTAGTAACTGCGACACAGTCCTCGACTAACGCAGTTGCTATCGTGCACATTGAATTTGTATCTAAATAAATTTTGAAACTTTTTAAGTAACAAAATTAGACTAGGATTTTGATGTGCTCTGAACCAAACAACAGTATTTAACCAAATAACGTTTCCAATAGAACCTTATAATCGATACCTACACAAAATTTTTGATGTCTTTTCTGATCTGTGACAGAGCTATCTAATGTATTTGTTTATTTTGCAAGTTATCTATGAATTTAAAAGAAAAAATTGGGAATCAACCAAACGGGATGTAAAAAATTGGAGTAGCACCCGTTAGCTGGGACTTTTACCACAGATTAATAAATAGTTACTTCGTACTTTTACTCACTGTACTGAGCAACGTTCCCCCAAAGAACCTGTGGTCAATTCTAAAAAAAAATCACTCCCCATACAAAAATTCACAAAACTAGTCAATCAGCAAATATTATTTTGTATGAAGGGTTCAAAGCTTTTTTTGCGAATTGACTATGGGTTCCTTGGGGGAAAGTTGTTCAGTATGATGAGAAGAAGCCTCGGTGAACAGCTCCCTCGCCATTTTGTTACACTCTGTATGCACTATATGATAAACGAACTTCAGTTTTCTGGCTCTGTCATCATCATATCAGCTCATATACGTCTCCACCGAGGTTCTCGAGCCTACCTTGAATTAGGGTGATCGGACCTTAGTCGACCACGCAGGCCCAGTGCGGGTTAGTGGATTTCACACACAACCTTCGAATTTCTTTTGCAGGTGTGTGCAGGTTTCCTCACAATGTTTTACTGCACCGTAAGAACGTCGGATAAACGTACACGTGAAATCGAAATTCGAAAACACATTGGTTCGTGGCAGGATTCGAACCACGACCTCCGGGACAGGAGGTAGCGGCCCTAGCCGTTACGCCACCGACAGGCACTGTACTGTAATCAATAATCATATAGGTACGAGGTGAGTTATTTCTGAGTACTAAAGTAAGGCTACATAATTCAGCATTTATGTGGCAGGCCAAGTACCTAGTCAGGTAGGCCCAAAGTGAACTAGTAGGCTCCAGGACAAACAGCCTACATGGCGACATTAGGTGGTTAATTGAAACTTGTATTGGCGCAGGACGCTATTAGTATTTATCATAATATTTTGCAGAAAGCAGTATACTTATACATTTTTATCTTTGAAGTCATACAAACAGATACAATAGAAAGGTCATACAATAGGTATTAAGTACCTGCAATTACGTACTTAGACTATGCCGCGCCATCTCGTGCCCGGCTCAAAACTGCCCATTATTTATACTGGCCGCGTTCATTTTTAGGGTTCCGTACCCAAAGGGTAAAAACGGGACTCTATTACTAAGAATTTACTGTGCGTCCTTCCATGTGTCTGTCACCAGGCTGTATATTTATGAACCATGACAGCTAGACAGTTGAAATTTTCACAGATGGTGTATTTCTTTTGCCACTATAACAACAAATACTAAAAACAGAATAAAATAAATATTTAAGGGGGTCTCCCATACAACATACGTATTTTTTTTTCTAATCGTGAAGAAACTAGCGACATCTAGTACAATGGTACGGAACCCTTTGTGCGCGATTCTGACTCGCACTTTACCGTTTTTTATTTTTTCCGGTTGATTAGTCATCAAATTAGTCACAAAACAATCGCTGATCTCTGAATAAAAAATTCCTATAACCTGGAAATCATTTCTTAGATAGAATACAGATAAACAAAGGAAAAGAGGAAACCTTTATAGGTAAGTAGGTATTTAACTGCCTCTGTGGCGTAATGGTTAGCCCCTTCGGTTCACATCTGGAGGTCGTGGGTTCATTTGCCGACGGGGCCTAACTTTGTAAGACTCGATTTGGTTTGTGGTAGAGCATTTTCTAAGCCCGCCCAGGTAAGTACCACCATCTTGCCGACGGGGCCTAACTTTGTAAGTTTCGATTTGGTTTGTGGTAGAGCATTTTCTAAGCCCGCCCAGGTAAGTACCACCATCTTGCCGACGGGGCCTAACTTTGTAAGTTTCGATTTGGTTTGTGGTAGAGCATTTTCTAAGCCCGCCCAGGTAAGTACCACCATCTTGCCGACGGGGCCTAACTTTGTAAGACTCGATTTGGTTTGTGGTAGAGCATTTTCTAAGCCCGCCCAGGTAAGTACCACCATCTTGCCGACGGGGCCTAACTTTGTAAGACTCGATTTGGTTTGTGGTAGAGCATTTTCTAAGCCCGCCCAGGTAAGTACCACCATCTTGCCGACGGGGCCTAACTTTGTAAGTTTCGATTTGGTTTGTGGTAGAGCATTTTCTAAGCCCGCCCAGGTAAGTACCACCATCTTGCCGGCGGGGCCTAACTTTGTAAGTGTCGATTTGGTTTGTGGTAGAGCATTTTCTAAGCCCGCCCAGGTAAGTACCACCATCTTGCCGGCGGGGCCTAACTTTGTAAGACTCGATTTGGTTTGTGGTAGAGCATTTTCTAAGCCCGCCCAGGTAAGTACCACCATCTTGCCGACGGGGCCTAACTTTGTAAGTTTCGATTTGGTTTGTGGTAGAGCATTTTCTAAGCCCGCCCAGGTAAGTACCACCATCTTGCCGACGGGGCCTAACTTTGTAAGACTCGATTTGGTTTGTGGTAGAGCATTTTCTAAGCCCGCCCAGGTAAGTACCAGCATCTTGCCGACGGGGCCTAACTTTGTAAGACTCGATTTGGTTTGTGGTAGAGCATTTTCTAAGCCCGCCCAGGTAAGTACCACCATCTTGCCGACGGGGCCTAACTTTGTAAGTTTCGATTTGGTTTGTGGTAGAGCATTTTCTAAGCCCGCCCAGGTAAGTACCACCATCTTGCCGACGGGGCCTAACTTTGTAAGTTTCGATTTGGTTTGTGGTAGAGCATTTTCTAAGCCCGCCCAGGTAAGTACCACCATCTTGCCGACGGGGCCTAACTTTGTAAGACTCGATTTGATTTGTGGTAGAGCATTTTCTAAGCCCGCCCAGGTAAGTACTAGCATCTTGCCGACGGGGCCTAACTTTGTAAGACTCGATTTGGTTTGTGGTAGAGCATTTTCTAAGCCCGCCCAGGTCCAGCATCTTGCCGGCGGGGCCTAACTTTGTAAGACTCATTTTGTTTGTGGTAGAGCATTTTCTAAGCCCGCCCAGGTAAGTACCACCATCTTGCCGACGGGGCCTAACTTTGTAAGTTTCGATTTGGTTTGTGGTAGAGCATTTTCTAAGCCCGCCCAGGTAAGTACCACCATCTTGCCGGCGGGGCCTAACTTTGTAAGACTCGATTTGGTTTGTGGTAGAGCATTTTCTAAGCCCGCCCAGGTAAGTACCACCATCTTGCCGACGGGGCCTAACTTTGTAAGTTTCGATTTGGTTTGTGGTAGAGCATTTTTAGGCAGGGTTGCTACTCGATATGTCGAAAGCGTACGATAGGGTCTCACACAGTATCTTACTGGATAAACTGAAAGGTGCGGGTATCAGAGGAAAACCATTAAACTGGTTCAGATCCTACCTAACTAACCGAAAGCAGTACGTCGAAATAGACTACTGCAACTTTGAAAGTGGAGAGGTACGTAAAGTTTATTCTGAAACCCAAACATTGAATTGCTCCATACCCCAGGGTAGTGTGACTGGTTGCTTACTCTTCCTGATTTACATAAACGACCTACCCAAATTAGTGGACCACCCCTGTATATTGTTCGCGGACGACGTATCATTGCTATTTAAGTGCACAGAAGACAAATATTTAGACCATATAATACATAAATTCGATACAATAAATAAATGGTTATTAGATCATAATTTAGAAATTAATTTAAATAAAACAAGGATAATTCAATTTAGACCCTATCAAAAGAAACCCCTTGACTTAAAATCCGTAACTTCAAAATTAAACATTGAAGAAGTAAATAATTGCACCCTGTTAGGATTGACCATCGACTCACACCTCCACTGGAAAACCCATGTCGAAAAATTAAAAACAAAACTTTCGCAATTCACATATGCATTAGCAGTCCTTAAGTCTAACACAAATTTCCCTACAGCCCTGTCCGCTTACTACGCGTACGCGTACGCGTGGCTCCGGTACGGGGTCATGTTGTGGGGACACAGCACCCATGCTACTGATATATTTGTCCTTCAAAAAAAATGCCTCCGTATTTTGGTTAACGTAGGGCCTACAATAAGTTGTCAACCATATTTCAAAAAAGAAAATATATTGACTTTCCCCTCAATTTATATTTTGGAAACAGCATTGTTCGTGAAAAAAAATATGAATCAGTTTACATTCTGTTCTAGCGCACGTCGTAAAGACAACCTAGTCCTACCAGAGCCTAAATTAGACTTGTACAAAAATAGTCCATACTACCGAGGAATAATGATATATAACAAACTGCCCAAATTAATAAAAAACGAAAATAGGATAAAAATATTTCATAAAAAATTAAAAGAATATCTAATTGAGAAAAGCTACTACTCGATTAAAGACTATTATAATGACAAATAATTCGCATGTTTATAATAATTAAGCAATAGTAATTTTTTTATCAATCAAAATCACAAATTATCACAAATAGATTAAAAAAACTATGACGTCACCCTTGCTACTTGTAATATTAACCAATAATAATTCATTAGGCAATTAAATTATATACTTTACATTATTATTATTTACTTATATTAATTATTTTTGTACATTTGATTTAGCTTATTTGCTTTTTAATAATAACGAAACAAAATAATTCATCAATTTGTTAATTATATCTAAATAGTTATATTTTTCAATGTAACCCTTTTGAGCAAAGGCTAAATATGACGGTCTGCTCCCCGCATGCATCTGCAGTGCCCTTACAGGGTGCGTGTACAAACTACAATTTTTACTGTTTTTGTTCCATCTTTATGTTAAGTACATGTAAGCAGAAATAAATGAATATGAATGAATTTTCTAAGCCCGCCCAGGTAAGTACCACCATCTTGCCGACGGGGCCTAACTTTGTAAGACTCGATTTGGTTTGTGGTAGAGCATTTTCTAAGCCCGCCCAGGTAAGTACCACCATCTTGCCGGCGGGGCCTAACTTTGTAAGTGTCGATTTGGTTTGTGGTAGAGCATTTTCTAAGCCCGCCCAGGTAAGTACCACCATCTTGCCGGCGGGGCCTAACTTTGTAAGTGTCGATTTGGTTTGTGGTAGAGCATTTTCTAAGCCCGCCCAGGTAAGTACCACCATCTTGCCGGCGGGGCCTAACTTTGTAAGTGTCGATTTGGTTTGTGGTAGAGCATTTTCTAAGCCCGCCCAGGTAAGTACCACCATCTTGCCGGCGGGGCCTAACTTTGTAAGACTCGATTTGGTTTGTGGTAGAGCATTTTCTAAGCCCGCCCAGGTAAGTACCACCATCTTGCCGACGGGGCCTAACTTTGTAAGTTTCGATTTGGTTTGTGGTAGAGCATTTTCTAAGCCCGCCCAGGTAAGTACCACCATCTTGCCGACGGGGCTTAACTTTGTAAGACTCGATTTGGTTTGTGGTAGAGCATTTTCTAAGCCCGCCCAGGTAAGTACCACCATCTTGCCGACGGGGCCTAACTTTGTAAGTTTCGATTTGGTTTGTGGTAGAGCATTTTCTAAGCCCGCCCAGGTAAGTACCACCATCTTGCCGACGGGGCCTAACTTTGTAAGACTCGATTTGGTTTGTGGTAGAGCATTTTCTAAGCCCGCCCAGGTAAGTACCACCATCTTGCCGACGGGGCCTAACTTTGTAAGTTTCGATTTGTTTTGTGGTAGAGCATTTTCTAAGCCCGCCCAGGTAAGTACCACCATCTTGCCGACGGGGCCTAACTTTGTAAGTTTCGATTTGGTTTGTGGTAGAGCATTTTCTAAGCCCGCCCAGGTAAGTACCAGCATCTTGCCGACGGGGCCTAACTTTGTAAGACTCGATTTGGTTTGTGGTAGAGCATTTTCTAAGCCCGCCCAGGTAAGTACCAGCATCTTGCCGGCGGGGCCTAACTTTGTAAGTTTCGATTTGGTTTGTGGTAGAGCATTTTCTAAGCCCGCCCAGGTAAGTACCACCATCTTGCCGACGGGGCCTAACTTTGTAAGACTCGATTTGATTTGTGGTAGAGCATTTTCTAAGCCCGCCCAGGTAAGTACCACCATCTTGCCGACGGAGCCTAACTTTGTAAGACTCGATTTGGTTTGTGGTAGAGCATTTTCTAAGCCCGCCCAGGTAAGTACCAGCATCTTGCCGGCGGGGCCTAACTTTGTAAGACTCGATTTGGTTTGTGGTAGAGCATTTTCTAAGCCCGCCCAGGTAAGTACCACCATCTTGCCGACGGGGCCTAACTTTTTAAGTTTCGATTTGGTTTGTGGTAGAGCATTTTCTAAGCCCGCCCAGGTAAGTACCACCATCTTGCCGACGGGGCCTAACTTTGTAAGACTCGATTTGGTTTGTGGTAGAGCATTTTCTAAGCCCGCCCAGGTAAGTACCAGCATCTTGCCGACGGGGCCTAACTTTGTAAGACTCGATTTGATTTGTGGTAGAGCATTTTCTAAGCCCGCCCAGGTATGTACCACCATCTTGCTGACGGGGCCTAACTTTGTAAGTTTCGATTTGGTTTGTGGTAGAGCATTTTCTAAGCCCGCCCAGGTAAGTACCACCATCTTGCCGGCGGGGCCTAACTTTGTATGACTCGATTTGGTTTGTGGTAGAGCATTTTCTAAGCCCGCCCAGGTAAGTACCAGCATCTTGCCGGCGGGGCCTAACTTTGTAAGACTCGATTTGGTTTGTGGTAGAGCATTTTCTAAGCCCGCCCAGGTAAGTACCACCATCTTGCCGACGGGGCCTAACTTTGTAAGTTTCGATTTGGTTTGTGGTAGAGCATTTTCTAAGCCCGCCCAGGTAAGTACCACCATCTTGCCGGCGGGGCCTAACTTTGTAAGACTCGATTTGGTTTGTGGTAGAGCATTTTCTAAGCCCGCCCAGGTAAGTACCACCATCTTGCCGACGGGGCCTAACTTTGTAAGACTCGATTTGGTTTGTGGTAGAGCATTTTCTAAGCCCGCCCAGGTAAGTACCACCATCTTGCCGACGGGGCCTAACTTTGTAAGACTCGATTTGGTTTGTGGTAGAGCATTTTCTAAGCCCGCCCAGGTAAGTACCACCATCTTGCCGGCGGGGCCTAACTTTGTAAGTGTCGATTTGGTTTGTGGTAGAGCATTTTCTAAGCCCGCCCAGGTAAGTACCACCATCTTGCCGCCGGGGCCTAACTTTGTAAGTGTCGATTTGGTTTGTGGTAGAGCATTTTCTAAGCCCGCCCAGGTAAGTACCACCATCTTGCCGGCGGGGCCTAACTTTGTAAGACTCGATTTGGTTTGTGGTAGAGCATTTTCTAAGCCCGCCCAGGTAATTACCACCATCTTATCTAAGTGTTGCCGCCAAGTTTCCCATTGCGTTGGGGAATCTTGATAAGCCCGCTTCCATCTTCGGCATCCCCATCACTTACCATCAGATGAGATGACGCCAAGGGCTTACTAATTGTGGATAAAAAATAATGTTCCTGTGGTTCTAACAGTACTCCTACTCGTATAATTAAAAATAAAAGTTAAAAAAACCTAAAAATCGACTTCAAAAAGAAATTCACTCAACATTATGAAATGATATTTTTATACACAAGATTAACTAACAATATCCAAAAAAATTTGGTACGAATCAAATTAGGGTGTGGTACCGACCTCAAAAAAAAATTAAGCCCCCTAATTTGATTCGTACTTAAATTTTTTGGACATTGTTAGTTACAAGATTAACTAACAATATTCAAAAAAATTAGGTACGAATCAAATTAGGGGGCTTCAATTTTTTTCGAGGTCGGTACAACACCCTAATTTGATTCGTACCTAAAGTTTTTGGATATTGTTAGTTAATCTTGTGTATAAAAATATCATTTCATAATTTTGAGTGAATTTCTTTTTGAAGTCGATTTTTAGGTTTTTTTAACTTTTATTTTTAATGATACGAGTAGGAGTACTGTTAGAACCACTGGAACATTATTTTTATCCACAATCAGTAAGCCCTTGGCGTCATCTCACCTGATGGTAAGTGATGGGGATGCCGAAAAATATCATTTCATAATTTTGAGTGAATTTCTTTTTGAAGTCGATTTTTAGGTTTTTTTAACTTTTATTTTTAATGATACGAGTAGGAGTACTGTTAGAACCACTGGAACATTATTTTTATCCACAATCAGTAAGCCCTTGGCGTCATCTCACCTGATGGTAAGTGATGGGGATGCCGAAAAATATCATTTCATAATTTTGAGTGAATTTCTTTTTGTTACTTAGCTATCAAATGCTTTAGAATCGATTGCTTTGTTGCCACTGACCTCAAAAAAACTTTTAGGTCTCCAATTTAATTCGTAACCTAACCTACCTTTAATTTCGTTATTGTTGGTTAATTTCATTTATTCATATATAAAAATATTATTTCATACTTTTATTGAATTTCTTTTTCGATTGATTGATTAAACCTATTTACCTACTCGCCACTAGGAATCATCATATCATGATGCATGTGTTTCATTAACCAATACAGAGTCCTGTGGCTTCCATCATCATCTCGGCAGCATGAAAGTTAAGGAGTCAAACTGTCCATCATCAGCTCACCTGAATAACCTGAAAGAATACATCTATCGGTCTATACGTAGGTATTACCTACGTATTTAAAGAATTATCATCCAACTCCTAAACGTTAAGGAGTTGTACCTTCCATCATCAGCTCATCAACATGAGATGATCACTATCAGCGCAAAAACTTGAATAGCTTTATAAAATACATCAAACACTTAATAAGTGGCTATAAAATTTCCCTAGGATCCCATCATCAGATCCTGGTTTATGTGCAAATTTTAAAAATCGACATTATTCTTATTTATGGTTTTCATACAATCACTAAAAAGGAATAGAAAGGTTTTCATTCTTAATTATTCGTAATGAAATAAACTTTAATTTACTTTTTATTTTGAAAGAATTGCTCAAATATTTTAAAAGATATCCCATTTTTTATAACCGACCTGTTTTCTTTGTGACAGTGTAGTATGTGTAAGCTACGTGACAATTATTTGTTCCTACCTTATCTCGCAGCATATCCCGGACCCTGGTGGCCTGGTGGCGACTCCTGGTGAGCTCCAGCTGCAGCTCCAGACAGCGCTCCTGCCAGTTGATGCCCAGGTCAGCTGCGGCCAGTTCGAACTCCAGTGGATCCAGGCGGAGATGGGGGCCTGGCCTGGGAGGATGTACATCAAAATAAGTGAACTATTAGCGTATTATAAGTTAATTGGGACTTCTACTCATCATACTGAATCACTTTGCCAAGAGACGCATATTCGCAAAAAAAAATACTCTTCATGATCAGCTGATTGGGTCAATTTTGTGCATTTTTGTGTGGAGCGTCGAAGAGTTTTTTAGAACTTACTGGATTCCTTGGGGAAAGTTGTTCAGAAGGATAAATAAAAGCCTCCATCAACGGGTCCTTCACAATTTCGTCACAGCCTGTATATCCGGCAATGTAGGAAAAAATACAAGTTAAGACAAAACAATATGAAATGCTGATTTTAGCTTACACCTTTAGTGTGACGTCATCAAGTCTAGACTACTCTTTACTTAAATACTAATCTACAACAGCTTATTTGTCCAAATTACTTTGACCGCCTCCGTGGCATAATGTTTCGTCCATTCGCTTCACACCAGGAGGGCGCGGGTTCGATTCCCGGCGGAATATAACTTTGTAAAACTCTGTTTGGTTAGTGGTAGTGTTTTTTTTGAGCCCACCTGGCTAGCTACCACCATCTTATGTAAGTCTTGCCGCCAAACGTCGGTGTTAAAAGCATTGATGTGTTCCGGCTTGAAGATAAGATAGCCAGTTCCCCATAGCGTTGACGAATCTTAGTAAGCACGCTTCCATCTTCGGCATCATCGTCACTGAACACCATCAGGTGAGATGATGCTAAGGGCTAATCAATTGTGAATTTAAAAAAATCTGTAGGTTTGGCTATACGAAACAACAAACCTTACGAGATTCCAAATCATTCTTTTTGGTTTAACCATCTGTTCTCAGTGTTAAATTAATTAACAGACCAACCAAATAGACCAGTTTTGTGCCAACAGTTCCAGTGGAATACTGAGACAAATTATTTCATTCCCAGTAATTCAATCAATCCGCAAAATTGAACTCTTAGGACAATTCTTCTCACTGGTCTCTATTAACTGTTTATTGAACTACTTGAAACACACGGATTTTGAGTTGTGACTAGTGTTGCCAACCGTCCCGTATTTCTTGCATAAATTTCTATGTCCTGCCGGGACAACCCATGTCCCGTATTTTACGAAAATCTACATGCCATGAATGCTATCGAAAAATGAAAAAAAAAATATAACAGTTTTCGAAAACCGAAATAAGCAACGTTTACACGATATAATTTCTTTTATTTTCAGTATTCCTAGCTCAAATTGTTTTGTCGAAAGAGTATTTTCACAAATGATCCTAAAATTGCAGACGTGTGTAACAAATGCACGCCGAATTTAATTATAGGCTGATTAGCATGTTTAACTACGATTTTGACTGTGTTTATTTTTATACTCATACAAAAAACTAATTTTGACTAAAAATACTATGATTTTTATTTGTCCCGGGTAAAAGGAGAAATCCCGTATTTTTCAATATTTATGATCGTTTGTCCCTTAAGGCCGAAAAAAAAAGTTAGCAAACCGAAAAGAACGATTTTTAATCTAGCATGTTTTTTGTCTCGTACAGCCTAAACTACATATTTTTTTCTATCGATTTTTTTCTTTTGTTGGATCAGTTGGAATTATAATTGGAATCGGTGGGTAGGAACCACAGATACGCCAGTAATATATTAGTCATTGGTAGGAACACTGTTTGGTGTCAAGACATTTTTCGGACCATTTATACGATCACTCGTGTATGGATATACACTGTCATAGCCAATTTCCTCCGAAACTGGACTAATTGAGTAGAAATGTGGTACAAATATGTAAATAGATGACCCAAAGATGGAATTGTGACGTAACTTAGAATTTTTTTTTAAAGATTTTCAAACTATATTGTGTGACATATCAAATGACAGGGCTTGTTGTGAAAATCTCAAATATATATATTATTTTTTATAATTTTAACATAAATATTTTTTAAAGTTACTTAAAAAAATAGGTGAAAATTGACCAGTACCACACCGATATTATCACCGAAACTACTAGGCCTGAACTCTTGAAAAACCCACAGTATAGGAGATTGAATGCAAGAATTACAAGAACGCCTATGAGAAAATGTAAAGTCCTTACGATCCCACAGGAAAAATGAAATTCAAGAATCCAGAATAAGTAGACCCCTATTTACCTAGAGCAAATATGTACTGAGAGGTTTTGTTCTGTTGGTAGTTAACCCTGTTTGTTTGTATGTCGCACTTGGTTGGGTTTTTTCTTAATAATAAGCTGTACCCTTTGTATGACTTTAATATTTAAAATCTGTATTTTATGTATCCTGTGTACAATAAACTATTAAATAAATAAATAAATGATACCACGCCTAGCTTATTTTCGTAAAATTCGAGACACGTTGGTCCATTGATAAGTACACGCACATATATTGGTAGACAAGTACACGTACATATTATGTAGGTAGATAAGTACACGCACATATATTGGTAGACAAGTACACGTACATATGTAGGTAGATAAGTACACGCACATATACTGGTAGACAAGTACACGTACATATGTAGGTAGATAAGTACACGCACATACATTGGTAGAAAAGTACACGTACATAATATGTAGGTAAATAAGTACACGTACATATGTAGGTAGATAAGTACACGCACATATATTGGTAGACAAGTACACGTACATATGTAGGTAGATAAGTACACGCACATACATTGGTAGAAAAGTACACGTACATAATATGTAGGTAAATAAGTACACGTACATATGTAGGTAGATAAGTACACGTACATATAGAGGGTGTAAAAAAATGGTGCAGGACCCGTTAATTGTGGGTTCTACTGAACAACTTTCCACAAGAATCAATATAACTCTCAATATCATTTCTCAAAAAAAAAAAATTGTACCCTCCATATAATAACTCTGAAAATTGGTCGATCAGGTAATCATTTTGTATGAAGAGTTAAATTTTTTTTTTGCGATTTCAGCAAACTTTTAGGACAAAAGTTATTCAGTTTGATGAGTAGATAGACGCCCCAGTTAAAGGGGCCTAGACCAATTTTGTTACACCCTGTATATGTAGATAAGTACACGTACATATATAGGGGTAGATAAGTAACATTTTTCACGTCCAAAAATTATGTACTTATGAATTATTCAAATCAAACAAGAACATGGAAATTGGAAAATTAGATGCAAAATGTGAATTTGAATACGAATTCTGACTATTGTGCATAAAACGTGCGTGACTGACCACAATTCGCTAGTGCACAGTCTACCCACAATTATATTACCGTGTCTGTGAAGGAACATGTTATACGTAGTAGGGTTTCTCTAAGTTAACAGCCCATAAACAACCCCACTGCTGGGACATAGTCTCTTCCCAAACTGGGAAAGGTTAGGCTATACCCCACACACGGGGGCCAAGTCCCGGTTGGTGGAGGTTGTAGGGCTAGGTTGTCGAACCCCAATATGAGAAGTTTTTCATGACGTTTTTTATAAGGCACCTGACACGGCAGCAACCGACACCAACGGCTTCACCTTCCATGCGAAGCACGGAAACGGCCGAGAAAAAAGACTCTAAGTCAAACCCATCCAGGTAATAACCGTGCTTGAGGTCAGTTAACCTGCGTAATCGACGCAACCACTCAAGAAATAATTGGAAACGCTGAAAACTTAACAAGCGACTTCAATAGCAACAAACAAGTATTTTGCTGCATTTTTTGGTTTTTAATTTTCAAACAAAATACTTAACCAATTTGGATAAAATTTATATTCCATATAATTTCCTGTCCAATAAAAAAGAATCATGAAAATCGGTTCACAATCTGCGAAGATATCGCGTAACAAACATACAAAAAAACCAGTCGAGTTGAGAATATCCCAATTCGGTTGAAAATATAAAACTACTAGCTTTTTACCGCGGCTTCACCAGCGTGGACATCGTTTTAATGACTGTCTTTAAGGGTGATTAGTAAATTATGTCGTTTCCCACCTACTTAACCATCTCTGTGCAAAAAATCACAACAATCGAGTATTTTTTCAGTTCCCCCAAGAACAGTACCTAGTATATCACGAAGTAGCTAGTATCTCGTGTGTGCCATCAGTACCTAGTATATCACGAAGTAACTAGTATCTCGTCTGTGCCATAAGTACCTAGTATATCACGAAGTAACTAGTATCTCGTCTGTGCCATCAGTACCTAGTATATCACGAAGTAACTAGTATCTTGTCTGTGCCATCAGTACCTAGTATATCACGAAGTAACTAGTATCTCGTCTGTGCCATAAGTACCTAGTATATCACGAAGTAACTAGTATCTCGTCTGTGCCATCAGTACATAATATATCACGAAGTAACTAGTATCTCATCTGTGTCATCAGTTCATCACTTAAAACATTCAAAAGTCTGCTCATACTATTACATTGTTTTTGTTGGTTAACAAAGAATTCGCAAATTGTTCAGTACAACGCAAAGTTTATTTCGCATAAAATGTTAAATTCTATGCATAGATTTTATGTCATTCACACTAGGGTTTTTTACCCGGGTACCCGGACCCGGGTATACCCGGGTATTTGATACTTCGGGTACCCGGGTACAAACAACGGACGTACCCGGGTCTCGGGTAATTTTGATATAGACGTCGTTTTGCGTAAACGTTCCATTCCACACCGAGTTCAAATTGAGATAAACGCAAATTTGTGTATTATTGGTATACTTTTTTGTGTTATTTATTTTGACAAGTACGGATTATTTAATAGAAATATAAATTTCCTATGTTTACATGTATTGGATTTTTGTAAAGTGATAGTTTTTGACAATATTTTTATAAAAAAACCTTTTCGGAACATTTTTCAAAAAGTTAATTTGTATGGCCAATAAATTGAGATGATTCTGCTAAAACGATCCAATCACATTATATTATTTTTATACCCTAATAATACTATATTTTTAGAAACTCTTATAAATTACTACAGAAAAAATAACCTTTTATTTAAATAATAAACCAGTGATAGTTAAAAAGTTTAACTAAAATGTAAAAAAAAAAATATAAAGTTATTGTTCTTCTGCGTCATTCACGTCAAAATCTGGTACTTCACTAAATCCATCAAAGTCGTAAATAATGTCCTCTGAGCTCTTCAAGCTTTATAAAATTGGAGACTATCCTCAGGAATTAACATCGATTGCAAATCAGAATCGGTTTTTTATTAGGACACAATAGCAGCAGATCTGTTTTGTCAATATTTTTGGTTTAAACTTTATGCCTTTTTTCTATATTCCTTGAATTCTTCGTCCAGTGATGTTATCATAAAACTTAAATTAAAAATTTAAAAAATCCCCGACAAAAAAACCTTTAAAAACTAGAAAATAATATGGTTTGGTCCTTTAAGTTTAATTTATGTTGTTTCTATTTTGATCAAACAGTTATCGCGAAGGGGGGCCGCTAAGTTGTGAAGCATTTCCTAGTAACTTATTGTAGTAAAAGAGTTTTATTCTGTTTTTATTTCATTGTTTTTTATTATTTTATTTACTTATCTTCTCTAATTTGTCAGGGTTTTTTTTTAACTTTTTAATTAAAGTTTTATTTCATGCTTTTTAAACTACATGTTTCTCAAACACGATAACTCAGCTGTAAGTTGGTGAGTCGGATATCATGCAGATACTAGGAGATGCTGCAGCTTCAGGTCAAGGTTACCATGTTCTATCTAATTATAATCATTGAGACTATTCCAATGAGCCCAAACACGATTTATCTGTTGTAAGTTAGTGAGGAGTTAGGTATCCTGCTAATTCCAGAAGGTGGTGCAGCATCAGGTCAAAATTACCATGTTCTATCTAACACCTATTCCAATGAGCCCAAACACGATACCTTTGCTGTGGCTAGGAGTTGGGTATCCTGTAGATTCCAAAAGATGATGCAGCATCAGGTCAAGGTTACTATATTCTATCTAACACTTATTCATTGAGACTATTTTAATGAGGCCAATATAATTTCTCTGCTGTAAGTTAATAGAGTTGGGTATCCTGCAGATTTCAGGAGATGCTGCAGGTCAAGGTTATGATGTACCTGGTTGGCTGGTTATATTATCTGAGTGGTAATTATCGTAATAAAAGTTGATTTTTGATATCTTTGTAGTTTTTTTCCCAGTTTCACAAAAAATACAAGAATACCCGGGTACCCGGGTATACCCGGGTATTTTAAAAAAATGTACCCGAGACCCGGGTATCCAAAATTGTCGGGTATTTGAAAACCCTAATTCACACCACGCGACACGAACCACCCACGTGGGAAATATGGACCCAACTGTGGGATGTGTATAAATCCTCTTTAAAAATTCATCCATAAAATCACGAACCGCAGACGAACGACATATATTGGAAAGTTTAATTAAATTAATCGAATAAAACACCTACATGGCACGTGTACATCAGATATAGGGTGACTTTTTAGGGTTCCGTACCCATAGGGAAAAAACGGGACCCAGTTACTAAGACTTCACTGTCCGTCCGTCCGTCTGTTTGTGTCTCACCAGGCTGTATTTCATGAACCGTAATAGGTAGACAGTTGAAATTTTCACACATGTATTTCTATTGCCGCTATAGCAACAAATATTAGAAATAAGAAAAAGTGAAAAATAAGGGGGGTCTCCGTACAAAAAACATGTTTTTTTAAGTGATAAAACTAGCGCCATCTAGTATAATGGTACGGAACCCTTAGTGTGCGGTTTTGACTCGCACTTGGCCGGTTATTACTTAATAGCATGCAAGCTATTAAGAGCCCGCTGGAGTTCATAAATCCCATACAAACGTAGTATTTGATTCATTTGTTAACCAAAGAACCGATTTTGAAATAATTTTATATCAATAATCGGGTGACGTATATCTGTGTCTGTACCGCTGCCGCATTACTTTTTTGAAAAACGAAACAGGCTTCCATTTAATACCAATAAACTTGTTTTCCGTCTTTTACCTAAAAACAAGTTTATTGATAAATAATGGATTCCTGTTTCGTTTTTCAAAAAAGTAATGCGGTACAGACACAGACATACGTCATCCCATTCTTTGGATAACAAATTAATCAAATACTACGTTTGTATGGGATTTATGAACTCCAGCGGGCTCTTAAGGGTAGGTCTTATACTCGTAGGCTCTACTCATGAACGAAAAATTGCTCTTTTTAAAACTTAGTGAGAATCATAATTATACATACGAGTATCACTGTTTCAAAATGATCAGCTAGATAGGCCAACTTTATTTAGAGAGTCCTTTTTACCCGCCTGTCAAAAAGGAGGATAACATTTCTCGGGTGTATGTGTACATAGGTCTAACAAAATTAGCTGCAACTATTTTAACTGGTGCTTCTACCCATGAAACTGAACAACTTTCTCCATGGAACCCATAGTCAAATCGCAAAAAAAAATTTGAACTTCTCATACTAAGTTGGCTGATCAGCTGATCGAGTTAGTATGGGAGAGCCAAATTTTTTTTGCGATTATTTGACTATGGGTTTCATGGGGAAAGTGGTTCAGTTTCATGGATAGAAGCACCAGTTAAAATAGTTTCAGCTACTTTTCTTACACCTTATACAGGATGTAACAAAATTGGTGTAGGACCCGTTAACTAGGGTTTCTACTCATCATACAGAACAACTTTCCCCAAGGAACCCATAGCCAATTCTCAAAAAAAAAATTTGGACCCTCCATACTAAAATTCACAAAATTGGTCGATCAGCTGATCGATTTGTATGAAGAGTAAATTTTTTTTTGGCGATTTCAGCAAAGTCGTAGAACAGAAGTTGTTCAGTATGATGAGTAGAAGCCCCAGTTAACGGGCCCTACACCAATTTTGTTACACCCTGTATATGTCTTGAGATATGGCTTGATGGATTTGTGAGTGCGAGGTGTCGTTATATTCTTCATGATCCCGAAAGTGACACAGGATACATTTTTACACGAGTGCCCAAAAAAGAGAGGTGTCGCAATAATTTTCCAATAAAACCTTTTTTAAAAGTCTGTACAAGAGGTAATGTTTTCACGTAGTCTGGTTTTTGATTTTTAATAAAATTGTGATTAGGTTATTTTACGAATTTAATATGGATTTCTTGGGAAAGTTGTCCAGTCCCATGAGTAGAGACTATACCCTGTATAATATACTGATCGATCAACGTTTATAATATTAAGAGATTATTTCATCAAACAAATGATCCGTTATTAAATATGAATCATCAATTTTGAATAACAGTCTGTCACAAAATAATTCATTATTTCCATTACGGCCTCAGGGCTCTAGGAACACACGTATAAAAGTGAACAGTATAATAGTACAACAAACGTTAGGGGAATAGTTCAGATTAAAATGTTAGAGATTCAGTCAAAGCTTGTTTGAGAAGCTTAAACTAACTGTAGAAGTTTAGATCTTGTTTCTAGTTTGAATAGGTGGCAAAGGAAAACTTAGTCTAGACTGACTAATGCGATATATTATACTACTCTATTCACCTATATTGCGTTTTTAGCTGACTGCGCAAGAATTAGGGTAATGTTTTTGGGGTGAATGTGTATTTACATCTTTGGCTAGGTCTGTAGCCTAAACGGTCGATTTCGAGGTGTCATTAGATTCCATTAGAACTAAAACGAGACTGCATTTTAAGGCTTAAGAAGTGCCACTGTACACTTCTTAAGCCTTAAAATGCAGTCTCGTTTTAGTTTTTAATTAAATTGGTTCCGTTGTTTGGAAGACGTAGTAATGGGAAGTTGTCAAAACGCAAACGGCTTGACACCGCCACACCACTAGGGATTCATCATATCAGCCGAAAGACGTCCACTGCTGGACAAAGGCCTCCCACGAGGATTTCCACTACGACCGGTCCTGCGCTGCCCGCGATCTTCACCAGGTTGTCGGTTACCGTGAAGGAGGCCTGCCTACGCTACGTGTTCCGGCACGCGGTCGCCACTCGAGATCTTTACTACCCCAAAGGCCATCTGTTCTACGAGCTATGTGCCCTGCCCACTGCCACTTCCGGTAAGCGATTCTATGAGCTATGCCGGTTACTTTGATTCTCCTACGGATCTTATCATTTCTGATTCGATTGCGTAGGGAAACTCCGAGCATAGCTCGCTCCATCGCCCTTTGGGTGACCTAGAGCCTTCTTATGAGGCCCATAGTAAGTAATCATGTCTCAGTTCCGTATTTCATCACTGGCAACACACACTGGTCAAAGAACTTTTTCTTGAGACACTGCGGATTTAAGACGTGAAGATATTGCCAAGCTTCCCGAATGCCGCCCAGCCGAGTTATATTCGTTGATTGATCTCTTTCGTTGATTGAACTTGGACCTACCTTGCTGGACTGTTTGTCACATATTCACAGTAGAGTCTCCAACACGGATATTTAACATTATTTTCGTCTTGTGCATGTTCATTTTAAGACCCACTTGTTGACTACTGAAAATATCGACATTGTGCTTCGGTTTTCCATAGTCACAGCCATGACCACGATATCATCAGCGAATCGGTGGTGGGTGATGTACTCGCTGTCGATATTGATGTTGACTCCTCCTAGTCTAGAAGCTCGAAAACATCTTCCAGGTCGGCGGTGAACAGTTTCGGAGATATAACGTCTCCCTGTCTCACCCCTCGCTGCAGCCCGATAGGTTTCGAATTCAGGTCCTGAAGGCGAACGGACACAATAATATGTGTCGATACTCAATTCGGCACCGCTGGACAGACTGTGCACAGCCCAGGTTTCGATCGAGTGAAAAGGAATCTTATAGTCGACAAACGCCAAGCATAGTGGCTGATTGTACTCTTCAGCCTTCTGTTCAATTTGCCGCAGCGTATGTATTTGGTCTACGGTACTAAAGCCTTTTCGGAAGCCGGCTTGTTCGGGAGGCTGGAAGCCGCCAAAATTGCGTGCGAGACGATTCGTAATGACTTTCGAAAACAGCTAATACACATGACTTAAAACGGATATAGCCATTCGATAAAAGTAAAAAAATATATGTTTTAATATTGAATTGACTGACTCGGTGGCTCAGTGGTTAGTGCCCTTGACTACTGATCCGAGGGTTGTGGGTTCGATCCCCATCCAGGGCAAGCATTTGTGTGATGAGCAGATTTGTTTGCTCTGTGTCTGGTTGTTAAATATCTATATATGTATGTATTTAAACGTATATAAGTATGTATATCAGTCTCTGGTAACCCATAACACAGGGAATCCTACTTTGGGGCCAGATGACCATGTGTGATTTGTCCCAGAATATTTATATTTATTTATTTTAATGTTATAGTAAACAAAGTATCTACATCACGTATCATCACATAGACATACACACACTTCAGACGACTTTTTAAGGAGGTCCGAAGCGCAATATCATATAACAAGACGTAGAGTCGGCTGTTACCAAAGCATCAAAGAGTAAGCTTTAAACTTGAGGCCTTGACGCGCCCTCGGACTCGAGTCTAAGCCAGCACAAGTAAATTTCGATAACTTCGTAAAGAACCCCGTACCAAAAGTATGGAAAATGTGGTTTCAGTTAAATATTCTGAGATTTTGATATAATATAGATTTTAACGTCCTGAACAAAAGTATCTATGGGGGCTACCACTGTTGCCGAGAACCATACAAACACGATTTTACCCAGACCAATGGGCATAAGCATGTAATAGATAAACATAAGCGACTCCGACACGCAAAGTTTCATCCAAATCAATAAAGCCGTTTTTGAGAAAAAAAATCGACCATCCCTCGATGAAATAACAAAAACTCTGAAATTCCAAATTCCATTCGGACAATGGAGCCTCCAGTGATGGATGACGGACAGATGTACGAACACACGGACGGATAGAATTGAGATAATCGGTTTTTCGGTGTGTGTTAATGATAGAACACATTTTCACAAATACTTCCTCTACCCTACGTACGTACATACCGCGTACTACGGAGCGGGAAAGTAAAAATAAATAAAAAAGATATTAGGTAGTTATGATTTATGAAAACGAAGACAGCCAAAAAATTCAAAATTTTGAAAACTTAGTGAAAAAAAACCGGCCAAGTGCGAGTCGGGCTAGCACTCCGAGGGTTCCGTACCACCACACCTCTCCACACAACTACATAGTATAATGACAATGATACCTATTCACATTACAAACAAAAGACATCAACGCGAGCGACAAAAATATGTTTTTTTTGTCATTCAGTTCGGACTCCTTAGCGCGAATACGACTAACACTTGGCCGATTTTAATTATTTGTTGTGTTACTTTACTATTAGTACTTACTTTAATCACATCGAGTTTCACGCTTTTATGTATTACCGGTTTTACTATGGAGCTAAATCAAAAGTACGGCTGTATCGGCACTAACCATCAGGTGAGGTGCAGCCAAACGCACTCAAATTCTTAATAATAATAAAATTAAAATAAAAACTTCTAAAGACCTATAAAAACACGTTTTTTTGTACGGAGACCCCCTTATTTTTCACTTTTTCTAGTTTTTAGTTTTTGTTGTTATAGCGGTAACAGAAATACACATTCTGTGAAAATTACAACTGTTTTACAAATTTTACCTCTCTCTTATCGTGTAGCACAAAAAACCGTAATATCAAATAACTGTCTACCCATTACGATTCATGAAATACAACCCGCTGACAGACGGACAGACAGACAGCGGAGGCTTAGTAATAGAGTCCCGCTGGTCACCCGTTAGGTGTACGGAACTGTAAAAACAACTTAAAATAACTTTAGGAATGTATTAAAAATTAATAACTCGTCTGCGTTAAAACTTAGCTTCTGTTTTATGGCCAGTCGGGTAAAAATATATCCTAACGATACCTCGAACTCCAAAGTTCATTAAAATAGATCGAATATAAACAAAAAAGTATGACTTCGTCACATACTCTTCTGTAATTAGTGCCTTTCCACACATTTACCGGGTAAGCTTGTGCACATCAGATAATATTCCCAAGCCCCGTACATGACAAATAGTGTATCCTCTACCTCCTCTACATTTGAATAATTTAGTGAATCTTCCTGCAATTTGTCAACTTCACATAAGACTATCCTTTCATCAAGATTTATCCACGCTACTACATATTTAATAACATTTGTTCCGAAGTAAATAAGCAAGATTCTCTTGTGACCTTTTCCTGACCTCTGTTTACTGATCGCTTTATGGAAATCAATGGTAGACGTCGGAATACCAGCTGAAGTAATCATGATAATCAGGCTTGCGCATGATATGCAAATGAAGCATACGTTCCGAAGTGGACGAATGGCAAACGCCAATAAATGTTTCAAATACTATACAAATCATTTAAAATAGATTTAGACTGTGCATATCTGACCTTGACTACAGTAGTCTGGTACATTGTGTGTCTTCTTTGTACAGAGTCTTTTTAACATAAGTCATAACTAAGTGGGTATAACTCTCATCTTATAAATGTACATAAAAGCTACACGATACGATCAATATGCAAATTTTTAAAGGAGAGATACTAGGTAGAAACAGTCTACTCTACATAAGGATCCATACAGATGGACTTATTAGAACTGCACGGCGACTGCAAACAGTTACATGCAGTTGTGCCAAATGCTGACATCATGCAGACCAAATGCAGTCCGACTGTATAGACCCCAATTAGGAAACGCATCGCAATAACAACCAAAGTATAATTTTGCTACATTCTTTTTTTTGTTTTTGATAATTTTCAAAAAGCTCTAAAAAGAATTTTCTGTTAGGATAGCTTGATTATTTCTGTTATGCTAATGAAAAATATTTTTTTTTTTTTTTACTCAAAAACGGCTCTAAATATTTTTAAATACCCGTGTATATAAAACTAGTCGTAGTAGTTCTATAATATGGTATACACTGTACGAAATAAAAACTAAAAAAGTACCTCTCATTCACAAAAAAAAAATTAGGTAAACTCTGAAAACGCGCGCAAAGTAGTAGTCTTTTTTTTAAATGCACATTTAAAAAAACAATAATATTTGCATTCATCATCATCATCATATCAGCCGGAAATCGTCCACTGCTGGACAAAGGCCTGCCCCAAGGATTTCCACGACGACCGGTCCTGCGCTGCCCGCATACATCGGCTTCCCGCGATCTTCACCAGGTCGTCGGTCCACCGCATAAAAAAAACTACTAATATTTGCATTAGGTAATATAATATTTTGAATGTAAATAACTTTTTTCAAATCCAACTGCACACATTAAGTTGGGCAACTATTACACTAAACTAAGAAACTCTACTTAGCCGTGATAGTTTTCCTTTTAAATTAATTGTAGAGTACATACAATTTAAAAAAAAACACAAAAGTCCTTAAGAGGGAAGAATAGCTTCGCGATCCTAACGAAATAGGTATTTGGGAAAACATTTGCTATACGCACACATCAACGGACGCTGCCAGTTGGCGAGAAGTTGCGACGAAAGGCGGAATGTTTTCTTACGTACCTACGGTAGTAACTAATTAGTAATCTGTGCCTACGGATAGTGATTGTTGTGGCGTCCCCGAAACTCCGATACAGAGAAATTGAAGTTAATAGCAGTAGGTAATAGTGATAATTTCAATATGTGTAGGTAATAGTGATATTTTGTTATGTAGATAATAGTAATTAGCAAGGAGTATAAACTAAATTGATTTTTGATAAATCGGCTTGTTGATGATATGCGCCCTAAATGACTGAAATTTTGTATTGTAAGGTTATTTAGGTATTTGCAGTGTATCTAAAATAAATAAAGTTTAAAAAAACTAAAAAACACGCTTTAAAAGTACATCAGACTAAAAAGTAAAAAATAATTCTTATTTTAAGTTGAAAATAATAATTAACGAAAAATATAACTAGAATTACTAAAATAATACTAGATTATTGTGAAAAAGCGTGGAGCGCTCTGTGCCATATTTTTCGTCTATCGAGCAACCCACACTTTTTCCCAAATAAGACTAGTATTTTTTGTTAATTATTATTTTCAACTTATATTAAGAATTATTTTTTACTTTTCAGTCTCATGTACTTTAAAAGCGTGTTTTTTAGTTTTTTTAAACTCTATTTATTTTTTAGTTCAAACTTATGAAATTATTATATTGTCGCTGATTCTTGATAAGTCTACAAAGTTTGAATTAAATGTGTCCGTTTAAAGTGGGTCAAAATCGAGTCCAAAGGAGTCGGTTACATACAAACATACAGGTGAAGCATTTTTTTAAATAAAATTTTGAGTGCGTTTGGCTGCACCTTACCTTATAATAAAAGCGTGATAAAATATTATGCTAGTTATTGTGAACGAAATTACTAATGTGATACTATAATAATTATACGAGTATACCTAACGTGACCATCTAAATAATAAGTAGGTTTTGTGGGTTCCGTACAAAAAAACGGAACCCTTATAGGATCACTCGTGCGCCTGTCTGTCTGTCCGTCTGTCACAGCCATCACAGATCACTGTCCGAATCTACTGGACCATATCAAGTGAAATCAGGTAGGATGGTGTAATCCTATCACCCAAACACAGATGTGCAGTCAATAAATATTTTTAAAAATTAAGGGTATTTTCGGGGGACCAATTAGGAAATATAAAAAAAAAGTTTTGCAGACCTTACTGTGTCATATATCAAATGAACAACTTCGAACAATTTTGCATTAGTATTTTTGGTTTTTGTTAATTTTCTAATAAAGTACTACACCGATTTTGATAAAATTTATATGGGACCACATGGGAAGCACTAGCTTTCGAAGAAAAAAAAATCATCAAAATCGGTTCACCCAATAAAAGTTCCGAGGTAACACTTATAAAATAAATAAATAAACATACAGTCGAATTGAGAACCTCTTCCTTTTTGGAAATCGCTTGGAAAAAGACGAAAATTTACCATTCCCCCCATTAGGTGATTACTCCAAAACTACAAAATATAGTTTATTGCTTGTAGATTACAGGAAAACCTATAAGAATTCTATCAATTGTAAATAAAGTGGTAAACTCAATTTATTACGTAAATTTACGGAAAATAGTTCACTAAAACACCACTAGATAGCGCTAGTGCATCTTAATGTGACGATTTCAAATGTGATATTTTTAATTATTTAAAAATCACCCTAAATGTCTTTGTAATTGTACGGAACCCTCTCTACGCGAGTTCAACTCGCACTTGGTCGTTTTTTTTTAGTTCACATAAGTTGAGCTACTTATGGCCTTAGTAAGTAACATGACTTCTAATATCTAAGCAGTTGTTTGCGAGTGAAAAAATAATAGGTAGTATGGCCTTAGTAAGTAACATGACTTCTAATATCTAAGCAGTTGTTTGCGAGTGAAAAAATAATAGGTAGATACTTCAATTAATTTATCGTTTGGTCTGTTTGCGAAAGTGGGACTTTTTATCCCTCGCTGGGGACAGCGGGACGAACAGCCTGAAAAAGGTCACGTTAAGTATAGGTACCGTATTTTTTTTTATTCTTATTCGTGACCGTTGAAATGAGTAGGTGGATTAGCCACATTACGGTTTTGGTTTTATTAGGGCTCTGAATTTTTTTTATTTTTTTTTTGAAATGACAAGCTTGTTGTTGGCCGTGGGGGCCTTTACAACTTCACCGGGCAGGGGAGGCGAGTACGGAAGGCACTCAACCTAGTGCAAAGCAAAAAGATAAGGGCTCTGAAGCAAAACAATGAACTCTAATGCTAGCACATCACATCGCTATTCGTGTTCGCGTATTCGTCCAAATGCGACGATGGAAAATTCGACTACATTCACGAACATGTTTACTGCTGTAACGTCTTGGAACAGCGAAGTACAAACACACAATCGTTTATAAAAAAAAGCAATGTAATCCATTTTGAGTTAGGAAGAAATAAAACAATAATCACTGGTCAATCTTTTTCTTGAAAACCTACTAATGTTAACTTTTCCCACTCCCAGAATTTTTTAAACAGATAGATATCGATAACGTGGGTGGGATCCCATCTCTACTATCGACTTCACCATCGACATCTCTATTGTACGTGTGCTTTGCTTTCCCCCCGACCCCCAATCGTGCGATAGAGAGCGTTGCAGCTCGCAACTGACAATAGGTACTTTTCTGGACGAAATTCCCATTTCGGGAGAAAACGGTTTTCACTAACTAAATCTCAACAAATCTCTTTGATTTTGATGTCGATCGTTTCAGCACAATATATTCTAGGTTTATAGGTTTCGCTTTTTTTTAAAAAATACATTGATTTTGTTCAAAAAACGGCTTAATTCGACACAGTTTTAATCACAAAAATTACGTTACTTGAGCTGCCTATAAGTCTGAATCTATAGCAAATTTTGAAAAAAAGGAAAAGCTATAAACCTAGTAATTCATTGTGTCAATAACATACTAAAAAAACATGGTGATTGGAAAATATTTAGAAGTGGAAAAACGTTTTCTCTTTTTGTATGGACGAGCACGTACTATTCTTCCCTCTTAAATAATGGTGACTCTAACTTACCAAGATTCCCCAACGCAATAGAGAACTGACTTCTTATTTTGAAGCCGGTACACTGATGTTTTTTTTTCACAATTGGTAAGCCTCTGGCATCATCATCCTTACATTGGCGGCAAGACTTAGATAAGATGGTGGTAGTTAGCCAGACGGGCTTAGAAAATGCCCTAACACCAACCAAACCGAGTCTTACAAGTTGACCCCACCGGGAATCAAACCTGTGACCTCCTGGTGTGAAGCGAATGGACTAACCATTACGCCACGGAGGCGGTTCTAGTAAACTCTCAGTAGTTTTGAAAGACGTTAGGGTACGTCAACAAAAAAAATCACCTACTCTTTACATGTAGGGGAGAAACTCCAAAAACATTTTTTTTAAGATTTATTGTACCAATTTGTCAGCGTGATTAATATGTATACTCATGCTGAGTTACAGCTATCTAGTACTAATAGTCTCTGAGCTAAGCCGCGGACAGACGGACAGACACAGACAGACATGGCGAAAATATAGAGGTTCCTTGTTGACTTCGGAATCCTAAAAAGGTAAGTAACTGTCAATACAAACGATATAAGAACCCTCATTTTTTCCCCAAAACCTACTCTAATTTCTTGACTTGAAGATATTGTTTTTTAACCGGCTTCAAAAAAGATTCTTAAGTCAACCGTACATTTGTTTTTTTTTATGTACGACCACGCATAACTTTTTACAGATTAGTCCGATTTCGATAAAAAGAAACCATAGGATATGGTATAATTTTGAATTTTGTCCCATATAAATTTTATCTAATTTGGTTTAGTGCTTAAATAACAAAATCAAATAGTAACATTGTAGTTGCTGCGATTGAAGTCGTTTATTTTAACGTGTTTAGCGTGGTCAACTGTTATTATTAGTCATCTGAAAAACGTATGCAAGAAAATAGGTGCAGGGTGAGACAATAAGCTCGACTCCCACTACAAATCACTATTATGGTAAATGATAATAAGATTTTCTGAGAATTCATAAAAGCTTAAAGAGATTACATTAGTACTGAGATAAGGAAATCTCATTACAAAAATTACCTCAGCAACAGGGAAATGCCAATGCAAGCGTAAGTAAGCAGTAGTGACACAAATGTGTTCCATTGTATTATATTTAGAGATTTTCTCACCTAGGTGGCGGTGGCGGAGGCTCCCTCGACCGCCTGGGCAGCAGCCGGGGGCTGTTGGGCATGCTGGCAGAATGCCCCGCCACGCTATGGTCCGTGAACCTCGATAGCGGGTCGAAAATCTGCGACAGCCGCCGCGACCGCTCCTCCGACATGCTAGCAACACAACACAACACACACACAACACACACACAACAATAACATCTATCACATCACAACCCCGCACTTTCACAGTCAAAACACTAATGAATGACTATTTCGAACGGTCCGCGTGATTCAAACTGCGGAAGCGGTTATCTCTCGTCGATGAAAGATGGCGCCCGGCAAGGTGACATGGGTTTTGGCGCGCAATCCTCGCCGCCATCTTGGACCGTCTGATGTTTTTCACAGTTTAATGTGCCTTCGCACCGCCGCCGCTGTATTTTGAGCTCTGAAAAAGAAATAAGATGGATCAGTCGACATGCCGAGGTGAGAAATTAGGCAAGGTGCTAGGTGTGGCAATTAGCGGCGCGGCTTGAGATATTTTGGACTTGTGTCAAATGGAAATGTCAACGACTCGTCTATGAGGACGTAAAACGGGAGAAATAAATCGTTATGTTGTCAACATAGGCATTAGTAACCTTTAGTAAAAAACTTATATTACAAATACCTTAAGCCCGTATCGTTATCGTTAATATTGCTGCATTTTAAGCTACCTATTTTATGGGATAAAAAGTGACCTAGGTGACTTCCACTACGTTATGTTTATTATCTCCGTGCCAAAAATCATATTAATATGTTAGGTCACACCCTTGTCACACCATCTAAAATCTAATAATTCAATAGGTTAATGGGTATTATTATTTTATTTATCGTATGGCATTCATATTACACCCTGGTCAAAATAAAAAAAAGATTAAAAACATTTAAAATATTTAATTTAAAAAATCTTAATATTGCATTGCATAATTATATATAATAATACATAATAATAAAACATTTAAATAACAGAAAATACAAATTATTTTGGAACCTACTGATTAATCAATGAAAAAATACAAAAAAGATTATCTTCTAGGTTCGGTTGATAGATGAGAATTGAGTTGAGTCCCGCTCAGTGTGTACTAAATGCAAATGAATAAAATAGCTATAAAACTATTTTCGAGTGCAAATTAACAACTTGGCTCATTCATAGAAGTTATGTTAATTTACTGTCCACGCCTGAGACAACCGGATGTTAGTATTAGAGAGACATAAATCCAAATCTAAAGTTGTAAAACCTCGCCATCATGACTCCATTCTGATACTCGTAGGTACTATTAACGTCTATTTGTAACCGTGTAAACTGTGTCATTAAACCCTTCTTCTTCTAATTTAAGAGCTCAGGTCTTGTCTTTGGAACAATCTCCACTTTAGATGGTTCTTCCTTGAACTCCTGTTACCACGACACCAGCCTTCTCCATAACTCGGTCTATAAAGGCACGTCTACACTATACCCTAACCCTACGTATTTGTACCTAAGTAAAAAGTTACACTGTTCATATTTGAAATATATTCCTTTTTAAATCTGATATTATCAAACTATTTGCTTCGCCAATCCGCTATTCCACATGAGTGGGAGAGACTGAACTCCTGGTACGACACGACACCAGCATTCTCCGTTATTTGTTCCGCATATAGGCACGTCTACACTAGACCCTAACCCTCCATATTTTTACCATAGTAAAGTGTTAAAAGTAACGCCTTTGATATTCAAATTAAATTCCTTTTAGATCTGATACTCTCAAACTTTTCGCTCCGTCAGTCCGTTACTCCACGTGACTGGAAGAGATGTGTTTTCTACATAGGAAAGTTTAAGAAACATAGAATAATATAATCAGACAACTGCACAATGGTATTCAAAGTTAAAAGGGTCATTCGCAGACAATACGACTGCATGAATATGAATAGCAAATCACCCAAAGAATATGTCACACTTTTGGGTCGAAAAGATGAAGTACTCACAACTCATAGAGGAGTCTTTTATTTTAACAAGGTCAAATTCTAAACGGGCAAGAGCGGGTCGGGCTGGCGCACCGAGGGTTCCATATCACCATACCTCTCCACACAGTAGTACAAGTACAACATTGATACCTACTTATTTATTGCAAACCTTAAAAAACACGTGTCTTATGTGGCGACCACAGAAATCGAAAGGTGGGGACCCACCTTAATTTTCAATTTTTTGTTATCCTTACTAATACAGGGTGTCTCAAAAGAAAGTTTATATTTATTTAGCTTACTGCCTGAACGCAAAGAATCCTAGGGGCGCGGGGGGGTATATCAATCGGTAGACTGGCTCTTGGGAATTCAGTCGCTATAGAGCGTTTACGGGAGACAGCGTACGTTCCGTTTGCGAGCATTTTTCAAAAACAACGATTCTGCCAATTCTTTCATAATTGCCTGGCGATTTTTGCAATCGTTACCAAATTCATCACCTTAAAGAAGCATCAGAATTAAAACGTGGCTACAGGAAGTTTGAGGAAGGTCTCCTCAAACTTCTGGACCTTAAAGAAACACCCAGTGACGAAATTGGTAATTTTTGCGAAGTTTCCGCCGCGCAGTTATGGCAGAATCGTTGTTTTTGTAAAACTCTCGCACACGGAACATTCGCTGTCTCCCGTGAAACGCTCTATAGCGACTGAATTCCCAAAAGCCAGTCTACCGATTGATATACCCCCCGCGCCCCTAGGATTCTTTGCGTTCACGCACTAAGCTAAACAAATATAAACTTTCTTTTGAGACACCCATTATTAGAAATGTGAAAATGTGTTTGTTTGTTTGTTACCATTTCACGCTTCAACACCTTGACCAATCTTGATGAGTGGGAAATGACATAATTTACTAATTAGCATATCCTGACATAGTTCCCGAGGGTTCTGGGGAAAATTCATTTCAATGGGAAAAGGCACGTATGCGTCGCAACGGAGCAACGTATTGAAGTGATTTTTTTTGTATAGAATTAATTGAGGGTGTGAAGTGACATATACTGCTAATCAGAATAGCCTGATATGGTTCCTGAGGGATCTGTAAAATACTCATGTCCACACTCACTCTCAATGACAGTCATAAAAACGATATCCACGCGGGCGAAACCATGGGCAAAAGCTAGTTTGTTAGTAAATCCTCCATATATAAAAAAATCCACCGGCTTGAAAATTCACAACTTTTTAAAAGTAAGACAGATAGACTAAAACGCACCAACGTATCGTCAGGGGAAGAAAGCTCAGAGGGATCACTTCGATGATTGAAAATGCAGTTTCTAGGTTGTGAAGAAAGACGTAGAGCAATCTATATTCACATCGAAAGTTGGGACTCCGCGGGCAGGCTGATTATTGGGCTGAGATTAATAGACTAAGCTAGTGTTGCACTTTACCTATAAAAATGTACACTTCGGATAAAAGGACCTCTGTCCTCGCTCGCGGTCACGAATAGAATACCACTTAATTGTTTCAGAAAAGCTTTCGAATGACCTACTAGTTTGAATTTAGTAACTATTTAAACTTAGCTTTTTTAATAGGACCCGCGGAAAGCAAGATTGCAAAGGAGGTGCAAGTGCGCGAACGCAGAGCTATACGATCTCTACACAGACAGCGGAGGCTTAGTAATAGTGTCCACTGTCCCGTCACCTTGTACGGAACTCTAATAATTTTGAACAAAAAAAACCGACTTCAAACAGGAACTAAGGTTGCCCTCGATTTCTCTGGGATGCCATTATTAGATCCTGGTTTCCTAATCATGCTACCACCCTTATGATATCTTCTTTCAAAAAAAAAAAGAATCATCAAAATTGGTTCATAAACAACAAAGTTATCCGCGAACACACACACACATATATATACGGTCGAATTGAGAAACCTCCTCCCTCCTTTTATGAAGTCGGTTAAAAATGACGTTTTTTTCTCTTTCATGACGTCAATTTCCTTGCAGTCAAAATTTCGTGGGAGAATTATTTGTGTGAGTTCAAAAGACCCTTCCGTACAAAATAAGAATCTGAAAGCCTGTTCATTCGCCCGTGTACGTGTACGTGTATACTCCGAACCTTTTTCCTGGCTCTAATCTCATCTGAAGCCGTACTAATGTGTGTTCGCGGCATCTCAATCAAAGACAAACATCACTATACGGGAACGGATGTAGGCTATTTTCCATTGAGTCGAATCCGTTACATTTTAGGGTTCCGTACACACAACGGGTGGCCAACGGGACCCTATTAGCCTCCGCTGTCTCTACGTCTGTCCGTTTGGCAGCGGGCTGTATTTCATGAACCGTAATAGGCAGACAGTTGAAATTTTCAAAGAATGTGTATTTCTGTTGCCTAAAAAAATTCTAAAAATTTTTAAAAATTAAAAAAAAATATGGGGGGTCTCCATACAAAAACGTGTATTTTATAGATCTTTAGAAGTATTTTTGATTAAGCTCTATCGTAAAAACGGTAATACGCACAAGCGTAAAACTTAGTGTAATAATATAACTAATACTGAAGTAAAAAAAGTAATAAAAATTGGTCAAGTGTGAGTTGTACTCGCGCTAGGGAGTTCGAACTGAATGACAAAAAAGCATACTTTTGTCGCTCGCGTTGATGTCTTTTAAATTATAATGTGAATAGGTATCATTGTCATTATACTATCTAATTGTGTGGAGACGTGTGATGATGGTACGGAATCCGAATCGCACTTGGCTGGTTTTTACGTATCATGTGTCAAAAATTATTGATCTGAGGTCAAAATAGTAGATTGTTTACCTTGAGAGCGAACAAATATTTTAAAGGCGTAACTATTTTATTGAATCTAGAGCGGAGCAAAGGATTCTAAAAAAAGTTGAATACTGAGCGCAGAGATGGATTCTAAGTACGTCAGTACGTCACTCGAGTTTAAAATAGTGTCACTCCCGAGGTTGACACTCTACTTTTTATCACCTTCCATGAGAAAATAAGTAAGTGCAGCTTATAAACAACAATACTACGTTTTCATCCACCCATCTCGGAAATTGTATTTTTGCTCTTCGATATCTGAGCGCAAAAGCCGTTTTTATTCACTAGAGGATACAGTAAATTGAATTTAGAACATCGTGTGCACTAAGTTTGTGAATTCAAAACATTATTAAACCTATTTACTTCTACCTCCATGGTGCCGAATTTATCATACAACCTTTTTTAATTTGTTGAAAACTCAGACTTGGTACCTTCTTGGTGTACTTACTTTTTTTATAATTTGCTTTGCTCGCGCTATTTTCTTTTCACGTCATATTGTTAAAACCTTAGGTTAGAAACAAGAAACTTGAAAACAAGTGAAAAACCTAAAATGAATGATTATGGCGACGAGGAAGTTTATTTGACGCCAACAGAATTAACTGAAACTGTTTGTAGTGCGCAAATATTATTATTTTTTGCATTAAGTAATTTCCTCGCTAAGGTGGAATGAAAAGTTACGTGTTGCACTCGAGTGCAAATATTTTTCACCTCGTGCTCTTTTGATTCCCTCGCTAACGCTCAGGGTTCTAATTTTAGCATCATTCGCTTGTTCGGTCATCAAAATTGAGCAAGCGGTTAAAAAGCAACTTTGAACTCTCGTTTAACAAATAACTAATAATGAACAATATGACAAAAAACTAACAATATCCACATTCCAAATTGAAATCACTTTTAGTACCTAGGGATTAAAGAGCTATTTTGGTCCCTGTTTACGAAGAACCAACAAGCTCTTTTTGAAAACATGTAATAAAAATGCTATTTGTTAGCCGACTGCCCAAAAAGGTGGCAAAGTGTATGTATGTATGTATGTACATATGTGCGTTTCTTTTGCTGAGCCTGTAGCCTAAACGGTTTGATAAATTTGAGAGTGCGAGGTGTCGTTAGACTTGTCTTGATCCCGTGAGTGACACAGGACGCGTTCTTACCCGACTGCTAAAAAGAAGGAGTAATATTTTTATGCAGTCAGGTTTTTTAATTATATTGGTTGGGTGCCTTTTAAAATGATTTGTGTTACACAAATATGACGTCAAAAATATGTCAAGTTTTTGACTAACTAATTTTGTGATTGGATTAAAAACGATATTTATAAATTTATTTTGGATATTGAAGGGCTTATCAACTGTGGATAAAAACCTTATTATAAGGCCATCGACGTCAAATCTTATGAAGAGCAAAGCACTCCACGTTGTTCTACTAAGCTCCCAACGAGGAATACCTAGTTCTTGTTCTTGTTGCTAGGGTTCCGTACCCAAAGGGTCATCGACCATGTGTCAGAGGCCAAGATCCACTTTGGGTCGCTGCGCCGGAACGAGTGAGTGAGTGTACCCATAGGGTGCCGAAAGGGACCCACCCTATTAACACCTAAACTTATGCCGCCCGCCTTGTGCGCGTGTCCGACTTGCCACTCGCCTAGTTTGTTTTTTAAAGGTTCATCATAATATATTAGCCTGTTTTGTACAACAGTTTAACCGCCTCCGTAGCGTAATGGTTAAGTCAATTAGCTGCACATCAGGAGGTCGCGGGTTCGACTCCCGGCGAAGTCTTACTTAGTACGACTCGGTTTGGATGGTGGAAGAACATTTTCTAAGCCCGCCTGGCTAGCTCCACCATCTTATCTAAGTCTTGCCGCCAAACATAACTGTTACTAACAGCATTGATGTATTTCGGCTTGGAGATAAGATAGCCAGTTTCACATTGCTTTGGAGAATCTTGGAAAGCTCGCTTTCATCTTCGGCAACATCGTCACTTACCCTCAGGAGAGAAGATGCCAAAGGCTTACCAAAATTGTGTATTGAACAAATTGTACGGTAACCCGCACGTAACTTTCTCACATGTTTTTTCATATATTTTTTTTATACAAAAATTTAATTTAATAAATAATTGTTATAATTTTGATGAATTCATATTGCATGACTAAATATTATTCGTATTCGTAGATCCAACCGTTTGTAAGTAAATCGCAAGTTTCAATTCCATTTGTAGGAGAACCATACGAACACGATTATTCCCAGACCAATGGGTATTACCACAGTATAACAATATAGCGAGCCATATCTTAATAGAATGGTATTACTAAGTAATAGATAAACATAAGCAACTCCGACATGTAAAGTTTCATCTAAATCGATAGAGCCGTTTTTGAGACAAAAAATATTTTCAGTTGTTGTTGTATGACAGTTACTCTTCGGTTTCACGATACGAAGAATCTTTAAATAATCCTTTAAAACTCTTAAGTTCCAAATTTGGTCCCAATCGGACTAAAGATAATATAGTCTCCAGAGCCAAGCGCGACGGACGGACGCATACACGGAATTGAGATATTCGTTTATTCGGTATGTGTTGATGATATAGACCACATTTTCATGGATATTGGAATATTTTTTATTTGCGATAACAACACTTCCTCTACCCTACGTACGTACTGTACCACGGTGTCGAGAAAGTAAAAAAGTAAGTCAAGAAACTCATCCCAATTATCGAGCTCCTCTCCTCTGGTTTTCTGTTACATTATTATTAATCTTCGCTGCTATAACACTTTGCTTTGCAGTTCAAAACCGTTTACAGAAACTATTAAACCGACTAATGGTTTACTGTGTATGACACACAGCAACACTTGGCTCGAGCGTCGCCGCCGCCGTTTCAAACGCGACCCCAGCGCACCATCACCTGGCCGCAGCCACATCTGTTGGCAACTGGCGAAGTTTATTATCTGCCGCCAGTATTTATTTATTTATTTAGGACACAAACAGTCTTAAACAAATACAGTTTACAAAAATCATAAAACAAAAAGACCTATAGGTCCATTAATTGATAACAAACAAAAAACATGTTGGTTTCGCTAATAACAAGTGATCAAGTTGATAAGATTGCAAGGTGGGGACGTATATGAGATCATATGATACCCGGTGGCCCAGTGGTGCTCCTGCCTGTTCGACCAAGGGTTGTGTGTTCAATCCCCACTCAGTGCAAACTTTCTTGTGACGAACAGGTTTGTTGCTCTATGTCTGGGTTTTTGTGTTCATATGTATGTACTAGCTTTTGCCCGCGGCTTCGCCCACGTGGACATACCTTTTATGACTCTTTTGGTGCGCGAGCCGCAATCAGCTCGCAAGCGTGGACATGAGTTTTCTCCAGGTACCTCAGGAACTGTATCGGGCTATTCGGATTAGCAGTCTTTGTCACTTCCCCCCCCCCCAACAAATTCTATACAAAAAATAACTTTAAGCCGTTGCTCCGTTGCGACGCCACTGACGTGGTTAGGTTAACCAGTTGTCCCCCGATCCCTCGGGAACTATGTCAGGATATACTTATTGGTAAATTATATTTTCCACCTCATCTCTGTGCTAAAAATCACACCAATCCATTTTTTCGTTACGATTTTAAATAAATTTGCGAACAAAGAGTATTGTTTTAGTTTCCTCAGGAACTGCATCGGGCTATGATAATTTCCACAGATAAAAGGTTGACTATTTAATTTCCAGTGATACAGGCTACCGGCATGCCAAATTTCATCAAGATTGGTAGAGGTGTTGAAGTGTGAATAGGTAACAAACAAACAAACACATTTTCACATTTATAATATTAAGTAAGGATTTCTAAATCTTAAATAAAATATAGAGCGTCGGTGGCAAAACGGTTAGGGCCACTACCTCTTGTCCGGAAGGCCGTGGTTCGAATCTGCCACTTACCAATATCTATACGAATATCGATTTCATACTGGAATGTACGTTTATCCGACGCTCTTACGGTGAGAAAAACATCGTGAGGAAACCTGCACACGCCTGCGAAGAAATTCGAAGCTTATGTGTGAAGTCAATCAACCCGCAATGCGCCCACGTGATCGTCTATTGCCAGATCGCCCTAACTCAGGGCAGGTCGAGCCCCTTGGTTGGGACCTATATAAACTGATATGATGAAATAACACATTACCTATATTATCAAAAAACTAATTCAAATCGTTATAGGTATCAATCTAGTAATCAAATTTCCTAACAATATTATTATGGGTCAAATCCTCGAGTCGTACGTATAAGACGCACTTCTCGTTGCCGCGCTGGAAAGCAATAGACAACCTTAGCAGCAGGTAGAACCTCACGTCACATCTCCTCTCTCGAAGGCGAAGGCCAATCTCCTTTGTGAAGGCAAAGCCCTCTGAAGGTTCAGCAGCCGGTTGTCTCACAGACCAGCGGCACAAATTAGTAATTTGCCTCCAAGACAGAGTACTTATTATGCTTCTTTCTCGCCGCAAATTGAGCAGCAGTACCGTACGGCAGAGGAGTGAGGCAGAAAAAGTGGCTTCCCAAAGCAGACACGTTCCTCTCTGCCATAGCACCTGTTTAAAACCTCCGGCCTTTTGCCATCAGATCGACTAAAGCCCGGCCGGCGGCTGCATCAAAGATGGAATATTCCATCTGGCCGAGACCAGTGCCCTCCGAGTGAGGTCATTAAGGAATTAGTGACGTGGGAATCTTCACAAACACGACTGCAACTCAGTGAGTGATGGACAGTTGCCTCCACCGTGGACCCGCAAATACATTGATGAGGTTCACAGATATTGATATTGCAGGCGGAGAGCAACTGCCACACGCAAATAGTCGCCGTCAGAAGAGTTCCCATATCTGTGCCTCCTGTTAAAAGATGCTAAACTCGATTTATGTGTTTTTATTTTTTTACATGATTAGAATCTGTAAAAAAATACCTCTCTGTTCGTCTATGAAAAACATCGCTACGTACCATAGTTCCAGAGTTTAAAGTAGCGTATGCTGAAAAATACATAAAAGAAATCCACTCAAAAGTATGAAAAAATATTTTAATGTTTTAATACAACTTAAGCGCGTTTTATTATCCCTGCAGCGCCATCTATTGAAATTCTGCTACTATGATTATAATGTTTGGTATGTGTAGCTAATAAATAGAAAAAAGTACTCTATTGTTATTATTGTAAGTATCGGATAATTTCCCACGGGACCTCTTTAGTTTTCCGGGATAAAGGATACCCGACTATACAATGATGGTCAAAACACCCCATCTCAATGTAAAGGTTTCATATTGTTACGTTGAGCCAATCTAAAGATACAATTTTTTGCATTCCTGTAGGAACCCTAATTTTTTTGGGATTCACAATGTCCCAGTTTTAGTTCGCGATAAGGGTATCAACGTGTAAAATTTGATTTTAATAGGTTAAGCCACATTTGCGTGGTGAGCCATTCTATAAATGAATACTTTTGATTTTCCCACGGGAACTCTTGAATTTTCTGGGATAAAAAGTATCCTATATGTTAATCCGGGCTATAAGGAACCACCATACAAAATTTCATCAAAATCGGCCTGGTAGTTTTTGCGTGATGCGCGAACATACAGTCAGACAGACAGACAGACAGACAGACAGACAGACAAAAATTCCAAAAGTTGTTGTTTTGGCCTCTGTATCGTTGGTAATGTCCACCACAGTTATTATTTTCCAAAAATATTTCATGTACAGACACGGCCCCGTTACAGTTTTATTATATTATAGATTTTAGGGTATATAAATATTTCTACTGGTTCCCATATTAAAGAAAGTCCTAGTTTGGGGCAAGACAACCCCGTGTGATTTGTCATGAATATTGTTTTTTTTATCTGCTATTTATTCATTATTTAGTACATGTAACAAAATCTTTTTAATCCACAATTGATCATGACATTGACATTATATCACCTGATGGTAAGTGACGATGATGCCGAAGATGGAAGCGGGCTTACCAAAATTCCACAATGCAATGGAGATCTGGCTATCTCATCTTCAAGCCAGAACACATCAATGCTGTTAACACTGATGTTTGGCCGCAAGACTTAGATAAGATGGTGGTAGCTAGCCAGCTATGAAAATACTCTACCACCAAGTCTTACAAAGTCAACCCCGCCGGGAATCAAACCCCTAACCTCCTGGTGTGAAGCGAATGTACTAGCCATTACGCCGCGGAGGCGGTTATCAATTCGATAAGTAATATGCTAACACCTTATAGCTAAAATGCAATACACTCTTGTGATCTTTCGTTTCATGAAAACGCCTGATTTCTTTACATTCAGAGTTCACAGACAAACGAGCAATCTCTGTGAAAGCTTTCATTTGCAAATATAGCCGAAACAAGACAAATCCGATATAATCCTTTTCACGTTACCCAACTGCGGTCGTAATTGAGGCAGTTACTTAAGTTTCTGTCTCAACTCTTAAACCGTCTCTACCAATAGTAATAACGACAGTACACAGATAATTTTCTAAAATCCTGGAAGCTTTGAGGTACAAGCTTTTATTTAAGAAGAGTTTTGATGCTCAAATTAATACGAAAGATACAAAGTTCCAAATTCAAAAAAGGTAAACACAGTATTGTTTTTCCTACAATTCTATTGAAAATCAAAAGACGATTCTGGGAACTTGATTCCACCGAAAGTTCATCATCAGATCAAGTTCAAAAGAACAAAAGGATCTATATTGTCACCGGGAATACGGCTACATTCCAAATCTCAGCTTAAACGGACCCCTGGAAGTCGCTCTAAAATCGATCGCAAGATTTTAACTAAACAAACATACAAACATTGCCAGTTAAATAAAATCTTTTAAAAAATTAATCTGTTTCAGTCACATCACACCAGCTCATATACGTCCCCACCGAGGGGCTCGAGCCTACCCTGGATTAGGGCGATCGGGCCTTAGTCGACCACGCGGGCCCATTGCGGGTTGGTCGACTGCACACACAACCTTCGAGTTTCTTCGCAGACGTGTGCAGCTTTCCTAACGATGTTTTCCTTCACCGTATAAGAGCATCGGATAAACGTACATATGAAATCGAAATTCGAAAACACATTGGTACCCGGCAGGATCGAACCACGACCTCCCGGACAGGAGGTAGCGGCCCTTGCCATTACGCCACCGACGCTCAATCAGTGCCAGTCAATCAATCCCGTGCCAGTTTCAGTAATGTTTGCTAAAATAATAACAAGCCTTTACCTACGAAATTGCGATTCAGTCTGCCAATCATTTCTCGCGACGTTTCTCTACCTCAATAGTTTTCTCGTGGTTCCTCATGGTTCCTCATGGTTCCTAATCGGGACAAAGAAACTTTTGAAAGTTTTCCCTTTGTATAGGTACTAAAACCTATAATTTGATGATCGGTGAGTGAATGAGTCAAAGTAAGGGAAATTTAAGTTGAGATATTTTGCAGACTATACTAGGTACAAACTTGAAATTTGGGGGTAGTCGTTTGTTAAGTAATGTAGCGAAAATTAAATAAATAGATTTAAAATACCAGCTATGGTCTCGCTACACAAGACGTAGAATTTGGATCAAAGGCCTAAAAGCAGACTTTGAAAAGAAAATATTTTGTGGGGTAATTCGGAATATATATGTTTAATAACAAAAGGATGGTAAACAGTCTATAAAAGGGATGACCGTGAAAGCATAAATAGGGCTTACAGTTTACATTGAAATTTATCCTAAGGAAAATAAAGTTTGTTAAACTTAATTTTCCTAAGTAAGTACTGTTGGTTACTAAAATTACAGACTTCTATAGGTCGCGCCAAACTTTAGTACGGCTCTGAAGTTGATCGCAAGACGCGTCGCAGTATCAGTTTGTGTGTTTGTAGAACGTGAAGGTGCCTACTACTTACGAAGTAACTATTTAGTAAACTATTTAGTAAACTCAACCGGTAACGACTCGGTTCTTCTAACCAGAGGTACCGGGTTCAAATCTGGACGGCCAATGTACCAATGAATTTTTCAAAAACTTACGTACATACTTACCGATTGCTTTAACGGTGAAGGAAAAACATCGTGAGGAAACCTGCACACGCCTGCGAAGAAACTCAAAGGTTGTGTGTGAAGTCGACCAACCCGCACTGGGCCCGCGTGGTCGACTAAGGCCTGATCGCCCTAATTCAGGGTAGGCTCGAGCCCCTCGGTGGGGACGTATATGAGTTGACATGATGAAACTGTGCTACCCTCGGTTATACCGGCGCAGTAAGCACTCGCATCACACTTCAGATCAGTAATAAAGTTTGGCGCGAGCTGTATCAAGACCGAAGGTACAAGGAGCTTCAAAGTACCGTGAGTTCCTTCGAGAAAAGGATCGTACGGCCGTGCTCGACTTAGCAGGGGAACTCCCGTGCCACAAGATTTAATAAAACAAACGATGTGTAGGTAAAACATTTATTTTAGCAATATTCAATAGTTCAATATTAAAAGGGCAATGGAGCGTGCTATGCTCGGAGTTTCTCTGCGTGATCGAATCAGAAACGAGGAGATCCGAAGGAGAACCAAAGTAACCGAAATAGCTCTCAGAATTGCTAAACTTATGTGGCAATGGGGCGGGCCACATTGCTCGTAGAACAGATGGCCGTTGGGGCAGTAAAGTTCTCGAGTGGCGACCACGCACCGGAAAACGTAGTATAGGCAGGCCTCCCACTCGGTGGACCGATGACCTGGTGAAGGTCGCGGGAAGCCGCTGGATGCGGCAGCGCAGAACCGGTCGTCGTGGAAATCCTTGGGGGAGGCCTATGACCAGCAGTGGACATCCTTCGGCTGATATGATGATGATGATGATTCAATAGTTGGTACAGATTGCAGGTTTTAACAAACACAATATCCATGCGATGATGGCTTGATTTTAGGGTTTCATAGTATAATAGTATATTACTATATATATATTATTATATTTATAACCCTTACAGTTTCGCAATGTCCGTCTGTCTGTCTGTCGGTATACCATTGCCATTTTGCTCAAATACTATAACAGCTATTAAAGCTTAGATTCGACATAGTTATACAATTCTGTAACCTTATGAAGATAAGGATTAAAATCTGTAAAAAAATCGAATAGATTCTTAGTACTAAAACAACTCTAATTTGGTATGGGTGTACATATTAATCGCAACGACAAAATGCTAAAGTAAAATTTTAAAAAAAAATGTGTTCTCTACACGTAAAAGTGGAGGGTAATATTTTTTTCTCCTCTATCCCATGATATTGTGTGATGTCGTTGAATAGTCGCCGCAAAGTCGCCTGTCTATCGGTGTTCTACAGGATTAATTTCGGAGAGTGTGCCCAGGAGCTTCACGACCTGATTCCCCCCTCTCCATTTCGACTCCATTTCGAGGCGCGGCTTCGTCGTTAATGTTTCACCTTTACGCACGAAGCGTTTTGCTTCTTCGTTCATGATGCGAACGGCCAAGGAGTGGAATTCCCTGCCAGCGTCTGTATTCCCCGATTCGTATACAATAGGAATCTTCAAGACGACAGTGAATTGACACTATTTGAGCTTGCGAGTTACATCCTCGGCTGCATCGGCACTTACCACAAGTGAGGTGGAGTGCAGCCAAAGGCACTATTTTTTTATTTTTTTTACAATTGGTAAGCCCTTGGCATCATTTCACCTGATGGTAAGTGAAGATGATGCCGAAGATGGAAGCGGGCTTACCAAGATTCCCCAACGCAATGGAGAACTGGCTATCTTATCTTTAAGCTGGAACACATCAATGTTGTTAACACTGATGTGTGGCGGCAATTAAAAATAAATGGATCTTCCGAACAAGTTACGGGTGTGCGAATATATTTTTTTTAAATTAATAGCTTTTATTTAAATTCACTAGTATGTTTGTCCTGAAACTTTGAACGATTATTAAATGAAAACTTTTACCTAAAATAATTTTTATACAGGGATCCGGTTTGCGAAATATTAAGCTTTAGTGCTTATTTCAATAGTCATTACCCCCTCTCCCCCCAGCTAAACCGCTATTTCAGCAAATCTGAAAAAAAAACTAGTAGGACAAATAACCAACTTAAAAAGAAAACTATCACGGCTAAGTAAGAAAGCTTTTTCTAAGTTTAGAAGTAATAGTCGACCAACTTGAAATGTGCAGTTGGACTTGTAAAAAGTTCATAGATTTTCCGTACTTAATGTTCTATTACCAATTGCAAAAAAAAAATGTTTTTTAAAATATTCATTTTTTTTTTAAAGACTACGGAAGGGGAACCTACATTGCCCGTGGCCCGATATACACTGCCACTTTTTTTTATTAAATTAATGACTCGTCACCATACCTTGCGGCGACATTCCAACTCTTATTTTTTTGTAGTTTTGGAATAATATTTAGTTTTGATCTGGGCCCGGAAATAAAACCAGTCCTTTCTAGATTTTCAATTCATTCAAACTCTTTTTATTAGCCGAACAAAACGAACAAAATGACGAAAACTTCCCACTACGAAATACGATAACGACACATCTAACATTTTCTATTATTACCTGGGCGATGGGGTCTTCTAGGCATGTGAACCAACGGGATTTTTACGTTTTTACACACCACGTTTTTCTAGGAAATCGCGTTTTCCCAGAATTGAGACCTATCTTGATCTATCAAAGTCTATAAAAGCCTACTTTTCTACCTCAAAAATCCCAAGAAAGCAAAATTTTCAAGCAAATCGTTACAGACATGGTCGCTTACTATGGGCCTCGTAAGAAGGCAATGGAGCGTGCTATTCTCGAAGTTTCTCTGCGTGATCGAATCAGAAACGAGAAGAGATCCGCAGGAAAACCAAAGTAACCGACATAGCTCACAGAATTGCTAAAGTGAAGTGGCAGTGGGCAGGGCACATAGCTCGTAGAACAGATGGCCGTTGGGGCAGTAAAGTTCTTGAGTGGCGGCCGCGCACAGAAAAACGTAACGGAACGATTGCGTGTTACATCCTCGGCTGCATCGGCACTTACCATCAGGTGAGGTGCAGTCAAACGCACTCAAAGGTTTAATAAAAAAATGTTTGCTCTGGGTGGGGATCGAACCCGCGACCCAGCCAACAAGTAAGTCGCATCTAGCATTAGACAACGTCTTCTCTTCCACAATTCCTGTGTCTCATTTCGTTTTAAATGCAAAGATGAGCTTTCGCAGGCAGTAAACCAGTCTTTTTCCTTTCTATAACACTTTACACAAAGTACAATAGACAGCAGCCACCAACTCTTACGAAGGTACGTTTTTGTCGCTAACAGCCCTCATTAGGGCTATCTTCAGCTGTCATTACACTGTCGTCGGCTGCGTAATGGTTGCCAGACGGATTGTATGGGGCTCCGGTGTAAACAGCAATTAGTGGCACAAAAACTTTGTTGTTTGCCAGACACTGCAACACATGACAGGAATATACATAAGCGGATTACCGTTTTGAGGAAACGTGTAAGTATGAAACATTATGGAAAAATAATTTATCAAAAAGTATAGTAGACTTATATAGGTCATATTTTTACAAGCGTGTTTGTCGTGTCAGTTAGTCTGTCTGTTAGTTTGGGACAAATCTTGGAAGCTAAATAAGAACCACTTCCTGGTTTCTTTTGGAGAACAATGCATGGTAAGCTAAGTGACATCATTCTAAATCCAATATGGCTGACTCTCAAAGATGGCGGATCAGTATTTTTTTATGCACTCCCATGATATGGGTTTGCTGAGAAGAATACGAAATAATTAAAAAAATATTTTCAAACTAAAGCTTGTACCCAAAGTTTTTTGGTTTTTCGAAAATGATTATTATTCGTTCATTCCTGCAAGACTCAGTATTACTACCTAATTATTATTATTCGTTCATTCCCGCAAGACTCAGTATTACTACTTAATTATTATCATTCGTTCATTCCTGCAAGACTAAGTATTAATATCAAATTTTTATAATTCATTCATTCCTGCAACACTCAGCATTACCAGGCCCCCGTCACTCGGTCGAGCCGGTTAGATAAGTACCTACACATTTTCACGGCCTACAAGTTACGAAGTAACTAGTATCTCATCTGAGCTACAGGCCGCGCTCCGCTCGTCAGCGTTAGAACGCCGTACAGTCGCCGCCGCAATTCGCGTGGCGCCCGTGTACGCAGTTGTAACCGCTAAGTCGAGCGCCGTAATACCCATGTTTTCGTGTATGGGAAGGAGTAGGTGAATAAATGCGTAGGTATTTTCTTTTTATAAGGAACTAGAGGATGACCGCAGCTTCGCCCGCGCAGATCCCGATTTTTGCGGTTCCCGTGGGAATTTCCCAAAATCCTTCCTTAGCGGATGCCTACGTCATACATAACATCTACCTGCGTGCCAAATTTCAGCCCGATCCGTCCAATGATTTGGGCTGTGCATTGATAGATCACTATGTCAGTCAGTCAGTCACCTTTGAGTTATATATATATTTATATTGCAATAACTGTTACGAAGTAACTAGTATGTCTTATCTGTTGTATTACTACCTAATTATTATGTGTTCATTCCCGCAAGACTCAGTATTACTACCTAATTATTATTATTCGTTCATTCCTGCAAGACTCAGTATTACTCATATTTATTATTATTCGTTCATTCCCGCAAGACTCAGTATTACTACCTAATTATTATTATTCTTTCATTCCCGCAAGACTCAGTATTACTCCTAATTATTAATATTCGTTCATTCCCGCAAGACTCAGTATTACTACCTAATTATTATTATTCGTTCATTCCCGCAAGACTCAGTATTACTACCTAATTATTATTATTCGTTCATTTCCGCAAGACTCAGTATTACTACCTAATTATTATTATTCGTTCATTCCTGCAAGACTCAGTATTACTCCTAACTATTATTATTCGTTCATTCCCGCAAGACTCAGTATTACTACCTTATTATTATTATTCGTTCATTCCTGTAAGACTCAGTATTACTACCAAATTATTATTATTCTTTTATTCCTGCAAGACTCAGTATTACTACCTAATTATTATTATTTGTTCATTTCTGCAAAACTCAGTATTACTCCTAATTATTATTATTCGTTCATTTCCGCAAGACTCAGTATTACTACCTAATTATTATTATTCGTTCATTCCCGCAAGACTCAGTATTACTACCTAATTATTATTATTCGTTCATTCCCGCAAGACTCAGTATTAACACCTAATATCGGGAAATAGATTCCATTTTAATATAACTTTTTTTTGGACATGCCTTTTTAGGCTTCCGTACAAGGTAACGGGACTTATTGCGAAGCCTACACTGCCCGTCTGTCCGACCTTTAGAAGGCTGTGTCTTAACAACTGGTAGTAGCCGGCTGAATTTTCACAGAATTTGTGTTGTTATGGCTTACTGACAAATAATAAAATTTAATGTGAAGTCTACCAACCCGCACCGGGCCCGCGTGGCCGACTAAGGCCCGACCGCCCTCATACAGGGTAGGCTCCAGCCCCTCCGTGGGGACGTATATGAGCCGATATGATGATGAATATTTTTTTTTAAAAGTGAAGAAGGTCTCCCTCTACAAACGATTTATGTTTTTAAAAGGTTTTTGTTTTTTCTTAAAAGTAAAAACTGTACCTCATAAAAAGTGAATCTTGGTATGGTTAAGTTGTGAAATTTGCGAAAAATAAATAAATAATTAAATACAAACCTTAAAGCAAAACAAAAAATAATGAAAACCGGCGCTAAGGAGCCCGAACTGAGTGAAAAAAAATATATTTTTTCTATCGCTTTCGTTACTGACTTTTGACTGAAATTAATAGGAATCATTACTCGTATGGAGAGGTAAGGTGGTACGCAACGTATGGAGAGGTATGGTGATGGTATTGTGGTACGGAACGTATGGAGAGGCATGGTGGTACAGTGTTTCGAAACGTATGGAGAGGTATGGTGGTATTGTGGTACGGAACCTACGGAGAGGTATGGTGGTATTGTGGTATGGAACGTATGGAACGTATGGAGAGGCATGGTGGTACAGTGGTTCGGAACGTATGGAGAGGTATGGTGGTATTGTGGTACGGAACCTATGGATAGGTATGGTAGTATTGTGGTATGGAACGTATGGAGAGGTATGGTGGTATGGTGGTTACGCGAGTCTATCTCGCACTGGCCAAGTTTTTTTTGTGATAATCAACAAACTCTATTTTTTTGGTAGTTTACCTACTACTGACAAACAGAATCACTATACAAAATGAACAAAATAAAAACCGCCTAAGTGGCGTAATGCTTAAATCCATTACCTTCACTTCAGGAGGTCGCGAGTTCAATTTCCGGCGGGAGTCTAACTTTGTAATACTCGGTTTTGTGTATGGAATGACATTTCTAAGCCCGCCTGGCTAACTAACACCATCTTATGTTTACAACATAGATGTGTTTCGGCTTGAAGATTACATAGCCAGTTCCCCATTGCGTTGAGGAATCTTGGTAAGCCCGCTTCCATCTTCGGCATCATCGTCACTTAGGTGATGTGAATAAAAAAATCAAAATGTGATTTTGTATAGATACTTTTTCCTGAAGCACTTTTTTGTGTTTCCTATACCTAACGTATTTTCGGATTAACTCATATATTTAGGTGGACAAGCGTACAATATTATTAATTGTTAAGCGGATTTAAACAAATTTTCGGTCAATATTCAAAGTCATTTATTATAATTTGTATATATAGCATTCATTAACTGTCGCATTTCGATCCCTTCCTCTCTAGGACTATAATAACCTAACCATTTCGATCCCTTCCTCTCAGGACTATAATAACCTAACCATTTCGATCCCTTCCTCTCTAGGACTATAATAACCTAACCATTTCGATCCCTTCCTCTTTGGGACTATAATAACCTAACCATTTCGATCCCTTCCTCTCTAGGACTATAATAACCTAACCATTTCGATCCCTTCCTCTCTAGACTATAATAACCTAACCATCTCGATCCCTTCCTCTCTAGGACTATAATAACCTAACCATTTCGATCCCTTCCTCTCTAGGACTATAATAACCTTACCATTTCGATCCGTTACTCTCTAGTACTATAATAATCTAACCAATTTAAAACCCAACTGCAGAAAAACATTACCCTTCTTTATGGGTAGTCGGGTTTAAATGTATCATATGTCCCTTTCGGGCGTCAGACGAATCTAACGACACCTCGCACTTCAAAATCCATTAAGCCTTTTAGGCTACAGGCTCAGCCAAAACAAACGGACATACATACATCTGAAAAATAGTACCCTCCTTTTGGTGCAAAAGTTTTCCATACCATTTGGAAAACCAACATTCTTTGACTTTCCGTGAAGCCCACTGGAAGGACGTAAAGCCTATCCACAACCTCGCGACTTTTTACCGTAAATCGTTCTTTAATGATAAGACTTTCAAAAACTCGGGCCCACCTCATAAAAATCCCTTTCCCTAACTAATATCGGGTCATTACATCTAATTCAAAAAAGGTCCTTTCAGGGCGAAGTGGACCATTTATTTATAGGGTCAATCACGTTATCGTAGGGGCCCAGAAGGCTGTTTAGGGCCCCAGGCTGTATTGAGATACGGGGAAATAAATAGGCTTACCGTATCGTCTGATATTTAGCTTGCTCGAAATTAGGGCGATCTATCCTCGGAGGGGCAATATGAGGCTAAATGAGGCGAGAGATTGTTGGTATGCATTTTCTTCTAGAGGCTGTTTAGGAACGCTGCAGTCCAGTGTGAAAAGATAAAAAGGAATTGTTGAAATGGCTGCATATTGTTATGAACTTAAAATTTAATACATAGGCACTTGAAAATAAACACATTTAGTATGAAAACATCCAGTATAAATACATCCAGTATATAAACGAATTAATGACGCTGAAATTATTTTTTAGATACAAGCTCTTATTTCAGTTCAAGTCCGTGACACGATTTATAGTCTGGCCATTATCAGGATGTACATTCATGGGTCGTGCATTATCGGTGTAAGCGACTAGAGGCAATAATCCCTCCTATTTGTAAATAATGTTATTTAAGCACTTATATTCCTTTGTTTTAATTGTTCATGTCTATAATTAGTTTCTAAGTATTTTTTGTATTGTTGTCTCTGTCTAAATAAACCGTCACCCATGATCCCACTAATAGCGAGATAGATAAAAACTTACAAATAAAGGCAATCACCGCCATACTCTATCTCTGCAACTATCTCACTATATGTGTCTCGCTCTGACGTCGAACTTCGAACAAATCTATGGAGTTTCAATACAATCCCCTTCAGTTTTGGTCCATCGAGTGCCGGATTTAGAAGAATGAAACAGCACATGGAAGAAAGAAGTCAGTAAAGAAGAAAGAAGATTCATTATCGAAGAAAGAATATTCATTATCGAAGAAAGAAGATTCATTATAGAAGAAAGAATATTCATTATCGAAGAACAGAAGATTCATTATCGAAGAACAGAAGAATCAATATAGAAGATCTTCAAATAAGAAGGTTCACTTCGGGCAAGCTGACTTCGAGGTTAGAAGAGGACAGCGGCGTTCAGAGCAGAGCATCATCGAGTCCACGCACCGTCGAGAGGTCACCGCTGGCAAAGAAGACACCCAACCGTCAACCGTCATATAGTTTCTGACCTCAAAGTTTCTGAATTCATAAGTTTCCTAGTGAGTATTTAGGCTCCAGCAATAACCTTGCAGGAGTAACTGCCGCAGTCTTTTTCAAGGCTTAGTACGCGGTGGGGCGGCCTTTTTCAAGGTAGCTTCTTCATCGCACCGTTCCGGGCAGAAGAGCCGGTTCGGTAGCAGTGAGATGAAGACGAGGTCGCAAAGGGGAGAAAGCGAGGGAACTGATAAGTCGGGTAGTGGGAACACAACGAGCGAGACGGAATCGGGTACGGTATCTACGGAATCGGGTACGGTATCTACGGAATCGGGCACGGTATCTACGGAATCAGGCACCGAATCTACAGCTACTAGCACAGCAACGAACGCGACGGATCGGACGATGAGCGAGAACAAGACCGGCGTTGAGGAACAACCGCCGCGAGAGGGAGACGCACCTATACTCGAGAGAGAGAAGGTTGCGAAGGATTGCACAGACACATCAAAGCTCACTTCAGTGATGCCCGTCCTAACCAAGTCGAGAGGAGGAAAGTCAATAGCGGGGCGCCGCAGGGCCGAACTACAAGCCCAACTAGAGCTAGAACAGCTCAACCTGGAAAAGGCGCGCGCCGCTGCCGACTGCGCTCGGCTACGTCTGGAACTACTGCAGGTGAACTCCGACTCCGAGTCTGACGAAGAAATCATTACCGTCAACGAGAGAGTAGACCAGTGGGTCGGACAACACGCACACATTGCTACTGGAGTGGAGGCCATATTGCCGCAGCCGGCGGCAGGGGAGAAGCGTGAGGAGAGCGCGCCCCGACCGGCTCCTAAGGAAGAAAGGAAAAAGGACACGGAAAGTTCTTTGGCAAACGCCATAATGGAAGCTATCAAAGCGAGTACCACGGGCAACAGACCGAAGACCGCGCCGCGCTATATAGCAGAGCTGCACTCCTTCAACGGGAACCCAAACGAGTGGATCGCATTCCGCGCCACTTACCGGGACACGGAGTCGTACTTCAGCGGCATAGAAAATGTCGCAAGGCTACGGCGCGCTGTACAGGGTAGAGCGAGAGAGGCAATCAAAGGCAGGCTCTACACAGCGAGCGACCCAGAAGACATCCTCACCGCCCTGGAACGACGATTCGGCCGCCCATCATACCTCATAAAGAACGAGATGGCAAATATCGACAAATTACGCCCGATGACGGACGACGCACGAGAAATAGTGCAATTTGCAGGTGTTGTAGCCAACACAGTAGCCACCATCGTCCAGATGAAGAAGACCAACTTTCTACACTCGAGCGATTTGTCTGAGAAAATCATTGAGAAGATGAGCCCCATCATACGGTTCCGGTGGTTCGATTATCGAGCTTTGGACGAGGAGCAACCCATACTACTCGCGTTGTCAACATTCCTAAACAAGATAGCCGACCAGTTTGAAGCTTACGACACAGGGAGCGTTAAGCGGGAAACAAACAACGGCGGCGCATTACGAAAACCACGAAGGGTGAACGCAGCTACAGCAGTGGTCGAAGAAGCAAGTTACGAATCAGATTACGACTGCGGCAGAACGACGAGTGACGAGGACGAAGCATGCGAAAGAGAGATGCAACACGTCTTCGCTACTAATCAGAAGAAAGAGACAAAAGATGCCGCCTGCCCTGCGTGTGAAAGAGACCACCAACTGAAGAGCTGCGCGATATTCACAAACGCTAACGTGGAAAAGAGATGGGAGATAGTGAGAAAAGCTCACGTATGCTTTCGCTGTTTACGAAGTGCAAAACACAGAGGTTTCAACTGCAAGGCGAAACCGTGTTCCAAGTGTAGGCGTGGCCACCACGTGCTACTGCACGCAGACTCAGCGCCTGAAAAGCAAGAAAAACAGGAGGAAAACAAAGAAGATAAGCAAACTGCATCGGTCAACACGTTGGTGGCCACGAAGGCCTACCTAAAGATCGCTCCAGTAGAAATCTCGGGTCCAACGGGAACAAAGAAACTCTTCGCTCTTCTCGACGAGGGCTCCACCGTCACGCTGATCGAGAAAAGCGTAGCCGACGAGATAGGCGCGCGGGGCCCCAAGGAGGAACTGTTCATCGAGGGAATGGGAGGACAGAGACTAAAGGAAGCTACTTCCCGGCGGCTTGAACTGAAAATAAGAGGACTCTACTGCCGCGAGTACGAAGACATGACCGCATCTACAATAGAAAAGCTGGAACTGGCACCTCAAGCGGTCAGGAAGAAAGACCTGGATGACTGTCCACACCTGGAAGACGTGTCCTACGAGCTCACGTACGACACTGCCCAGCCTTCACTGCTGATTGGGCAAGATAACTGGCACTTGATCGTGTCACAAGACGTACGCAGCGGATGCAAGTCTCGGCCCGTCGCTTCGCTTACGACCCTAGGATGGGTCCTTCATGGCTGTAACTCCAATATAACGAAGCCTGTAAGGTCGATACAAGTCATCAACCACCTCACACATGTCAGTGCGCACGAAGACACCGTTGAGCAGCTCATAGAAGATTATTTCACCATCGATTCGCTCGGAATAGCGTCTAGAAAACCGGCGAACGATCCGGAGGAACGAGCTCTCACAATACTGAAGTCCACCTGCAAGTACGTGCCCAAGGAAGGATGGTTCGAAACCGGGCTATTATGGAAGACAGACGACACACGAATGCCTGAAAGCCGACCCAACGCTCTGCGAAGACTGCTCGGCATAGAAAAGAAAAAGAAAAAGGATAAAAACTTCAAAGGAAGCTACGAAAATAAAATGAAAAATTTGATAGACAGCGGCTACGCGGAAGTTGCTACGAACTACGCGCCTACTACGCGTCGCGCTTGGTACTTAACTCACGCTAGAAAGGGACAGATACACAACCCCGCTACACCTCTCGCTCGCTCGTCTATGAGAAACAATCTACCCGACTCACTCGCTACCCCTCTCGCTCGCACTAATGAACTCGTGCCTATGTCGGAAGAGACAATAAAAAACGCCGAAGAAAGGCTTTTCGAAATTGTTCAGCGAGACTGCTTTGAAAGGGAAATAAAAACCCTAGCGAAGGGAGAAAACGTAAAAGAAGATACGTTCAATTTCGCTTTAAACATGCGACACACGCCCGAAGAGGCGCTTACGGGACAACGCGCGCCTACCAAAACTAGCGCTGTGATGTCAATATATGACCCGCTAGGCCTTGCTTCAGCTACGCTCGTCCAAGGAAAGATGCTCATCCAAGATCTGTGGAGAACGAGAGCCAGATGGGACGAGCCCGTGCAGCTGGCACAAGACCTGCAATGGCGCGCATGGCTATCGCACCTACACGAACTAACTAGTTTGTACATACCAAGATGCGTATCGCAAACGAACCAAGAGGCGGCGCTACACATGTTCTGCGATGCCAGTGAAAAAGCATACGCCACCATACAGACAGAAATGGATAAGAAAATAAAGAGAAGATTATACTGGTCCGACTCACGCACCGTTCTTGCCAAGTCCGACCCACGCACGTTCAAGATGTTCGTAGCTCACCGGCTAGCCGAGATGGAAGATCATACCAAATCCGATGAGTGGAGATGGGTATCCACGAAAGAAAACGTGGCTGACGACGCAACCCGCGGCACCCCAGGAAACTTCAACTCAAGCCATAGATGGTTTTCCGGCTCCGGCTTCCTACGAAAGTCCGAGTCAGAATGGCCGCTTGACCGATCCGCTACTGTACCCGTAACAATCGGAGAAGAACGTCTTACAACCCACACGATTAGACGTGTAACCATTGTTACTCCCGATCCGACGCGATGCTCTACATGGTTACGCCTTTTACGAGCCACAACCCGAATCCTGCAGTTCATCGCCGTGTTCAAAAACCTGTTTGAAAACAAAAATCGTATAGCAGCTCACGTTAAGAAAAAACCGCAAGATGTGAACTGGCGAAAGCACAGAAGAAAACGTCGCTACCCCGATCACTATGGGTGCTACTAAAGCGCACCGAGGGGGAGACTGTAAGCGACTAGAGGCAATAATCCCTCCTATTTGTAAATAATGTTATTTAAGCACTTATATTCCTTTGTTTTAATTGTTCATGTCTTTAATTAGTTTCTAAGTATTTTTTGTATTGTTGTCTCTGTCTAAATAAACCGTCACCCATGATCCCACTAATAGCGAGATAGATAAAAACTTACAAATAAAGGCAATCACCGCCATACTCTATCTCTGCAACTATCTCACTATATGTGTCTCGCTCTGACGTCGAACTTCGAACAAATCTATGGAGTTTCAATACAATCCCCTTCAATCGGGTTGCGCATTATGGGGACCTCTTAATGTATATTTTGAAATTCTAAGAAAAGGCGAGCACAATACGAATCTATTGAAAAAAAAAATAACAATACCTCTAATGGTCATCATCAGATCAACTTCAAAATACCTAAAGGATCTATTGTCACCGGGAATACGGCTTCATAGCACATTTTACCTCAATAGCACCCCTAAAAATCGCTCTAAAATCGTTAGCAATATTTGACCCGGACATATAAACAAATAAACACATTACCCTCTTTGCATCGAGCGAGTCGGGTAACAAATAAACTCGCTGAGAAATAAAAAAAATCGTAGTCATGTCCTTTTAAGACTCTTTTTTCCCTTAATTTCCATAGTCGACGCGATTTAATCTAAAATCTATGTCTGAAGCTGAAGCTAAGGAACTTTAATTTCAGCGAAGACAGCAGCAGATAAGCAGGGGGCGGGGCCTCGCCTCCAGCTGACTGATCAAGATTGACGACGAACAACTTAAGGGGCTGACGTTAGCAATTTCCTTTCAAATCAAACGTCCAAGTTCATCGGCTCAGTAAAATGTTGCGCTTGCGACGGTCGTGAAGGATTGACGGGGTCGTTTGTCTTGTTGTTTGAAATTCATCATGCGTTTAACAATTGTGGAGGATTTAAAAAAAAATATTAGGTTTGATTTTCTAACTCTGCTACTTACCATACAAAATTTTAGCTGTATATATCTAATAGTATTTTAGTGTCGGTGGTTGCGGTCGCTACCTCGTGTCCGGGGGGCCGTGGTTCGAATCCTGCCACGTACCAATTCGTTTTCGAATTTCGATTTCATATGTACGGTACGTTTATCTGACGCTCTTACGGTGAAGGAAAATATTGTGAGGAAACCTGCACACGCCTGCGAAGAAACTCAAAGGTAGAGTGTGAAGTCGACCAACCCGCACTGGGCCCGCGTGGTCGACTAAGGCCTGATCGCCCTAAGCCCTAATTCAGGGTAGGTTCGGGCTCCTCGGTGGGGACGTATGTGAGTTAATAAGATAAGAAGAAGATTTGAGAAAAACGGTTGTGACATACCGACGGACAGACAGACAGACAGACAGACAGACAGACAGACTGACAGACCGACGAGGGATGAATGTATAAGGGCTCTTATTATTGTTACTATTATAGCGAGTGTGTAGGGGCCCATTCAGACGTACCACAACCACATCGCAACGACTTAATGTGGTCATGCTTACGTGTGAATCAAACTATATGCAATTCAATTCATTCATATTCAATTCATCTACCCCTCCCACAATGCTGATTTGGATGACAAAATGGGTATGCGTGAAAAAAAAAGCATCTTCATACAAAACTGCCCCCACCCATGTAGTTAATCTGGGTGGCAAAACGAGTCTGTGTGAATAAAACCATGAGTCTGTTTTCAGGATTTGGGTTATAAATAAACCAAGCATCTTTGAAGATATCTGATTATCCTTTCAACTGATCGCATGACGTCATACTCGTAAGTATGAAGTTGTTATTATACCTATACTTTTGTGATCTATGTCATAATAAACCATAATTTATTTAATCGTATAGCAAAAGTCAGATACAGAAAATAATAAATCTTACTCCAGAGAATTAATCCACTTAAAAGCTTCATCGTTCAGTTTGATCAGGTCTTCCGGGTGTATCAAGTCGATGGGCACTCTTGGAAAATATGTTGGATGCTCTGCGTCGCGACTCGCGGCACTACAATGACACGCAGGGGAGTCCAACCAGCCGAGCCGCAAAGATATCTAAAGCCAGCACAACAACCGTGACCATCAGTGTTCAGCGTGTTAAGGTTGCACCAGGTTCGCCTCGGTAGTTCAAACCCCTGCCCTCTATTCTGGCACCCAGGACAATTTCCGATCCAAATTTACAAGTCATAACAGCCGTCGTGAGCCGGGTCATTCTTTTCCCTCTATTATGGTTGATGGGAGTGATGGCTGACTCTCTTGTTATAGTCGTGAATGTGTGCTGTCCGTGTGAACTGGCCTACTTTTGTCAAAGGCTTTAATTACATTCAATGATTTTAATGTATTACTTCTCTTAGGTATATTATTTCATGTTCTAATGACTTAATTTATAAGTTGTTTATTTCTTTATTTTCAACGAATAATATAATGTAATGACTATTTTATGACTATCAGAAAGAGTATAGTTTGCACCTATTTTGAATAAATATCTTGAATCTTGAGTCCATGATTGCGTCCACTCCTGGTTGATGTTGAAATCCTCTTGCGAAAGTTTGAAGGCAATGCTGTAAGGTGGGTTCCTGGACTTTAAACGACTTTTTATAGGATCCATAAACTCACTGTGCATAGGGAGGTTCGGTTACTACTGTGGAGGGACTCAGCCATCAATATGTATTGTTTTTTTTCCAGGGTGAAGGTTTCTAAACTCTTTTAGCGTCAGGTTTCATACAAACATTGACAATAAACATAATATTTTTATTTGACACAAACACACAGCGAAACACATTGAAACCCGACACCGTTGTTTGCAAAAAAAAAAGGTAAAAATAATTCTATCGTGTTTAAATTAACATGAATAGGTGGACGATTTCATTAGATAACTAGATCAGTAATTACTTTTTACCGGTTTTGATACAAATTTACTGAGAAATCCGGCGAAGTTACCTCGGGAGCAGATGCACCCTAGGCGGTCTGTTTGATCTGAGCAGTGGAAGGGTTAGGGTAGATATTGCGGTTTCTAGGTACATTAACAAATTCAATCTGACCATTCATTTAAGGAAAATAACACAAAGGGTATGGAGAAGGAATCTTACAGCGGTTCCTAATTAAATATTTTGGCGGGTCAGCCCCGATGTCGGATGAATTAAACATTCAAAACACTAGGTAGGTCGCGGCCCTTCGATACGCTTGGAAGGTTCTATGATTACAAGTGATGGGCTTGATACAGTTGTTTCATGACCCTTTTAGCTGGATTTAAGATATCGTCTTTTGCGGACATGCTGTTTGTAATCTAATATTCCCAGTCATCACCACAGGCGACAAAATGTATTTTTTCCCATTCGTCCCCAGTGGTGCCGAGTGGAAAATTATGAGGATTAATCCTAAAATGACATAGACCGAAAACCCAGCAAATCAACTCAATTAAAAATAAAATCAAAATTTGGAGAAACCATTATCTAAAATAATTAGAAATTAATTACAAATTAAAAACCCTACTGAACAAAAACTTAACCTCTATTTATTGGCCAGACGGGTCAAAATTTATCCTTTGTCACTCACGGGATAAAGACGAATGTAATGACGCCTCACACTCCAAAATCCATCAATGCCCTTTAGGCTACAGAGCGTGCCAAAGAAATAAATAACATCTTTTTTGGCTAGTCGGCTAAAAATGTATCCTATGCTATGTTACTCACTGGATCAAGACAAACCTAACCATACCTCGCACTCCGAAATCCATCATGCCGTTTAGGTTACAGGGCGTGTCAAAGAAATAAACATACATACATACATATAGAGCGTCGGTGGCGTAACGGCTAGGGCCGCCGCCTCCTGTCCGGGAGGTCGTGGCTCGAATCTCGCCACGTACCAATGTGATTTCGAATTTAGATTTCATATATGTACGTTTATCCGACGCTCTTACGGTGAAGGAAAACATCGTGAGGAAACCTGCACACGCCTGCGAAGAAACTCACAGGTTGTGTGTGAAGTCGACCAACCCGCACTGGGCCCGCGTGGTCGACTAAGGCCCGATTGCCCTAATTCAGGGTAGGCTCAAGCCCCTCGGTGGGGACGTATATGAGCTGATATGATGATGCCATACATACACTCGAAAAACATAACCTTCTTCTGGCGCAGTCGGTTAAAAAGTTGGCTGTCACACAACGCCCGGCAGATCATTTTGCATTTTTTTTGTTTATATTTGGTCACTTGATCGTCACTCACTCATATTACAATTATATCGTATTTCCAATTAATAACACAAACTGTAATGTTTCGAGAGCGGTATAAGAGAGCGTCGTGCCGATTGCCGTCACGGTAAACGAGTCGGTAAACTGTCTAGGCGCGCCAATAGATGTTTCACATCAAAAACTTGAGCTAGGAAGATTCGTGAAACAAAACCTATTTCTCACATAATATGACAGCAAAAAAATCCAACGTACAATTACATAATTACTATAATATACAATCTCACGTATCGGAGCCGTCAATCCGACTCGTAGTCACTAAGCTATCGATTTGGCGCTGCGCCCAATGTCCTCCCGAAGCTGCCGTCTTGCCGCTTACGACCCAACGACCTATATCCAGGCGCAATCTCCATGACCTGACGGGACTTGGGACAGTCAGCTTTCGCATAAATGTATATTAAGTATTGGAAGTATTGATAGTACTAGCTTTTGCCCGCGGCTTCGCCCGCATGGACATCGTTTTTATAACTATCTCAGAGGGTGCGCGGTGCGCGAGTTACAAGCGACTCGCGAGCGTGGACATGACTTTTCTCCAGATACCTCGGAAACTATGTCAGGATATGCTTATTAGTAAATCATGTCATTTCCCACCCCCTCAACCATCCCTGTGCAAAAAATCACACAATCCATTGTTTCGTTGCAATGTTAAAGAAATTAACCAAAAAAGAGTATATTTTCAGTTCCCTCAGGAACTACACCGGACTATGCTTTTTTCACGGGATAAAAAGTAGCCTATGTCCTTCCTCGTGGCACAGGCTACCTGCGTGCCAAATTTCATTGAGATTGGTCAAGGCGTTGAAGCGTGAAAAGGTAACAAACAAACAAACTGTGGGGTTGCTATGACTAGAAGGCTGTCGTAAAGCCGTGTCAGTTCCTTCTGACAGTGAGGTTGGCCACTAGCCCAACAATCTCCACCAACCCGGACATGGCCCTCGTGGAGTATGGGCTATGGCCTATCTTTTCCGAGTTTGGGAAGAGACCCACAAAGAGGGGGGCTCTTTGGGGACGTTTATAGATTGTAGGTATGTATTAGGAGTTTAAGTATGAAATTGCCGATTAGATAAAAAAGTTTATAGTAAAAAATTAATATTAAGAATAATAGTTATTAAAACAAAAATTATTCTTAAAATAGCATTAGACTATTAGAAATTAAATGGTGGTAAATGTAAGCCTATTGTTTAGATGTTTTGGGAGCACGGTCGCTTTAACCCCATGAAGTCGGGTTATTCACCTGAAAAAATCGCTTATTATCGGGGCAAAAATACACATTTTTAATTTTAAAGCTCTAGAGAAATCGCAGCAGTTTCTTCGTTATTAATGTCATATTTGGGAATACCCCGCATAGGATTTCGATACTGTCAGGAAAATTCAAGAAAATTAATTAGTCCAAAAAATTGCCCCATCTGACCACTAAGAAAACGCCTTTGTTCCATTTAATGGTACAGAACTCAGGGAATTGAAACATAAAAGACATACCACTAGTTACTAATAAGACCATAAGTAGTGTCTCCATAAGGTCACTAATAAAAACAATAACTTTTTTTTTCATTAAAATTGGCACTGAACTTTCAAAACTGAATCGGCAATTTATAATTAAACCCCTATTATACTGTGCGTTTAACCCATTCGAAGCAAGAAAAATATTTAAAACTTTGCAACATCGATTAATGTCATATTCCCATCCCTAGGAACCCGTTATGCATAGAGCCCATAGAGCAAACAGTAGTCGAAACTCGAGGCAGATTTTAATTACGGAAACTGCCTGAGGCCGGCTCGGTAGCTTCGTGACTATTTGCGCCTCTGTTTGTGTCGGCTTGGCTGTACACAACTCCTGACAGTTAGGGGCGAAAACTCATTTTAATCTTTTGTCATTTAAAACGGACGTCGGGCGGGTTCTATCTTCATCTGTAATTTTGCGAGGTGTAGCGCAAAAAAGGTAATTTAAATGTAGCTGGTAAGATTCTTTCTTTGTCTTCGTATTTATAAATCCTCTTCACTGTCAAGTTGAAAAGTTATAAGAAAATAATTTTGCGTAAAATATCTGTAATTCAGGTTACTAACGGAATGCGGAATTAAGATAATGGAGGTACCCCTCTGAAAACTTTGTATTGAAAACATTCAAAGACATTTTTTGTTCTCAATAGGTATCAACCCACGAACCCCCTTCCCCCTAGCAGAAAGGCGTTACGTTGTCTACTAGACTAGACCATGGAGTCATTGAAAGACCAAAGGAAATGTTTGTGGACGAGTTGGAAACTGAGCAGTTGAGGGAACAATCAGTGTCGCTGACAGATCAAAGGGCATGTGTGACGTCGTCGGGTAGCTAGTTAATTGTTGCTCGTTAGTTACTGTTTGTGAATTGTTTGGCTTAACAGCAAAACCGGGAGGTAACAAAACACCACTGTAAAAGTTTTCCTGAATACATTTAATTTAATTGAAGGACTGACCGACGTTTGTCAGGGTTGGCTATGATGTAGAAGTTGAACAGTTTGAATACAACTCAAAGTGTGTCATACTTAACTACAGTATTCCACGTGCAATCTTTAAAGTTTAAGTAGGTAGTAAAAAAGTAAGTGTGTGGTTTTATGAAACCACGGTAAAAGTGAAACTTTACAGAGGACGAAACGATTATACCGCCAGACGAAAGCGACCGTCACGCGACATGCAACACACAGACGAAAATACATATTTGAGACGATGTAATAATAGTTTCACTTTAAAAATAATATAAGCCAATAAAATAAAATAATATGTAAAACACAAAAACATACAACATTTTTTTCTTACTTTTGAACTGCCAAAGTTTAATTTAATATGAGGGGCGTATTCTAATACACTAACATTCCAATTACAAGTCTGTGTTTGAGTTTAATTTGCACTCAGGCGCATGTTACACCTGCGACTCTAAGCCGAAGCTAAACGCTACGCGAGCTAACAATGTTTGCTTCGAGCCTTAATTGCCGTGTTTTCAAACGTTTACATTTCTAAGTAAGTAAACAATTGTTACGTACTGCTGTTACAAACAGTGATGTGATGAAGCAAGTGTTCGAAATATTAATACCTTGCGGCAAAATGAGGAAAGAGAAAGGAAATTACTGCACTCAATTTCGAAACCAAAACTGCTTAAAATGTGTTCTATTGTGGTCTAAAGAGATCAAGAAGAATCTGATAACACGCACTTCAATATGTATCAAGCGGTTTCAATTACAGGCTCAGTCAAAAATATCCTTCAAATTTGAATAAAATCGTCTATTTAAAACCTAAAAACTACCAACTTTCGGAGAATTTACGCAAGAACTTCACGACCTCATTCCCCCGGCTCCATTCCACTATTGGTCAACGAGACACAAGGACCCCTTTTGTTGATGTTACACCTATCCGCACGAAGCGTTACCTACGTTTCCTCATTTATTATGCGGACAGCGAAGGAGTGGAACTCTTTACCTGCATCAGTGTTTCTTGATTCCTATAATTTGGAGATTTTCAAGGCGAGAGTGAATAGGCATTATTGGAGTTTGCATGTACCATCCTCGATTGCATCGTCACTTCCCATCAGGTGAGTTGAAACGAACTTAAATTTTTAATAAAAAAAAGTATTTGTCCTAAAACAATAGTCTCAATTCAGCCAATATTAGGTACCCTAGTGAACACTGTCTCGCCTGTCAGCTCCTATCTTTTTAAATTATTCGTTCACCATTAACTAATAACGTACAACATGAAACGTAGCGAGCAAACGTCAAATTTTTCATTTCATCACATTTTATGGATTCGCACAGTTAAAGTTAATTTAGCAGGCGTCCGGAATTGAGCACCGTTTACACTGTCCGTTCGCGGCACCAATGATTGATGGGGTGCGTGAAAGTGTGGCCACAACACCAGCGATAGTCTGCGGTTGGCAAGAAAGAAAAATGTGATACATTACAATATTATGCAAATAGCATGTTTTTCAAGTAAATTTGTATTAAATTCACATAATAAATTTAGTTTGTTCACTTTTATGGCGGTCTATTAGTAACAGTAGCGCTTTTGTCCTTATTATGCAAAAAATGTAATCCCAAATCAACGCTTCCAAAACGATTTCAAAACCAAGTCCAATGATGTACCCCTAGATTTTTATATCAAATACGCTACGCTAGGTTGTCTGATCTATGCTTAGTACTATAATCACCTTAAACAGTAATGTTTACTTTTCTATAAAATAATCGTAGCGCCTTATAACAGTGGCTCATAGTCATAGGCACGTGCCACTTTTATGATTCTTTTTTCCGCTCATTTCCACGCCTGCGGGACGAGCGATAAACACGCGCGTCAAACTTTACGGCCTCGATACGGCCTCAGTATTTGACATAGCGCCGGCTGATGATGCAATAAACACTCGCGAAATCGCCAATGTCTAATTGAATTTGTGCCCCATCAAACCGTTTCTGCCTCAGCTCACAATTTTCAAGACGCCAGAGCGAGCCAAATGAAAGTCGTAAACTAAAACGTATTTAGCACGCGGTGGTATGGTAAGTGAATAAGTTCCCTTACTATCAGCTACGTACTGCTAAACTTGTAAACGTCGACGTCGCTAATTTTGATGGGACATGAATAAGTCGTATTTTAATTTTAAGCCACCTATTTCAGGACAAACAAATGTACGGAGTAGAGCCGTAAAATTAGTGGCGCTGCCGGCCGGAAGCGTATCTAGGTTAGGCGGGCACGTCGAGTTTCCCCGGACAGTGTAAACGGTCCGTGCCAAGGAAACTGTGCTGCGGCACTTATTTGTTAAAATAAAACGTGACTAAATTACTAAACTAAATTACTGACGAAATCAACTCGAAAATAACAGAAGGTAGGCAACATTTAGTGTGAAGTTAGAATTGGATACCCATAATCCGGTTTGGGGTATTTCATTTCATCATATTTTTATTTTGTATTATGATATGAGCATCAAAGAAGGGTTCTTATACAATTCAAACACGAATCCACAATTTTTTTAGACATAATAGAGTAATAAAGGAAGGAAAACGTTTCCCAGGCCGGTCTCCATTCACCAAGCGCAGATTTTTCTCACAACGCCAGCTACTGGAGACGATGATAGGAATTTAAGACTGTTTTGAGCACTAGAGAAAATAGTTAAGATAAAAAAACATAATAAAGAAAGTGAAGAAAGAAACTCAAATTCGTTTCAGCAACTTAAAATGAAATAAAGCGTGCCAATAAGAATATTTTTAAGCAAAGCGGTCTCTCGAGCATTGCCATAGTCAGACGCGCCTCCAGGGCCATCCTGAGATGAATTGCGAATCCTTGCAGCAATAAATCTCGGAGATAATATGAAATGAAACGTTTGCTGCGGGCCATTTGGATGAATACTACCATTAGTGCTGCAGGAGGTGATTATTAGTTACAAGCTTTCGGCACAACTTCTTCGTCTGCTTCGAATTCGAATTAGACGGGGTCGGGGTCCTCGCAGTTTTCAGATTCGCATTGTTATGAAATTAATTTTAAAGATTCTGTAGTCCTACGACTCCTAAAAAGAACCTTTATAAGATCGTTTTGTTCGTCCATCCGTCCATTGCAGTGTGTTACAGTCACTGATTAAAAAAATGGCTTACTTTCGAAGGTCACAGCGTACTACTTTTTATTTTTACCCGACTACGAAAAAAGGAGGGTTATGTTTTGTATTGTACGCTTTTGCACGAAAAATGTTTTAATCGATTTTTTGTAATCACCAAAATTATTATTTTAAATTTTAGAGTAGGTAACTTGGAGACAAGTAAATGGGGAATCTTTGTTATCCTTACTTAATATTATAAATGTGAAAATGTGTTTGTTTGTTACCTTTTCATGCTTCAACACCTTAAGCAACCTTTATGAAGTTTGGCATGCAGGTAGCCTGTGTCACTGGTAAGGACGTATGCTACTTTTTATCCCATGAAAATAGCATAGTCCGATGCAGTTCCTGAGAGAACTGAAAATATACTCTTTTTTTAATAAGTTTCTTTAACATCGCAACGGAACAATGGATTGTTGATATTTTTTGCACGGAGATGGTTAAGGAGGTGGGACATGATATAAATTACTAATTAGCATATCCTGACATAGTTCTAGAGGGATCAGGGAAAAACTCATTTGCACGCTCGCGCACGTCGGTGTGGCAACAACGGAGCAACGGATGGAAGTAATTTTTGTATATAATTGCTTGAAGGGGTAGAAAATGACATAGACTGCTAATCAGAATAGCCCGATATATTTCCTGAGGGATCTGAGGAAAACTCATGCCCACGCTCGCGAGCCATTTGCGGCTCGCGCACCACTTACCCTCGAATACAGTCATAAGAACGATGTCCACGCGGGCAAAGCCACGGACAAAAGCTAGTAAAATATATTTTCACTCAAAAATCATCTGAAGACGTACCTAATTAATATGTGCATCCTCTATAAAGATGCGGGTAAACAAAAGCACTACAAGCAACGAATAACATGACTATGATAGCCGTTTTAGTCAAATGGATTAAAATTTGGGTGAGTGTGTCTGAGCCACGGCCGTTTAGCTTTTAAAATTTGCGAATTGATGCAGCAATTATGTGTAAGGTTCTATTTATATTTAAAAGGATATACTTTTAGATTCGTCTGTAATATGCAGTTGTCAAACATCCATACTCTAAAATAAATGATAAAATTTCTAAAGTTCATATAAACCACCCCTGACCGTCCCCGGCCTATAGTCGATCTGTTCAGGATTTATAATCATTTTTGGCAGAATTTCGTCAATTTTTCTAAGCCCCTCTTGTAAGTCTCAATCTACGAATTTCGCGTTGTTTTGCCAAGTAGAAACCTAACTTTAGAGCGATGATGATGATGATGATGATGATCTATCCGACCGATTTCGGTCATGGCGACCACTTCGACTCCGAGTCAGTTTGCCGCGCGTGCGCTCGAAGATGGTTTATGTAGCCAATCTTCGCAGCCAAACTCCTCGCGCACTGAGGGCATGAGAGCGATATGCATTACCTTGGTATTTTTCTCTCTAGTCTTCAAGATCTGAGCCGCCCAACGTAAATACTTTTCGCGACGTAACCCCCGTATGAGCCCAAATTACGTCAAAATTCTGAAACTGAGGCTCCCGAATCAGGCTGCACATTTGATCCCTTTTTGATCCACCATACGACCCGCGTTCCATCAGCTGGCCAGGCTTTATATGCTTTACTTACATCTTATGTACTTTGCTGCATCATTGCAAAAGCGATTTTAATAATTCCGATGTATCGCTGTAATATTCTCATACCATAAACTACACATGAGGCTTCCGAACCAGTCTGCGCGGTGGATCCGCGTGCCATCAGCTGGGCAAGCTTTAACAATGGCAACAGCGGCGCATCGCAACGCAATAATCCCGTCTGAGTGCAGCTTAACGGAGTGCAGTTTGTAATTACTTCGTTGGAACGAGCCGCGAATTCGATTAGACAACACTTTTTTTTACTAATTAGAGATAATTACATTGTACTTAGCATAATTAGCTTTTAATGTTTATTCAGTAAAAAAGTAGGTAATATAACAGTTTATGTATACCAAATCGCTACACTATATTATTTCTGGTGTGCATTCCTCTCTACCTTGGATATGTGCAGAATACTTTATAATAAGATACCACAATTTGTAAAAAGAACTTCCAATAAACAGGTTTAAGGTGGAACTAAAAAGATGGCTGCTACTGCATATATTTTACTCGGTCAAGGAATTTCTGGATTTTAAATTTATTAATAATGACTAAATTGAATGTTATTTATTTAGTAATTGTAATGTAACTAGTTTTTTCTTTGTTTGCATGCTATCATTTTTATGGCTGAGTTTGGCGTTTCAACAAAAATTTTGTAACACCTAATATTATGTACCCAACTCAAGGGCAAATAAACAAATTCTATTCTATTCGTGTGTATGTAGGTAAGATAATTCTTAAGGTTACGTTTCTCTATAAGTTTGTTCTTTCATAATTTTACAAATAATAATCATGTAATTATTATTATTATTATATCAGCTCATATACGTCCCCACCGAGGGGCTCGAGCCTACCCTGAATCAGGGCGATTAGGCCTTAGTCGATCACGCGGGCCCAGTGCGGGTTGGTCGACTTCACACACAACCTTCGAGTTTCTTCGCAGGCCTGTGCAGGTTTCCTCACGATGTTTTCCTTCACCGTTAAAACAATCGGTAATGATATGTACGTAAGTTTTTGAAAAACTCATTGGTACATACTAAAAAAATAATCATGTAAATATTAAAAAAAACATAATATATAATAGAACTCCAAGCTCTTGTATACCGCCGCCCCGTGGCGTAATAGTTAGTAAATTAGCTAGTTCGATTCCCGGCGGAGTCAACTTTGTAAGACTCGGTTTGTTTTGTGGAAGGGCATTGTCTAAGCCTGCCATTGTCCTAAGCCTTATATTGTCCTAAGTCTTGCCGCGAAACATCAATGTTAAAAGCATGTGTTCCGGCTTACCGTCAGGTAAGATGATGCCAAGGGCTTACCAATTGTGGAGTTCAATAAAATACAGTGCAAAAACCGTACCTTTTAGGGTTCAGTACCTCAAAAGATAAAAACGGAACCATTATAGGATCACTCGTGGGTCTGTCCGTCCGTCTGTCACAGCCAATTTATCAAGAAACTACTGGCCCGATTGGGTTAAAATTTGGTACACATATGCAAGTCGGTGACCCATAGACGAATATGTAACGTAAATAAATTAATTTTGAACATGAAGGCCACTTTTGGGGTGTGTTAGAAAATTTAAAAAATGTTTTCAAACTGTATCATGTGACATATCAACTGAAAGTGATTGTTGTGAGAATCTCAAATATATTTTTTTAATAATTTTAAGACAAATACCTTTGAAGTTATTTAAGAAAATAGGCGAACATTGATCCTTATCTCCAAAACTGCTGGGCCCAAAATCTTGAAAAAAATCACAGTATATAAGGTTGAATGCATAAATTACTCTAGATAGATAGAGATAATCTAAAGTTCTTCCGTTCCCACAGGAAAAATAAAATTTCCAAAGTCCAGAATAAGTAGACCCCCATTTACCTAGAGTAAGTAAAGTTAGTATGTATCTTTTTCTGTTGGAAGAAAAGTTTTGGTGTGGTACCCTTTTTGTGTGACCCCGAGTCGCACACGGCCGGTTTTTTTCACATAATTCAAATACAAAACAATCCGTTTATAAAAGCTATATCTATGAATGACCATTATAACCACTCAGCAGAGATTAAGCAAATCTCCTTGGTACAAACAAAAACAAAAGAAGAAGTCGTTATGGAGACGCGAAATTAGTATCTCTGTTTAGAAATGTTTCCTTTAATTTATCTTATCTTCGAAGAGCGAACCGTTCAGTCAGACGGCGCTACTTAAAGATTGGATGACGCTATTTAGGAATAGCCAAGCTTGTAATAATAATGATCATCTCTATAACATTTTATTAGAGTTTAGGGCACCAGATGTTATGAACGCAAAAAATAACTCTAACACACACACACACGCACAAAACACACAACACACACACACACACACACACACACACACACACACACAAAACACACAACACACACACACACACACACACACACACACACTACAAATGAGATGAAACGTAAGAAGTCTATAAAAACAAGAAGACAAGTTTATTTTCATAATATTCTCGCTTCTTTATACTTTCAAAGGTATCTCAAATATTATTGAAATATAGAGGTTGTGGTTTTGCTTCACTCCCGACCCAGAGATGTATTACAGAAGGTAATAAAAAAAAATACTTTTCTTACAAAGAGATTTGCAACTTGGTGTAAAAACAAAATATATTTTTCATATTTATTTACATTAAGAAGAAACGCGGGCGCCATTTTTTCCATACAAACATAGTCCCCTGTTTCATCCCTAGATAATGACAATAAAGTAAAAATGTTTTTTTCCATCAAACCTATACTACCATGCGATTGCCACTATGTTTTGTTTTTTCCCATATTCTAATTTTAATAGGATTTAGGAGCCTTCAAAAACTGAGAAAATTGCTCAATTGAAACGTCATTTTTAGACACCCACCAAAAAACTAATACGCATATTAACAAAAAAATTAAAACATAGAGGCATAGGTTTTTTTAATTATTATTGCTCAAGTTTGGAGGAGGAAATAGGGGACTACGAAATTATGTTTTGGTAAATTTTAGTGCCTGTTATCGGTCTGCGCTGCAGTTCTCCCTTTCTTGCTGTGTACGGAGAGTTTTGGGGGAGGGAGACAGCAACATTTTATTCAAATACCTATTTTTTAGACCGAGTCCAGCGCTGTTGACCAAAACCACACCCGTAGTATAAATTTGTATTTTATCTCCCTTTTGCAATTCAGCATGAAACCATCCTATTAATTAGTTCCATCTCAATCCTGTCTCAAAGTGAAAGCTATTCTTTATTAAAAAAACAAACCGACATTCTGTATAACCAACAAGTACGATTTACGCAGGTCGCAAAAAATGGGTGTTGGAGCCGTTACGGGACTTCCCATGAACCCATAGTCGATAAATTAAAAAAAAAAACTCTGTATACCACCGAAAACTCAAGGGTTGTGGGTATTCTGTGCTTCTTACAAATCGATCAGCTGATTGACCAATTTTGAGCATTTTTTATGGAGTGTCGATTTTTTTTTTCTGAAATGACTATGGGTTCTTGGGGAAAGTTGTTCATTATGATGAGTAGAAGCCCCAGTTAACGGGTTCCACACCAATTTTCTTTCTTTACATCCTGTATAAATATTTCATTGAAAGTTATAGCTCGGGAATAAGGTAGTCTACAGGTATACTTCAGTACACCTTGGGTTGGCTAAAGAGTACCCTCTCATTAATTTGACTGATTAATTAATTTAATAACTTACAATCACCGTGTTTATTTAACCACCTCCGTGGCGTAATGATTATGTCCATTATCTTCACATCAGGAGGTCGCGGGTTCCATTCCCGACGGAGTCTAACATTGTAAGACTCTGTTTGGTTGGCATTATCTAAGCCCACCTTGCTAGCTACCGCCATCTTATTTATCTTAATCTTGCCGCCAAACGTCAATGCTAACAACATTGATATGTTCTAGCTTGGGGATAAGATAGCCAGTTCCCCATTGCGTTGGGAAATCTTGGTAAGCCCGCTTCCATCTTCGGCATCATCGACACCTACCATCAAGTGCGATGATGCCAAGGGCTTACCAGATGTGTCTTAAAAAAATATTATTTAATGAAAGTCAAATACGTAAACATTTTAAATTTGAATTCATTTTTGCTTTCATAAGATGATTTTGGCACGTTAACGTTTCATGCAGTTTTACATACTGTTTGTCAAGCTGCGTACTTGAAAGCTAAACCAAATCTTTAAACTTCCATTGTAAAACTTTCAGGGCAAGCATCCGTATCGTTGAAAGTCAAATAATTTTGTTTAGTAAACATTCGGAGTTTCCCCTCAATGGGGTATAACTATCAGCTGCGTCGTTAAGACGCCATAAATCGTGTCTCACGGCCCACTTAACGAATGAACTGAAAAACTTATCTAACTGTTTCGAACTAAATACTGTTAAGTGCAAAAGTGTTAGATGGAAAATAAAACAAAGTAATTCTTTTTAAAACTACGATGAACACTTCAGAAAATTTCATTTAATCGAACTCTAAAATTTAATATTTTCTCCCTTCTTTTGAATCTGCGCAAAGCAAATACAATAATCTAAGAGATTTTTCTCTCCAGTACTTTAAAACTGATTTTCTAGAACAATGGGAAAATAAGAAAGTGGAAATGTTATCTAGACATTTTAGCTTAGTTTTGTAAGTTCTTGTTTTGAAAAGTCTTGACCACGGATCAGATAAATAAGGTTGGATTGGAAATGTTCGCTGGGCAGGCGCACCTCAAGTATGATTAAACAATCATACTTAAACGAAGCACGCGTTCATACTTTTTATTTGCGTGTGGTTGTGTGTAAACCCTTTACGTACAGAATCTCGAATTGGTGTGAGACACAATTGCAGCCCTGTGTTCTAAGTGTGTTTTGTTTATTAGTGCGCGCAATTTGTATATATGCGTTATTTATTATTGCTTGTGTAGTGGAGTTGATGGGTGGGAGACAGGCGGCGACGCTGGTTTTCATACAAAAGTTTGACTATTGCCAATCCAACCTCATTTATCTTATCCGTGGTCTTGACTATAGAATTCAGATGTTGCGTTCAAAGTTTTCCTCAACTATCTAGACGGGTAGCCGGGTAGACCGGGTAGACGGTCACTCTCGCTCTTTTCAGCCAGACGTTTTGATCAAGCCACATTGTTGAGGATCTTTTGTGAGCGATCCGTCTGCGTTCTTAAGGCGAAACTCGTTTTTAGGGTTTCGGAGCCCAAAGTGCAAAAAATATGTCACAGTGATTTTTTCTTCCACCAATAGACTTACAGTAATAAAATTTAGTAAACAGAATATGTAGATTTATTACCCGAAATGGAAAATAAAGTGAATAGGTCAAAAATATTTTTTAGGGTATCCTAGTACTCATTTCATTGGTGGACCGACGACCTGGTGAGGATCGCGGGAAGCCGCTGGATGCGGGCAGCGTAAAACCGGTCGTCGAGGAAATCATTGGCGGAGGCCTTTGTACAGCAGTGGACGTTTTTTGGCTGATATGATAATGATGATGATGATATTAAGTTTTATTTAATGCTTTTTAATATTTACGTATCCTGAATACGATACCTCTGCTGTAAGTTGGTAAGTAGTTGGGTATCCTGATGATACCAGGAGATGCTGCAGCATCCGGATCAAGGTTACCATGTTCTATCTAACACCTATTCATTGAGACTATTCCAATGAGCCCAAGCATGATACCTCTGCTGTAAGTTGACGAGGAGTTGGGTATCCTGTAGAGTCCAGGAAATGCTGCAGCATCAGGACAAAGTTAACATGTTCTATCTAACACGTATTAATTGAGACTATTCCAATGATCCCTATACGATGCCTCTGCTGTAAGTTTGTGGGAAGTTGAGTATCCTGCAGATTATAGGAGATGCTGCAGCATCAGTTCAAGGTTACCATGGTTTTCAAGATTCAAGGTATTTATTCAAAATAGGTGCAAATTACACTCTTTCTGATAGTCATAAAATAATAATAATATAACTTCATTTGTGAAAAATCAAGAAATAAACAATCATTAGTTAATAATGTCAAAATTAAATCCTAGAAATAAACCAGATTATGTCAGTAGAACATGAAAACAATATGACACGAAAGTTATACATAAAATTTTTAATGTCATTGATACCTTTGACAAGAGTAGGCCAGTTCACACGGACAGCACCCGGTCACGAGTATAACGCGAGAGTCAGCCATCGCTCCCATCAACCATATTAGAGGGAAAGGAACGACCCGGCTCCTGATGCGCCACCATCCGCACAAACATTTAAGCGAGCTTGGACCACTCATGTCAATGCTAAGATAAAAATATAATTTAAAAGTACTGGACTGACTGAATGACTTGTCGCTTCTACGTCAATTCTTAGGTTGTTTATCATTTTATTACTATTAAACATGATTAGTAGTGTTGATAGACGAAACACTGTCTACCCATACATTTTTGTCATTAAAATATTCGGATGTCTTATATATAATAACCTTTTTTACAAAGAGTTCTTTTGACACAATTTTTAAACCCTTTTTTTACAATTTTGAGCCATCATCGGGTAATTTGTTATACATGAGTGAGCATTGTCCCACAAAGGACTTTTTAAATTTGCTAAGTCTGGTATAAGTTACTTGAAGATTAATCCTATTCCGTTAGTGCCTGTCACTATTCAGTGAAAAGAGATGCAGGTTTTTACGTACATTTTCATAAATATATTGACAGGGGAAAGTCATTATATTAATATCTTTGAACTTATCTCGGAGCGACTCACGAGAACGCATTCCATAAATCGCGCGAACCGCTCTTTTTACCCGACTGCGCCAGAAGGAGGGTTATGTTTTTCGAGAGTATGTATGTATGTATGTATGTTTGTATGTATAATTGTTTGGCACGCTCTGCAGCCTGAACGGCTGGATGGATTTTAGCTTGAGACGTGTCGTTAGATTCGTATTTACTGTGAGAGTGACACTGGGTATATCAAAAAAAAAAAAAAAAATGGCGGATTTTTGGCGCAAAATTCAAATGTTTGACATGCTCTGCAGCCTGAACTGCTCGATTAATTATAGCTTGAGGGTTGTCGTTAGATACGTTTTTACTGTGAGAATGACACTGGGTATATCAAAATAAATAAAAACAAAATGGCGGATTTTTGGCGCCAAATTCAAATGAACTCATTCAATAATAAAACTAAAAAAATTAATAAAATAAAAAACGGTAATTTAAAAAAATAAAAAACCCGCCTGCGTTTCTGTGTAATTTAGAAATAAAAAACCCTAAAACAAGAAAGTCGTCATACCCGATTGCACTTAACTTAAGAAAAATTGTAGCAGTCGGGACCCATTCTAGAAATGGAGACATAGTGAATTGAGAGCACATACCTATATTACATTGCAGATTACTCCAATATACTGACTAGACGGCCGACTTTCTAGAATGGGTCCCGACTGCTACAATTTTTCTTAAGTTAAGTGCAATCGGGTATGACGACTTTCTTGTTTTAGGGTTTTTTATTTCTAAATTACACAGAAACGCAGGCGGGTTTTTTATTTTTTTAAATTACCGTTTTTTTGTAGAAGAAATATGGTATTTATATCAGCTGCATGTCGCCACAAAAGTATCCCATAAGACATAATACTATGGAAGTAGCTGAAATATACCAGTCTTGCGGTGTCTATATCAGTAAGGAGCCTGATTATTTTGACTGCGTATGCGGCTGAGCTAAACCTGCCAGCTAGTGTTTCTATATGCGGGCCCCATTGAAGCCTTGAATCTACAGTTAATCCTAGAAACATGCTTTGATTTACAAATTCTAATACATTACCAGCTAATGATACATTGTTGTTTACTTCAATAACGTTAGGTAATGTGAATTAAATACACTTCTTGGTCTTTTTTGCGTTTAAGACTGAGTTTATTTATGGTAAACCAATTGTATACTTTTGAAAGAGTGTCGTTTACTTTGTCAGACATATCAGTTGTTCTATCAACCTTAAAAACTAGTGATGTATCATCCGCAAACAACACAATTTTCGACAGTGATTCAACCATGAATGGTAAGATCATTAATATAAACTAAAAAAAGGAAAGGTCCTAAAATACAACATTGAGACACAATATCTTAACCCGAGAACCCATTGATTTCGTATCATTTATTTGTACTTTTTGTATCCTATTTACTAAATATGATTCTAAAAGATCTAGAGCCTTATTTTAAACACCGTAATGGTCCAGTTTTACAAGCGGAGTTTTATGTTCCACACAATCGAATGCCTTTGACAAGTCGCAGAAGATCCCTATCGCGTTTTGGGATTTCTCAAAAGCATCATATATGTTTTTAATGAAATAAACAATATTAATATATATTAATAATATAAACAGTTTTGCAATATTATTATAGTTACAAGTTGTCCACATCTATCCATCACCTAGATAAGAGCCAATGATCTAACGGCTCAACAGAACAACAGATCTTCATGAATTATAGCTAAGAACCACTTCGATCACGTCAGCTTTCAAACAGAAAAACATCGAAGTTTGTCCATTCGTTTAAGAACTACGATGCCACTGACAGACACACAGATAAGCAGATACACACGTTAAACTTATAACACCCTTCTTTTTGCTTCGGGGGTTAAAAAACTGAACTGTTTAGTTTTTTTTTATTTGTCATAAAACAAGATTAAAACCCTAAATGTATAAAATAGACTTCAACGCCTACTTATACAAAAGCCTGAGTTGTGCTAAGCTAAGCATGTTTGAGTTTTCTTCTCGACAGAAGTTCAAACAACCCTTAATTACTCTTTTGTGTTTATTTCTTTGTCTTAATTCACAGTATGGCTGAAACAACGAATATTAATGACATACTTACTTAAATTTGACAAAAGAGTCAAAAAAACATACTACGATAAAATATTAGCTTCATGTTTTTAGTAAATAAATCAGCAATAAATTATCGTTGTTTCAGCCATACTGTGAATTAAGACAAAGAAATAAACACAAAAGAGTAATTAAGGGTTGTTGGAACTTCTGTCGAGAAGAAAACTCAAACATGCTTAGCTTAGCACACACAACTCAGGCTTTTGTATAAGTAGGCGTTGAAGTATATTTTACACATTTAGGGTTTTAATTTTGTTTTATGACAAATATAAAAAAAAAACTAAACAGTTCAGTTTTTTAACCCCCGACGCAAAAAGTTTAAGTTTAACGTGTGTATCTGCGTCGGTTCGCCTCTAGGACCAGAACTCGAAACCTATCCAGTTGCAGCGAGGGGTGAGACAGGGAGACGTTATATCTCCGAAACTGTTCACCGCCGCCCTGGAAGATGTTTTTAAGCTTCTGGACTGGGGTGGACTCGGCATCAATATCAACGGCGAGTACATATCCCACCTCCGATTCGCTGACGATATCATGGTCATGGCTGAGACTATGGAAGACCTAAGCACGATGCTCGATGGCCTCAGTAAAGTCTCTCAACAAGTGGGTCTTAAAATGAACATGGACAAGACGAAAATAATGTTAAATGTCCGTGTCGCACCCACTCCTCTAAAGGTTAGAGACTCTACACTGGAAGTTGTTGACGAATAAGTATACCTGGGACAAACAGTCCAGCTAGGTAGTTCCAACTTCAAGAAAGAGATCAATCGACGAATCCAACTCGACTGGGCAGCGTTCGGAAAGCTTCGAAATATCTTCACGTCCCAATACCGCAATGGCTCAAGACCAAGGGCTTTGACCAGTGTGTGTTGCCAGTGATGACTTAAGGAACTGAGACATGGTCGCTTACTCTGGGCCTCATAAGAAAGCTCAAGGTCACCCAAAGGACAATGGAGCGTGCTATGCTCTTAGTTTCTCTGCGTGATCGAATCAGAAACGAGGAGACCCGCAGGAGAACTAAAGTAACCGACATAGCTCACAGAATCGCTAGACTGAGATGGCAGTGGGCAGGGCACATAGCTCGTAAACCAGATGGCCGATGGGGCAGTAAAGTTCTCGAGTGACGACCGCACACCGGAAAACGTAGCGTAGGCAGGCCTCCCACGCGGTGGACCGATGACCTGGTGAAGATCGCGGGAAGCCGATGGATGCGGGCAGCGCAGGACCGGTCGTCGTGGAAATCCTTGGGGGAGGCCTTTTGTTCAGCAGCGGACAATTTGTGGCTGATATGATGATGATAATTTTAAACAAAAAAAACGACTTCTAACAGGAAACTAAGATTCCCCTCGATTTCTCTGGGATATATACGGTCGATTTGAGAAACCTCCTCCTGTTTTTGAAGTCGGTAAAAAACTACTAAATTGGTACTTAAAACACTTTTCCACGTGCCTGCCACAAGACCGCATATAAAGTGGCATATCGATGGGGTTAGCTCCCCTAATGTTGGCATAAATAATTATGTCGAGATCTTATCAAGTGAAAATACGATCGCGGCCCGGGAAATAGTTTCCCGGTCCGACTTACCCCATCCACTGCAAAAGGAATATTAATTAGAAGCCTTCGCAAGGACTAGAAAAATGCATTGAACTTGAACGATCAGTTGAGAAAGTGCTTCAAGATAGTGCAATGGATGTTTAAATGGAAAGCATCTAATGGAGAAAATTATAATACCGCATAAACTTAATGTAGAAATATAATTGTTGAGTGCTAGATGATAAAAAATAAAGATACCTAATGTTACGTCTTGTATTTGTACACAATACACTGTCAACACGGTGGCGTAACGGCAAGGGCCGCTACCTCCTGTCCGGGAGGTCGTGGTTCGATCCTGCCACGTACCAATGTGTTTTCGAATTTAGAGTTCATATGTACGTTTATCCGACGCTCTTGTACGGTGAAGGAAAACATCGTGAGGAAACCTGCACACGCCTGCGGTGAAACTCGAAGGTTGTGTGTGGAGTCGACCAACCCGCACTGGGCCCGCGTGGTCGACTAAGGCCCGATCGCCCTAATCCAGGGCAGGCTCGAGCCCCTCGGTGGGGACGTATATGAGCTGATGTGATGACACTGTCAAGTAAAATAAGTAAAAACCGGCTAAGTGTGAGTCAGAACCGCACACATAGGGTTTCGAAACATCGTACTAGATGGCGCTAGTTTCTTCATGTTTAATTTTTTTTTGTATGGAGACCTTTATTTTTTCACTTTTTCTAATTTTTAATATTTTTTGTTATAGCGGCAACAGAAATACATCATCTGTGAAAATTTCAGCTGTCTAGCTATCACGGTTCATTAAATACAGCCTGGTGACAGACGGACGGACAGACAGACAGACAGACGAACAGACAGCGGAATCTTGGTAATCCCATTTTTACCCTTTGGGTACGGAACCCAAAAAAATCAAGCACCTTTAATATTAAAAAATCTACTATTTAATTGTACGGGGTGATCGTTTTCATCATAATCAGTCGATGACGATGATGAAGAGTGTATAAAAAATTACTGAAAAACAAAAATGACAAATTGCTTAGTGCAGGGCATTCTAACATAAACATTATGTAGGCTCGCTGATAAATCGATAACGTTGTTCATGTTAAGGCGGAATTATTACAGATTGTCGTTATTATTGACGACAAAAACTCCTAAACGTTAGAAAACCCAAGGTTGAAAAAAATACCCTTATTGTTGATGATGTTCCATAAAGTCAAAAGCTATTAGAAACACGATTGAGCAGTTTTGGCTCGATAGGGAAAAATCCCAAAGATAGGTCTACACCGTTACTTTCAACTCTAGTTATGACCAATATTTTGAAGTATATATTTTAAGAAATATAGAACAATATTTGTTATGATAATACAAAGTGAGTAATGTTTTTATTTTTTATACTTTCATTTTAACGAAACAAATTGGAACGAAAAACCATTGAAAAAGTGTGGTTATTTTCTTTACTCTTTACGTGTAAAGAAAAAGACAGAGACAACTGTTCCAAACAATACCTCGCCTTAAAAGTGTCATCCAATTTTCCAGTTTAACCTATACCTGCGTGTACTAGGTCGGCTGTAAGGGGGGCGCGCGCGGTGCAAATGATCCCATCTGACTGATGCACCACATTTGTTTGCCCTCGTTTGTTAACCCCTCCACTGCCGCCGGAATTACCCTCATTACGTCGACGCCGCGATCAAGTATATTAAATTGGTCATTCGTGAATGCTGGTAAAAATTTTGCGCACGCCTTTTTATGCCGCTTTATAACAAAGCAAATTACTATTCTCAAAAATATAAACATGATGAGTATTTTTTTAAGAAAAAATCTATTTTGTGGTGGTCTACGTAGTACTCTGGCTTGCGGGGAAAGTAGATCTGGTAGAGTTAAATAAGAATTACTTTACGTTTCTTTTGATTTTGTATTTTTACCGACTTCAAAAAGGAGGAGGTACTAAGTTCGACTGTATATTTTTTTTATGTATGTTCACCGATTTTTCCGTCAATTGTGGACCGATATTCAAAATTCTTTTTTCATTCGAAAGAGTATACTCCCGAGGGGGTCCCATTGTCACCCAGTCCCAAGGAAATCGAGAGAAACCCTCTAATTACTCATTACGTAGGCACTTATTACGTGATTCATATTTTCTAAAGCTATTAAAATACTTGCGTCTGTTAGTCATCATCTCATGTTGATAAGCTGATGAAGGAAGGTACAACTCCTTAACGGTTAGGAGTTGGAGGAAAATTCTTTCAATATTATACATAGATACATACGTAGGTATGCATAGACCGATAGGTTGTATTCTTTCAGGTTATTCAGATGAGCTTATGATGGACGATTAACTCCATAACTTTCATGTTCATGAGCAGATGATGATGGTAGCCACAGGACTTTGTATCTGTTAATGAAACACATGTATTATGATTTGATAATTCCTAATGGTGAGTAGGTGATTGGGTTTAACGTTGTTAGATAGATAGCATTATCACTAAAAACAAATAAATTAAATTAAAAGTTAAAAAAAACTAAAAACCGACTTCAAAATGAAATTCACTCAAAAGTTTGAAATAATATTATTATACTTAAATACACAACATTAACCAACAATAATGAAATCAATGGTGGGTACGAATTAAACTAGGGGCTTAAAATTTTTATGAGGTCGGTGTCAGCAATGCCATCGAATCTAAAACATTTGATACGTAAGTAACTGTGTGCTGGTACCGACCTCAAAAAAAAATTAAAGCCCCTAATTTAATTCGTACCCACCTTTGATTTCGTTATTGTTGGTTAATGTTGTGTATTTAAGTATAATAGTATTATTTCATACTTTTGAATGAATTTCATTTAGAAGTCGGTTTTAAGTTTTTTTTTTTATTTCATTTTTATTTTATTTTAATGTTTCTGTATGATTCTGTGCCGCTTGGCTTTTTTTTAATCGATTACATATAAGTGTAAGAACGTTCCGTCTGATGGTGATTATGAGGCTATGAGGAATTTCTCAAGGTTCTCCTCAGATCAAAAACTTAACGAATAACCTAGAAAAATCTTGACAAAATTCCAAACGCGATTCTTTACAATTTAAAAGAAGATTTTTAAATAATGCACGGCCAGAACGTCCACACCATGGGCCAATGACCAATAAGATCATTACAGTGCCCTGTACCTTTCAATAAAGCTAAACTCTTTAAAAACCGACTTCACTCGCAACAACCAAATATATTATTTCCGCATTTTTTTGTTTTTGTTAATTTCTCAAAAAAGTGTTAAACCGATTTTGATTAAATTTAAACGGGACCGACGTAAAGACATAACCTATTCAATAAAAAAATCATTGAAACCGGTTGACATTCTGCGAAGATATCGAGTAACAAACACACAAAAAATAATTACAGTCGAATTAATAAGCTCTTCGTGTTTTTAAGTCGGTTTTAAAAAAACTTTTTTGATGTGAGTTAGCTAAGTTTGCAGTCTCTCTAAATTGTGAGTCATAGTACATACGGAACTTTAAGTATCCCGTACGGCCCTCCGAGTGCTGTTGGGTCTGCCGCGCTTTTGCTGAGGCACGAATTGATGGTTTCGCTGGAAACGCCTCCATGCTGGAGCGAGTGCGTGCCAGCAGCAACAGAATCCTGAGCTTAGTCGCCGACAGATGGGGCAGTCCGTTGCTGGAGCGGTGGATGCAACTTCACGCAGTGACGTAGTATCTACGACTTTCCGGCGTACTTGTAAGACTGACATTTTACTTGCGGGTTGGTCAGACTTCACACACAACCTTCGAGTTTCTTCGCAGGCGTGTGCAGGTTTCCTCACGATGTTTTCCTTTACCGTAAGGACGTCGAATAAAAAAACACAGTCGTACTTGGCAGGATTCGAACCACGACCTGCCGGACTGGAGGGAGTGACCCCAGCCTTTACGCCACTCACGCTTAAGTTTTATATTTGTATAAGGTATTCACCCTATAGTTACAATATTTTTGAAAGTTTTTATAAAGTTTGGTACCCAAGGGGTGCCAACGGGCCCTAGTACTAAGCCTCCGCTGTGAGTTCGTCTGTTTGTCAGCAGGCTGTATTTCATGAACCGCAATAGATAGATAGTTAAAATTTTCACAAAGTGTGTACTTCTATTGCCGCTATACTATACAAATAATTTAAATAAATTAAAATTGAAGGGTTTTTTTGAACGTGAAAATTAAATCATGGTAAGGAACCCTTCGTGTAATTGGCCGGTTTTTCTATTTATTACTAACACATTTATGAACCAACGTTTAAAAATAAAGTTATTGTTATTATTTTCATAGTATGAATTATAATCTCTCTAAGTAGGCATGAAATATCTTATTAGCTCTACAGGACGGGTAGGCCACGAGCGATTCCACACACCAGCTGATAAGTGTTGGAAGGCAATTTCCTAGCAGCAGAAGCGAAACATAATCCCACAGATAAATGAAACATACGAGATTAACATCGCTGCAATTTGCAAGGAGTTTTAGCTTCACATTGTTGGTTCTGGGTGCCTGTTTTTGACAAATTAAATTATTTTTAATTTTCTTGAGTTATACAAGAATGCAAAGAAAAAGTAAATGTCTGTAAAGCTAAAGATAAGCAAAGACTTTAATAGTTTTATTAATACAGAAAAACGTCAAATTTTATCCTTAATACATATTTATTAAATTAATATAACGAACAAACCAGACGTCCAGACGTCCTAACGTTACAGAAGTATTTTCAGAATCCAGAACGTTTTATATTTATTTATGGATATTTGAATAAAGATACTCATCCATCCATGCTTTCATTTCATTTGAGTAGGAAACAAAAGACGCATTTGGCGAGACGTTTAAAACGACTGTGGGTTGGTGGTCTTTGGTACCTTTCAAACCAAACTTTTACGAAAAAAGTGTACCTATTGAACCGACTCTTCGTTTCATGTTTCTATTTCAAATAAATATATATTACAATTTACAAACTGAAACTAATTAATAAGGTCATCATATCAGCTCATATACGTCCCCACCGAGGTGCTCGAGCCTATACTGAATTAGGGCGATCGGGCCTTAGTCGACCACGCGGGTCCAGTGCGGGTTTGTCGACTTCACACACAACCTGCGAGTTTCTCAGCAGGCGAGCGTGTATCCTTTACCGTAAGAGCGTCGGATAAACGTACATATGAAATCGAAATTATTAAAATAACTTTTAGCTAAATAAGATAAATAATTAAAATAACTTTTAATTTTATAAAAACACGACTGCATAAAAAAAATTACCCCGTTTTTTTAGGAACTCGTGTATAATGTATTTAATCTACCTCACGGGATCAAGATGAATCTAACGATACCTCGCTTTCTAAAATCCATGAAGCCGTTACGAAGATATCGTAGAAAAAAAAGTATACATAGGTACATTAGACCTAAAAACAATAAACTCTTTTTATGTGGGCAGTCGTGTAAAAAAAACCAGGCCAAATGCGAGTTGGACTCGCGCATTGAAAGTTACCTACCAAAACATCTTCATAAATAAATTACATAAAATAGAAGATACGTACTGCTAGATCCTACTAGATCTCGCTTGTTTCTTAATGTTTCCGAAAAACACCTATCTTGTATGGGAGCCGCTTTAGTTTATTCCCATTTTTATTATAGCGGCAAAAGAAATACACACTCTGGGAAAAGTTGAACTGTCTATACCTATTACGACTCATGAAATACAGCCCGCTGACAGACAGGCGGACAGTAGTAGTAGGGTGCCGTTGGTCACTCTTTGAGCCCAAAAGCCCATGGAAGTATGGATCCATTTTAACGGACGGAAGGCCCTTGGTACCAAATGCAACTAACCAGATGTTTTACCGAATTGAAATACCAGCGAAAACAATACAATCCGCGATTGCCAGATTTGCCTTTGCGTCCCTCACGCCGCCGCCGCGCCGCCGCGGGACGCCCGCTGAAAGGGTTAAATCATTATTTAAATATTGCCGATGTAAAATGTATTAGACTGAGAGCCTCTTTTGTTTATTAAAGTGGTTAGGCTCGGAGGGTTGGTTATTTTGCATAGCTCTTAAGTCGATGACAAGAGTAGAAATATGTGGAAGATATTACACGAAGGAACAAACAATTATTTTCGGGTCTCTATATCTTTGGCTGAGCCCAGCCAGGCTAAATGGCTTGATGGATTTTGGACTGCGAAGTGTCGTTAGATTCGTCATGATCCTCTTAATGACATAAGGAAACATTCAAACAGCTGGGTTTTTATTCTTATAAACTAAATTGGTTGGGTGATTTATTAGGCTGCCGAAAATTATACCGAAGTCATTGTTTTGTACATTTAAATAAATATACACAAAAAACCTTAATTTATTTAACTTTTTTAAGGTTTCGTACATCCTATGAAAAAAGAGAACCCTAATTCCAGGTAGGCTCGAGCCCCTCGGTGGGGACGTATATAAGCTGATAAGGAACGACATAATTATATAGAGTTTTAAGACCCAATTACGGCCGTATAGTGTAAACGCACGAATTTCGATTTTATTGGGCAATATATTTTTTTTCAAGTGCATCATGTGACGTATCAAATTAAAGGGCTCGTTATAAGAATTTCAAATACATGTAATTTATTTATAATTTTTAAATGGACAGTTCAAAAGATTAAGAAAAATGTACGAAAATCAAGCTGCCCTGTCTCCGAAACTACTGAGTCTTATTTTTTTTAAGTAGGGTGTTTATAAGGCCTTTCTTATGTTATTTACAAGAAAACCCAAAATATCCTAAATAGTTCTTACGGAAAACCGGAACGGAACACTCTTCATGCGAGTTCGACTCGCACTTGGCCGCTTTTATTTATTTTATCAACCGACTTCCATAAAGGAGGTTTTCTTTGTGTTTGTCACGCTATATACTCGTACCTTCGTAGATTGTGAACCGATTTTTTACCCGACTGCGCCAGAAGGAGTGTTATGTTTTTGAGTGTGTGTATGTATGTATGTTTATTTCTTTGGCACGTCTAAACAGCTTGATGGATTTTGCAGTGCGAGGTGTCGTTAGATTCGTCTTAATCCCGTGGGTGACATAAGATTCATTTTTAGCCGACTGAACAAAAAATAGAGGTTCAGTTTTTATGCAGTCTGGTTTTTAATGTTTACTTTATTTACAAAGTTATTATAGTTCTTTTTTTATTCGATAGGGTAGTATGCTCCCGTGTTGGTCCTATATACATTTTATCAAGATCTGTTTTTTTTAAATTTCTTTAGAAAATTAACAAAAAACAAAACCAATGCAAAATTGTACAAAGTTCTTGGAAGCATTTAATAAATAAAATCGATATTACTGGCACGGCCAACGATTCCAACCGAGCCCGAAATTGAGTTAGCACCCTGGCATGTCACAGAGCTATTAACACAAAAACAATTACTGTAATTTGTGGGCCAATCATCTTGATATGGTCGCTATCGTTTATTTTTGTATCCGGATAATTAAATAATTTCTGATAGGTTCGCGTCGCGTGCTCCACCTTTTCATACGACATATTGGGCGTAGTTAGTATGGGAAGCTGCTAGATGGGGGCAGCGCAGGAGCGGTCGTTGTGCAAATCCTTGGGGCAGGTCTTTGTCTGGCGGTGGACGACTTTCGGCTGATATGGTGATGTATCTGTTTTATTTTGTATTGACCGGTCCTGCGCTGCCCGCATCAAGTGGCTCCCCGCGACCTTCACCAGGTCATCGGTCGGTCGTCGCCAAGAAACTATTACAAGAACTATTGTATAACAGAAAATAATGAACAGTGAATATTTTTTTCACCTTACCACAGATGAGATACTAGTTACTTACCTTACGCCCATGTAACGGTAGCGAAACGGCCAAGCCACATATTTTGACTCAGGTTTTGAAGTTAGGGCTTGTAGAATAAGGGCGTGTAGATTTAGAAGCTTGGCTCTATATTTGATCTGATAACTTTTTGATAGTGCGAGCCATATACGGTCTCGTCTTGGCAATATTTTACATGAAAATGTTTTTGGTGGGATTTCACTTCTTTTTGTAAGTTGCTTATGACAATATTTTTTTTTATACTGAACTAAATGAGTGATTCAACTCCTTCCAGGTAGAAGATTCAAATCGCTCTGCTCTTTAAAGTGATACCTTTTTTCCACTACTAGCAAGGACGTGTGCCCTCACGTGTGTGCCTTTTCGGGTTGAACGCTGTCTGATATTGACTTTGGGCGAAATCGACAACAATAGTTTCTTTTCGTACGGCAAGCTATCCATCATCGATCACAGCGGGTACACCTTTGAGTAAACATTCTACATACTTACTCTGAGGGGTACACATTGGGCGTTTTGTGCACGCTTAGTTCCATCCCCTAATTTAAAGATTTACTAAAATCCCCAAAATGTGTCTTTTATTATTTGTAAAAAAATCACCACTCCGGGAGTGCCAAGTAAAAACTTTTTTATAGTTTTATTAGTTTTTACCCTTCGAGTGTTTCTGGCGAACGACTAGGTTGACAAAGATCTGACCCTGCGAGATTTTTTTGTTGTTTGTGTACTAATACTAGCTTATACACCAAATTTCAGTTTTCTAGGACTTCAGGAAGTACCCTAAGAATTTTGAAGATCATCAGTGAGTCGGTGAAGAAATCGGGGTTTTTTAGATATAAATTAAATCTAAAATATAAGAGCAAGGTGTCGGTAAATATAAACTTCCATACTCTAGTTTAAGGGGTTGGGGTTAAAGTTCTAAGTTTTAGAATTTTTTGTTGTTTGTGTACTAATACTAGCTTACATACTTCAGGAAGTACCCTAAGAATGTACATGATCATCAGTAAGTCAGCGACGAAATCGGGGTTTTTTAGATATCAATAAAAACTAATGTATAACAGCTATGCAATTGAAACTTAATATGTTTAACGAGTTTACTATTGACACCATATCACAAGAATTTTGTTTATCTGGTATAATCTAAACTCAAGTTATGAGTGTTCAAAAAAACGACAAAGCGCTTCGAGAAAGGGTAGTAGTGCCCTTGCACTTCACTTTACTCGTCTTGGATATGTTTGATCTAAGTAAGTCGAGATGGTAAAGCTTTGCCTTACAATATAAATTCATGTTAATTTCAAACATAGTCCGAGGTCTAGAATGGAGATGTACCTTAAACCGATTGGTATGTATAAAATCAAAGTTCATATTCTGCGGCAGAACTTGTCTCATTGCGGGATATGAGCTAGACTCAGGCCCAAGTTCTGAACTTGGCACTGCAAAGTTTCCTGCCGTGATTTATGCATTGCCCCTAACTGTTTGTGATGTGATAATATATATGAGCAGTAGGTAAGTTTCTTGAATGAATGGATTTATTCAGAGGTAACTAGAGGATACCCGGTGCGCGAGGCGGAAGTAGCTCGCGGATAATTATACACCTAGACCTTCCTCATGAATCACTTTGTCCATCGGTCAAAATCGTAGGAAAATCTATTCGGTAGTTTTTAGTTTATCGCGTTCAGGTAGACAGACAGACGCGGCGCGGGCGGGGGAACATTGTTTTACAATATATAAAGATATAAATTGTATTGTATATACGCTTGAAATGCCTAACTTTTAATATTAATGTGTCTTTGATGTGCCTAAAAAATATTCAATAATCAAGTTGATAGAGGTAGAAATATCGAACTTTCGTTTATTACCCAAAACTTGCATCGCCTTGCTGCAACATAGGGTTCCGCAGACAAACTAGGAACCCTTACAGCTCCACTCCACTATGTCCGTCCGTCCGTCTGTCTGTCCGTCCGTCTGTCTGTCCGTCGGTACATCACAGCCGATGTACTCAAAGACTATTACAGCTTCAAAGCTCACATTTTGTATGGTCCTACGTATCTCGTAACGCCACTTCTTCTTCTTATCGTGCGGCATAATTAACCGTGCTATCTGAAGGATAAGTGACGCCCCGAAACATCCATAAATGTGAAAGTTTGTATGTATGGATGGATGTTTGTTACTCTTTAACGCTTCAACCACTGGACGGATCGGGATGAAACTTGGCACACATATAGGTTCGGTCCTGGATTATCATATAGGCTACTTTTTAACCCGATTTCTTAAGTGGTTCCCGTGGGAAGGCTATTAAGTCTCTCTTCTTTGTTAATTTATGTCACGTCACAATGAAGCGAAGGTTTCACGTGATAATTAATACTGAATATTAATTGACTACTAATTAGCATAGCCCAACATAGTTCCCAAGGGATCTAGAGTTGACTCAGTTCCCACGCTCGACCGCACGACTGACATAAAAACTATGTTCAAGCGAGCGAAGCCGCTGGCAAAATCTACTAAACAATAAAATCTGTAAAAAATATTTTGAAATGTGAAACGAAAATACATGGTGGCAAAAGGAATCTCTACTTTTCATTAAAACTCCTTTGATTAATTACAAAATCTTTTCATACGGAGTGTGAACAACCCTGCTGCTGTGATGAAATAAAAAATAGACAGGAACAAAGGCTTCTTTACGTTTTCAGTTAACTTTAATTGTGTTTCAGAGGGCCGTGACGAAATAAGCTGGATTCTTTTTAATCCCTTAAAGAGGGTAACTCCCTCTTTGCGAGCTTTGGGTAGGTACTTCGTACTTCTGTAATAATTGGGGTAACATTGAAAACTGTCGTTTACAGACACTTTAAGGGGTTGCGTACCTCAAAAGCATAAGGAACTTCGTCGTCCGTCTATCTGCCTGTTAAGCCCCTTTGTCTCAGGGGCGCATCAAATTAAAATTAATATACCAAGTACGAGTCAATCTAAGTCAAAGCTACAAAAAGATACGGCCATTTAATCATATCAGCCGAAAGACGTCCACTGCTGGACAAGAGGGCTCCCCCAAGGATTTCCACGACGACCGGTCTTGAGCTGCCCGCATCCATCGGCTTCCCACGACCTTCACCAAGTCGTCGGTCCAGCGTGTGGGAGGCCTGCCTACGCTACGTCTTCCGGAGCGTGGTCGCCACTCGAGAACTTTACTGCCCCAACGGCTATCTGTTCTACGAGTTGTGTGCCCTGCCCACTGCCACTTAAGTTTAGCGATTCTGTGAGCTATGTCGGTTACTTTGGTTCTCCTATCGATCTCCTCATTTCTGATTCGATCGTGTAGGGAAATTCCGAGCATAGCTCATTCCATCGCCGTTTGGGTGATCTTGAGCCTTCTTATGATTCTTCTTCTTCCTATAGTAAGCGACCATGTCTCAGTTCCGCAAGTCGTCACTGGCAACACACACTGGTCAAAGCCCTTGGTCTTGAGCCATTGCGGTATTTGGGACGTGAAGATATTCCGAAGCTTCCCGAACGCTGCCCAGCCGCGTTGGATTCGTCGATTGATCTCTGTTTTCTGTGACTGTTTGTCCCAGATACACATATTCGGCAACAACTTTCAGTGTAGAGTCTCCAACCTTTAGAGGAGTGGTTGCGACGCGGACATATAACATTATTTTCGTCTTGTCCATGTTCATTTGTTGAGACTACTGAGACCGTCGAGCATTGTCTTCCATAGTCTCAGCCATGACTTCGATATCGTCAGCGTATCGGAGTTGGGTAATCGGACATATTTGGATACTCCACAAGTAAATCAAAACATATGAGGGAGAATTACAAACGTATAATTATAAAATTGACCTAGAAGTATAAAATTTAGCAAAAAGCAAGGTCTCATATCTCATTGTAAAGGAAAAAATACGAAAACTGTAAATTTGTAGTTTTATCAAATAAAAAATTAAAAAGTTTAAAACCAAAGCAGATCCTAAAAATATTACGATTTTACTGATGAAAATTCTACGATATCAATTAAAAGTGAAATACTCAAAAAACGCAAATAAATCTAAAGCCTTCCATTCCAGTGAGTACCTATTCCTCAATTTTTCCCAAACTGATCCACAGTGACGTACGTACTGTCGTCAGACATCACTCGCGATAAGGCAGCAGAGGCAGACAATGACGGATGTGCGCTGACGAGGACGACGTGAGTAGGGAGGGGAAAGTATCGATGCTGCTCTTCGAAACTTTTAGGTACAAGCTTTTGAAAATAATTTTATTATATCGTATTCTTCTTAGCAAACTCTTGCATTTGATATCCATATCATAGGGGTTAATAAAATAAATAACTGATCCGCACATCATTGAGAGTCCACCATATTGTATTAAGAATGACGTCACTTAGCTAACCATGGATTGTTTTCCTTAACTTGTATGCAAAATTTTAGCTCAAGCGGGAACCGAAAAGTGGATCTTGTTTAGCTTCCAAGATTTGTCCCAAACTACCTAACAGACAAACTAACTAACTAACACGGCAAGCTAACATATATCTTGTAAAAAGCATAGCATATTTACATTTTCTAAATAGCTTTGAAACAGCACGCTAAAAATCATGAAAATAAGCAAATGTATGCCTTAATGGACTAAACAGCTATGGCGATCTCTTTCTTGTAACAATTTACCTTGAAATGTAGATACCAACCAACACTAGAGCCGCCGCGCCGCCTACAGGATCCATTGTCAGGATCTATCGATACTATTCGCGCAGTGCAGTGCTCCCAGCCTAGACAAGGAGCTTATCGCACGGCCTGCCTTTTGATGGGTGCGCCTCCTGTCAGATTACGGGATTCTCCCCGTATCGCCGTAATGGTTTGTTTTGGACAATTTGCTTGGGTTTAAGTTGGATCGGAATTCTTGGTGATTTTGTTATTTGGAATTTGGATACTGACTAAACAATGCCGTGGTTATTACAAAAATATAATTTTTTGGAGAAAGCTTTTTTAGGGTTCTATAGTCAAACTAGGAACCCTCGTAGTTCTGTCATGTGCGTCTGTCTGTATATCGCAGCCGTTTTAATCTAAGACTATCAGAAATCTGAAGTTATCAGAAATGAAGTTAGTACGGATATAATTAATTTAAAAGATGTTGTCAAGGGTTTACCAATTGTGCATAAAAAAAAAAAAATTATTACGGCTTATGTAAAAAGTACATAGATTTTTCATACAAAATGTTGTAAAACAACTGCAAAATTAACTTTATTTTTACAAGCTTTATATTAGTTCGCCGTGTTAGTTAGATATTCTGTCTGTCTGTTAGATTGGGACAAATCTTGGAAGCTTAATTAGAACCACTTCCCGGTATCCGATTGAGCGATTTTTTTATACACTTTAAGCACAGATTACTAAATAGCTTTAAGTTTGGAGAACAATGCATAGTGAGCTAAGGGACGTGATTCTAAATCCAATATGGCAGACTCCCAAAGATGACGGACCAGTTATTTTTTTATGCACCCCCATGATATTGGTTTCAAATGAAAGGGTTTGTTGAGAAGGATATGAAATAATTATTTTTTTTTTCAAATTAAAGTTTTTATCTAAAAGTTTTTAGGTTATTCGAAATGACAACAGAACCCCAATTTGCGACTTGGCCACTTTTTGAAGATAAGGATAAGGTAACTACTCCTCTAAATTTTTGGCAAAGTTGCTAATTTGCAGCAAAAGATTAAGTATATTCTTTTTTTAATTCTTTAAAGAATATAACCATCATCATATCAGCTCATACACATCCCCACCGAGGGGTTTGAGCCTACCCTGAGTTAGGGCGATAAGGCCTTAGTCGACCACGCGGGCCCAGTGCGGGTTGGTCGACTTCACACACAACCTGCGAGTTTCTTCGCAGGTGTGTGCAGGTTTCCTCACGATGTTTTTCCTTCACCGTTAAAGCAATCGTAAGTTTTTGAAAAACCATAACTATACAAAATTCCAAGATTAACATACATTAGTTCCTATTATCTATACAATTTCTGACCCCCTTCGCGGCGCAAGGGTTAATCCGTTCACTTCACACAAAGAGGTCGCGGGTTCGAGTCCCGGCGGGGTCTAGCTTTGTAAAACTCAGTTTGGTTAGTGTAGGGCATTTTTTTAGCCCACCTGGCTAGTTACTCTTGCCGCCAAACGTCAATTTTAACAAAATTGATGTATTCTGGCTTGAAAATAAGATAACCAGTTTTCCATTGCTTCCATTGTCCCGTAACATAAGGTGAGACGATGCCCAAGAGCTTATCAATTGTGAATAAAAAAACTGAACATCTAGGCATCCTATACCGGTCCTAAATTAAATTCTTAAAAAACATAACATTTTATCAAAAATACAACCTAGTTTATAACTAAGTCAAAGTACATAAAATTGAAGGTCGCCGGTCGTTGACTGCTTAGCTGCAGACGAGCGAGAGCTCGCTGAAATAATTTCGCGTTTTCGCTATAATTCACAAACGAGACATAGCCCAGTCATACTCGTTACCTACTGGGTGGTACCTACCTAGCAGGAATAGCAAGAAAATCCTCTCAAACTTAGAAGTGGTAATTGGAGCCGAGAGCCGTGTTCAACGGACAATAGCGAAATAGGTATGTCAGAAAGTTATCTTCGCTTAAATTGTAGACATGCGTCTTACCAGTGTTTTTAAGCCTAAAAACTTGAACTCTAGTAAAGCTTTGTACTGAATATGGATTGTGGACCGTGTTCATTATTGTTATCAAAAAGAATATCATCATTTTCATCATATCAGCCGAAGGACGTCAACTGCAGCTGGACAGAGGCTTCCCCCAAGGCTTTCAATAATTTAAATTGAATATTAAAAGGAAAGTTCTTAAAGTCACCGATTTTTTTGTGTTGGTTTATTTCAACATTAACTATTTGTTTGAGAAATTTTTCAATTATTGCCAAAGACAGAGTCAGTATTTTTTTTATAAAAATTTTGCATGCTTTGACAAAAGCGAATCATGTGATACATTATTGTTATGTCTGTATTCCCGCCCAATTTAATACCATGTATTCGAGCAAATAAATAATATTCATTCATTCATTCATTCAAAAGTGGTAATATTTTTTTAAATTATATTCAATTAAATCGTTTTTTTATTACTATAAGTATATTATATATTTTTCCATAGTGATAGCTTTACACAGTCTTTCAATAATTTGTTTTGAATATTATTATTTAACCTATCCAAAGGCCTCAAACGGCCATCTGTTTTACAAGCTATGTGCCCCACCCACTGCCACTTAAGTTGAGCGATTCTGTAAGCTATGTCGGTTACCTAGGTTCTCGTAGGGATCTCCTCATTTCCGACTCGATCACGTAGGGAGTCTCCGAGCATAGCTCGCTCCATCGAGAAGAATTATTTACATACTTTTAATCAATTTAAAAGCGAAATGTTGGACAGGAATAGTAAAATGTATATAATCAGTTGCCATCGGTACAAAAGAATAGTAATAATTAAATCAGTGTACAATGACTCTTTATTATACTGTGGAACAGTGCACTGTAGTTTTCAAGTGGGTGTAATAATTATTATCTTCGTAACACTCAGTTGTTTGACCGATTCGCATAATTTTTCCCAATATAGTTTATTTAAGGTAGATTATATTGTTTTACTGGATGAGAACAGCGCAGAACCGGTCGTTGTGGAAATCCTTGGGGAGGCCTTTGTCCAGCAATGGATGTCTTTTGGCTGATATGATTATGATGAAAGTGGATATTTAAATTTACGAAGTAGGGTATTCAGATCGTAAACAATCCTCGATGTTTTAAACGTTCACAGCAACAAAGTTCTTCTTCTCTCATACTCCAGTAAAAAAAAACTTTTAAAAGTTTTTATAAGTTTTAAACCTCTGAGTGTTCCTGGCGAACGACTAGTTTGGCAAAATTTTGAACCTGCGAGTGTTCCTGGCGAACGACTAGTTTGTCAAAATTTTGACCCTGCGAGTGTTTCTGGTACGATGTCGGTTACGTTACAGTGTCGCGAGTTCAATGATTTTTCCCATCTCAAAAATGTCCAACGCGCCTAAATAAGTTTTCAATTTAAAAAAAAATTATAGAAATCCTTATAGATAAAGTTATTTAATAAATCAGTGGAAAAATTGATATCGTCCTGCCGGCGGGCGTGAGTTTAAAACGGAAACAAAAAGTGGACAAGAACGAAAACTGGAACTTGCGTCTTGTTGAGAGGATAACAAATTCTTGCCGTTGAAGACGAAACCAAAGGGGGGGGGGGGGGGGGGAATTACTTGAGTTATTTCAACCTCATTGTCACTTTCCATCGATAAACCCAAAAGTTACTATTTTTCTAAATAAATAGTATTTTCAGAAACCCGTGGTTCTCAAACGGGCGCACTTATCAATAAACTAAAAGGGAAAAACCCGGCGAGTCAGATTCGCGCAAACTAAGGTTCCAAAATCTTTTCAAATGTATATTTTAAAAAACAATATAAAATATTCTGAGAACTCTTTACAAATCCAATTGCACATCTTATGTGGGTCGACTATTACTTTTGACTTTGAGCACCTATTTAAAATTAATTTGTCCCTACTATTTCCAATACTTTGCAGATTACCTAAAATAGCGGTTTAGCTTGTAGGGGGGTGGGGACTTGGCATGGGGACATGGAACTCCAACAAAAATCACAACTTAAAACGTAGTGAGCGTTACAGCTGGCCGATCAGCTTGTCCTATTCTGTGGCAGTCGGTAAGTGTAAACCCCTATCGTCATCGTATCAGCTCATATACGTCCCCACCGAGGGGCTCGAGCCTACCCTGAATTAGGGCGATCGGGCCTTAGTCGACCACGTGGGCCCAGTGCGGGTTGGTCGACTTCACACACAACCTTCGAGTTGCTTCGCAGGTGTGTGCAGGTTTCCTCACGATGTTTTTCCTTCAAAGTTAAAGCAATCGGTGAGTATATGTACGTAAGTTTCGAAAAACTCATTGGTACATTGGCCGTCCGGATTTGAACCCGGCACCTCTGGTTAGAAGGACCGAGTCATTACCGGTTGAGCCACCGACGCTTTTAAACCCCCTATCATTATTTTACAAAAAATCATCCCCAATTTATATGTTATCCCTATAATCCTTTTTACAGATTTTATTCCATAACTTTATAGGGATCACAGATGTTTATAACCATACAAAATTTTATTTTTATAGCAGTAAAATAGTCTTTGAGAAAAAAACTGCTGTGACATACCGACGAACAGACAGAAGACGGACATGGTAAAACTATAAGGGTTTCTTATTTGATATCGGAACCCAAAAAATGCTAAACATACTTTGTTAGAGAAAAAAAAAGGTATAAAGAACTAACTTTCCTAAGATCAGACACACAATCTGTTTCATCTTAATTAATTAACTTTATATCGACTAGATACACTCAGAGGAGATGAGATTTTCAATCTTAAAAGCTAAAATTTTGCTGTAACAGAGAGCTTGTACAGAAAGAAACAGAGTTAATAGTAAGAGTGCCTTCGATATCATCATCTTTTAGACTTGTACGCGTTTATGTCTCTAAGTCTTTAAAGCTTTTTATTGAAAATTGTAATTTGCAATTTGTACAGTAAGTCGGTCATGGCTCGACCTAGTGGACGCAAGTCGCGGGGTCGCGGAACGCCGCTGGGTGTGGGCTGGACAGCGCAGAACTGGTCATTGTGGAAATCCTTAGGGTAGGCCTATATTACGCAGTAGACATATTTCAGCTGATATAAGTAAGTCGAGTCGTATAATGTGGCTACAATTAAAGTTAATGTTTGAGGAACATTATTTATTGCCTGGATGGATGGAAGTCTGAAGTCCTGACTCATCAATGTCCAGCTCAAACCGTTGAACCCACAAAGCTGAAATTTTGCACAGAGGTTCCCTTTATGCTTTAGACAATAAGTTCGGATTTTTCGAAATTCACACGATATAACATTAACATAAAAGGAAAAATGCGCACACAAAGTCGCGGACGACAGCTAGTAATAAATATTATGCTTCTTCGAGAAGCTACTCTCACCATTCCCGCCAGTAGAGCATGTTATATCAGAAGGTCTTTTCTAATTTTCGATAATTGATTTCAATATCGGAATTTTACACAGGTATTCATTAAAAAAATTACATTACATATTCCTTATACATTGTAGTACATCATCATATCAGCCGAAAATCGTCCACTGCTGGACAAAGGCCTCCCCCAAGGATTTTCACGACGACCGGTCCTGCGCTGCCCGCATCCATCGGCTTCCCGCGATCTTCACCAGGTCATCGGTCCACCGCGTGGGAGGCCTGCCTACGCTACGTTTTCGGCCATCTGTTCTAGGAGCTATGTGCCCTGCCCACTGCCACTTCAATTTAGCGATTCTGCGAGCTATGTCGGTTACTTTAGTTCTCCTGCGGATCTCCTCGTTTCTGATTCGATCACACAGAGAAACTCCGAGCATAGCACACTCCATTGCCCTTTGGGAGACCTTGAGCCTTCTTATGAGCCTCAAATGAGGATGAAGATTCATCGATTGATCTCTTTCTTGAAGTTGGACCTACATAGCTGGACTGTTTAGGGGGGCGTGGCGGCCACCTCCCCGTGGTGCCCCCTGGAAACGCGCTCTTAACGAGCGTGGCCAACGGCCGCCCTCCTCTGCCGTGCATCGTGGGCGCGGCCGGCAGAGTATTTGCGCCCACCTGCGTTAGCCCTGCGCAGTTGATCGCCGTACGCGGGGAGAACGGGATCCTGGTCGGTTGAGCCGAACGTGGGTCGGAGCGAATTACCCACGGTAGGCAACACGCCTTCTTTGGCCCGGGATTCTCGCTAAACGGTACCCACGTGAATAGCCAACACGTAGGAATGGGCAAGTGTGGGGGGCCACAGGGGTCAATGGCGAGATGCGGGAAGGTCGGACTCGGCCATGCTGACGGGGCAAGGCTGTTTGGGATCAACCGGGGGGATTTGGATTGTTCCATCCCGGCCCACCAGTTCGAGCCCTTGATGTCGCGCAGTGAGTCCTGACCCCCTTCGCATCTATATCCTCCTGATAGCCCTGGTGTTACTAGCCTTGTACGCTAGTACTCCCCTAAATGTGCGGGCGCCGTAGAGGGTGGGGAATCAAGGGGATGAATAATATTTTAAAACGTTAGTATGGACACTCTAAAATCCGCTGACTCGCCCGCGCCTCAAGGCCCACCCGGTTTAGGAGGGCAACCTCCAGCGCCACCCTTGGAGGCCCCTACCTCCCAACCGTCCTCCGTAAGGAAGGCTCAGGAGTTTAGGTCCCCAGAATTGGCCACTGGCCATCTTTCTAAGCGCCAGGCAAGGCGCAGAGCGAGGAGAGCTCGAAAAGGGAAACCCTCAGGCTTTCCTCCCCACTCTGCAGCTTCAGCCGCGCTTCTCTCGTCCACCGCGACCCGCCAGGTCGCGCCCCTACATCCCCGGGAACCGAACATAGCCCCTCGGGTGCTGTGGTTGCGGAGAAATCTGCTCCACCATCGAGCACCCCCATGGAGGTAGTCACCGCCAGCGCTTCCGGCGCGAGTGTCCTGATGGGTCAGCTAAACACTGGCTGGACCCTGATTGATAGGAAGGGCAAAAGCCGGAAGAGGCCTCATGCGCCGTTGCCACAATGTGATGGCGCTGCCTCCTCCCGACCTAAACCCCGACCGAATGGCGGGCAGAGGGTAGCTCGAAGAGCTGCGAGGCGCGCCGAGGCCCGAGCCAAGGCTGCCACCACCTCTACTGCCCCTGAAATGCCGTCTTCAGGGCCCTCTGTTGTGCCTGTTGCGGGGGGGAGCACCGCATCAAAGGTAACTTCGACCGGGGCGCCCCGAGCCCCCGGGAAGCAGCGAAAGGACCCAGCTGAGACAGCCACAAGCTCGGCGACCGCACAGTCGGCCAAGAGGGATCGCCTCGATGAGACTCTGTCTCCACGTGGTGAGCCCAAAAAGCCGAGGGTGGGGTCGGCGAGCAAGGCCCAGCGTACTCACGCGGAGTCCGCATCCGCTGACCTTGCGGTTGCTGTCACGGCGGCAGCATCCGGCAGTCTCAGCCAATAGGACGTAGACTATATTCTGAGCGCCTTCATCGACCGGGTAGTGATACAGTCGCTCACTCAACTCGATTCTGCCGGCCCAGTCTTCAAGGGCAAACCCGTCCACGCGGAAGGTGCCCTGAAGATATGGTGCGGCAACTCGGCAGCGTTGGAGTGGCTTTGGGCGGCAGTCTCATCAGTTTGGGCGAGGCGCTCACCCTCAAACGACAAACTGAGCTGCCCCGTATGGTGTTAGGAGGCATACTGCTCCCCGGCGTTTGGGAAGCAGTAAAAGCCGGACGAGCCTTAGGCTTCCAAAACCCGTGGGCCCAAATCCACAATAGTTTTGCAGCGTCATTTATGTACTTATTTTGTGATTTCGGTGAATTAAAAATCGAAGACTTGATGGAAAACAAAACGCGTAAGGTTTTCCGAAGTTTAAGTAGGAGGGCAATTTAGTGATCAAGAGTTCATAATTTATTTCTGATGCTGTCGTCACCCCTATTGTACAATCATACCTATTTATTTACTTATGTTTTATAACGTTTTTGTGATAAGTCGAGCGTCAAATGATAACAGAAAATATTCGTTGAGTAATTTAACATTTTAACGGGCGGGGCACATAGCTCTTAGAACGGATGGCCGTTGGGGTAGAAAAGTTCTCGAGTGGCGACCGCGCACCGGAAAACGTAGCGTAGGCAGGCCTCCCAATCGGTGGACCGATGACCTGGTGAAGGTCGTGGGAAGCCGCTGGATGCGGGTAGCGAAGAACCGGTCGTCGTGGAAATCCTTGGAAGAGAACTATGTCCAGCAGTGGACGTCCTTCGGCTGATATGATGATGATGATAATGATAATGAATTTTGCATAGGAAAGCTTTTTCTTACGTACTATAATGCATTCGACGAATACTAAAGAAACAAATACTATAGAAGAGTGAAAAAAGACAATAGGAAACGAATGTCTGTGTCTGGGCCCACCCCTCAATAGTGAAATGTGATATACCGTTGGATAGGCCTTTTTAAGCGAAACATTATTTACTAATAAACCTATACTGAAGTGATTGTACTTTCGAAGATACGACGTACTAAAGTTGTCTCAATCTAACATATTATTTATGGATTATTTATTATGTACAATAGTAATAATACATGTATTTCATTTTAAAACAAGATTTATTATTCGTCCTGTGCATCAATAACAATTACATCATTTAAAAAACCCGCAGGGGCCACGAACGGTTGATATCTCCCAACTCCTAGTTACGGTTCGAATCTGGGTAATGTTTACATTATAATGAACTAAACTACGGTCATTAATTGCTTAGATTGGGGTCACTTTTATGGCAGTATAGTAGGTAGTGTAACTCCAAAAGTACTGACTTTTAACCTTAGTCTTAATACTAATTTTTATTCTGCATAAAAATACCTACTCATTCATGAGTATCTCACTTCTATTGAGAGGTGGGCCCACCATTACTCATTGTCCTTTGTACTACGGTCATACAAAGCCTTAGTGTACAACGTACCAACTCTTTCTCCTAAATAAATAGAGGTGAGTATAAAATAGTTTTGAAGCGAGTACAATTTACACTTTCCATTAGCCAGGAGTGGGAATCTACTGTTTACGCCCTCCACTTTGCTCCCGTAGTTGGGCTATAAATTAAAAATACTGACGCTGCTATAGCACTTTAGTGCAGTGAGTCTTGTGCTTCTCTAGCTTCTGCTTTTGATTTTGATGACGATGAACGCAGGTTTATAATTAGTAGATTACAATAAATTACTTAACATTCTCATCATATCAGCATGAGCTATATATGAATACGGCCCCACCGAGGGGCTCCAGGCTACCCTGAATCAGGGCGACCGGGTCTTAGTCGACCACGCCGGCCTAGTGCGGGTTGTTCGACTTCACACACAACCTTCGAGTTTCTTCGCAGGCGTGTGCAGGTTTCCTCACGATGTTTTCCCTCACCGTAAGAGCGTCGAATAAACGTACATATAAAATCGAAATTCTTAAACACATTGGTACGTGACAGGATTCGAACTACAACATCCCGGACAGGTGATAGCGGCCCCAGCCGTCACGCCACCGACGCTCTCACTGAGCTTTATCACTTACTCTTTTTTTTTTTTTTTATTCACAATTGGTAAACCCTTGACAACATCTCACCTGGTGGTAAGTGACGATGTTGCCGAAGATGGAAGCGGGCTTACCAAGATTCCCCAACGCAATGGGGAACTGGCTCGATAAAACTCACCAAAAAACTTCATCAAATGAAGGCAAAGTGATGAAATTATTGCCACTTACGCACACGTGAAAATAACTGAACTCGATATTACAAATGCGAAGTCTTTGTTACTTAATCACGCAATACGGCTGAACTGTTTTTGATGAAAGAAGGAGGCGAGACGGAGACACCATGTATTTTGGAACCCAGTCTTTGCGGCGACGTGTATTAACAAAATGGAATAATATTTGTACATTTTAAAATTAATAAAAAAAGTAAATTGCAAACTTTTTATATATTATATTGTAAAGTTAACTTTTTATCTCATCTTCCCTATTATTTTTAGCGTGTCCCCACTTGCCCAAGTTCTTTGGCTCATATGTAGAAAACGAGCTGAGACATGAACATTATAAGTCTTAGGCTACGTGCACAAATGAGGCTACGGGAGACGCACTCCAAATTTCACGTGAACGAATTCGCAGGCAGCTACTAGTATTACGTAAATTAGAGAGAAGCGATTTAAAGTAAAAAAATAATTTAAAAGTCTGAATTTATAAGATTTGTACAATTCCAGAAGATTAAAATCTCAAACGCCTACGCGTCACTTACCACCAGGTGAGATGATGGCAAGGGCTTACCAATTGTGAAAAAAAACTTAACCTACAAATACTGCTATTTGGTACTCCTGCGAATAGACCTGAAAACCCGCTGTTTATTGCAGCTTCCTGCTAACGTACGAACTTTCTTCGCGGAAACAAGAAAGTAATAATTGTTCCCGCCTTCGAGGGTCGGCCAGTAAATTTTGCTGAATAGTTGCCATATAAAGAGATTTAATACCGGCACTTTGTATTGCTTTGTTTGGTTACCGAAGTTAAGTAGGTACTTCCGCTAGACTTTTACGGGGCAAGTTTTATAAAACTTATAAAAAGAAACTATATGGGTTATGATAAACTGGTTAGGATAAAGCTGGGTATGAATATCCAGTAAATAAGACGCCAAGCATGAAATGACAAGACCGTCAGATTGTACAAGATGTGTTGTGACTTCGTTGTGGGAAACTTTAATTGACACGCTAAACACGTTAAAAACAACCGACTTCAATCTTCACTTCTTGTTAATTTAAATTTTAACTTATTTAAATTTTATGAAAAAAGTACATTGCCGATTTTGATAAAATTTATATGGGACCAACTGCGAAGTATTCAATCCCTATTCAATCATAAAATAATTATCTGTGACTATATACACTCTAAAAAGTTATTCGTTATAATACATAAAAAGCTAAACTATAAATTTAAAAAACCTTCGACAAAAAAACTCTATTAAGCAGAAAATTATATGTTTTGGCCTTTGAAATTTAATTTAAGTAGTTATATTTTATAAACTGTTATACAAAACAATTAGCTGATCGACCAGTTTTGTACATTTTATATGGAGGGTGATTTTTTTTTTTTTGAGTATTTTTTATGGGTTCCTTGGAGAAATTTGTTTAGTATGATGAGTAGAACCCCCATTTAATGGGTCCTACACCATTTTTTTACACCCTGTATAGCTTCAGGTTATTTAAGATGGACACGGATCCAACTTTCTTAACAGCGTAGTCTCAAAACTGTGAATAAAGTTTCACGCACTTTAGGAGAATGATCGTCAAAATGATTAAGTTGAAATTAAAACAAATAAGTGTTATACTCATAGAATCCGTTAATTGGAGTTTCAATTGTCCTCAACTACTATAATACTAATCAACTTGCTTTAATAGACCCGTAGTAAATTCGCAACAAAACTCTCAATTCAAAACGATCAGCGTTTAATGTTATACCAAGCTCAAGTTTAGTCATGTATTACTCTCACTTATGGGACGGATCGTCTCGTTGTAGACGCCTTGGATTCTATCAATCGACTCGCTAAGAGACTCATTGGTGACGAGGAACTTGTATCAAACAAGCTCCAAAGTCTCGAGCATCGCCGTAAAATCGCCTGCCTATCGGTGTTCTGCAGGATTCATTTCAGAGAGAGTGCCCTGGAGCGTCACTACATCATACGTCCTTCTCCATTCCATCATCAGATGGCCAGGCGTGGGGGGCGATTTAAACCCTTTTTCGTTAATGTTCCACCTATACACACGAAGCGTTTTGCTTCATCGTTTAGCATGCGAACGGCCAAGGAGTGGATCACTGCGGGCGTCTGTGTTCCCCGATTAAGACGAGAGTGAATAAGCACTATTTGAGCTTGTGCATCGGCACTTACTACCAGGTGAGGTGCATCCTAACGCACTCAAATTTTTAATAATAAAAAAGCTAATTGAACTTTTTTTTATCCAGAATTGGTAAGCCCGCTTCCTCGTTTTTGTATGGAAAGTCCGAATTTTTGTTTTAAATTTGACTGTGGGCCCCTGGGGAAATGCTGTTCAGTGTAAATGATGAGTATAAGCAGTTAACGGATCCTACGACAATTTTTTTACACCCTGTTTTTTTCTTCAATCTTTGTTTAGAGTACTTACCTATTGAAGCTCTTAAACTATCTATTTTGGATTAAAAATAAAATGTTTTAACAATCTATTGAGGCGATAAACGAAAAACATCGGCCAATTGCGTGTCAGAACACTCTATGGTTTCGGAGTTAGTCCTTAAAAACATTACAGTCTCAGGTTATGGTATTTGTTATAGAATCAACATATATATCTTTGTCATTTACATAATCTATTATTTTATAATATCCTCTAGAGTCTTGAATTTGTTCTCTGACAAACTAGTTACATTTTCTGTAATTTTATTTTACAATCTTATACACTGCACCACAACTAACTTTTTAACCTGTCTCAAAAAACTCAATTTTTTTTAGTTTTTCTAGGTTCAATGATTTAGGAATACCAGGGACGCGTATTTAAACGAGTTTACCGAGCTATGTCTTGGGAACGGAACATCTGACAAAAATATTTGATGTTAGAAAGTATTTATGCATATAAAAATACCAATTTAATGGTAACCAAACAGGACGGGGTGCCCACGAACAGTTTTTTCATGCCAACTTTTTACTTGTCCTTTTTTACAACATGACACCATTTTTTAGTTTTATTTAAGTAAATATATGTACGCACATTTCCAACCAACTTGAAAAAAGGAGGAATTCTCATTTCGACTGTATGTTTTTTAAATTTTTGTTACGCGATATCTTCGTGGTGTACCGATTTTCATGATTATTTTTTTATTCGATAGTGTATGCTGCCAGGATGTTCCATTATTTTTTTATCAAAATCAGTTTAGTACTTTTTAAATTAAGAAAAAACGACAAAAATGTAACCAAAATTGTACTTGTTTGTTGCGATTGAAGTAGATTTTTTAATGTTTTTACCGTTTTCCATTATTTATCTACCGATGCATGGGGTACAGTCAAACACAACTTTCACTCGTGTGGGGTTAAAAAAATTAAGTGGCCAAAATAGTTTTGTTAGCTCATTTTCGTAAAGTTAAGTATCATGTATTTTTTTTCAAACTTTTAAATCTTAATTCAAAAATTGAGGGGACACAAAAAGCGTCCTTTTTGTGTCTCCACATTTCTTAAGTACTACTTTATTTTAAAAATATTCGAAAGAACTTAAAATTCATATTATGAGACCTATTCAACGCTACTCGGTAACCGAAAAAAAATTTTTCACCCTAGTTTTTTGTAATTTTTTCATTTTCTATTTTGGGTCATAAGTTTACATAAATGTGTACTAAATTTCAATATAGTAGGTCTAATAGTGGCTGAAAAAATGTACTGTGACACACAGACGGACAGCAGACGGATGGACATAACTAAATTATGAGGCTTCTAATTTTTTCATTTTTGCTCCCGAGCCCTAAAAAGTTAAATGGAATAAACGTTACATTTACTAGAGAGGCCAAACGAAAATTACAATACCCTACGTAAATCCAGCGGACCCAATTACTACGCGCATTAATTCGGAGGTCCTCAAATTTTACAGCCGGCCCCAGTAACTCCGTTTTATTAAAATACGCAGCATTATATGGCCCCCGACAAATTGCAAAGAATAAAAATTTAAATTTACAGAATTCACTAAGTCTGCTTTTTACGATTTTTCTACTCAATTGCATAAAACGCTGAGAAATAAAAATGTTTATGTTAATCTCTTGGTTTTTATAGATGAGATGTGTTTTATTAACGAAGGGAAATGCACAGAATTGCAGCAAAAATAAAACAAAATGTTTTATACTCGTCATATTTATAAAGGCCTATGCTACCATATCCATATCTGGTAAACAACAAATTAATTAAAACGTTCTAGATAAACGAATCTCAGTTCCGCAAAAAAATGGCGAGCGGCGTTTAAACGTGCTCTTCATTTAAATGAAGCCGCCTGTTTGCTTAAATCTTTTTGTTGTGTACAAAAAGATTGTTTCTAAAAAAGACCTCATCAATCGTCTTCAATTCAAACTAAATAGATTCTCAGAATTATAAGACCTTTTTTTAAGTAACTTTATACATTTTAGAAAAAAACGCTAAAAACTCTAGTGAGTGTAGGATTATATTTTCACAAAAAACTTTGAAATTTTAAGTTTTATCGTACCTATGTACAAAGTTTCATTACAGCCGGCCAATTTATTTTCAAGAAATTAGAATTATTAGTTTGTATAGAAGACGATTTAGTTTTGATTTTGTTTTCAAGACCTTAAATAAATGAGTATCTGCAAAGCAATATACCTTCGAGCCTTTTTTACGTAATGCTCAATATTTTCTAGAAAAAGAAAATATCCAGAACGAAAGTGAGCGCCGATGGCGTAAGGGCTAGGGCTGCTACCTCCTGTCCGGGAGGTCGTGGTTCGAATCCTGCTACGTACCAAAGTGTTTTCGAATTTAGATTTCATATTACGTTTATCCGACGCTCTTACGGTGAAGGAAAAACATCGCGAGGAAACTGCACACGCTTGCGAAGACTCATAGGTTGAGTATGAAGTCGACCAACCCGCACTGGGCCCGCGTGGTCAACTAAGGCCCGATCGCCATAATTCAGTGTTGGCTCGAGCCTCTCGGTGGAGACGTTTATGAGCTGGTAACATGATGATCCAGAACGAAAACAGTATTTAATTTATGCAATCTAAATCTTAGATTTTGGCATTTAGATTAAACACAAGACGAAAAGATCTAAACAATAAAGTAATACCGAACTTGGAGGTGGTGAAGCATAGTTCTTGTTTTAAAGGTTTATGACTTTATTTTTCCGTGATAGAAGAGACTTTATAAAAAATTACTTCTAGAATGCAAATTAATAAGGAACAACTCTACTTTTAAAACTAAGTTAAAAAAAAATCTGTTGGAAAAGTGTTACTATAGTATAGACGAATTTGAGGATGATAAATTTTGAGGTTAAGTATTAGATTGTTTGGACATTGGTTATCATTTTTGGGACTTTGATAAATAATTTGACACATGAATTTTAGAAGATATTATTTAATATTACTTATAATATTAAATAATATCTTCTAAAATTCATGTGTCATTTTTTTATTTTTTATTTATCTTAATTATAATATCTAGTAATTTAATTATTGAATGTATGGATCTTTGACTATGATTATTATGAATTTTTTACCCTTGCATGCTAGGCATACGATTGTAATTGTTTTTAATTTTGTTTTTTTATGGTTTTTTTTTCATAATTTCAAACACAATGTTACATTGTTTCTGAATAAATGAACTGAACTGAAAGGTAGTGAATCAATCGTCGAATCCAACTCGGTTTAGCCGCGTTTTGGAAGCTTCGCACTATCTTCTCGTCTCAGATACCGCAATGTCTCAAGAATAAGGTCTCTGACCAGTGTGTGTCACCAGTGATGACTAACAGAATTTAGACATGGTCGCGTATTATGGGCCTCATAAGAAGACTCAAGGTCATCCAAAGGGGAGGACATTCCCTCTCGTATGTCTACCAGATACGCTAAGACTACCACGTTTATGATATAGCGTCCTCACTTAAAGTTGTAGTCTTAGCGTATCTGATAGATATACGAGAGGGAATGCCCAAAAGGGAGGGCAGAGGAGAATCGCTAAACTTAAGTGGCAGTGGCCGGAACACATAACTTAGAACAGATGGCCATTGGGGCAGTAAAGTTTTCGAGTAGCGAGCGAGCACCGGAAGATCAAGCGTAGGCAGGCCTACCACTCAGTGGATAGACGACCTGGTGAAGATCACGGGAAGCGCTTGGATACGGGTTGCACAAGGCCGGTCGTTTCAACAGTCCAGCATTCGACGTCTTTCAGCTGATATGATGATGAATCTCAAGTAGGTTGTAACGCGGCACGCTCTTCTTTCATCCGATCTTTTTTCATTCCATCTATTTATTTTTTTACGCATGCGCTATCATTTCATTCAAAAAACCAAAATTCGATTATCCTTTCTATTATTATAACCATCATAAATTGTTTTAAAAATATTTATTTAATACTTATTCTCTAAAAGACCCATTTCGGGTCTTATTTTTACTAATAAATTAAATTGTACGCACGAACGGAGTTTTAACCCACGCCCTAATATACCTACCTACCTATTCCGTCAATGTAATGCATATTACTACAAAAAATACTTTTGTTGTTCTATAGCTTGTACTCAAACAGTGCTGTGTAGCTACGGATAAAAAAATTAGGGGTTCGCTATGTCAGAGCCACGGCTCCAGGAGGCTCGAGTTTCCATACAAACGTAATTCCGCTTTTATACAAAAACTACGTGACGGATTGAATCCAAACTTTGTAAATACATTGAGTAGATACATATCGATGTTTGTAATTAGTTTTCATCGTAGTAACTGTTAACGTACCTAAGCGAAAGCTTAAACTAGTTTTGTACTGAAAGTTTGAAACTGCTCTTATTTTTTTTCGTTTTACATTAGTACATTGAAAGCTAATTACAAACATCGATATGTGTCTCCTCAATATGTTTACAAAGTTTGGGTTTAATCTGGCATGAAGTTTTTGTATTAAAGCGGAACTACGTTTGTATGGAAACTCGAGCCTCCTGGCGGCCCTTAACTTGGATTCGTGAATTTGATGCCACAGTTAAATGTATGTTAAAATAAAATAAGCTCATTTCGAAATACCTGAAAACTTTTAGGTGGTAGGTAGGTATTACCTATGATTTGAATGAAGATTAAAGGCGATCCTGAGACCTCGATTTCACATTCGTAGTTCATCATCAGATCAACAAAATAGATCTACTGTAAACGGGAATACGACTTCATACCAAATTTCAGCTCAATCGGCCCCTGGAATTCGCTCCAAAATCGATCGCAAGATTTGAAACGGACTTATATACGAACATTAAAAGTAAAATAAAAGCTTGTACAAAATACAGAAACCAAAAACGCTAAACACGTTAAAAAACCGACTTCCATCGCAACAACTAAGTACATTTTTGCATTACTATTTTTGGTTTTTATTGATTTTTTAAGTACTACACCGATTTTGATAACATTTATATGGGATTACACGGGAAGCATTAGCTTTCAAATAAAAAAGAATCATAAAAATCGGTTCACCCAGTCAAAAGATCTGAGGTAACACACATAAAAAGAACATACAGTCGAATTGAGAACCTCCTCCTTTTTTGGAAGTCGGTTGAAAATAAACAAATTGCAAGTCGATCCGACCGGTAGTTAAGGATTTCTTAACACATTTAGCAAAAACGTAAAAAAAATCTGAAGGGCTCAAGGTAATACACACATTTGAGACTGTCGCCGAATAGATCTTTACGGAAATATGCCTCTCGTTTCCGTATCTTCTGTATAGGCTTCGTAAGTACACAATTGTCGTGACGCACCTTTTTGTAAAATTACATTATGTAAGAGATGTCCATCAAATTCATGTCAAATTTACGTCTTCATTCAGCGATGCAAACGAGCTTACTTTTAAGTGAGCTGTGTGAGCTATGGAGAGCCCAGGGATGAAAATTTGTGAACTGCTGCATTTGTAACTGCTAGAAATTCACAATTGTGTTTTATCTAAAGCGGTTTTCAGATTTTCGTTATTTTTGACGTCAATTACTCCTAAACGATAGAAAAACCAAGGTCGAAAAAAATACCCTTAATGTTGATGATGTTCCTTAAATTCAATCGCTATTAGAAACACGATTGAGCAGTTATGGCTCGAAAGAAAAAAAATCCAAAGATAGTTTTACACCGTTACTTTCAACTCTAGTTATTACTAATATTTTGAAGTATATATTTTTTTTAAATATACAGCAATATTTTTTTTTTATTAACAATTGGTAAACCCTTGACAACATCTCACCTGGTGGTAAGTGATGATGTTGCCGAAGATGGAAGCGGGCTTACCAAGATTCCCCAACGCAATGGGGAACTGGCTATCTTATCTTCATGCCGGAACACACCAATGATATCAACATTGATATTTGGCGGCAAGACTTAGATAAGATGGTGGTAGCTAGCCAGGCGGGCTTAGAAAATGCCCTACCACCAACCAAACCGAGTCTTACAATTGACCCCGCCGGGAATCGAACCCGCGACCTCCTGTGTAAAGCCAGTGAACTTTGCCTCTGAGCTACAGAGGTGGTTAATATGATAATACAAAAAGAGTAACGTTATTATTTTTTATACTTTCATTGTAGTTTTTGATTGAAACGAAAAACCATTGAAAAAGTGTGGTTATTTTCTTTACTCTTTACGTGTAAAGAAAAAGACAGAGACAACTGTTCCAATCAATACCTCGCCTTAAGAGAGTGTTCCCACAATTTTCGTTGAAACCTAGTATAACTAGTAATATCTTTATCTCAGGCCAATGCAATCGAAGTCCAACTGCAGTGCCAAATCTTGAACTTCTCGTGCATTAATCAGTTGCGCCGCTAGCCGCTAGACGATAACCACAAGCTGCGCTCACAAATGGTCACACTCAAAACTCAGACGAAAGAAAAAACAGGACCACAGGGACTCTATGAATGTTATTATTGAGATTTTTTTTCAGATAACAAGGATTCAGTAGTGTTAGTAGCATAATCTTATAAACTATATACGAGTATGTTAGTACAAAGAATATGAATACTTCGCCTATGATAGCACAAACCTTAAAATGCATTTCAAATTATTATTTAGGTTTCTGAAGCTTCTATTATTTGATACATTACAACTTTGCCTTTTAAGTATATACCTACAGCTTTTATAAATAACTAGCTGGGGTACCTGGCTTCGCTTGGAGAGTTGATATGAGATTATATGGTAGTTGGAATAAAATATGAGGCATTTTTTTATTGAAAACATAATTTAACATTATACTACCAATGGGCAGCCCCAAACATACATAAAAGGCTTCGCTTCGAATGGTCCACAATGTTCTAGAATATTGCAGAACATTCAAGAGTGTTCTGAAATTTTCCACAATGATCTGAGATATTGTTGGGGAATACTCTCGAATACTCGTAAATGTTCTGGGCTGTTTTAGATATTTCTAGAGGGAGAAACTTCCAGTCATTATATTATCCTCAAAAGCACGCCCTTCAGTTAAAAAGGGGAACCTTATTCATGGATGGGGGATAGAGGGCTAACACACCATTATAACTTCCTTCATTGCACATCGTTTCTGAGTTTTAGCGGCGCGCACACCACGCACATTGCACACTCTCATTTATAATATAATATAGAGATTAGTGAAACTGAACACCTACGACCAATTTTCGGCCAAATCGAAGCAACTTCACTTTTAGCAGTGATTGTGCTATCCGCCACAAATGATTTTTTATTATTGCACCTAAAATCTGTCCAGGGTGTAGTGTGCATCATTTTAGGTAAGGTAGTAACTATTTTAGTTTAGTTTTTTCGCTATCGTAAAAACAGTAATCTTCATACTTGGTGCTATTATAGTTTACTTCTTGTTATCGTGTGGCACATTAACCGCGCTGTCCAAGGAATAATCCTAAAGTACAAGAACAAATAATGAAAACCGGCTAAGTGTAAGTCGTACTCGCGCTAAGGAGTGCAACTGAATGGAAAAAAAAAACATTTTTCTGTCGCTGCTGTCTTTTGTTTTTAATAGGTATCATTGTTTTACCTATTCCGTTCCGTCCTGTGTTTTCCTTCGTCTGAGATTTAAAATAATTTAAGTCTACCCCGAGAAGTTGCGCCATAAACTGCGGAGACAAAGCCCGGGCATTTTTCATTAGTCCCCGGGAATAGTCGCGGGAATTCTCCCGGTAAACAATTAAAAGAAGTGTCCGGTTTGGTTAATTGCTCGGTTTTCGTATGCGATTCAAAGCTTTGAAAGGAGACAAGAGTTTTTGAAAGAAAAGACATGAGTGTTATGTTTTGTACAGTCACGAGCTTTAATTTGAGACCCATTTCCATTAAATGTTGTTAGAACATTCATAACGCAATAAGGTCGAAACTTCGGTTCGATAGTGTTGAAATGTCAAGTTAAGAAATTTAAATGTCTTATCGAATCGAGCCTTGAAATGATAACCTCTTTGCAAAAAGCTATCACTACTGTTTTCTAATTATGAACATGTGTCAGAATCAGTCAAGAATCATATTTTGATCTGATTGAAGTGACATATCTCAATTTTGATTGGACTACTGCGGCTTTCATCGATTAAAAGACTTCTATCCTCCTAAGTGACAATTACTCGAAAAAAATCGGAAATGGTCGTTTACCCTCGCTCCGCTCGGTTGACGAAATTGAGCGGTTGCCCCTAAGTTGACGATGGTAAACATTATGACTATATGACTTATGATTATGACACTGCATTAAAATATTAGCTCTAAATAGCGTCAGTTTGCTACACGATATTCAACCTTAGGTGGGTCCCAAATTAAAGCTCGTGACTGTACATATAAATGTAGGTATATCATGCATTATATTCGCCATAGCGGTTTTAACCGAACGTCAAATAAAAAACAGCTCTACATCTCAATAACTAAGGTGCTCTTTCCTATGCGGACGCATCCAGCTGTCTTTTTAACGGCGTGAGTTTCCCTGCCTGAGTTCAGACTGGAGACGTCATCACTACACCTACTTAGCGTAGCTTTAGGATACTTACATGTGTAATGTCACTGTTGTGGTAGGTAACATTTCTACATCAGCACCTGAAACAAATTTAAAAACCCTGTTATTCCTTCCTTGTCACATTCATCATATCAGCCACAAATCGTCCACTGCTGGACAAAGGCCTCCCCCAAGGATTTCCACGACGACCGGTCCTGCGCTGCCCGCATCCATCGGCTTCCCGCGACCTTCACCAGGTCATCGGTCCACCGCGTGGGAGGCCTGCCTACGCTACGTTTTCCGGTGCGCGGTCGCCACTCGAGAACTTTACTGCCCCATCGGCCATCTGTTCTACGAGCTATGTGCCCTGCCCACTGCCACTTCAGTTTAGCGATTCTGTGAGCTATGTCGGTTACTTTAGTTCTCCTGCGGATCTCCTCGTTTCTGATTCAATCACGCAGAGAAACTCCGAGCATAGCACGCTCCATTGCCCTTTGGGTGACCTTGAGCCTTCTTATGAGGCCCATAGTAAGCGACCATGTCTCAGTTCCGTAAGTCATCACTGGCAACACACACTGGTCAAAGACCTTAGTCTTGAGACACTGCGGTATTTGGGACGTGAAGATATTGCGAAGCTTCCCGAACGCTGCCCAGCTGAGTTGGATTCGTCGATTGATCTCTTTCTTGAAGTTGGAACTACCTAGCTGGACTGTTTGTCCCAGGTATACATATACTTCACATTACAAGGGACAAAACAAAAGGTTGGTTTTTTGGTTGAGGTAATAAAAATATAGAACAAATGGCCCCCAAGGCAGTAAAGTTCTCGAGTGGCAACCGCGCACCGGAAAACGTAGCGTAGGAAGGCCTCCCAAGCGGTGGATCGACGACCTGGTGAAGAATGCGGGAAACTGCTGGATGCGGGCAGCGCAGGACTTGGGGGAGGCCTTTGCCCAGCAGTGGACGTTTTTCGGCTGATATGATGATGATGATGTATTTGTCGCAGTTATATAGTTATCTGTTTTACATAACAGCGCGCCGCTGCTTTGAACACCTTAGCCACAGTGTAACAATCCATACAATGATCCAACACCTTTAATTACTGCGTCAAACATCACAAGTAACTGGGCACGTGCTCCTGCGACACTGCCCCTAAATGTATGAAGTGTCCCAAGTTGTGACTATAGAAACTTGGGCTCGATTGCCACCATCACGCCTGGCAGCCCCCTCACGATTACCTATCTAACGTCTTCGTTGGACAACTATATGGATTCTTTAGACTCTGCCTAACTGTAGCGTCTTGGCGGCAAGACCTACCGCTGTTAGTCCTTGCCTATGCCTGATGGTGTTTGCAGGGATATCCGCCCCTTACTTTATACCCTAAGGATCGGTAAGTGGGGATGCTATATCATAAACCTGATAGTTAGCGTGTCTGGTAGATTACAAGAGTGCTCGTACCTAAGCCTCGCTAGTTCTAATTAACTAAAGAACATAGCACCTTGAGATAAACAACAAGTTTTATGTATCACGAAGTAAACGTCTAAACTTGTTCCTCGGTAAGTAAAACTGGCCTAGTACGGCAGCTGAGGTTCTTTTGGCCAAACTAGAATATTCCCTCGTGAAGAGAAAACTGCAGTTAAGAGGCACCTTACGCAAAGAATATAAGAGGCGCCCCTTTTATTAAAACAAATCATAACTACATGAGTACACATTTTATAGAAAATCGGCCGGAGATGATTCTTTCTTTCTTATCTTGTGCGATAATTAACTGTGCTATCCAAGGGATAGACGGCGGTTACCTGGTGTTGCACTTAGCATCACCCGCGGTCAATTGAAGACGATCGAAGTATATAGTCAGTATAGTAAGTATCGAAGTATACTCTAGTTTACTTAAAATCACTAACTCTGTAAAATATTCATTGTAGATACTCGTAAATGTAGCAAAAGTTATATTTATTTGTTTAAGCAAAAAAACATAGTTTTTCAAATACTAAATTAATTATTTTTTATTTATTTTTCATATTGAAATTACACTTTAAATCCGACATCGCTATAGCAAGACCAAAGTATATATATTAGTACTAGACTTTAAAATAAAAGTTCTTGATCAAGAGCTGAGAGAAAAAGATGTGTTTCAGGGCAAAACCTGCTTCAACTGGTAATTAATTGGATTACAAAAAACTATTTCGATACCAACACAGACAGACATTCGTCATCCGATTATCGATAACAAATTATTTCAAATCGATTGTTTGATTATCAAACTAATCAAGGACCATGTTGGTATGAGATTTATGAACTCCAGCTATTCCCAGCTATCAATAAGTAAAACTATTGAACTTTCCGTTGTCTTAACTACACATTATAAATTATTTGGCTTAGGGCAGAATTCCTTCGGTATCACTCGTTACCGTCGTTCGTTAAAATCTCATAACGTCCCCACCTGGGTCACCCATATCGGGGGTAAAGTCCAAATTGGTAGATGCTTTAGGGTTAGTGGCGGGCAAGTAGTACGTAAAATAGCCTTGTCGTAGAACCCACTAAGTAAGAAGTTTTCAAGTCACACATATGACTGCTTATAATACTCGTAACTATAAGAGAGGCCCTAAATTCCCAATTTTTTCTTATTATTTTAGACTGAGTAGTTTCGGATAATGCTCATTTTTTATTTATTTTATAGTTTATTGTACAAAGGTAAAATTAATTACATATTGTAGAAAGTAAGACCACACAAAGGGTAGAGCTTATTTCTAAAGAAATTTCCTTCAGTAGACCCGGGAAAGAAGAGTTTTGACTGAGATGGCAGAAAAGACATGTATACAGTCGCTATCGTGATATATTTTGATACATTCTATTTAAACTATTCAAGTTAAACGGCAAACTTAATTAAACAAAAAAAATTAAGTAAAGTAATATTATGAAAATACTAAATTTAAACAATATAAACAACAAATACATAAATATACTTACACACATACATTGGTGTCTATATACCAATTAAGTACATATTATATAATTACACGGATAAAAAAAACTTTTAATTATAAATTATACATTTCAAAATTACTCAAAAACATGTCTTTGTATTTCCTATAACATTGTATTCTTATTTCTATTATTTGATACGTCGCATGGGGCGCCTAAATTTTTTAACTTTCAAATTTATCCCCCAAAATTAACTCCGAAAATGAAAATTCACTCATTTACGCTTTACGTCCGTGATAGCATTATATTCGTTAGGTATACATCAAATTTCAACACTTTCGTCTAATAGATTCGGAGAAAATCGGCTGTGACAAACGGACGGACGGATGGACAGACAGACGAACAGACACAGGAGTGATCTCCTCTCTTATGATTTGTCATCAGACGTACGGAACGTTTACAAACAAAAAAGTTAACGTTTAATCCAATCCAATCACCCACTTGCCAATATAGCATATCATCAAATAATAATGCATGTGGTTCATTAACCGATACAGAGTCCTGTGGTTTCCATCATCATCTCAGCAGCATGAAAGATAAGGAGTCAAACCTTTCATCATCAGCTCACTTGAATAACCTGAAAGAATACAACTATCGGTGTATAAATTCCTAGTTATCTACGTACTATATTGATAAATTACTAACATACACATAAGTAAAAGTGTTACTAACAATCTATGGACTTAGAATGTCTGAAAATAAATTATTTTTATTTTATTTATTTATATTTAAAGTATTATCCTCCAACTCCTAACCGTTAAAGAGTTGTACCTTCCATCATCAGCTCATCAACATAAGATGATTACTTCTAGACGCAAATAGGTACTTGAATAGCTTTAATAAATACATGAAACACGTAATACGTGCCTATAAAAATTTAAGGGGGATCCCCGAAACGAGAATAAATAGGTACCACAATAGATCCATCATAGATCTACTGAGAACGAACGGATTTCCATGGGATCCCATCATTAGATCTTGAATTGGTGACTATGGAACCACCTCGGGAGTATACTCTTTCGAATAAAAAATATATTTTGAAAATCGGTCCACAATTGACAGAGTAATCGGCGAATATACATACATAAAAAAATATATACACAGTGAAACATAGAACCTCCCACCTTTTTGAAGTCGGTTAAAAATATTCAACATTCAAACTGATACTGTAATTTTCCTGTTTAAAAGTACTTGATAAATATATTAATACATGAGGAAACTTCAGTGAAGACCAGTTCCTGGCCTGGAACTGTCATTAGGGTAAATCACCCAACTCTGACAATCACTCCCTGGGAGGCAGTTGTCGAACTGCGAAGGGTAGGGTTTTAACCCTTTACTTGGTGCAACATATAAGCGTTTGAGGGATTTTATTTATTTTATTTTAAACAGACAGACATTTTAAACAGATATACAGACTGAGATATACAAATTAATTATTTGTCGTTAAAATACTAACCGCTAGGACTTTAGACTGCATCTTGAGTGACAAAAAGCTCATTTCGTAAAATATAAAAATCTTTAGAAACAAGCTGCTATTTGAAAATAAATTTAATTATTTCGATACCCATGTCATGGCGGTGCATAAGAAATAACTGGTCCGCAATCTTTGGGTGCCCGCCATATTGGATTTAGAATGACGTCACTTAGCTAACCATGCATTGTCTTTCAAACTAAACCTGTACCTACGCAAAATTTCAGCTCAATCGAAAACCGGGAAGTGGGTCCAATTTGACTTGCTAATTTTTAAGCGGACAACTAACAAACTACATTTCAAATGAAATAAAAGCCTCACCGCCACAAGAGTCTCATTGTAACCGCTTCCACCTGCAGTTTGCACCAAACAAGTTAGAGCAAGCCGCGGGCCCAGCTTGCATGCCCACCGACAATATTTTAATTATTCGCAACTAGAATTGGCTAACTTGCGCCGTTCCAGTAACTATTAACTTCGCCAACATGTCGCTGTATCTACCTGTATAGTCTCATTGTAACCGTTCCACCAAACAAATTAGAGCAAGTCGCGGGCCCAGCCTGCATGCCCAAAGACAATATTTTAATTATTCGCAACTAGAATTGGCTAACTTGCTCCGTTCCAGTAACTATTAACTTCGCCAATATGCCATGTCGCTGTATCTACCTGTATAGTCTCATTGTAACAGCTTCCACCAAACAAGTTAGAGCAAGTCGCGGGCCCAGCCTGCATGCCCACCAACAATATTTTAATTATTCGCAACTAGAATTGGCTAACTTGCGCCGTTCCAGTAATTGTTAATATCGCCAACATGCCCTGTCTTCTACCTGTACTGTCTCATTGTAACCGGTTCCACCTGCAGTTTGCACCAAACAAGTTGGAGAAAGTCGCAGGCCCAGCTTGCATGCCCACCAACAATATTTTAATTATTCGCAACTAGAATTGGCTAACTTGCTCCGTTCCAGTAACTATTAACTTCGCCAATATGCCCTGTAGCTGTATCTACCTGTATAGTCTCATTGTAACAGCTTCCACCAAACAAGTTAGAGCAAGTCGCGGGCCCAGCCTGCATGCCCACCAACAATATTTTAATTATTCGCAACTAGAATTGGCTAACTTGCGCCGTTCCAGTAATTGTTAATTTCGCCAACATGCCCTGTCTTCTACCTGTACTGTCTCATTGTAACCGCTTCCACCTGCAGTTTGCACCAAACAAGTTGGAGAAAGTCGCAGGCCCAGCTTGCATGCCCACCAACAATATTTTAATTATTCGCAACTAGAATTGGCTAACTTGCGCTGTTCCAGCAATTGTTAATTTCGCCAACATGCCCTGTCGCTTCTACCTGTACTGTCTCAGTGTAACCGCTCCCATCTGCAGTTTACATCAAACAAGTTGGAGAAAGCCGCGGACCCAGCCTGCATGCCTACCGACAATATGTTAATCATTCGCAACTAGAATTGGCTAACTTGCGCCGTTCCAGTAATTGTTAATTTCGCCAACATGCCCTGTCGCTTCTACCTGTATTGTCTCATTGTAACCGCTTCCACCTGCAGTTTGCACCAAACAAGTTGGAGCAAGTCGCGGGCCCAGCCTGCATGCCCACTGACAATATTTTAATTATTCGCAACTAGAATTGGCTAACTTGCGCCGTTCCAGTAACTATTAACTTCCCAACATGCCCTGTCTCTGTATCTACCTGGCTATACGTATATGTGTTAGTCGGTAAGTGTTCATAGAAACATGGGATACGTAAGTACACTAATCATCGCTTGTAGAGTGATGGAAACGACGTCGTCACTTAGCTAATCATGCATTTTTAATCGGAAACCGGGAAATGGGTCAAATTTAACTTGCCAGTTTTGAAGCGGACAACTTACATACGAAAATTGCAAGTTTAAATAAAAGCTTGTAAAAATTCTAAATGAGAAATTACACAAAAAAAATGTGCAAATACACGTTGACTGGGTGAAGGACGAACGAATTTCAGGAGGTGATAGATAAAACAGACGAAAATGAACAATTTCTCCAAGGAACCAATGGGAAATACGGGAAAAAAATTAACCCTCACACAACATTTTCTAATGAACTGAATGATTTGTATAATAATTGACCACACTAAACACTTTCAAAAAACTGACTTATATCACACTAAAAAGGACAATTATGCTACCTTTTTATGTTTTGTTAATTTTCTAAACAATGCTCAACCAGTTTTGATAAAATTTACATGCGACCAATAAAATAGGCACAACCAATATATTCAAAAATAAATATAATTCAAATAGGTTCACAATCGGCGAAAAAATCGCAAAACCTACATACAAAAAGAAACATACTCGTACAATCGTATTTAGAAATTCTTTTTTATGTCGGTCGAAATGTAATTTTATTTGGCGAATTAACCGTGGGTTTCTTGGGGAAAGCTGTTCAGTTTTCTGCTTTTTATTCACCTCCTGAAATGCGTCCGTCTTTCAACCAGTCAACCTGTGTATGGTAACTTGAGCACTACAACCATCTGTTACTAACAATGAAGGGTACCCAACTGTCCGACTCCGATTTGATTTATTTTAATATATGTTATAGAGTAGTCTAAAATAACGGACACGTATTTTTTTTAGCTGCCCAAACTCACCCTGTTAGGAGAAAGTGGCCTTCAAAGTACTAAAAATTTACAAAACCTTCTAATTTCTGAGAAAAGATTTGTTAAAAAAAATTTACAATTAATTACTGGTTTTATTATATGTTGGAGAACATGAATAAAGAATGTGGACATGTTTTGTCATTTCACCACAAACTCATTTTTTATATATTTTTTATATACAAACTCATTTTTTATATAACAACTTTTTTATATAAAAAATTAGTTTGTGGTGAAATGACAAAACACGTCCCCATTCTTTATTCATGTTCACCAACATATAATGAAACCAGTAAGAAATTAATTATCAATTTTTTTTAACAAATCTCTTCTCAGAAATTAGAAGGTTTGGTCAATTTTCAGTACTTTGAAGGCCATTTTCTCCTAACAGGTTGAGATTGGGCAGCTAAAAAAAATACGTGTCCGTTATTTTAGACTACTCTATAACATATATCAAAATAAATTAAATCGGAGTCGGACAGTTGGGTACCCTTCCTTGTAAGTCACAGATGAGATATGTACTTAGTCACTTACTAAGTCAGCATGCAGCGTTTGAGTGCGAATCTCAAGGCAGCTGCAGCGTCGCGGCCTTATCGCCGGCATAGGATACATAGCGAACAGCCTTTTCGGCGCACTGGATGAAAGTTGAAGGGTACACGGAAAGGACATGTGTAGGCACCTTGTTAGTTAGTTTTTGAGGTATCGCGTTTTGAATGTTATTACCGATGTAATTAATACTTGCTTTTCGTGGAATTGGACTCGCCTACCGAGGGCTCCGTACAAATTTGTAGGTACATATTATAAATCATAACAATGCAAACTGTTTGGTACTACATACACCAAAATTATTAGGTGCCTACCACCCATACTTATAAAAAAGGAAAAATATTTTTTTTATTCTTCATCTCATATCGAAAACTACACATCATAAAAATATTTAAAAATCTGTCTCAGCTTATGCCAATGAAGCCCTTTCATACGATACCCCACATGCCCCGGTTAATCCAATTCAAAATTTGGACCGCCGTTCCTTGCATAATTGATTACGTACTTTGAATAAAAACTATATTTTTATGATTTAGTCACAAATTTATAGTTTTCAGATTTTTTCCTATACTTGAAGTATAAGGCAGTATTACTTGCCAATTTCACAGTTCTAGGTCAACGGAAAATACCCTATGAATTTTGATTCCCTTGAGTGTCGAAATGTACGTTTTTTGCGGCATAAACAGCCGCTCATTTTTTTTTACGTTAACTTAGAAGTTTGATTTTTTTACAGCTTCAAGGAACTATAGACCGGCGTATATGGCTTTAATTTCAACTCGATAACTCCACGCGTTCCCGAGATAAAGGGTCTTGACAGACTGACAGACGGACGGACAACAAAGTGATCCTGTAAGGGTTCCGTTTTTTTTCCTTTTGAGCTATGGAACCCTAAAAAGAGTGTTTAGACATGTATTCGTATGTGTTTAGATATGTAAGTATTCTTTCAGTGTGACCTTCGTACAATACTTTTACCAAATAATAAAGCTCAACGGAGCTGCGACACGTAGAAGCAGCGCAGCAACATCGTCGTAGCAATCAAAGGTCACTAAAATACTAAATTACTGAAGTTCTGATTTCATTGGTCCTAAAAACACGAACTAGAACAAAAGCAACAGTCCAACACCAACACCAAAACGTGAAATAATGTAAATAGTTCATCAAAATATTTGGGTTAGAAGATACTTAGAGCGAAAACAGTATAGGGTTGTAAAAACTTAAGGGTCACTCTCGGTATAAACAGACAACCCGACCGACCATTTACAAGTTTGGGTCACCATTTAAATTGTATATTGTTACTAGATTTTGCCCACGACTTTGTTTGCATCATACAAAGGCTGAACTTGATAAAACTTCCATCCGAACCGACTTCCATCGCAACAACATAGTACAATTTCGCATTATTAGTTTAGGTTTCAGTTAATTATCTAAAAAATAATACACCGATTTTCATAAAATTCATACGGGACTAACTCGGACGTAATAAAAAAAACAAAAAAAATCGATCTAGTCGAAAAAAAAATTATGAAAATCGGTTCACAATATGCGAAAATAACATACATAAAAAGAATACAGTCGAATTGAGAACCACCTCCTTTTTGGGAGTCAGTTGAAAACTAATTATCAACAGACTTGGCCTTTTTGTCACTGACTTTCATAAGTCGAAACGGCATAGGTATTAGGCATGTAAATAAAAAAAACGGGCCAAGTGCGAGTCAAAACCGCACACATAGGGTTCCGTGCCATCACACTAGATGGCGCTAGTTTCTTCATGTTTAAAAAAACCCGTTTGTTATATGGATATCCCTTTTATTTTTTCACTTTTTCTAAATTTAAGTATTCGTTGTTATAGCGGCAACAAAAATACATTTGTGAAAAATTCAACTGTCTAGCTATTACGGTTTATGAAAACAGCCTGGGGTGACAAACGGACAGACAGACACACAGACAGACGGACAGCGAAGTCTTAGTAATAGGGTCCCGTTTTTACCCTTTGGATACGGAACCCTAAAAACCATATGGGGAAATAACTGATTTATACTGTAAAAAGTAATTTAATAACACTTACTCGTTTCATAATCGACAATCGTCAAGATGAGAGAGATGATGCCAAGGGCTTACCAATTGTGAATATAAAAAAAATATTTAAAGGTACTGTGTAGTACTGCGTCCGTTTTTTATATTTTTTTGGCCTGTGACGTCATTACGTTTCAACATTTAAAAAATCATAAAATAACTACATGACCCATTTAAAAATTAAAAACTCGACTGCATAAAAACCACTTTTGTGGCCAACCCATTTCATTTAAAATAAATGAAATATACCTTTTTTTAACAATCCCAATAGTCCATTTTACTTTATAAAAAAATGAATAAATCAAATATGATTTATTGTACAATTACAAAAATGAATATAGAGAATAGTACAAAATACACAGTAAAAATTTAAATTGTACAATGTAGGCGGCCTTATTGCTTAAAGCAATTTATTCCAGGCAACCCACAGAACGGTTGCAATTAAATAAATTAAAAAACACTATTCAATAAATATAATTTCTTCTAGAATAGCAAAAACGCTCGCTCATTTGAAATATTAAACAATTTTTAATTTTATATTTATGAGCAGCAGCAAATTACTTCGTTAAAGACAATGGCACTCATGACGTCACTATGCCAGTAACGCGAACAAGTGTGGAACAATCTTTAGTTTTTGACAGTTGATAAAAAGTATTGTTGGAGCATGACAAAAACACTTACCTATTCCCCTTGACATTTCATCTAAATTCGCTAACTAAACGGTATAGACTTCAATCAGGACAAACTTTATACTGTGAACTTGATTTGAAGTAATCAGTTGTTCCGTTTGTGGTGAAGAGAATTTACAATTTTTTTAAGTGCGAGTCGGACTCGCACACGAAGGGTTCCTCACCATCGTACAAGATTTAATATTCACGTTTCCAAAAATCACGTTTTTTGTATGATTGGATCACCCCTTTCAAATTTTAGTTTTATTTCATTTTTATTGTTTTGTGTGAAGGAAAATATCGTGAGGAGACCTGTACACGCCTGCGAAGAAACTCGAAGTGTATGTTTAAAGTCGACCAACCCGCACTGGGCCCGCGAGGTCCACTAAGGCCCGATCGCACTAATTCAGGGTAGGCTCGAGCCCCTCGGTGGGGAGGGACGTATATGAGCTGATATGATGGTGTTATTACGGAATTACAGCCCGTTGACAGACAGACGGACGGACAGTGGAGGCTTAGTAATAGGGTCAAGTTGTCAAGTTTAGAATGGGAACCCTAAAACACCTACTTATGTTTATTTTGTAAGTAAATGTTCGCGTCTGGACGGAATTTCGGTCAAAGGATAAAGCGCGAATATAAAGTTTGAGAACTCGATTATCTTTGGGGACTTTTGCGAAGCTAGTTTGGTTGGGAAACTTAGAGGCACTTTTTCTGCTAAATCGTCCGAGAAAATAAAGTAGGCGGGCATTTATAGATATTTTTTGTACAAGTAGGAAGTCCATATCAGGAGCTCGCTGGTTCGATTCCCGTCGGAGTCTTACTTTGTATGACTTGGTTTGGTTGGTGGAAGGGTATTTTCTAAGCCAGCCTGGCTATCTACCACCATCTTATCAGTATTGATGTGTTCTGGCTTGAAGGAAACATAGCCAGTTCCCCATTGCGTTGGTGAATCTTGGTAAGCCCGCTTCCATCTTCGGCACCATCGTCACTTACTATCAGGTGAGATAATGCCATGGGCTTACCAATAGTAGATAAAAAAGGACTGTTTTATAATTTAAGCCACATTTGACATTTGTGACATTTAGGAAGCTGACAACCTGTCATATCAGTAAACACACACCCCATAACTTTTTGTCCTTTTATAAGTTTACTTTGTATGTAACCACTAATCATCGTATCAGCCGAAGGACGTCCACTGCTGGACATAGGCCTCCCCCAAGGATTTCCACGACGACCGGTTCTGCGTAGACGTAACTATTAATTAAGTATAATGTTTGACCCTCTTTGTACGCCATATAGTTGTACGTAACCTGGTAAAGTTTTTGTTTCGGTCCCCGCGACAATACAGTCCTGGAATACAGTTCCTGGCCTAGTGCAGGGACCTCTGTATGCTGTGTAGGGCATGCTCCCGGGAAATCTCGGTCTCGAAAATACCGGGAAATCCCGGGATTTTTTAAACAACCCGGTACCGGGTCTTCAGCGAACGAATCCCGGTTCTTTCGATACTTTCGGTACTTTATACGTGCATATCATTTTCTCACTATCTGTCTTTCAATATACGATAAAATTAAATAAAAAAACCTACTTTTTATACAATGTTATAAAGTAACACAATTTTACTTGCATCATTTACAGTCACACCAACATTTATTTAAAATTTAAGTATTATTCTTAATTAATAAATTTAATAATGTATAATTTGTAATAAGCTCAGAACATTGTTGAGTGACAGAAGCGTTAATGCTATAAGTTTCCTTAGAACTTATTACCGAGATAGACAAGCTATTCTTAAATGTAAATTATGAGTTTATTTATCAGTTTTCCAAAAGTTGAGTTTTAAATTGTATTTACTGCAACTACTTTTCAACCAACTCCAAAAAGAAGGAGGTTCTCAATTCGACTGTATGTTTTTTGATGTGTAACATATTTGCTCTCGCTTTCCTGCAATTTGTGGGAGTGATTTCGTGAAATGGGACGGAAAAGTGTCCCATGGGACGGAAATGTGTCCCAGGGAGTCGCGTTTTTTCAGGCTTTAAAAGCGCGGAAAAGGCAAAGGTATATATGACCATACAGCCTAGTCTGCCGTTTCTTTGCCGTCCTTTTTTCAGGCTTTAAAAGCGCGGAAAAGGCAAAGGTATCTGACCATACAGCCTAGTCTGCCGTATCTTTGCCGTCCTTTTATAAAGTATTTTGTCACATGTTACACATCATATGCGAGTACTGCAGGTCTCGCTCGAATTTTTTTTTGTATGTTTGTTACGCGATATCTCCGCAGGATGTGACCCGATTTTCAAAATTCTTTTTTTATTCGAAAGAGTATATTTTCGAAGGGGTCTCATTGTCACCAAGTTGGGATCTGATGATGGGATCCCAGGGAAATCAAAGGAAAATCCTCAAATTTTATAGGCACGTATTACGTGATTCATATGTTTTCTAAAGCTATTAAAGTATTAGCGTCTTTTAGTCATCATCTTATGTTAATGAAGTGATTACGGATGGTACAACTCCGTAATGGTTTTGAGTTGGAAGATAATTCTTGAAATATTATACGTAGGTACGCATAGACCGATAGTTGTATTGTTTCAGGTTGTTCAGATGAGCTGATGATGGAAGATTTAACTCCTTAACTTTCATGCTGCTGAGATGATGATAGAAGTCTGTGTATATTTTAATGAAACATGCATTATGACTTATTACTATTGGCGAGTAAGTGATTGGGTTTAACGTTTTTAGATAGATAACATTATTACTTAAAATAAAGAAAATAAAAATAAAAGTTAAAAAACTAAAAATCGACTTCAAAACGAAATACACTCAAAAGTATGAAATAATATTATTTAACTTAAATACACGATATTAACCAACAATAACGAAATAAAGGTGGGTAAGAATTGAATTAGGGGCGTGAATTTTTTTTTGAGATCAGTGTCAGCAAACCATTAAATCTAAAACATTTGGATCGTAAGTAACTGTGTGCTGGCAAAGACGTCAAAAAAAAATTTAAGACCCTCATTTAATTCGTCCTTACCTTTGATTTCGTTATTGTTGGTTAATATCGTGTATTTAAGTTTAATAATATTTTTTCATACTTTTGGGTGAATTCCGTTTTTAAGGTCGATTTTTAGTTTTTTAAACTTTTTAATTTTATAAGAATAACGTTTTTAATTATAATATTATTTGTAACTTGGAAATATACACACGGTGCCATATCAAGCTATATAAAACCAGTATAAACTGGCCGCGATGCCTGTGCGTTTCAAAATACGTTTGTATAGCTTGGTTTTGTATAGCTTGAGATGCCACCGTGTGTAGGTACCTCTAATTTTGTTGATTTTTAATATTTTCTAATATTTTTATCTCTAAGAAGCGTTTCAGGTTTGCTTTGCTCAATATGTTTAGTGAGATTATAGTTTATAGTGGAAGGAACAAAGACTATTCTAATTCAAAATGTAACTCGAATTTAGTTCTATTTGATTATTTGTTACTATTTTGATCTCAAAACTTGTATGTTTAATAATACTGATTGTGTTTTAATGATTATTATAACAGCTCATATACGTCCCCACCGAGGGGCTCGAGCCTACCCTGAATCATGGCGATTAGTCCTTAATCGACCACGCAGGCCCAGTGCGGGTTGGTCGACTTCACACACAACCTTCGAGTTTCTTCGCAGGCGTGTGCAGGTTTCCTCACGATGTTTTCCTTCACCGTTAAAGCAATCGGTAAGTATATGTACGTAAGTTTTTGAAAAACTCATTGGTACATTGGCCGTCCATTGCTTTTAATGATTAATGTCACTAAAAGACACTGAATAGAAAAAAAATACAACACCAACCCATTTCCAATGAGCCCATTTTCTACAGTTTACTTAATTATATGCTCATTGCATGCACTCGTGCCCTTTACACAATAAATTAATAGCAACATTTAAGCAAGTACCGAAAGTACCGAATTTCCCGGTAAATCCCGGTTCCATGTACAGTACCGAGAATCCAGTCCCGGTTCTTGAGACGGAACCGGTACTGCATCCCCTAATGCTGTGCTTTACTGTGTTTTGGTAAAGAACAAAATTTATTTATTTTACTTCATCATCATCATCATATCAGCCACAAATCGTCCACTGCTGAACAAAGGCCTCCCCCAAGGATTTCCACGACGACCGGTCCTGCGCTGCCCGCATCCATCGGCTTCCCGCGACCTTCACCAGGTCATCGGTCCACCGCGTGGGAGGCCTGCCTACGCTACTATTGATTTTACTTATTTACTAGCTTTTGACCGCGGCTTCGCCCTCGTGGATATCATTTTCAAACGACTTCCAAAAAGGAGACGGTTCTCAATTCGACTGTATGTTTTTTGTGTATGTTTGTTACGCGATATCTTCGCAGATTGTAGACCTATATTCATGATTCATTTTTTCGATAGCTGCCAAGTTGGTTTCATATAAATTTTAACAAAATAACAAAAATCAAAAATAATAATGCATAATTGTACCAAGTTGTTACGATGAAAGTCGGATTTATTCGTTTCCTATTATAACTAATACATTCGAGAGTGCACGTTGCGTTATTTTTCCCAGATTTAACTATACATTTTACTGGATAAAGTAATTCTTCGCCCTTTACTTTAGGTCCTAGCCAGATTTGTGTTAAATCGGTTCTGTAGTTTTAGCGTGAAAGAATAAGAAACAGACTTTTTACCAGATCCTTCAGTAACAATGCAATTCTTAGTAAAGAAATATTGCTTATTATTTCCGCTCTTTGCTTTAGCTCTATGCCAAATTTCAGCGGAATCAGATCAGTAGTTTTAGCCTGAAACAGACACACTTTTTAGAGTTTTAACATTGGTAAAGATTCTAAAATCTGTATTCACTCTTACTGGGGCAAGTAAAATCTTGAAAGTTCTTAAAAGGAAGATATGAGGATGTTTGTCTCCATTTCCGATGCCAATACATAATCTTAATATATAAAAATGAATCGCAAAATGTGTTGGTAAGCGCATAACTCGAGAACGGCTGGACCGATTTGGCTAATTCTTTTTTGTCGAGTTCGTTATTGTCAGTAGAAGGTTCTTATGTAGGGTAGGGTAGGGTAGGGTAGCGTAGGGTAGGGTAGGGTAGTGTAGGGTAGGGTAGTGTAGGTAGGGTAGGGTAGTGTAGGGTAGGGTAGGGTAGTGTAGGGTAGGGTAATGTATGTAGGGTAGGGTAGGGTAGTGTAGGGTAGGGTAGTGTAGGGTATGGTAGGGTAGTGTAGAGTAGTTTACGGTAGGGTAGTGTAGGGTAGGGTAGGGTAGTGTAGTGTAGGGTAGGGTAGTGTAGTGTATGTAGGGTAGGGTAGTGTAGGGTAGGGTAGTGTAGTGTAGGGTAGGGTAGTGTAGTGTAGGGTAGGGTAGTGTAAGGTAGGGTAGGGTAGTGTAATGTAAGGCGGTACGTAGTTCGCCGGGACAGCTAGTCTAATATATAAAAATGAATCGCAAAATGTGTTGGTAAGCGCATAACTCGAGAACGGCTGGACCGATTTCGCTAATTCTTTTTTTGTCGAGTTCGTTATTGTCAGGAGAAGGTTCTTATGTAGGGTAGGGTAGGGTAGGGTAGGGTAGTGTAGTGTAGTGTAGGATAGGGTAGTGTAGGGTAGGGTAGTGTAGGGTAGATAGATAGATAGATAGATAAAACTTTATTTCACTAAAAAGGCACAATACATTTTAACATTAAACAAACAAATAAATGAAACTTAATGACAAATATTACTAGTTTATATAAAAAATATGAAACAGTGTCAGTGGTGCCAAGTTAGTGAAACTGGTCCAGGCTCAGCATAAATGTTGTGGGTCGCAGAGTACTCACAACGCTGATTTTCAGCCAAAACCAAGAAAAACGTACACGCACCTCAGTGGTCAACAATATAGTTATGAAAAAAATAAAAATTTAAAAGAAAATTTGTGCATTTATACCTGTGCTGGTGATTAAGGGAAGACGACGATAGTGCTCGCATAGACAGGACAAATATCCCTTACAGTGTCTACCTGCCTGGTAATAACATATGTACGCATACACAGCCGCTTAAACCCAGACTATAACGTTATATTATATAAAAGGAAACAGGAAACAGTGACGGAATGACTGATCCTTCGACGCACAAGCTTAAACACTAAACGGATCAGGCTGAAATTGGGCGTACAGATAGCAATTATGACGTAAGCATCCGCTCAGAAAGGATTTCAAAAAAAAAAATTTTTTTATGGGAACGGTAATAAACGGGACATATTCCGCTGCTTTATCCGCTACCCTCCTCTCTGCTCAGTCAAGAGATATTCACGCAATTTTCTTTTGAAAGTATATAGTGTAGGAATTTCCCGAAGTGGTGGAGGAAGATCATTCCAACACTTTGAGGCGAGGAAACGGAAGCTACCACGGAATATAGTTGTTTTATGTTTTGGGATGTCAAAAACTGACGAGCAGGCCCTACTAACATTTCGTTGATAAGCATTACGCCAGTTTAACTTTTTGTACAAATAATCAGGTCGCTGATATTTTATTACTCCAAACAAAAGTGATGCATAGTAAAGTTTTTGACGTGCTTGCATCTTCAGGATATTTGAGGAGTTAAAATATGGAGTAACATGCGTTCGTGGAGGGATCCTAAAACAAAATCGGGCACATGCATTTTGTACCCTTTGTATAAGACGCTGTGACTTTTGAAATAAACAAGGACCGTAGACTGTAATACAGTAATTTAATTTAGATAATATAATGGACTCGCATATCCTCACTCGTAACTCTGTGTTGATGAATGGTCGAATTTTATATAAAACCTTAAGTCTAAAGAGGCAGTTGCGAGCCAGCTGAACTACATGTTTTTCGAAACGCAAGAAAGAATCAAAAACCACTCCAAGATTACGAGCTTCGTCGACAAGATCAATTGCTTTATCATTAATCCTTACCATAGGTTTAGAACGAACTATACAATCCACTTGTTTTTTGGTTCCCAATGCCATGCACTTAGATTTTGATGGGTTTAATAAAAGGGAGTTGTTTATTGACCATTGATACACTCTGTGGAGATCGTTGTTTATATTATCAATAGCAGGATTTATATTTTCCAAATCCACAGCAGTGTAAATCTGAAGATCATCCGCATATAAATGGTATTTACAGCTCTGTATGCATCTAGTTATATCTGCACTATAAATAATAAAAAGTAAGGGACCCAATATAGAACCCTGTGGCACACCTCTCTCAACTGGCAATAGCTGTGATGTTAGATTTGTGCCATCATGTTTTTGAATGACGACTTGTTGCTTGCGGAAACTGAGGTAACTATTAAACCACATTATGGAGCTAGTATCAAAACCATAATAAGCTAGTTTTGATAAGAGCAAAGAAATGTTAATAGCGTCGAAAGCACGGGAGAAATCCAAAAGAACCAATAAATTTCCACAGCCTGTATCAGACGAAGACAGTAAATTATCAACTACGTCAAGTAATGCAGTTGCAGTACTCCGGTTTTTTCTAAAACCTGATTGTCGCTCCGGTAGGATTTTGTTAGCTTCGCAATACTTAATGACCTGATCATACACAACCTTCTCCAGAATTTTCGATAGGTATGGCAAAATACTTATGGGACGAAGATCTTTGACATCATTAGGCTCTGTAGTCTTGGGTATTGGTTTAACTACTCCAATTTTCCACAGTTTAGGGAACACAGAATCCACAATTGACCGATTTATGATAGCAGTGATTACGCCAAGCGTACGCGGGAGTGTCAACAATATCATATCCATAGTTATTCTATCGTAGCCCTTAGCATTAGATTTGATACCCAATATTATCTTGGCAACCACATTCTGATGGACCGGTTCAAGCTTGAAAGTATTAGTGCCATGTTTGTTAAATTCGAAATAAGTTAGTTGTGATAGAGGAAGGGAGGTGCTGCCAGGAACATTTAGAAAGTGTTTGTTTACACTATCAGGGTCATTAAATGAGTCAGGAAGGCTTGAGGCACCCTTAAAATCAGGAAGAACTGTGGATTTTAAGTTGCTCCATAAGAGTTTAGAATTATTTATGTTACTATTGATATTCTGGTTATAGTATGCAACTTTTTCCGCATAGATGCTGGAATTGACCAAATGTTTCAAGGTTTTGTATTGTTCTTTATCGGTATCAAGTTTAGATCTGCGATACTTACTGTGAGCTTGGTCTCGGAGGTACATCATATGACGGATATTACTAGTGAACCATGGAAGCTGCTTGTTACGAATCAATATCGACTTTTCAGGTGCCACCCTATCGACCAAGTCTATAATTTTATTACTAAATGCAGATACCATTTCATTTACACAAGGCAGTGTAGCAATATAATCCCAATCAATTACGTCTAGCTCATTCTCTAAAACGTGTTGATCTAAATCTTTAAGTGGTCTAAAATTTATATACCTAGGAGGGAGCTTGGGCTTCTTTATTTTTAACTCAACTGAAATAAAAGCATGACCCCCAAGTTCAGGAATTGAAATCACGTTAGTATTAGTAACTGTAGCATCGGTCAATACAAGGTCTATTAGAGTGGCGCTGTGATCGGTAAAATGAGTCGGTTGGGTAATGCAATTTAAGAGATGAGTACAATCAAGGAACTCTTCTACTCGAGAAGTTTTCCAATCTTTGCATAGTAGATTTATATTAAAGTCTCCCAAGATAACTGCATAGTCATAATCTCCAAACGACGTAAGTGAATCGGTGAGAGAGTCCAAAAAAACATCAATATTAACCCAAGGGTAGGGTAGTGTAGTGTAGGGTAGAGTAGTGTAGGGTAGGGTAGTGTAGTGTAGGGTAGGGTAGTGTAGTGTAGTGTAGGGTAGGGTAGGGTAGGGCAGTGTAATGTAATGTAAGGCGGTAAGTAGTTCGCCGGGACAGCTAGTATTAAATAAAACGGTGTTAATTATCCGTGTTTTCCCGCTCCTGCCTCTGTTATCGCTCCAACTCTTGTTTCCGACCCATTACGCACCCACTCCCGCTCCCACCTCTGTTATAGCTCCCACTCTTGTTTCCGTTCCGACCCATTACGCACCCACTCCCGCTCCCACCTCTGTTATCGCTCCCACTCTTGTTTCCGTTCCGACCCATTACGCACCCACTCCCGCTCCCGTTTATGCTTCCGCTCCCTTCTGATTTCCATAACACCGTTCTCGCTTCCGCTTCCTTCCTGCTTCTGCTCCCGCTCCCATTTATGCATCTGCTCCCACTCTTGCTTCTGACATACTTTTCTGTCGCTCCTACTCCTGCTTTCGAGCCGCTTCCACTTCCATTTCTCCTTCCGCTCCCCCTACTGATTTCTATAACACCGTTCTCGCTTCCGCTTCCTTCCTGCTTCTGCTCCCGCTCCCATTTATGCATCTGCTCCCACTCTTGCTTCTGACATACTTTTCTGTCGCTCCTACTCCTGCTTTCGAGCCGCTTCCACTTCCATTTCTCCTTCCGCTCCCCCTACTGATTTCTATAACACCGTTCTCGCTTCCGCTTCCTTCCTGCTTCTGCTCCCGCTCCCATTTGTGCATCTGCTCCCACTCCTGCCTCTGACATACTTTTCTTTAGCTCCTTCTCGTTCGTTTGGCCCGTGCTATCCTATACAAATTTCAACCCCCGCTCTTACCCTCACATGAGGTAATAAAATTCTTAGAAACTATTTCTTTAATTTGTTTTGAAGAGTATTTGCGCCAAGTGATACTAGCAAAAAATCATCCATTAGTATAAAACTTCAACCCCAACCCTCGCGAATGAAATATGTGAAACACTTCCCTATTGAATGTTTGTGTTATATGAGGAAACCTTGTTAGTTGCCATACATACTTCAACCCTCGCTGCCCCCTACATGGGATGATAATTTAAAAAAAAATTGTAACTACAAATTTCTTAATTTATTTTGAAGAGAAATAATGCTAAACCAAAAAAAAAACCTAAAAGTTTCAATTTAAGACACGCAGAATATTGAGATACGAGTACTTATACCCCCTTAAGGGATGAATTTTGTGAAACTCTATCTTAGAGGAAATCTGCGTTATATAAGGAACGCTTTGCAAAATTTCAAGTTTCTAGATCCAAGGATTTGGCCCGTATGGTCCCTTTCAACCCTTTCTTTTTAGGGTTCCGTACACCCAACGGGTGAACAACGGTACCCTATTACTAAGCCTCCGCTCTTTGTCCGTCTGTCAGCGGGCTGTATTTCAAGAACCGTAATAGGCAGACAGTTGAAATTTTCACAGAATGTGTTTTTCCATTGCGGCTATAACAAAAAATACTAAAAATTAGAGAGAGTGAAAAAATAAGGGGGGTGGGTCTCCATACAAAAAACCTTTTTTTAAAGGTCTCTAGAAGTATTTTTGATTTAGCTCTATCGTAAAAACCGTAATACATAGAAGCATGAAACTTAGTGTGATTATAGTACTAATACTGAAGTAAAACAAAAAATAATAAGAATCGGCTAAGTGTGAGTTGTACTCTCGCTAAGAAGTTTGAACTGAATGACAAAAAAAGCATATTTTCGTCGCTCGCGTTGATGTCTTTTGTTTATAATGTGAATACGTATCATTGTTGTGATAATTGCGTGGAGAGGTGTGGTGGTACGGAACCCTCGAAATTCTACTCCGACTCGCACTTGGCCGTTTTTTTTACCCCCTGAAACACGTGTTTATTTATTTGTAAACCGGAGTAATCCTGCGAATTTTCGAATTGATACGTCTATCTCTTAAGAGTTCTCCATAAAAGCTTTGAACTCCCCTTACTACCCTTCAGGGGTTATGTTTTCAAAAATCCGTTACCTGTATGACAAATTTCAGCCTGATGCCTCCAGTAGTTTGAGCTGTGCGATGATAGAATAAATAAAAAATAACTTAACTTTTTACAGTTTTATAAGTTTTGAGCCTCCAAGTGTTTCTGGCGATCGACTAGATTGATAAAGTTTTGACCCTGCGAGTGTTCCTGGTACGGTGTCGGTTAAGTTACATGGTTACAGTGTTGCGAGTTCAATGGTTTTTTCCCATCACAAAAATGCCCAACGCGCCTAAAGAAATTTTTACTTCAAAAATAAGATTTCAAAAATTAGTTCGTCAAAGGGTGTTTCTGAAGCATTTAGTGCTAAATATTATCGCCTTCATCTGACAGGCAATAAACGTGGACCGGAAATTACGTCACCGTTCCTCCCGGAAGCGCTTCAAGGGTCAGGAGGAGGTGGGTCAATAATGACACCCCCTCCCCCCCTCGCTCCGTTGCATCACTGAGCACTTTTTAATGTGAACACCTAAAAGTAATGTTGATGGGAAGATTAAAAAAAGTGACATCATTCTAGCGTCATTTGTAGGGTTGGGACCAATTAAGAACTCTACCACGCACCGGAAAGCGTAGTGTAGGCAGGCCTCCCCCTCGGTGGACCGATGACCTGGTGAAGGTCGCGGGAAGCCGCTGGATGCGGGCAGCGCAGAACCGGTCGTCGTGGAGATCCTTGGGGGAGGCCTATGTCCAGCAGTGGACTTCCTTCGGCTGATATGATGAAGAAGTCTACGCTGTCCATTCTTCTGTCTGTCTGTCCGTCCATTCCTCTGACCGACTTATAAGAGGCTGCATCTTTTGAACTGTACTCGTATATGTAGCTAAAATTTTATTATTATAGAGAATTTAGTAACAAATAATAAAAAAATTAAATACAAGATGTTTTTGTTGTTATTCCCTTTTTGTAAAAACGGTAATGATGTGAAACTTGGTGTGAGTAAAGTACTAGTCCTTAAGTAAAGCAAAAACTACAAAAACACTGACCAAGTGTGACTTTTATTAGGGCTAAGGAGTCCAAACTGAATGAAAAAAAAAACATTTTTCTGTCACTTGCGTTGATGTCTTTTGTTTGAAATTAATATGTATTATTGTTGTAGGTACTCGTGTAGAGTGTGGTGGTAGAGAACCCTCGGTGCGCAAGTCCAACTGGCACTTGGCTGGTTTTCTGTATATCTTTGACGAGGAAATAACTAGCTTGTCTGTCGCTTTCCGGGACCCGGAAAAAAAACAAATTCCCTATCTGTCGACCTACCGGGAGCCGGAAAATTTACGGATGGTCAAATTAGCGCTAATAATATCAATTATCATAAAAGTAAAAACAATGAAAAGAAATAAGTAAAACACCCTAATTAACACACACAATATTTTATTCAGATTCACTGAAAATCCATTAAACGCGCCCAGAACCCTGTCTGTCAAATTCCGGCTACCGGAAAAATCCTGACTGTCAAATTTCCGGCTCCCGGGTGCACCAGACAAGGGGGTGTGGCCTAATAACAGCGTGACAGCTAAGAGGATATAAATTACAAGTTAGACAATTTTTAAAGTTTTGTACACCCAAAAGTCTCTTTTCATCCATCTGTCAGCGGGCTGTATTTCATAAACCGTAAAAGGTAAACAGTTAAATTATATTACTTTTGGCGCTTTAACAACTAATAAAAAAATAAAGAAAAATTAAAAAGGACAAAAAAAATATAAAAAAAAAAGTTTAAAATACCTATACTTAAAACCAACTTCAAAATGAAATTCACTCAAAAGTGTGAAATAATATTATTATACTTAAATACACAACATTAACCAACAATAACGAAATCTACGGCGGGTTAGATTTCGTTATTGAATTAAATTAGGGGCTTAAAAGTCGGTTTTAAGTTTTTTTAAACTTTTTTTATTTTCTTTATTTTTAGTGGTAATTCTATCTATCTAGCAACGTTAAATCCAATCACCTATACACACCAATAGGAATTATCAAATCATAATACATGTGTTTCATTAACAGATACAGAGTCCTGTGGCTTCCATCATCTCAGCAACATGAAAGTTAAGGAGTTAAATCGTCCATCATCAGCTCATCTGAATAACCTGAAGGAATACAACTATCGGTCTATGCATACCTACGTATATATCTATGTATAACACTAAAAAGAATTTTCCTGCAACTCCTAACCGTTAAGGAGTTGTACCTTCCTACATCAGCTTATCAACATGAGAATATGACTAACAGACGCAAGTATATTCATAGCTTTAGAAAACATATGAATCACGTAATTAGTGCCTTTAAAATTCAAATTTTTCATTATTTTTGAAGGGTTGCCCTCGATTTCCCTGGGATCCCAACATCAGATCCTGACTTGGTGACAATGGGACCCCCTCGGGAGTATACTCTTTCGAATGAAAAAAGAATTTTGAAAATCGGTCCACAATTGACGGAAAAATCGGTGAACATACATCCAAAAAAAAATACAGTCGAACTTAGTACCTCCTTCTTTTTGAAGTCGGTAAAAACAGGCCAAGTGCGAGCCAGAACCGCACATAAAGGGCTCCGTACCATCATGTTAGATGGCGTTAGTTTCTTTACGTTTAAAAAAACACGTTTTTTTATAGGGAGAGAAACCCTTTTATATTTTTACTTTTTCTAATTGTTAGTATATTTTTTGTTATAGCGGCAACAGAAATACATCATCTGTGAAAATTTAACTGTCTACTTATTACGGTTCACGAAATACAGCCTGGTGACAGACGGACAGACAGACGGACGGACAGCGGAGTCTTAGTAAGTCTCAGGTGTTTTTGGTTCAGCTCTATCATAGAAACGGTAATACAATTATAAGCGTGGGACTTGGTGTGATTACAGTACTCGCCCAAAGTAAAACAAAATATAAAAAAACAAATACAATAAAAAAACTGGCCAAGTGTGAGTCGTGTTCGTGCAAAGGAGAACGAACTGAAAAAAAAAACATTTTTTTGTCTTTTGTTAATTGGGTATGCTAAATTTTTTATAAGCCATGAAAATAAAAAAACCATTTCGAGATATTTTTATTTAAAGCCATATTTTTTCATTTTCCACTCGAAAAAGTAAAAGATTGCGTAAAAAAATCGGAAAAGGACAATAACCTTCATTTGACCCCTATGACGTCACGAGTTTACAATAAAACCTTATTTCACCACTGAACGGAACGTGCACTCTTACTTGTCATATCAATTACGGACCTTGCATTTGAGGACGAGCTTTCGTCGAGCACTGAAAAAGGCACTATTTATTTATCATCCACCAAAAACTACGTTTGAAACAATCAAATATTATTAGAACGTCATTCAAATTAAATACTTAAATGGGTAAGATATTCATTAGAGGTCCAATTTTTATTGTGGTTCTAAAAAACATTTAAACTCTGAAGGCCTTGTCCATACATAGATTATGATGTTTGATGACAAGTAAATTTTGACTTTGACGTTTCGTTGTTGGCTTTGTGATAGTTTCGTTTCGGAAAAGGCAAAGGTTACTAAGACCATACAGCCAGGTCTGACGTATTTAGGCTTCCTTAGCTGTTGGATTTGTAATGCTAGTGCCGGTGCAATGAAAAAACAACAAAATAAAACTACGAATGCGTCTACCACAAATCCCGCCAAAAAACCTTTGGGAATGATTGACTTGAGTGACTTGACAGTTGACGTCAAGGCCTATACATTTCATCGTCATAGAAATAGGGCTGTTCGTTTCATAGTAATGTGAACCGATGACGTCATCAAGGTTTCAAAATTTAAAAAAATATTTAAAAATATCTAGAGGCTTAAAAAATGAAATATTCAAATTAGTTTTTCAAAATGGTCTAAACCATCAGAAAAAAAATTAAAAAAAATACATATTTTTTTTTAGCATACCCAATTCTGTGAATAGGTGTCATTGCCGTGATGGTGTGGAGAGGTGTTGTGGTGCGGAGCGCGAGTGCAACTTGCACATGGCCCGTTTTTTGGTGCGAACTTGTACTTATTTTTTATATTCGGTTTTATTATTGTTAGAAACACGTTTAAAAAAAAACAATATTTTTTTACGTAATGAATCATAAGTCTTTTATTAATTGTTATAGTTTCCTAATAAAAATCGGTTAGTAAAACATTCAAATGGGCGGTAAAGGATTGCATTTTGGCTTATTTAGATATACCAGGTGAGATGTTGATTTAAAGCCAGCAACCAATTAACACAAAATGGGTAGCACAATTTCTTAACAAGGCAGTAAAATTAACAAATGGGCAGTAACACAATTCAAGCGGGTATAGTAACCTACGTCAATGAGCGAACAGTTAGTTCTAGCGCTTCGGCGGCTACTGCTACGGCACGCTCTCTTCACTCGTTCGGCTCGCGCTTTGTCTGTTATATCAAACCTAAGAGCTCACCGCTCCGCTACTCGTTATCTAACAAATCTAACCTAATCTAACCAAAAACCAAAAAAAAAAATACTCCCACAAGCACTCAACCTTTTTGTTTTTAATCACAATTGGTAAACCCTTGACAACATCTCACCTGGTGGTAAGTGACGATGTTGCCGAAGATGGAAGCGGGCTTACCAAGATTATCCAATGCAATGGGGAACTAACTTTTAACTGCTTACTTCTACATTGCCTCTCTTATTTTACTGCCTAACTTCTACAATATAACCTTTAATGTATTACCGCACGACTTATTAATTACCGCCCAAGCAATCAAAACACTTCCCAAAAATTATTTCCCAAGCACAAAACTTCGCTTCGCTAATAATAACTAACTTCACCCAACGCTACGCCCAAAAATCTCACATTCCTTTAACACGCTCTATTTACAGAGGCCCTTTCTATATGGTAAGCCATGATTGGGGGATCCAATATTGGCTGTCATGCAATATTTAGGGCCCCATCAGAAAGGTTCCGCTGATATCTCTACGCCACATGTTTCGGATTTGTAGTCGACAGATTCGGTACAAAGTGGTAATATACACATAACGAAATGCTTACATTAAGAAGTGAGTAAGTTTAACCGCCTCCGTGGCGTAATGGTTAGCCCATTCGCTTCACACCAGGAGGTCGCGGGTTCGAGACCCGGTGGGGTCAACTTGTAAGACTCGGTTTGGTTGGTGGTAGGGTATTTTCTAAGCCCGCCTGGCTACCAACACCATCTTATCTAAGTCTTGCCGCTAAACATCAGTGTTAACAACGTTGATGTGTTCCGGCTTGAAGATAAGATAGCCAGTTCTCCATTACGTTGGGGAATCATGGTAAGCCCGCTTCAATTTTCGGCATCATCGTCACTTACCATCAGGTTAGTTGATGCCAAGGGCTTACCAATTGTGAATTTAAAAAAAAGTAAGGACAATTAACCATTTGTCTGTTCAATTTTCTTTTATTTGTACCTAACAAGTTTTGTCCTAGAAAGGGAGGGCAGATGTCATTCATATTTTTTGTCAAGCTTGGATATACGATATTCTATCCCATTTACATTGTTTGTTTCTCGTTTATGCTAACACTACAATACCAATTTTGCTGGACTTTGGCATAGAGCTAAACTAAATGCCGAAGAAAAACATAGGATACATTTATCCCTAAATACGAGTGTGCTTTAGACCACACAACTGAAGTAAAACTTCTTTAGCTCCATGTTTATGTATGAAAGTAAATACTTAGTTTTCAGAAAATAATCAAATCTTTTTTTGTCATATGGAGGTATAGACAGTTCACCAAAAGAGTTTTATTATCCTCTGAAAATGGTCAATTTTTTTATCTTATATGTTTGTTTTGACAACCGATATTGTTGGTAACCAAATATAAATAGTATCTCTCTTTCTATCTTCACTAATTTATATATCCCTCTCAATTTCCGTTAGCCTTGCCCGATCCCACTTCCGTAACGCTCTCGTCACGCATCCACCAGCTTACTCCCCAAGTCAAGCGTGCGTAAAGAAGTTTTACGTCAAAAATACATAGTTCCTGAGGAAAAAACATAGTTTAACGCTTGCGCACTGTCCACCCTCGAATACAGTCATAATAAATTGTACAGGCACACTGTGCATATTTTCTTGCGAAGCCTCACCGTCCGGCGTAGTCGGGAATACACAAACAACAATACACATTACGTTTACCTAGTAGCAATAAAAAATAGATTTGATGAAAAGTTTAAAAATAATTTGTGTTTATATGGGAGGTATCTTTTTCTTTTTTTTCTGAAATAGTAAACTATTACCCAATGCAGTAGGCATTATAAATTGCTTTTAATTCACAAAGTTGAATTAAAATCGTTAAAGCAATTTTTGTGGAAAAGAAATAAACAACCTGGATTTGTATGGTAATTTTTTCCCGTAATAACGAACTGCAGCGTATAGTAGGCTATATAAGTTTCTAGTAACACACAGAGTTTCAAATAGTTAAAGCCAGTTTTGAGAAAAAAAAAGTTATTTTTTAGTATGGTGGCAACCCTAAAAAAACAAGATAGGGAAATTTCAAATAAAGGACTGAATATATAAAAATACTTAAACTTATACTTAAAATAAATTTTACCCAAATCCGTCCAGTAGTTTGGGAACTAGAGCACCTGACGGACACATAGACAGACACATACTTTTTTATATTTTAGTTTTTAGTCTTTACTAGTGCAAGACAATCGATCCCTATCAAAATAGCTACTTAGATTTTGTTGCCATCACATATCTTCACTCCTTTGTCCCTATAGGTAAAAAGGCTACCTTCGCCGGTGAAACTGCGTGCTGAAGCTAGTATCACCCAAAAGGGTAGGTATGAATTTGTGTCCTGAATGATATCTTAAAATCAGGGTTCCCAAAACTTTTTGTTTATAAAACCCCGGGGTAATTAGCGTGAGGGTTGCTAACCCCCATTAACGTCAAGTGAAATTTCCAAATTTATGATTTCTGCTAGGGGTGACTTTGTTTACTGGAAAGTAACAACATAAAATTTAGTAGACCAGCAGTCGTACACGTGCTTTGCTTCTAGGCTTTCGTATCTTTGGTCTCTATGTTTGGAAAAAGCAGATAAAATCATTACTTTATTCCAACAATTGCTTAGTCATTTACCATTATAGATTGGTTATAATAACCTAACACGTTTAATTAAATATTAAAAACCAGAGTGCATAACACATAACATTGTCTCTTTTTTGGGCTGCCGGGTATAAATAAATTCTACCTATGTCATTCACGGGATCAAGATGAATCTAGCGTCATCTCGTACTCCAAAATCCATTACGCCGTTATGCTCATAAAAAACAGATATACATACATTAATACTTCCATACATCAGAAAAATATAACCCTACTCTTTGTGCAATCGGGTAAAATATATTTATTTCAGAACTAATTGTAGGTGCCTACTATTTCTTGTCATTCAGACAGTCAGCAGTTTAAGTTGCACAAGACGTGTTTAAAAAGCTTCATCATCATCATCAAAACAGCCGAAAGACGTCCACAGGTGGACAAAGGTATCCACCGAGGATTTCCACGACGAGCGGTCCTGCACCTGCCCGCATCCAGTGGCTCCCCGCGACCTTCACCAGGTGAGACCACCACAGCCATTAAAAAGCTCACTCTTCTAAAACGGAATCAGGTTTTTCGATTGAAAATTTTCCCAGAAAGCTTCTGATCACCGCAAATGAACATCAACAAATGTATACGTACTAACCTTTCATTGCCGAGCAAGCACCACACGCATGAGACAAAGGATTCCTTCCTTTTATTCCCATACATGATTAATACCTCCTTAATGGTGGTCATTTGCACCAATTTCCTCGTTGCCCTCTGTAAAGAGACCGAATGAAGGCCTCGCGCTCAAAAGAACTGTCTAAATGGAGATAATCAAGCACTCTTTGTATCTGATATTTGCTACAAATAATATAACGTTGTAATGTCCTCTTTTTCCACGATAAAATCTGCTGTTGAAGTTTTCTTTGTAAAGTAGATAAAAATTCAGCTAAAACTGGTAAGTGTACCCACTCGCGTGCAATCTAGACACAGGGCAGTGTGTCCGCCCAGTTTGGAATGAAAAGGCGACACCGGCCGTGGGTTACATTACACGAACCATCTCCGGCCAATTGCGACATACCCTCATCTTAAAATCTGTTGGACCTACACATTTGCGATTTTGTGTGACTATTAAGACCCTTCGATCACCTTGAAACCCAAATTTTATCAATATATCTTTTACTATTTTTGAGATATTGACGTCCGAAAATCACATTTTTTATCACTGAATGACATCAAAATTATAGACCACTTTCAGGTGACTTAGAAACTTGAAATTTGGCATCAAGGTTAAATTATTTATTTGACGTTTGAAAAGAAAAATATCGAAAAACCGACCAAGTGCGAGGCGAAATTGGGTTACTTACCATTATCACTCATTAAAATAATAGACTACTTCCAGGTGACTTATAAACTTGTTTGGCATTAAGGTTTGATATGCCATAATTTACTAATTAGCATATCCTGACATAGTTTCCGAGCGATCTGGGGAACACTCATTCCCACGCTCGCGCACGTCGGCGTTGCATGGATTGAAGTGATTTGTATAGAACTGGTTGAGGGGGTGGTTTATTCGTCCAAGAGGGGGTGGGAGTGACATGCTAATCAGAATAGTCCGATGTAGTTCCAGAGGGATCTGGAGAATCTGTCTACGATCGCCAGCCGCTTGCGGTTCGCGCACCCTCAAAGACAGTCATAAAAACGTTGTCCACGCGGGCTAAGGCGCAGGCAAAAGCTAGTATATATTATTATTTATGTCTATAATTTGAATAAAGAGAAGAAATAAATATGATGGCTTTTCAAACACTTATGGTACGAGTATCTCAACAAAACATAAATGTGAAACGATACAAAAAAGATACAGAAATAGATAGAACTTGGTTCTATAGTGGGTTCTATAGCTACAGCACTTCAAACTGAAATATTTATCTTAAACTTCATTAAATAATAGCCAATACACAACGGTTTTTAGTTGCTTAAAAGAAAATTTGTTATGTTCTGTGCTACTAAATGGTGTAACTTGCCAAGTTTAAATACTTGTCAAGTCAAGCCACCTAGCAAGCAAATCTTACTTTTTACAAATAAACGCCAATAAAAAACATAATAAGATAGTGAAAATTTGATAAGTTACACTATTAATAGCACAGAACATTACATTTTGATTTACAATAAAAAGTAATGAAAAATAGTACATATCGTAAAAATGAACATTGTACAATCTAGGCGGCCTTATTGCTTAAAACTATCTCTTCCGGGCAACTCAAAGAATCTTATAGAACAGACTAAGAAATGAATGCTCCAAATTTCTGAATGGAAAAAAACATAAAAGGACAAATCTAAAACAGGTTTACAAGACTGTCTTCTAAATGGACTCCCACGAGTGTAAGAACAAAATAAGACTGTTATGACACCGAGGACGTTTCAATGAGCGGTCTCAATTGCAATCGCATCAGTTGTTTAGGCGAATCACGTCGCGCCGCTCAGCTGTCGAGTTGCTGGAGAAATTACATCGAGCACAGGGCTGTACACTGTTCACAGTCAAACAAATAATAAAATTTGGTCAAGTGTGAATAGTACTTTTTTTATTATCTACAATTGGTAAGCCCTTGGCATCATCTCACCTGATGGTAAGTGATGATGATGCCGAAGACGAAACCGGGCTTACCAAGATTCCCCAACGCAATGGGGATCTGGCTATCTTATCTTCAAGCCGGAACACATCAATGCTGTTAACATTGATGTTTGGCGGCAAGACTTATATAAGATGGTGGTAGCTACCCACGCGGGCTATGAAAATGCCATAGCACCAACCAAACCGCGTCTTAAAAAGTTGACCCCGCTGGGGACCTCCTGGTTCGAAGCGAATGGACTTACCATTACGCCACGGAGGCGGTACTCGCGCTAAGGATTCCAAACTGAATGAAAAAATCATTTTACTGTCGCCCGCGTTGATGTCTTTTATTTGAAAAGAATATGGTTATTTCGTGTGGAGGTGTCGTGGTACGGAACCGTCGGTACGCGACCCCGACTAGCAATTTGCCGCATTTTACTCTGATACTTCTAAACCTAACCTAACCTAACCCAATGTAAAACCTGAATCCACCCCCGCCTCTACGTGGTTTCCACATAGACGGTCGCATGTCGCATGACAGTCTGTGCTCCCATATGGTGCTGGCACTTTGTAGAAATGACAGCGGGGCCTGTCTGGCCTGGCGACGACGGCGGCGGTGGCGGCGATGCGAGCGCCTACGCTGCTGCTTCATAATATACAGATACAGCGTGTAGGTATGTAGATTAGAGTAACCCTATTAGCACAAGCCGATGGTGTATAAAGTCTAAAGCAAAGTATATATATTAGTACTAACATACATTATGGACACTCCCTGCCACTCTCTAGATTGCGACCTCACCCCCTCATCAACCAGATTGATACAGATTGGTTACATTTTGGTTGTCGAACGTATAGGATTTCGCCGCCATTTTGTTTGTTTCGTCATCCGTTTTTTGAAATGTCATTTCTGGCCCGTTGTACGAAGTGTCCAGAGTGTGTCTAAAGCCTGTCAATTTAAATTACTTCGGACCCAGCATACAACTGGCCATACTCCTAGTGGTAGATTTTTCTATCGTACTAGGTCAGCACTATGGCGGTATGGTTGGGTCCCACCGTAACACCAGGGGTACGGCTAGTGGTTCCACCCTACCACCAGTGGTATAGTCAGTGTTATGAAAGTAGGTGTTTACTTTCAGGCACTAAGTCCCAAAGAAAATCTCCCCCATATTCTTGATTAATGTGTCATATAACAAATGTTCGTATAACTATCTCTACAACTTTTCACAAGGTCATTTTAAATCTCTAAATGTGTTCACAAGGTCGTGTCACTTACAAATGTCACTTGTTTCTTATTTACCTTTTTACCATTCTTGTATCATAAATAACTATTTTAACCCCCGACGCAAAAAGAGGGGTTAACGTTTGTATCTGTGTGTCTGTCTGTGGCATTATAGTTCTTAACCAAATAAACCGATTTTAATGCGGTTTCTTTTGTTTGAAAGCTGACGTGATTGAGGTGGTTCTTCGCTATAATTTATGAAGATCTGTTCAGCTGTTTGAAAATCATCAGCTATTATCTAGGTTATCAAGGGATGTGGGCAACTTATACCGGTATGATCGATTCGAAATTCGGAGTCCTGTTTTTGTAATAATATTCCAAAATCATGATGAACTTGACCTGTGCTGCAGAATCTCCTGGAATCTATAACTCCTCACCAACTTACGTCATCGTATTTGGGCTCATGGGAATAGTCTCAATGAATAGGTGTTAGATAGAACATGGTAACCTTTACCTGATGCTGCAGCATCTCCTGGAATCAGCAGGATACCCAACTCCTCGCCAACTTACAGCAGTGGTATCGTGTTTAGGTTTAATGAATAGGTAATAAATCAAATATGGTAACTTTGACCTGATGCAGCAGCATCTTCTGGCATCTGCAGGATACCCAAGCCAACTCTTTACCCAACTTACAGCAGAGGTATCGTGTTTGGGATTCGTAAAATTAAATAAGCATAAAATAAAACTTAAATTAAAAACCCCCGACAAAAAACCTCTAAAAAGTAGAAAGTAATATGTATTGACAATTTAAGTTTATTATAAGTAGTTATATTTTGATCTAAGAGTCATTGCGTAGGGGGACCGCTAAGTAAATAAAATAAAAACAGTTTTACTTTACTACAACTAATAACTAATAATTTCATAACTTAGCGGCCCACCTACGCAACGACTCTTAGATCAAAATATAACTACTTATATTAAACCTAAAGGGCCAAGGCATATTATTTTCTACATTTTAGAGGTTTCTTGTCAGAGGTTTTTAATCGTACCGCTTTTTCGTATGGGAGGCACCCCTAAAAAAATTGTATCCATTTTTCATTTTGCGTTATAAGTACGTAAAATGTACCTACAAACTTGTATAACTGTATCTAATAAATGAAGACATGCCTTCGAAAACAACTTTCATTTGTATGGGAAGAGGGGGAGTAAACATTTTTTTATCACCAAAATAACTTTGCTTCGCTCATTTCATATCTGTATTATTTTTTTTTTTGGAATTTTGCGTTCCATTGTTAACAAGTTACTACAAGCTACTTTAATTAAAAAGTGTTCAAAGAAACTTTTAATTCATTTCATGAGACCTATCGAATACAGATTTTTTCTTCCATTTCGAGTCGTAATTTTGGATAAGTATATATATGTCGCCGTCATCTGGTTGAATCTGCTATTTGATTGAATGACTAGCGCGTTCATTAAATGACGACATTTAATTGACTAAAGGACAACTCTTCAAGTTGTTTAATGTAACGTTCAACGTCTTGACTGAACGTCATTTAGCCAAGTTGTTAAATGGGATATTCCGAATAAAAACCGACGATTTCTTCTTCTGCGAAGCATTCAGCTACCCATGGTGGCGAGGCTCTTTGACTGTATAATCAATCAAACCTAACCGAACCTAATATCGCTCGCTTCGCTCGCTCATTTACAGTTTTTTTAGAAACATCTAATTTTTGCCAACTCCCTTTTCGTTGTATGGAATTTTACGTTCACAATGTGAACAAGAACACTAAGTTACAAAGCCCTAATTCTCACAAATAAACTAAACAATAACTATGAACTAAATTTCAATCACCTGACTGATTTTACGTCCGCTCTGTTCAAAGGGCTATGTTACAACCGCTAACTAGTTGGACGTTGAGTGACGCTTGTTCAATCAACGTTCGGCCTAGTCATTCAATTGAATGTCGTCATTAAATGAACGCGCTAGTCATTCAATCAAATAGCAGATTCAACCAGATGACGGCGACATATACATCAGCTCATATACGTCCCCACCGAGGGGTTCGAGCCTACCCTTTATTAGGGCGATCGGACCTTGTGTACTAAATTTTATTATCTACTGTAGGTGTAGGTCTAATAGTGGCAAAGAAAACTGACTGTGATATAGGGACAGACAGATGGACATGATTAAATTATAAGTGTTCGGTTTTTTGTAATTTAAACTCCGGAACCCTAAAAATGGTTTACCTTGATGGCTTCGCAAATTAATGTTTCATAACTGAAATCCAAAAATTCATTTTATTTTAGGGTATCTTTTACAGGGATTCAGAATATATTTTTCTAAGACGAAAAGCAGTCGACTTTCTCTGATATGATGATTATATTTCGAAGAATTAGTTGCCTACTATCAAACCTACTAATCTCAAACCAAATCTCAAATGTTCTAAAAGACATCAAGTAAACTACACTAGCTCAGTCAGTTTGTACATTCATTTGAATGCATTTCAGTCCGTGTTATCTGACAACCGACACTAAACTTGACTCCGCTTACCTGGAGTTACTATCGTAACTCGAACTAGACTCGATCGAATATCCTTACTAATATTATAAATGTGAAAATGTTTATGTTTGTTTGTTCGTTTGTTTGTTACCTTTTGATTACCTAATGATTTTACCGCACATGTGCAAAGTAGGTACTTTTTTTAATTTTTGTGTAAATATATACCAAAATGAGTAATTTCAAGCAAATAATAAAATGTAATAAACAAAGATACAGAATCTTCTTTCAGACTTATGAAACAAAGCATAATATTTATTTGACAAGAAAAGAGATAACATACCACGGTGGTCGATGGAGACAGATTGATGACGCATGAAGTGCATAGATCACACCAAGGAATAGGTAACATTTGCCAAAGAGGTTTTATGTTTACCTTACTATTTCAATCTATTTATGGTTACATTTTAAAAAAAAATACGCATGTGTTTATGTGCATAGCTAAAATAAGGCGCCATTCCCTTAAAACTGAATGTAAAGTTGTTATATCTGTGAATACGAATTTAACTAACGTATGTGTGATAAATAATAATATACAATAAAAAATAAAAGTAAGATAACTCCGCCAGACATTTAAAATGAGCTACAAATAGCGTCAAATGAACTTGGATGCCAAAACTCGATAGGTACGAGTATGTATCCGTGTTTTTTGTTTTTCTGTTACTGTCCTTTTTGTAGGGTTCCGTACCCAAAGGATAAAAACGGGACCCTATTACTAAGACTTCACTGTCCGTCCGTCTGTCTGTCACCAGGCTGTATTTCATGAACCGTGATAGATAGACAGTTGAAATTTTTACAGATGATGTATTTCTGTTGCCGCTACAAATTATAACAAACACATAAAATTAGAAAAAGTGAAAAAAAATCATACAAAAAACGTACTTTTTTAAACATGAAGAAACTAGCGCCATCTAGTATGATGGTACGGAACCCTTTTTGTGCGGTTTTGACTCGCACTTGGCTTGTTTTTTTATCTGTTTTCACAATACAGGAATCTCTCCTAGTCAAGCCTTAAGTACTGAAAGGATTTACATAATCATCGTATAATACATGAGTGTAAAAGGCAATTTCGTGACAATGGTAATGCCCGCACCTCGGACTTTTAACTGTCACTTGTTTATTATTTACCTGTTTACCACCCTTGTCTCATAAATAATTATTTGCCGAAACCCCTTCCGACAAGCAGTTTCCTAACAATCAATGTTGAGTGCTAGTATTGAAAGACTCAGCGCCATGGTAGCTCTTCCACATCGTTACTCGCTGAAAGCACTAGATAAGTCTATTCAAACTAGTGCTCGAGATAAGTGTCCGTTCGCAAAAGCTTCTTAAGTGCTCTTTAATGCTTGTAACCAGCGCGAGCATTTGGAAATGTAGGACCTGTTTACCAAACTGCGCCAGAAAGAGTGTTATGTTTTTCGAGTGTATGTATGTATGTTTAATGAAGTGAAAACTCCTTGAGGCGCGTTGGGCATTTTTTGAGATGGGAAAATTGAACTTGTGACACATTAGCGTAACGTAACCGACATCTTACCAGGAACACTCGAAGGGTCAAAATTTATAAAACTGTAAAAAGTTTTCACGGCACATAGTGGTTAAGTTTATTTTTTTCTTTGGCACGCTCTGTAGCCAAAACGGCTTGATGGATTTTGGAGTGCGAGGTGTCGTTATATTTGTCTTAATCGGTTTTTTATTTCTAATTGTTTACTGGCATATTTTGTCATCATATCAGCCGAAAAACGTCCACAGCTGGACAAAAGCCTCCCCTAAGGATTTCCACGACGACCGCTCCTACACTGACCGCATCCAGTGGCTTCCTGCGGTCTTCATCAGTACGTCGGTCCATCGCGTGGGAAGCCTGCCTACGCTACGTTTTCCGGTGCGCGGTCGCCACTCGAGAACTTAACTGCCCCAACGGCCATCTGTTCTTCGAGCTATGTACCCTTCCCACTGCCACTTCATTTAGCGATTCTGTGAGCTATGTTGGTTACTTTGGTTCTCCTGCGGATCTTCTTATTTCTGATTCGATCGCGTAGGGAAATTCCGAGCATAGTAAGCGACCATGTTCCAGTTCTGTAAGTCATCACTGGCAACACACACTGGTCAAAGACCTTAGTCTTGAGACACTGCGGTATTTGGGACGTGAAGATATTGCGAAGCTTCCCAAACGTTGCCCAGCCGTGTTGGATTCGTCGATTGATCTCTTTCTTGAATTTGGACCTATCTAGCTGGACTGTTTGTCCCAGGTATTCATTTGTTTTTTTTATTCGTCTACAGCTTCCACTGTAGCGTCTCCAACCTTAAGAGGGGTGGGTGCGACACGGATATTTTACATTATTTTCTTCTTGTCCAAGTTCATTTTAAGACCCACTCGTTGAGAGACTTTACTGAGGCATCGAACATTATGCTTAGGTCTTCCATAGTCTCAGCCATAACCACGATATCGTCAGCGAATTGGAGCTGGGTTATTTATCCGCCGTTGATATTGATGCCAAGTCCACCCCAATCCAGAAGCTTGAAAACATCTTCCAGGGCGGCGGTGAACAGTTTTGTAGATATAACGTCTCCCTGTCTCAACCCTCGCTGCAACTATATAGGTTTCAAGTTCCGGTCCTGGAGACGAACCAACATGGTATCGTTTTCATACAGATACTTCAACACCTCGATATGTCGATGGTCAATTTGGCGTCGCTGGAGAGTGTAGCACAGCCCAGGATTCGACTGAATCAAATTCTGTCTCATAGTCTACGAACGCCAAGCATAGTGACTGATTATACTATTCAGTCTTCTGTATAATCTGCCGCAGCGTATGTATGTGGTCTATGGTAGGTACTAAAGCCTTTTCAGAAACCGGTTTCTTCGGAAGGCTGGAAGTCGTCAAACCTGCGTGTAGGACGATTCGTAATGACTCTCGAAAACAGCTTGTAGACATGGCTCAGAAGTGAGGTGGGTCTGAAGTTCTTCAGCAGGGTGTTGTCACTCTTTTTGAAGAAAAGCACGACCACACTTCTGTACCATGCCTAAGGCGTTTGGCCTTGAGTATAACGGAATTAAATAACTTCTAAAAATCTTTAAGTACTTACCAGTGATCCACCTGCTTTCAGAAGTTCAGCCGAAATTCCATCACCCAGTGCCTTGTTGTTCTTGAGCTGTTTGAGAGCCAAATCTATCTAATCTCGTAGAGGCTGACGTCCGGGACTTCTTCGGTATAGTGTCGGGTTAGTCTAGCTCTTGGGACGTTAGCCAGATCGCTGACAGGCAGACGTGTGGTATTGTACAATTGTCCGTAGAACTTCTCAACCTCTTTGAGCAACTCAGTCTTAGAGGATATGATCCTGCCATCCCTAGTCTTCAGCTTGGTCACTTGGCTTTGTCCAACAGACAGATCTCTCGCGAACACTTTTGAGACTTTATTGTGCTCAATTGCCTCTTTAATACAATTTGTATTATACTGGCGCAAATCGCGAGTCAGGTACTTAGAAATCTGCCTGCTTAGTTGCCGATACTGAGTAGCGTCTTCAGTAGACTGCAAAACCAATATGTGCCTTTCTTCCATGAGGTTGCTGGTGAAGTCAGAGATCTTTTGGTTCTGTTTGAACGGCAAGTTTTAAAAATCTTAGACCCGACCGTTTGGACAATTTCCTTAAATCTGTCATTATAATCGTCCACATATTCGCAGTCTCCTAGGCATTCGAAGCAATTGTGCAACTCGAGCTATAAGCTCTCGGGGTTTTTGAGCTGGATGAGCACTTGTCGGAGCGAAGACTTCATCAGTCGATATCTTTCTACCTTGGTGTTTAGATTCAATAAGCCTCTTACCATCCGGTCTTTGCTTACTGCTTTGACTGAATTGATCACAGAGACATCATTGAATATTTGCTTCCTTGTCGACAAGATGAAGTCAGTCTCGTTCTTCGCTACGCCATTGAGATGCGACCATGTCCATTTCCGCTGTTTTGACTTTTTGAAGAAGGAGTTTATCATGAAGCCTGCTTCACAAAGTCGGCCAGCATCTGAATACGTACATTTCTAACTCTGTATCCTAATTGCCCCACTCTCAGCTCACCATCGCTTTGTTTGCCCAGTTTCGCGTTGAAGTGCCCCATAACAACGGTATTAGGTCCTGGTGCTATGTATGGCTGTAGGGATGTCCTCATGCATAGTTTCTACCTCGACGTCGGAGTGTTCCGTGGTCGGCGCGAATACCGTTTGGTGATTCTGAGTATAAGGTATGCTACTCTTGTCGAAAAGCTTCAGATCTGGACCACGTTGTTAATAAGGGACTTGTGGAGAGAAACCCGACACCACACTAGGACAGTTGGTCGCCCTCCCGGAGATAGAACGGGTTTCCGGATTTAAGGATCATGGTGTGCTCTCCCTCTCTTCGGACTTCACATAGACCTACGATATCCCACCGTAACCTGCTCAATCCTTCTTCGAGTTATGTAAGCTTCTCGTCAGTTGCGTCAAAATTATGTACTTTGTCTCGGCTTAGGATAGTTGTGTCGTGGATTGTTGTTTTGCTAACAAAGCTGAAAACACATTTTAAACCCAATGAAGCCACGACAGACTCACCTTCTAAAACTTTTAATCAAGCATGGTGTTCTACGCGATTAGGAATTTGATATTTGGAAGTGACCTGTTAGCTACTCCAAATGTCTTCCAGGTATAATAAATCATCATCGTCATATCAGCCGAAAGACGTCCAGTACTGGATAAAGGCCTCCCCCAAGGATTTCGACGACGACCTGCGCTGCCCGCATCCAGCGGCTTCCCACGACTTTCACCGGGTCGTCGGTCCACCGGTCACCACTCGAGAACTTTTTCAAAGACCATGTGTTCTACGAGAAATATGCCTCGCTTACTGCCACTTAAGTTTAGCTATGTCGGTTACCTTTGTTCTCCTATACCGCAGTGTCTCAATACTAAGATCTTTGACACGTGTGAGTTGCTAGTGATGACATAGGAACTAAGACATGATCACTTAATATGTGCGTCATAAGAAGGCCCAAGGTCACCCGAAGGGCGATGGAGCGAGCTATGCTACGTGAGATAATACGTAAATACACTTTAAACATAAATGCCATTTTAAATCTCTTTAATAAATCACTGCCTTTTATCCCGAAAATTCATGCAGAAAAAATTGAACATGAAAGAAGGTACTCCTACCCTCCTTACCTTAACAAGGATTCTAACATCCGCCCCCGGCTAAGTGTCACACACATCCCGGCTCGGGATTCAGGAACGCAGAATACCCAGATTTATTTTTACACGATTCTTTATAAAATGGAGGTATCTAAAATATGCCAGAATTGAGAAAGGATAATGAGACATTTGCTTGGTTGGGTTCGTTATTTGATTGTGAACCCTTCTTTCTAAAGAAAAATAGATCTAGGGTCACCCTAATCTTGCCAGTTCTCTCTTTTATTTAGGCCCCCCCCCCCCTCCCTCAACATCTAACAACATAGATCGAAAGGTTATGAGAAAAATTCCAACATATGCGAAAAAATCCAAAATCGAGAGAGAGATCAATCGTCGAATCCAATTTGGCTGGGCCGCGTTCGCAATATATTCACGTCCCAGATACCGTAGTGTCTTAAGACCAAGGCCTTCGACCAGTGTCTGTTGCCAGTGATGACATACGGAACCGACTAACACATATTTTGTAAAAATTTCAGCCGGATAGGGCTTGTGCACAAATCACGTGAGGTTCGATAGGGGGGAGGGATGGTCACGCACGAAAAATCACGTTAAATCACGTTGGTGGTTATAAGGAGACCTCACGTGTATTTTTCTACAGTGAACAAACAAAGAAAAAATCTACCACTTGGGTAGATAGTTTTTCTCGGTTTCATTTCATTAAAAATAAATCTTCACTTGTTAAATACTTCAAAATAGCGAGTCTACTTTTCGGAATTTTCTCGCGTGGCCTTGACCGCGCTTGACCCCGCTCGCTATATACAATACTATTAATCTTAAAATTAGGTTAAATTAAAAAATACACATAAAGTTGTGAGGGGGATTGGGGGGGGTAGCCAAGAACCTCGCCAAATATCACCAGGGGGGAGGGTAGGGGTCAAAAAGTAGCCGAAAAAACCTCGCGTGATTTGTGCACAACCCATACCTATTACGATTTAAAAGGGACGAACGGACAGGTAGTGTGGGCTTACTAACGGGGTCCCGTTGGCACTCTTTGGATATGAAACTCTAAAAATGTACTCATAATATTTAAATTTAGATAGATAGATAGATAGATAAATCATTTATTCATTGACAGTTTAAACATTTGTCACAAAGAACAAGATTAAAATAAAAGACGTAATAAAGCAAAATTAAAAAACTAAGTTAAACACAAACAGGACGAACGATGAGTACTGCCAATTAAACGGCGCTGACTCAGCCTAATGTTGTGGATTGTGTTCCCACAGCTGCACAACGCTGATATTCTGTCAGTACCGGTATCTGTCATTCACGGTTTTAGAAGGGGGAGTGGCTAGATTACCCTACTTACAAAAAATTTGGTGAGTGTTCATTTATTGGAGATTGTTTTCCCATTATTACGCGGTTGAATTGCTTAACTTAAGTGGCAGTTGGCGGGGCAACAGCTCGAAGAAAGTTCTCGAGTGGCGAACGCACACCGGAAAAGGAGCGTAGGCAGGCCTCCCACTAGTGAAGGTCGCGGGAAGCCGTTGGATGCGGGCAGCGCAGAACCGGTCGTCATGGAAATCCTTGGGAGAGGCTTATGTCCCACCAGTGGACGTCCTTCGGCTGATATGATGATAACGCGGTATAACGTTCTGGTTCCTATCTAATTGTTATTATGATTGTCAGTTTTTTAAGGACAGGATTTTGGTTATTTGACTGTAACTACCTATACACAACTGCAAAAACAATTGTCAACGATGCCATCTTTAATTTAGAACCAGTGCAGTTCCTCTTGCTGGAGACATACCTCAAAATTAATTAACAAGTAGTTGAGGATGGTCAGCAGAGAAAAATTATAGTTTGGTAGAGCTACAACTCACCTATTGTATAGTTCGTTGCTGAATTAGCTACACCTTTAATAAACGCTGTTCGCCACTGCCGGCTCGCGTGAAACCCTCCGTTAAAGAGGCCGTCCTGAGTTCAATCGCGGCGCCGACAACTACTTGAACTCAGGGCGGACCATTTGACATAGTGTTTGACGCGAGCCGTCAAAGGCGCAGCTAATTCGGCAAACGAACTTTAGAAAATGCAGAACACCGTAGTACTAATATAAATACTTTGATACCGATATGATTACAACCATCTCTCCAAGCCAACGCAACGCCAAGGCGCGCGAACGCTCTCTGCAAACACTCAACGAGAAGGCTGAGAGGAAAAAATTTGCAATAGTAGTACTTTTTGTTACTTGCTGTAAATAATTAAATTATAGCGAAGTAATTGCATGTCTGTCAAATTAGGTTAGCCTGTAAGGATAGATGTAGGTATGTAAAAAGAAAATAAATACTTAAGAGTGTCCAGGAGGCTCGAGTTTCCATACAAACGTAAACTACATGCCGGATTGAATCCAAACTTTGTAAAATATATTGAGTAGACACATATCGTTGTTTGTTTTCATCGTAGTAAATATTAACGCAACTAAACGAAGGCTTAAATTAGTTTTGTACAGAAAGTTTGAAACTGCTCTAATTTTTTTCCGTTTTTTATTAGTACATCGAAAAGTAATTATAAACATCGATATGTGTCTTCTCAATATATTTGCAAAGTTTGGATTCAATCCGGTATGTAGTTTTTGTATTAAAACGGAACTACGTTTGTATGGAAACTCGAGCCTCCTGGCGGCCCTTAATTCATCGCGTCAGTTCCATACAAGTTTCGCGGCGCGACGCAACATTCCGAGATTCGGTATTTCGGGTCGGGTCCCGGAGAAGTTAAGAATTCGGAACTTCACTACTATCACTATTTAATGCACTTTAACTCTGGCTCAACTAACTATAATTAGTTTTTTGAAGTTGCTTTCTGAGAGGTTTTTGTATAAGGTGATGTCGTAATTAACGTTGCATTTTGTTGGAGTATGGCTCCGAGAGGGAGGAACTTGCTTTTAGCTAAAGTAACACAGGCTGATTTAATTTCGTCGTTACATAAGTAATGAGAAGTGACCTATCTAACATAATGGGCACTTTCATGAAAATGGAGATAATAATATGATCTAGTGGATATAAAGAGTGTGTTTAGAGGTATACAAATTAAAAAAGTGGTCAAGGTCGTATCGGATCACGCGCAAAGTAGAGTTCCGTAGTCTTTAAAAAAATTAAAATTATTTTTTCAGTTGGTAATAAAGCATTTTGTATAAAAAATCTATGAGCTTTTTACAAATCCAACGGGTCGACTTTTACTCCGAAACTAAGAAAGCCTATTTAGCCTAGATATTTTTTCCTTTTAAATTGATATATCTTACATTTACATTTTTTCAGATTACTACTATAAAACCAAAGCGAGTCTTACAAAGTTGACCCCGCCGGGAATCGAGCCCGCGACAAAAAAGGAGACAAAAGTCAAACAAACGCAGTAAATCCAATGAAACAGCTCTTTTTCGAATAAGCAGCTGACGCGTCTCAGATGTTTTAAGTCGATTGACATAAACAGTCGCACGGTGCGCACGTCGCGAGTCGCGTCACCTTTGCTCGAATAGTTTATGTAAACAGCCTTCTCAGGTTCGCGGTGACGATAAAACATTCCATTTTCCCACAATACTCAATCGCTTTTTCTCGCCGCATATAAAAATTGTTTACGGCCTTCGCGACGCGGCGACACGACTCTGGGGGTTCTGTAGGAGCCTATAGGGTTCCGCAGTGAAAGACCCTAATTTCCTGCACCCTTTCATTTATGACCCGCCAATCTGGGGTCCAAAGCTTATTTATGGGGCCTGCCTTGATGGGCCGGAGTCAGAATGCGTAATGATAAAGGTTGTAAAAAACAAGGTTGCAGATGTGCGTTTTGTGTTTTCTTTGCGTTTTCCGCTGAAGGCTTATTTTACCGGCTCAAACGATGTCTACTAAACAAGTCTTAAAACTAGCTATATTCGGTGTCTGTACATTGTCTAATAAGCTAACCAAAACCAAAGTATATAAATGGACAGTATGGACACTCCCTGCCGCTCTCTAGATTGCGACCTCACCACCTCGTCAACCAGATTGACACAGATTGGTTACAGTTTGGTTGTCGAACGTATAGGATTTCGCCGCCATTTTGTTTGTTCCGTCATTCCTTTTTTGAAATGTGTTTTCTGGCCTGTTGTATGAAGTGTCCAAGGTGTGCCAAAACTCTACATCTCTCAAAGGGACAACACGAATCTAACGACTCCTTACTCTTCAAAATATATCAAGCCGTTTGAGCTCAGCTAAAGAAACATACCTACATACATGCTTACATACACCCGAAAAAAATTACTTTCCGTTTTGGGCAGTCGGGTGAAAACGTATAAATAACCAAAGAACTATGTATTATTTTTTAGGTACGTGGTATTTATTTAGGAATATGTTGTCTTTGTTAATGTACACGTCTTCTGCCATTCTTTTGTAATTTCTCTTTCCTAGGTCTGCTGGAAGAAATTTCTAATAGAAATAAGCTGTACCTTTTGTATGTTCTTATCTAGTTTAATGTTTGTTTGTCCCTATTTCTGTGTGCAATAAATTGTGAAATAAATAAATAAAGCCTAGTGAAAACGTATAAATAACCAAAGACTAGTGAAATCGCTAGCGCTCCAGCCATATGATGTTAGCTTGTAACGTAATTAGGAATTTATGCAAATTTCAATTTATTAATAGAAGAGCAATTCTGAGAGCTATGTCGGTTACTTTGGTTCTCCTACGGATCTCCTCGTTTCTGATTCGATCACGTAGAGAAACTCCGAGCATAGCACGCTCCATTGCCCTTTGGGTGACCTTGAGCCTTCGACGTAAACGTAGTGTAGGCAGGCCTCCCACTCGGTGGACCGATGACCTGGTGAAGGTCGCGGGAAGCCGCTGGATGCGGGCAGCGCAGAACCGGTCGTCGTGGAAATCCTTGGGTGAGGCCTATGTCCAGCAGTGGACGTCCTTCGGCTGATATGGTAGAAGAGCGTATTCACAAAATAGTTTCCCATACAAAATTAAAATTACTGCTTCTTAAAAATGGATAGGCCTATTCTAATGAAACTTTATACACATAAGCAAGTCACGAAATTCTAGTTTGTAGATAGATTACATTGTCGAAATACTTTATTTTCAAAATTACTATGGAAACGAAGAATCACTATAATTTAGAGTCAACACTGTTTATTTGAAAATGTAATATATCCATAAATTAGAATTTCGTGACTTGCATGTGTATAAAGTTTCATTAGAATCGGCCCATCCTTTTTCAAGAAGTAGTAATTCATTATCTTTTCTTTTTCTTCTTAGTTTTCTTCTTCGTAGTATCTATTTTCTTTTTTTTATGTTTTGATCCAATAAAGAATATTTTATTGTATTGTATTGTAATTCTAGATTTTGTGAATGTACAGCGTATTTTTTTGGTAATTATTATAATTGCACATATCGTTGTTTACGTTTTGGCTTTGGGTATAACTTAGATTATTTTCTACCATTTTTTTCTAAAATAAGTTTAATACAATCAAAACATCAAATTTCAGATTTTTACATCATTTATTACGTTTAAATTACGTTATAAAAAAATAAAAAATAAAAACACGATAATTGGTTCTCAATCTGCGAACATAACACGTAACACACACAAAAAAACCATTCAGTCGAATTGAGTACCTCCTCCTTTTTGTAAGTCGGTTGTAAATGACAAATGGTGTCACTGATCTGATCACACTAATATTATAAATGTGAAAGTTTCTGTTTGTAACCTCTTTACGACCAAACGGCTGGACGGATTTTGATTAAATTAGGTAGGTAGACAGATTAGGACCTGGAAAAACATATAAGCTACTTTTATACTTTTTTACGCGAACGAAGTCGCGGGCATCGGCTAGTACATAATAATTTCACATCTTTCAGTGGCCGGTCTACAACGTGAAATCGACGGCGTACGTTTTGACGTAGACCGAGTTTATGATTTTCAGTGGAGCCATTTGGCCGTCGTGACGTCACGTTGTCATCCATGGGTTAGTTTTGTAGCCAATAACACGGGTGCAACCCCTTATCAGCGGTCTTCTGTGCCACTAAGCCAGTTGCGTGTTATGTTATATGATGGCTGTTATCTCATCATAAACCAGGTGAAGATTTTGTTGGTTACTCAAAATACAAAAAAAGAACACTCCGGATATCGTTGTATGATAAAAATATTGAGCAAAATCAAGCAATTGTTGTTTTATTATTTAAAAAAAACTTATTTTTAGGGTTCCGTAGCCCAAAAGGAAAAAGAGAACCCTTATAGCATCACTGCGTTGTCCGTTTGTCTGTCAAAACCCTTTTTCTTAAGAACGTGTGGAGGTTTCATGTTGAAATGAATATCAAATACGAAGGTCTACGGTTCCTGAAGCTGTAAAAAATTAAGCTTCTAATTCAAATCAATAAAAAGATATGGCCACGTAACATTACCTTTTTTTCAATTTCGCAAGTAAATGAAACCTATTATACGGTACTTTCCGTTGGACAAACCTACAAACAAACCTATAAGGTCTAATAGCACAAACAAAGGAAAAACCCGAAAATTAAAAATTTGTACTCATATAAATATATTTTTTTGCGTTTACAAACTTACATTTGCAGTTGGAGAATTGACCATGACGTATATCAATGTACGGAAGATAATTTTTTCAATAATAATGTTAAGTTTGTTTGTTTGTATTACTTGTTGATATTTTTAGTTAAGTTTGTTTGTTTGTATTACTTGTTGATATTTTTAAAGTTTCGTACCCATAGATGTTTTAAATGAATGAATGTTTTTTTTGATATTGTTATGATTCCGTACCTCAAAATGTAAAAACGGAACAATTATAGGATCACTCGTGTATCTGTATGTCTGTCCGCCCGTCCGTCCGTCTGTCGCAGCCAATTTGCTCGGAAACTACTGGACCGATTGAGTTGAAATTTGGAACACATATGTAAGACGGTGACCTAAAGACGTGACACGTATAACGTAAATAAATGAATTATAAACATGGGGGCCACTATTGGGGGGTAAATTAGAATTAAAAAAATGTTTTGTGTACTATATCGTATGACATATAAAATAAAAAGTGTTTGTATTGAGAATTTTAAATATATGTTTTTTTATAATTTTAAATTAAATGGTTTTCAATAAAGAAAATAGGCGAAAATTGACCGTAACTACTAAACTACTGGGCCTTAAATCTTGTAAAAATCACAGTATATAAGGTTAAATGCATAGATTACAGGAGAACCTATGAGAAAATCTTGAGTTCTTACGTTACCACAGGAAAAATGAAATTTCAAAGGCCAGAATTTGTAGACCCCTATTTACCTAGAGCAATGTAGGTAAGTCTTGTTCTGTTGGTAGTTAAAGTTTTGGTGCGGAACCTTGTTTGTGTGACCCCGAGTCACACTTGGCCGGGGTTTTTTTACGATCACGTTACACTGTCATTTTTAAAATATTTTGTATATGTCTCCGGGATATTGTCAAAACCGCGATATTACAATCTCACTACACTAAACTCAGTTAGATTATAATATGACGGTAAATTGTCAATCGGCTTACAATTTCACGTCCCATCCGAATAAAACCGATGATTTTTTCTTCTGCGAAGCAATCTGGTACCCAGGGGCTTCGCGAGGCTCTTTGAGTGTTTAATCAATCAAACCTGACCAAACCTAACATCGCTCGCTTTACTCGCTCATTTATGTGATGTTATTCACTTCGCTTAGTGTTATTTTAATGTCACTAGTGAGATTACAATGACACTAGTAAAATTGTAAGCAGTATGTTACGGTTCACAATCTTACGGTTACAATTTACAATTTTACGGTGACATATACATATCTAAATGGTAACATGAAGTACTTAAATAATTTAATCTATCCAAAGATCTTTCGAGAGAACCCTCGGTGCGCGAGTCCGACTCGGACTTGGCCGGTTTTTAAAATGTTTTACTTTAGCAAATTCAAATGCATTTTATTAGGGAACGATTTAATTCCCACCCACCTGCATAAAATAAGTCAAGTGTTTTCAAAATCATTTTATGATTGCCTTATTAAAAACCCGGCATCCTCTTCCTCGTGGAACAATAAATTTTAAAGCAATTTCTTTCGTCGTGAGCTTTATATTTACTTAATTTTTTCCCAGTTTCCCGCCATAATATATTGAGACCTTTTAAATCCGTTCAAATTACTTTTGTAGTAAAGAGAGCCGACGGACGAGGCCGTGGAGGCCGTAGACTCTCAAAGGTAGGGGTTTTTAATTTGATAGCAAGCTTTTGGCATGAAATAGATTTTACATACACTAGTTTTTACCCTCGGCTTTGCTCGCGTGCTTATCATTATTTTTAAGACTAAGCTGCTTTTGTCACGACCACAGATAAGAAAAATAAATTTTGCGTCACGACCCATTTCGTTTACTTTGTAAAATATAATATGGATCCGTTGCCCTGTTACAACGCGAAAGAAGGACAATCAAACGAACCCAATTTTGTATTTATATTATTAGTCAGGATATCTTGTTTTCGATAAACTAACCGTCCTCCATTACGTAGTGGTTATTCCATTACCTTTACATCAGGAGGTCGCGAGTTCGGTTCCCGGCGGAGTTTAACTTTGTATGACTCGGTTTGGTTGGTGGAAGGGCATTTTCTAAGCCCGCCTGGCTAGCTACATAACTAAGTCTCGCCGCTAAACTTCAATGTTAACAGCGTTAACGTTTCCCGGCTTGAAAATAAGATAGTCAGTTCCCCATTGCGTTGGGGAATCTTGGTAAACCCGTTTCCAACTTCGGCATTATCTCACAATCAGGTGAGATGATGTCAAGGGCTCATCAATTAGGGTTAAAAACGCGGCGTATAAGTTGAAGACAAATGGCTGTCGTTCGCGCAGGTAGGGAGCGCGCGGGTTACGCGTCCCTTGGTGTGCGCGACCACCGCGTCTCGCACTTCGATTAAAGCCTGAAAATAAGACACTGCGCATTGTTCTACTTAGATGCCGCGATCTATACCTTAGTACTCAAATTCCTTCAAATTATAAAACCTTTACTCAAATTCCCCTAAGTACAATCTTCGTGATTCGTTAAAATTGAAACTAAAAAAATATCTACCCCAGCCCATAAAAATAGTTCTGACGTATTTTAATCAACATTCTTAGCCGGCAGTATATAAAGGCACGCGCACACGCACGTATTTACCCGCCAGCCCTAAGCTCTCTCCGCTCCGTCCGATAAGGCCTTACCATCAGCATGCTGTCACGTTTGTGCCAACCCTAACCTAAGATAACGGCAGATAAGACAATGGTACTATTTCACCGTACCTACCTACTGCAAATAATGAACAAATCACTATTACATAATATGTAGAGCAAAGATTAATTAAATATAAACTATGTTTATAACAACAAAAGTAGGTACCTGGGTGACCGAGCGATGCTCGGAGTCTCTTTGTAAGCTAAGAATATTTTTTGAGTGAAAACGGATTTTCACAATACAGAAGTTAAAATAAAATTATAATTATGAAAAATAAGTTGAAATAAACAAGAAAAAAAGCCTTTTAAGGGTGCCGTACACCCAAAGGGCGACCAATCGCACACGATTTTTTTAAGGGATCTGGAAGAAGATTTTTTTAGAAAGGGAATTTTAGGTTACCTAGCCAAGCGGGCTTAGAAAATGCCCTTCCCCCGACCAAACCGAGTCAGCTGGACTCATCCGGTAATCGAGTCTGCGACCTCATGATGTGAAGCTAATGGAAGATCATTACGCCACGGTGAAGGTTGTAGAACAAAACTTGTCCAACTTTTTAATGTATCATTCCACTTTTTTTCAAGTTTGAACCAGAATCTATTTTCGAACATCCATTACCAACAGACTTGCGCTTGATAACCAATCGGAAATTCAATTTCCGATATGATAGGACCGGCTAAGAGATCGCAACGAGATCCGATATGCTGCAACTGGAAGAGATAGACACAAACGATGCGTGTGGAGCGAAACGCGCCTGGAAGTGCCTGGAAGTAATAAGCGGTAATGATTGGGCTATTGAATAAGGAAATGGATAAACAGTACCACTACAGTCAGTTTTATAAAACAAAGTACGCTTTCACTTCTCATGCTCTTAAAGTTGTTATTTATGTCGAGTGAGAGAAGGCTGAATAAAATAGTTGCTAAAGTAATTCCTGTTAAGCCTTACAGCCTCAATACACCTTCATTTAATAGGTATAAATAAATAAATATAAATATTCTGGGACAAATCACACATGGTCATCTGGCCCCAAAGTAGGATTCCCTGTGTTATGGGTTACCAGAGACTGATATACATACTTATATACGTTTAAATACATACATATATAGATATAATTTAACACCCAGACACAAAGCAAACAAATCTGCTCATCACACAAATGCTTGCCCTGGGTGGGGATCGAACCCACGACTCTCGGATCAGTAGTCAAGGGCACTAACCACTGAGCCACCGAGTCAGTTATGTTTTCATGAGATTCAGGTTATATCTTAATTTAATTACGACAAATGTTAATACATCTGTTACATGTTATTTATTATAAATAGTAATCTATTTAAATACAAATTTAAGATAAAGTAAAAAACTAATTTACGCAAATATGTATTACTTGGCCAAAGATGACCTATTATTACTAGGTATTAATGATCTCAGCATAGTCTAAAGTTAAGTTAAATAAAAAAATGTCTGATGGGAAACTAATCTGTCGCTGTTTACCTACCCACAGGTTGCCTGGAAGAAATTGCTACCTAACAATAAGGCCGCCTATTGTATAGACTTTGTACTATATTGTTCATTTCTTCTTTTTTTGTTGTTATGCAATAAAGAATATTGTATTGTATTGTTATTGTATTGTATTGTATTGGATTGTAATAATTATTCGTTAAAATTAACCAAATTTGTTGAATTGCAGTTGAATATCGCAGTGTAAAACACGAGCATAAAACCCATTTTACCCTTGACGTGACTATCTACTGTCGCCGTACCGGCTCGGGGGCTATATGAACGTCTCAGGTAAAATAACTTTCATGCTCGTGATGCACAATCTACTATATGATCAAACACATTTTTTTAGGTAGGTACCTATTTGTATTATGCAAACTACTTTATAATTTTCAGAAATTAACAATTACGTCACGAGGAGGAAAACACGCACGATTCTAAGTCCGAGTCACCGCTGGATTGTTGATTGGAGCGCTTTCTGAAGCGGACATAGTTTGACAGTTTCCCTTTGTACAAATGCGTTACTGAGGTTTCTTTCTTTATCTTTTTAGACCTGGACGGGCCAGCTTTGGGAGGCCTGCCGGTCCTCTTCTGATTCATGTCGGTTTGGCCTTTGGACTCGTCATCACCTCGCTCTTTCATTGAAACCTTTAATTTTGTCCGACTTTCGTGTCTTTGTGTTGAACAGCGAGGTTCTTGATCGCCAGCGTCCCTGGACGCCTTACTAGGTCCAGGCTTTTCGCGGTGGAGTTGAAAATTTTGTAGCTCTTGGCCCTGTGATCTTAACGCCATGTTCTTTACTCCTTGTCTGTGTGAGGAAAGCATATATATACGAGTAAGTTTGTGGTAGACCGGAAATCTATGGACAGTTTCCAGTGGCGATCACATTTTGTTGGTCGGCTTGCCAGCCTAAACATACAAAATGATCTGTAGAAGCTCGTATGGTGCACAGATCTATATGGTGCGGAAAACAATTTGTTGATCGGCTTGCCAGCGTAAACATACAAAATGATCTGTAGAAGCTTGCATGGTGCAGAAAAAATTGTTGATTGATCGGCTTGCCAGCCTAAACATGCTAAATGATCTTTCTTCGAGAACAATCGAAATTGCTGTAATGGACAAATACATGCGAGCAGCGGCCGGCAGAAGTTGTATGAAAATCCATATCTGTCGTGTTCAGCGGCCAAACAAATTACTATGTAAACTCATATCTGACGTGTAATTTAAAAATGGAACTCCGAAACATGGTAACCTATTAAAGTTTTTATTTAAATTTCGAGCTGACTTGCAAATAGAACGCTGTTTATTAAAAAAAAACAAATGAACACTTTGGCGCGTGAAAAACTATTGTTCGTTGTTCGTCATTGATTTTGAAAAGTAATTATTGAAGTTTCAATTTCCGCGCATTATTTGAGAAAAGTACTATACAAACCTTGGCCACAAGGCATTGATAGACTTACGTATGTATGCCCCGGCTTCGCCTCGGCCCACATTGACACGTTCGTCCGTCAATGCCTCTTTTGCTGGCCGCTGCAGTAATGTACTATGTACTAATAGAAGCTCACAAGCAGTCGCCGCTGGATGCAACGCTTAGTGTTCAATTGTTCAATTGGGTGATCAGATGTTCCATTGGGCAGTCGGTTTTTGCGAATTGAGTGTTGTTTAGTTTTATGAGCTGAATAACTAGCTAAGAGGTTGTTGGTGTACATAAGCATATTTATTACTAGGTTACTAGATCGCTAGATATAGCTAGCTAAGCATTTGTTTAATACTCAATATTGATTTTGTTATTGTTAGAATTTAGTATATAAACACTAGAAAATATAGATTTTATTCAGTCCAACTCAAAGACGTCACAACAAGGTTTTTAGGTACGTACCAGGCATTCTGTATTCAATGGGAAAATACACTGTCTTCGTATGATCTCACCTGACGTCATCAGCGGAGTTTAAATCCGTAGGGTTGAAACTGATGAGACTGAAAGTATCAGTACTCAAAATACTTATGTTATCCGACCCAAATACGAACGGTGACGGCTTCGGCTCATGTTCAACATCAACGTTCTTTAGTTCTTTATTTTCTGACATCATCCGGCTGTCGATGATAATTATCATTAAGTTATGTACCTACCTTAATAATTTATTTTACAGGGTGACCATTACATCACATACAAAGTCAGCTGATCAGTCAGACGCTCAACTGAGAAGTCCAAAATCTTTTTGCGAATGATTATAGGTTCCTCAGGGAAATTCAATTTGATAACACGCACACGCGCGCACACATGTGCACTCACGCGGGCACACGCCCATACGCACGCGCACACAAACACACATACCCACACATACACCTATTGCACATACTGTCAAATGTAAATGACTGGCGATTTTAATATTTGTTTTGCTTTTAATTATTGTTTAAACCTTTGTACTAAAATGACTTATTACTAGGTACTTTAATGTCGAGGAGTTGGAGGCAGGAGCATGGCTACCTGTCCTACAATACAGGGTTTTAGGAGGTATAAAATCTTCAACTATTATATTAATATTGTAAAATTTTTAATTTGAATATTTTTTTATTATTTATGTGTAAAATGGGAAAACACACTTCATTTCGCTTATCTCCCGTGACGCTACCGACCGGTGCCGCAGTCTTGAGATCACGCTGGAGTTCATAAATCCCATACAAACGTAGTAAAATTGATTAATTTGTTAACCAAACAACCAATTTTGAAATAACTTTATATCGATAATCGGATGACGTATATCTGTGTCGGTATCGCATTACTTTTCAAGCGACTTCCAAAAAGGAGGAGGTTCTCAATTCGTCTGTATGTTTTTTTTTATGTGTGTTACCTCAGAACTTTTGACTGGGTGAACCGATTTTTATGATTAGTTTTTTATTTGAAAGCTAGTGCTTTCCGTGTGGTTCCATATAAATTTTATCAAAATCGGTGTAATACTTTATTAGAAAATTAACAAAAACCAAAAATAATAATGCAAAAATGTACTAAGTTGTTGCTATTGAAGATGGAAGTCGGTTTTTTTTAGTGTTTAGCGTTTTCAATTATTTGAAAAACGATACAGGAATCCATTATTTTCCAATAAATTTTTTTTCCAAGGTAAAATACGGAAAACAAGTTTTTTAGTTATTAATGGATTTTTTTTCGTTTTTCAAAAAAGTAATGCGATACCGACACAGATTACGTTACGTTAACAAATAAATCAAATACTACGTTTGTATGGGATTTTTGAACTCCAGCGGGCTCTTAAATATTTAGTATTCTTTGGTTTAACGTGGTTGGATAGCATTATCATTATCACTATCACTAAAAATAAATATAAATAAAATCTTTAAAAATAACTAAACAGCGACTTCAAGGAAAAAAAGAAATTCACTAAAAATTATGAAATAATATTTTTATAAGTACATTAAATACAAGAAATATACTGAACAAAACGAAATCAAAGGTAGTTACGAAAAAAGAGGCCTACAATGGCTTTGCTGGCACCTCAAAAAAAATGTAGGCCCCTAATTTGTTTCGTACCTATTATTGATTTGGTTATTATTGGTAAATTTCGTTATTTCATAATTCTTAGTGCATTTCAATTTGAAGTATTAGTTTTTAATAATTTTTTCATATATCGAAGATAAGAGGTCATAATCCAATGCTAAATTTTCGCCTATTTTCTTAAATAAATTTAAAAATATTTTTCTTTAAATTATTAAAAAAATATATTTGAGATTCTCACAAGTGCTTTCATTTGATATGTCACACGATATCTATATATATAAAAGAAAGTCGAGTTAGTTACACCATTTATAACTCGAGAACGGCTGGACCAATTTTTATGACTTTTGTGTTTTTGCATTTTCTTTGTCGGGAATAGGATAATATGTATTAAAATATGATATTCATCAATACAAAAAATATCTGTCAAAAAATAATTGGGTTTAGGGTAGGGTAGGGTAGGGTAGTGTAGTGTAGGTGTAGTGTAGTTGGGGTAGGGTAGGGTAGAGCAGGGTAGGGTAGTGTAGGGTAGCGTAGGGTAGTGTAGTATAGGGTAGGATAGGATAGTGTAGGGTAGGGTAGTGTAGTGTATGTAGGCTAGGGTAGGGAAGGGTAGGGTAGGGTAGAGTAGTTTAGGGTAGGATAGGGTAGTGTAGGGTAGGGTAGTGTAGGTTAGGGTAGTGTAGGATAGGGTAGTGTAGTGTAAGGTGGAGCGAAGTTCGCCGAGACGAGATTTTGTTCTGTTGGTAGTTAAAGCTTTGATGCAAAACCCTGTTTTTGTTTTCCCGAGTCGCACTTGGCTAGTTCTTTTTACTATGGTGGCAACTCTATAAAAACTCAAAATAAGGGAAATTTGAAAAAAAAAGGAACGGCTGGAGATATAAAAATAATATTGCCCTAACCCAAATTTTACCCCATTCCGTCCAGTAGTTTGCCAACTAGAGTACTGGACGGACGCACAGACACACACACATGTAGAGTTTTCATTGTGAGAGGTGTAAAGTCTTTTTTAGCAGAAAGAAAACGAGATACATATATCTGTTGTGACTTTTGTTGTATCATGTTTTGTGAAGAATTAAAATAATTTTTGTTATATTAACTTAGGTTTCAAGTGGTTATGGGCCCAGAAAAAACGCAAAATGGAACTTTTACTAAGTATTATACAAATCGGAAAGCTAGATGGCACCAACTGGGTACCTTGGAGGTACAGTACAGAATGTTTGCACTACTAAGGGGCATAGAAGGCCTTATTGACATAGTCGAGGGTAGTAAAAAGCCACAAATTAAACACATGAGGATTATTGGCTCGGTATGCTATGTGCATGTAACTAAACCGAAAAGGAAGAAGTTGCACAAAAAAGCGAAGAAATGCTTACTCGTAAGCTACGATGGTGATGACGGTTACAGATTATGGAGTGTTGTTACAAATTCTTTGTTGTATCTGACTTAGAAAATAATGTTTTGTGAAGAATTAAAATAATTAATGTTATATTTACTTTAGTTTCAAGTACACACACAATTTTTATTTTTTTTATAGACTATTATTAGTGTAAGACAATCAATTCCCATCAAATTCTTAATTACGTTTTTTTTTGCCCTGATTATGATTCCTCACCCAGGGTACGGTAGTGTCACGGAAGAGAAAAATTACCTAGTACGGCCCACTGATAGTGCCACGGAAATAAACTCTTTATTTGAACTTACCTGCCAACATCAGCGCAGTTTAAATCCGTAGGGTTAAAACTGTTCAGACTGATTGTATCAGTACTCAAAAGATTGAGGTTATCGGAACCAAACAGGACAGGTTGTGACGATTGTCTCGAAGTGGATGGCATCGGCTCATCTTGAACATCAACGTTTTTTAGTTCCTCGTTTAGTGAATCACCATTTAATGTCATAATGATTTTTTGAAAACCAAAAATAAAAGTGAATCCAAAAAATATTAAATTAACAACACAAACATCCAAAATTGGATTAAAAACAAAAAAATGAGTACCTGGTTTGACATACAGAATTTGATAGTGTAGAAAAGAGTTGTCATTATTGCTTAACGGGAGTGTATCGCAAGAAGATTCTACACATTTATGTGTCTATAGTTAATTAATAGCGTTTTTATACCTCTACTAGCTTTAGCCCGTAGCTTCGCCCGCGTGGACATCGTTCTTTGAGGGTGGGTTGTGCGCTCGCGACCGGGGACATGAGTTTTCTCCAGATCCCTCAGGAACTAAATCGAACTATTCTGAGCCTAACATATGCTGAGTTGGGGCCGTGGTTGCAGTGGCACCTCATGAATATATGTATTTTTTTTAAATATTTACCTTAACTTTTGTTACTAATGTATTATGTATTTTGGTGTGGTGTTACTGGAACCAATAAACGTATTTCTTTCTTTGTTAAGCTGTCTATGTCACTTCTCATGCCCTTTTTTTATTAAAAATTTGAGTGCTTTTGGCTGCACCTCACCTGATGGTAAGTGCCGATGCAGCCGAGGATGTAACACGTAATCTCAAATAGTGCCAATTCACTCTCGTCTTTTAGATTCCTAAATTATAGGAATCGGGGAATACAGACGCCGGAAGGGAATTCCACTCCATAACCAATTCTTTACAAAAATAACACTTTAATCCGTTGCTCCGTTGTGACGCCAAAGTGCGTGAACGTGGAAATAAGTTTTCCCCAGATCTCTCGGGAACTATGTCAGGATATGCTAATTAGTAAATTATGACATTTTCTACCTCTTCAACCATCTCTGTGCAATAAATCACAACAATCCATTATTCCGTTGCGATGTTAAAGAAATTAACCAAAAAAAGAGTATTTTTCAGTTCCCTTAGGAACTGCATCGGACTGTGCTATTTTCACGGGATAAAAAGTAACCTATGTCTTTCCCAGTGACAGAGACTACCTGTTAACCAAATTTCATCGGGATTGGTCGAGGCGTCAAAGCGTGGAAAGGTAACAAACAAACAAATAATCACATTTTCACATTTATAATATTAGGAAGGACGTATACCTTCGATAATTTCCATGAGCCGCCTCAGGGTCACACCTCTCCCGTTTTCCCATACCTACATTCATTAGAGAGTAAATGATTAAATTAGCGATAGCGCGCCACATCGAATCTTCTGCGCTTTCTAACTGAATATGTTTTTTAAAAAAATATTTGCATAAGATATCGAAATTCTATAGCTAGCTGTGAAATTAATATTAAACTCATGCATGATTGATTTTTCAACCTAAGTAGTTTCATAAAGTTTTATTGCGCGCGGACGTTCAGCGCCGGAGTTCGTACATGCATGACGCATGATGCAAACTGGAATGGTTTATGTAGAAAATGACTTTTAATAATTGTTTATTAATAAATAAATAAAAAAACGACCAATTGCGAGTGTCGGACTCGTGCAAAATAGGGTTCCGTAGCTTTTGACGTGATGACGTCTTATAAATTGATGACACGGGCTGCATGCACGAAAAAGTGTCACGTTACGTGACGTCATTGTCCCGTTACGCCAGTACGCTAAGCCAAACGTGCAAGCGAGAGTTGTACTTGTACTTGCTAAGGGCTTGGGGGTTGGGGCTTTGGGCCTGGGGCTAGGGGCCTATTAAGGTCAAGGTCAAGTTCAAGTTAAGTTAAGTTAAAAGGATTAAAGTACTAGGCTTCCAGGATTTTAAAAGGGGTGTTCCAATTCGGTCCATTCTTTGTGAGAAAATGCCAAAGAGTTAACTCACCCCACTATTGGCGGTATCTTACATCTCCTTAAACATGGAGCTGAAGAAGTTTTACTTCAGTCGTGTGGTCTAAAGCACACAAGCGTTCGGTTTGTGACACGTTATCACGTAAAAGTATCGTCCGTAAACCGACTTTACAGACAACATCGTATTTCAAAAAATATATGTATATTTTGAAAAACGAAATTACACTTGCAGTTGGTAATAGAACATTTCGTATGGAAAATCTACGAACTTTTTACAATTCCAACTGCGGATCTTAAGTTGGTCGACTATTACTCCTAAACTAAGAAAGCCTACTTAACCGTGATAGTTTTCCTACTATTTACATTTTTTTAGATGTCCTGAAATGCGGTTTATCTGACAGGGGAGCGGGCACTTGACTGTATCAAAAATTAGCAGTATTTATTTCTAACAAAAATTTGCTTAATATTTAGCAAACGGATACCAGAGTCAAAAAAGGGTTTAGCAAACCCACAGTAGTTCAGATATATAGATTCGTGAGAAGTGGTCAGAATAGGGATGACGAATGCTAGTCATCTGAGTTACTTTTTATCATCTGTCATAAACGAAATTTTGATCTGAAAATGTTTGAAATACCTAGGCATGACGTCCAAGTTTAGCAGCGTCATTTATGTACTCATTTTGTGATTTTGGTGATTTAAAAATCGAAGACTTGATGGAAAACAAAACAAGTAAGGTTTTTCAAAGTTTAAGTAGGAGAGCAATTTAGTGATCAATAGTTCATAATTTATTTCTGATGTTGTCGTCATCCCTATTGCGAAAGAAAAAAAACATCTTTCATCAGGACAATGCACCTGTCCACAAATGTGCTTTGGCAATGGGAAAACTAAGGGATTTGAAGTATGACTTGCTGGAACATCCACCCTATTGGCCATATTTGGCTCATATTCTCAAATAAAAAAAAATGTGGCTGAGAAACGTTAAGGGTCAAATGAACAAGTTATAGCAGCCTTCCAAGAGTATTTTGCAGACCTTCCAGAATCACACTTTAGGGGTAGGATTCATTTAAAGGAGAAACGCTGGACAAAATTAATTGAGCTACAGCAGGGTGACTACGTGGAAAAATAGATGTATTTTTAAACTAAAAATCAATGTTTTTTTTACTGCCAGGCCGAGAACTTTTCAGCTTGTCCTCGTATAATTTTTTTAACTTGTGGTGATTTTACATGTTTATCACGGTCAACATTTTTTTAACGTACTTATTCTAGCCCCAGAAGAGTCTATGGTGATCTGAACACCAAAACCAAATAACTGTGGCCGAATATTTGATTAGATGATTAGCAAGTAATTTAGAATTTTTAGATGTAGAAATTCCTTAGTAATAGTATTAGTAGGGAGCTCTTCCGTGCCAGGAGACGTGTAGTATCTCCTAAGTAGTCTGCTGCCAGAAGCACCTAAATGCTGCTTTACTGTGCAAAATTGAATACATTCGGTAAAAGCCACACATAACTCGCCCGAGGTACGTTCCGGAACATTCCATTGCGGCTGTTTACGGCACGTTCGGGAACAATGCTTAATAAGCTTTATAATTTAGTGCGAATTTAGCTGCCTGCTCGCAGCGGCAGCGGCAGCGTGGCAACGACTTAGAGGAGAGGAATTCCACGAAATTCAGTATGGGGCCGTAACAACGAAATTGGCTGAGGAAATAACAAGACAACCCGGGTATCTTTTTACCCGACTGCGCCAGAAGGAGGGTTATGATTTTTAAGTGTACACGTGTACAAGTGTGTGCGAGGTGTCTTTTAGATTCAACATGATCCCGTGAGTGACATAGGATATTTTTGATCAAATACCTCATAAGGTTTATCTGTGAAATGTAAATCATCATCATCATCATATCAAATAGTAAAAATATGTAGGTATACCTATTTAAAAGTAGGTATCCTAGAGCAGTGGTTATTTTGGGAGTGTAGTTTTTTGGGACCGTATTCATTTTGAAAAGTAGTCAGTTGTTCTGGGAAAGTATTCGTTTGGGTAGTAGACATGTTAGCAAAATTATGTTGTCATTTTGGAAAAGTGGTAATTTTGGGAAAGTAGACCATGAAGGTAAATATATGCGCAAATATAATTAAATATTGTTAAAATAACTACCTGTCATATTTTTTTAACCTTTTAGAAAAAAAGCAGCGGGTTATGTCAGATACAACCATAATAAATGGATACTGCCGTCTCTTTACGCTACTGTATGAGCCCCGGCACCAACATTGCGAGTCTAGAAAAAAAAGATAATAATTATTGAAGACTGGTTTAGTAGGACTTGATCCCAAAGCCATCGTAAAAGAGGTTTTTATTTATTTTTTAACAGACTTCAAAAAAGGAGTTTATCAATTCGACCAGTATGTATGTATGAATATTGTTGGAATTGCACAATATTCGTGTATATTAGTTTAATTAAGTAGGTAATCTTCTAAACAGGTGTGCCAAACTTCATAAGTGTATGTATGTTTGTATGTATTTCAGTGAGAAAACGACGATTATGCACATTACTTAACGTTACGAAACCAAAAACAGAAAAAAAGATTTAAAAAAAACATTTAGCATCGAGCACAGAGAGTTCGGTAAACATAATTAACAAATACTTACTTGGGGTTTGTGGACTATGAGAAAGCTTTTGATTCAGTCGAAACCTGGGCTGTGCTACAGTCTCCAGCGGTGCCAAATTGACCATCGAATCATGGAGGTGTTGAAGTGTCTGTATGAAAACGCCACTAAGTCGGTTCGCCTCCAGGACCGAAACTGGAACCTATCCAGTTAAAGCGAGGTGTGTGACAGGGAGACGTTATATCTCTGAAACTGTTCACCGCCGCCCTGGAAGATGTTTTCAAGCTTCTGGACTGGGGTGAACTTGCCATCAATATCAACCACGAGTACATCACCTACGTCCGATTCCCCGACGATATTGTGGTCATTGCTGTGACTATGGAAGACCTAAGCACAATGTTCGATAGTCTCAGTAGAGTCTCTCAAGAAGTGGGTCTTAAATTGAACATGGAAAAGGCGAAAATAATGTTAAATATCCGTGTCCACACCCACTGCTCTAAAGGTTGTAGACTCTACACTTGAAGTTGTTGACGAATATATATACCTGGGACAAACAGTCCAGCAAGGTAGGTCCAATTTCAAGAAAGAGATCAATCAATGAATATAACTCGGCTGGGCAGCGTTCGGGAAGCTTCACAATATCTTCACGTCCCAAATACCGCAGTGTCTCAAGACTAAGGTCTTTGACCAGTATTTGTTGGCAGTGATTTCATACGAAACTTAGACATGGTCGCTTAATATGGGCCTCATTAATAGGCTCAACGTCACCCAAAGGGTAATGATGGAGTGAGCTATGCTCGGAATTTTCCTACGCGGTCGAATCAGAAATGAGGAAATCCACGGGAGAACCATTGTAACCGACATAGCTCACAGAATCTCTAAACTGAAGTGGCAGTGGGCAGGGCACATAGCTCTTAGAACAGATGGCCGTTTGGGTAGTAAAGTTCTCGAGTGGCGACCGCACACCGTAAAACGTAGCGTAGGCAGGCCGCCCACGCGGTGAACCGACGATCTAGTGAAGATCGTGGGAAGCTGCTGGATGCGGGCAGCGCCGGACCGGTCGTCGTGGGAATCCTTTGTCCAGCAGTGGACGTCTTTTGGCCGATATGATGATAACGATGAACAAACAAATTTAAATGATATACATTAAAGCCAGTACGAAAAGTCCGCCCAAGTGCGAGACGGACTCGCGCAAAATAGGGTATCGTAGTTTTTTCAAAAAAATAAATGTATATTTTGAAAAACAACATTATTTTTACAGTTGGTAATAAAACATTTTTTATGGAAATTCCAAGAACTTTTGACGAATCAAACTGCACATCTTAAATTGTTCAACTATGAAAGTCTACTTAGCCGTGATAATTTTCCTTTTAAATTGACTTATTTACAATAATGCCTTCAGGATGCTGTTGAGACTGCCGCGATTCTGCAGCGCGTCCGGCATGTTTGCGGTCGACGGTTTTCCCGCAATATGAGGAAAAAAGTGGTTTCATTGATGTCTAGAGTGCACTGGAGTACCAACAGTATTCTGAGGGTGATCGGGGATAAGTACGAGTGCCCAATCATTAGGCACTGGAACTCACTACATGTGACCTGACATTTTGTACTGACATTGAAATATTGTTTGACATAATATTATTTAATTGGAATATTATTGTAGTTTGACTGCTTGACATTATTATAATTTATATTTTTGTCATTTTTGACATTTCTGTTGATACTAACTTAGTTTTATAAGTTGTCTATTACTAACACAATATTATGGATTGACTATCTGAAATAAATAACTTGAATTTGAATTTAGTTTGATATTTTAGTTTCGCTGGTACACTTAGCACTTTAAAGCTTAATATTTCCCAAACGGATCCCTGGGTCGAAAAATGGTTTAAGCAAACCCCCTCATCTTCGCATAACGTGGTTGTACAATTTATTCAGTACTAGCTTTTGCCCGCGGCTTCGCCCGCGTGGAAATCGTTTTTAAGACTGTCTTTGAGGATGAGTGGTGCGCTAGTTGCATTTCTCCAGATCCCCATCTCAGATCAGGCTATTCTGATTAGCAGTCTATGTCACTTCCCACCCGCTCAACCAATTCTATAGAAAAAAACCACTTCAAAACAATCAAAAATCAAAAAAATCTTTCAGTTCCCTCAGGAACAGCATCGGAGTATGCTACTTTCACGAGATAAAAATTAGCCTATACCCTTCCCTGTGACACAGGCTACCTGCATGCTAAATTTCATAGTCAAGGTGTTGAAGCGTGAAAAGCTTGGACGAAGTGAAAAGGTACGTTTGAAGGGTATTTGCACGCCTTATATACATCATCATAATTGTCGAAATAACTTACTACATGTATCTTATACTATACTAGTTGACTTAAATAGTTGGACATCTAATTAAGTTAAAAGGAAAACTATCACGGCTAAGTAAGCTTTTTTAGTTTAGGAGTTATAGTCGACCAACTGAAGATCCGCAGTTGGATTTGTAAAAAGTTCGTAGATTTTCCATACAAAATATTCTATTACAAACTGCAAGTGTAATTTCGTTTTTCAAAATATACATATATTTTTTGAAATACGATGTTGTCAGTAAAGTCGGTTTACGGACGATAATTTTACATGATAACGTGTCACAAGCCGAACGCTTGTGTGCTTTAGACCACACGACTGAAATAAAACTTCTTCAGCTACATGTTTAAGGAGATGTAAGATACCGCCCATAGTCGGGTGAGTTAACTCTTTGACATTTCCTCACAAAAATGGACCGAATTGGAACACCTCTTGTGAAATCCTGGAAGCCAAGTACTTTTAATTCTTTTAACTTAACTTGACATTGACCTTGAACTTAACAGACCCCAAGCCCCAAGCCCCAGGCCCCAAGCCCCAAGCCCTAAGCAAGTACAAGTACAACTCTCGCTTGCACGTTCGGCTCAGCGTACTGGCGTAACGGGACAATGACGTCACGTAACGGGACACTTTTTCGTGCATGCAGCCCGTGTCATCAATTTATAAGACGTTATCACGTCAAAAAAAATGTTCCACGATTTTATTGTACCACTTTGACGGTGTGATTGAATATGTATACCCATGCCAAATTTCAGCTTTCTAGTGCTAATGTAGTCTCTGAGCTAAGCCGTGGACAGACGGCCAGACTGACAGAAATGGCGAAACTATGAGGGTTCCTTGTTGACTACTAAAAAAGGCGTCTTCGCGCCACAAGTAAATATGGTTTAGGTTAAACAACAGAACATAAAAAACCAGCCTGCTATACTAATCTGTCCTATCTATCTCATGGATCCATAACTAACTTCCTCAGGCCTTTCAGCAGATCCAACACCAGATATGTCATCTGCTGCAATTCCAAGAAAAGAAGGACAACGGATCCAAGTTGAAGCTAATGGATAGCCATCTCCTGTAGAGATTGCAAACCGGGCCCGGCCGGGCCCGGTGCACTTTTAGGCGTCCACCGGGCCCGGCTATTTTTACCGGGCCCGGTGACCGGACCCGGTAGGTACCAAAACCGCGGCGCGAAAATCGCGCGCGAAGGCGGGAACGCCACCAACTCGTAGGAAATTGGCATGGGCGGCAGGCAACCGCTGCGAGCTACGACGTTGCCGTTCTTACGCGCCCAGCGCCGCTCGCATTAATACCATTTGTTTTTTGAGATCATTCTTTCAGACTGAAAAATAATTGTTTTGCCATGCAACCATGCAAGTAAGAGGAAACTTTTTGTTATATTTTTATTATTTAGCCTACTATGTATAACGTTACCAATTTCACATTACATTTTATTAGTTAAATAAGTTATATTGTATAAGTTTGGTTATCTACAGTTACAGTACAGCCTGTAGTAATTATACGATTTTGCTATTTGCTCAATTATCAAAAACAGTCTCACTAGTCTTAATAGTAAGAAAAAACATCTTTAGTCTTTAGCAATTTGTTTTGTTTATACCAAAGCTACCAAAGTTTATCTATCTATCTAATCGAAGTTGATAAGACAAGTTTAGTACTTTATGCTGCGTTATTAGTTTTTTATTCTAAACTCTAATACTATACTAACTATGTTAACAAAAAGACACATAAAGGAGTAAAGAGAAAACTTTTAATAAGTATTTATAATAATTATAATAGTAACACTCACTAGTCTCAGTAGTATTTATAGATAAAGTTTAAGAAAAAACATAATATTTTTTGCTGCAAATAAGAATTTGTTTTGTTTATACCAAAGCTACCAAAGTTTATCTCTAAGTTTATCTATCTATATCTAAGTTGATAAGACAAGTCATTAGGCTGTTTTATTAGTTTTTTATTCTAAATACTAATGTTACTATTCCGTCCATGCTATAAGTAAAAGTGATTTATTTTGTAAGTTGGTTGCTACCAAAACCAATGATTTAATTTTATAAACTAAGTGAGACTGATTATTAAGATTATAGTTTTAAATAAAGTTTAATTCTTAAACTTGAATCATTGTCTTTTTCCATTCTTAACAAATTTTCATAAAATATTTTAAAGGTTTTATCGCTAACACATCAACCCGGCCGGGCCCGGCGGACCCGGCCGGGTTGGCGGCAAATGCTACCGGGCCGGACCGGGTTGAGAAACATACCGGGTTGCAATCTCTAAATCTCCTGTGGCTTCTGGTTGTAAACTGTACCAATACTAGCGGATGGCGTCTGTCTGTTGGCTTAATACAGACCAGGGTGTGTGGGTTCGGCTATCTCCAACTCAGGAGTCTCGATGACGTTCGGTCCTCTTGAAATCTATTGTTCAGGCGATCGTGCCAAGCTTCTCTCGTTGGGGTCTCTGGAATGACTTGCCATAGCACAGATTTCGTCTAGTTTGGGAGTTGGCTCGTGGGCCCCAGCCATGAAATAATAAGCGATAGTTAACGATAAGTGTTAGTGCATACGGCTAAAACCTAAGTAACACGTTACTTAAGCTGACATGTTGTCTTTCGCTATTTCTGTAACAAAGAAATTGAATAAAGAATAAAAGATTTAAAAAAAGGAATTAAATCTCATTATAATGCACCACAAAATTAACAAATATACCTAATAGAAGTCAAAATAATTTTAAAGTGACTCTTTGTCATTTTCTTTCCAAACCTCTCGTCTGATCCTTCAAAAAACAAAATTCCACTCCCAAACAAAATCAAATTATTCTTTTTCCATCTTAGTTCCATAAAAAGCTTAATTTAGCTGCCAACGCAAAAAAAAGATTCCGCACCAAAAAAAACACGCTGCAGTATGTATGTTTGTCCCCGTATTTTTCAAAAGGTATATATCGAAATGAAACAATTATTTTTAATCGGATTAAGTATCTTTGAGAACAGTGCAAGTTTCATCAAAATCGGTTAACTAGTTCTTGTGATATGGAAGTTTGTACCAATCACTAAAAAACACGTCATCGGTTTAACGCCACAACTTTGTATTAAATGTCGGTTGTTCTTTACGTTCTTAGCTTTGTCTATTATTTATCGTTCCGATCAATAAACATTCATATTATAATTACGGTAAAAAAACGTTATAATTTGTAACCAGAAATCAAACTTAACTTTTCCTTATTTTTTCAGAAAGTGATGTTCTAGTTCTGAAAATTCAATTCCATTATGAGAACAATGCGAAAGAGGAAGTACGAACTTCAAAAATAAATGAAAAAGCATCGGTCTTATATCTGGGTAATGTCCAACACGTCGCATTTCGCACTTTGACCGCAACATGGCAAGGTGTCCGCGTCCCCAACTATGTCCGACTGTTCTCATAATGGAATTGGCTGTTTATCCCAGAATGTGTTGTTGCAGAAACACAAGGTCGAAGATATAGTATCGTTTCAGGAAAAGCTACATTTTATTTAACTAGTTTGAAGGTTAAGATTTTAACGTAGTAATAAGTAGAGATTCAATCTTAATTTTTGTAGTTTACAAGTCACTTTCGGGATCAACACGAATCTAACGACACCTCACACTCCAAAACCCATCAAGCCGTTAAGGCTCAGCCAAAAAACACACATTCTACTAATATTATAAATGTGAAAGTTTGTAGTATGGATGTTTGTTACTCTTTTACGCCTGAACCGCTGAACGGATCTGGATGAAATATGGTAGGTAGACAGGTTAGGACCTGGATTAACATACAGGCTATTATTTCCACGCTCGCGAGTCGCTTGCGACTCGTGCACTGCGCACCATTGAAGACAGTCATAGAAACTATGTTCACGCGAGCGAAGCCGCTGGCAAAAGCTAGTACTTAAATTTTACACCCGAAAAACATTCCCCTATTTTTTGCCAGTCGCGTAAAAAGGACTTTCTAAACATGCCAAATTACAGCTTTCTTGCACTACAGACAGACAGACAGACATGGCGAAACTATAAGGGTTCCTTTGTAGCGCGGTGCGCTGTAATTCGTTCTTTTTTCATCCGACCTTTTCATTCCATTTATTTCTTTTCCACGCATGTGCTGTCACCCATCTGACAATATTATTAAAAAAAATAATTATATTCATCATTCATATTCATTACTAAATAAAATAAATAAAATAAAGGAATTCTCTATTATATAAGACCCATTTTGGGTAGGTTATATTTGTGTTTTTTCTGTGATTTCTATTTTAAATTTAAGTGTGTATCGTTTCTAATTCGTTCTTTTTGGGTCTTATATTTCATCTTTAATTCACATAATAAAATTAAATTGTACGCACACATCCTCATTTCAAACCCACGCCCACTGCATACCTACCTAAGTCGAGCTACACCTTGTTGACTACGGAACGATACAAAAGCGAGCACAGCAAAGTCTAGTTGATTGGAAATGGTCAAACATGTAAACATAACATTTTATTATTAACAATAACATTTTATCAATAATTACATTCACATAACATTTTGGACATCGAGCATGTTCTTACGAGAATCCTAAACTGCGAGGCCGCATGCCTAGCTCCGCGTAGGGCGAATCCCGAAGCGCTCCCTGCGAGGGCGGAGGCCGAGCTCCGCGTTGAAAAAAAAAGGTTCAGGATGAGCAAACTCCGGTCGGAGCTGACACGCACACTTTTATGTTTTCATTAATTTTGTAAAAGTACTTAACCAACTTTAATAAAATTTACATGGGACCAACTAGGAGCCATAACCTATCAATTCATCTTCATCTTATCAGCTCATATACGTCCCCACCGAGGGACTCGAGCCTTCCCTGAATTAGGGCGATCGGGCCTTAGTCGACCCCGCGGGCCCAGTGCGGGTTGGTCGACTATACCTTCGAGTTTCTTCGCAGGCGTGTGCAGGTTTCCTCACGATGTTTTCCTTCACCGTAAGAGCGTCGGATAAACGTACATATGAAACCGAAATTCGAAAACACATTGGTACGTGGCAGGATTCGAACGACGGCCTCCCGGAGAGGAGGTAGCCTATCAATTAAAAAAAGTAAGTGTGTGGTTTTATGAAACCGCGTTAAAAGTGAAACTTTACAGAAGACGAAACGATCACGGCTGCTCTCGCTACGGTACAGAGGACGAAACGATCATACCGTCAGACGAAAGCCACCGTCACGCGACATGCAACATACAGACGAAAAAAGAATAATCTGAATAGCGTAATATACACAGAAGAAAAAGATACAGTCTTATTGAGAACCTCCTACTTTTTTGAAGTCGGTTGAACATTAACCTAGCAATTCCAGCGGCTTTACATCCGAGCCAGAAGCTGGTGCTACCCTTTTTCTTCATACGTCACTTCGATTTATGTCGCGCCGTACTCTCGTATCGACAGCTTTTTTCTTCGGGGATTTACGGTTCTCCCTCCAGCTCCGGCCGAGATTAGCCATTGCACTTAGCGACTCTTTGAAGAAGCCATTACATTACAATCAAATATTCTCCCGTTTCACTGATGAACAAGATCAAAAACAAAGGACAGATTTCGGTTCTGATTGAGTTCATTACAAAATCTCTTTTACCACCACCATGCGAATCGTTCCTAAAAACTTTTCTGTAACCAGTTTGACGTTGTAAGCGAAATTTTCACGAATGCACCCGATAAGAGCCAGTTTCTATCATTCCTACTAATTCCATAATTTTATGTTACTAGTTTTTTCCGGCGCCTTCGCCCGCGTATATGTCGTTATTTATGACTGTAATCGAGCTAGGGTGCACGATGTTCAAGGCACATGCGGCTCGCGAGCGCGGAATAGAAATGAGCCTGTGTGTTAATCGAATGCTTGATCTACCTACCAAATTTCATCTAAAACAGTTCAGCTGTTTAGGCGTGAAAGTGGAACTAACAAACTGAACCTAAGTAAAACTCAGAAATGAACGTCTTCATAATCCTCACTTCGCTGCACTATAATTGGATAATGAATGAACTAAACACAGGTGCTCGATACAGCTCCATCGTCCCCGCTGCAGAGGCTGGACACAAAGAAAGAAAGATGTCCAGCTATTACGAGTGGCCCCAGATGCGGGGCAAATTGAACGGCCGCCTGTCCCCCGGTAGATTTATGAACTATCCGTTTTAGTTGAGAACGTAAGGAATAAAGCCTGCCTCATAGTAACACAGCCAAGAACTTCACTATGGGAGATAGCTTTAAGGATGTATGTATATTTTTTTGTTTTTGTGCATTTTGTTTTCAGTACAGACAACATATAAATTGTAATTTTTTATCGAGCGAAAGAAGCGATCGAATTTCTCAGAGTCTACTGGATCGATCCGGCGTTTGTGTGTATGTATAAATGTTTGTTCGACGATAATTCGAGTATCGTTAATCGGAACGTCTATCGTGAAATTTGGTAGGCGTAACAAACATATTTTTATGCTCTATATGCGCTAAATTGGTCAAGGGGTTGCCGAAATATAAGAGGTAGTAAATGTTAAAAACATGGTTTCTCTACACACCACTAGATGGCGCTAGACGGATCCTACGTCACGCAAGCGTTAGTTAGCGTACCTTTATTTTTTAAAACGAGTACATCGCGAGTTCACAATTCAGGGCAAACGAATAGTTATAATAAATCCAAAATAAAATTTTATGTAACTAGCTAAGAGCGTCGGTGGCGTAATGGCTTGGGCCGCCGCCTCCTGTCCGGGAGGTCGTGGTTCGAACCTGCCACGTACCAATGTAATTTCGAATTTCGATTTCATAAGTACGTTTATCCGACGCTCTTACGGTGAAGGAAAACACCGTGAGGAAACCTGCACACGCCTGCGAAGAAACTCGCAGGTTGTGTGAATTCGACCAACCCGCACTGGGCTCGCGTGGTCGACTAAGGCCCGATCGCCCTAATTCAGGGTAGGCTCAAGCCCCTCGGTGGGGACGTATATGAGCTGTTATGAATGAATGAATGAATGTAACTAACTGACCGGCTCGCGTGGATATCCAGGTTGCGCAGAGCGCGAGCCTTTTCGCGTGGCTTTTTTTGTTACAAAACTTCCTGGGCGTGCGCACACCGATTCACCAAAGTTTCAAATGGATCGACATCTTTTCGAGTTTTGCGGACCCAAAAATATGGACGCTGAATTTTAGTATTTAAAAAAATCGGTCAAATGCGAGTCGGACTTGCGCAAAGTAGAGTGCTGTAGTCTTTAAAAAAAGTGTTTATTAAAAAGTAAAGCGGACATTTAATAATTGAAAACGCTAAACACGTTAAAAAACCGACTTCCATCGCAACTAATTAGTACATTTTTGCATTATTATTTTTGGTTTTTGTTAATTTTCTACTAAAGTACTACACCGATTTTGATAAAATTTATATGGGACCACACGGGAAGCACTAGCTTTCAAATAAAAAAAGAATCATAAAAATCGGTTCACCCAGTCAAAAGTTCTAAGGTAACAAACATAAAAAAAAAAAAAAAAAAAAACATACAGACGAATTGAGAACCTCCTCCTTTTTGGAAGTCGCTTGAAAAGAAAAAAAAAATAATACCTTTCGTTGAGCCATCAAATTCATTTCAGAAATACCTATATATATTTTAATTATCGAAATCGATGGATGGCACGATAGGGTTTGCTCATTAAAATGGCGCTATAATGTCGCGTCGGGGTACCGCTTTAGTGAATCAGACCCTTCATTTGATTGACTATCTATTATTTACTAGTATTTTCGACCAACTTGCGACGACGATCAACTTTTGTGACAAATCTAGTAACATTGGGTGTTATGAGTCTGGGAGCGTTATGAGTTTGAAAGTTCTCTATTTTAGCTATATATTTTATTATATTTGGGAAGTTAGCAGCCTCATTCACAAAATACTAGTTATTGCTTTAAACTTAGCGGTACCCCGACGCGACATTATAGCGCCATTTTAATGAGCAAACCCTATCGTGCCATCCATCGATTTCGATAATTAAAATATATATAGGTATTTCTGAAATGAATTTGATGGCTCAACGAAAGGTATTATTTTTTTCTTTCTAAATGTCCGCTTTACTTTTTTGCGGGGGGTTTAAATTTTTAATTTAATTTTTATTTCAAAATTTTTAACTTATTTTCAAAATAATTAATGACAAGTACAGTTATATTTTATTGCAATTTGTGAATTGGATCAAAGAAAACTATTCAATTGTCCACATGATAAATCAGCATTGGAAGAATTGCAAAGAATAAGAAATCAAAGCGAAGGTTTATCTCAATAATATTTAGTTTACAGTTAGTCATAGTTTCAGGTACGTAGGTATGTCAAAAATTTAACGGATTTTAACAACATCAGCTCACCGTGTTGCCACCATTGCATTGTATGCAGAATCGAATACTGATCAAAACGAGTCCAAACACGACATATCTGCTATTATTTTTTTAAGAGTGTGCTAGTGTTCTGGATATCCTGGCTGCAGCATCAGACCAAGAGTTCCATAATCCTGCATAGTTATTAAGCATACATGAGTGTTTCAAGTTTTAGGTCACATGTATGTTTGAAAGTAAAGTAAATACACATTAAGAGTCTAAGAACCCTACCGCAGCCATGGAGCAAATAGACTAATTTGCTCCATGCCGCAGCTAACAAAAGAGCTGATGACCTTGAAACGGCTGAACCGATTTTGATAAAACGTATCTAAGAACCATCGCCAAAAAACCTGCTTGTAAATAAAAAAAAACGCATCCAAATCGGTTCACCCTTTTGAGAGCTACGGTGCCACAGACAGACACACAGACACACAGATACACAGACACACACACACACATAGCGGTCAAACTTATAACACCGGGGGTTAAAAAAACAAAGCAAAAACCAAAGCAGTTGGTAATAGAAAATTTTGATTAAGTATGAAAAATATATGAACTTTTACAAATTCAACTGCACATCTTAAGTTGGTCGACTATAACTCCCAAACTAAGAAAGCTTAAGTACTTAGCCGTGATAGTTTTCCTTTTAAATTGATTATATGTCCTACTATTTACAAAGAAAAATCCTGAAATAGCGGTTAACTTGTAGAAGAGGGACTCTTGACACTAACAAAAATTTGCACTTTGCAGCTTATTATTTCGCAAACCGATCCTGAATCGAAAATGCTTTTATAAATCCTCAATTATTTTGAAAGACCTATTTAAACTATTTATTCAACGATAGCCGACACACTTTTTTTCAAAATTAATTTTATTGTACCACTTTGTCGGCGTGATTATTATGTATATGCCAAATTACAGATTTCTAGCATTAACAGTCTGAGCTAAGCCGCGGATAGACGGACAAACAGGCAAACAGACATGGCGAAACTTCAAGGGTTCCTTGTTGAATTCGGAACCCTAAAAAAAAAAGATTAGGTAGAAGGAAATAAAAAAATATTAGTAGACGACGCAAAATACTTGAAAGTAAAGTGCCTGATTGATCTTGAGCTTTACGCTACGAAGAATTTCTTCGTAGGCTTTACGTTAGGTAGCTCTTCATTCAGTAAGATATCATCTAATGGTTCTCCCAAGGTATAAGAAACCCTATGGAACTATCACAAAGCTTTTTATCAATCATTCAGTGCTGGACCCTAAACACCGTTGGCGATCAGGTATTTTACAGTAACTATTTATTTTAGGTGGTGCCATACAAGGGATATACGTACATACGTTATAGTTTAAATACATTATTCAACATTGCCTAGGGATATTTTAAAAGTTTTCTTCAAAACATATTTGTTGGAAAAGCTATTAAACATTAAGTACTTAGGACATGTGCCAGTACAGGGGGTGTAAAACTTTCAAGATGGGCAAAAGCTATATTAACGAGTACCTTCTTAGTTGTCATGAACATGGGTTCTACTAATTTTATACAACCTGTGCCATCCTTTTATGACAATATAAAAACAATTCTTAAAACTAAGTTAAGGCGGTAATATTACAGATTTTCGATTATTTTGACGTCAATTACTCCTGAAAGAAAGAAAACCCAATGTAGAAAAAAATACTCTTATTGTTGATGATGTTTCTCAAAGTCAAAAGCTATTAGAAACACGATTGAGCAGTTTTGGCTCGATAGAAAAAAATCCCAAAGATAGGTCTAACTCTACACCGTTACTTTCAACTCTAGTTATGACTAATATTTTGAATTATATATTTTTTTAATATACTACAATATTTTTTATGATAAAACAAAGTGAGTAATGTTATTATTTTTATTACTTTCATTGTAGTTCTTAATTGAAACGAAGAACCATTGAAAAAGTGTGGTTATTTTTTTTACTCTTTACACGTAAAGAAAAAGACAGACAACCGTTCTAATCAATACCTCGGCTTAATTTATAAGAACTGAGAGGTTAAATATAGCACTTGCTCATCTCGAAAGTTTTTATCCTACACATGTCCTAAATAATCTTTAATAGTCCTTCAAAAAACCATGTTTCGTATGAAAAATCTGAAAATATCCCTAGGCAAAGTTGATGTGTGTACTCGTAAATACGATATTTATTATACATCCTGTATGTATTATGATTCAGTAGACGTGAGCTGGATCAACCCTTTACTGCATCGTATAACATCGTAATTTAGTTAAACCACCACATCTTTTTATTTATTTTTTACTTTTTGTTATAAAAGAGTTTTCTTCAAAACGAGTCTTCTCTAATCACGGTCACCCTATAATGAGTAATTGATAAAGATACCCAACCTCTTTAACTGTAATGACAGCACTTAATAATAATAAAGAATAAAATAATTTGACGTTGACTAGACAAATGAGAACCGGTACTTGACTGAAGTATTCTAATTGTAGAGTGACCAAACTTAAAGTGCAAAATTAAAAAACCTTGTTTTTTTAACTCTTCAAAAAAATTAACTTAATTACACTAATACTAGTATGAGAGAGTAGCTTATAGTTAATTGAACCCGTAGGGTTGATCCCGCTCACGACTCCTGAAACACTCTATATAAGGTGTAACAAAATTAGCTAAAACTATTTTAAGGGCAAGTTCAGTAAACGAAACTGAACAACTTTTTCTTCAGCGACCATACTGAATTCTGAAAAAAAATCGCTACATTTCATTATTGCCTACTTAAATAAATAATATTCTCGTAGTGCGGCCCTGTTTTGTTGACATCGCTGGATTCGTGCCGTGCCGCAACCACCCGCAACGAAACTGTGCACTGTGCCCGGCCGTTGACCTTTACTAGTTCTCTCAATCAATTCATATTTAAAATACTTAAAACCTTACAGTTCCTTTTAGCTGTAGGTAGTAAAATACTACCTCACAGGTATTTACACTTTACAAAAAAGAAGAAATTGAAATTGAAGGCGGCGGCTCCTTCCTTTTAGGCGCTTGAGGTCGTTGAACGAATCACGCGAATTGTATGTACCTACGAGCAAGCGCCTACAAGCAACTGTGAATACTGTGATGCGCGAAAAAAAATATCTCAGTTACTCTCGCGCACTCATTGAGTTACGTTGCTCAAAGCCTAACGACAGATTGTGTGTGTGACCTACCTAAGTGCCTAAAGTAAATGTTTCATTGTGAAATGCCGTACCATAGTATTTGGACATGGCGGTGTGCTTAGTGCTATGAAGTTTATAACCACAAGTTTGGGATGTAAGAAGGAAGGCTGCGGGTAAAGGATCGGAGCGAAGGCTTGTGCTATTATTATCATCTGTGGCGGAGGCGCGTGGGCTGCGGCTTCTACGGTGCGATGGTCAGTGCCGGATTCATTAAGATTTCTTATTTTTTTATTGTAGATTTTTTTCTTAGATTTCAGTATGGTCGCTGAAGAAAAAGTTGTTCAGTTTCGTTTGCTGAACTTGCCCTTAAAATAGTTTCAGCTAATTTTGTTAGACCTTATATAGATATGAAGAGGTCGTGACTCGATGCGACTTGCATTATTGGGTCGATTACAAATAAACAAAATGTATGTTGTGAGTGGGGATCGAACCCACGCCCACGACCCTAGGCCGGAGCTCACCGGATCAGTCATAACTCCACTACCTTCCTATTAAAAGCGAAACAAGTCGGGGTCAACTTGTAAGACTCGGTTTGGTTGGTGGTAGGGCATTTTCATAGCCCGCCTGGCTAGCTACTACCATGTTATCTAAGTCTTGCCGCCAAACATCAATGTTAACAGCGTTGATGTGTTCCGGCTTGAAGATAAGATAGCCAGATTCCCATTACGTTGGGGAATCTTGATAAGCCCGCTTCCATCTTCGGCATCATCGGCACTTACCATCAGGTGAGATAATGCCAAGGACTTACCAATTGTGGATAAAAAAGGTAACAAACCGAGTATTTGGGCTGAATGTTGTGGGTTCGATCTCCGCCCAGGGCAAACATTCATGTGATGAACAGGTTTGTTTACTCTGTATCTAGGCTCTGGATGTTCAATGTCCTACAACTACAATATCATCCCATCACATAACAATGAGCGCTACGACCAATATAACAGCTATGGACCGGCCTACACGAACAGTGGTTTTGATGCCTACAGAATAAGCGAATTCGCTCATTTTGTCTCAGTCGATCAGTATTCCCCAAATAGATAGAAGATCGAAGTGGGTGAAATTTGATATCTTATTCGTGCTACAATCACAGTACGTCTCTCTTTCTCTTTCATTCTTTATATTTGAAAGAGACTCGGTAGACTAGTGGTGTAAGTGTGGGTTTGCGTATATTTGTATTTTTTACATCTCATATGACTGATTTTTTATGAAATTAATGTATGGATAGGGCCGGTCCATTATATTTGGTCGAAGCCTGAGCGTTCAAAACTCATAACATTCAACTTGAGATTTATTGGATCAGGAAAAATCACGCTCGAGAGCCCTCATCGAGCCAGAGCCGAAGCCAGGTGCTGCCGGCCCCCAGAGGTCATGGAAGGATGTGTGTGCAGCTGGGTAACATCGAATACAGTAATGGTTAAAATTAACCTAGATTCTAGGTGCTACAATGAATTGGTATATATGTATCATTACCATGGTATACCCAAAGTATATATATTAGTACTAACATACAGTATGGACACTCCCTGCCGCTCTCTAGATTGCGACCTCACCCCCTCCGTCGCCAAGGTTGATACACATTGGTTACAGTTTGGTTGTCGAACGTATAGGATTTCGCCGACATTTTGTTTGTTCCGACATTCCTTTTTTTAAAAGGAATTATATTTTTCGTCCCCAGTTAAATAGATTCATCTCTATTCAATATTTTCGTTCTCAAATTGATAGATCTGTCATCAAATTGATAGATCTGTCATCAAAGTGATAGATCTGTCATTAAAAATACGTGTGGCACTCGGGGACTGCCGCGGTAAAGCTATTGCATGGTAACAAATCGAAAACTAGGGGGTTATCGGTCAAAAACAATAAATAAATGAGCGAGCGAAGCGAGCGATGTTAGGTTCGGTCAGGTTTGATTGATTTAACAGTCAAAGAGCCTCGCGAAGCGAGGCTCCCCACCCTGGGTACAAAATTACTTCGCAGCAGAAGAAATCATCGGAAGATGACCCCTAACGGGGGCGTAGCCCCCGCCGCCCGTTTCGAACATCAACAAACTTTCGGGATCCGAAGAGGATGTGGGAGTATCTGTAGGTCACCTTTGTTAGTAATTTTAGGCATTTATTTGGCGACAGATGCGAGGCTCCCCACCCTGGGTACAAAATTACTTCGCAGCAGAAGAAATCATCGGAAGATGACCCCTAACGGGGGCGTAGCCCCCGCCGCCCGTTTCGAACATCAACAAACTTTCGGGATCCGAAGAGGATGTGGGAGTATCTGTAGGTCACCTTTGTTAGTAATTTTAGGCATTTATTTGGCGACAGATGCGAGGCTCCCCACCCTGGGTACAAAATTACTTCGCAGCAGAAGAAATCATCGGAAGATGACCCCTAACGGGGGCGTAGCCCCCGCCGCCCGTTTCGAACATCAACAAACTTTCGGGATCCGAAGAGGATGTGGGAGTATCTGTAGGTCACCTTTGTTAGTAATTTTAGGCATTTATTTGGCGACAGATCTACTATTTTGAGTACAAACTATATTATTTATGAAATTTCAATTTTTTTATTTAGTGATCGAAGCTATTTAATTGACAATCGTTAAAAGACTTTTCTGGTGATAAATCTTTTCCTTTTGAGTATTGTTTTGGTGTTGTTTGATGACTTTACTTTGGTGACAGATCTACTATTTTGAGTACAAACTATACTATTTAGGGAATTTCATTTTTTTTATTTAGTGATCGAATCTATTTAATTGACAATCGATAAAATCATACCCTTTTTTAAATGTCATTTCTGGCCCGTTGTATGAAGTGTCCAGGGTGTGGTATAACTTTGACTTTACAACACCAAAAAAATACCTTGCAGGAGACTCATATCGTCTTTTCTAGACGTAGGTACAAGCTTTGCCCGTGACGTCGTGACCGCGGGTATTTTGAGAAATCTGCCCTTGTTCCTTGTCCACGACATGCAGGGAACCTCTGTGCGAAATTTCAGTTTTCTAGGGTCTCAGGGGCTTGGAATGGGCATTGAAGAGTGAGTGAGTAAGTCAGGACTTTATTTTTATTTAAACTTCGTTCGCGTGAACATAGTTTCTATGACTGCCTCCGAGGGTGCGCAGTGGAAAAAACTAGCCTATATGTTAATCCCGGCCTTTATCTTTCTACCTAACAAATTTTATCCAGATCAGTTTATCTCTTGTAGCGTGAAAGAGAAACAAACATCCATACATACAAACTTTCGCGTTTATAATATTAGTAAGGATTATAGATCGCGGCATCTAAGTTGAACAGTGCGTAGTGTCCTATTTTTGGGTTTTAATCGAAGTGTAGGACGCGGGGGTCGCGCGCACCAAAGAACGCCGGCGGCGCCCTATGTAACCCGCGCTACTCCCGCCATTTGTGTTCAACTTATACGCCGCGAATTGTACGTATGTTATGTTGATAACATGTCAGAGTAAGTAATATTCTTTTATGGATTCTTAATCTTTCTTTTATTTCTGTATCCTATTAAGAGGGCACATAAAACAAAATGTATTTCTTTCATCACCCTTTTCAACTTGCCATCCGTCTGCTTTGGCAATTGACGACGATGACCATTCATCACATCAGCTAAAACACGTCCACTGCTGGACGTACGCCTCCCCGATTTGGGCGGTTTTGCCGTAATCGCGACGCCACGCCACTTGTATCTTATCTGTGGCTACGCTTGGCAGGCGGGTAGCGGGTGGCGGGTTGGCGATCGCAATGTGCGACGTGGTGGCACAGTACGCGGAAGGGTAGTCGCTGCTGCCCATCCTCCATTAGTCGTCTTTTAAGGTAGACTTCCGTGCCTTGCGGCCGACTTAAGCCGCCGGCGCCATACATGTCCATATTACGAGTATGGCCGCCGGCGGCCGACAGACAACTGACGTCAGCCGCCGGCGGCTGATGTAGGCCGCAAAGCACGGAAGTCCACGTTTTCGACACCATAGTTTTTATCACAGGTTTTTATTATTAGAAAAAGATAAATTTAAATCGAAAAATTTGAATAATATTCCTCGGTCACCTTAAAAGATATTTAATTTTTCATTCACGAATTAGTAACAACAATGTCAATTACATATAAATGATTATACACAATTTATTGATATTAGTGTAATTGTAGATAAAGATTCTCCTACGCAGTAAATTGCGAGAAATAGTGTTTTCGTCTAAAGTCAGCACTCAGTCACGTAGTCTATTATATTAATGTTCTTTAAGAATTTATGAAGTACTTTAGCATAATTCGCATAAATCTTCCCTCCAGTAAGGACCTCCCTCCCTTAACTCCCTTTCCCTCCAGTAACTACTGACGAAAAAATTATAAATACAAGTATGCTGAAGGACTATGAAATGAAGTAGTCGGAGCGTAATCATACGAATGCAAAATTTTACGGCAATTCCGACACTAGATATTTTAACCTTTACAGTAACATTAGATTATGAATGAGATGTGTCGTGATTCCGACTGTGTGGAAGGCCTCTATCGTGAATACACGTGTTTGGGCGTGAAGCGTCTTCAATAGACTCCCTCCACTTGGCAAATACGCCGGAGAAGCACCTGAGTTCGATTGAATCTATTGTGCTAAATATTGGAAATTACGAAACGAGAAGAATGTTGTGAGATCGAATGAATTTTAAAGAAGTTATATTCTTTATCCACCAATAAAACTTACCTGTTCGTAAGTGACGATGATGCCGAAGATGGAAGCGGGCTTACCAAAATTCCCCAACGCAATCGGTTGAATGGCTATCTTATCAATGCTGTTAACACTGATGATTGGCGGCATGACTTCGATCAGATGGTGGTAGCTAGCCAGGCGGGCTTAGAAAATGCAATTCCAACAACCAAGACTCGGTTAGTCTTACAAGTTGACCCCACCGGGAATCGAACCCGCGACCTCCTGGTGTGAAGCTAATGGACGCACGGAGGCGGTTAAAATAGGTAATGTATAGTATAATTAACAAATTGCAAAAAGTGAAATAGAAAGAGTCACATAAAGTTAGTCCCAATAGTAAAGTTCTAAAATAAAAATATATTTGTGTAGCGAATAGCAAAACCAATTGAATGAAACAAACAGAGAAATGGTTTATATATTTACCTAACTAACGCAGTGCAGTGGTTCGGGAAATCGTGTTCATTCCGGGATAATAGTTTCACAAAGCAATCTTTAAGGCACCTGAGACCGGCCGCTGAAAATAAATAAGAAGAAAAAAAACGAACAACCTGAACAATTTTATTAAAAACTAGCTTTTGCCCGCGGCTTCGCTCGTGTGGGCATCGTTTTTATGACTGTCTTTGAGGTTGATTGTCGCTGGCTTCGGAACGTAGACAGGAGTTTACACCGGATCCCTCGGGAGCTATACTGAGTCAGATTTTTTATGCAAAAAATCACGTCAATTCCCGTTACTCCATTGCGATGCCGACGTGCGCGAGCCTGGAAATTAGTTTTCCCTAGATACATGTGTGTTTCCATGGGCTATGCTAAATAGTAGTACATATACGTAATTTCCTACCCCTTCTACCACCTCTGTGTTCAAAAAAAAAACTACAACGATCCGTTGCCACAGATTACTAAATAGTTACTTCCGTTGCTTCGTCACGATGTTAAAGAATAAATGAACCAGTCTTTTTTCAGCTCCCTCAGAGACTTTATCGGACTATGCTATTTTCGCAGAATAAAAAGTAGTCTGCGTCGGGGGTTAAAAAGAAAAATTTAACAAATTACCTTGAAGTAGTAGCTATTGCCCGCGGCTTCTACCGCGTGGACATCGTTTTTATAACTGACATTGAGGATGAGTGGTTCGCTCGCGAGCGTGGACATGTTGTTCCAGATCCCTCAGGAACTATATCGGATTATTCTGATTACCAGTCTTTCTCACTTTTCACCTCCTTAACCATCTCTGTGCAAAAAATCACAATCCATAGCTCCGTTGCGATGTTAAACAAATTTAACAAAAAAAGAGTATTTTTTTCAGTTCCTTCAGGCATTGCATCGGACTATGCTATTTTCACGGGATAAAAAGTAGCCTATGTCCTTCTCAGTGACACAGGCTACCTGCATGCCAAATTTCGTCCACATTGGTTTAAGTGTTGAAGCGTAAAGAGGTAACAAACAGACACATTTTCACACTTATAATATAGGTACCTATGAAATTGCCGTTCAGTTTTTAAAGTTCAATGCCAATTTTTATTGAAAATAAAGTTTTTTTTTTTTTATTATTGACCTTATAGTGACACTACTTATGGTATTTTATTAGTAACTAGCTTTGCCCGCGGCTTTACCCGCGTGGACATCGTTTTTTATGACTGTATTTGAGTGGTGCGCGAGCCGCGGCCGCCGCCAGCGTCGACATTAGTTTTCTTCAGAACCCTATCCCACCCCTTTTTAAGTGGCATGTCTTTCATGTTTCAATCCTCTTAGCTATGTACCATTGAATGGAACAAAGGCGTTTTCTTAATGGTCAGATGGGGATGGATTTTTAGACTAGTTAATTTTCTTGAATTTTCCTGAATGTGACGAAATCTTATGCGTGGTATTCCCAAATATGACATTAGTAACGAATAAACAGCTGCGATAACTCTAAAGCTTTAAATTCAAAAATATGTATTTTTGCCGCAATAAAGGCGATTTTTTCAGGTGAAAAAACCCGACTTCATGGGGTTAAAGCCACCGTGCTCTCAAAATATCTAAACAATAGGCATATGTTTACTACCATTTAATTTCTAATAGTCTAATGCTATTTTGAGAATAAACTTTGTTTTAATATCTATTGTTCTTAATATTAATTTTCATCTTTAAACTTTTTTATACAATCGGCAATTTCATAGGTAAAGACCTAATAATATTAGAAAGTATAACGATTAATAACCCGTCTGCAAAAAACATTACCCGTCTTTTTTAACCAGTAAGGTAAAAATGTGTCCTATGTCACTTTCGGGATCAAGCTAAATCTAAAGACAACCGCACTCCAAAATTTACAGACTCATACAAAGAAACAGACACACTCGTATACGTACATATACAAATACCAATAAAAAACATTTTGCTCCTTTTTGAAGCAGTTGAGTAATAATTGAAACGCTAAACACGTTAAAAAACCGACTTCCATCGCAACAACTTAGTACATTTTTGCATTATTATTTTTGGTTTTTGTTAATTTTCTTATAAAGTACTACACCGATTTTGATGAAAATTATACGGTACCACACGGGAAGTACTAGCTTTCAAATAAAAAAGAATCATAAAAATCCGTTCACCCAGTCAAAAGTTCTGAGGTAACACACATAAAAAAACATACAGTCGAATTGAGAACCTCCTCCTTTTTGAAAAAGTATGGGACGCTTCATTAGTTAGGCTGGTTACACACTATCTATTTTTACCCGACTGCCTAAAAGAAGGGAAATGCTTTCGAGTGTATATAATTATGTACGAGTATGTAAAATGTATGTATATTAATGTTTGTTTCTGCGGCTGAGCCTGTAGCCTAAACGGCTTGATGGATTTGGAGTGCGATGTGTCGTTAGATTTGTCGTGACCACCAGAGTGACATAAGATAACTACATTTTACCCACAGTGTTCAACACTCATCCTGAACCAGAAAGAAACCAGAACTGCCAGAACACGCGTACGGCGGTAAAAGTGTTAAACAACTTGTGCTTGTATGAAACTACTCTAAAATGGTGTAGTTTCGAAGTTTTGGCCCTTCTAAATCCTGCATGCAGGTGATTTCTTTTTGTGAGTAAACAAGCAGTGGTTCTTTCTCACTTACCTAACTAAAAAGTATTAAAATCCGTAATATTACAGCCAAGGGAAGGAGGGTAGGCGCAGTTTTCGACTTCAGCGCGCGTCATACTGTTCTCAGTGTACCCGTGTTCTGGTCATGTTCTGTATTCTGAGATTTTACCCGACTGCCCATCAAAAGGAGGGTTTTATGCAGTCTGATTCCGTTTTTGACAGTCTATGTATGTTTGTATGTATGTGTGTATGTATTTGTTCCCTTATATTTCCTAGACCACTTAACCCACTTTTAACTGACTTCAAAAAAAAAGAGGAGGTTCTGAGTTCCAGTGTATGTATTTTTTTGGTCGTGGAAATCTTTGGGGGAAGCTTTTTCCAGCAGTGGGATTCTTTCGGCTGATGTGATGATGATGGTTTATTGGTGCCATCCTTCCAGAACCAGCGCCACTTCTTGCCAATTGAATATTTGAAGGGTGTTCAAACCCTTCTCGACCTCGTCTTTCCGGCAGTATCTAGGTACCAAAAATGTCGGGAGGCCGAGATCTCGTCGGGTCGCTGAGCCAAGCCAGTAAGTAACTGATTTAAGGCAGACCGGCGAAGTGCAGCGATGACCGCGATAAATTCAGCTCACATATCTGGTATGCTATGCTCCGTTCTGCTACCAAAACTCCGTCAACGAAGCTGTTGAGACTCATTTAAAGAACTTAACCGCCTCTGTGGCGTAATGGTTAAGTTCATTCAGGAGGTCTCGGCTTCGATTCCCGGCGGATTCTAAACTTGTAACACTCGAATTGGTTGGTGGAAGGGCATTTTCTAAGCCTGCCTGGCTAGCTAGCACCATCTCGTCTAAGTCTTGCCGCCAAACATCAATGTTAACAGCATTGATGAGTTCTAGCTTGAAGATAAAATAGCGAGCTCCCCATTGCGTTGGGGAATCTTGGCAAGCCCGCTTTTATCTTCGGCATTATCGTCACTTACCATCAGATGAGATGATGCCTAGGGCTTACTAATTGTGAATAGTAAAAAAAAAGATATACATACAACCTACATAAATGAATATACGTCTGAAAAATATTACGCTCTTTTTTGGGCATCATCATCATCATCATAATTTAAAAGCCGTGCTCTTGTCGGTGTAGCTCTTTCCCGGTCTCTTTCTTGGGCATTCGGGCAAAAATGCCAGAAAATAGGTAGCGAACAGCAGCGCGGTAGTTGGAAAGAAATTAAAGCAGGACTTTTTCTTTACCCCGTCGTCGCGGTTTCAATTAACAAACCATTATAAATCCAATGAAGTTTCAAGGGTTTCAGGATGGTTGGTATAAAGTGTAGACTCTATACAGAGAGCGTAAACTTAAAGTTTGTTTATACGGCGAGGATTATAGCGTATCTTCACTGATAATGTTTTTTCCAAATGGGAAAGAACTACAACCCTTTCTAATCTAACAGGTAGGACTTATACGCGTGTGCTTAGATGTTTTATGCAGTTTTTTTTTATCCCAATATTTTAACCGCCTCCGTGGCGTAATGGATAGTCTATTCGCTTCACATCAGGAGGTCGCGGGTTCGATTCCGGCGGGGTCAACTTGTAAGACTCGGTTTGGTTGGTGGTAGGGCATTTTCTAAGCCCGCCTGGCCAGCTACCCACCATCTTATGTAAGTCTTGCCGCCAAACATAAGTGTTAACAACATTGATGTGTTCTGGCTTAAGGATAAGATAGCCAGTTCGATTCCGGCGGGGTCAACTTGTAAGACTCGGTTTGGTTGATGGTAGGGCATTTTCTAAGCCCGCCTGGCTAGCTACCACCATCTTATCTAAGTCTTGCCGCCAAACATCAGTGTTAACAACATTGATGTGTTCCGGCTTGAAGATAAGATAGCTAGTTCTCTATTGCATTGGGGAATCTTGGTAAGCCCGCTTCCATCTTCGGCATCATAGTCACTTACCATCAGGGCTTACCAATTGTGAATAAAAAAATAATAATTCTAAATGATATAAGGGTGTAATCTATCATAAATCATAATAAACATCCAAGGACACGCTACCACGACACAAGGCTGAGTCCACATGCATGCATTGTCTGGGCCAGTGCCGGTGTGATAGCAATAACTATAACGAACTAGCCACCAGCACCAGAACGGCTCTAAATCAACCCACTACAAAATAGAACAAAGGCACGCCACCACGCAGACACCACCATAAGGCAAAATTTGTACATCCTATATTTGATTGTTCTTGGTATAAGTTAATTTTCTAAAAAAGAAAAGTACTACACCCATTTTGATAAAATTTATATGGGACGAACTCGGAAGCGAATAAAAAATAATAATGAAAATCGGTTCACAATCTGCAAAGATATCGCGTAACACACACACTCACCAAAAACATACATGGCGCAAGAGACTGACATCCGCAACACAGGGTATCAGGGCTCGAATTTATATAGTACTGTGAAATAATTCAAGTAAAAGTTTATTTTTACCCGACTGCGCCAAAAGGAGGGTTATGTTTTTCTTGAGTATATATTGAAACGCTAACTATCGTTTCGAGCCGTTCTCTTTTGTCGCGTTTCATAATTAAATTCTTTTTTGATGTCGTTGCTCTATGGTATTTGAATTTGAAAATAGTTGTTATTTTTTGACAAGAGAAAAACAAAGGTTGATCGTGGTCCCGTCGAAACTGATGTGTATTTAAATTTTTTGTACAAATTGTGTTATAAGTTGTTGTTGAGGCCCACCATTTTATTCTGTGGTTAGTAATTTGTATAAGGAAACCGCTTTGCGTGTATTTTTGGTACTGCGGCGGACTACATTTTTATATCTCCGTAGGGTTTCATCCAGCCCCTGCGAGGTTTGACGTCCCCGAAGTTTTACCGGATAAAGGATTAATCCTGGGACGGAGCAGTGCTGATCACCAGCCAGTCCTTTCTACTGCCCGCCCAGCTGCTCGCCATAAGGGAAGTGAATTTATTTTATCTTTTATCCCAAGCGACTCTCTGACTCTCTGACCTTTCTGCCGACCTAGAAGATTTCCTGTTTCCAGTTTCTAACCTTTAGTTATTTATTTTAAATTTTAAAATGTGTTTTGTATCTGATACATATTTTGTTAAAAGATAGGGTAATTCAGATCAAACTGAAATTTTAAACTTAGTAACTTATTTAAGTACCAAAGGGACGGTGACGATCGTTGCCTGCCGGCATACTATAAAATAACCATTTTATATACAAATAAAATTGTAACCTTAAATTTATTTCCGTAAATTCTCCATAAATATATTAGGTCATTGTTTTTTTAATTGTCTACACGGTCAACCAATGAAATCGCACTTTTTTTATACTCATATTGTTTATTGTTCCTTACTTTTAAAATAATCATGAAAATACATATATTCTAATTTACCCCATAACCTTTTTTTCCTTAAAACTCCGTTTAGGCCCGAACCTCTAAATCTTACGTATCATATGTGGCAAACTCCGTAAGGGTTTTTATCCCCAGTTCCCATTATTTTTGTCACATATTTATGGCGCCCGAACTATAGTATTTTTGCCTTTTACGGGGTAAAAATATACACAGGTTTTCCCTTTTTTTCCGTCGTTTGTGGGTGAATCCGTTCCCGTCTTAGTTTTGATTATTTCTAATCAAGATGGAACATCCTGAGGTTGGTGCTTACGGAGACGCGGCCCCTGAAGAAATTCAACAACAAGGTTTGGTTGAAGATGCTGCCGAGGTTACCGATGATTTCTTAGAACCTCCTATTACGGCAACTCCGTCTGTTCCCGTCCAGAGCCCAATTCTTGGTACTCAGAGGTTCCAGACTGCCCGTTTTACTCGTTTACCCCAACCCACCACTTCTAATTTCACGATTCCAAGGATAGACCAGGTTGTTGATATGCCTGAAGATAAAAAACGCTTGACATATTTAGTTTCCAAGGACATCTCGTTGTCGAAGTGGAACCTGAAGTTCGACGGTAGTTCCTGCGTTCGAGAATTCTTTTTCTGCGTGGAGGAAAATATGCTGGCTAGTGATTTCCCCCAGACCTACGTAGCCAGGCGGTTCCACGAACTTTTATCCGGGATCGCTTTGAAATATTTCCGCTCACTACGCCCTGGGTTACGTACTTTTTCGGAAATCAAAAATAGTTTTTTGACATTTTATGGATCTCCAGATTATGATTTCGAGGTTGAACAGGAACTGCGTAACCGCAAACAACAACCACAAGAGAGAGTCCGTGATTTTCTCACGGTGATCTATGACTTGAATGCCAGGTTATCCAATCAACTACCTAATGATACACTTTTGAACATCGTAAAGAGGAATTTACACCCTCGATACGTTACGTGTTTATCCACAAACAGAATTAAGGATTTAGAAACATTGACAGAAGTAACCAGCAACTTTGAAATCTATAATAAATCGTTCTTACAAAAACCTTCGACTTCCAAGGTTGTTGCTCCTGTTGTAGCAGATGTTTCGTCTTTATGTATCAAGTGTAACCAACCTGGACACAATTTTAGACTTTGTCCGGTGATACCTGGTATCATTTGTTTCCAGTGTAAGAAACCTGGAACAATTACACGTTACTGCAACAATTGCAACCCTGGAGCTATCAAACCTTCATTCCCAAAAAAACGCGTAGTTCACCGGGGATTTTTTTTTCCAAAACGTCAAACGATTTCTTCGGTGATTAATACAGACTCTCTTGATAATAGGTTGTATATTGAGATAACAGTTTTAAACAAAGTTCTTACTGCGCTTTTAGATTCAGGTGCGCAAACTTCATTAATCAGTTATAACTATATTCGCGATTTGAACATTTCGATTAATAGGGAATGTTGTCCTGCGGTTCTTTCAGCTGACAACTCGCCGATTAACATTTTAGGTACTTCGGAAGTGTCGATAACATTTAATTCGAGAAATTTAAAGCACACATTTTTAGTTGCTGATCAAGTTTCTTCAGAACTTATTTTAGGTATCGGCTTCTGGAATGATTTTGGTTTAACTGATATATTACGTACCGCTTTTGTTAACCAAGTAAACGGTAACCTTCGTGTCCCAATCAATAAAGAAACGTGTTCTCCTATTACTGTAGGTGAAGTTTCATGTGTACGCCCCAGAAGTGAGCTTTCCGAATCACAGGAAATACGTTTACAAGATACGATAAAATATTTTAGTGATATTTCGTCCGATAAGATTGGCCTTGGAAAAACTACTTGGGTTTCTCATAAGATTATTACCAGTGGTCCACCTATTCGCCAAAGGTACTACCCTCTATCTCCAGTCAAACTCAAAGTTTTAAATGAGGAGATTGATAAAATGTTAGATGCGGGTGTTATTCGTCCTTCACGTTCTCCTTGGGCTAGTCCAGTTGTCATGGTCACCAAACCAGATGGTTCGGTGAGATTTTGTGTTGACAGTCGTAAGTTGAATAGTGTTACCGTGAGAGATTCTTACCCTCTTCCAAGGATTCAAGAGATTTTAAATTCTTTACAAGGAGCCAAATATTTAACTTCACTAGATTTTAAAAGTGCGTTTTGGCAAATACCACTTGCGGACAAGGACTCTTGTGAGAAAACCGCTTTTATCGTTCCACAGAGAGGTTTGTTTGAATTTGTAAGGATGCCATTTGGTTTAACAAATGCCGCTTCAGAGATGCAACGTTTGACAGATTTAATCGTTAACTATGAATTTACCGGTACTAGTGGTGATGTCGTTTTCGGTTATATTGACGACTTAATTTTAGTTTCGAGAGACTTTGACTCCCACTTAAACCTCATTCGTAAAGTACACGACCGCCTGAAAGAAGCTGGTCTATCTGTCAACTTAGATAAATGCAAATTCTGTATGAGCGAGCTTAGATATTTAGGTTATATCGTCAACCATGACGGTTTAAAAACGGATCCTCGCAAACTCGATGCTATCAAGGAGTTTCCGATTCCTGTTACTGCAAAGTCCTTACGTGCTTTTATTGGTGTTTGTTCTTATTATCGACGTTTTGTTGATAATTTTTCTACAATAATCGCACCTCTTACAGTACTTATTGGTAAGAAAAAAGGTAATGACCCTATTGACTGGTCATCCCAAGCCCAGGATGCCTTTGAAAAGTTGAAAGAAGTTTTAATTAGTGCTCCGCTATTGATTTGTCCTGATTTTTCAAAGCCTTTCACGCTGCAATGTGATGCTTCAGCAGTTGGTTTAGGTTCAGTGCTATCTCAGGAAGTTGATGGTGTTGAACATCCTGTTGCCTATTATTCGCGGTTATTTACCAAAGCCGAACGCAATTATAGCACAACTGAGCGTGAACTTTTAGCCGTTCACGATTCAATCCTGCATTTTAGAGGATTTGTTGACGGTATGCATTTTAGCGTCATTACTGATCATATTGCCTTGAAGTGGTTGCTAACTTTAAACAATCCTTCTGGACGTCTCGCTCGTTGGGCTATAACTATAAGCCAGTATACGTTTGATATTGTGCACAGGAAAGGTGTTCTTCATGTGGTTCCAGACGCTCTCTCAAGACTACACGTTAATCTGATCACTTATGATCAAGGTTCTGAGTATACGCAAGATCGTTGGTACCGAAAAATTTATAATGGTGTTCGCAATCATCCACATATGTTTCCATCGTATGTTTTAAGTGGTGGTGTTTTATTGCGTCGGATGCCTATTTTATCCCCATTAGATAACGATCCGTGGCGTATTGTCTTACCTTCTGAGAAGACGCGTCAAGCAATTTCTGAAGCTCATTCTACTGAACCATCTATTCACCCTGGTATAAACAAAACTTATTGGGCTCTAAAGAATAAATATTATTGGCCTTACATGTTTAGGGATGTCAGCGACTTTATCGCGTCTTGCGATGTCTGTAAGGCTTATAAAATTTCAAATACTCAACCAAGAGGTCATATGCAAAATCCTTTAAATGTTTCAACTCCACTCCAAATGTTATCAATTGATCTTATTGGTCCTCTTCCACCATCTTACTATGGTTTCAGACATATCCTGAATATTGTTGATGTTTTCACTAAATATGTCTGGATTGTTCCGCTGAAGAAGGTAACTGCTCGGAATATTATTTCTGCGTTGGAAAACGAGGTGTTCTTCAATTTCGGTGTACCTCGCTCACTTTCATGTGACAACGCCACTGTATTCCGCAGTTCTAGATTCGAGGATTTCTTGAGGTCTTATAATATTAGACCATTTTTTACGGCCTATTATTCACCTCAAGCGAATGTGGTAGAGCGATATAACCAGAGTGTAGTTACTTGTCTTAGCATTTTGGTTTCTGAAAACCATAGAAATTGGGCACGAATGTTACCAAAGGTTAAAATATATTTAAATTCTTGCGTTAATCTCGCGACTACTTATACTCCTAATTTTCTCATGTTCGGCAGAGAAATTCTTTTAGATAATCGTGATACGCGTCCGCAGACTTCCGGTGCTAATTTATCCGAGAGTCGGCATCGTCGCGCTTCCGCACTAGCTTCGTTAGATCAAATTTATGCAAGAGTTGCCGATAATCTTTCGCAAGCTTTTCTAAAAAATTCAATAACTTACAACGAGAAAAGAGAGTCTGTAGTTCTCTCTGTGGGAGATATTGTTTGGCGTAGAAATTTCGCACGTTCATCTGGTGTTGGTTATTTTATGGGAAAATTTGCACCACGTTTTATTCGGTGTCGAGTTTTACGTGCCGTTTCTTCTCAGACGTACGAATTACAGGACTTGGATTCTCCTTATGTTGGTCATTACCACATTAAGGATATTTTAAAATAGGAAGCCTCCTTTTTTTTTTCTTTCGTTGAGGGAGGGTCTCCAAAAATTTTTCGCGGGTATTCCCCGAATTTTTCCCGTTTCTCTTGGTTTTTCCCTCGAGAAATCTTTTGCGTGACAGCCCTACTTGCCATCTGTGCAGTGTGCTTCGTTTTTCCTTCTTCTTTCTCACTTTATATTATTTAATTAGTTGTTTAGTTATGCTCTTTCGGCATTAGTTGACTATTTTAGGCTGTGCACAGCGATCCCTTAACACTAGTGTGTTGTTGGGGTTATTAAGTTTGTTCACTTTTAGATGGAGTTTTTGCAGTTTGTATGTGTAGCTTCGTGTATAAATGTCAATTTCTACCAGCTTCAAGTAAACGTTCGTAGTTAACTAGTTACTTAGAGAGTTTTTATTTTTTCTTCTTCAGGGCTGTCCAACGTCTATAGGGTTGTCCAAATTTCAAAATTTTTTGGACTTCTCGCCTTTTTTTTGTGAGTTTGTGGCTATTTTGAAACGCTAACTATCGTTTCGAGCCGTTCTCTTTTGTCGCGTTTCATAATTAAATTCTTTTTTGATGTCGTTGCTCTATGGTATTTGAATTTGAAAATAGTTGTTATTTTTTGACAAGAGAAAAACAAAGGTTGATCGTGGTCCCGTCGAAACTGATGTGTATTTAAATTTTTTGTACAAATTGTGTTATAAGTTGTTGTTGAGGCCCACCATTTTATTCTGTGGTAAGTAATTTGTATAAGGAAACCGCTTTGCGTGTATTTTTGGTACTGCGGCGGACTACATTTTTATATCTCCGTAGGGTTTCATCCAGCCCCTGCGAGGTTTGACGTCCCCGAAGTTTTACCGGATAAAGGATTAATCCTGGGACGGAGCAGTGCTGATCACCAGCCAGTCCTTTCTACTGCCCGCCCAGCTGCTCGCCATAAGGGAAGTGAATTTATTTTATCTTTTATCCCAAGCGACTCTCTGACTCTCTGACCTTTCTGCCGACCTAGAAGATTTCCTGTTTCCAGTTTCTAACCTTTAGTTATTTATTTTAAATTTTAAAATGTGTTTTGTATCTGATACATATTTTGTTAAAAAATAGGGTAATTCAGATCAAACTGAAATTTTAAACTTAGTAACTTATTTAAGTACCAAAGGGACGGTGACGATCGTTGCCTGCCGGCATACTATAAAATAACCATTTTATATACAAATAAAATTGTAACCTTAAATTTATTTCCGTAAATTCTCCATAAATATATTAGGTCATTGTTTTTTTAATTGTCTACACGGTCAACCAATGAAATCGCACCTTTTTTTTATACTCATATTGTTTATTGTTCCTTACTTTTAAAATAATCATGAAAATACATATATTCTAATTTACCCCATAACCTTTTTTTCCTTAAAACTCCGTTTAGGCCCGAACCTCTAAATCTTACGTATCATATGTGGCAAACTCCGTAAGGGTTTTTATCCCCAGTTCCCATTATTTTTGTCACAATATGTATGAATATTTGTATGTATGTATAATTGTTTGGCACGCTCTGCAGCCTGAACGGCTGGATGGATTTTGGCTTGAGAGGTGTCGTTAGATTCGTATTTACTGTGAGAGTGACACTGGGTACATCAAAATAAAAAAACGGTAGTTTAAAAAACTAAAAAACCCGCCTGCGTTTCTGTGTAATTTGGAAATGAAAAATCCTCAAACAAGAAAGTCGTCATACCCGATTGCACTTAACTTAAGAATCGCCAAATTTGCTAAGGCGATGCTTATAAGCGTCAAATTCATTCCAAAAATGCTATTTTAAACCTTGCATAATAGTCTTAGGGCCGCTTTAAGAAGTTTTGTGCAAACGGGCATTCGACTAATAGGGGTAGGTAATTTATAGAACAGCAGCTCATTGTACATATTTTAAAAAATATTTTTTAATAGGTACAAGACGAATTGTAGCAGTTGGGACCCATTCTAGAAAGTCGTCTTTAGCTTAGACTGTTGAATATTTTTTCACATAATTTCATACACAATTTTTTTAGTCAGGTAGTCAGTTTATGACGATTTCATCCATATAAGTTTTATATATAGTTCCCATACAAAAACATTGCGAAATAATTGTTTTTCTAACCCTTGACAATAATGGCGACCACCCACAAAGGGCCTCACCATTTAAGGAAAATGGCGCTTCTGACGGCGCCAGTTTACGTGCGACCGACTGCTGGAGGAGTGCCAGGTGAGAGGATACGTTTTTACTGTGAGAATGACACTGGGTATATCAAAATAAAAAAACAAAATGGCGGATTTTTGGCGCCAAATTCCAATGTTAGGCACGCACTGCACCCTGAACGGCTCAATAGATTTTAGTTTGAGGGGTGTCGTTAGATACGTATTTACTGTGTGAGTGACACTGGGTATATCAAAATAAAAAAAAACTAAATAGCGGACTTTCCGGAGAATGACAGCAAGCGGTGTTTGTTGACGACCGCACAATAAAAAATAATCAACCAGGAGTTCGTATACGGATTGAACCATGTACGATTGATTTTGACGCACTTGGAGGACAAGTAAAAATTGAACGCAGGATGTTGCCCTTAATCCGAAGTTGGGCTATAACTGTCCATAAAGTTCAGGGTACTACACTCCATTTGACACTTGTGGACCTCGGCTCACATATATTTGCTGAAAGTCAAGCATATGTAGCTCTTAGTCGAGTTAAAACATTAGCTGGACTGGTCATCTGTACATTTGATCCTAAAAAACTTTTGAATCGGCCACACGATCAGAATTCTTTTAAAGAGCTTCAACGTTTACGAGAATATTATTCTATCAACTGATAAGTTAATAATCTGCGTAATCTTAATGTGTGTCATGTGTATATAGGTTACTACACAAACGCATTTAATAATAAAACTAAAAAAAATAGTAAAATAAAATACGGTAATTTAAAAAAACTAAAAAACCCGACTGCGTTTCTTTGTAATTTGGAAATGAAAAACCCTAAAACAAGAAAGTCGTCATACCCGATTGCACTTAAGAATCGCCAAATTTAAGAAAATAGGCGAAAATCTACCATTCCCCCCCAAATTACTGTGCTTAAAATTTTGAAAAAAATACAGTAGGTATATGAGGTTAAATGTATAGATTTCAGGAAAATTTATGAGAAAATCTAAAGTCCTTCCATTCTTACAGGAGAAATTAAATTCCAAAGTCAGGTTGTTTAGAAACTATCGACACCTAGTTGGATCTAGTAGTATCTTCGACATAGTTGTTTACGTAGTGATACGACAGCAGCAATTAGCTATATTTATACATGGCGCTGTAGATGAACATTAGTTTTTGGTACGGAACCCTTAATGCGCGAGTTTGACTCACACTTGGCCGGTTAAAAACAGGAATCGAGACGTCACACACACTTTTGCTTCAATGCCAGTGCCATTTCTTAATAAAAACAGCATTTCATTCAACTTAGATGTACACTTTTGCCCCAAATTATAAAGAGACCATTTCATTCAACTTGGTTTTCTTGGTGGTTTTGCTTTGTACGTTAATATCATACTTAGCTATTTAAAAAAATATTTCTAAGCGTGTTTGAAAAAAGCAGTTAACTGATGTTATCCTCTTGTCAACATATAACAATAACCGAGTGAGTGCACTTACTTATCCAGAAAAACAAATCGAGTTTATGTAGTGTAAAAATAAACTGGAGCCATAAAATATAACCAAGGTCACGTCTTTAGAAACCCAGAGGTTTGTTTAATTAAATACAGCCACGATTGAAAGCCTCTGTCTGGGAAAGCAGATATTTAAAGCTGTTTTTTTTCTGTTGCTCTGTGAAACGCGGCGGGCATGGCAATGAGATGCAATCGCTGCAGCCACTTTTTAAAATATTAATTTCAATTACGAGCGCCCCAGAGCGATCGTGTAGACACAGCTTTATGAACGGAGTATCTATATTGTATCTTTTCAACCGACTTCCAAAAAGGAGGAGGTTCTCAATTCAACTATGTTGTTGTTGTTTTTTTTTGTATGTTTGTTACGCGATATCTTCGCAGATTTTGAACCGATTTTTATGATTCTTTTTTTATTCAATAGTGTATGCTCCCGAGTTGGTCCCATAAAATTTTTATCAGAATCGGTTAATTAATTTATTATAAAATTAACAAAAACCATAATAATGCAAAATTGTACTAAGTTGTAGCGATGGAAGTCGGTTTTTTAACGTGTTCAGCGTTTTCAATTATTATATTCTGTCGTGAATCTATGAGTATTAATTAAATAGCTCTAGATTATTCCGAGCCTAAAGGAAAACATAAACTTTATATAATTATCCAATACATTATTTCAGAAGCACAATTATACAGAATTACATTTATAATTTTAATAGCAAAGTTTCTGTGAATAAATTTATTATGATAATAAACTAAGTTTCAAAAGAAAATTTCCTTTGAAATTCGCTAAAGTGGTTCGCCTTCTGTTAAAAATATATTTATCGTTTGTCTAATTAGCCATTAGGAGTCCCTTTTTGGCGGAAAGCAATTAATTTACAATTATGTACCCGGCTGCACTTATTAAATATAATGTTCAAAGCCCGCCACTGCCCTTATTTAAGGGAAATTCTTTCGCAAAAAGTTGAATTACCGATTTAATAAGCATAATTTTTCGGGATCTCTCAATTTTAAACCATTTTATGCATTAAACTTTTTACTTGCTGTACCTAAACTTTATTTTTAAAATCCATTAACCTATACTCGCGAATGTTTTCTTACAATCTCCAAACCATTAACATACATGAAATTTAAAATCCAGGCTTTCCATAATAATTCAAAAAACGGGCGAATCTAAAACGTTTGTTGATCTCGAAGATCCCCATCGCTTGCGCAGTGCGCACCCCATGCTTCACATTTGAATTTTAAAACCCTGTTCCATGCGAAGTCCCTAATTTTCATCAAAGGTTACACCGGGCAACGGCCATCGTCTATCCCTTGGATAGCACGGTTAGTTGTGCCACACGATAAGTGGCAGTGGGCAGGGCACATAGCTCGTGTAACAGATGGCCGTTGGAGCAGTAAAGTTCTCGAGTGGCGACCGCGCACCGGAAAACGTAGTGTAGGCAGGCCTCCCACGAGGTGGACCGTCGACCTGGAGAAGATCGCGGGAAGCCGCTGGATGCGGGCAGCGCAGGACCGGTCGTCGTGGAAATCCTTGGGGGAGGCCTTTGTCCAGCATTTTGCGGGATTACACATAATTGAAACATTTTTAAAATGTTTTGCATCATTTATAAACGCGAAAGAATGGTTGTTTGTTTGTTTTTAGGTTCCGTACCAAAAAAAACGGAACCTTATAGGATCTCTCGAGCGTCTGTCTGTCTGTCCGTCCGTCCGTCTGTCCAAGTCAATTTGCTCCGAATCTACTGGACCAAATCAGGTGAAATTTGGTAGGATAGTGTGATCCTATGACCCGAACACAGATGTGCAAAGTTGTTTTTTAATAAGGGTTATTTTCGGGGGACAAATGAGGAAATTAAAAAAAAGTTTTGGAAACCTTATTGTGTCATATATCAAATGAAAGGGCTCGTTATCAGGATCTTAAATATATTTTTGTTTATATTTTAAAATAAATAGTTCTGATTTGAAATTGACCAATCCTCCCCCCCCCCTGTTCTCCGAAACTACTGAGCCTAAAATTTTGAAAAAAATACTTAATATAGTTCATTGCTTGTACAGGAAAACCTATAAGAATTCTATCAATTGGAAAAAAAGTGGTAAACTCAATATAATACGTGCATCGGCACTTACCACCAGGTGAGGTGCAGCCAACGCACTAAAATTTTTATTTAAAAAAAGAAGTTCACTAAAACACCACTAGATTGCGCTAGCAGTAGTTAACTGTATGGAGTACTGCTCTCACTCGTGGGACGGATCGGCTCGTTACCAGCTATATGCCTTGGGTTCTATCGACCGACGCGCTAGGAGACTCATTAGCGACGAGAAACTTGTATCAAACAGGCTCCAAAGCCTCGAGCATCTCCACAAAGTCGCCTGTCTATCGGTGTTCTACAGGATTCATTTCGGACAGTATGTCCTGGAGCTTCACGACCTCATTCCCCCTCTTCATTTCATCATCGGACGACCAGGTGCCACCTCTTTGTCGTCAATATTCCACCTTTACACACGAAGCGTGTCGCTTCTTCGTTCATCATGCGAACGGCCAAGGGGTGGAATTCTGGCGTGGCGTCTGTATTCCCCGATTCGTAAAATTTAGGAATCTTCAAGCCGAGAGTGAATAGGTACTTTTTGAGCTTGCGTGTTACATCCTCGGCTGCATCGGCACTTACCATCAGGTGAGGTGCAGCTAGGGTTACCATCTGATAGGCATTTGCCGCATTTGACAGGCATTTTGTGGTTAAGACAGGCGTGCGGCCGGCATTTTACTGAGACCCGCGAAATTCAAAAATGCCTGTCTCAGAGGCATTTTTGAATTTTGCGGGTCTCAGTAAAATCTAAAAGCTCTCATACGTGCTCCAATCACACAAGATGATGAAACTGACTAAAAATCGCGCCGCGCGGGCAGAGCGCTGCGCTGCATGCGAAAAAACGAGTTAAACTAATTATCTAGGATAGGAAAAACTACCTGTTGTGTATTATTTATTTTTAAAGTTTTGTTACTGTAGACAGGCATTTTTCTGAAAAATCAGGCCTTTTTGTACATCCTAGACAGGCATCTCCGTTTACATAAATGGTAACCCTAGGTGCAGTTAAACACACTCAATTTTTAATAATAAAAAAAAATTACTTGCATCTTACGTGAGGATTTCAAATACGATATTTTGTATTTGACTTTGGCGTTGTACGGAACCCTCTCCACGCGAGTTCAACTTGCACTTGGCCGATTTTTTATACCTTCACGCCCAAACAGCTGAACGGATTTGGATGAAATTTGGTAAAAAATATAAATCAAGCACTGAATTAACACACAGGCAAATTTTTAACCAACTCCCGCGAGCCGCTTGCGGCTCGATCACCGTTCACCCTAGTCATAAAAACGATATCCACGCAGGTCAAGCCGCGGGGAAAAAGCTAGGTAGTTTGTTATGATAACTTTATGTTTCATTTTCCTTGCCCCCATATTTTGTATAATTTTTTCGCAACAGAATCTAAATTTAATAAGGTCCCACGTCGGGCGCCAAAGAAACACGGAGCAAGTTCGAGGGAGGCCGCATTCCACCACAGTCCGGTAGAACTTTAAAACCCGCTTAATTAAACTGGAGTAGTTCCCACGTGACCACCCATCGCGTTGCTACGCTCACACTTTAGACACTATCTCCACGGGTTGGAAAATACTGATTATATACGTGAACGATATATTGCGTGCAACATACAGTTCATTAAAATGTAAATTATATTCACACTGTTGCAGAAACGACGACGTCTTTATTTAAAAAAACATCAAACACTAATCTTTCATAACACAGGTACGCGCCTTGCCATGATGACGCAGCACTTTAGCGTTTAAAGTCAACGCATTCATGTAAAATTATCTAATAAAATATTAAGGCTTTAAGATGACTCAATCCGAGCAGATTGATACGGGTTAAAATAATATCAAACGTAAGTCTATTCATCTTAAGTTCAAATCAATGCGGGCTTCATTCAACACGGCTGTTACGTTGAAACCGAACGCCCAATTCTCGATTTTTACATGTTTTTATTACTTTTCTTCACTTTGAAAAAAGTTTTAAAATTTTTTTTGTGTGTGGTTTCATACAACATTAACTATTTGTTTTTGAGAAATTTTGCAATTAATGCCAATAACAGGGTCCTCAGTATATTTTTTTTTATCAAAAGTGGTAATATTTTTAAAATTGTATACAATTAAATCGTTTTTTTTTATTACTTTAAGTATATTATATATTTTTTCCATAGCGATAGCTTTACGCAGTCTCTCAATAATTAGAATTGAATATTGTCATTTCACCCATCTTAAGGCCTTAAGTTAGTATTTAATGTATATCTTATATTATAAATAAAGGATCAAGTTCGTTTCTGAAGTAGGAGATTGACAGCACACTCTGGAAATAATAGTTTGATCAAATCTTCATACCTATAAAGTTAATTAAATACAGAACGACCGAAAGGTAAAAACAGAGAACTACTTACAGTTTTAAATCACTATTTACCATTTTATCATCATCACTGTCATCATTCGGCTTTCACCAAGTCGTTGGTCCACCGAGTGGGAGGCCTTCCTACGCTACATCTTTTGGTGTGCTTTACTACCCTAACGGGCATCTGTTCTACGAGCTACGTGGCTGGCCCACTGCCACTTAAGACTCTGTGAGCTATGTTGGTTTCTCTTACGCGTCTCCTCATTTCTTATTTTATATACCGAGCATAGCTACCTCCATCGCAACGGCAAAATGTGGTCCGTGTGATTAAAACTAAGCGTTTTCATACGAATCTGCCCACGAACACGTAGTTTATTTGGATGGCAAAATGTGGTCCGTGTGAATAAAACTATGCGTTTTTATACAAATCTGCTCCGCCCACGTAGTTTTTTTGGACGGCAAAATGTGGTCCGTGTGAATAAAACTATGCGTTTTTATACAAATCTGCTCCGCCCACGTAGTTTTTTTGGACGGCAAAATGTGATCCGTGTGAATAAAACTATGCGTTTTATACAATTCTGCTCCGCCCACGTAGTTTTTTTGGACGGCAAAATGTGATCCGTGTGGATAAAACTATGCGTTTTTATACAATTCTGCTCCGCCCACGGATTTTTTTTGGACGGCAAAATGTGGTCCGTGTAAATAAAACTATGCGTTTTTATACAATCTGCTCCCGCCCACGTAGTTTTTTTGGACGGCAAAATGTGGTCCGTGTAAATAAAACTATGCGTTTTTATACAAATCTGCTCCCGCCCACATAGTTGCCGTTTTGGTTGTGGTACGTCTAAATGGGTCCTTTGGTTGACCGTTAGCCTTCTTATGAGACCCATTGTAAGCGAGCATGCCTCAGTTCCGTATGTCATCACTGGCAATACACACTTGTCAAAGAGCTTAGTCTTAAGATACTGCAATATTTGGGACGTGAAGGTATGATGAAGCTTCCCGAACGCTAAGTCGAGTTGGATTGCCTTTATCATCTTACTTCATATTAAATGAATATGATATTGATGATGATGAAAGTAGGCTTACCAAGAATCCCTGTAGCGGGGAAGTGGTTAGATATAATATAAAGAAAGAAAGAAAGAAAGAAAGAAAAAAAATGAATTTATTTTGACAGGCAAGTAAGGATGTACAATTATTATTATTATTCTTATATATACTTATATTATAGATTTAAATACTCTGCCAAAAAGGACACCGTCTCAGCATAATATATTAAATAAATCTAAATATATTATTCCGGAACACATTTATGCTGTTAACATTGATGTTTGGCGGTAAGACTTAAAATTATGACTGATCAGAACAGTATAAGTTGCCCACATCCCTTCATCACCTAGATAAGAGGTGATGATCCTTAAACGGCTGAACAGATCTTCATACCACCACCTCGATTACGTCAGCTTTTAAACAGAACTAATCAAAATCGGTCTATTCGTTTAAGATCTACGATGCCACAGACAAACACACAGATACACACGTTTAACTTATAACACCCCTCTGTTTGCGTCGGGGGTTAAGAGGATGTATAAATTTTTTTGCTCTCGGCAGATTCGTTTTTACTAGGCAACATGACAAGTGAGAGGTATGATTTGTATGGAGAAAATAATCTTCAAGATGTTATCTAGTGAAATTAAAACCAGAAACACGATTACTTAAACTTTTCTCGATGGATTTAATTTTTGAAAACACCATGTTTAAAACACGAAAATAGCTTTTTTTTGGAAATTTTAATATGTACATGGCTAGTTTTTGGTTATCGGCTAGATTATTGCGATGTTTAGGTAAATGAAAATTATTTTTCTAAAATAACAAATAGTTTTTGTTTAATGGAGATTTTTTCAAATTGTCGTATACGTAATTTTATTCTAAGACTGTTCGACGCGGTGCGCACTCTCTCAACACGTGGAGAAAGAATAGCGCTGTCACCTTTTAGCACTTGTCTTCAGTCGACCGTGAATCTTATTACCGTGTGGTCTGCGCTTGCGTTGCTCTCGAAAATAGTGAATATTCGAATATTACGTGAGTGGAATTTGTGGTTTGCGACTTAATAAATATATTTTATAAGTATTTTTTTAAATTAATTTGGACTGTAGCTAATAAAAGTCGCTACAAAAAAATGAAAAAGTGGACTCGAAACGTATAAAACGTGAAAAAGCAAGGATAATGCAAGAAAAACGGTAAGTAAATTGTGTGGTTTAAATGAATCTATAAACTATTATGCGCGAAAAATATCCTCGTCATATAAAATTACCTGTAGGTATGCTTTATATTTTTTAATTTTATCTATAGGAAAATATTATCCCCGGCAAAACAAAATATATTGGGCTTGCAAAATTTTCCCATTGAAGATGGCGCGGAACAGAGTGCGGTGGAGATGACATGGACTCCGTTGGAGATTGTTTATGATGGGTATAATTTATTTAAATTGTTATTTTTTACTATCATTTGGTTCAAAAACTAAACCTACTGATTATGTAAAGAAAAATTAAGTGTTCTTTAATTTTACATGATCAGTGGGTTTGGTCTTAGTACTTATAGACGCCATACTAGTCGACGAACGTACCTACTCAAAGCTTTTCTTTCTAACATTTTTGGAGTAACGATCCTGTTCTTTAATTTTAGTGTGTGTGCTCATTCATTTGCCAGCTTAATTCTTGATTCTCGCTAGTGCACGTGATACTTACTTTTTCATCGGTAAAACCGGTTTAACTTGGCGAAGCCAAACGCGATACTGGTTCCGCCGCCTTTTGTGTTAGAAAGAGAAGCATTTGTCTTAGTTACGTATTAAACCATCTTAGTCGCAGAAGTTGTTAATTAATGTACATTTTTAGAGTTCTCTACCCAAATAGTGCCAACGGGAGCCTATTACTAAGCCCCTGCTGTCCGTCCGTCTGTCTGTCAGCGGGCTGTATTTTATGAACCTTAGTAAGTAGAAAGTTAAAATTTTCACAGAGTGTGTATTTCTATTGCCACTTTAACAAGTGTAAGTCGCGATCTCGCTAAGAAGTCCGAACTGAATGGAAAAAAGCTCAAATCTCTGTCGCTAGCGTTGATGTCTTTAGTTTGTAATTAGGTTTTTTTAAAAAAATTAGAGGTTAGTACAGATATACTTAAACCAACTAAGTGGAGTAAAAATTATTCTGTATTAGATATTCTGTGAGGTTAAGGAGTTTTAAAGTCCATCGAGCGTCTTAAATATGAATACGTACCATAGTATAATTCAGAATTGCACAATGTATTGGAAAATAGATAAGAAAACCGGAGAACCGTATGTTATCAAAAATTCCTGACTGGTTTATGCAAGTGCAAGGCCAACTACATATCTGCAGAAAACCAAAATGCATACTAGCAGTTTGGTATGGCGATAATAAAATCAAAATGGAAGCAATTGTAAAAGACGACGAGTTCTGGCGTGAAAAAATGGAGCCCAATTTGAAAAACTTTTATTTTTAACGGATAAAAGTAAACAAGAAAATATGGATATGATAGGGAATAATAAATCAAAACATAAAAAAATAAAAGCCAATGAGTCTGATTTACCGGAAGTGCAACAGAGTGAAGATGAATGTTTGAATGTGCAAAATATTAGTTTTAAGCATTTTTTTGTGACTTATTTTTCCACAGTAGACGGTGCTTATGTAAATTTTTTTTTGTCTTATAAAAGTCTATGATAATACACCTAAATTTTTTTATTATTTATGTCAACACCCTTTTTTATTTTCTGTACAAGTGAACTTTTTTACAGCGCCGTACTCGAATAAAGTTATGACATTAAAAATAAATACACAAAAATAAAAGACAGCATTGAAAATATATCTAAGTCGTCAAAAACATTCTTTTTCTTGCTTATTGCTCTCTTCCCTTTGCACGAGAAGCTAACTATCAAAATGCGACTCCGTGCTGCTCTGTTCCTGCGCAAGCACTCGCAATGAGCGGCCGCGTAATCTAGTGAGGGGGTGCGCCCCCCTGATCAAGCTTGACTCCGCCCACTTAGCAATTGAATATTTTTCTTGTATCGTCTTAAAAAGGCGCTCCCACAATCAAAATTTGGACTTACACAGGTGTAATAAAATTGGTGTTATTATTTTTATTATATCAGCTCATATAAGTCTCCACCGAGGGGCTCGAGCCTACCCTGAATCAGGGCGATTAGGCCTTAGTCGACCACGCGGGCCCAGTGCGGGTTGGTCGACTTCACACACAACCTTCGAGTTTCTTCGCAGGCCTGTGCAGGTTTCCTCACGATGTTTTCCTTCACCGTTAAAGCAATCGGAAGTATATGTACGTAAGTTTATGAAAAACTCATTGGTACATTGGCCGTCCAGATTTGAACCCGGTACCTCTGGTTAGATGGACCGAGACGTTACCGGTTGAGCCACCGACGCTTTTTTAACGAAAATTGGTGTAGGACCCGTTAACTTATTATACTGACCAACTTTCCCCAGAGAACCCATAGTCAAATCTCAAAGAAAAACCGGCCAAGTGGGACTCGGGGTCACACAAAAAGGGTTCCACACCAAAATTATGACTACCAACAGAACAAGACCTCTCAGTACATACATCGCTCTAGGTGAATAGGGGTTTGGGAGATAAAATGAAAATGATCAATTTCCGCCTTTTGTCTTAATTTTTTTTTTCTCTTTATTTACAATTGGTAAGCCCTTGGCATCATCTTACCTGATGGTAAGCGACGATGATGCCGAAGATGGAAGCGGGCTTACCAAGATTCCCCAATGCAATGGAGAACTGGCTATCTTATCTTCAAGCCGGAACACATCAATGAAATTACTTAAAAACTATTATTATTATTTTCAATAACTTTAAAACTAGCCCATTCATTTGATATGTCATACAATATATTTTGAATATTTTTTTTAAACTAATTTACCCCCCAATAGTGGCCCCCATGTTTATAATTCATTTATTTAACGTTACACGTCCGTCTTTGGGTCACCGACTCACATATATGTACCTAATTTCAACTCAATCGGTCCAGTTGTTTCCGAGCAATCCGTTTCCTATAATGGTTCCGTTTTTACCTTTTGAGGTATAGAACCCTAAAAATTACAACGCTCCATACAAAAAGCACAAAATTGGTCAATCAGCTGATCGATGAGATGATGAAAATTACCTATGGGTCGTTAACGGGTCCTACACCAAATGTGTTACACCTGTATAGGACGGACCCTGCCAGGTACAAAGGTCGTGTTGTATCGAACCCGCGACCTCCAATGTGAAACTTCCACTTTCCCAAGCATTTATAAATAATAAATAAATATTCTGGGACAAATCACACATGGTCATCTGGCCCCAAAGTAGGATTCCCTGTGTTATGATAACCAGAGACTGATATAAATACTTATATACGTTTAAATACATACATTTTGACCGCCTCCGTAGCTCAGAGGCAAAGTTCACTGGCTTTACACAGGAGGTCGCGGGTTCGATTCCCGGCGGGGTCAATTGTAAGACTCGATTTGGTTGGTGGTAGGGCATTTTCTAAGCCCGCCTGGCTAGCTACCACCATCTTATCTAAGTCTTGCCGCCAAATATCAATGTTGATATCATTGGTGTGTTCCGGCATGAAGATAGTTCCCCATTGCGTTGGGGAATCTTGGTAAGCCCGCTTCCATCTTCGGCAACATCGTCACTTACCACCAGGTGAGATGTTGTCAAGGGTTTACCAATTGTGAATAAAAAAAAAAAAAAAAAAATATATTAAGTATTTAACATAGATATTTAACACCCAGACACAGAGCAAACAAATCTGCTCATCACACAAATGTTTGCCCTGTGTGGGGGATCGAACCCACAACTCTCGGATCAGCAGTCAAGAGCACTAACCACTGAGCCACCGAGTCAGTCAGTATTTAGTTTTATCTCTCAATATCTGTGCTAAAGATCGAAACATGATATATTTTGTGTGTCTTAGTGTAGGATAGAACAATTTCACGCGTTATACTCCCCGTCTCCGGACATAGGAGCGGGACATTCGTCATCCGAGGGCAGAGGACGAGCGCATGTGCGGTCGCCCTTATTTTGAGAGGAACGGATAAATTCGTATCCTTTTGCAGATTTATTTGGCTCACATAAATTATGTCCATACTTATTTATTTACAGGCCCGCTGTCAAGAAAGGTAACATAAAAACCAGCCAAGTGCCAGTCGGACTTGCGCTCCGAGGGTTCCGTACCATCACACCTCTTCACATAATTACTATGACAGTGATAACCTATTCAGATAACAAACAAAAGATATTAATGCGAGCGACAGAAAAACACAATTTTGTTTATTCATTTCGGACTCCTTACCGCAAGTAGGTACGAATCATACTTGGCCAGTTTTAATTACTTGTTGTTTTACTTCAGGATTGAAATTATAAACTTTTTCTTTAAAAAAAAATTGAGTGCGTTTGACTGCAGCTCACCTGATAGTAATTACACCAAGTTTCATATACTTGTACGTATTTAAGGGTTTTTACAATAAAGCTAAATCAAAAATACCTATAAAAACATGTTTTTTGTATAGAGACCTTATTGATTTTTCACTTTTTCTAGTTATTAGGGTTCCGTACACAAAGGGTTAAAACGGGACCCTTACTTAGACTTCACTGTCCATGCGGCTGTCTGTCTGTCTGTCCGTCTGTCACCAGGCTTCATTTCATGAACCGTGATAGCTAGACAGTTGAAATTTTCACAGATAATGTATTTCTGTTTGCCGCTATAACAACAAATACTAAAAATTAGAAAAAGTGAAAAAGTGTAATAAGGGGGTTTTATTAAAAAATTAAAAAACTAGCGCCATCTAGTATGATGGTACGGAACCCTATGTGTGCGGTTCTAACTCACACTTAGCCGGTTTTTTATTGTTAGTTGTTACAATCCCAACAAAAATACACATTCTGTGTTAATTTCAACTGTCTACCTATTACGGTGCATGAAATATCTACAGCCCGTTGACAGACAGACACACGGACGGACAGCGGAGGCTTAGTAATAGGATCACGTTGGTCACCATTTAGGTCTACGGAAGTCTAATAAAACGAACATAAGTTCAATACAGTTATTACTACCTACATAGAAACAGAAACAGTCAATGAACAAAAATTTTAATTAAATCCTGAAATATTCCTGTAGAGTCATTTCGAACGCGAACGTATGTAACGTAACGTAACATAACAGTAATACTGAAAAGGAAATGTGACTTGCATGAAGTACGAACATTCCGCCGCCAATAAAATTGTTTTAATTAAAAACGTGACTCCACATAAAAATGGAACATGTGTTTCATGTGGCGTTTTTAAGCGGTCCAGCGCCTTTTAGTCGCACAGTAGTGTACTATAACAAAACTTACAGCCAGCTTCAATTGCATTGTTCGGTTTTTTATAAGGCATGTAAAATAAAACCATTTAGGGATATAACGATTTGATACTGTAAAAGTTTTAGGAACGGTGCGTTCCTATTAGACGGCATCAAAGGATCGCCAGGCGAGGTGGTATGTCTGGGGTCCGGCCGTGGACCAATCGTTGATGATTGGTATCTGTATATATATACTCAGCGCTGATGAAATTACAATAGCGCGTTCTAGATGTCGTATTTCTTTTGTTCTCTCGTCGCTTGGCGTTTTACTACAGTTGCCGCCACATCACTCCCCCTCCGAGCCCAGAGGTCGATCCAATAAGAGCTGGCAGTCTAATGTCAGGGGTGTTGTCGACCTCATTGAGTCGGGTCGATGTGCAGTGTGCCAGGTCGACGCAGAGTTAGCACGTGGCTGCCAACAACTTGCTGCTGCCTGAAGGTGAAGTAGCAGGCCAGGAAACTCGACGTCTCGGTTTGCGATGGTCCTGATTTAACTTCAATGCGATGTGACTGCTGTGCTGCTGAGGCTAGCTTTACCGGCTGGAGGCTTGATGATGGAGGTGTCGGTATCACCAATTTAGGGACCGGGCATTTATAAGGGCGCTCCCTGCAAGGCCGGAGGCATAAAAAAGAGACAGGGACGTCAAAACTAAAAGTTTCACGTTAAACCAACGGCAGTGTGTCCCGCCCGGCACTCGGCACAGCCCCACCCGATATTTGGGTCTGTAACATCATTTCTTTTTAACATTTGAAAAATCATAATCAAACTGAGTTACAAAAGTAGTCTCTATTTTAATTAATAAATACTTTTTTTTAACAATGCGCAAATAAAACGAGCGCAACGCACCGTCATAAAATAAAACTGCAAAGCAATTTGAGAAGAAAAAATAGACAAGCCAAAATAACCTAACCAATTTATTGAAAAATTAAAAACCCGTTTGTGTAAAAACATTACCTTCATTTTTGGAAGTCGGGTAAAAATGTATCCAGGATATTAAGATTAATCTAACAACACCTCGCACTCCAAAATCAGGCTCAGCCAAAGAAACAAACACACGTACACATACAAACATACATATTACATACACGCGAAAGACATTACTCTCCTTCTTGAGCAATCGGGTAAAAGGATAAAAATTGAGAAATGACAACCCTCACTGTAACTTACAAACCATTTGAATTTCCGCCCTCGAAAACAGATACGATGCCTTTACGCAAAGGGCACTCGCGCGACAGCCGGGAGCCGGCCAATGATACATATTTATCTAACAATATTTATGGCCCTGAAAAAGGAGCTCGATTTCCCTCTCTCTCCTTTCATATTTAAACTCGGCTGTATTGTATACGGGGAGGAAGATTGTCGAACGGTAAGAGAATAGATAAGCACCAGACCTTCATGAATAAAAAATATCCGCGCAATGCATTACATAAAGAAAAACACGCCATAAAATTCATATCGACTTACGGGTTCAAGCCAAAATGTCATTGGGTGAAGGAAAATGTTATTTTTAGGATGCGAAAGATTATCGTGTTCCAATGACGTAAAAAGGCTTTTGAAGATGAAAGATTTCTTTGTAACAGAACTTCTCAAAGAAAACAGAACCACGGAAAATTTTCAAGACGTACTTGAGAGGTAATTCAAGAAGGTACCACTATAAATATTTTTGGTCATCAGTGGCAACTCATTCGTTATCCCACCGATGCGGACCTTTGTCATCCTTTGCTCTCAATGAGATTCTTCCATTTGACTATTTTACGATGTCCCTTCGACTGCGCTATTTATCGCGAAGGGCCGCGTAAGGCCCACATTACACACAAATTTGTCCAGTGACGAGATGCCATCAGCAAACTGGAGCCCTTCCGACAGAAGCTCGATCGACCGTTTACGAGAAAAGGGATGGGAATGGGTGCTTTCAGGGAAATTTTAGTAACGTTAAATTTGAAGCCTTTGTGATTTTGTTTGTGTGTCCAGTAACCTTTTAGATATTTTTGTTTGACATTTGATACACTATTAATGGAAATTCTGGGTCTCTTTTCCAACATAGGGTTTTTAGGGATCCGTACCTAAAAAGGAAAAAAAAACTGGATCACATTGTTGTCCACATTCCTTTATTTAAATTAATATGAATTCAGTACTAAAATTTACGGTCCCTTTAGGGTTTTTTTTTATTTTAGTACGCTTGGCTGCACGTCACCTCATGGTCAGTGCCGATGCAGCCGAGGATGTAACACGCAAGCTCAAATAGTGTCTACCGCTCTCGTCTTGAAGATGAACCGGGGAATACAGACGCCGCGCCGGCAAGGAATTTCACTTCTTGGCCGTTCGCATAATGAACGAAGAAGCAAAACGCTTCGTGCGTAAAGGTGGAACATTAACGAGAAAGGGGTGGAATCGGCCTCCGCGCCTGGTCGTCTGATGATGAAATGGAGAGGGGGGAATGAGGTCGTAAAGCTCCAGGTATGGAAACATACGTCATTTACATCACATGTCATGAAAATATTTAGTGACAAATCGTGAACAAATCACAAACAACCATCTGGCCCCAATCTAGAATTATCTGAAGTCCAGCGACTGATATATGTACTTTAATAAAGGAGAAGTAGCCGAAGTAGCAGCATCTCTAGAAGAGGCGGGACCTTAATTACCAACGCCAAAAACCTTAATAACATAACAGACTTCAAATATAAAATTGTGGCGTTAAAAGCGACTACACATTTTTTCTGTTATTGGTACACATTTAACAGTCCATTTCTTGTAAACTACAGAACCGATTTTTATGAAACTTGCACAGTTTCGTTGAAAGATCCAATAAAAAAGATAACATTTCGACTTCTACTTTCTGAGAAATATGTACGTAGACAAGCATAGCTCGCTCCATTGCCCTATGGGTGACCTTGAGCCTGAGGCCCATAGTAAGTGACAATGTCTCAGTTTCGTAAGTCATCACTGGCAACACACACAGGTCAAAGACCTTTCGGTATTTGGGACGTGAAGATATTACGAAGCTTCCCGAACGCTGCCCAGCATAGTTGGATTCGTCGATTGGTCTCTTTCTTGAAGTTGGACCTACCTAACTGGACTGTTTGTGCACATCATGTTGTGTATATATATAATACATATGTTTTGGATCAAAATAATTTTGATTTCTCATAACATTAATGTGCCTAATGATTAATGAATCAATTAAATCGAGCTGAGCGATTTGTATGAAAAGTCAATTTTTGACAAATTCAGTACTATGGGTTTCCCTTTTCTTCTTATCTCATAAATAAGGGCCAGAAGATATGACGGGAAGCAGGTGGACGACTTGAGGACTCGATAAATTGTGTCAGGCAAGATATATGGAACTGTTCCCTTATAAAGGCTGCTAGAGGTACCTATTACTTTACGTAATGCCTTCAATAAAAGCATGATCTAACCCGAAAACAAAGTATATATAAGGTGTAACAAAATTAGCTGAATCTATTTTAACTGGTGCTTCTACCCATGAAACTGAACAACTTTCCCCATGGAACACATAGTCAAATCACAAAAAAAAATGACTCTCCCATACTAACTCGATCAGCTGATCAGCCAACTTTTAGTACATATGGGAAGTTCAATTTTTTTTTAAGATTTGACTATATGTTTCATGGGGAAAGTTGTTCAGTTTCATGGGTGGAAGCACCAGTTAAAATAGTTTCAGCCAATTTGGTTAGACCTTATATATTAGTACTCCGAAAAGCTGAATACGACAATGTTATTAAACAGGGTTGGCCTTAACTGTATAACTGGTTTGAATATGGAATTTTAAAAACAGTAAAAAAAATATATTAATATTGTTAGAAAAAAAGTCTATTTTTTTTTACCTAAAAATGAAGTTTCTAAATTAGACACTATCGAAACTGAATGCAGATTCCGTGAAGCTTTACCATATAGTAACAATAATTCCATATTCAAACCAGTTGTAAACCAAACTGTATAGTTAAGGCATATTATGTTGCATACATAATACATACATAATGTTCGAACAAATAAAAAAAAGAGAGGAGAAAAATAACAAATTACCAGTAGGTACCTAATATTACAAGTAGTGAAAAAAAAAAGACTATCAAAGTATGATGTGTGTGAGTGTGTGAGAGAGAAAAATAAGTAAAGGCCCACCCTGTATGAGAATCATGTACCTGCCAACGCAGCACTTATTTGTGCCATGTATTCACGATTTAAAATGTAGGTTTAACAAACAAATAAAAAGCATAAGGTAAACAAAAGTACTATTTCCCAGTTACACCCAATTAGAGAGAAAGTACTCTTACTGAGTGAACCTCCACCTTCGTCGGCATTATTGTCACAGCATCCAGTGAGTTTATATGTCAAGGCTTCCCAAAAGCTTACCAGGGGCGGGCGTACCAACAGCAGTTAGGTTAGGTTACTAACTTGTATCGTCCCCACTGCTGGGGCATGGGTCCCGGGCCTATAATCCACACACGGGGCACACACATTTGACATTCTGAATTGGGCCGATCGGGCCTTAGTCGACCACGCGGGCCCGGTGCGGGTTGGTCAACTTCACACTCAACCTTTGAGTTTCTTCGCAAACGTGTGCAGGTTTCCTTACGATGTTTTCCTTCACCGTAAGAGCTTCGGATAAACGTACATATGAACTCGAAAATCGAAAACACATTGGTACGTGGCAGGACTCGAACCACGACCTCCCGTATAGAAGGTAGCGGCCCTTGCCGTTGCGCCACCGACATTCTCCGGATAGGATGATATGATGATTAAATTATTATTATTGAAGTTGCTTGCGAGATAGGTATTAGAAGAGTCGGTTAAAGATGAAAAAAGTCGACAGCTAGATTTTAACCAATACAATAAATAAATATGCGGAACGTAAAGCTAAATAAGGATGAGGTTGGTGCGAAATACGCTCGGAGTTTCCCTACATACGCGATCGAATCAGAAATACGGGAATTCGTAGAAGAACCAAGGTAACCGATATACATACATACTCGTTGCTTACAGAATCGCTAAACTTAAGTGGCAGTGAGCGGTGCATAGCTCGTAAAACAGATGGCTGTTGGTGCAGTAAAGTTCTTGAATGGCGACTGTGCACCGGACGTAGCGTAGGCAGGCCTTCTACTCGGTGGACCGACGACCCAGTGAAGGGTAGTGCAGGACCGGTCGTCTTTTGAGGCATTTGTCCAGTTGTGGACGTCTTTCGGTCAATATGATGATTAAGCTACATTAAATTGTTAAATTTGATTACAATTTTTCAAGAAATCGTTAGCATAAATCCTATTAATGGCCACTACGACCGACGCTACTATAAATAGAGCTATTAACGAAACAAAGATACACATTGAATGATAGATAACACGAAGTTAGAGCACTAGCACGAATCGATAAGCATTCTAATATAGTTATCGAGACGGTCCAGTTTTATGAGTTCATTGTCCCCGTTCCGTGGTGCTTGTAACTCAGAGGTGTCCCCTTCTATATTGCGCAATCGCAAGTACTGGCCTGAAGTCAACAGAAACTGGACCACGACATCAAACTACCTACAAACTTCAAACGTTCAGTTAGTCAAATCTAAATGAAGCGCAGCTCATTATGATGACTAAAAAGTCAGCGTACATACGTAGCAAAGACCGACGCTATATGAAAATATCATTGTAAATCAAATATACGACGTCGCAGAGAGGTGTCGTTTCAATTCGGCTGGATATTATTGCTTAGTTCTAAATCTAAAGTTAACGCGTCCCCACGACGTGGGAGGGCCATCAAAATCCCTTCCTATGTTTAAAATAAAAATTTAACCTCTATGGCAGTTCAGTTTTATGGAGGTTCTTTATGTAGCGCGGCATAGGAGATGCATTTATTTTGTTCTTATTAAATTGTTATTACCTCGTTCGGCTACTTCGCGCCTACTTTTCTTTCAAAGGTGCTTACGTCACTAAGCCGACGACGGGGACGGACTAAACATTAAGCATTAAACTTTGCGGAATTGTTTTGATAGGTATTCTTCTTTACTTTCATAAAAGATTCGCCGTTGAAATTTTACGTTTAATAATTAAGTATGATTATGAGAATTAATATCTAAAATTTTTATTTAATACTAGCTGTTTCCCGCGGCTTCACCCGCGTGGACAACGTTTCTATGACTTTTCGAGGGTGCGCAGTGCGCGAGCCGCAAGCGGCTCGCGAACGTGGTGAAAATTTGCTTGTATGTTAATTCAGGTCTTAATCTGTCTACCTACCAAATTTCAGCCAGATCCGTTCAGTAATTTTTGCGTGAAAGAGTAACAAACATACATCCATATATTCGTACAAACTTTCGCGTTTATAATAAATATAAGTAGGATTATTTAACATTATTATTATTTAATAATTTTTATTTTATTTTTTATAACTAGTAATGTAAGCGTCGGTGGCTCAACCGGTAACGACTCGGTCCATCTAACTAGAGGTACCGGGTTCAAATCTGGATGGCCAATGTACCAATGAGTTTTTCAAAAAAACTTACGTACATACTTACCGATTGCTTTAACGGTGAAGGAAAACATCGTGAGGAAACCTGCACACGCCTGCGAAGAAACTCGAAGGTTGTGTGTGAAGTCGACCAACCCGCACTGGGCCCGCGTGGTCGTCTAAGGCCTAATCGCCCTGATTCAGGGTAGGCTCGAGCCCCTCGGTGGGGACGTATATGAGCTGTAATGATAATGATGAATGTACCTACTGTACATTATAGTCGATACCTACCATCATCATCATATAAGCCGAAAGACACATAAGTGTGTACGGGGCACATAGTTCGTAGAATAGATGGCCGTTTGGGTAGTAAAGTTATCGAGTGGCGATCGCGCACCGGAAGACGTAGCGTAAGCACGCCTCTCACTCGGTAGATGAAGGATGTAGTGATGAATGAAAGGAAAGTCGCTGGATGCGGGCAGCGAGGGATCAGCCGTTGTGGAAATCCTTGGGGAATGCCTTTGTCCAATTACCCAAAGAAAAAAAACGGCCAAGTGCGAGTCGGACTCGCGCATGTAGGGCTCTGTAGTCTTTACAAAAATAAATGTATAATTTAAAAAACAAAATTATATTTGCAGTTGGTAATAGAACATTTTGTATGGAAAATCTATGAACCATTTTCAAATCTAACTGCACACCTTAAGTTGTACCTAACCTAAACTAAGAAAGTCTACTAATCTATTTAAAAGGAACTCTATCACGCACGGCTAAGTAGACTCTCTTATGAGTAGTTCAGGAGTAATAGTCAACCAACATAAGGTGTGCAGTTGGATTTAAAAAAAAAGGTTTAGCTGGAGGACACTTGACTCTAACAAAAATTATCATTTCACAAACCCATCCCTGAATCTAAAAATACGTGAACAAAAAAAATCAGCCCCTCTTTACATGTACCTAGTAGAGGCACCATAAAAAAAAAATTATTGTACCACTTTGTCGGCGTGATTAATATGTACACCCATGCCAAATAAAATAGCTTTCTAGTTAGTACCAATAGTCTCTGAGCTAAGCCGCGGACAGACGGACAGACAGACACGGCGAAACTATAAGGGTTCCTTGTTGACTTCGGAACACTAAAAAGAAGTAGGTACTACAATGAGTAAATAATTGTAATCAGGTCGTTGAAATAAAATACTATCCTACCTAGGAGATGTTTAAGAATTTCATACGGACATGAATCCTGGTTAGAATAAGAATTTTAATATTATCTTTGTTAGAATTCAGAAATTCAGGCCATTTACCGACAGTGAACAGGGAATAGAGAAGTTCACATTTTATTTTATTGTATTTGACACGTGTTGCGGCGCGGCGGGCAGCGCGAAAAATTCAATTTACAACATTTTTCAAATAGAATTTTGAATGTGTAACTGTCGCAGTACCGAATGGCGATTTGGTTTGCTTTAGGTTCAACACAATATTTTTTTAGGTAGATAACTTATGAGCATTTCACAAAATCTTTTTTCTACTCCCACTTGGTAAATTGCTAAATACATAACCTCAAATCATATCACAAAAGTATTCATTCCTACAAGTCGTTTTACCACAGATTACTAAATTGGAATTTTTTTTTTCTTCGCCCTTTTAGGGCAGGCTAAGGCTCATTGGCCATACCGCCTAGTCTTCAGTATATGTTTTTCAGTAGTATTCACTTGTAGAATTCACGTCTTCAGTAATTTTCAGTAGTTTCTTCACGTTCACATCATATTATTGTCTATAAACTAACCTAACCTACATACTCTAGCAAAATGATAACACTTTTGCTAAAGCTTGCTCGGACTTCTTGTGGGAACTCGAAACACAGTATACACACTTTTATTTCATTATCCTACACAAGAAACTTTTATATGATCCTTCGCTGATAAATACACTATCAATATTATACATCAAAAACCACTAAATGTAATTTTTCGGATAATAAAAGAAAAATGACAAACTGAACGCTACAAATTCCCGCCAAAAAGTCCCTTACTAAATTGGTTTTACAATGATCATTTCAAAACGAGACAACTGTACCACAGAATACTAAATAGTTACTTACTGTACTACAATGAAACTTTTTAAATATTTTTATGGCTTTGACTTCAAAATTAAGTATTTATTCCTACAAGTCGTTTTACAATGATCATTTCAAAACGAGACAACTATTTTTTTTTTTAATACAGTTGCTCGAAAAGTGGTCGTTTATATTTTACCGCACACTTACTTTACTTTATTACTTTTTTATAATTTCTAGCCTGGCAGAACAAAACATTTCTAGCAAATAAAAAATATAATAACCAAAGATACGGAATATTCTTTAAGACTTTTGAAAGGAGAATTTTAAAAGAGATAGCTAGGTGTTTAGATTCTCTTTGGGTTATATCTTTTTGAAGAAAAGAGAAAAAATATAAATGAAGTGGAACCGGTTACACCAAGGAATAGGTCATCTTTTCCAAAAAGGTTTAGTATCCAGAGACTTATTGTAGTCTATTTATGATAATAATAAAAAAAAAAACTTTCGCATGCGTACGCGTACGTGTGCTAGCTAAAATATGGCGCAATTTTCTTAAAACTGAATTGAGATGTTTTAGTTGTGAAAACTAATAAAATTATGAATAGTTATTATAAATGTAATAAAAAATATACTTATGTGTATGTATAAGAAAAAAAAGTGAAATTACTCCCCGGACATTTAAAATAAGCTACAAGTCGCGTAAAATGGTTGCTGAAGCCTTGATACGAGGTATGACCTACCCATGTAAGTATTTTGTTTTCCTGTCACGGTCGTATTTTTTTATTTTATCTGTTTTCTCACAACTGTATTGAAAAACTTCGTATGATACATGGGTGTAAAAGGAAATAACAAACTAGTGACGATGGTAAACCCTCGCATGCGGCTCGGGCTCACAAATGTCACTCTTTTGTTATTGACCTTTTTACCACCTTTTATTAAGGAAAAATTTCAATGTATTTTATCTATTTCATGGTCGTAGAAAAAGTATTGTATGCCACTGCACGCAATTAGCCATTATAACACTCGTGCTGTCTATTGTGCACTTGGCAGTGCCATAAATAACTATTCCCCTAGAAGCTTAAAATTACTACTTGTAAATGAATGGGCTGATCCTAAAGAAACTTTATACAATCTTATAAATATGTAATCCGGGTTGTCTGGAAGAAATCGCTTTGAGCGATAAGACCTCCTAAATTGTACCGCTATAGTTCCTTTTTTATATTGTGTTTGTTTTTTTTTTTTGTATTTTCTAAGTTAAGTTTTTTAAGTTTTTATAATTTGGTTTTTTTTTACTAGTGTGTACAATAAAGAGTATTTATCTTATCTTATCTTTATCTTATTTATCTTATCTATCCACAAACAATAATTTCGTGACTTGCTATAACGGCCCATCCATTTTCAAGAAGTAATAATTTTAAGTTTGTACGGGAAAGGATTTTGTGAACAAGTACGCTCTTAAAACCAATCATTGGTGAGCTAACACACTAAGGATTAGCTATATCCACAGGAATCTACGTTTACGTTTTCCACAATACTTCGCAACATATTTGCCACAGACTTTCATCTGCTATTTGCTTTACAACCATTCATTTATCTTGGTACCTGACTGGCCAAGCTACCAGAGGGACGCGGGGATCATTTTTCAAGCGGTCTCTCAACTCTGAACCAGGAGTTGCTGCTTGGATATATCGCCCCTTGAGTCCTCGCGAATGCAGCCAGAAAGCTTTATTGCAGCATAGGGATTTGTTTTCAGTTAACTTTATTAGTGTTAGGGTGATTTGGATGCAAGTTTCTCAGTATATTATAAGTGTTCACAGACTGCCTATGGAAAGAGAAAGAGACGTGGATAAGACCCGCATCGTACAGTGGGGACGTACGAAAACTAGCTATATACATGAACGAAATTTTAGGTGATAGTACCTGCCTACCAAGATACTTGTCCGAAAATCTAGACTATTAACTCTTTGCGGCACAGATTTTTGTTACTGATAAAAGAAAAACAATTTTCAGGAAAATGTAGTATCTAGGCCTAAAATAAGTCAAACCTATATTTTTTTTTATTAAATTACCGTGGGGGTTTAATATGGGGTGGTTACCTAGGATGACCACTGTGAAATAAACGTACACAATTTTATGAAAATAAGCTCAAATAAGCTCACTTTTTACGAAAAGTACAGCAGCCGGACATTTAATTTTGCCCAACATGTATTAAAATAAATATACTGCACACAATAAAACATAAATTAGAATTTAAATTATAATATTTACTTACAAGCAAAAAAAAAACTCACACGCACTATTTAACCTCAAATACGACGATTTTGAATGAAAGTTTAGTACAGTAGATGACCGTGGCGCTATTTACTACTAATTGTCTCTGTGCCGTTTAGGTTCCCTTGAACGATCGCAGTACACAGCACTTCCGTAAGATGGCGCCATTCTTAAATACGAGCCAAAATATAGGTGGTTAACTATGATGACCACCGTGAAGAAAAGAGTTAAACAGTCACATAAAGTCTTTAAAACTACATATAAGCAAGCAGAGTTAATTTCGACAAAATTAAACTTTCATCCTAATCACCCTTTGCTATTAAAAAAAACCTTTAAATTAAAAAATATATAAAAACACGCCTGCATAAAAAAAATATCTTATGTCACTCACGGGATCAAGACAAATCTAACGATTCCTCGCACTCTAAATCTATTAAGGCCTTAAGATGGGTCAAATGACAATATTCAATTCAAATTATTGAAAGACTGTTTAAAGCTATCACCATGGAAAAAATTTATAATGTGCTTAAAGTAATAAAAATTCGATTTAATTGAATACAATTTTAAAAATATTACCACTTTTGATGTTAAATAAATATACTGTTAGACCCTGTTTTTGGCATTGATTGCAAAATTTCTCGATAACAAATAGTTAATGTTGAATGAAACCAACACACAAAAATCGGTGACTTTTTCATTTTAATTGAAAACATTTTTTTAATTTATTTGAAAGTGAAGAAAAGTGATAAAAACATGAAAACATCGAGAATTGGACGTTCGGTTTCAACGTAACAGCCGCGTTGAAGCCCGCATTGATTTGAACTAAATATGCATAGACTTACTTTCGATATTATTTTAACACGTATCAACCTGCTCGGATTGAGTCATCTTAAAGCCTTAAGCCGTTAAGAAGATATCGTGCAATAAAGAATCATACAACTTTATATACTTACATTAGACCTGAAAACAATACACTCCTTTTTTGTGACCAGTCGTGTAAAAATTCATTCATGTGAAAACTTCCATCATGTAGACCAGTTACACAATAAAGTTCATTCATGTGAAAACTTCCATCATGTAGACCAGTTACACAATAAAGCTCCTTCATGTGAAAACTTCCATCATGTAGACCAGTTACACAATAAAGCTCCTTCATGTGAAAACTTCCATTATGTAGATCAGTTACACAATAAAGTTCATTCATGTGAAAACTTCCATCATGTAGACCAGTTACACAATAAAGCTCCTTCATGTGAAAACTTCCATTATGTAGATCAGTTACACAATAAAGTTCATTCATGTGAAAACCTCCATCATGTAGACCAGGTACACAATAAAGTTCATTCATGTGAAAACTTCCATCATGTAGACCAGTTACACAATAAAGCTCCTTCATGTGAAAACTTCCATTATGTAGATCAGTTACACAATAAAGTTCATTCATGTGAAAACCTCCATCATGTAGACCAGTTACACAATGAAGTTCATTCATGTGAAAACTTCCATCATGTAGACCCGTTACACAATAAAGTTCATTCATGTGAAAACTTCCATCATGTAGACCAGTTACACAATAAAGCTCCTTCATGTGAAAACTTCCATTATGTAGATCAGTTACACAATAAAGTTCATTCATGTGAAAACCTCCATCATGTAGACCAGTTACACAATGAAGTTCATTCATGTGAAAACTTCCATTATGTAGATCAGTTACACAATAAAGTTCATTCATGTGAAAACCTCCATCATGTAGACCAGTTACACAATGAAGTTCATTCATGTGAAAACTTCCATCATGTAGACCCGTTACACAATAAAGTTCATTCATGTGAAAACTTCCATCATGTAGACCAGTTACACAATAAAGCTCCTTCATGTGAAAACTTCCATTATGTAGATCAGTTACACAATAAAGTTCATTCATGTGAAAACCTCCATCATGTAGACCAGTTACACAATGAAGTTCATTCATGTGAAAACTTCCATCATGTAGACCCGTTACACAATAAAGTTCATTCATGTGAAAACTTCCATTATGTAGATCAGTTACACAATAAAGTTCATTCATGTGAAAACCTCCATCATGTAGACCAGTTACACAATAAAGCTCCTTCATGTGAAAACTTTCATCATGTAGACCAGTTACACAATAAAGTTCCGACAATACGAGAACTAGATTCCTTGAAAGAACATTATTAAACATTCAAACGCAAATATTCAATATCTGCACGGTATCATTTTCTATCGGTACCGGTGTTGAGTTGCATAGCGCTGCCGGTGGCGGTGGCGGAATAGAAACAAGGCAGGAATATGTAGATATCTAGATATATACATAAGAGTATCTAGATACCTACTCCTGTCTACTCCGATGCTGTCATCAGGAAATGTATTACATACTTGGAAAAGGAAAATGCAGGACGTGTTGAGTGTTGACATTTAAAAAGGTTTTGTAAGCAAGTACGTATGAGGGAAACAGCACACCTCACGGCAAAGATGGAAAATGTAGATTATGTAGATACTAGCTTCACTATAAAAATTTTCCATGGAACTTGTGATACCTTTTCGGGTCCCGTACACCCAACAGATGAACAACGGGACACTATTACTAAGCCTCCGGTGTCTGTCCGACTGTCCGTCTGTCAGCGGTCTGTATTTCATGAACCGTAATAGGAAGACAGTTGAAATTTTCACAGAATGTGTTTTTCTATTGCCGCTATAGCAACAAATACAAAAAAAAAGTAAAAACATGAAGGGCAATGGAGCGTGCTATTCCCGGAGTTTCTCTGCGTGATCGAATCAGAAACGAGAAGATCCGCAGGAGAACCGAAGTAACCGACTAGCTCACAAAATCGCTAAACTGAAGTGGCAGTGGGCAGGACACATAGCTCGTAGAACAGATGGCCGATGGGATAGTAAAGTTCTTAAGTGGCGACCGCGCACAGGAAAACGTAGCGTAGGCAGGTCTCCCACGCGGTGAACCGACGACCGGTGAAGATCGCGGGCAGCGCAGGACCGGTCGTCGTTGAAATCCTTGGGGCAGGCTTCCCACGCGGTGGACCGACGACTTGGTGAAGATCGCGGGAAGCCGATGGATGCGGGCAGCGCAGGACCGGTCGTCGTGGAAAGCCATGGGGGAGGCCTTTGTCCAGCAGTGGACGATTTTCGGCTGATATGATGAAAAATAGGGATGCATCCGATACCGATACCGATACCGATATATCGGCGATACTTCGGGTTTGCCGATATATCGGTATCTGCGATATTTTTATGGCAGATTCAACGATACTTTTCAAATTTCGCGCTTTAAAAATGTAATGTAAACGCGCGTATTGTCCCCATCTATTTCGTTGCAAACGAGACATCTGTCGCATCTGAGAGACTATTTTCCACCGCAGGTCTTATTCAAACAGACTTGCGAAATCGCCTTTGCCCGCAAAACTTAAGAATGCTTTGTTTTTTAAATAAAAATCTTATAAATGTTAATTTTGATTACTAAAACTATTAATTAATTGTGTTTTATTTATTCTACCTTCCTTTTTGAATTCAATAAGCGTATCGGTATCGGTATCGCCGATATTTTTATAAGAGTATCGGTATCGGTATCGTATCGGCAAAAAGGCGTATCGATGCATCCCTGATGAAAAATATAAGGTCTCCGTACAAAAAACGTGTTTTTTATAGGTCTAGAGAAGTATGTTTGATTTATCTCAATCGTAAACACGGTATTACATACAAGCGTGAAACTTAGTGTGATAGGTTATAATACTAATACTGAAGTAAAACAACAAATAATAAAAACGGCCATGTGAGTCGTACTCGCGTTAAGGGTTCCTAACTGAATGACAAAAGAAGCGTATTTATGTCGCTCGCGTTGATGTCTTTTGTTTGTAATGTGAATAGGTACCATTGTCATTATACTATGTAGTTGTGTGGAGTGGTGTGCTAGTAACTATTTAGTAATCTGTGGTGCTTGTACGGAACCTTTAGAGTGCTAGTCCGACATACTTGGCCGGTTTTCTTGTAAACCAATTTTTTTATTGTATAAGTACTTTTTAGGGTTCCGTACTAGGTAACGGGACTCTACTACTGTCCTCCTATCTGTCCGTCTGTCCTTTTAAAAGGCTATCTTTTAATTAAACTGTAATTTAATATGTAGCCGCCCTAATGCAGGGTAGGCTCGAACCCCTTGGTGGTGACATATATGAGCTGATATGATAAAGTCGCCGGTATGGGCAAAGTTGCAATGACTGACCTCAAGAAAATTCGGAAAACCAGTGGTATTCGACGTGCGTAGACAAAAGTGGGTCTAGTGCAAGCGATTTTCCTTTATGACCTAGTGCGTAAAGACTCTAGAACGCAAAAAATCTATGCATTCGTGATGTGGTGTTGGAGACGACTAGTAAGGATGCCATGGACAGCAATGAGAACCTACATCAAATTCATTTTTCAACAATATGCCAAGAACGGATTCTGGGCTTCTTTGATCATTTTATGCCATTATTGTGCGTTCTACAAAGCATGATCTGGAGAGGAAGATCATTTTGGACCAGATGGAGGGGAAACATGCAAGAGGAAGAACATGAGGAAAGGTGCGCCTAGTGGAAGATCATATACGGTCACAATCCTCAGCAGTGAGGAAACGACGAAGAAGAAGTAGCCAGCTGAAATTTTCACAGAATATGTGTTATTATGGCGGATTTACTAACAACCACACACGAAACTTTTGTCAAAGTTTGTGTTTTTGCTCTATCTTGTAACTATTATACGAGTACATACTAGCGTCAAACTTGATGAGATTGTGGTACTATTCCTAAGGTAAAACTTTGGCCAAGTGTAATTAGTACTCGCGCTTAGGTCCCTAACTAAATAAAAAAAACTGTCGCTCTCGTTGACGTCTTTTGATTGAAATTAATAAGTATCATTGTTGTAGTCTAGTGGAGGGTGTGTTGGTACGGAACACTTGGTGCGCGAGTCTAATTTGCACTTGGCCTGTTTTTTTTCAATTGAAACATACTACAGACAGATTTGGATAAACGAAATCTCGGGTGAAAGGACAGAAGTGGCTGCACGGAACCCCGGTACGCGAGACCGACTTCCACTTAGCCGGTTTTTTTTAATCAAAGAATACTGAAGATAGATTTGGATAAAATAAAAGTGGATGGCAAAATCCCATTCACCATGTTTCCTAGCATGCTATGGACGACTCACAGCCCAAGAAATTCTAAAAAACATAAATTCATGGAAACTATAAATCGTTTGACTATTACGCCTATTACAAAATGGCCAGCGTCCCCTTATACCGTCTGGCGCGGTCCCAAGCCTAAAAAAGGGCTCAGCGTCCGTTTTGAGCAGACCTATATTCTCTATCTGCAAGCCATTGATTTATGCCCACCGATAGGAAGTCCAAAGTTTCCCAACAACGCACTGTTCACCGGAAGCCACCAAGCGAGAGGACCAGAAAAACTATTGTTTCTCTCTTCAGTCGCTGAGCACTATTGTAATAAGTTATTGGCGGAAGGATTTGCGGCTATAAGTTAGCCCGCGCACGGCTGGCCTGATTCCCGAGATATTGATCTTTGCCGGTCGGCAGCCGCTCCACTAAGAAGAAAATCTACTCCTAAATGGAGCTCTATGCTCTTAATTATTACACGGCCATTTTTCGCTACCAATAAATCAAAGCTTTAGAACTAATGATGACGATAATAAAACAAGGAGAGTTATTGCAGTCGGTCTATTTAAGGTATGGATATGGAAAAACTACAGAAAAAGCTTTCAAAATGTTCCAATGGTCGCCACAAATGTGCGCCCATCCATCATAGGTAATCGGAAGCGATCATTGCAGAAATGAGTGTAATTTACTGTGAGCTCCGCATTTTATAGTCAGTACAAATTGCCACTATTACACGCTATATTAAGAGGCACTATGGTATCCATTTTATTTGAAAATTTTCGCTATGAAAATCCGTTGAATGTACCAAATACACGATGGTATAGGACTATAATAGTTGTGAAAGTGGTGTTTTAACGTTTAGATAAATTCAGTATCAGGAACATACTTTAGTGTTAGCTCTAAGATGGTATCATAGCCTAATCAATTATAAAAGGAATTCAGAAAATGAACAAAAACGAAACATGCTGAATAAGAATAAGACTAGCTAGACTATGCGTTTGGGTCTCCTCAAAAATGTCTCCGCCAAAGATTTATCCTCGCGGCGGCGTGTCTTCTTACACGGCTCCTCAGGTTTCATTGTATTCGTCGAGGAATTTCCAATAACGATTCTTTCCATGACGCGGTATTGGTTATCAGAAATGGGCCTCAGGAAGGCGAAGCTAATGCCCATGGCCTTTCCTTTGAGCAGGTCCTCTTTCAATATGGGGTTGTCGTACATTCGCGTCTTCATGTATTTCGACAGATTCTCCATGTCGCTAGTACTGAGCTTGAGGAGGGCAGCGAGAGCTATCTTGTCGTAGTCTTCAGAGTCATTGAGCTCCACCTCCAGTTTAATGTCGTCGTCTGTTGATGGGTAGACGATCTCCTGGATCTGGAAGCGGTTGGGGCCCGCGCCGGACATCAGAGCGCATCTGAAGTTGGGTTGCTTTCCCACCACGTTGTTTAGCCATTTGGAGTTGCGCTCCAGGGTCTCGAGGACGAAGTTAATGAAGTCGCTCACCTCTTTCTGCTTCCTGTAGGAGGCGATGGCTGCCAGAGCCACATCTGGGTAATCCGTGGTCTTTGCGACGGCGCTGCTGGTGGACTCACGCGCCCGCTTCCCTGGAGGTTTCCTTGTAGCCATTATGTGAAGTGCCTGCTTCATCAGAACTAAAACATTCCTAGCAGCCCGACCCACCGATTTCTGATGACGAAAAATTTTGACGGCTTTGATGTACTTGAGACTAAAAATTTTAAACTGGCTAATGCGAAAATTGGTTTTGTTTTGACATAGTGTGTTTATTTTAAGGTACTGCCCTCCTTATATTTCTTTCGCTGTCAAATTTTGTGCAAAAAGTTTCACTATTTCAATTATCTAAGTAAGTAAGTCGTTTTATTGGTAGGTACTGATCACAGATAAAAAAAAAATTGCCGCTTCGAATTCTTCTATTCTGTGCACAGATCTACTATTCTGTGATACTGATCGTATAATTACTTTGAATTTAATACCTATTAATTTGTTATCTACTCTTTTAAAATGTGTTGCTCTGATCACCTGACAGTGGCAGAACTATTTTAGAGTTTTGATTACGAAGTAACTAGTATCTCATCTGTGGTTCAGAGCTCAATAGGTAGTAGTTACCAAATATTGAAAAAAAAACCCGGTCAAGTGCGTTTCGAACTCGGGCACTGAGTATTCCGTACCACATTACACATTTGGGTACGAAATTGAAGGACAAACTTAACTATGTAGTTGTTGCAAGATGTTCTCCCATACATCGACCCAAAGAGGATGTATTCACTATCTCCAACTGCAAATGTAAGTTTGCATCAATCGCAAAAAACACGTGACAACTATTGATTAACAATTTTTGGACATTTTCCTTTTAAAGATTTTGCTTTTAACCAAATTTCAGGATTCTACGTTAACGAGAGTATCACAGAGGTTTTTATTTATCTTTAAGTATCAAAATATGTGTTGTAAATGACCGTATTTTAATCTTTTATATATATTATATTTTATATGTTTATCTCCTGGACTCAGAAGCTTGATTTTTACAGCTTCAATGGATTGTAGATCAAAGTAAGTATTTGATATTAATTCCACGCGTTCCTGAGAAAAATGGTCTTGACAGACAGGCAGACGAACAACGAAGTGGATCACTATCCCTTTGAGGTACGGAACCCTAAAAATTAAATTGAATTGAGGTCGTTTGCACTAAAATAAGCGTTTGATGCAGGAGCAGAAACAGTAATGATTTTAAAGTGTAGGTATTTCTGGATGATTAGAATTTAAGGCTTAAAAAAAATTAGATTGCGGGTAACTAAACTAACCTCATTACCTGATATACTTTCAATAACTCATTTTTATCGAAGTTTTGTTTGTTTGTCGTACATTATATTGTACAACAGATTTATACAGAATATGAAACACATGTATACAATGGCGCATTTATCCAAAACATGAAAATGTCATGAAAATGTTAATTGAATTTTGTCGGTAAAAATTAACGCAATTCGTTTTATCAAATCTAAATATGTACGTATGTTAATACAAGGTACTTAACAAGCCATTTTTCATTCGTTAACGGTGCATTAACGTGTTTCTGATAGGCCACTCAACTTTACTAAGCTTGATGTCTTCATTAAAAACGACCTTATTTCAAGCACCTTAGAAGCGATATTCACCAACCAGTTTCGTTAAATTTCTCCGGTTTGTATTTTTTTTCATCTTTTATATCGTAACTAGAAATTAGCTAATCAAATAACACAGCCGTGCGGAAACTTCGATCTCAGTTCGCAAAAATTGCAAACGGTAGAAATTTTCTTTCAAAGGGAAATAGAGACAGGGCGACATCGCCTATAGAGGTCGAAATATATTTATATTACGTACTACGTATAGCTTGTAACGACAGCGACGCGAACCATTTAGGTTAGGTTTAACATTGACAAAATAATATTTCCAACTTACCAAAGGTTGCATTGGCATAAACTATCCCGTTACAAGATTCGCTCCATAGCCAGCGACAGAAATGCTGTTACACGCGCACACTCACACACAAAAACACCGTAGTAAACGTCATAACCTACGTTACACCATAAATTACACGTTTCTACGTCGTTTTTAGGCACTACAAACAATACATCACTCAATGTTTGACCTTCTCTCTCATATATAAAGTGTACAGGTCAAAAACAGTCCTTGAACTATATAAAAAACGTTATTTTTTGACGAAGACAACCTAATCACCACTCCTTTTCTCTCACAATTTCTGTGATAGCAAAACAGCTGCGGCGCTATGCGTGGTTTCAACAAAACAAATAGCTACAAGTGCTACCATCTATCAGAAGCTTGGGTCAAAATGCAGAGTCAAGCAAGAGTGAATCGAGGGGCTTACTCATGTATGACATCATCCGGTAGTAGCAGCGAACGTGATATCATACAGCAACTATAGTTCTAGCGTAACTTCATAGATGGCGTTATTTAGAGTTCATAAGAGTTCAAACACGAAACTTTTATATAGTTTTGAGTAAGTATGTGTAATGTAGTGTAATGAAATAAATACAGGAAGGACTCTATGAAAAATCATAAGGATAAAAAGAATGCTTCGCCGTAACAGTGCGTATCACTGCCGTGACCAGGATTCGAACCTGGGTTACTACGGCCACAACGTAGGGTCCTAACCACTAGACGATCACGGCTACCGAAGCGGTGAGAGAAGTTATGAAATTGTTACACCGGTCTGGCATGAAGGAAAAATATGATAGCGTCATTCATTTATAACGGCCGACACGACAATACCATAGTATTTACTATGACAATACACTACCTATAACGTTCAACACGATATCACCAAAGAATACTAAATATTATGACATTACGATATTGCCCAGCCGACTTTGAATTATCAGGCTGAGTATTATTAATTATTATTAATTATCAGGCCGGTCATTATAGTGTTGAGATGTTGAGATATATAAAATAGCTTGTTCTTGATGAATTCCCAGGTCCTCTGTATATGACAACCAAACAATGTGCATATCACAGAAATCGAAATAATTTTATTCCGATTTCTGTGGTGCATATACATTTATTTTTAAAAATAGTTATTTTTTCACAGAAGCCGGTTAACAGCATTTGGTGAAACTATTTGCCACCGGGTTTTTTTGACTAATTCGACCCTGCTGAACACATCTCTGCCCGGTGTCAACCCCTCCCCCGCTCCCTTCCCCCGCCCCCCTTTTCCCGTAAATATGTCCCGATTTGCGGTTTTTTCATTATAGATAAAAGAAAACTGTCTATGACAACATAAATCTGCATTAAATTCTGTACAACATTAACATATAAATCATTTAACTGGCATAATAACGAAATAACGCCTTCCAAAGCTGTTTTTTTTTCAAAATTTTTGGCCTTCGCAGTTAATTTATCGAGAAACGGTCAATTCTATGATAAAATAGCCAAGAAGTAAATTAATTTTCATACAAATTGTATGTTAAAATCTTGTTCACGCGATCTGAATTTCCCTGTTTCCTTATTTATAATGTTCCATACCGTTTTAATTTTATTGTCTGAGGCTTTAACCATTTTAGCCAAGTTTCGCTACAATACATCATCATATCAGCCAAAAATCGTCCACTGCTGGACAAAGGCCTCCCCCAAGGATAGTCCTGCGCTGCCCGCATCCATCGGCTTCCCGCGATCTGCACTAGGTCGTCGGTCCACCGCGTGGGAGGCCTGCCTACGCTACGTTTTCCGGTGCGCGGTCGCAACTCGAGAACTTTACTGCCCCATCGGCCATCTGCTCTACGAGCTGTGTGCCCTGCCCACTGCCACTTCAGTTTAGCGATTCTATGAGCTATGTCGGTTACTTTAGTTCTCCTGCGGATCTCCTCGTTTCTGATTCGATCACGCAGACAAACTCCGAGCATAGCACGCTCCATTGCCCTTTTTGTAACCTTGAGCCTTCTTATGTGGCCCATAGTAAGCGACCATGTCTCAGTTCCGTATGTCATCACGGCAACACACACTGGTCTTAAGACACTGCGGTATTATTGTGTGTGTTTGTTACGCGATATCTGCGCAGATTGTTTATCGATTTTTATGATTACATTTTTATATAAAGATGAGTATGCTTGCAAGTTGGTCCCTTATAAATGTTATCAAAATTGGTGTAGTATTTTTTTTAGAAAATTTACAAAAACCGAAAAAATAACGCTACGATTTTTTAACTTGTTTACCGTTTCATCTTTTTAATTTCACCTCTTCATTAATTTCTAAGAAACCCCCTATCGTTTTATTTATCGGGAATTTTCCTCAGTCACGGAGAAATCAAGGAATTCCGGCTTACTAAATACTCATATCTTTCCTCGCAGTCCCATTCCATCGCGTTTTTTTTTATGCACAATTGGTAAACCCTTGACAACATCTCACCTGGTGGTAAGTGACGATGTTGCCGAAGATGGAAGCGGGCTTACCAAGATTTCCCAACGCAATGGGAAAATATTATTATTGCAAAATGTCTTGGGTAGGTGATGAAAACATTATTGTCCAGATTAGGATTTCAAAGAGGACATTCCTCCAATTTTGTTCAACCAAACTGTGATATCATATTACACAGAGTGTAGAAAGATTCGATCACGCATAGAAACTCCGAGCATAGCACGCTCCATTGCCCTTTGGGTGACCTTGAGCCTTCTTATGAGGAAGCGACCATGTCTCAGTTCCGTCAGTTATCACTGGCAACACACACTAGTCAAAGACCTTAGTCTTGAGACACTGCGGTATTTGGGACGTGAAGATATTCCGAAGCTTCCCGAACGCTGCCCAGCCGAGTTGGTTTCTTCGATTGATCTCTTTCTTGAAGTTGGATCTGAATAGCTGGACTGTTTGTCCCAGGCATACATATTCGTCAACAACTTCCAGTGTAGAGTCTCCAACCTATAGAGGGGTGGGTGCGACACGGACATTTAACATTACTTTCGTATTGTCCATGTTCATTTTAAGGCACACTTGTTGAGAGACTTTACTGAGGCCATCGAGCGTTGTGCTTAGGTCTTCCACAGTCTCAACCATGACCACGATATCGTCAGCGAATCGGAGGTGGGATATGTACTCGCCGTTCATATTGATGCCGAGTCCACCCCAGTCCAGAAGCTTAAAAACATCTTCCAGGGCAGGGGTGAACAGTTTCGGAGATATAACGACTCCCTGTCTCACCCCTCGCTGCAACTGAATAGGTTTCGAGTTCTGATCCTGGAGGCGAACCGACATGGTGGCGTTTTCATACATAGGATTTATTTGATGACAAAACTTGTCTGAAATCTGACCATTTTTTTAAATAAATAATTTCCATTCAAAATAGATGATCCCTAACCTAGTCAAATCATATGCTAATTTTATGTCTATCAAACACCCACTAGCTTCTTAGCTTCTAGCTTCTTGGTACCCAAAATACGTGAACTGGTTGAGATAGATCAGTTGAGATAGATCAGTTGGTTGATGGTGACTGTACTTACAATCCGTGGATGACAGAACTTTGGGATTTTCCCTACTCTCAAAACAATATGTTTTTCTGTCAGATAACGACTGTAACACACACATTATATTAGTCATGTGAATTCCCGAACTAAAAATATGTAAACATAAAACTTTTTAGATAAGAGTGGTCAGCATAGGTACATCGCATTTATTAAGGAAAACCACACTTCAATAACAAGAGATAAATAGCTTACGTGGACATTTGATAGTTGTTTGAAAAACAGTCTTAAAAATATGCAATTTAAAAGTAAAAAGGACCCTAGGTCAGTCGGGCCAATGGAGAAAGAAAAGATAAGCGAGAGAGAGGACCTACTTGGAATCTGAAGATTGTCTGAAAATTTCATCGAAATCGGTCCAGCCGTTTTGGAGTCTATAAGGAACATTTTTTTTTCCTTCACATAGCACAGAGATAGACTGGATTCAAGTGCTAATAACTACAGCCTCCCTGATATAATAAAAGGATTTGAATGTAAATCACATGTTAAACGCTCATAAGAATTAGAAATGATTTGAACGATTAAAAATTATTCAAAATGATTACAAATCAAATCATTTTTAATCCTTTTTAATGATTTTGTTTAATCAGGGCTGTGATTAAAATAACTAAAAAAGAGATTATAAGGTTTTCTTATTTGTTTACTTAGCTTAAGTAATAAAAATATGTATCGTTTATTTAAGTAAATAAACTTTAAACAAAAAAAAATGTTATGAGGACAGGTTATAGCGGTGAATACTTATAACCTGTTTTGTCCGTTAAATTTGGAACCATATTAAAATAAATAAACTCATGTGAGTCCAACTATGTAACTTAATTAATTAATTAGTTTTGATAAGCATTGCTATTTAAACGGAGACGGAGGGTCGAAATGATTCATATTGTTGCAACCATTCCGAGCAAATGGAGTCCCAAAAAAAAACATGTATCAATTGTGGCCGAGTGTACGATTTCAGCCCTTTTTGGAAGTGGTGCAGAGACTGTGGACTGAATAAGTTTGTAGAGGAGCAGAAACAAAAAAAAATAAAATAAGTGTTAATCTTCCGTTCACACATCATGAATTTCTTGTCTAACATTTTTTTTGGTGTTTGTCTAAACGTACTATCCTCATAGATAGCAGTGAGAAGCCAGTGCTGTCGTTAGCTGGTAAAGATATTGAGTAAGTTAGTATTCTCAAGAACCTGGAAGCTATTATCGATCCGACTCTGCAATGATCTGAGAACAACCGGACTATACGCTGTTATCGCCGATTCCGGGTACATCAATGTACAAGAGCTCTTTTCTTGTCCTTGGAGTTGCTTTCTGGAACTTTGTGCCACCTGCTGTTTCAACTGCTGCTTCCCTGGATGAATTCAAGACGATGCTACAACCACTTACTTGCTATTGAGCAAGCTAAGTCGCGAGTGCATAGTTTCTGGTGTGTGATGTGCTGGTAGGGCTGTCAAGTGTTATATGATACAATACTTTTTGTAAATCGTTTTGTTTCTGTTTTTTTAAATGCCATGAGTTTTATATTATTTTTGTCTTTATTTTAAAAAAAAAGGTTGAGCTAAAGCTTTTGTATTTTGTAATGATAAAGCCTACTCGAGGGTAAGCAGGCTAAAATCTTAAAATATTAAAAATTTTAAATACAGAACATAATTATAAAAAGCGTCTGATTATGGAATCTATGTAAATGGAGAGGCATCAAGATTTAATTAATAAAAGGAAAGATACAGAAACCATAGATAAGATCTACCATGATTTAATTAAATTAAAATAATCTTTAAAAAGTACCGTTGTTACACTTTCTTGGTTAATTAGTTGGAAATTTAAATTTGCGTTTGTATTCATGTAATTTCAAAATTTGTAATTGTAAGTGTCTTTTAAACTTTATGATTATATTTATGTAGTTCAAAATTGACAACCCTGGTTATCTGGGTAGGTGATTTGAATGACTGACTGTATAATTTGTAATATTACCAACTGTACTTAAGACCAGTGTTAGCACACGGTTTTGGCTGTCAGTTGACCAATAATAAGATTTATGAACGCATTGTTCATGTGACTTTATAATTTCTTAATATTATAGTGTTTTTTAACTAACGTTAAGATAATTAAAGTTAATGAATTAATTAATTAAGTTACATAGTTGGACTCACATGAGTTTATTTATTTTAATATGGTTCCAAATTTAACGGACAAAACAGGTTATAAGTATTCACCGCTATAACCTGTCCTCATAACATTTTTTTTTGTTTAAAGTTTATTTACTTAAATAAACGATACATATTTTTATTACTTAAGCTAAGTAAACAAATAAGAAAACCTTATAATCTCTTTTTTAGTTATTTTAATCACAGCCCTGATTAAACAAAATCATTAAAAAGGATTAAAAATGATTTGATTTGTAATCATTTTGAATAATTTTTAATCGTTCAAATCATTTCTAATTCTTATGAGCGTTTAACATGTGATTTACATTCAAATCCTTTTATTATATCAGGGAGGCTGTAGTTATTAGCACTTGAATCCAGTCTATCTCTGTGCTATGTGAAGGAAAAAAAAATGTTCCTTATAGACTCCAAAACGGCTGGACCGATTTCGATGAAATTTTCAGACAATCTTCAGATTCCAAGTAGGTCCTCTCTCTCTCTTATCTTTTCTTTCTCCATTGGCCCGACTGACCTAGGGTGCACGGAGAAAAAAATATCGTCAGAATAACTATTCAAAGTTTATAGTTAAATTAGTTAAAAGACGTATCGTTAATATAGCCAACTGTTTCGTCAAACTAAGGATCTGTATCGCTGAATTGGCTATACAGATCCTCAATTCTAGAAAACAGTTGACTACATCAACGATACGTCATTTAACTAATTTAACTATAACTTTGAATAGTTATTCTGACGATATTTTTTTCTCCGTGTGCTTTTTATATTAATAATATGTATGTTGCAGTCGTTATCTAACAGGACAAAGTATTATTTTGAGAGTAGGGAAATTCCGACGGAAGTACGGTACTGCTATTGGTTTCTGGCAATTGCATGACACCACCTCGTGGTCAAATAATATAAGTAAAATAGTCTTTTTCTTTCTAATTTAGAGGTAAGGGTTAATTTTAAGGGTCTTAGGAAATGAAAATGTAAAAAAAAATACATAAAAGTTATGCAAATTTAAAATATGCGACATTAATACCGTAGATAAGTTTATATAGTTCAGGATCGTGTATAAAGATATGCATAGAGCTACTGTTTCGTAATTAATGTTTTACTTAAGAAGAAATAGGTCATAGATATAATTATAGAGTAATTTAGGTTTCTTCTTTGTTTGCTAGTGAAAACTGCCAATGTTTTTATGTTATTATTTATTATCTCGAGTTGTAAAAGGATGTCTTTGTTTCTGAAACTTTATATGTGTAATTAGACATTATCTTCATTAAGTTTTTATAGAGTGTATAGACTTCATTTGTGACATTTGATGTGTATTTTCGTTCATTCTCTAAAAAGCTACAAAATTTGCGAACTAGTCACAGATTTGTAAGCTCTCAGATACCATAAAATTCACTATTTATCAACCATTATGATTCAGCATAGAACGATAGCCATCCAACACAATAAATGGTCATTCTTTAGCGCCTACATGTTTTAGAATATCAAAATCCACTGAATATATGTTATGAACCTGATGTGATGTCTTGTTTACGAAAATGCCATTACTCAGCCATAATAAATCATTTCGGATAACATCTGTGTTTCATTTAACGCTCCCTGTACAATTATAAACAGTGCGCATGGTTAAATTTTTTATAAGAATTTTCTAGTTGTTTTCTTCTAATCTTTTGATGCGCACTCACAGAAAATCTCGTCGAGTTTAGTTAAGTCCTTACTTTTGGATCCGAATAAATTCTGAGATACAGACACTTCAACACCTCGATCTATCGATGGTCAATTTGGCACCGCTGGAGAGACTGTAGCACAGCCCAGGTTTCGACTGAATCAAAGGCCTTCTCATAGTCCACAAACGCCAAGCATAGTGGCTGATTGTACTCGTAGCGTAAGACCCAAGAGCCAGACTAACCCGACACTATACCGAAGATATCCCGGACGTCAGCCTGTACGAGATTAGAATGGCTCTCAAACAGCTCAAGAACAACAAGGGACCGGGTGATGATGGAATTACGGCTGAACTTCTGAAAGCAGGTGGATCACCTGTACTAAAAGCTCTTCAGAAGTTATCTAATTCCGTTATACTCGAGGGACAAACGCCTAAGGCATGGCACAGAAGTGTGGTCGTGATTTTCTTCAAAAAGGGTGACAACACCCTGCTGAAGAACTACAGACCCATCTCACTTCTGAGCCATGTCTACAAGCTGTTTTCGAGAGTCATTACGAATCGTTTAGCACGCAGGTTTGACGAATTCCAGCCTACCGAACAAGCCGGTTTCCGAAAAGGCTTTAGTACCATAGACCACATACATACGCTGCGGCAGATTATACAGAAGACCGAAGACTCTACGCTACAATACATATAAGATCGCTACAATACATACTTTCTTGAATATTTTAGAGTAGTGCTTGACGTACTCTTGAAACTCATAATCATGTGTTTATGTTCTTTCATTATATATAAATTATAATTCGAATATACTTTCCCTACTTTTGCGAATTCCTACGGTAGCCCAATCAGAAAATTTAAATTTGTCATTTGCGGTATCTGTTTTAGTTTCAAAGATTCTCTCAAATTGGTTAGTTGATTTTGTCCAACAAAGAGATCTCTCGCGATCACTTTTGAGCCTTTGTTGTTCTCAATCGCCTCCTTAATACAATTTGAATTATAATGGCGCAAATCGCGAGTCAGGGACTTAGAGATCTGCCTATACTTGTTGCCGATACTGAGTAGCGTCTTCAGAGGACTGCAAAACCAATCTGCGTCTTTCTCCCATGAGGGTGCTGGTAAAGTCCGAGATTTTTTGGTTCTGTTTGAACGGCGAGTTATAAAAATCTTAGACCCCAACCGTTTGGACAATTTCCACAAATCTGTCATTATAATCGTCCACATTCTCGCAGTCTCCTAGGCATTCGAAGCGATTGCGCAACTCGAGCTGTAAGCTCTCGGAGTTTGGAAGCTGGAAGGGCGCTGGTCGGAGCTGCTGGTTTTTACTGAATTGATCACAGAGACATCATTTAATATTTGCTTCTTTTTCGACACGATAAAATCAATCTCATTCTTCGTTACGCCATTTAGGCTTCATGAAGAAGGAGTTCATAAGCCCTCCTTCTCCAAAAATTCTGATGGCAGCTGACCACGTGTATTCCTCTCTCCATATCCAAATTGCCCCACTCTCAGCTCACCATCACTTCGTTGGCCCAGTTTCATGTAAAAGTCCCCCATAACAATGGTGTATTGGGTTCGGGAGCTATTATGTAAAGCTCTAGAGATATGCTCGTATAGGATCTCCACATCGTCGTCCGTCGGAGTGTTTTGCGGTCGGTGCATATACCTGTATGACCTTTAGCGAGTACCGTTTGGTGATTCTGAGTACAAGGTACGCTACCCTCGTCGAAACACTCTCAATCCGGACCACATTGTTAATGAGGGACTTGTGGACCCGACACCACCCTGGGACAGTTGGTCACCCTCCCGGAAATAGAGCAGGTTTCCGGATTTAAGGATTATAGTGACCTCCCCCTCTCTTTGGACTTCACATAATCCAACTATATCCCATCGTAACCTGCTCAATTCTTCCTTAAGTTCTGTCAGTTTCGCGTCGGTCCGCAGTGTGCGCGTGTTGTAGGTTGCCAGGGCCATAGGGTTTGGTAGCCTGGCATCTGTCGGGGATACTTCGCACCCCATGCTTCGCCGTTACCTTGACTGCTACCAGAGCCAGAAATAGCGGGGCCGCCGGGGACTAGGGCCGTTTTTTTGTTGTGTATATCATTGGGGGGTGTTGCCGTAATCGCCACGCTTGGCAAGCGGGTTGGCAATCGCAGTGTTGTTGCAGGTCGTGTGCAAGTCACGGAAAGGACGTTGCTGCCCATCCTCCGGTTTAAGTATGGCCCTACGTTCTACTATTTTTTTTTAAATTCAGATGTCCTGAAATAGCTGTTTAGCTTGTAGGGGAAAGGGGGGGGGACGCACTGGACTCGAACAAAAACTAGCAATTAAAAGCTTAAGGGCCGCCAGGAGGCTCGAGTTTCCATATAAACGTAGTTCCGCTTTAATACAAAAACTACATGCCAGATTGAATCCAAACTTTGCAAATATACTGAAGAGACACATATCGATGTTTGTAATTATTTTTCGATGCACTAATATAAAACGGCAAAAATAAGAGCAGTTTCAAACTTTCAGTCCTTACAAAATTAATTTAAGCCTTCGTTTAGTTACGTTAAAATTTACTACGATGAAAAATAATTACAAACATCGATATGTGTCTACTCAATATATTTACAAAGTTTGGATTCAATCCGGCATGTAGGTTTTGTATTAAAGCGGAACTACGTCTTTATGGAAACTCAAGCCTCCTGGAGACTATTTATATTTCGCAACCCGATCCCTGAGTCAAAAAATGGCGTTAGCAAACTCTCAGTTGTTTTAAAAGGGATAGGCTACGTTAGCAAAAAAAAACACCCCCTCTTATGTATCATTGTCATAGGTTGTTTCCAAGGTGTGATGCTGGAGCCAGGAGCTTGTCGGGGGATCTCGTGAACGACTCCAAACAGCCACTTCGAGTTTGGGCTCGTTTAATTTGACTCGACGTTCCCAGGTAGTTTTCAAGTCTGATTCTGAAGTCAGGAGACCTGGTAAAAGTCGCAGGAAGCCGTCAAACTCGAAGTGGTCGAAGTTCACGAGATCCTCGACCAGCTTCTGGGTCCAGCATCAGACCTTGGAAACTACCTGAGACCAAAATACTCACCAAGACAAATCCAACGAGCCAAAACTCGAAGTGTATCCTTTTCTTGGCATGGTGATTGAATTTTAAAAGGAGTAAGCTTGTTCTAGGATATAATTAGGTTATTTAACTATAAAATCACCACGTTATCAAGTCACTGACTACCCAAAAAAGTGCGTAGGGTTGTCATCGGAAATGCGATGATTGCTGATTGCAATATTCAATGGATGTGTGTCGAGTTCAAAACTGCGTGAAGGAACACATAATCGAGATTTTTGGATACTACAATGCAATTAATTGTGCAATGTGTTTTTCGACAGTTAAATATTTATGAAAAAAGTGCGCTAAACGTATTTTAAGGTAAAAATGTGGAACCACGACTTCACAAAAAAATTAAAACTAAAAATTTCTGGAAGTGGCTCCATCTAGCAAGTTTTGAGCATTGAGTAGCTTCATCGAACCCCCTACTTAGCAGGCAATAGAAAATAACGGGCTCTAGTTATATTTATTTACATTCCTCGTTTTAATCTAACGTATCTGAGGCATCTTATCGGCTTGACAACTGCGATCTAGTAATAACAACCGGGCCAACCGCTACCAATGGTCTGAAGTGCTACTAAAAAATGCTACTAACAGTCAACTCATCCAGCTGGTAATGACCCAACTACGAAAGTCGCACTTACCTGGTAGGTCGCGCCAAACTGTATTACGGCTCTGAAGTTTGTCGCTAGACACGTCGCACTTGCAGTAGCAAACTTTGGCCGAAGTAACTAGTATCTCATCTGTGCTTGTACCTGGTAGTTTAGCGTATGGTAGGTGTACGAGAGGACATGTGCTTTGGGTGTGCCTATAGCTCCGGTACCTACTTGGAGAGTAGGTGGAGGTCTCTTCCACAAAGCACTCGCCTTGCAGAGTACCAGGCAAGATCTACCGCAGTCGGTCCTCGTCTTCGCCTTAAGGTGTTGGCAGGAATAGCGGCCCTCACTTTATACCCTTACCCAAAAGGTCGGTAAGACGGGACGCTATATCATAAACCTGGTAGTTAAGCGTATGTGGTGGATGTACGAGAGGGAATGTGCTTTGAGTGTAAGCCGGGCGTAAGGTAGGTACCTACTACCACACCCTGGACACTTCATACAACGGGCCAAAAATGACATTTCTAAAAAGGAATTACAACCAAACTGTAACCAATCTGTATCAATCTGGGTGACGAGGAGGGCGGTGAGGTCGCAATCTAGAGAGCGGCAGGGAGTGTCCATACTGTATGCTAGTACTCATATATATACTTTGCTACTACTTTACTGTACCGGCCACCGGCGCACACACGCACTCGCATCACAGTTCAGATCAGTAATAGTTTCGCGCGAGCTGTACTACCGCTTCACTTTCGTACACCCTATTCGCAACTAGCCCTACAGCCTGCACCAACCCGGACTTGGCCCCGTGTGGCAAGTATGGCCTGACGGAAAAGTTTTCGAAGAGACCTGTAGCAGTGGGAACGTTTACAAAGAAAATGAAAACAAAAGGAAATCATTGCTATCGTTTATTGATTTAAAATACAAAACTTAGTGACATAAAGCTCTATCCTTTTATTGTTACAGTGCCTGCGACCTGACAATTCGATAGGAAATAAACATTGCCTACTCCTTCTAGCACACCAGCTCTGTCACTTCACACCAGTCTCATACTATTGTAAATATAGTACAAATAAATAGTATATTACATACCCAAGTGCAAAGGTCTAGGGCCAAGTGTAACAAAATAAGATTCTAGATAGGATTCAAACAGGTTTCTGTTTCGTCTTTAAAAAAACGGCATGTGAAGGGATCAGATTATCACACACAAAAGATACAGTATGGTTTTATTTAAGTAAATTTACCTACATAAGGGTTTATAATATGACTAAACTTTTATCGCCATGATGAATGTGGTATACAAAAATTGAGGAACGTTTTTAATATGAAACCTGCCTTCACACAGAAACAAAAATATTTAAGAAATATGCAAATTAATATTATTGTGACAGAGATCATAATCTTGTCCTCATATGGAAAAGGAAGGGTAGTAAACATCACAGGCTTTATACGAGGTATTTTTTGTCTGTAAGTTAAATGTTAGGCGTATCTCTACTCGGACCTAAGGTAAATTCCCATACTAAATTCCCAAAAAAATATTTTATACAAAGTTGGCCAATCGGGCTGACCGATTTGTATGAAAATTCCAATTTTTTTTGGAAATTTTGTATTGGTTTCTTGAGAAACATAGTTGTTCGGTATCACGAGTAGCGGCAACCCATTATAGCTTGCGCACTATTAAACAAACATCCTGTATTTTAGCTTACTGAACCGATTTCATTCCAAGAAATGAGCTCTTGGAGAATAGTCTAAAAAATCTGCATGGCGGATTTAGTATGACCGTTTTTTTTTCTGTAGTCTAGTGAAATTTTGTTTTATTTTTACAAGGCTGTAAAATTTATTAGTACTTAAGGGGCTATCCCCAGCTATTTAGCGCCGCAATCAGTAAAAAAATCTCGCCGAGTACATAATTTAACGAAAATTTTCAATGATAAAAATGAAGTATAGGTAGGATACTGTACTTTATTTAGAAACTATAAACTGTTCAAAATAAAGTTAGCTGTTGGCCACTTTTATCAATTATGTTATCTGTAACTACAGCGAACTATATTTCACAGAGTTTATGGTACGTATTTTTCATTTTGATTGTTGAAAATAGGGGGGATCCCCCATGAAACATGATGAGTAAATAAGGAAAATAAGTGCCACTTCAGTTCAGGTAAGTAATAAATAAACACACAATAAATGTACAAAGTACATTCTAACCAATTAGGAACATGAAGGTAGGTAGCTTGAGCATTTAACGAAGTATTAGTAAAGTATGTAGGAGTCCTCAAAATACTTCATGCTTCACAAAAGGAAATAAATACATCAGTTCCGTATTCCCAAGCAAATGTAAATACAATGTTAAAAAAATAATGCTAAAGGTAGCATTCGGATCATGGCGACGGCGACAGGCTACCGCGACCGGGTCACACGACTCACTGTATTGTACGAGTACTGTCGCGCGACCTGGTCGCTTACATTCGTAAGTTATTATATCAGCCATCGATACACTAACCTGTGGATATCTTAACGAACGCCTCAGCCCCGGCACAAAAAAGCAGTGCTCTAAACTTAAACCCAAAGATTAATTGCAAAACAAGCAGGGGAATTTAGCAATAATCAAATTGTATCCCAAGCGATTCTTATTATGTGATACTATGAAATCCTGTCCCATTCGTTTGCGATACTAATCTCTACGATATTCTTAACGCTTCATTCACATGCTTATTGTGACAGAATTCTATCCGTTTATTTTTTTTACGTGAAGACTATAACATCTGAGTCGCTTCTTTGTGAATTCGTTAAGATGTTTCATTATTGTTTCCATCTACTTTTTTTGGTTTCGTACACCCAAAGAGTCGCTCGTGTTGATGTCTTGTTTATAATGTGAAAAGCATAATTTATTTAACTTGTAAGTAACAAAAAGGTTTTTAACCCTATTACAATGTCACTAAACTATCATCAAAGCTTATCCTAACCGCTAAAAAATACCTCCCAAAATAACCCACAAAAATTTAATTAGCAAGTACCTACGAGTACCAGAAATAACAATTTATTTTTTGACGAAGAGTAATTTCAAATTATACTTCAAAACAAATTGTATCATACATATTTTGTATATCAATGCTACTCCACTCTATTCCATTATTTTCGATGTTCCTAAGTCACTTCCTCATGACTTGTCACTGTCGCATCATAGAGTGGCGATTCACGTGTGTCATTCGTTTGACTTCAAGTCTTACGCAACAGGTAACAAAATCGATTACATTTTTTGCAAATATGAGAGACAGCGGTTTACTGGTTTCCACTAAATTCAAGCGTATCAACATTTTATGTATGTATAACTACATCACAGAGTTAAAAAAAATTCGATCCCCGAAATCCAATGTTTGAATTCAAAGACGTAGTTACGTATACGCGATGTTGTGCCGCGTTTGGCGTCTTACTATGGCGCGCTATATCCACAGGTTAGTAAATCGATGATATCAGCTCATATACGTCCCCACCGAGAGGCTCGAGCCTACCCTCAATTAGGGCGATCGGAGGTTAGTCGACTACGTGGGGCCAGTGTGGCTCCGGGTTGATCGACTTCACACACAACCTTAGAGTTTCTTTGCAGGTTTCCTCACGATGTTCTTCACCACAGCGTACGAAGCAATGGGTTGCGCGACCCGAGTCAGGTCGCCGGTCGCCGTCGCCAAGATCGGAATGCTATTGAACAATTTTCATAATTGTCGTTCATTGGGCCGATAATGCCCGTTTTGCAGAAATTTTTACATAAACATTATGCAGTTAAAAAAATTGGCTATCAATTGGCTATTTAATTTATATACATTTACTACTTTTAGCTGCTTTATTCTGAAGTCTCGTCGCCTCGATCGATTCAATCAATTTTAATTTGTTCAAAAAAGAAAACAATTCAGAATAAGGTGGCTAACTGTGGACTCACCATTCAAGTTTATAATATATCCAAACATACCTTACTAAACTTTCGGTCTATTTCAGTTGCTTGCTAAACATTTTGAAGAACAAACAATACGAACGTGATAATATATTTCTAGGATTTGATTGCTTCTTGTGAGTTTAGATGATGAACAATAAGTAATAGACCAGATAGATATATAGATAAAGGAACTGCAGAAAACTGAAAATCTAACGTGAACAGCGAGTCCTTACGATAAGTATCCGGCACAATAAGGCAGTGATTCAGTGTCGCTACACAAAATATCTCCGATACAAAGTTTGACCAGTCTGTTGCAATGAGGTTATTCTATTGTAGATTCAAATCCAAAAAGGTTGAACAAGTCAGATTCAATTTTATTTATCTCCTATCTGATATCCAAAGAAATTTATATAATATGATTCAACATTCTCGTAACCTACATGTACAATTTGATTTTATAGTATTATCTATACACTATCCTTCTGATTAACAATTCTGAATATCCGGTGGGTAAGAGGAACCCTTGATGTTTATATTTATAACATTAGGTTTGACAGCGGACCATCAACTTTATACAACCCTGAAATGCGAAGGCATTGTTTTACATATAAAATTGAACATATTAGGTACATAATTTTAAAAACTCCGTTGAATTTGAATTCAAAATGTACTTTACATAATACAGTCATTCGAAGTTTGTTTTGTAAAAACAAATTCTGTTGGCCCTTAGGATTTCAGTCATCAGTTGCCGACACATTAAAATTATAAAGCTTGCAATAATTAATAAAACTGAATGAAAGCTAAACTAGCATAGGTAGTAACTAAACTATAGATTATCCAGTTTTACTTGCAGTCTGTATGTATCCATTATTCTGTTCCTAAATTTTATATACAATATTTATTTTCTACCATATTGCGTCCTTGATATGCATTGCGTAACAATAAAAAAACCTAGCTTTCATGCACTCGATGCGCATCCGGATGTGGTGAGAGGATCGCATGCAATTGCGGACCGTTCTACGTACTGTCAAGCAACAAAGAACAAATAATACATGTTACACAACGTAACAAATCATTCCAGTTATATTTTCTTTACAGTCAGACTTATCGCATTAAATAAAAATATAGAACTATAAATATGGATTCAGTCCGAGAGCCCCGCCACTGATTGTACTAGAGTCTAGTCAAACGCCGAGGTGATCCGATTTCTCTACTGTCATTCACTATTGCCGGTCGGCGCCGCTCCCTACATCTTCTATTTAAATATAGAGGGATTTAATTTTGCTTAAATTACACAAAGTCTCACGTCTCGCGTTGCACCGCCTTTTGGCTAATATCCACTCAATACAGCAACGACACACACAACCATTAACACTTTAATTCATTTGAGCACTTGTCATTTTCTGTCGACAGTATTTTTTTCTACTGTCAAGTCACAATGTTCACCGAGGATGTCGGATTGTCAGAATTAGACTATTTTCATGCTCAGCCATCACATTCAGTGTCATTTATCTACTTAATGGAAGTCTCAGCACCGTACACCTCAACGCGTTTGGTTTGGTTACACAGCTGTTCGCTTCTTTCACACCGCAGCGTTCGAATCGCGTAATAATAGGCACGTTTACATTGTAGATTTGACCGTTAGCCGCACCATTGAAGCCGAAAGCTTTCGTGGGCTAACGCCGGCAGGCCCGGGTAGTCGACGCCCGCTGCAGGCGAGCGTGGCTTAAGTCGACTAAGCGGCCCGCTACGTTGCGAGATCCTGGAGCGGTAGACGCGCGCCCTAGTGTATGGCCACGGGACTGTGCGTGACTTGGCACACGGGCTGCAGCATGTCGTCGTCCCGCCGCGACTCCACCTCCATTCGCTCGCCGCCCCACAGGCGTGCCCCGCTCACTGCGCATAACACATTCACATTATTCCTCAAAAATAATTTGAACAAATTGGAAAGTTAAAAGTCTATGGATATCTAGGGGAAGGGGTCTAGAGCTAGTTTGGAGCAATCCTGTTGTGTTGTTTAAATCTAACATTGTTTATTCTTTATTTTTTGTCGAAGGTGGCAAAGATGCAGTTGGATTTGCAATATCGCTTTCAGAGGGAATAACAAAGCAAGTTATATACTATAAAAAATATCATTTGTCCTAAGATTTAGTAGTTTAATTTTATGAAGCAACATATTAACTAAATAGAAACGAAAACAAAATACTAAATCACGACAGATAGGTATAACGATTACTGCAGTTGATATCAACGACACAATACAACCAAATTAAAATACCTACGTTACGTAAATTAAATAAATGTCAGCAAAATGTTTTTTCGAGAATTTATATTTCTGATCAGGATCATCTACTGCAGTTCTCGCTTTATAAGCCATGCAATGATCGACTGTGGCATACCAACATTTATCGCTGGGGATGTAATGGGGGTCAAATTGACACTTGCGTCCAAAGATTTCAATCGTTGGATAGGCCCTGCACATGTACTAAAACCTACGGTGAAGATGTTAAATAACAATTTAGCAATTTCTTTTTACACAGTTTTATAATAAAGAAGGTCAGATACAATATTCCAGATTTTCTTGCGCCAATGATTATTTTTACGACAGGCAGACTAAAGAGAGAGATAGTGTACCCAACACAAAATCAGCATCACTTCATATTTTCCTTATTTTTACTGTAGGTAGATAAATGAAACATTTATTCTGTAATATATATTATATCAGCAACTAGTGTTAAGAATATTCAGTACTTCTGTTTCTAGAATGCATGTTTCTAGAATCTAGAATGAATAAGGTGAAAATGCGAACTGGTGCTGACAACTGAACATCGCAAAATTTGTTGAAAGGAAATCACGCCGTAAAATCACGTAATGAGGGCACCGTAAAGTCAGATATTATGCAGACACCTCAACTTACTAAATGCGATTTCACGAAGTTTTGCGATCTTACATGGTTTTTCGTGAAACAACTAATTTTGCGATTTTCCGCGAATGAGCCACATATTCTCTCGCATGCTTTTAGCCTGTCTAGAGATACAGTTCAGTGTCAAGTAGGGCCTATCAAACAAGTGTCCCTTCGGTTCCGACCTGGGCGCGGGGCACACACAGGGCTCTAGTGGCGCGCGGGGCCGCCGGACCGCTCTAGTCATCGCGGGTCCGACGTGCCATCTGCCGGAACACCGCCTTTGTCAGTCATGTTATTCAGTTGGGATCCAGGAGGTGATTATGAATGAATAGATATTGAAAGACTGATTTTTATTTGTTTGTGGATCATGAAACTTTATTTGACTTTTCTCTAAGGTACATTAAAAAGAGCACCGACAAGTTACAAGGCAATGTTTTGCAAAAAGTACTCAATTGTTTTCAAGCTTCAGGCATAATTTAAGTCTTTCTTTCTTTTTTATCGTGTTGCTATCTATCCAAGGGATAGACGGCGGTTGCCTGGTTTTGCACTTAGCTGCACCCGCGGTCAAGCGTAGGGCATTTAGATTTACAGCTACGGACGTGTTCAACGCGACCTTTATATACATCTGGAATCAGTTGTGCAGGTTTCCTCGCGATGTTTTCGTTCGCCGTTAAGTTAAAGCAATCGGTAAGTATAAGTAAGTAAGTTTCGAAAAACTCATTGGTACATTGGCCGTCAGGATTTGAACCCGGGACCTCTGGTTAGGAGGACCGAGTCGTTACTGATTGACCCACCGACGCTTTATTAATTTTAATAATTTAAGTGTTTTAAAATTACATTTAAAAGAGCATTGACAAGTTACGAGAGAATGTTTTGGAATACCAAAAAATACCATAACACAAATTAATATGACACATTTTGTGTATTGCATTTTAAAAAAATCAGTCCGTCAATAACGCTGAGTTAGTCATTTGAATCCAACTACACACATAATATGAGCATACTTTCGGCGAACATTTACGATTTCCCAGTATGCTGTCATAAAACTGTCAATAAAGCGGAAACACTCCAAAAATTGCATCAAAAATATGCTCGTAAGAACCGATAGCTTCATTCGTATTGATTGAAGTATAGTGTTTACACAACTTTCATACCACTGTTAGATGAAATCTCATTAGTTTATATGAGATGATGAAGCATAATGTTATGTATAGCGAAGAGCACGACACGACATTTTAAAATTAGTGTAGTCTATTAAACATTTTAAACCCTAACATTATTAATATTCGCATTGCAACCAGACATTAACACTTGGTTTTTTTTTTCAGATACTACGAGTATTTGAAGCGGATTGCATCTTCAATTCTGTTTCTTGAGTCATTGTACGCTTCAAGAATCTCTGCTGACTAACATGGCAATAAAAATCATACTATGCAAACTTGAGAGCAGCTTAAGCTGGTAGAAAACATCTGGAGATTTTATTACCACACTAGCAGCTATTGGCAAAATCTTAGCCCAATATTTACTATCAGCAAACGCCTCTCCTATGTAAGATCGGATTCTCATAATTTTAGCCGCGAGACAAGCAAAGTTCTAAGTACCAACAATCATCCAACTAACAAAGTCGACTGTCGGCCTCAAACTTCCGAAACACCTTTCTAAATTCTGAGAAAAAAAAACAGAATTCAACACGATTTGATGTTTCTCTTTTGACACATTCTAAAATTTCCCAAAACTTGTCTTTTTTTTCAGATTTATCTGTAAGATTTAAAATTCCGGACGTTTAAGTCCAGCCTGTCAGTGGCTTTTACAAGCGAGGGGGCATTTGCCGATAGTGTATGTACAGTACACACCTAACTACCCTGTAGTGCGATAATCGTTTAAGTTTCGTCGTTTAGTTTATTAAAATAGAATGTAAAAGTAACAGATAAGTTTGTTTAATGATTAATTTTATCGCACCTACAAGTAGGTAGTAAGTAAAATGCACTTTGCATCAGTGTTCATACAGGTGTGGTTTTGGTCAACAACGCCCGACTCGGGGTGTTATTGTATACGACACAGATGCCAAATATTAAAGAAATCCTATTTAAAAAATACTTTGGGCTTTTCCATACAAAAGTATTAGGCTAATTGGCTAAGATTTTGAAAAAATGGGATCAGCGTCATGTATATTTAACACCCCTGAGTGAGGCGTTATTAACTAAAAGCACACCTGTACGTGTTAAATAGTTAATTTGTATTAGGGTTGTCAACAAGTCGTGTGAACTGACCGTGTTGGTGATGCGACTGCGCTTGCTGCGTGTTCGTGGACTCGTCCGCGGTGCGCTTGAAGAAGTTGTGTTGCAGCGCGTAGTACGGCGTCACGCGCTGCTTCGGGTCGTACTCGAGCATGCGCAGGATTAGATCCTGGAAAAAACGTCGCATATTTTTAAATTCACAATAGGGATGACGACAAAGCATCAGAAATAAATTATGAACTCTTCATCACTAAAATGCCCTCCTACTTAAACTTCGGAAAACCTTAATCGTTTTGTTTTCCATCAAGTCTTCGATTTTTATTTCACCAAAATCACAAAATGAGTACATAAATGACACTGCAAAACTATAACGTCACGCTTAGGTATTTGAAACATTTTTAGAACATAATGTCGTTTTTGACAGATGATAAAAAGTAGACCAGCATTCGTCATCCCTATTGGTAAGCCCTTGGCAGCATCTCACCTGATGGTTAGTGACGATAATGCCGAAGATGGAGGCGGGCTTACTAAGATTCCCCAACCCAATGGTGAACTAACTGGCTATCTTATATTCAAGCCGGAACACATCAATGTTGTTAACACTGATTTTTGGCGGGAAGACTTAGATGAGATGGTGGTAGCTAGGTAGCCCGCCCTACCACCAACCAAACCGAGTCTTACAAGTTGACCCCAACGGGAATCGAACCCGCTACCTCATGGTGTGAAGCGAATGGACTAACCGTTACGCCACGGAGGCGGTTAAAACGTGAAGAGCATCGAATGAAATGTTTTTCGAGTATATTTATGATGATGTTTTCTTTGATAACAACAAAATGTCTTTCTGTCGCGTGCTAACCATCTTGCGTTTCACTATTCATTGAAATCACCCCCCGCCGCCGGCTAACTTATATTTCCTTAACCTTGACAGAATAGTCTTGTGGTGTTAGGTAGTCTGTGAGAAATTTTTTCTAAGTAATTTGGCCGCACGGTAGTCCGTTTGGCGCTTTGCCGATATCCAAGGTTCTCTCTGTATTTTTGTATAGAACCTATAAAATCTATATAGTTATCTAATGAAATCTTCTTTCTATTTCCATTTTTTTTGCACTTTTTTTGCAAACAACTTAAGTGTTTTTTTGACGTTTTTATGAAATCTGTCACTAAAAAGTTTAGAAACCTTTATTTTGAAAAAAATCTATGGAATTACTTAAATATTGATGTATTAGTCCCTCCAAAGTATCACGGTATAGTTTTACAGAGATAAGAACGGTGTAAGTATGCTAAAAATGTATCGTCCTTGAGCGCGCTCATTTTTCATTCGATTCGGATGACTTATAGGGGATTATAGGGGATACATAATACTTCTCTTCTTTGTCTCTACCTGGCTGTGGGATGAGTACGATGTATATGCTAATGTGTCGAGTTTGTTTGACAACATTGATGGAGAAAAACGTTAAATGGTCGACATTTGAGCGATAATTGATCATGGTTCAACCTTACAAGTCACATGGCGAAGTTTTTCGTGCGCGATACGAGAATATTTATGAGCTCACCTTGAACTTAAGGTAGTCGGAGACGGAGTGGCCAGGCTCGCCGCGCCGCCGCGCTGCCGGCCCGCCCCCGTCCACGCCGAGGATCTCGTGCAGGCGCCGCGTGCCCGGCGGACGGTATTTCCTGTAACCGCTGCACACATTAATACTTTACCGCCTTTGAAGAGTGATAGTTCAACATTACGTATATCCGATCGGCTATCTATAGTTGGCGTATGTTAGCTATGATCAATCTTCAGATAGCCAGTTGACAAAAGACGGCGCAGAGCCAGAAAGAAAAGGTCTTCTAGTCTTGGAGGTCAAGATACGTTTTGGGTCACTGAGCAAGCGAAATAAGAAATTAAATCGCTATTCCAAATTTCAAGACCAAAAGACGGCGCAAAGCCGGAAAGAAAAGGTCTTCTAGTCTTGGAGGTCAAGATACGTTTTGGGTCACTGAGCAAGCGAAATAAGAAATTAAATCGCTATTCCAAATTTCAAGACCAAAAGACGGGGCAAAGCTGGAAAGAAAAGGTTTTCTAGTCTTGGAGGTCAAGATACGTTTTGGGTCACTGAGCAAGCGAAATAAGAAATTAAATCGCTATTCCAAATTTCAAGACAAGAGGAGTAGTTTGTAAATTTACGAACCAGGTAATCAAATTCTTTTCAAAAACAAGATTGAATAATATAGCCATCTGAGGGCACACTGGATTGGATGATTATGATGTTTTATATATGTCGCAGTCATCTGGTTAAATCTGCCATTTGATTGAAAGGCTAGCCCGTTGATTTAATGGCGACATTCAATTGAATGACTAGGCCGAACGTTGATTGAACAAGCGTCACTCAACGTTCAACTAGTTACCTATCTGATGTGAGTCAAGGTTTAAGGCTCATTCCAACTCCTCTCCAAGTGCCACTGGAATTCACTGGATGTCGCCACGGGTTTGTATTTACTAGTTCTACTATGGAGATGTAGGAGCGGTGTGTTCCTACTTTTCGAGAGCAAAGGTAGATATCTCCACCAGGCATCACCTCGCCTGGCGATGCCTGGGGACCGCCCGTTGGTTCAACCGTTGATGATTGGATTTATACATATATGTACTAATAGCGCGTTCTAGATTTTGTACTCTCGTCGCTTGTGTTAAGGTTCAGTGACCAGTTACTGCAGTTGCCGCCACAGATATTTTAAATGAACATTTATTTTATCTACTTTATTACTTATTTTTTGTTGACAATCTTTTGTATGGTGTGACCTACACCGCCGTCCGCCGCCTCTTGAATTTCATGAGCACTAAGTTTTTAAAACAAACTACTGAATAATTGAGTCAGTTTAGAAGCTTACCTCCCGTCTTTGCCGTTCACTTTCTTTAGTACGTAGCCTCCACCCTCCGACGCCGGTAATTTGTCGAAAAACTTTCTAGTTTTGTGGGCCTGAAACAAATATTATATTCATAAAACAACATTGTTTTGTTTTCTTGTTCACCCCCCGAAATGCTTACGTCGTTCAACCCGTCATCACTACAAAACCAAATAAACAGAAAAGTAATATACATTTTGGAAAATTGTTTTTAGTTGCACTTCTTACAAATAATTATTTGAGTTATTAATACATTATTTGAGTTTGCGTGTACCATCCTCGACTACATCCTCACTTACCATCAGGTGATATGTACTCAAATTTTTTATATAAAAAAAATATCAATACGTAAATACATATAAAATACATAGGAACGTTAAAATTTAACTCAGGAGAAGTCGTTACTTAACTTTGAACCGTCGTAGTGCGCAGCTAAAATATGTATTATTTCTCAGGCATTTTTGTAACTTAGCTATATCCATATCTCCCTTATTACTTCACCAAAACTAATAGGTAATTTGATATATCACATTTTATTATTTGACCGGCTTTCTTATCAATTACCAGACCACAAAATGTGCGTCATTGCTTAAAGAAGTAGAAGGTGTCATCTTTTAACGATCTGTTTAACTAGGTAACAAAGATTACGTTCTACTAATACTACCGTTGAACTAAAATATGCATATGACAGCTGTCGATTTTACTGTTACTGCACACTGGGTGTAGACTGTAGAAGGCGCTATCTGTTCGCAACTGTCGCTTTTTAGATTATTTAGCGTAGTCGTTGCCTGCCACCCACGGGACGGTTCACTAACCAACCAGTACTTAGCCGGTCAAAAACAAATTTTGCACTAAACTTGTCAAAATGTTTGCTAGGCATAGAAGTGGTAACCCATTGCCCACATTCCAAGTAAATGACGATCAAGCGGAGATACGTCCGCTGTGCGAAATATTCGAACTGGTCAGCTAGTTATTTATAACAGAGGTGGAAAATTAATTTATTTTAACGTCCTAGACTAATTTTTCCGATCAGATGATGTCAAGGGCTTACCAATTGTGGATTTAAAAAAACCTAATTTTCAAAAATGGTAGAAATACACTGGATTTCCATTTAGTCACCCCTTTCTCGGAAAATTCGCTGCCAAATAGCTATAAATTTTAATGCGAATATAAACAATTATTAGAGTACAATTTTAGGAACTTTTGTTGATTTTGATTAGTCGAGCTCTTTCCTTTTGGACCTTACGGACCCTACCCATTGAAGAAAGGGGTGGTTAAAGAACCACGGTTCCAATTACGTTTCAAATAATGTTCAAAACTTTAGGTTAATTACGACTGTTATTGTAAGATACTTAACTGGGAATCTACGTACGATAACCTTTAACATAGGACGTCCCCACTGGGAAAATGGTAGTGACTATTTGGTAAACATCATAACAATGATAAGGGTCCGAAAGTTTATGCTTGAAATCTATTATAACAATTAAATTCATGTTGATTTGATTGGTCGAGCTCTAACCATTCGTACCCTACCTTTGAAGAAAGGGGTGGTTATAGAACCACGGTTCCCATTCGATCAGTGTTGCAGCACTGAATAGGATGAGCTATTGACATCGTTAGCGTCAAAGTTTCGATTTGACATTATTTTTGAACAGAAAAATATTCTATCTAGACACAACCAAGCTGTGAGCTCGTCCCGAGCAACCGCTGAAAAAAGACTAATTGTAACACTGACATATCCAGTGATATTATTGACGACTGGTAGTAGATCGGTCTTCAAGTAATGTACAATGAAGTAAGATTAATTTTGAATTAAAACATGAGGATGAATGAAAAGATATATAGCTATATCTACCATGACCCACCAGCTCCTATAAATGGTCCGACGGCACGCCAACCACCTCCACGACTATCGCTAGATCCTACGAGACCCTTAGTCAGTCCTCAGGCCACATGCCACCAAAACTAGGTATATACTAACTACCACAGATTTTCGAACTTAGTCGTGACTTCAGACTTTTTGTATTGACTTTTCACAGAGAGGTTTTTACATTGACGCTATGAGAGTAGTGTCACAGTCCCGGAAGAACGCTATAAAACAGGAGTAACTTTTAGGAGTCTATATTAGGAACACAGTAGAATGTTTTGTGGTTTCAGTCCCAACCTAGCGTCATAGTCCCAGACGAACTTATAAACAACAGAGGTGGCGTCATATCTCATCAATGTACAATTCGCGGCGTATAAATTGAAGACAAATGGCTGTCGTTCGCGCAGGTAGGGAGCGCGCGGGTTACGCGTCCCTTGGTGAGCTCGACCGCCGCGTCTTGCACTTCGATTGAGGCCTGAAAATAAGACACTGCGCATTGTTCAACTTAGATGACGCGATCTATAACTATTGTTATAGGCTTACCTGATCGAGCAAATGGTCCGGTGGCATGCCAAGTACCTCGACGATCTTGTTCATCTGGTCGAGCTCGTTGGCACCGCTGAACAGCGGCTCGCCTGTGTGCATCTCCACCAGAATGCAGCCGAGGGACCACATGTCTATCGCTAGGTCATACGGGACTCCCAGTAGGACCTCAGGCGATCGGTAGAATCTCGACTGGATGTATTGGTATATCTGAAATAGAAAATGGTAGTATCAGTTTTTTTTAACCGCAAATGTTAAGCCCTTGGCATCATCTCACCTGATGGTAAGTTAAACTAATTACACAATTAAGTTGCGAATATTTGACTTGTCTATTAATTTCTTACTCTACAGGTCAAATTATTATCTATTCTTGAAACCAAACAACTTTCTTATGGAACCTATATAGAAAGTTCAAAATTTGAATGAACCTTTTTCAGAGCCAGCTTCCACAAAAACATCATAGATATGATGAAAATTATTTATTGTGGATCATAGGTTGAACAGATGATAAAAAAATAAAAATATAGTACAGCTATGTCCCGCCACTAAGGCATAGTATAAAATAAGTCTATAATATCAAATCTCATTATTTTTTTTTTGTATAACATCAAATTCATTGCAAATCAGTAAAATTTCATACAAATAAAATTACATAAAAAAGAAATGTCAAACAATATCAAATAAATGTCGAACTCTAGTTCAAAATAGTTAAATATTACAAAGACTGAAATTATCTACCTACCAATCATAGCGACTTATCATTTAGGTACTCGTCAAGTGTGTAAAATAACATTTTTCTATTAAAAGTTGGTGTAGGGTTTTCTTAAATAGTTTTAAATCTGTAATGTCACGTATCGAGAGTGGGAGTTTATTAAAGATATGCGGGATGCCACAGAATACACTCTTTGCTGCGAGTGTAGCTCTATGAGGAAGCAGCATGAGTGTCTTTGATACTAGCTCGGGTATGAAACCAAAACAAATGCAGGTTGGCATTGACAAACATAGCACATTCGTAGATGTAGAGAAGCTTTAACCTTTGAAAGTATGGCTTACATGAGTCTGTAGTTTTAAGACAGTATATCGACGTATATGAGCTGACATGATGATATCGACCTAATGCAACGCTTTTGATCCTTAAAAACGGTTTCTTTATCTCTAGCGTTACCCTAAAATATAAGACCATATTATCGTAAAATTGAGACGCGACAAAGCTGTGATACGCTGTTAAGACCGTTGATCATTAGCAATTATGGTTAGTTTGTACAATGCGTATGTTGTTTGGTACAGACGTTTACTAACATTGACCATGTGACTATCCCATTTTAATTTATTTATTGTAAATTTATTTATTTATTTGATTAGGAGGCCCATAAATTCTATCTATAGAAAGTCACGTCTATCTCTTCAAATAAGTTTTGTCCTTTATTTTCAAATTATTATTATTATTATACCAATTTCAAACAACTTTTAATGTCAAATACTAGTCATTTATGTCATTTCCTACTAATAAAACTGTACTTTAATCTGCGAATAATGCCATTTTATAATTTGTTATCAAAGGAAGGTCATTTATATATACTAAAAATAACAGTGGTCCCAAAACACTGCCTTGAGGTACACCATATTTGATGTATGATATATCTGTTTTCAGAAATGTAGCTGAGTTCAGTTTTGGACTTTGGACAAGTTTTTGTAATCATTATAGACTGCGTACGATTAGTTATATATGACCGAATCAAAACAATGACATTGTCAATGTAATGTAATGTTTATTAAATAAAATATCATGATCAACGTGATCGAATGCTTTGTTCATGTCCATATACAGTGCAACTGTGGGGATGTTCTTGTCCATGTTGTTAATTACTGTTTTCAGAAAATTTTAAATTGCTGTATTAATATTTTTATTTGTCCGGAACCCGTATTAGTTTGCAGAAAGAACGTTATTGGTTTCAAAGAACGAGTACAAAGATATATAATTTTTTTAATTTTATTTTGGAAAACACTGGGAGTAGGGCCACCGGCTTTAAGTTGTTCATGTTTGTTTTGTCACCTTTTTTAAATAGTGGTTTGATGATGGAATGTTTAATTTTTTCCGGAAATACTCCATGTTTAAGACTGGGGTTATTAAAGTGACTAAACACTGGTGTAATAGTTACAGATACGTCCATTTTTTATCTGTGTGAAATTTCCACTGGCGCTGAGTACCGGGGAGACACATAGCAAATTCCAGATTTTTTTCGCGCTTCTAGTTTGCCCGGCACGCTGATGTAAAACGGCAAGGACACCGGGACAGGGGTCCCAGAACCGGGGCAGTCCCGGTCAAACCGGGACGTATGGTAAGCCTAACCTATTTGATACGTATAAGTTATTATAGACAACGCCATCTATGATTTTTGGAGGAAGTTGGAAAAAAGCTCATTGCTGCGAATGTATAGGAAGTAACTAGTATCTCATCTGTGGTATATAGGTTCTTAGAGGAATACAGTATCAAGTTGATAAGAAGTTTAATATTTAACCAAAGTTCAGTTTGCCGTTAGGCGATAATATTTATTATTTAAGTAAAATATTATTAAACCTAATAATTAATGTTTGACCCTAAGGAAAGTTCAAACGCGTAACTGTCCATATCTCTTTTTTTATCCACAATTGATAAGCCCTTACGGTAAGTGTAGATGATGCCGAAGATGGAAGCGGACTTACCAAGATTTCCCCAACGCAATGGGGATCTGGCTATCTTATCTTCAAGCCGGAACACATCAATGCTGTTTACTCTGATGTTTGCTGGCAAGACTTAGATAAGATCGTGGTATCTAGCCAGGCGGGCTATGAAAATGCTCTACCTACTTAAAGTTCACCCCGGTAATCAAACCCGCGACCTCCTGGCGTGAAGCAAATGGACTAACCATTACGCCACGGAGGCGGTTAACCACAGTTACTCGTGCGTTTAGTACACAGTGCATTTACTCGAATATGAACTCTTATCAACTCCTCAATTAGCGGTGCAATAACGTCATATCAATGGCACTTATCGCGCATGTATTTTACACAATGGCCCATATTAATAATAATTAAGTGAATATTTAAGACGCAGTCTGAGATAACCTCAGGTCGTTAACTACTGAATCACACGACCCCGCTCACGTGATTTATCTATGCAATTAGCGTGGACTCGGGAACTAAATGGAGTTTGGAGTTTGTCTTTGCAGATTTCATGCATAAAAATAATAAAAAAACAAAGATCATTTAAACACATTATTTGATTAAAAGAGGTGATTGAACTTTTGATTGATTAAACGTAAATTAATGAATACAGCTAAGGGAAAGGACAACAAGCACGATTTATTAGTCCTGTTATCGATCCTTACCTCTATACATCGTAATGTACTAAAGTAGAAAGAGGTTCAATTAGCACACTAGCGCCGCCAATAGAAATAAATAATTTACTCAATATTATGGACTTTAATCGAAATGATTTCGCATTAGCAACAAGTTGTTTTTTGCAAAACTGTTGAAAGTGGCCACTTTCGAAAATATCGACAAACATAACTTGTTGCTAATAGGTAAAGTTATACATCAACGATTAAAAACCACATTGTACCCCTGTATGTGTGCAAAACACTCAATGATTTTGATTAAAGCTCTTAAGAATGAGTGAATTATTTATTTCTGTTGGCGGCGCAAGTCTGCTAATCGAACCGCCGCCCGCCTTAAGTTTTAATGACAATAATTAGTATGTTACGCACGCCAAATTTTGCATTGAAATAATTGACGACAATCAGACTTTCCCTTTGGACCATTTTGCTTTAAAATTACTCATAATCAAATTTTCAATCTATTAGGCTACGGTTTTCATAGACAGCAGTTACTGTTAACCGACAACTATCTTCATAGGGCCCGATACTTTTTTATTTTTAGTCATTATTGCCTAAGGTACGAGTAGGTACTATCCATATGACTTTAATATCGGATTAAAGTCCACTAGTATAGCAGGTCCTTGAGCCGTAGAAACTAAAGAAAGAAACAAACAAAACAAACTAAACAAAGAACTAAACAATAAAGAAAAAAAATTGGCTAAGTGCGTGTCGGACCACGCATAATGTAGGGTTCCGGAGTCTTACTTGAAAACTGTCTCAGGATTCCCTAAATCGTTTCCCTATGTGCAAATAGTTTAGAAACAGCAGACACGTTCGTAACGACTTTAACGAGCTATATATTGGGAACACCTGACAAAAATATGCTGTAAGAAAGCACCTCTTCTACCAATTAAAAACCTCCTCCGTAAGCATATTGGTTAAATTCATTAACTTTACATCAGAAGTAGGCGGGTTCGATTCCCGGCGGAGTCTAACTATGTATGACTCGGTTTGGTTGGTGGAAAGGCATTTTCTAAGCCCGCCTGGCTAGCTACCTACCACCAGCTTATCTAAGTCTTGCCGCCAAGCATCTGTTAACAGCATTTATTTTTTCCTGCTTGACTACCTTAAGTCAGTTCCCGATGGCGTTGGGGAACCCTGGTAAGAAGCCCGCTTTCATCTTCGACATTATCGTCACTTAACATCAGGTGAGATGATGTCAAGGGCTTGCCAATTGTGGATAAAAAAAGATACCCTAGACAAGGGGGTTTTGCAGAAAAAAAATTTTCGTGCCGCTTTTATTTGTAATTCGAATTTTTAAAAGATTTAGTTTGACAAAAGGACTCCATTTTTTCTTTCGCCTCATAATAATATAATATGTACCTATACAAAATAATAACTACAGATCTCGTTCAAGTGCAGTTAAAACAGCTTTCATTTGCATAGGAGGGGAGGAAGACAAAACGGTTCTTTTTTTACATCTCTAAAATAATTTTCATTTGCTCATTCATTTTAGTTATGTCATTCTAGTACCTGATAAAAAGTTACAAGGGGACGACATGAAAAGCGTCAAAATGGAGCTTTTGAAAATGCTACTCAATTAAAATAATGTTTAAGTAAACCTTTAATTCGTTTTAGGAGACCTATTCAACGATAACCCACTCGTGGGGGTATACTGAAAAAAAAACCTTTCATATGGGAGCCTAGCTTATTTTTTATGACATGTTGACGTCATTTTCCATTCCGGGTCGTAATTTTTCATTACTGTAGACCTAATAGTAGAAGAGAAAATTGACAGTGACATACGGGCAGACGGATGGACATGACGAAATTATAAGGGTTCTTTTTTTATCATTTTGGCTCCAGAAACCTAAAAATGATTTCGGATCTTAATGACTGCAATTTCGTCCTTAGACTAATTGGCTCCACAATAATTTGAAACGCTAAACACATTAAAAAAAACTACTTCCATCGCAACAACTTAGTACAATTTAGCATTATTATTTTTGACTTTTGTTAATTTTCTAATAAAGTACTACACTGATTTTGATAAAATTTATATGGGGAAAAATAATCATAAGAATCGATTGTAATCGGGGAAGAGATCGCGTAATAAACATACAAAAAAAAAACAACACACAGTCGAATTGAGAACCTCCACCTTTTTAGAAGTATGTTGAAAATGGCCCCACTTTGTTTATACGAATTAATATAATTAAGATCTTCGATCGAAATCGTCAAAATTATCTCAAGAACCAGACAAAGAAAAAAATAAAAGCTTCCTTTCCACCCCCTGATTCACTTACCCACAACTAAATGAGGCAGCACGCAACAAATGGCGCGGAGCGGGCAAGATGCCGAGAACGAGGAATACCAAGTTATGGTAATGTTACGAGCGGGATGGGTGGCCGGCCGGCCGGCCGCCGACACACAACGCTAATTATCTGACGAGTCGTTGGCTTATTATGTGTATTAGTAGTGCCTCTTGGCAAGTATGTGATTCACCGTGCTGTATCAGGGTTAATGAATACGTTAGCGTTTTCTTCATCTTTCTCGTGGATTTTGCTTACTAGCTGGAAGAGTACGTGTCAGTTTTCATCATAATTTTGTTATGTGAATTATTTTTAACACGCTTTCTTAGCTTCTCTTGTATGTAATATGTAAAAATCTAGGAATCTGAATAATCTATAATTATCGTAGACATTCGATACTTTGCAAGTATATTTATGTAAATCATACATCACTCAGGATCGCAAAACTTAAGTGACAGTGGGAGAGGCACATAGATCGTAGAATAGATGGTCATTGCCGAAGTAAAGTTTTCGAGTGGCGACCGCCCACTGGGAGACGTAGCGTAGTCCACTCGGGGGACCGCGGCGACGGCCTGGTGAAGGTCGCGAGAAACGGGTAGATGCGGGCAGCGCAGGGCCAGTTGTTGTGGAAATCCCTAGGGAAGGTCTTTGCCCAGCAGTGGACGTCTTTCCGCTGATATGATGATTATGTATGTAAGTATTTAGAAAATCAGGAATTCGAATCTTCAACGTCAAATTATCGTATCGATTTAAAACTTAGGTATTAATGTAGTTTGGACGAATACAATTATTTGGCAAAATCGAGCTGATCGATGATGGAGTCCGAAGGTCGGCACTGGAACTCCATAATGGGACAACTTATCCTAGGCATTTGGGCTTTTGGAAGCGTCTTGAGTTACATTTTGGCCAAAAATGGTTTTCAAGGGTTTTTTTAACGTACGGATGCTAGTACATCAAGCCACACAGTCAGTGCGATTCTGATCTATACGCATACAGCATAAAAATGGTTAAAAGTAAAAAGTGTCTAGCTTGATGTGCTGGCCTCTGTACTTCCGTTTGTCTCTCTCTTATCGTGTGGCACGAGTGTCAAGATGTATTATTCAAACTAACATTTAAAGACCACCATTATTCCTATCGACAAAACGTAGAATAGTAAGTTCAACTAATAGAATAACGCGAGTCGCGTGGAGAGGGTCCCGTCCCGTACCATTCCGTTTTCATTTATCTTTAGGTTTTCTGTAAACTATAAGAGAGGCCCTATATTATTCTCTATTCTTACGACATTTTAGACTCATAATTTTCGTATAATTATCTGTATTATCTTTTTTTTATCTACAACTGGTAGGCCCTTGACATCATCTCACCTGATGGTAAGTGATGATGATGATGCCGAAGATGGAAGCGGGCTTACCAAGATTCCCCAACGCAATGGGGAACTGGCTCTCTTATCTACAAGCCGGAACACGTCAATGCTGTTAACACTGATGCTCGGCGGCATGACTTAGATAAAATGGTAGTAGCTAGCCAGGCGGGCTTAGAAAATGCCCTTCCACCAACCAAACCGAGTTATACAAAGTCAGACTCCGCCGGTAATCAAACCCGCGACCTCCTGATGTGAAGCTAATGGTCGTTACCATTACGCCACGTAGACGGTCAACTATCTATAAGGTATCAGGTATCTAATAAACTTTATGCATTTAAAAATTTAAAAAAAGTACTTGTATATTTGTATTTCTTATATATAACCAAGGGCTTGTTACTGCGAGCTCTTTCATTTGATACATCACATGGTTAATTTGAGAACATATTTTTTTAACTTTCATATTTATTCCCCAAAATAAAATAAAAAATTCAGTTACGCTTTACGTCCGTGATTGGACTAATAACATTAAAACTTTTAAATATTTTTATGTACCAATTTTCACCTTTTTCGTCCTCAAGATTTGGAGAGAACGGGTTGTGATAGACTGACGGGTGGACAGACAGACTAACATATAACGGACGGACAGACTGACATAGAAGTGATCTTATAAGGGGTTCTTTTTTTTAACCGGATCTACGGAACCCTAAAAATATTTCGCATACCAGTTTGAAACTATTCATTAATTATGTATCTATTGTGGGTTAACAGTAACATCCGTTGTCTGAATCTATCACAAGTATTCTAGCAGTTTCATCTCATTAGTCATACTAGAGATGACGTCACCAGGTCGCCGCCCGGAGTCTGATGACGTCACACCCAGAGCCAGCAGAGCAGACGAGACGACAGTCTAGTCAATACGCCTACATACAAAGATTCTTGTGTACCTATAAGGGCCACCGATTCTGCGACACTATGGCGTGTATTGGATTACAACCGTGTGATAGACACGAACATTAAACGATTTGAATAGTATTGACCAATAAAAATTATAATGGGTTTTTAAGGCCTTAAGATATGTCATGTCAATATTCAATTCAAGTTATTAAAAGACTGTGTAAATCTATCACCATGGTATACTTAAAGTAATAAAAATCGATTTAATTGAATACAATTTTAAAAATATTACCACTTTTGATGTAAAAAAAATACAGTGTACTCGTAGACCCTGTTTTTGGCATTAGTTGCAAATCTTCTCAAAAACAAATAGTTAATATTCAATGAAACCAACACACAAAAATCGGTGGCTTTAAGACCTTTCATTTTAATTAAACACATTTTTTTAAACTTACTTGAAAGTGATGAAAAGTTATAAAAACATGTAAAAATCGAAAATTGGGGTTTTGACGTAACAGCCGCGTTGAAGCCCGCATTGATTTGAACTTAAAATGAATAGACTTACGTTCGATATTATTGAAACACGTGTCAACCTGCTCGATTTGAATGATCTTGGCGCCTTGAATAAATATGTAACGTGTTGCTGTTATTTATCCTTCTTCCTGTTGATCAATTTCTCATGCGCTCGCACATAACAACCTATGTGTCACATTTTGCTTAAAAATCCGAATTCTTTTCTATCCTTCAATATTTTTCGCTACCAAGCTTTGACTTAGTACAAATGAGATCCCACGGGAATGTTTGTAAAATAACTATTTGAAACTGATACTCTCTTGAAAAGCCATCTCGGGTAAGATATAATATTTTTTTCTGTGATTTGTTGGTGTGATAATAATAAAGCTCTTGTAATTCTTGGGTACTTTTTAGGTCTTATATTTCTACATTAAATTCGATTGTGTGCACGTACGGAGTTATTTACCCACGCCCCACCTTACCTACCCCAACCCGCCGTGCCACAAATAAGCTCGTTTCCAGCTTCGGCATCTTCGTCACTTACCATCAAGTGAGATGATGCCAAAGGCTTTACTGGATTTATAAAGAAGTAATATTTACTTAATAAAGGTACTTCAAAGACCTCCTAGCTGGAGCTGGTATGCTGACACACGAACATTAAAAAGGTTTCTTTTTGTGAAAGGTCAGGTCAATCCCATTTATTATCCGTAGTTTACTCTCAAATTCACAAATACCAACTCTATGATGCTTAATAATCATAGTGGGAGTGGGCCACTGAGTTCTATTGTAGGTGTAGGTGTAGGCACAAACCTCGTCCAGCTAAACAACTAAATGGCCGTAACTGTCCCTTACTTGTTATCACTCCCTCACATCTCACTGTATCTTCTTAAAACGCACTTACACTTACACTTACGTGCGCCAAATAAACGGTTCAACACTCACCCTTTGACCTAGTTGACACGAACTACCGAAGTCCACAATCTTAATGGCTGACCTCTTCGGATTGCAAAGTAGAATATTCTCGGGTTTTAGATCACAGTGAATTATATTTAGTTCTGAAAGAGACAAAAAATAGGATTAGTTAGATAACTGTCTGAGCTTGCTTACACAATTGTCTAATAAATTAAAAGCTATTTTTGAACATTCTCTGAATACTCAGTTTTAAATATTTCGCAACTGGTCTACGTTATAAATTTCGCGTGTCTAAGAATTGCAAACAATATTAGTCAGCGGCTATTTTTCAACAGAAACGTTTTTGCACAGATTGTAGAAACCTTTTCAAATATTGTAGAAAAGTTCATATTTTGCAACTTATAAAAAAACAAAATAAATTTAAAGTTTGATAGAATTATTTTGAAGGGATTGCGTGCTGTTTGCAGAAAGAACTTCAGGTCCGTGCAATCTGCATCAGCAGACCCGCTGACCTTACTTTACAGAAATGTCGCTTCACGAGTACGATCAGACATACACTCACCAGGTAGACTTAGAAATATAAGAAAACTGTACACAACTGCTGCGCAAACTTTTGTGTGAGACTACACCGCCAGAATACAGAGCAGCTTTGCGCAAGAGATCCCACATACTTACAATCTTATATGTAAAGCGCGACAAGACAACACCATTATATGGTACACTCACCAGGTTGACTAAGGAACAATAGCGCCGTACACAACTGCTGCGCAAACTTGCGCGTGAGGTTGAGCGAGACGCCTCGGAAGTTGGTGTTGCGCAGCAAATCGTACAGATTGTACGACAGCAGCTCGAACACTAGGCACAGGTGGTTCCGCCACATAAAGTGACGTTTCAGTTTTACTGCAAACATACGAAAAACATATTTTAAGTAACTTTTTATTTAATGATTCAAATTCCAAAATTGCTTTCTTTACTACTATTTTGCCGATGATAATTTTGTATGGTGGAAATATGATCTCGGAATCTAATATTTTTTCTGGAAAGCTAACATTGCCAAATTCCAAAGTAATCCTAAAAGACAAACAGGTAATATCCACACGAACTGTTCTCAGAGGCACTTATACTTGGAGGCCGCACTCGCACGTTGGTATACGGTAAACAAACACGAAATAACATTACCCAGTTTAAAGTAAGATCTTCCGAGTCAGGAACTACTTGGAGAAAGAGATTTATTACTGCCGAGAATCTGATTGGTACTCGGAACGGGCTAGTAGCTTGGCAACACTGTTTTTGTTTGGGCTTTAGGGATCTTTGATTTAGTAAGTAAAATTCTTAGCTATCAGCTACAGAGTCTCAAGTACAGACGAAATTTCTTAGAACTGACTAATTATAACTAACAAACTTTTCGCGGAATCTCTCACTTTGGAATCGGCAGATAAAATGTACCACGCATAATAATTTATTTCAGGAATAATAAATGTAAAGGAAAAAAAATGTAAACATAAAAGGTAATCTATCGTTTATCCTATCCCTCTCCATTATCTGAATGCTTCAGGTGTATACCTAGTCATTATAAACAGAATTTAGTGTCAAAACTTGCCTAAATAGACTGATCGAAATAGATCAATATGGAGACCTCCGTAACTACAAGAGGTAGAAAAATATATTCTCATGGAACCATGACGTCGAATTCAGATATAAAAAACTGCTATCATAGATAAAAATAACTTTTTTAATTAAGCAAAACTGCAGTATTTTAGAGCTCGCGATAGAAACGCAAGTACGCTCTATTACCTTTTTTTCGCTTGTGTGTCACGCCTTACTTAGGGCTCCATTATCTTTTTCAGCCTGTGGGTCACGCCATATTTAGGTACCCATTACTTTTTACGCGTGTGTGTCACGCCATACTTAGGGCTCCATTATCTTTTTTAGACTGTGTGTCACGCTATACTTAGGTCTCCACTGCCTTTTATCGCCTGTGTGTCACGCTATACTTAGGGCTTTATTACCTTTTTTCGCCTGCGTGTCACGCCATACTTAGGGCTCCATTGCCTTTTTTCGCCTGCGTGTTACGCCATACTTAGGACTCCATTGCCTTTTTTCGTCTGTGTGTCACGCTATACTTAGGGCTTTATTATCTTTTTTCGCCTGCGTGTCACGCCATACTTAGGGCTCCATTGCCTTTCTTCGCCTGTGTGTCACCCCAAAATACGCAAACGATAAAGGTAATGGAGCTCGCGTGTCTATCACCAGCTTTAGAAACTCGCTTACCTTGACCGGGAATCAAACTGGCAAAATGTGAAAAAAAAACTAATTTTATGAAACTAATCGAAAAGGTCATCCATCATAAGAGTCAAAATTCTAATAAACTTTGTGTCGCAAATTAACCGACCACCTTTGCACATTTTGGAGGTTAAATTCCCAGGCAGTATAAGAGAGTTGCCAAAATTAGTTTGAAAAACTAAAAAACACGCTTTTAGTAAACAAGTTAAGTAGTTATCTTGGATGTCCGCCATGTTGGATTTAAGTCACGTGACTATTTTTTCGTATTCCTGACAGCAAGCAAACCCTTTCATTTGATACCCATATCATGGGGGTGCATTTCAAATAGCCTGTCCGCCATCTTGGACGTCCGCCATATTGGATTTGAGTCCCGTGACTATTTTTTTCGTATTCCTGACAGTAAACTCTTTCATTTGATACCCATATCATGGGGGTGGATTTCAAACAGCCAGTCCGCCATCTTGGGGAGACCGCCATATTGGATTTGTAATGACGTTTCTTAGCTAGTCATGTATTGTCTCATCAGAACTCACAGCGTGTGCAAAATTTCATCCTAATCGAAGACCGGCAAGTGGGTCAAATTAAGATTCCAAGATTTTCTTACATAGTTACAAGTGAAGCTAACAAAAGCGTGTTAATGAAGTCCGTTTAATTCTAGGGTAAGACAAGCAATTTTTCAAAAATCTATGGATGCAGTTCTCTAAAATCAACGACATGGTTCCTTTGAACATTATTTTCTATATCATGTAGTATTGGAGGTCCGCATACTGACCCATCTCGAAATTCCACCTTGTATATTAGTTACCTATTTTAATAACACTTATTTTCAGCGTGCCATCCTATTTATTACTTACCTATATAATACTTATTTTCAGCGTCCGCCCTGTTCATCATTTCTAGTAACTTGACTTCTATTTGTGCCTGGTTTAGGAAGGGTTTCTTATTCTTAATTATTTTAATCGCTACTTGACACTGATCCTCGTGGTCGTACGCTTTCACAACCTGCAATTAAATAAAAACAAACTTTACATTATTTTAGACGACACCACATAAAACGAAGTCACAATCAAGGTTTAATGCTTTTTATTAGGATTCCGGAGCCAAAATGGCAAATCCAAATCAAACTAAATCCTTGTAATTTTGTTATGTCCGTCCGTCTGTCTGTCCATCCATATATCACAGTCAAATTTCTCTGCTACTTTTTTTCTAAATTGAGGGCTGCCTGTCCTTCATGTAAAAGGTGGATGAAACAAATATATTGTTTACCCCCTCGAGTGGGGGGGAGAGTAGCCTTAAATGCTTATCATAAAATAACTATTTGAACTCTTTTTAAGTAATGTAGTATTTACGAAATATTATGTGTGTTCCTCTTGAACTAAGAGACTTAAAATCCTGAAAAAAATATTCTTCTACTAGATCTTGCATTGTGCACCCAATCGTGTTTGGTATCATTTTTTGGACGTAGTTCCTTAACGCGACTTGCGGGTTGAGTGAATTGGTAGAAATCGTCACGCGACATGCATCACGTAAAGAAATGCGGTGCGTGCGAGATTTTGCGACCTAAACATAGTATGCGCCAGTAATTTTAATGGCGCTTACCTTACGCGTTTCGTTAGCTTATAGCTTATAGTTGTAACTTAACTAGGTTTTTTAACTTGTTGATTTGATTCGTTTCCTTTACATTATTTGCCTTGAAAAATACGATACAAAAAAGTAAGAAACTTGGATCCTGACGGGGGTCAGTGTTCTTACAACATATATTTATCAAGTGTTCCGTTCCCATGATATCGCTAGTCAAAGCCGTTATTTGTTAAAATTATCACGGCCAAGTAGACTTTCTTAGTTTAGGAGTAAATGTCGACCAACTTAAGATGTGCAGTTGGATTTGTAAAAAGTTCATAAATTTTCCATACATAATATTCTATACCAAATGTACAAATAAGTTTCTTGTTCAAAATATAAATTTGTTTATTGAAAAGACTACGGAACCCTACGTTGCGCGTAGTCCGACACGCGCTTGGCCAGTTTTTTTTGGACACGTTCTAAATCCACGTAAAATACCTAAGAGCCTAACATTTTGCTACAGGCTACGGCTACTTAGTGCGTAGTCGGCTTGTAGCAGCTTTGATTCGCTTTTGTATACAAGACACAGTGGGCACATTGATTACATGAGATGCTTAAATACTATCGTGGTCCCCTCGCTTCGACGAGTAGATTTTATGTCATTTTTCAGCATTTACGCAGTAGTAGCGACGCGTATACAGGTGTAAGCAAATTCGTGTACATATGGCGCTTCACTGGAGCCTCTTTCCTCCAGGTAGTCAATTTGCAATATCTTTACACACTCAACGGCACAATTAACCGCCGACCTAAGTTTTTTAGTACATTTTCACACAGAGATGTGGTCCAAACAGCCACGATAAGCAAACTACGAAGTGCAGTCATTAGGTAAGATAGCTGACTACATATGTGTCGAAGAGCACAACATTCTGCTAATCCTCAGGAACTCGTAAGACTGTTTAAAACAAAGAGCATGATTTTTCGGCAAATTGCAAGGAAAATTTGCCATTTTACTGTGTACTCTCTTCTGAGCAGTCTACGGAGTTCCCGAGGGTCTGCTGAATATTGTACTCTTCGACACATTTGTGGCTAGTTATCTATCTTACCTAATGACTGCACTTTGTAGTCTCCTTACTTTTCTTCATTTCGAACAAATAATCGTAGCCGTTTGGACCACTTCTCTGTATGAAAATTAAAGGCAAACCATTTTTTTACTACACAGTGTAGTCTACACTACATATGGGTTCCTTGTGAAAAGATGTTTAGTTTCACGAGTTGAATCCCCAATTTAAATAGTTTTGTTTAATATTTTTTACCCAAGATCACTCCCACCCACTGCGCGAGCAATGTTACAATGTTACAGATCAAATTAATCGCTCGATCGATGTAACGCGGCGGATCATTGCCGTCCAATTTGCGACGGCACAACTCTATCGGTGTTCCGTGTAATAGCTGAATTTCTAATTTTACAAATATGCAGATAAATTCGAGACTTCAGATGAAGTGCTGTGCAATTTCGATTTAGGCTAAGAACAGGATTTAATTATTTATATATATATATATATATATATATATATATATATATGTAAAAGTAACTGACATAGCTCACAGAATCGCTAAACTTAGTGGCACAGTGGCAGGGCACATAGCTCGTAGAAAAGATGGCCGTTGGGGCAGAATGGTTCTCGAGTGGCGGCCGCGCACCAGAAAACGTAGCGTAGACAGGCGTAGGTGGACCGAAGGACCGGTCGTCGTGGAAATCCTTGGGGGAGGCCTTTGTCCAGCAGTGGACGTCTTTCAGCTGATATGATTATGTAAAACTGCCGCGAAAAATCATGATTTAACTTTAGCACCATGATGTAAAGCTTCCAGTCATTTTAGTCCTCTCTTATCGAACCACTGAGAATCTCCTCAAATCGTCAATATTAAGTAAAGTGGGCGAAGCTCTGAGCGACTTGTATGGTCGCGTCGAACACGCCAGTTTGACCACCCAGGAACTGCCCGGAAAGCACGGTCATCACCTGGATGGGCTGTTAGTGGCATTTATTTCGACAGATTTCGTGCTTCTCAAAGTACGTTAAGCCACTGGTGGCGATTGCTAAAGTCGTGCGAAAGATAAATTAGCTTCATATCAGAAGGCCGCGGGCTCGATCCCTGGCGGAGTCTAACGTTGTAAGACTCGGCTTAGTTGGTAAAAAGACATTTTCTAAGCCACCTGGCTAGCTACTACAATCTTATCTAAGTCTTGTCGCCAACCATCAATGCTAACGACATTGGTGTGTTCTGGTTTGTAGATAAGATAGCCAGTTTCCCATTGCGTTGGGGATTCTTGGTAAGCCCGCTTCCATCTTCAGCATCATCGTCCCTTGCCATCAGGTGAGATGATGCCAAGGGATTACCAATTATGAATATAAAAAATAGGCTCCTTGAGAGCTTCTAACCTACAGCCTCCACCAACCCAAACTTGGCACCCGTGTGTGGAGGATGGCCTAACCTTACCAAGCTTGGGAGACGTTATGGGTTGATAACGTTAATAATAAAGTGAAAAAGAGAACCAGCTCACCTGACCAAAGGAGCCCTTGCCGATGGGCGAGGAGATCTCGTACCTATCGAGGAACTTTTCACCCTGCTTGATGATGTAGTCATGGTTGTCGTCGTCGTACCCGTCATTGTATAGTTTCCTCTCCTTCTTGTGCGAGCCGTCCTCGCCGAGGTATTGCTGCGCTCTTCGCTTCTTTTTTGCGTAATATACCTGTGGGACAAGGAGAACTAAGGTTATTACGACGTCAAAATCTGCTGAATGTGGTCAAATCAGAATCATCATCATCATCACCATATCAGCCGAAAAATTAAAGTTGTCGAGTGGCGACCGTGCACCGTAAAACGTAGCGTAGGCAGGCAGGCCTCCCATGCGGTGGACCGACGACCTGGTAAAGATCGCGGGAAGCCGATGGATGCGGGCAGCACAGGACCGGTCGTCGTGGAAATCCTTGGGGAGGCATTTGTCCAGCAGTGGACGTTTTTCGGCATCATCATCAAATCAGCCGAATAACGACCGGTCCTGCACTGCCCGCATCCAGCGGTTTCCCGGCTATGTGATATCAAATCTAAATATAGGATGGATCTTATAGTCGGCGATAATCTGGCTAGAATGGCATACTTCTAATATCTAACGTTACTGTACTGTCGAGTTACAATAATAATTTCCATTAGAGGAGTTGTAGTTCGCTGTTACAGAAAGCACAAATAGAATAGAACAGAAAGGGTGTACCAGGGGGAACCCACAGCTAACTAACCATCACATAGTTCAGCGAGTAGACTAGAAGTGCGTGCAAAATTGAGCTCTGGTTTCCCAGAATTTACGAATTCTGCAAGCCCCCAGTTCTTGTTGATTCTATAACAGTTTGGTTCGATGGTAAACATGTGGCCTCGGATTTCGGAAAAATTTACAGTTTTTGTTTTGGTGACCAAACGTGACAGCCCGTTTGACTGTGCTTTGGATCGGTATTCACTTTGAAGGAGAACTTCCACTAGATAAAGATTAAATACTTATTTGTTCTGAGCATGAGAAGAGTTTATAGTTTATGGCGGTGCGGTGTCAACACAGTAAAAAGAGACGTAATACGCAATCGTTAGTTCTTTTTAGTCATGCTAAGGTGATATCAGATTTTTTTAAAACCGTTCAAGTGTGAGTCTGACTCGGGCTCCGAGGGTTCCGTACCTCTCTCCACATAACTATGACAATAATACCTATTCACATTACAAACAAAAGACATCAACGCGAGCGACAGAACAAAAAAAACATTTAGTTCGGAGCTTGGACTCCTTAGCGAGAGTCTACGACTAATACTTTGCCGGTTTTAATTATTTGTTATTTTACTTCAGAATTAGTACTATAATCACACCAAGTTTCACTCATGCATGTATTATCGTTTTTACGATAATTACGCAAATCAAAAACTTTTTATGTTTTAATTTTTAACTTTTTATTTTTTGTCCCTCATCAATGAGGTACCAATAATAATTTGTATGTCATAAAATAATCTAGCCGAGATGCTAATAAGTAATTTAAATTTAACCTAAAGTATTAATGTGACCGCGCACCGGAAACGTAGCGTAGGCAGGCCTCCCACTCAGTGGACCGATGACCTGGTGAAGGTATCGGAAAGCCGCTGGATGCGGGCAGCGCAGAACCGGTCGTCATGGAAATCCTTGGGGGAGGCCTATGTCCAGCAGTGGACGTCCTTCAGCTGATATGATGATGATTAATGTAAAAGTAATTCTAATAATGTGACCTATGGCACTGTTCTTATTGTCTCTACTTACATAGGAGGAAGCCACTCAGTTCTTGTGTCCTTTATTTTTACTTTTTCTATGTATTTTTTTTTACTAAGACGGTTATAATCAGACGCACCATAAGGAGAATTTTATTTTCTCGATGACAAATTCAATATTTAAGTGGTGCATTAGAAATGTGAAGAATTTCAATATTACTATGACTATTAAATTATATTTAAGCATATTTCTTAAGGCCTATGTCCAGCAGTAGACGTCCTTCGGCTGATACGATGAAGTATATTTTTAACTGTTTTTTTTGTAGGGGCATTAGAAAAACACTGTGAATATTGGCCTACCTATTACCTACGGTTAAGAAATACAGCCCGCTGACAGACGGACGGACGGACGGATGGACTGCGGAGGCTTAAATAGGGTCCCGTTAGTCACCCTGGGTGTGTGGAACTCTAATAAGTATCTACCTAGGTATCGTAGTATCCGCATTTTATCAGGTAAGCACCTACCTGATTCTTCTTAGTCTACAATATTATGGTAAATCAATAGTGTATATTACATGTTTCTATAACCATATATCCTATTTGTGTCCTTATTTTTTAATTTTAAAAGCAATAGTAACAACGTGGTCGGAGAGACCACGGACGAAGCAACGTATGTATAGTCGAATTCGAGAATTCGGTGACGGACGATGACCCAAATATGCGGTTGACATTGATCGACGACGCGGCCTACTATAATGCACGCATGTATTGTAATATGTATCTCTATAGTAGAGCATGCCCGCCATATCCAATAACGTATAGATTAAAGATACAAAGTTTATTCGCATTCTTATTGTGGTAGGTACCTAGTAATAGATGGGTATGCACTAACAAACAACATGTTTTGAAATACTACTAAGAAATGCCAATTGGCATCTTTTTATTTGCTATACTTTTAGGACGCATGTAACCTATCTACCTCCCCCTTATATCTCTGGTAAAAGTCATATTAAGCCGATCGAGTGCGTTCTTGTTTCCAACCGTGAAATGTGTCGCCAGCCACAAATTATCTACAGTATTACATGTAATGTGCACCAAAGGAGAAGCATGTGACCAGTTACGTCAGAGGCGCGTCACAATAATATCTGGCATTCACAAATTGCAAGCGGTTGCATTCGTGGTGTCGCTGTGCGGAAGCGTCGCATATCGACGCGGCCGCCGACGATAACCCAAATTTCACACAGCGACCTACATATTAGAGGGTACCTATATTTTATTGGCGACCGAGCACCCCCAACAACTGGCGGGGCTTCGTTATACCTACGTTTATATAAATATGAACAGCTTTGTTGCTATGCTATTTTTTTTGCGGGCCGAAGGGAGTTTGTATGTATTCGTTGGCGGCAAGCGCGGAATTCGGATAGATGGATGGATCCCATTAATGTGAGAGAGATGTGAAGGGTATAGTTAGTGACTTATTTATTTGTTGTGTTTAATTTGATTTAAGGTCAATGTCTGGATGAGACGCTCGGCAGACGTAGACGTGCGTTCGGCACCATCTATCAAGCCGCGACAAACGATGGTGAGGCGATGGGTAGCGGGACTGCGGGAGCGCGCGAGCCGGGCGGGCCAGTGACCGCGACACGTGGTCGCGAGATGAGCGCGTCGGGCCGGGGAGAGGCGGCGCGCGGCGGCTGTCATTGATTTTCCCCGTTTCCCCCTGCCCCTAGCTTGACTCCCCCGCCGCGTCTCACCCACTTCCAGCGGCCGATAACGAGGTTAACGGGCGACGTGAGCGTCTCCTAAACTTTAATTATTCTCGTACAAACGTTGTGCATGTTCAACCCGGCCTCTATTCAGAGTTTTGTTTCCAGCGCACCTGATAGCGGGACGTGATCCACTGTTCCAGTCAATGCAAGCCGGCGTCGCGTCGTCGGTAAACTATCTAAATTAACGGGCCGGAGATGAAACATGGTGAGCGCAAGTTGCATAACCTGCAGGTTTAACTTGTCGCCCGCGCCGCTTGGCTCGCCTCGACTCGACTCAATTCAAATCTACTAACGAACGTCTCAACTCATAAGCGTGGCAGACAACTTCGCCAAGTTCGTCGATTCGGTGTGAACAGTTGTTATTGAGTTTACACAGCTCTTTAGAAAGCAACACAAATTGGGCAGTTGAGTCCAGAATTATAAAATGTATAACACAATAGGCACACGTGTGATCTAATAACCATTTTTTATCTCTTTCAGATAACAAAATTGGTTAAGGTCCCGTTAACTGGTCGACCAATTTTGTACATTTTTGTATGGAGGGTCTAAATTATTTTAGATATTGACTACGGGCTCCTTGGGGAAAGTTAACGGGTGCTACACCAATTTTATTACACCCTGTATAGGCAATCGTAAGAATAATCTGATATTTTGAAAAGACCTGTTTAACGAACTAACTAATTGACTTAAATCTAACCAGTTATTTCAACTTAAATTCTTAAGAAACTTCGTTTTTATCGCGTAATCGCGTCCTCGCTTGCCAGTAGTGTAAAAGTACCTTGCAAATTTTCAAACTTGCCTAGGTTGGTAACAATGTGCAATCACTTTTAGCTTAAAATAATAAAAATAAAATACCAAACAGCCTGTAGCTAGAGGTTCCTGTATTTTTTTTATTCACAATTAGTAAGCCCTTGGCATCATCTCACCTGATGGTAAGTGACGATGATACCGAAGATGGAAGCGGGCTTACCAAGATTCCCCAACGCAATGGAGAACTGGCTATCTTATCTTCAAGCCGGAACACATCAATGTTGTTAACACTGATTTTTGGCGGCAAGACTTAGATAAGATGATGGTAGCTAACCAGGCGGGCTTAGAAAATGCCTACGCTAGACCTCACCGGGAAGCGAACCCACGACCTCCTGGTGTGAAGCGAATGGACTAACCATTACGCCACGGAGGCGGTTAATGTGCCATTATAGCTAAAGACTTGTCACCAGTAAAAAAAAACATTTTAACTGAACCTACTTAAAAGGCAAATCTTAGTCAAATCGTCTTTGGATAATAGGGTTGAGGTTTTTTACCCGACTCCTCACGAGGGGAGGATTTTTTCGGGTTGTTAGTATGTAATATTACGTTCGTATGAATAGATTAGAATTTATTTGTTTGAATACATGTTAAATTAAATTTATATATTTAAGAGCGTAGACGGGCTGCATTTTTTCCATACAAATGTATTCCCCTATTATCTTCCTGGATAATGCGTCTAGAGTAATCATTTTTGTTTCTAAAAATCTAGGTCTATTGCAGGCATGCCCCTGTCATTTATTTTTTTCCAAAAAATTATTAAAAAAATAAATATGACTTTCCAAAAACCTAAAAAAATGCCTCGTTTTTACCGCCGTAATCAGACGACAACCAAAGAAATTCGAAAAGTGTTTAAGATAAAAACAAATGATAGGAGCATAGATCTATTCTTCCTTTAAATTTTGATACCAAAAACAATTTAATCGGCTTGGTTTTCGAGGAGAAAACAGGAAAATCCGAAACGTCGAGCGGTCGTGGTTTTTGTAGGTATAATCGTTCTAAGCAGCAGTTGTCCCTATCGCACTCTACGGGGAGAGACTCGGTTGCTCGGGCGCAGCGCGACGGCAATAGTTTCTTCAAATATCTATTTCTCAATTCCCGCGCAGACCGACTACGCTCTTAATTAATATATTAAAGTCTAATATTAATGTATTAATAATATGATTCGCTTTTGCCAAATCATAGAAATATTATTGCCACTTTAGTAAAAAGGGAGTTAAAACATTGCCAGATACCTATTATCTAAGTAAAAAAAATCACTGACGAGCAATATAAAAACCCCTAAAAAGCCACTTTAAAATCTTCTAAACCCATTGATACTCGTATAATTATGTACACCACTCAAAATAAAATGGGAGCCACCTAAGTTTTCTCAGTACATTTTCAAACAGAGAGGTGGCCCAAAAAGTCACGATTATTTTTGAAGTAAAACTTCTTTACGCACGCTTGACTTGGGGAGTAAGCTGGTGGATGCATGACGAGAGCGTTACCGAAGTGAGATCGGGCGAGGCGAACGGAAGTTTAGAGGGATATATAAATTAGTGAAGATAGAAAGAGAGATACTATTTATTTTTCATAGGCAACAATATCGGATGTCAAAACAAACATAAAAAATAAAAAATATTTGATAAGTTTCAGAGGATAATAAAACTACATATTTTCATAAACTGTCTATACCTCCATGACAAAAAAGTTACTTTCAAATATAATATATAGATGGAGCTGAAAAAGTTTTACTTCAGTCGTGTGGTCTAAAGCACACTCGTATTTTTTTTGTTTACCAACAATATCGGTTGCCAAGGCAACAATGTCGGTTGTCAAAACAATCAAAACAAACATATAGGATAAAATAAAACTCTTTTCATAAACTGTATATACCTCCTTAAGACAAAAAAGATTAGATTATTTTCTAAAGACTAAGTATTTACTTCAGTCGTGTGGTCTAAAGAACACTCGTATTTTTCTTAATTAAGAAAAGCAAAGAAACTACGAAGTGCAGTCATTAGGTTAGATCCCTGGCTACAAATGTGTCGAAGATCACAACATCCTGCTGATCCTCGGGAACTCGGTAGACTGCTCAAAACTATCAACATGATTTTTTGTATGGAAAATATGCTCATTTACCGTGTGCTCTCTTCCGAGTTCCCGACTATCAGCAGAATGTTGTGATAATTTTTTTACCAAATTTCGCTATATTGATTTTTCCTTCTTTAGCAGATATAAAATTAATTTTATTTTATTTCCATTTAGTGTTTTTGTGCGTTATTAAATACACTTTAATGTTGCTTTTCACTTGAAGAAGCATGTTGTGTAGTTTCGGAAATATTTCATAACAAGTTAGTGTATTTTTAGGGTTCCATAGGGTAAAACCAGGATAGTTGCTCCAGGGGTATAATCGCCCCGATTGTAATAACTATAGTTTCGTAGATGAATCGCATGCTATTTTATTAATCTATCGAAAGATACTACAACTAAGTTAACCGTGTCTCATATATCTGCGCGATTGCATGGGAAGACAAAATGCGATCAAAGTTTTTTCGGGGTAGATGTCCTATTTCTCGGCGGGGCATCCTATCCTAAACGTAATTTTCATGAATTAGGCAACTATCCCCTACATGGGATAGATGTCCCAAAATATAGAGGTCCGCAAAAATCGCTAATACTTCAAAAATATCAACGATAATGTTTTTACTTTTCATAAATTTGTAGATAAAAAACCCAAAGTACCGACCAGTTTTACGAGTACCTACCAATAAAGTTCTTTGCTTTTTGTACTGAGAGATATAGAGCTATTTCAAAAGGTGTGGGAACTATCCGGCTTTTACCCTACATCCAAAGGGTAACCAACAGGACCCTATTACTAAGCCTCCGCTGTCTGTCCGTCCGTCTGTCTGTCTGTCAGCGGGCTGTATTTCATAAACCGTAATAGGTATAGACAGCTGAAACTTTCACAGAGTATATTATACATATTTCTATTGCCGCTAGAACAACAAATATTTAAAATAAAGGGTTATACAACAAAAAAGTTTTTTAAAGGCTTTTAAAGTTTATATCGTAAAAACGAAAAACATACAAGCGTGAATTTTTGGGATTTTTGTAAGGAAATACCCTGGATATTTCAGTCATCCTGTATCAAATCATAGACTGAGAAATAGAGACCTTACTAAAATTGTAATACCAACGTATAGAACTACGCTCTATGAAAAAAATTGCCATCTTAATACTATTAGAGTATACAACAAAATCCCTACTGTATTAAGGCAGCTTACAACTAAGATTTTCATCAACAGGTTACGTGAATGGCTAATTGATAAATGTTATTACTCGCTTAGTGAATATTTCATGGATTGTGGATAAGACTATGACTGACGTAATGGGTAACCAAATATTTGCATGCCATTTTGTGGTAGAATGTACTGAGACTGTAATTATAAATAAGGACAATATCTGTTAAATAACGTATGTTCTCAGCAAATAAATATATTGTATTGTATTGTATTGTGGAAACTTGGTTTGGTTATAGAACTTATCCTAAATTATAAAAAATGACCAAGTGTGGGTCGTACTCGCGCTAAGGAATCTAAACTGAATTAAAAAACCTTCACTTTTCTGTCGTTCGCGTTGATGTATTTTGTATGTAGGTAATGTGAAAAGGTATCACTGTCATAGTTGTGTGGAGAGGTGTGGTGGTACAGAACTCTCGGAGCATGAGTCTGACTCGCACTTGGCATGTTTTTTTATATTGCTTGTCAGTGTTTTTAGTTTCATACCATTTTCATTACAATTAATTTCTAATACATTAATTCTAGTAATAAATGATTTCTTTATTCAGGCAACAGACCCATGGTAAATTACACAAAATAAACTAAGTAGAGACTAAATTAAATGTAGTGCTGACTAGAAAATCACGAGATTACGATTCGCGTCAAGGGACACTAATCCAGTACTTAAACATGTACCCAGAGAAGTCTTCACTTCACCAGTCTTCACTATACTCTCAGAATGCTGTTGTCAGTTCCCTGCAATCGCCTCCAAAAGAAAGCTATACGGGCCCTAACAACAGCAAAGAAATCCGGCACTCCCCCCTCGGCAAACATGCCCGACGCGCTGCCGTATCTAGGTAACTTCATGAGGATACGGTAGGCATCGTTGAACTGCACCCTTATGGTGCTGAGTGTCGATCTTTTAAACTTTACCCAGAGCTGGGACATGTAGAAACACTGTTAGAAAGCTCTGAACAGTGTCGTCTTCACGTCCCTACTACATTTTAAGAACCCGCGCGCGAGCATGTTACACCGAACGGAGAGTGCTCTTCTCTCGCGATCGATATCTTGGTCGTCCTTCAGATCTTCTGTGAGTACATGGCCAATAACATCACACAAGTTCAAAAAATATTTAATTGAGTAGCATCATCTTTCTGGAAGCCGTTTACAAACCGACGTATGTCTGTTTATTTTGCCGAGCCTGTAGTCTAAACAAAACAGGTTAACAGATTTTGGAGTGCTAGGTCTCGTTGGATTCGTCTTGATCCCGAGAGTGACATAGGAGACAATTTAAATTGAAGACAGTTTAATTCGGGTTTATAATTTTTAATTAAATTGGTTAGGTTATTACTTTATTACTTTTGAGAATGTGTTCCGGCTTGAAGATAAAATAGCCAGTTCCCCATTGCGTTTGGGAATCTTGGTAAGCCCGCTTCCATCTTCGGCATCATCGTTACTTATCATCAGTTGAGATGATGCTAACTAAGGGCTTACCAATCGTGGATAAAAAAATATAAAAAATCGAAGACCATTATTGACAACCGCATGGATTTGATGCAATAAGAACCGATGTAAATGCTAAGAACCGATGTCTCGAACCGAACTCTACTAGGAGACACTAAAGTTTATTAAACGAAGAGCCGTTCGTATTTCATATGCCTTAAATAAATATATCGCCTCTTTATTTACGGCCCCGCTTACACGGTTGCGTTAAGAAATTTATAGCAAGGCGAATGTTTTGTCAGCCTCGATCGGACTGAAGCATATTCCACGACTTAACGGCCCACCATTGTGAGGTTAACTGCCAATTTGGCATAGTTCAGTTATGATGGCATAGCGTGGCAATTCAAGTCCATTTTTATAGTGCATTTCAAAGCATCAGGCTTTATTGGAACAATATTCGCGCGCATTATCTTAAATTTATGCGATATGATGACGTAATACTAACTGACGTCACATTGCATTACTCTGATGATGCAACTGCAATATTCGTAGTCATCGTTTAGTCACGACTAAAGTGGGTGCTGACTTAATGATATTTACTATGCAGCTCGTCATGAGGCAGAATGATACGTCACCATGTGACAACCTCGCTTTTGGCAGAGAACACATCCAATATGAATACAAAGCAGAACAATAACCTATGGGATGATCTGGATGCAATGCAGCAGAGCACTGCAACGGATTCCCAAAAAGACGATTTCGCCTTATGCTAGATAATTAGTTTTTTATAATCTCAGCTAGGACATCACCGCTTCGCGTCGGCGTCGATATGCAAACGAGTCGCCAGCCGGCCGGCGCGGCGAGCGGCTCACACGGATTTACAACTTATCGCGCCGCCGTCGTCGCGTCGACGCAGTATCAATTAAAACAGTCGGAACGGCCCAACTTTACATCATTAACACCATAAAAAGACATTTATTGCGAGAAAATTTGTGCAATCAATTAGGAGTTTTAAGAGAGGGGCCTGGGGGTGGATGCGTGTGGAGTGCAGCGACGGGCGGGGCGGGTGGCGGCGCGCGCATCTGTGTGCATTCGGCATATTTACCCCGATAGTGGGCGGGCGGGGTCACTGACCCGACCCAATGCAAGAACCGTACGTAGGCCCGCGACGCACACGCCGAGGCCAAGCGCCACAGGCAGCGCATAGCGCACATGCAAAAGCTGACTGTGCGTCGAGTGGCCACGCGCGCTCTTTTAATCATGCCGCCGGTGCAGCCTCCCATGAAACAAGACAAAGTAGGTAGGTACCTATTCGTTATCTATCATATCACTTTACTTAGTTTTTTGTACGGCGCGACTGTCGAACGCGCCTTAACATTTAGATTTCCGGTTCAGACGGCTCGCCCGGCTGGCGGTGTCATCGTCCTCTCAGACTCGTATTTCCACTTCCAAACCCGAGTACAGAATAAACAACTGCAGGTCCTAAAATTAGATTGTCTTTTTTGGGCCGCGAGGCACAAGTAACGAGAGACAGAGCGGCTGTGACCGTAATTCCTGGCTTCCGGCCGAGCGAGGGTCAACCGGCGGCGCGGCGGACAGGTGGTCCGGAACCCAATCGATTCCGGTGTTATTTTCAGTTCAATGTAGAGCCTGATACTAAATTTAAAGCTGAGTTTTGTCTGGTATCAAAAAAATTGATTGATCTTTGGAATATTGAAGCGGCCGGGTAAATAAAGTTGATACGCAACGTCACAATAATGGCGGGTGGAGTAATAAACCGTGCGATAAAGGTAAACAGACAGCGGTAACTAGTCCATGGCGGGCACGGGTATGTTTATGCAAACCACCCTTGCACCGGAGCGGTCGGATGCAATTCCATAACCTACCTCAAGCGCCCCTCGTTGGGGCACGGTCGGCAGACGCCTTTGATAGCCATTACCTTACAACTCTTTACCGCCGCGCCGTAGTTACGGTGAGGGGGAAAATACATCCTCTAATGACTAACTACTGTTTACAATCACGCATGGGTTAAAAGACCTTATTACTATGTTAATACGATACGAAATACATGTTTACTTATCGCAGAATATGATGGCGAATACAATAATTGAATAGATAAACACGTTAAAAAACCGAGTTCAATCACAACAATTTTGCTACATCTTTGTTTTTGTTAATTTTCTAGACAAGTACTGAAACGATTTTAATAAAATTTCTGTCGGACAAATTTGAAAGTGTATCATTTCAAACAAAAAAATAATTTCCCAACTCGGTTTTATAAACGACGGAGTTCTGAGCTCACAAATAAAAAAAAAATACAACCGAATTGAGAACCTCCTAAGTTTTCTCAATACATTTTCATACAAATGGGCGTCCAATCAGTAATAAACCGATTATTTTTATGAAATCAAGGAAAGTATAAAGTGCAGTCATTAAGGTTACAGTCGTGGCTACAAATGTGTCGAAGAAGATCCGTGGACTGCTCAAATCAAAGAGGTTTTTTCTGCAAATTAATGGAAAATTTGCCAATCTACCGTGTGCTTTCTCTGAGCAGTGTACTGAATTCCCGGAGATATGCAGAATGTTGTGCTCTTCGATACATTTGTAGCCGGGGATATAATATAACCTAATGACGGCAACTTCGTATTTTCCTTAATTTTATTAATTTCAAAAAAAAATAATCGTACCTGTTTGACGTTTGACCGACCCTTTGTACGAAAATGTCTTGAGAACAATCATTTTTAGGGTTCCGTAGTACAACAAGGAACCCTTATAGTTTCGTCATGTCTGTCTGTCCGTCTGTCGTTCCGCGGCCTAGCTCCTAGACTATTAGTAGTTAAGAGCTGAAATTTGGCAAAGATATATATAATAATAACGCGGAGAACTGTAAAAAAAATTGAAAAAAGGCTTTTTAAGGGTACCTCCCCTACAAGTAAAGTGGGGATCATTTTTTTCTCGTCAAACCCAGTCGTGTGGGATATCGTTTGTTAGAGCTTAAAAAATAGTTGAGAGTCTTCTAAGAACATTTTATAATTTAGGGTTCCGTTTTCGAAAAAATAGGCTTGAAAGTGCCAAATTTTGTTGGAGTTGAGTGTCACCACCCCCTAACAACTAAACCACTGTATTTGGAAATTTTAAAATTAGATATGGACGCGATAATGGCAACTACGGAACCCTATACATTGCACGTGGCCCGACACGCACTTGGCCGGTTTTTTATTTTAAGGAAAACTAGGTTACAGTATATAATTAAATATCAATTAGATATGGAACATTGAAAAGTTTTCGCCTTTAGGTTAATATTTTTTTTTCTTAAGGAACAAACAGTCACAAAAAAATGGTAGATATCAATTAAACTTTTCATATAGACCTAAAGTTCCACAGAGTAAATAAATTTGAATACCTCCTACAAAAATTTTGAATTGTGACAAACGGTGACATTATATAAGTAAGGCAAAACGTGACACCCAAGAACTTACTAAACATGGAACAAAAGTAAAAGAAAAAAAAAACGTTTTACTCTAACTTAAACAACACTTCGCTCACTATACTTTTATACACCATAGTTTTGCAGAAAAATATATCGATTGTATTAAAAAACTAGCTGTCCCGGCGAACTACGTACCGCCTTACATTACATTACACTGCCCTACCCTACCCTACCCTACACTACACTACACTACCCTACACTACACTAACCTACCCTACACTACACTACCCTACCCTACACTACCCTACCCTACCCTACATACACTACACTACACTACCCTACACTACACTACACTACACTACCCTACCCTACACTACACTACACTACACTACATAAGAACCTTCTCCTGACAATAACGAACTCGACAAAAAAAGAATTAGCGAAATCGGTCCAGCCGTTCTCGAGTTATGCGCTTACCAACACATTTTGCGATTCATTTTTATATTATAGATGTATCACGATAATGATTTGACAATTGGCCTTCCATTGAATTTTACTTCTACATATTTGGAATATACGTTACCTTCTATTGAGTTTTACTTCTACATATTTGGAAGATACTTTACCATCCAACAAATTTACTTTTACATATTTTGAAGATACCTTACGTTCCAATGAGTTTTAATTCTACATATTTGGAAGATATTTTACCTTCCATTGAGTTTTAAATCTATATAATTGAAAGATACTTTACCATCCAACAAGTTTTACTTCTACATATTTGTAAGATACTCTACCATCCAACAAATTTTACTTTTATATAATTGGAAGATTCTTTACCTTCCATTGAGTTTTACTTTTACATATTTGGAAGATATTTTACCTTCCATTGAGTTTTAAATCTATATATTTGGAAGATACTTTACCATCCAACAAGTTTTACTTCTACATATTTGGAAGATTCTTTACCTTCCATTGAGTTTTACTTCTACATATTTGGAAGATATTTTACCTTCCATTGAGTTTTAAATCTACATATTTGGAAGATACTTTACTGTCTTTAGATTTTTACTTCTACATATTTGGAAGATACTTTACCTTCCATTGAGTTTTACTTCTACATATTTGGAAGATATTTTACCTTCCATTGAGTTTTAAATCGACGTAATATTTGGAAGATACTTTACCTTCTGTTGAGTTTTACTTCTAAATATTTGTAAGATATTTTACCTTCCATTGAGTTTTAAAGCTACATATTTGGAAGATACTTTACCTTCTATTGAGTTTTACTTCTACATATTTGGAAGTTATTTTACCTTCCATTGAGTTTCAAATCTACATATTTGGAAGATACTTTAACTTCTATTGAGTTTTAAATCTACATAGGGTAAACTCGCATAACAATGTGATAAGACGTTTGGGAGCTCTGTCCAAGTTTTGTGTGGGAAATCGAGCGTTTTAAATGCAACCTTATTGTCAGGGAACAAGTCTTCTTTCCGCATGTCAAAGTTTCGTTCAAATTGAGTGAAAGAGATAGTAACAATCGCGAGATTTGTCGTTCGTCCCGCCATATTTTTGTATCACGTGCTGCGAACGGTTGCGCTCCGTTGTTTTAATTGTTTTTTTATTAGAAATAGTTTGTTTACAATAGTAAAACTTTCACAATAGATAACTTAAACCACAGGGATTGCGTTACAGTAATTGAATTGACAAAGGGTTGTTGCCTTTGAGCACTATAGCTTATGTTGTCAACGTATAAAGTTACCGATTTCAAAGTTATGAACGCAAAAGCGTATCACCGAGTTAAACAAGGTAAGTGTGATATGTTAAAAATAAGTAAATTAAATGTAAAAAACCGTAATAGTTTATAACATACAGAAATAATAAAAAATATACAAATATATATATATATATATATATACACAGGGTGCCCAGTCCACTTACGAAATGGAGTGAAACTAGACTCAAAATTATCGTAAAAGATACTTATCGTAAAAGATCGTAAAAGATTCGTAAAGATACTTTACCTTCTATTGAGTTTTAAATCTACATTATTATATTTTACCTTCCATTGAGTTTTAAATCTACATATTTGCAAGATACTTTACTTTCTATTGATTTTTAAATCTACATATTTGGAAGATACTTTACTTTCTATTGAGTTTTACTTCTACATATTTGGAAGATACACGTAGATAAAACGGCGCGGCGGCGGGTCATTAGTAGTGAAACCGTCAGCTTTATAAAGTACGCTTCAATATAAAGCGCTGGAAGACGGACCGCGCTAAACGGACAAGCTGTTGAAGCGTTTAGTAGCCGTAAACTCGTCTTAACAACTTAGCGACAATAATAGTTATCCAATTAATTTGTTCTTAAATTATTTAGAATCTAAAGAGATTTCCCAGACTAGGTTAAATATGCTAAAAAAAGCGGATGAGACTGTGTCGGGGCATACGGCCGAGATCTGGTCGAGACAATTCATATGAGTTCGAACAAGAGGGGCCTACGATACATTGTTACTGGCCTCGCAGGGATTTTTTAAATTTATATATATATATATATATATATATATATATATATATATATATATATATATATATATATATACACACCAATATATATTAATATATACCAATTCGTAACGGTTCACTTTTCTTACCTGGTACCCGTACGTGTCGGTGTGATTTTATAGCCTTTTCACGTCAAAAATTAATTTTAGTTTTAGGAAAATGTAAATATACAAGAAGCTAGAAGACTAAGTGACCAAGAACAGCTTTAGCCAGGTCACAGTCTAAAGAATCCATACAGTAGTCCAAGGAAGACGTCTTGACAGGGCAATCGTGGGAGATCGAGCGCGAACTGTCATAGTCACCGTCAATCGGGACAATTCATAATTCGTGCAGCTGAGTGACCAGTGATATCGGCTTTGACGTAAACATCCAGGGCGTTGTACAGTGTGGCCAGGTTAACAAGAAAAAACTCATCTTGCACAAACAATTACCAAATAAGAAACTAACTAAACATCGTGCTAATTTAAATCACATCATCAATATTCAAATCAATACACAGTTAAGTGTTGCCTACATATTCATACATTAGGCAGGCGCTGTGAAACGAGTTTCCAGCCGTTAAGCTAAGCTAGTTGTACGTAGTTGTATATAACTCTGCATGTTTACTGTGCACGATAACTGTGATGGTACTTTCGAATGATCGATTCAAATCCCCCATTAAGAGCGTATTCAAAAAATCGTTTCCCATACAAACTTAAAATTAGGTACTACCTACTTGTTGAAAATGTATAGACTTCAACACATAAGCAAGTCAGGAAATTCTAGTTTGTGGATGCAATTTAATCTACGAGTACATTATCGAAATACTCAAGTAAAAAATACATTTGAAAATGTAATCTATCCACCAACGAGAATTTGGTGATTTGTATAAAGTTTTATTACAATCGGCCCATCTATTTTTAAGAAATATTAATTTCAAGTTTGTATGAAAAACGATTTGTGAATACGGTCTTAATAAAAAGGTCAAGATTTTCTGTTTGCAACAACTATCACCAGTAGAACCACCAAAAACTGAAGTAAACTTCGAGATTGTAAAACATTACTGAAGTTTTAGTAGTTCAATAGAAGATGCACCACAACATTCAGCACCAACATTAGCGAGAAACACGCATTAATACGACAACTACTTCGAGGACCTGCCACCCGAGACTTGCCAACAATTCGGCAACTAATCAACGACAACAAGTAGCTCGAGCTACAAAGACTCCTAAATCCGAGCAGCAATCCTAACAAATACCTATAGTCTAACATTAAGCAAGTAGGGACCCAGAATAATGGAGAGCCATTCAAATCATACGCGTTTAACCCCCCAATCTATAAAGTTTGAACTCACAATTATAAAAATTGATTAGATTTACCGTTTTAATTGTAACAAAAAGCTTATTTTTTCCAGACTGGTGACAGAAATGGCGTTGCAAACTCGACCGAGTGACTTTCGGCTAGAAGGTCCATTAAGGATCGTTAGGAGGTTGCAGCGGTAAAGTCGGGCATTGGAATTTTGAGCTGTGGCGTGGTGCAGTTAAGGCATAGTTTCTGTCGAAGGTGTCCGGTAGGCGCGAGAGGAGAGCACTCGAGGTCGGATGCTGGGAGAGGGTGGTGAGCACGGGGGAGGGAGGGACAAAATCGATATCGTCGGGCGGCGCGCGACGTCTTGCGGCTCTCTCGTCCCTCTATTGAAATGAGAGTGAACATAGTCATCTTTGCGGATGGCGGCTGTGGCGACGTCGGCCAGTTAGGCATTCTGGTTCTAGGTTTTGATTAGATACTGGTAATAAATATGAGTCTGATGATTTTTAATAAGATTGTTTATAAAGTCAAACCACTACACGAGGATCTTAATGAAAATCTTAACTTACTTATATATTATGAGCTCTAAAAACAGTCATTCTACTCATTGAATAAATAATATGCATTTGCGAAACAATTTGTTTCCAGATTATCTAAAAATATTATACAAACACAAACACCTGGGGAAGGCGTCCGCGACTTCGTACTCAATCCAAAAGCGACACCGATTTTGAGAAGGATGGATTTTATGATTATTAGCTCAAGCCAATAATTTGCTACAGCTACCTACAGATTGCTGTCGTACAACGTGCCTACTTACTACTTTTGAGAAGTTATCATTATCAACATATCATAAATATGCTAATCCATTGTTTTCTGATTCCGAATTTAACACGATCAAAAAGATGTGTCGACCACTTATTTATAGCCATGTATCATAATTATTCAAAACCCTAGACACGTGTCCGAAAAATAAAAGTGTCGCGCGACAGGAGTTTACTCATGAAACATTTTTTCGGCCTGGCAGGGAGCGCTCTGGTCTTCGCCCTACACGGGGCTCGGCCTCCGGCCTCGCACTGAACGCTCCCGGCTTCACCCTACGCGGACCTCAGCCTTCTGCCTCGCAGGGCACGCTCCAGGCTTCGCCCTAAGAGAAGCTCGGCCTCCGGCCTCGCATTGGGTGGCATGGTTACGTGATCTTAGCTTTCGTGACTGAAAAAACCAATTGGATGGCATGGCTATATTGCCGTAGCCATCATCAAAATCCATTGCAGATAGCATAATTTTGAGTTTGATGCACACATTTGTTGATTTGCTCTTACTTACCTACTCACCTAATCGCTATCAGATCAAGTAGATAAACGCCTTGATTTCATTGAGAAACGCAGAGCAATTAAAGGTGAAATACGGTACGGTACGGTGCGCAGAAAAACGTAACGCTTGTATAAATTTTATTCCTCATAAAATATCCATTCCCGAGCCTTATATAAAAAAACGATTCTTAAGGAGTAAACTCCAATAAATTTTCCTTGTGCCTACCCTACAATTCCAGTAATACTCTACCTGTTGTAACTTGTACCCCACGCCACAGCTAAGCCGATTGGAAGTAGCATCTCTCAACCCACGCGTTTATTAATAGCATCGAAACATCAAGTGCTCTGTCTATTTAGTACTGGCTATATGGATTTATGAAATAGCACGTCCCTTACATCAAATTCTTGTTTAGCGGACAAATTATGGAAAATTCAAGTTCTCTTGGAAAAAGACGCGGGAATCTGTTTTGAAGTCTGTGACATTAGGAGGTCAGCAGACTAAATTGTTGTTCGGATTTCTAGGAAAATGTTTTAGCATCTGACAAAGAAAACAATCTAGTAAATGCGTTGTATTCCAATAGTAATGTGACAGAAAGAAACCTTCAAGAAGCTTGCGAAAATAGGTCAACCTAGCACTTTTACGAGAATATATAAGACGAATGTATGGGCCAAACTGCAAAATCGACTTCTCTTTGAAGGCTTACTTCTCCGAGATGGATGGACCAAATCTATTCAAAAAAATATACAGTAGATGTTAATATACTTAAAAATGAAAAACAAGTTTTATATTTTCTTTAAAGTTATTAACTTAAGCAAAAAAAATTCAAAGGTTTGTACGATTTACGTAAGAATGTCCTTACTTCTTCCATACTTTTTAAGTATTGTTTCACTGAGTTATTTTAAAAGTTTATAAAAATTCAGTTTGAAATTTTCAAAAAAAATTACATGGATCAAGAAATTTAAAAAGTGCCAAAAGCAAGCATATCTCGGCGCGGGCGACGGTTTTGCTTTAGCGTTGGCCAGGGCTGCCAGATGTACGATTTAAATAAGAAAGAAAGAAAGAAAATGAATTTATTTTGACAAGCAAGAAAGTATGTACAATATTTATACTTATTTACACACACACGCACACACACACACACACATACACACATATCATACTTTGATAGTTTTTTCTCTACTTGTAATATTAGGTACCGTTATTTTGTTATTGTTATCCTCTCATTTAAAAAAATAATAATTGTTTATTTAATTTATTCCCAATATTATGTATGTGTGTTTGGTGACAAGGAATCAATAAATGTCTTATGTGTTATATTAAAGATTTAAATAATCTGCCAAAAAGGGCACGATTTTAATATAACAGTCCGTACCATTTGAATTTTGGTTGAATTGATAGGTTTACGATTTTTTAAATGAAATGGTTTTCTATGCTTTGTATAGAGGCGTACGACTTTTTTTGCAATGTTTTGTATGGGTGTACGATTTTTTTGCCCCTTTTATACGATCTCCTCCAAAAATGAAATCTTGGCTCTGCTCCGATAAGGATATTTCTGTAAAAGAACTCATAGCGCAGATAGTGCATTAGGCACGGTACCTCAGTTACGTTGTCGGTGTGAACATTTTTGCGCTTGGACGGTGTTATTGGTGATAGCGATGGACAAGTAATTAGTGATTGTACTGTTGTACATCTTTACTAATACTATAAATGTGAAAATGTGTTTGTTTGTTTTTTACCTATTAACGCTTCAACATCTCTAACAATCTTGGTGAAAGGTGTGCACGTAGCCTGTGTCGTGGAGAAGGCCATAGGTTACTTATTATCCCGTGAAAATAGCACAGTTCAATACATTTGCTGAGGGAACTGAAGGAAAAAACTCTTTTTTTGGTTAATTTCCTTAATATCACAACGCAGCAACAGATTGTTGTGATTTTTTGCGCAGAGATGTTTGAGGGAATGGTAAATGATTTAGAGTACTAATTAGCATAGCCCGACATAGTTCTCGAGGGATCTGTGGAAAACTCCACTCTCTATAAATTTCCACTCTCGCGCACGTGGGCGTTGCAATGGAGCAACGGATTGACGTGATTTTTTGCATGGGGTGGGAACTGGGTAGTTCCTGAAGGAATCTGGAGAAAACTCATGTCTACGCTCGGCTAACAATAGACACATTATGTCGCAAGACCGAAAATTTCCGGTTTTTATATCCGCTGAGTAAATTAGATAATTAAATAGTTTTCGAAAAACATGAAAGCTTTAAGGTACAAGCTTTTATTTGAAAAGACTTTTTATGCTCAAAAAGCCAAATTCTCAGTGTGCTAAATGAATGTTACTTAATAAATAAGAACACGACGTTTCCAAATTCAAAAAGGCACGCACAGTGTTTCCTACGATTGTATTAAAAATAAAAGACGATCCTGGGACCTTGATTCTACCTGTAAAGTTCATCATCAGATCAACTTCAAAATATCCAAAGGTGTTCTATTGTCATTTTCATCTTCATACTTACCTCAATCAATCTGATTTTTGGAAGACGTTGGCAATTCTTTTGCAAGATTTGACTAACATAGATACTAAAAAAACGCTTTTAAAAATATGTAGATGTTTTAATTACAAGGTCAAATAAAATTCTCAATTCGTAATTAAAATAAATGACATTTACACAACATAGATCCAAATTTTTAATTAAAATCTAACTATTTTGAGTTCTAGAATTTTATTAGTTTTCATTTATTTCCATTATTCGCATTTAAAATTCATTTTAATACTTTTTTTTGTAATAGGGTGGTCCTGTTGGTCACCCTTTGGGTGTATGGAACCCTAAAAAACATCCATCCTACTCTATTAGAATGACCGGGGGAGTACACCCAATAAGATCCACCAATAAGATCGGTCCGCCTGAAGATAAAATTATGTTATTTATGTTGCCTAGCAACCTCCGTCCGCGCATGCTGTGGACTGACCGCGTACCTAATTTGTTTTTGTAAAATATAGTAAATATTCATACTCAATAGTATACATACACATAAAGACTGACCAAGTTTGACGCCCCTATTAAAACGCCATAAAAATCTCAGAAAAATGTTTTTTTTCTTCATTCAGTTCGAACACTCGATTGTGACTCACACTTGGCCAGTTTTTATTATTTGTTGTTTTACTTCAGTATTAGTACTGTAATCACACCAAGTTTCACGCTTGTGTGTATAACCGTTTTTACGATAGAGCTAAATCAAAAATACCTCTGAATTACATATGAAAAACATGTTTATTCTTAGGAGTTTGGAGACCCCCTTATTTTTTACTTTTTCAATTTTTTGTATTTGTTGTTCTACCGGCAATAGAAATACATATTCTGTAAAAATTTTGACTTTCTACCTACTACGGTTCATGAAATACAGCCCGCGGATGGACAGACGGCAGAGTCTTGGTAATAGGGTCCCGTTGGTCACCGTTTGGGTGTACGGAACCCAAAAAGTGCACACAATAGATCTGTCTACATTCGGTTGAGTCATAAACGTTATCGTAGATAGATAAGTGAAAGCGTCGCATCTGTGCTCCGATTTGTGTTGCGTGTTTGGTATCGGGTAGGTGTGCGGTTTGCGCGGGAAGGGACACCTTGCTAAGCCTAAGCTCCGCCCAGACGCGCAAGGTCGTCTGCCCTCATAATCGCCTTAATCGAATTGCACTAGAAATAAGGGGATATTGCAATAAAAGCTATCTAAATATTGACAGCCATTGGTTCTAAGGATCTCCACCTATGTGTACACAGTCAGGCAGGTGTAGCTCATAAAAAGGAACCGCCAGTCACGGGGAAACATTATTATTGTAGGTATGTAAACAAACTATATTGAGATCGACTATTCGCTTACGTTTCTAGGTCACATACTGGCGTGTGCAGCCAAAGTCTATTTGACCTTATTTATCGGTTCATTGGTTCGTTGGAACTACGTACATATTTTGATGTGCTATTAATTCGCATGAGCTCCAACAATCCTTTTTTTTTTTCTTAGTTCCCGAAACTCTATGTTTGCATAGTTGTGCAAGTTCAATGAGCAATTAATATTGTATTGTCGTTTGCAGGTGTCAATAAAACGTTGGGTACAATAAAATATGAGCATAAGTTTATTTGTGTGTATGTAGCACGTGACGCACACACAAAAACAACACCTTGTTCTACTGCACTGTTGACCAAACGATCGCGGTATAGACGAATCAAATCGGTCGCCCATCCATCAGTTCAGCGATCGTACACTATGAGTCTTTGTCTTAGAGTAACATTATTTTTACAAACAAACGCACTGTTACACAAACGGACACAACGAATAACTGGGCATACAACGCACATGGCTGCAACGTGATCTGCTCCTGGGTTAGCGGTGACCCGGCAGCTTCGACATCGCCACGTGAGTCACTCCAAGGCATGCAGTCACATGAAAGCATCGTGAGGTTGCTTGCTGCAGGGACTCGCAGGGAGTCACTCGTGCCGATTCCATAAATGTTTATCAATTACATAGATAACAATATCAATTTCGCTGCAATGCACATGTATTTTGTTTGCGTGCGTCACTGATGTATGTACCTATTGAAACAAAAGAACTTCAAGTCAGAGGCATCAAGACAAAATTAGATGAGGAGCACACATTTGTTTGGCGTAGTCGCTTCGAATGTGCAGGGTTTTTGCTGGACATACCGTTGCAAGGGCCCGTGCACATCGGCGGCGGAGCGTGGCGACCACAGTCTTGAGGAGAGCGCCGGTGGACCTATCCCCTTTGCGCACCATCGTCCCCCGTTCCGACTTCACGCACGGCTGGCGGGTCAGTGCACGGCTCGCGGCGGGCGCAGCGCACTGTCGAACCACACGCGGTTGACAACAATAGCGCGAGATAATCGCGAGCGAATGTACGCACTGTGCAAAAGAGCAACCGTAATAATCGGCCGCGGGGACGCGACTGACTCGTTATCGTAAAGATACCGATATACCTATTCTCCAGTGGACGATTTAACGCGTGAATCACGACGGCCTCGATGTTTAGGTCAGTTGCCGCCCCCAAATGTCCCGCTGAGTGCGATCACATTTGTCATCATGTCACGACAACCAGTAAAAAAATCCAAGATCTGAATATTTGTCAGATTAATTTCGTTTTATGGCGGCATTGCAAAATCGTAAGACGCACTCCAAGAAGCGTTGCTGATTCTGATTCTTTAGCGGAGTATTATCGGAGACAGGTTTAATCGCGTCAGGCGAGTTTATTCCTCGAGCTGATTAGCCTGGTATCGTGTATTGTATGCGCGTACGTCTATAATTAGCCGGCGCCCGGACGGTGGCAGGAGTCCAGGTCGATCACTCGGGTAACGGGCCCGCACTATATCGGGCGTTCGCGTACGGGTCGTTGACAGGGGATTTTTCCGGAACTGCAGTGGATTCCCCAGTATCACGTTGTGGATAGACATTTCCTTTTTTTACCCGACAGCCCAAAAAGGAGGGTAATGTTTTTCGGGTGTATCATCGGGTGTATGTAAGTATGTATGTCTGTTTCTTTACCAAGCCTAAACGGCTTGATGAATTTTGGAGTGCGTGGTGTCGTTAGATTCGTCTTGGTCCCGTAAGTGACATATGATACCTTTTAAACCGACCAAAATAATTGAATATAGCCAATGACTGGGGAGACGAAAGTTTATGGTCACGCCAGGTTTATCGGGTCCTTAAATAACAGCTTCATTAATATCAATGCTAACACAAATGAGATATAGTGAGTATGAGAAACTCGATGGAGCGTTTAGTTTAAAAAACATACCCACCAATCAACTTTACAAGCCCGAAGGCGGCATCGGCCGTTTTGAATGTGCTCTACCGTATCATTAGCTTGTCAGTCGACATTGGTAATAAACATGGGTTTCAGTTGCGGAAACATCGCGCTCAAAACATGCGGTTAATTGGTGGCTAATTTAAATAAATAAAAAAGTAAATAGTTTGACATTGATCAACGATCACACAAAAACATTGACGTGCAGACTAAACACTTTATTACAAGTGAACTTTTGAAACTGAAGTACAAAAAGTTGAGAGGCAGTAACACGTTTGGGTTGGTGTGCGATACGGAATGCGCACAGTACTTGTGTCGGGAAGAGGAAATGCACACGAGAGGCATCGTCGGCGCGCCGCGACGCTCCGCCGCATCGGGCATCCAAAACATCCTCCGATAGAACGCGCCACGCCCGCCATGGGGAATTTAATTTTATCGTTGGCGCCTAGCAGATCACGAATCGCTTTGTATTGTATGGAAATCTAAACGTATTTAATGAAGTTAACGCCAAACATCTTAAGATTTTGAGAATTGGGACTTATTATGGGGAGTGCGTAATTGCCCATATCGATTATTTATCTAACCATGGTCTTTGAATTCCATGTCACCTTATATTATCACCGGAATTTAACGTATCAGATAGACAAAAAAGGCTCAAAATAAAAAGGAGAATTCGATTGTCCTGGTAAAATCGTTAACGACCCACAACGTACTCCACTGCTGGGGACAACTTAGCAGGTTAGGCCATAATCCACACACGGAGGCCAAGTCTGGATTGGTGGAAGTTCAAGCCGCCTATAAGATCTCTGAAACGGATTAAGGACATACCTAGTGATATCAAAGAGAAGGGAATGTGACAGCAACTAGAAGCAGCGGCTTAACGTACCTTGTGAAGCACGGAAACAGTCGAGCAAAAATGTAACTACAGTCGAACGCACTCAGGTAATGACCGTGATTATGGCCAGTAACAGTTTGTAATATTATCACTGGCCAAAACACAAAGAGAAGAAGAAAAAGAAAGATAATGTACACTCCACATTATATTTCTTATTCCTCTTCTCATTGTACGTTTATGTATTTATGTTATATACTGATCCGATCATAAAGTTTATGAAGAAATACGAATTATTACATAATTGGTCGATCAAGCAGAGTCTAGTCGGTAAACAGTAGATCTTGGGTCTAGTCAAGTTGGCCACCCCTAATGTAGAGCCACCATTATGTCAGATTGTGCACTCGTCGTCGTTCATAGTAAGCAGTTAAGAGGCACCGAATGTTGGTGCCAAATGTAAGACGTTAAGTTACTGTGGTGACATCGCGTGAACTAATGGGTCATGCATGGCGACCGGCGCGTCCAGGAGGCAAGGAAATAGTTTTAAACGATGTGTTCCTCTAACAAACGTGGAGTGCAACTAACTTATTGTTTTTTTTGCGGTATTGCACTTCCATAAAGAACTACAATAATTGAAAACGCTAAATACGTTAAAAAACCGACTTCCCAACACCATCCATCCCAACAACTTAGTATGATTTTGTATTATTATTTTTGGTTTTTGTAATTTTCTAAAAAAAAGTACTATACCGATTTTGAAAAAAATTTATATGGGACCAATTCGGGAGCATACCCTACCGAATAAAAAAAACATTAAAATCGGTTCACATGCTGCGAAGACATCGCGTAACAAACACACAAAAAACACATACAGTTGAATTGAGAAATCCTCTTTTTTGGAAGTCGGTTAAAAATGTGACATATTTAGCAGGAATATTTTAACTCACTTTTTAACCCCGACGCAAACTCAGGGGTGTCATAAGTTTAACGTGTGTAATATGTATCCGTGTGTCTGTCTGAGGCATAAAAGCTCCCAAACGGATGATGACCGAATCTGATCTCATTCAAAGAGTTGACAAAATCTGAAGGTGAAAGCAATTTAACCCAGTGTCACGTCGTCGACGCGAACGTTTCATTCCAATCTTTTTACACGACTACCCAATAGAGGCAGGCAATGTTTTGTTGTATACATGTACGGCTGTTTATTTACCTGAGCCTCAGATTAAAAATAACGTAGATATTGAGTTTCATACAACAATCATAATAAAAAGTGTTTTTTTTTTTATCCACAATTGGTAAGCCCTTGGCATCATCTCACCTGTTGGTAAGTGACGATGATGCCGAAGATGGAAGCGGGCTTACTAAGATTCCCCAATGCAATGGAGAACTGGCTATCTTATCTTCAAGCCGGAACACATCAATGTTGTTAACACTGATGTTTGGCGGCAAGACTTAGATAAGATGGTGGTAGCTGGCCAGGCGGGCTTAGAAAATGCCCTTCCACAAACCAAACCGAGTCTTACAAGTTGACCCCACCGGGAATCGAACCTGCGACCTCCTGTTGCGAAGTGAATGGACTAACCATTACACCACGGAGGCGGTAACGCTTGTTCTATTATATACGTATATATCTTTATCTTAAGTGGTGACATCGAATGAAGTTTTGACGCGCGATAGGTCCTATCCTTTACCACCGTTTACTATCAATAAGACAGGTGCATTTGAGCCGTTGCACGTTTCAGCATGTTGACGGTAACTCTGCCAACACGTGACTGTAAGCAAAACTCTGCTCCGTCGTGATTGGAGCAGAGTTTTTTGTACCCCGTTTTCAAAGCCGTAACACTAAATGTACCTTTTATTTTCGATCTGAGACCTAAACCTGTAGCCTAAATGGCGTGATGTATTTTGAAGTGCGAGGTGTCATTAGATTTTCTTGACCCCCTGAGTGACATAAGATACATTTTGTGTAAAAATTGCACTCGGGTTTTTAATTTTAATTAAATTGGTTAAATCATTCATAGATCAGTCTAACACATGAATGTCACAATATTATTTATTATAAAGAGGTGAAGCTTGTATGTAGTAGGAGGTAATCTTCGAAACTACTAAACCGATTTAAAAAAATCTTTTAACAATAGTAAGAACGTAATTTCAAGATGAAAATAGGCTAAAAATAACTTAGCTCACTCTTGATATTCACGGGGGCGAAGCCGCGGGCAACACCTAGTTTTCTGTATATATTAAAGGTAACCGTGACTAACTAACTGACCGACTGATCTATATCAGTCACGGTGATGATATATCAACGCACAGCTCAAACCTCTGGACGAATCGGGCTGAAAATTTAGCATACAAATAGCAGTTATAAAGTAGGCATTCCTCTAAAGAAAGGATTTTGTGTGATTCCCACGGAAACGGCAAAAAACAGGATGTGCGCGTGCAAAGCCGTGGACAAAAGCTAGTTATAGTATACACCTAGTCACCGTAGGTACGCATACGTATTGTAATGCAATTGAATCGTTTTGCCTTAGGTTTACCGGGTCGGGTCGCCCGAGGCGCCCCGGGCGGGACCGCGAGGCACGCGACAGCCGGCTAGATACCGATCTCTGTTCTAATGGAGTTCCGCGGCGCACCGACGAACCCAATCACTGCCTCTGTTGGTTCCGAAACGAGTCAACGACGGCGGCGACGGAGGCGACGGCGGGTGCGGCATCGGGACGGGCGCATGATGATTGCGATGAGCGAGATTGCAAAGAATCGCAATTGGTTTTTGCAAGGAAATTTAAAGTCGCCCATAATGGAACTCCTTGGGAAGATTTGGTTTAGAAGCATGAACTTCTTTTGTGTGAGTCCTGAAGCTGCACAAGCACAATAAAACTGTTATAAATGAACCTGTAGGTATTAAATTCTTTATAAGATAATTTGAAAGTTTTCAATTTGATTAATAAATCTTGGGGTTACATAATTGGTTAAATATTCAAGGTATCATTCAATTTATTTTTACGAAAATTTTGACTTATTTTAAGGAACTAATCGGATTTTTCTTAATCACTGTTTATTTTTTAAAATTATTTATTAAAGTTCGTAAATTGATCATTTTCATAAACACTATGAAAAAAAAAATGTAATTATTAATTATTTTTACACAGCATAAAGTTGAAAAAATGGTTCTTATATTTGTATGCCCCGTAAAAATTTAACAATGCCGATTGCAAATTAATATACCATCCCGTAGGAAAACCCAACAAACGACAATCTACAAATCAAATGAAACAATACCCATCCCAATTTAGAGGACAAGTGTACGCACACCCATCGCCCTAAACTAGGGAGGCGAGTCATCGACCCTTTGACGGCCCAGTGAGCGATGACGATATTGGGCATAAATCTAGCGGTATCGTATTGGGTAAGGGCCACCGTAGACGTTGATGAAATTCAATTTCTAAATTCAACAAGATACTAAACTCGGATAAAAATGTATCCTATGTCACTCAGAGGATCAAGACGAATGTAACGACACCTCGCACTATCAAATCCATCAAGCCGTCAAAGCCACAAGCTCAGCCAAAGAATCATACATACAAACAAACATAAGCCACGCCCGAAAAACATTTCACTCCGTTTTGGGCAGTCGGGTAAAAACTTTAGACAAGATAGGTAAAAACCGACTTCGCAACAACAACTACGTAAGTACACTTTGCTACATTTTTTGATTTTGTTAATTTCCTAAAAAGAAATAGCTCAACTGATTTTGATATAATTTATATGGGACCAACTTATCAATTAAAAAAGAATCATTAAAACCGGTTCACGCGTAACATACACACAAAAAACATGAAATCGAATTGAGAATCTCCTCCTTATTAGAAGTCAGTTAAGGTTTCCTAGAATCGTTTAACAGCTAATTATTCTAATTTCTGGAACATTCAATGGAAGGTTGTAATGAAACTTTGAAACTAATTTATTAAACGATTTATTATTAGAAAAAATATATTTTCACAAAAATATTGAGATTTGAAGGTTTTTAAAGTAATTTTAAAATGCACTTTACTTCTTTGGAATTAAGTGTTTCGAAAATCTAAATCGTACACTTGCTACTACTTCATTTTTTATTTATATTATAAATAAAGATAACTAAATTACAAATAAGATTGAATTATGTTGTGTTTATAATATAAATAAAACACGAATTTGTAGTAAAAGTACGATTAAGATTGGCTAAACACTTAATTCAAAAGAAGTAAAGCGCATTTTAATTTATTTCTAAAAATGAATCGTACACCTACTACAGTTCCGTTTTTTGCTCAAATGTATTAAGTTACATTACAATAGGTTTTATATTTTTTTAGAAAATAAAATTATTCGTTTGAATGGAGACGATTTTTGATAGGAACTCTTAAAAACAATATGCAGGCAACGTATACCTTTATTTTCAAAATATTAAGCGTACAAAAATTAGGACTTATTAAAAAAATAAAAGCCCGACTGCATAAAACTTTACCCCTATTTTTTGACCAGTCGGGGGTAAATATGTATCATACTACGTGCCTATATTATTCCGATTTCTGTGCATACTACACTCTCGGGATTAAGACGAATCTAAGTACACCTCACACTCCAAAATTAATCAAGCCATTTAGGCTACAGAGCGAGCCAAAGAAATAAATAATCTCTTTTTTGGCTAGTCGAGTAAAAATGTATCCTATGTCACTTACGGGATTTAGACAAATCTAACGACACGCACGACACCTCGAACTCCAAAATTCATCATCAATCCGTTTAGGCTACAGGGCGTGCTTGCTTTGCTTTGAAATAAATAAATATACTCGTACATACATAGTTGATTGGTGGAACATTATATCACACATTTTGGTAAAAGGAGAGAGGGCAAAGAAACCAAGAAAAAAATTGGCGGCCACATCTGGAAGTAGCCTGTATTTACTGGTAGTGATATGTACTTACATTTTTTGAAAACCTAACTTCGCTATCATGGATTGTTTCAGAGTTATGATTTTTTAAATAATTATATCTCTTTTCTTAGTATAGCGCTGCCCCCCTCGGCTCAATGGCAAACCAATGGGTTAGTGTACTATAATACAGGTTTTTGCTTTTGTGAACATTCGCTTTTCAATCTTACCATTAAAAAAAGGAAAAAAAAAATTATTAAAAATATAAAATGAACATAATCTTCTTAAATATTCACATCTGAGAGTTTTGCTCATGAGAATAAATGAAGCATATATTCATAGCTTTCATTTAAAATTAGATTTCGAAGTGGCCGCTAACTTTTATTTTACAGCCTTTGGTCCAAAATGCCCACTCTCCTTTACATTAATTCCACATAAAATAAATAAAACTACTCGTTATAATTTGTCATATTGTGTAAATAAATAGTCTGCCTGAAGATGGTGTTCGAAACCGGTCGCTGACAAATTATAACGTTTAGTTTTATTTATTTTATGTGGAATTAGTGGAGCGAGCTATGCTCGGAATTTCCTTACGCGTTCGAATCAAAAATCATTTCATTTCATTTATTTATAGTTTGCAATCATGTACAAAAATAAGGTCTTAAAATAATGTAAATATAGCATGGTACATGGGCCCTGCTAGGGCATGGCAAACAGGATAGGTAAATTGTAATAATGTACAAAAAAATGAGGAGAGACCAGAAGATAGCTACGAGATAAATGGTTAAATGGTTTTACATAAATATTTACAATTATATATATATATATATATATATATATATATATATATATATATATATATATATATATATATATAATTTTATTTTAATGTTTTATCGTCCAAAAATTCTTTTATACTATAGTAACATTTAGATATTAATAGGTTTTTTAGGTTGTTGTAAAATTTTTTAGTATTTCCTTCCGATTTTAAAGTTTTTGGGAGTTTGTTATACACTACGATTGACCTATAATAAGGGCTGGTTTTGTAGATTTCCAATATTGGTGTAGGCTGTACTAACAGGTGATGTCGACGCGAACTACTACAGTATTCATATTTGCTTAAATTTTTATGGACATAGTTAGCGATTTCAAGTATATATATACAAGGGAGCGGGAGGATATTTTCACTTTCAAAAAACGGGCGACAAGAGACTCTTGGTTTTATATTTAGGAGTATACGTAGACATTTCTTTTGTAAAACGAAGACGCCATCAGCATGTGCGCTGTGCCCCCACATGATAACGCCGTATCGCAGCCAAGCGTGTGCGTACGCGAAGTAGGCAGCCCGGGCTGACTCGTAGTGAGTATTTCTTTTTAGAACGGATAGTGCGTAGGTGAATTGGGACAATTTGGTTTTTAGTTTTTCTGTATGCGTGTTCCAGTCCAAATGTGAATCTATTGTTACCCCTAACAGTGTGAATGCGCTTTCCTCGGAAATATTCAAATTATTAGATAACGGTATGAGATTAAGTTTTCTTTTCTGGTAGGGTTTAAATTGAATTAGTTTCGTTTTATTTGAGTTAATTTCGAGATTATGGTCGGATAGCCATGATTTAACTATTTGGAATGTTGAGCTCACGCGATTTAAACTTTCTGCCTTTCCGTCACATCCAAACAATAATGAAACATCGTCTGCAAACATTATACAGTGTGATTGTAATACATCTGGCAAGTCGTTAATATATATTATGAATAGGACACAACCGATTACGCTGCCCTGGGGGATAGAACAATTTACTACGCGTGTTTCCGAGCGGACTCGGCCTATTTCTCGACTTTGCTGGTTGAAGAAGTCTACCTCCACGATTTGTTGCCTATCCGATAGGTATGACTTTAGCCAGTTATGTGATTTTCCGCGAATACCTATTCCATATAATTTATTAAGGAGGAGAACCAAAGTAACCGACATAGCTCACAGAATCGCTAAACTGAAGTGGCAGTGGACAGGGCACATATCTCGTATGTCAATTGGCCGTTGGGGCATGAGAGTTCTCGAGTGGCGACCGCGCACCGGAAAACGTAGCGTAGGAAGGCCTCCCACGCGGTGGATCGATGTCCTGATGAAGATCGCGGGAAGCCGCTGTATGCGGGCAGCGCAGGACCGCTCGTCGAGGAAATCCTTGGAGAGGCCTTTGTTCAGCAGTGAACGTTTTGCGGCTGATATGATGATGATATGGAATTAGTGTAAATATATATACCAAAATATATATACATATATACACTCGAAAAACATAACCGTCCTTATGGCGCAATCGGGTAAAAAGTAAGTGAATAATATTTTTATCTCAAAAATGACGCTCAATGTTTTCCAAATTTTTGTCATTGACAACACATACTAACACCTAAAATATGCTGTACTCGTACGTGGTAAATCTGGAAAAACGTATAAAGTTGGTACCGCGTCATACAAAAAAGTATTAAAATATTTTTTCTCCAAAATGGGCCTAAGTTTATATATACAGCGAGGAGGTATGTTAATAAAATTAGTAACTCAGATGACTAGTATTTAACTAACTACCCTACTGGAGGCTGAGCCGAATGTGGAAAGCTTCTTACAAGTTGCCATCGACAACTATGGAGGTCCTCCGTTCCGGCTCATATGGTGGACTAGAGTGAAATATAGGTATATCACTAATTTGTACGCAATGCGAGCCTTCCGTCCATTCAGTTGAATGATTCAAAAGCTGGATACTTCAGCATTGAATGTGGCCGGCCTAGTACCCGACAAATTGGCCCAAGACAATTCTGAATTCCGATGCGACGAATGCTTGAGCGGCGGCGGGTGGTTAGTGGAAATGCAAATCTTGGCAATAATCAAAATATTAATATGGTTGAGTTAGAGTGTATTGGTTGATCTTAACTGGTCACTTCCGACCATACTCTGTCTAGAGCTACCCGGCTAGGTGGAGTTCGCAGCCGGAACTACGGGTCCGGCTGTTTGGATCAGGGTACTACGGGGTCGGGGGTAGCCCACCGCTTGCCTGCCGTTGGTCTATCGCCTTCGGCACTCTGGCTTGTCGGTCCCCCGACTGGGTCATGGACTCGTAGTGGTATGTGGTTAGTTGCAGGGGTTGGGCAATGTTTGTTGCCTGGCAAGCACGTTGCGTCCAGGCGTCCTTCCCCGCGCGCAACTAGTGTTGTCGTAGCCGGCCATGTGGGCTATGGGCGAAAACAACGCGGGGCACGTGAGTTGTCCATTAAGTGGAACTGCTGGTTTAACTACTGGCAGGGAAGCATCTCCGGCACTTGCCTGGTCAGCAAGTAGAGCTAAGCTAGTACTGCTCCGGCCGATCCAGCCGCGTAGGAGTAAGTCTGGACAGGTGCGATAAGCGCCGGGAAGTGAGCGTGCCTACAGCTCCGGTACCACACCGGATATGTGGGAGCCAGCTTCTCTGGCGTCCCGAGCGGGGATCGAACCGCCAGCAGCGAAAGCCGCGGGAGGTGAGCGCGCCTACAGCTCCGGGACCTACCTGGACAGTAGGTAGTGGTTCTCTTCCACGAGGCACTCGCCTTGCAGAGTACCAGGACAAGCGTCTTGGCGGCAAGACCTACCGTAACTGGTCCTTGTCTTCACCTTATGGTGTTGGCAGGAATAGCGGCCCCCACTGTTATGCCCTAGGGTAGGTAAGTGGGGACGCTATATCATAAACCTGGCAGTCTAGCGTATCTGGTAGATGTGCGAGAGGGCTTGGTCACTTCCGACCGTCGCAGTGAACAGATAATTTTTCATATCGTATAAATCCTTTATAAATCGATATTAGAACTGACTTAATTTAAAAAAATCTTAGTATACTAACTAGGGGATATTTAGATACACAATTTATATACTTTTTTACAACTGACCCTTATACCGCTTTAATCTTTGATATTGTTTTCTAAGCCGTAAACCTTTCCACATGGCCAGCAATATAAGTTATCGTCAGCGATATCATAAAACTTTTTCAATATCTAGTTCAGACCTCAGTTATTTTTAGTACGCATAACCGTAAGATCGAAGTTCTTACGTATCACGCTAAACAAGAATTTTTATGAGATATCAATATTTATAAGTGAAGAGAGGCTTTCAACTTACGTATAACGTATAACGTTTACAGAAACATCACGCGTCGTCGGAGTGAATTTCGCACCACTTCGCATACGTCACAAAGAGTTTAAGTTATTGAACGGTCAATAAATCGCTGATTATTATTGTTTTTCAATAGTACGAATGTTAACCTCATGGCGCGTGCGTTGACCCCACTTGCTTGAGATATAATCTCAAACTCTCGCACTGTCCTGGTCAATTTTTGCAGCTTCGTCCAGTCAAGGTGACCGGTTGGTCATGTCACATGTGAGTCGATGACATTCAGTCAGACGGTCTAGCTTGGCACACAAAGGTTTGCCAGTCATGCAGCCGGTTCCTATGTAAATCTCATGTTACCACGTCCAATAGCAAACAGGAAAATACTCTTTGATGGCAAACAAAATATGATGACGTTTTATTATGTTCTTGTGTGGGTGTTATTTTGTTACCATGTGCACTTAGCTACTCGTACACTACAAGGTGAAATGTAAATATGGCTACTTGGTTATCGAAGTCCATAAATTATTATTTCATAAAAACAACTTGTAATTAACGTCATCACATCAGTAAGTGACGTAGGTACTTGTTATTTGTACTAAAATAAGTGATTCTCCATTTTTAGGGTTCCGGAACAAAAGTGACAAAAAACGGAACCCTAAAACTTCTTTATGTACATCTGTCCGTCCGTCAGTTTATATGTCACAGCCATATATATAGAAATTTATGATTTATGTTACTTAAAATGGGAACTGGTCACAATACAAAAGTTGCGTGTATAGGGGTTACAAATAACGTGCATCTCCTCGTGTGGAGTATTGTGTAAAGTTTGCAAGATATACGCCGCTAAATCAATGAGTATTTTTTGGGGACCCTTTGTTTTTTTCTCTCAATTATGAAGTAATAACTGCGGAACTACGTCCAGCAGTGGACGTCCTTCGGCTGATATGATGATGATGATGATGAACTACGGAACACTACACCATGCGTAGTCCGAAACGCGCTTGGCCGGATTTTTGAACATTTGCCGAAATAACCCGAGTGGTTGGGTGTATCTTTAATACTAAAATTGATCGATAATGTAAAATTGTATCCTAGGGAGATTGTTTTAACAGGGATCGGGTGAAATCAAGCGATACTTATATTAAAAGCCGATCTACCCCGGCAACGATGAAACTTCTCCTTTCTGCCAGGAAATAAATTTCTTAGACATTCAACTTAAGCACAAGAGGAATAAGAAATTAGCTCGTGTAGTATTCTTAATTAGAAATTATAATAACAATGTAGGTAGGATAAAGTCAGGATAACGATACGATCTGTGTTCTCCAATACTAAAAACTCTGTATTTCATTGATGTTTACAGTAGAAATACAGCGACACTTTTTAGAGTTTTGAAATAAGAATCAAACGAATCTAACTCGAGCCAACCGTCCACACTCGAAACAACGAGACTACAGGCGAGGAGATCGATCTCGAAGTCAGTGTGCATCACTGACTGCTGCACAGGTGCCAAAGAGTCGCTCTAGTTTAGCTAGCTCGGATACCTTGGATCGATGTCGACCACGCGCAAATAGCCGCCGCGCCCGCTCAGAATACGGCCGCAAGGTCGCTACCCGCCCGACCTATGCCCCCATTATGACCTGGCGCATTACTCTCGAAGGTATGGATGGCGTTGTCCTCTCACCAATTTTATATTTAGGGATCGAAAGGCATTGAACCAACAAGGTAAACGCTGAAGTAAGTTGAAAATAAGTTTAGTATCTCTTTTAGAAAAGACCTCTGGAATATAAAGGTTGTTTGGGATTGATTACTAGGATACAAAAAATATTTATTGCCCGTAAGGCGCCATAACCACCGCGCGTCGAACCGTGTCAGCTGTTTGCAAACTCAACTAACAAGTACGGACCGCTAACTAGCAAGCGCGCTTGCTTGGCTACTGCATAGTTTGTTAAGCTCCGTATTTTAACGCCCATTTAATTGAGGGATGCCTTCCGCGAAACTTTTGTGGCGAATAAAACGAGCCAGCGGAAAAATAAATCAAGAAATATATTCCGAAACGCGCTCCAGTTACACATGTTTTTTTTTTTTGTGAGAGTACAACTGTTTTTATTTGTTACAGTAGCAAGACAGGCCTCTTTATTAAAATAGCATTACGGTCAGTGGGAAACGAAAATATTTTGTAACGAAGCGACACGCAAGCACGTGCGTCTATTTTTGCGCGAACAACTTCGCCAGTCGGTCGTAGGCACCAAGGTATAGAAGTTTATGGCTAAGCATCCGGAATTTCATATGTTGTGGGCTAACGAACCGAATCGTCGTTTCTATTACAATATTGTATAAAGCTCAGCTCAAAACCAAATTGAGCTAAATGAAGTAGCTACATACAATTGCCGAAAAAATAGAGTGGACTCTTATATAACATGTTGATGCACACCTTTACTAACCTAACCTAGTTGCTGTCAGCCTTTCTGGTACGTGATGATGGTGAAAATCTGCCAAAAGATGTTCACTGCTGGACAAAGGCCTCCCACGAGGATTTCCAGGACGACCGGTCCTGCGCTGCTCGAATTCAGGGGCTTCCCGCGACCTTCACCAGTTTCTCGGTCCACCGCGTGGGAGGCATGCCCACGCTACGTTTTCCGGTGTGCGGTCGCCACTCGAGTACCTTACTACCCCACCTGCCGTCTGTTCTACGAGCTATGTACCCAGCCCAATGCCACTTCAGTTTAGCGATTCTGTGAGCTATGTCGGTTACCTTGGTTTTCCAACAAATCTCCTTATTGCTGATTCTTTGGCGTATGGGAACTCTGAGCATAGCTCGCTCCATGCAACGCCCTTTGGGTGACCTACAATCTTCTTACGATTCCCATAGCAAGCGACCATGTTAGTCTGGAGACTGTGGTATTTGGGACGTGAAAATATTGCGAAGAAGACTGTTCCCGACTCCCCGAGTAGGGAAGGGGGGGAGGGGGAGGTTTGTTGCCGTAATCGCCACAATTGGCAGGCGGGCTGGCCTGGCCATCGCAGTGTGCAGTACAGTACGCGGAAAGGACGTTGCTCCGCTTTTTGATCCCTTAGGCATCTCTTACGACAACCTCGAGAAGAGATGGGGTGGTACTATTCTAGGGCCGCACCATAGGCCATCTTTATTGAAAAGGCTTTAGGCGCTGAGCGACCATGTCAGCCCTAGTAGGATCAAAAAAAAAGCCTAGACTTAAATAGTTGTTTCAAAACAATACAAAGTTTTATAGCCAATGAAGATTGACTCGAACGAGACATTTTCACATTAATATATAAACAAAAATAAAAACAACACAGATTGATGAACAACAATTGTATAGATACATTAACTAAATACCAATATCTTCCAACCAATTTGTCAACAATTATTATCATTACAACATTTCCTTTACAACTAACATTGGGGATTAATTAAAAGGTCTCGCATAATGAATCAGTGGACCATAAACTGTTATTGCTGAAAATTGCTAGTTACATAGGCTAGAAACTGGCTCTTTACTGGTGGTTAATTGTCCCTTTGTAGGGTAACGCGATAGAGGTAATAGAGGGGTAAAGAGTACCTAATTAATTTTAAACTTTAACTTTTTAAAATCAAATAAAAATAACCGGCCAAGTGCGTTTCAAACTAGCACTCTGAGGGTTCCGTACCATCACACCTCTACTCACAACCACATAGTAATAATGACAATGATATCTTTTCACATTACAAACAAAAGACATCAACGCGAGCTACTAAAAATATATTCTTTTTTAACCGACTTCAAAAAAGGAGGAGGTTCTCAATTCGACCGTATATTTATTTTTTATGTGTGTTCGCGGCTAACTTCGTCGTTTACGAACCGATTTTGATGATTCTTATTTTTGTTGGAAAAGAGATATCCCAAGGGTGGTACCATGATAAAAGTATCGATTTTCATATTAAATACTATTAGCATTTGCCAGCGTGCAGCGGATTCGCTCGCGTGAACATAGTTTCTATGACTGTCATCGAGAGTGCGTGGTAATAAGAATCATCGAAATCAGTTCCTAAACGACGAAGTTAGCCGCGAACACACATAAAAAATAAGTTTTTTCGTTTCATGATAAGGAAACCAGGATCTAATAATGGCATCCCAGAAAAATCGAGGGGAACCTTAGTTTCCTGTTTGAAGACGATTTTTTTTGTTTAAAATTATTTGTCATTCAGTTTGGACGCCTTAGCGCGATTATGACTCACACTGTACCAATTTTTAGTATTTGATGTTTTATATCAGTGTTATTGGAGTTTACTCTTTAAGAAACGATTTGAGTTATAAGGCCCGGTGTGGAAATTTTATGAGTAGTAAAACAAAGTGTAACACTCGAAAGTGAGGCGTTACGCTCGAAAAGATAAAAGTACGATTTAACGCGCGAAAGAATGAGATGGAATACATTACACAGCGTATCTTATGTGTGTGCCTGTGTAACGAAAAACGAGAAAAGAAAAATTAAAAACGAAAAACGAATCAGGCGTTATGGGTTAGAAATGAGTAAACTCCAGTCGTGCGTCGGAGCTGACACACATGATTTTACTATAATAACACCAAGTTTCATGCTTGTATGTATTACTGTTTTTACGATAGAGCTAAGTCAAAAATACTTTTAAAGACGCATAAAAATTTGTGTATGGAGTGTCCTATTTTTTCAATTTTTCTAATTTTTAGTATTTGTTGTTATAGCGGCAACAGAAATACATATTCTAGAAAAAAATAACTGTCTACCTATTATGGTTCATGAAATACAGCCCGCTGACAGACGGACAGACAGGCAGCGGAAGCTTAATAGTAATAGGGTCCCGTTGGTCACCCGTTGAGTGTACAGAACCCTAAAAATCAAATTGGGAAACCTCCGTTGTATTGTAGTCTCATGCTAAACATTCCGCACTGATTTAGGATGATTTTAAGAATATTCATTAAAGGCCATGCGAACGAAGTCGCGAGCACAGCTAGTAGGTATTCGATAAAAAAGCTGCCTAGACTGACAAAGATGGCCTATCAAATAAAGTGATCGATTGTAGTCTATTATCCCAGAAGTCTGTTACTGTAACGATGAGAAACCCACTTAGTCTTTGTAGTTAGGCGTTCGCGTGGCAACTGGAGCGATGAGGCGCCACCGGCGGCGCCGGCGCCGACCGCCGGCCTCGAGCGACGCACGCGCACTTATTGTTCCCACTACACTCTCCGCTAACTCCACCGAGACCTCCTTTGAAATTTAAATCACATAATTTACTGTAAATACTAAATTAAAACCTACATGGGTGGATAAGCTGCTCGCTTTTTATTTGTAGAGCTACCTACAGTAATTGTGTAGAGTTGTAGACCACGCAGTGTAAGTATATTTGCATTTTTATCACGTTCTCATTAATTTTCATATTCATTGGATGCATCTGAGAAAAACGAGCCATTACTTTCAGTTGTCAAAATGCCAGTGAAATGATAAAAACTTGGATAAAAATCGCCCTCTATTGAATATTAATGAACGTAATTGCCTGAATTAAATTGTCCTATTCGGAGCATGTAGTTGAAATGTAGGATCGTTGTTTTTAATTAGGTAAGACTCATACATATAGCAAAGATAGCGGAAGTACCTATTATAGTATCGCCATGGGGGTTGCCATCGGGTGGCGCTTGTTAGGTCCATCAAGTAGATCGGACGCAGATATGGCACCGACGCGACGATGCGATGGGCGTCCAGTGAACCCCGAGTCTCAAATTACATTAAGGTATTGGTCTTTTCATCAATTAATAGCGTACCGCATTAAAAAAATATTTATGCTGGTTTAAATTACCTACATAGGCTTACGCAAGTCGTAATAAACAAACGACGAGACACTTTAAATGTTGAGAGGAGGACGACACGGAAGGAAATATTGGAGGCAGAATAGCCAAGCCAAGTAATATGGCTGCGTATGCGTACTTATTGATGATCGAGAATGTGAACAGATTTTACAGAAATTAAAAAACATAACTTTGCTTTTTATGGCCAATTAAAAACCAAAGGCATAATATTTAAAATCGTTAGCCCTCCTCAGACAGCTTGGTACAGTGTCAAAGGAGCACATAAACAAGATAATATAAGCGTAATTACAATGTCATTTCCCGCTTGCGAGTTCCGCAATGAAAGATGCTGCTTTTCAGTCTTATAATGTCCGGCAGACGCAAAATATTCGTTTTTGATTTTTTTTTTGGATTAAATCAGACTGGAGGAACGCAAAGCGAAGAGTATTTTCAGACAAAAATATAAATTGAACTCTGAAACGACAAATAAGATGAAACTGTACTTACTGCAATAAGTCTGTGGACGTTATGCATCTGAGGAATGTCATTTAGTGAATTGGACGATCTGACTCTGACCCATCCCCCGTTTTATGGCATATGTTTATGGGCTAGTAACAGGCGACATAAATTCCCTCTCTCTTATAACCTTGATTTTGTTTAGTCCGATTTATGATAGATGGTAAATAATGCCTAGATGTTTATTATCTGTGCACATTATGCAAAAGTGGAACGACATAACTTTTGCCTCTCCTTCAACCCTAATAGGGTTGCCAGGGAAAATTGTAAATCACCCATTAAAATTTTATCAGAATGGCCTCACCTCACACTACTGTTTGCTATGACAAAAAAAAGTTTAAAAAAAGATTGAGGTCGGTGTCAGCAAACCATCGAATCTAAAACCATTTAATACGTAAGTAACTGTGTGCTGGTACCGACCTCAAAAAAATTTTAAGCCACTAATTTAATTCGTACTTACCTTTGATTTCGTTATTGTTGGTTAATGTTGTGTATTTAAGTTTAATAATATTATTTCACACTTTTGAGTGAGTTCATTTTGAAGTCGGTTTTAAGTTTTTTAAACTTTTTTTATTTTCGTTATTTTTAGTGGTAATGCTATCTATCTAGCAACGTTAAATCCAATCACCTATACTCACCAATAGGAATTATCAAATCATAAACATGTGTTTCATTAACAGATACAGAGTCCTGTGGCTTCCATCATCATCTCAGCAGCATGAAAGTTAAGGAGTTAAATCGTCCATCATCAGCTCATTTGAATAACCTGAAGGAATACAACTATCGGTCTATGCATACCTACATACATATCTATGTATAACATTAAAAAGAATTTTCCTGCAACTCCTAACCGTTAAGGAGTTGTACCTTCCCACATCAGCTTATCAACATGAGAATATGACTAACAGACGCAAGTATATTAATAGCTTTAGAAAACATATGAATCACGTAATTAGTGCCTTTAAAATTCAAATTTTTCATTATTTTTGAAGGGTTGCCCTCGATTTCCCTGGGATCCCAACATCAGATCCTGACTTGGTGACAATGGGACCCCCTCGGGAGTATACTCTTTCGAATGAAAAAAGAATTTTGAAAATCGGTCCACAATTGACGGAAAAATACATTAAAAAAAATATATATACAGTCGAACTTAGTACCTCCTCCTTTTTGTAGTCGGTAATAAAGCTATGGATGACATTAAGAAGGGTGTTATTGAAAATTTCCAACGTTAGTTAAGCGATCAGCAATGTGTCAGCGGTCGTTAACTGTTGACAGAGCGATGACAACACCGTTTTTAAAAAAAGAATACATTTATAGTTTGAAATTACATTGAGTTAAAATCGACAAAAAGGGAAAGTCATGTCCTTCTTCTTGTAGGTAATTAAATGTGTTTTAACGTTTAAACTAAACACGCACTGTTCATGCTCAATAGTGCAAGGCTTACTACAACATAGTAAGAAGATTAAGTGAGCCATGGTCTGGCAACACTGAAGCCCATCGCAGTATTAGATCATCAATCTCCGCCCAAGATAATGGTGGCATGGTCAGCTGCGTGAGCCGATTGAAACATTGGAGCCACATTGTATCACATTATTTAACACAGATTTATCCCAATATTATAAATGCGAAAGTGTGACTATTTGTCTATTTGTTTGTTACTCTTTCACGCTAAAACTATGTGCTGAACCGATTTCGCTGACATTTGGCGCAAAGGGCGGAAAACAACATATGAGAATTTTTATCCCGGAAAAACAGACAAGTGTGCAAGTTCAATAATTTATGTTCAATGCCGACCGACGGATCAACGGATGAACCGACGGACGGACTATTAAGAGATGTTCAATAGATGAAAAGTAGTAGGCTGCCGACGCTCTTACGGTGAAGGAAAACATCGCGAGGAAACCTGCACACGCCTGCGAAGAAACTCGAAGGTTGTGTGTGTAGTCGACCATCCCGCACTGGGCCCGCGTGGTCGACTAAGTCCCGATCGCCCTAATTCAGGGTAGGCTCGAGCCCCTCGGTGGGGACGTATATGAGCTGATAAGAAGAAGTAGGCTGAAAGGAGCTTTTTAGATTACGGTGTCGATACTCTGTTAGAAAACACAAAGGTTTCTCTCGATTCCTTATTTTTCGATTTTACTTCCTTGCATTTTTGCGAAAAGCCCATACATATACCTCGGCGGAAATGGCAACTAAATCTCGTATTGATATTAAAACCTTGGCCAGCGGCTCGAGCTTAAAACTCTTAAATTGATTTATATCATTCTTCAGCAATAATGTACTTACTGTAAATACTATATAATCCTTGATACAAAGCTAAAGTTAAATGGAACTTTAAAGTTCAACTGAACTTAAAACGATAGTTGTTAAAAGTATTAAACTTTAACATGATAACAGTGTCAACAACATATGAAATTCGATCGAAATGGTATCAAAACATAGGTCACCTGTTATTATTAGCCAGTAATTTAAATATTAACGACCTCCCTATGACCGCTCTAACATTTAAAACTAAATAAGCCCCTTCAAAGAAACCCTACGGACGAGTAAGTTTAAACTACAATTGACTTAGTTGATGTAAGCCTGTCAAAAAGTACAAAGTTTATCCTATTAGAGATTACAAATTTCCATATAACAATAGATCACTGGCCAGAAAGAAAGACAAAGACAATGAAAGCATCATTTACCATCGTCGGTGTAATCTGATTACATATTTGTGGTATTACTATGTCTCGCTTACCTGAAACAAACGAAAACAAAACATTAATATCTATGAGGCACCAAAATCGTTACCGTGATAAATTATGATAAATATTTACTAATATTATAAATCTGAATGTGTGTATGTCTGTCTGTGTCTTACTCTTACTTAAGTTAAAAAAAAATTAAGTGTTTGGCATTTTACGGATGTTAACAACAACATGACAACCCAACCCACCTTCGAGCTTAAGGTTTGAGGGGGGGACGCCACCGGGGTCACAGTAACCATTGTACCAACATGGGAATAGGGTGTAATGAGTAATGTGTAATGAAAACGCTAAAGCCTGGTTATCATTAAACCGACGATGCCTGAATCCAAGCGAGAAATTTCTAGATATATTATTGGAGACCCGGCATAAAGTGTAACGAATAAGGACGTACATCAAAATCTATAAGAGTGTTTCAAACTACATCACCCCCTTAAATAATAATCAAACTGTTAACATAACAACCAGTAAATATGTCACGGCTAAAGGTGGGTGTGAAAAATATACCTTAATAAGTAAACTGTCGCGTCCGCGCCTGACTGACAGCCACGGAAACCAACAGAATACCAGCGCTTCGCTTCCGAGCCTAGCATATGTTGAATTGGGGCCCTGTGGTTGCAGTGGCACCTCATGAATATATGTATTTTATTTTAATACTAGCTGTCCCGGCGAACTACGTTCCAACTTCCACCTTACACTACACTATAGGTACTACCCTACCCTACCCTACCCTACACTACACTACCCTATCCTACACTACACTACCCTTCCCTACCTTACCCTACACTACACTAAACTACACTACACTACCCTACCCTACCCTACACTACACTACACTAAACTACACTACACTACACTACACTACCCTACCCTACCCTACCCTACATAAGAACCTTCTCCTGACAATAACGAACTCGACAAAAAAAAATAGCGAAATCGGTCCAGCCGTTCACGCGTGATGCCGTGGCCAAGGGAAATAGGGATTCATTTTTATATATATAGATTTATTTACCTAAACTTTTTTGTTACTTAAATATATTGTGTATTTTGGTGTGGTGTTATACTGGAAAAAACCAAATACCGCAGTATCTCAAGACTAAGGACTAAGGTCTTTGACCAGTGTGTGTTGCCAGTGATGACTTACGAAACTGAGACATAGTCACCTACTATGGGCCTCATAAGAAGGCTCAAGGTCACCCAAAGGGCAATGGAGCGAGCTATGCTCGGAATTTCCCTACGCGATAGAATCAGAAATGCGGAAATCCGCAGGAGAACCAAAGTAACCGCATAGCTCACAGAATCGCTAAACTGAAGTGGCAGTGGGCAGGGCACATAACTCGTAGAACAGATGGCCGTTGGGGAATTAAAGTTCTCGAGTGGCGACCGCGCACCGGAAAACCTGGTAAAGATCGCGGGAAGCCGCTGGATGCGGGCAGCGCAAGACCGGTCGTCGTGGAAATCCTTGGGGGAGGCGTTTGTTCAGAAGTGGACGTTTTTCGGCTGATATATTTTTTTTTTATTCACAATTGGTAAACCCTTGACAACATCTCACCTGGTGTTAAGTGACGATGTTGCCGAAGATGAAAGCGGGCTTACCAAGATTCCCCAACGCAATGGGGAACTGATAATAATAATTACTGGAATCAATAAACGTATTTCTTTCTTTCTAAATATTGCAAACAGTTGAATGACCCTGGTGTAGATCTATCGGAGATGATCGCCCGCCAGGCAAACGTGCAAGTCATCATCGGGTCGGCAACACCGGCCTGTTTTGACGCACCATGATAACCCAATTCATGGTGGGGGGTTTCTTAACAATCCTAAAGTATCCCGGCAGAATGTTCCTTAAATAAAACTTTCCCCCGCTTTCAAATTTTCAGTGAGCAGTCTGTGAAATCAATTTTAGTGTAAGATTTTTTAGTACATATTTGTTTCCATCTTACGCTCTTGCTTAGCAAGATAGAACTGGCTGTCTTATCTTCATGCCGAAACACATGAATGCTGTTAAAAATTGATGGTTGTCAGCAAGACTTAAATAAGCTGGTGGTAGCTAGCCAGGCGGGTTTTTTTACAATGCCCTACCGACGAATACTTCTTTTAGACTGTTTTATCACGCTTTTATTAGCTTCACCTGTATGTATGTTTGTTTTGTTAACCGACTCCTTTGCACTCGATTTTTACCCACTGTAAACGGACAGATTTAATTCAAACTTTATTTAACAAGAATCTGTGACAATACAATAATTTTATAAGTTTATCTCATTATCCTGAATTAAAAATTAAAAAATAAATATACTTTAAGAAACTAAAAAACACCATTTAAAGCACATTAAACTAAAAAGTAAAAAATAATTCTTAATATAACCTGAAAACAATAATGAACGAAAAATTCTAGTATTATTGTGAAAAAGTGTGGAGCGCTTTGTGCCATATTTTTCGTACATCGAGCAACCCACGCTTTTTTCACAATTCTAGTATTTTTAGTTCATTATTGTTTTCAGCTTATAATAAGAATTATTTTTTAACATTTTAGTTTGATGTGCTTTAAAAGCGTGTTTTTTAGTTTTTTAAAAGTGTATTTATTTTTCATGGTAGTCGTGCTAAGTCTTTCTTGCGATTTTCATTATTTCGTATTAACAGTAAGTTTCCTTCTAGCTCGTAATAATCACTACTCTTTGCCCCGATCTACCTATCATAATAACGACCCCGTTTTCGCTTTCAGCCTTTCAGAGAATCCACTCACAAAATAGGTGTTTTGTAATGCGTTCCTATTGAGCCATGTTGCAAGTCACCGGTGATTATCTCCTTAAACGCACTCTTTCAATCGGCAAGCAAAACATGAAAGGGTTTAATAATATTTCCATCATAGCGCATTGTTCCTACAATCGCATTGTTGCCAAGTAAATGTATGAAGTAAAGTAATACAATAAATTATGTCACGCGCAGCTGGTAGTGTGCTAGTGACGCAAGCATGTGGAAACCGAGCTATACGTTTGAGACGAAACGTAAACAAAACGTTTCCCTGACAAAACGCATACTTTCCATCATACATTACATCTCATAAAGTGCGCTTTCCAAACAATGCGAACCTCGTGCGCATTAGGGCGCGCGCGGACCGCGATAAATCGTCGCCGCGATAAACAGTATGCCAAATTGCATGGGCTCCGTCGATTATCCCGACGACGGCATGTGGGTCGCGGACGCGTACACCGCGCGCCCTATCTTACGAATTGCCTAATTTATCAGGAGAGATTTATGTTCCCGGGTCGCGTGCTCGCGCGCAACCAACTCGCACCAATGTAAACGCAACTTATTTGAACCGCATGCGTCCAGGACCATATGATGGTGAGCTCCGGTCAAATATAGGGAAAATCCGTTAAAGGAGTTAATGCGAAAAGTATTTCTATAACCTGGCGTCAATGACGCTGGGTCATATTGACCCGAGCGATTTTCAATTGGGGTAGCTGGAGATAGGACCTAAATTCATATGATTTGTACCATAGTGTAGTGAGCAAGCGCTAGTGAAGAATGGTAAAATCCCTTTTCTTGAATAAAACGGCTACAGCTCCATACATTTTTAGTTCCAAAAGAGAAATTATTTTAGTTGCCCTTTTGAGGTTGTTGCATTAAAACCAAATTATAGTTTGATATCAAAATTAACTTAAACATCTTGGTACTACATGACTTCGTGGTCATGCAATAGTTCTTACTTTGTATTAAATTTGTTATAATTCAGCAGATAACTAGATAATTAAGGAAAATAACATTCGGGTCATATTGACCCAGCGTCATCGTCCGCGTTATTTTTTACACGTCATTGGTGCCGGGTTAAATTAATTATGTGAATGACGTTAAACGCTTATTGGAGATAGTTACATATTCAACTATATCCCTAAATACATTCAAATTTCAGTCAGAATACAGTATTGAATTAATTCTATGAAGTTCCATAATATTACCATTCTATAGCAGCGGCAAAAACATTCAAATACATGGAATTTTATGTAAATGTAAAAGAAACGAAAGCTAACAAAGTTTTTTTACATTAGCGATTCCTTATGATATTCATTAGTGTTTTTTTTGGTTCGCTATAGATCAATACAAAAATGTTTTTAAATAACTAGCTTTCCACCCCGCGGCTCCGACTGCTTTTTTAAAAGTTTTGCTTTGCTTTAAGAACTTGCCCTGTTAGTTAGTCTGTCTGTAAGTTAGTTTGGGTCAAATTTTGGAAGCTAAAATAAGAACCACTTCCCGGTTTCCGATTGAGCTAAAATTTTGCATACGTTAAGTTTGGAGAACAATGCATGGTTAGCTTAGTGACGTCATTCTAAACCAATATGGCGGACTCTCAAAGATGGCAGAACAGTTATTTAGCACCCTCATGGTATGGGTATCAAATGAAAGGGTTCAGTGAGAAGAATACGATTTAAATAAGCTTGTAAGTACCTAAAAGTTTGTAGATTTAAAGAAAAATATTTTTCACCCGCTGGCCTAATCTAGATTCCCTGAAAATTTTCATCGAATTTGCTCCAGCCGTTTTCGAGTTCAATTTCAAAGGGTACACACACATATACATTCCCACATATACATATCGACTTTTATATTAAAGACCATAAATAAGAACTAAACCAGTGGACCTCGTAGAAAAAATAGTATCAAAGATCCTAGGTTATCCTAGGCACAGTATATATATTAGTACTAATCCTAGGTAAAGTATCAATATAGGTTTTATCCTTTTCTAGCACTTATAAACAAATATTGATATCTGGTAAATATTCTGGTTTATTTAATTTTTTTAATGATTTGGTTTAGTTTCACTAAAAAACAGCATATGGTATGCGTTTCTACGTAGCACGAACGTCACGCGTGCTGCCGCATCTCTTCAAACTATCTTCATCAAGAAAAATCAGAAAGAAAGGAAATAGTTATTGATACAAGGGTTGTAAAAAGGTCAATAACAAACGAGTGACATTTGTGAGCCCGAGCCGCAGGCGAGGGTTTACCATCGTCAAGAGTTTGTTATTTCCTTTTACACCCATGTATCATACGAAGTTTTTCAAAACAGTTGTGAGAAAAAACGACCGTGACAGAAAAACAAAATAAATTGGTAGGTACAGCAAAACTTAAGTATATTTTTAATTACATACTAGCTTTTGCCCGCGGCTTTTGTTTTCACTTCAAAAAGAGTGTTCCCTCGGGAATTCATCGGGCTATGCTATTTGCACGGGATAAAAAGTATCCTATGTCCTTCCTTGTGACACAGGCTACCTGCATGCCAAATTTCATTAAGATTGGTCAAGGCGTTGAAGCGTGAAAAGGTAACAAACAAACAAACTAGCAAACAAACAAAAACATTTTCACATTTATAATATTAGTAAGGATATATTAACTATTCTTAATTTTATTAGTTTTCACTAAAACATCTCAATTCAGTTGTACGAAAATTGCGCCATATTTCAGCTAGCTCATGTACGCATGCGTAAGTTTTTTATTATTATCATAAATAGACTACAATACGGCTTGGGATACTTAACCTCTTTGGTAAAGATGACCTTTTCCTTGGTGTAACCGGTTCCACTTCATTCATATTTTTTCTCTTTTCTTCACAAAGATATAACCCAAAGAGAATCTAAACAGCTAGCGTTATGTACTAACCTCGAAGAAACTACCTATCTCTTTTAAAATTCTCCTTTCAAAAGTCTTCTGTATCTTTGGTTTTTTTTTTTGCTAGAAATGTCTTGTTCCTCCGAGCTAGAAATTAAAAAAAAAGTGGTAAAGTAAAAGCACGTGTGCGGTAAAATCAATTATGCGCACACTTGACTGGCATATAAAGGACCACTTTTCGAGCAACTGTATTGAAAAAGATCTAAAGCTTTGGGCAACAGTAGTTGCCCAGTTTCGTCCGTATGTAACACAATCGCCGCTAAGGGGGGAAACTTCGGCGGCAACTACTAAATATCCGCTCTGAAGTTGTCTCCTCAATGGCAATTGCGGTCGCCCGCGGCGTTGTTCCTCACTAATTCCATTTTCGAACTTCTCCTTGTCCTTTTTATAAAATAGTATGTATTTCATCTTTCACAGTTGAGGAGCTTTTATTGGGATGAATGTTCTACTTACATAGCCGTCATCTTCAGGCGTCCTTCACATCACAACTACCTGTATAAAAACCGGCTAAGTGGTACTCAGGGACTCAAACAGGGTTCCGCACCAAAAATTTAATTACCAACGGAACAAGACCTCTCAGTACATACTTTGCAGGTAAATAGGGGAAGAGTGGCATGAAAAATCAAGTTTTACACAAGGCCCAAAAAACCATTAAAGAATTTAAAAAAAAATCTCAGTAAAGTTATCATTTGGACGGTATAGAACAAAGTTGGATGTAAATACGAAAATTAGGAAGATTTTATTTTTTTATCGTTTTGAAAAAAAGTGGATTTTTAGCTTTTTTTATAACACACGAGCTTTGAAAGAGCCGCCTACAAGTTATGAAAGAGCAGAGATTAAATTTAATAACATACACCCTATTAATAGTGATTGTAATGAAATATTTTTGTAAAGGTGAGGGAAGACAACATATACCCCTTAAAAATATTAACAACCTGAAAAAACGCCTATAACTTGCAAAAATTTACTAATTGATAGACAACTTAAAAAGTATCAAATGAATACTCTTTTTTCAATTTATTCATAATAATCAAAAGATTTTGAGAGTTGATTTTACTTTCGATCATTGTAGGGTATATATAGGGTCCATATATATATAGGGTCCATATTGCCCCCCTTCCTCCCATATTTTAGAAAAGTGGCTCCTCCATATATTTTTACGTTAAAAATAATTATTTAAAAAACCAATATAAAATAAAACTGCTTAATTTATTAAATGCATATTGTTACAAAGTTCAAAATATCATAGCATTATCATTTTTGATGAGCTATTGGAATTTGAATGTACCAATAAATAAATAATACAACATCAAAAATTTACTTTTTAGGTCTAAAATCTTTAAACGTTGTACCAACGTCAGTTTTTGACAAATAGTGATGTATTTTTTATGGAGTATCAATAATCAGAAGTACTAACTAAAAAAAAATTATGGAAAAATTCAGTAGGTAATTTTTGTGCAATAGAAAACGGCACTTACAAAACTTGGCTCTTTCATGCCACTCTTCCCCTATATGATCCTATGAAGGTCATCCAAGGACTCCACCACCAAAATTCATAATCAGATCAACTTTAAAATATCAAAAGGATTTATTATCACCCGGAATACGGCTTCACACTAAATTTTAGCTTAATCGGAACCTAAAATCGGATTCAAGATTTGACCATTACAAAAACATAAATAAACAAACAAATACATTCGTCGTGAAGTAGAATAGAAGCTTGTAAAAATCAATAAGATCTGACAAGAGTGGAAATTCTGGGAAAATCCTCTTTCGTGTCACCGGGCATACCAAATTTCACCTCAGTCGTACTCTCTGAATGTCTAAAGTCGATTTCAAGATTTGACCCGTACAAACAAACAAACAAACTCGTCGTGAAGTACAATAAAAGCTTGTAAAAACCAATAAGATGTGCAATGTAAGAGTCTTACAAGGGAGGAAATTCTGGGAAAATGTCCTCGATGACAAATACTTCGCAATCTGTTTTAAGTAGATATTTGAGCTTGGACCGCGTATGTGTGCCTGAAGGGTGCTCGGTGAATTAAAAATAGAAGCCCATGTCACATCCCATTCTGTCAACTATCTCTGAGCACGTCGATCTGTTGCTGCGTTGCGACGTGAAAGAAAGACAAACACAATTTTGCATTTAACTACGTCAGTTAGCATAAATAGATTACATCTATATCTCATTACACAATACAAATACCTAACAGCATATCAACACAAAACTATCTTTGCTTTGATTTTATATTTAACATGTACACTTGTCAACATTGTTTAAGGGGGATTCAAGATTTTTCACACAAAACATGGTGTTTGAAAAACTATAAAAAATAAGGACACGTGTGGGATTTTTATAAAGCCTTTTTTATAAAAAAAATTATATCAACGCAATAGGAAAGTGGCTATGTTATTTTCAAGCCGGGACAAATTTTTCATGCATTTGTACAAAATCACTAAGAACGAAATTCATTTATAAGAACTGAATCTTGAAAGTTTCTTTCTACCCTACACAAATGTTCTCAGTATTTTTATAGCTTTTAAAAAAACCATGTTTTGTAGAAAAATCTCTTATTTCGTAACACATCTGTATAGTGTGCCCGATAATAATGCACTAATCTTCTGATCGTTTCGCCCAGCAAAACAAAGCTTCGTTCGACAACCAAACTGTAACCAATCTGTATCAATCTGGGTGATGAGGGGGTGAGGTCGCAATCCAGAGAGCGGCAGGGAGTGTCCATACTGTATGTTAGTACTAATATAATATACTTTGGCTTTGGCATGCGTGACGGTATCCATGTCCGAATTGGCGCATGAATTCTGGGCCGATTGAGCAACGGGTGTCGAAACTGTTGGACTTAATGACAGTCGAGTGACGAATGTACCACTTGTATTCTCTTGTTTATTAGTTAACAAAGCATTCGATGACTCAAACCCCTACTCCATCAGCACACCTACCTTTTGTTCTGACTGTCAACCTATCAAAAATTTGTTAAAATCGGTTAACTTTTAAGAGGTGAAAATCATTATCGTACTTTGTATGATAATTATAATTTTCGCCGGAGGTTCATAATTCCCCTAAGGAATTAAACGGAGGAACTGATGAGTTCAATAACCCAACCAATTTAATAAAAATAAATAAAAAACACCTACCTGGCGTATGGTTTCGTCCATTAACTACACTTCAGGAGGTCGCGGGTTCGATTCCCTGCAGAATCTAGCTTTGTAAGACTCAATTTGGTTGGTAGAAAGGACCTGGAAAATGTCCGCCTGGCTAGCTACCACCATCTTATCTAAGTCTTGCCGCCAAACATTAATGCTAACAACGCATTGAAGTGTTCCGGCTTGAAGATAAGATAGCCAGCTCCCCATTGCGTTGGCGAATCTTGGTAAGCCCGCTTCCATCTTCGGCATCGTCGTCACTTACCATCAGGTGAGATGAGGCCAAGGGCTTACCAATTGTTAATAAAACAACACCCCTCTTTTTTCGGCAGTCGGGTAAAACTGTATCCTATGTCACTCAAGGGTTCAAGATGAAACGACACCCGGCACTCCAAAATCCATCGTGACGTTGAGGCTACAGGCTCAGCCAAACAAACAGACATACACACAACTTGAAAACTATTTCCCTCCTTATTGATCAGTCAGGTAAAAACAAATAAAAAAGGAGTGTGTGGTTTTATGAAACCATGGTAAAAGTGGAACTTTTTTTCACATTATAGACATTTACAGAGCACGAAACGATCATGGCTGCTCTCTTCTTGGGGCTACGGTACAGAGGACGAAAAGATCATGTAATCAAAGTTTCACTCCTCTTGGAGCTACGGCTCAGAGAACGGAACGATCATGGCTGCTCTCTTCTTGGAGCTACGGTACAAAGGACGAAACGATCATGTCTGTTCTGACGAAAAAGTTTGAGACGATGTAATTATCTCCTTGACGTCACGCAACACACAGACGAAAAAGCTTGAGACGATGTAATTAAAGTTTCACTTTAATAACCACTCATATATATGTGTCTATTTATATATTTATGTGTGGTACGTGTATCCGAATCCGAACGTGATCAATGTCAAGTTACGCTATGACAGGGAATTCCCTACCCCTCGTTCATTATGACTTGTGTGTGATGTCAAATCAACTGAGTCGGTCAAACAAATTACGGTGTTTTTCATATACTACGTGTGCTAAAGTGTCAATTTTTTTGGGGAAAAAAGTTTCTAGAGTTTTATTGACTGGCTAAGTGGTTGTGTTATCAGTGGTGAAAATGAGTGATAGTTAGTATGGTATGCGGAGGCAAAAGTACTTAGCTACTGCTTATAATTATGTAAAGTCGATACTACCAACTACTGAGACGCTGCGGAGAAAGATCAAGGGCGTCCGCTGCAAACTTATAATACTAGACTGGATTCGCTACTTTGCGTAACACACGAAAAACTTGTGTGTTCTGTGTGGGGCGATTTAAGGCGGTAATATTACAGATTTTCGTTTTTTTTGACGTCAATTACCCCCTAAACGATAGAAAACCCAAGGTTGAAAAAACACGATTGAGCAGTTTTGGCTCGATAGAAAAAAATCTCAAAGATAGGTCTACACCGTTACTTTCAACTCTAGTTATGACTAATATTTGGAAGTATTTAAAAAAAATATACAACAATGTTTGTTCATCATTACAGCTCATATACGTCCCCACCGAGGGGCTCGAGCCTACCCTGAATCAGGGCGATTTGGCCTTAGTCGACCACGCGGGCCCAGTGCGGGTTGGTCGACTTCACACACAACCTTCGAGTTTCTTCGCAGGCGTGTGCAGGTTTCCTCACGATGTTTTCCTTCACCGTTAAAGCAATCGGTAAGTATGTACGTAAGTTTTTGAAAAACTCATTGGTACATTGGCCGGCCGTGTGAGGAAACCTGCACACGCCTGCGAAGAAACTCGAAGGTTGTGTGTGAAGTCGACCAACCCGCACTGGGCCCGCGTGGTCGACTAATGCCTAATCGCCCTGATTCAGGGTAGGCTCGAGCCCCTCGGTGGGGACGTATTTGAGCTGTAATGATGACATTGGCCGTCCAGATTTGAACCCGGTACCTCTGATTAGATGGACCGAGTCGTTACCGGTTGAGCCACCGACGCTTTTTGTTTGATATGATAATGTTTGTTATAATAATACAAAGTGAGTAATGTTATTATCTCTGAACCAACCGACATACATAACTCACTGCAATCAAAGAGAACTGCTTCCATTTTAAAGTGAAGCAACACAAAAGGTACAAAACAATAAGGCAGGGTACACTATCTGCCGTCTCCGAGCGACAGATCGTGCCTAAGGTGGTCTGGGGGAAAGCCGCCGCGAACGCCGCAGATGCAGAGAGAAACCGAAGTGCACTCGATACAAATCGTTTCCCCTGTAACGACCGCTCCCGATAATTAGCGCTCGTTCGGAGATGTCACGCAAGCTGGAGCGTTTACTTTGTAAGGAATGGAAGCTTCGAAAGAATAGTAGAGTCCGACAATACGACATAGGCGTGATATTTTTTAAAGTGAAACTTTTATTACATCGTCTAAATTTTTTTCGTCTGTGTGTTGCATGTCGCGTGACGGTCGCTTTCGTCTGACGGTATGATCGTTTCGTACTCTGTACCGTAGCGAGAGCAGTCATGATCGTTTCGTCCTCTGTAAAGTTTCACTTTTACCGTGGTTTCATAAAACCACACATTTACTTTTTTTTAAGTACCTACTTACTAAATTCGATGCGAATTGTTTATTGTAGATACGCGTTAAACGCAATTGCCAAAAAAAATTAACAACCAATTCTATACAAAAAAACCACTTTAATCCGTTGCTCCGTTGCGACGCCGACGTGCGCGAGCGTGGAAATGAGTTTTCCCTAAATCCCTCGAGAACGATGTCAGGATATGATAATAAGTAAATTTTGTGATTTCCCACCCCCTCAACCATACTCGTATCTGTGCAAAAAATCACAACAAGCCATTGTTCCGTTGCGATGCTAAAGAAATTAACCAAAAAAAGAGTATATTTTCAGTTCCCCTGGGAACTGCATTGGACTGTGCAATTTTCCCGGGATAAAAAGTAGCCTATGTCCTTCCCAGTAACACAAGCTACCTGTATGCCAAATATCATCAAGATTGGTCGAGGTGTTGCAGCGTGCAAAGGTAACAAAGAAACACATTTTCACATTTATAACATTAAAGTTGAGATTTTAGGCAACTCGTCGCTTTGAAACGTAAGTTTTTAAAGAACCAGCCACAAATAGAAGCTAGAAAGTTGTCTGTGTTAATAATGACATGACAGCGAGCGTCGCGGTCGAATCGGTTTTGGTTCAGAGACTCGTAAAGCTATCAGTTAAATGACTTAAACGGCCAAGGTGTACATACAGCGTACAGTTAGCTTAATATCATATGGATTGATTAAGAAAATTGTAAAATTAATAAATAGTAGATAAATCATTGATATATTAGGGTCCGCAATTATCGCTATCAAGGTTAAGCATAACACTACACAAGCTTATGATTAATGTCCTTTATCTAGACAGACACCCCGGTTTTTAATAAAACATTTTCAATGCGATATATAAAAAGAATAAGCACGGGACCGGATGCGATTAGCAAAACCACAGTTTTACAATATAGCGGCTAACAGGATGTGCAACGAATGTGCTTACTTACGCAGAGCAACGGAAGGATACTTGCGAGGCAGCGGGCGGCGAGGCACAGCCTGGGCAAACTCAGGCTGGCTACAGGCTAGTACTGCTAGTACCTACGCCGTGGCGGCATCGTGCGACATCAAAGGCGTTGCGCTACTATAAACCATATCGTAATACTGTGGCAAAACTCACGCCTGTCTACAATTTTATGTTAATGCCATGGACACACCTGTTGGATAATTTACATCCAAAAGCATATTGAACGCTCATCTGGCAAATCAAATAATGTATTCTATTCAGCTCCTGTAATATATGTTTTGTAAGTCGTGAGTCCAGAAAGATGCAATAACAGCAGATGACTTTATTTTGCATACGAATGTGATACAATTCTGAATTCCGATAATAAAGGTCAGACTGTATTCATGTTGCTTTTACATCCAAACAAAGACTTGGTTTGGTGTGTTCAAACTATGTTCTATTTCTAAAGTAACAAAAGCACGTGCAAAGAGATTTCTATACAAAATTAATTTAATCCTACACGTTAAGTTTGTGAAATAATAGACAAGTTAGACGAAATCAGTCAGACGTAACAATGTTAAAATTATTTGTTGTTTTGAAATACCCAGACAATCATCATAACAGCTCATATACGTCCCCACCGAGGGGCTCGAGCCTACCCTGAATCAGGGCGATTAGGCCTTAGTCGACCACGCGGGCCCTGTGCGGGTTGGTCGACTTCACACACAACCTTCGAGTTTCTTCGCAGGCGTGTGCAGGTTTCCTCACGATGTTTTTCCTTCACCGTTAAAGCAATCGGTAAGCATGTACGTAAGTTTTTGAAAAACTCATTGGTACATTGGCCGTCCAGATTTGAACCCGGTACCTCTGGTTAGATGGACCGAGTCGTTACCGGTTGAGCCACCGACGCTTTTTTGCCAGACAATACAAAACACCAAAATTAAATATTTCATTTCAAAATGTTCCTGACAATATCAAAACGTTTTTCCTAGTTTCTAGTTGCAAACCTAGACCACAGATTACTAATTAGTTACACAGATTACTAATTAGTTACTACGTAACAGATACTTCACTCAGTAGTAAATTTCCAATACCTACTGCTATAATAGCCTACTCCATCGCGTCAGCTTGCTTCACACCACGCGATCCCACAGCAATCGCAGGGCTGCCTCTTCGATAAAATTAAATTAACATAACTTTTTGTGTCTATGTTATTGAGAACTGTAAATATGTTTTGACTTATAGGTGGTAGTTTAAAATTGTATCATTTATCTATCTATATATCTAATATATAAAAATGAATCGCAAAATGTGTTGGTAAGCGCATAACTCGAGAACAGCTGGACCGATTTGGCTAATTCTTTTTTTGTCGAGTTCGTTATTGTCAGGAGAAGGTTCTTATGTAGGGTAGGGTAGGGTAGTGTAGTGTAGTGTAGGGTAGGGTAGGGTAGTGTAGGGTAGGGTAGGGTAGTGTAGGGTAGGGTAGTGTAGTGTAATGTAAGGCGGTACGTAGTTCGCCGGGACAGCTAGTATATATATATATAATTCTCGTGTCACAGTGTTAGTAACCATACTTCTCCGAAACGGCTCGACCGATATTTATGAAATTTTGTGTGCATATCGGGTAGGTCTGAGAATAGGTTCTTATCTATTTTTCATACCCCTACGCGGGCGAAGCCGCGGGCAACAGCTAGTAAAATATTTTTTTTTTAAAAAAGGTGCTGATTGTGCAATACATCTAGATAACACATAATTTTAGAGGTCAGTGTGTAAGTAAAATGAAAAAAATATTTAAGAGTTACATGTGTTTTATTTTGATATATTTTTTTATTAATTTCTTACCCTTTCTAAATTCTCGGTTATAAATCGCATAAAACCGAATCACAAGCACAGATTATTAAATAGTTATGTCACAAGTGTTTGTGTGCGCTAACAGCACGACAAGTTCAGACAGGTCGCCGCGCCTGCGACTCACATATTATCACAATTTTATTTTAATAAAAATAGCTTTTTAAACGTTGTTATAATAGTGTTTAAGATAAGTATGACGTTTCTATGTAACAAAAAAATGTAAATCTGTGTTTGAAAGGCAAGCTAATGCCACAGTGTAATAAAGAGTACTAGCTAATGCTAAGTATACCTACTATTAAAAATAATTTTAAAACGACAAAAAATAGTAATAGTTTATCACTTACCTTTCTTCATTGACAGGTAAATGGAAAAATGTTAGGTGTTTATCTCTTCTTTTGCTTTATTTGCACCCATCTACAGCACATAAGGCACCAGACGGCATCGTAGGTACGCGTACGAACGAACGAAACGATTTAAATTGAACTACGTGCATGCGCTTCATTTGTGAAAACCGCACTGAATTGGGTCCGCAAACGGCCCGAGAACGTTGGGCCGGGCGGTAGGTAATTATAGCGCGCAAGTACATGGAGTGACGGAGGCCATTTTATAAGCGGTCAAACGCCGAGGGCAGGACGTGAATGATATCAGGTCAGCTCCAGGTCCATACTGACAACATACTTGAGACAATAAGACCTTCGTAAAGAAAATGTTAGCGTGGTTGAAGTACACAAGAGCTAAGGAGGTTTAGTACTACGTATATTACGTCATCTTATGCTGTGGTTGAAGTTTGTTGAGTAAGGAAATTTGTTTTCTTACGACGTTCACAAGATGTTTTTAAAATTATGGAGTTTTCTTTGAGTTGACACATAAATGGCAGCAAAAAGCATAGAGTGTCGTAAGGAACAAATGGCGTATTTTGATTCTGAGGACAAGATTCACTTCGAGTCGTTGCGCTAAAAATTATTCATTGATATTAGTTGTGGTAAATTTAAGAATACTAACCTCTAACACTGTGCCTTTACTTACGATCATCAAGGCCCATCTTTCTACATACAACAATTACACCTTAAGTTATAACTTAAGTTAGGTATACCTAAGCCAGAGGTTCCCAAAATGTGCAGCGCGGCGCCCTGAGGCGCTGCGGAGAAAGATCAAGGGCGTCCGCCGCGAGCTTACAATAATAGACTGGGTTCGCTAACTACTTTGCGTAACACACGAAAAACTTGCGTGTTCTGTGGGGCAATTTAACTTAAAAGTTATCTACAGTTCTGTGCCACAAGTGCAGTGATTTTGCATGCTTGCTTCTTCTGCGCTCAAGATTGTTATCATGGCGCCTCCCTTAAAAATTCACTTAAGAAGGTCTACCTTTCCGTGGCGGCGCCGTAGCTCCAAAACGACTGGACCAACGTCGATGCGAATGTCCGGTGGGATATGTCCTACGCAAATTTAATTACACCTGTATAAATGACATCAGATTTTGATTCATACCAGCCAAACAACAAAGTTTAGGCCGGCAAAGGACTAGGATGCCGTGAAAAGTTATCAAACCTGTAAGTGCACCGTGAACTGACAAAGTTTAGGAACTCCTGAAACGAAGCAGTATGTACTGGTTTGGAAAATTCGTGAGGGTTCTCTAGTATACGAGCCCCATGAATAAATGAATAATGGCGGTCGAACGGCGAGCCAGCGGCATACCAATTTGTCCCCGTGATGCTAATATCGCGACTGCAACATTTTTCACCAAGCCTTTCGTGGCGGATCCTTCTTCATCTAAAAACTAATATTGTCGAAGCCGTAGCCCGAATATTAACCAACAAAACCTGCTTTGCGAAAGGAAATTCTTCTACTAAAGCGAATGCAGAAAAAACATATGGGACATGGGTGGAGCTCTTTATAATCCAATAAGCGGGGTCTGCGAAGACTGTCGGGTGTCGGCACGCGGCTCTAAGATTCCTATGCCATTAGGTGTCGTAGTGGCGCGCAATTTGCAAATGAAAACAACTTATTGAAATTCTTTCCTAGCCCGCGCGTCGAGCGCACCAAGCTTTCAGATGCTTCTGCGATATTTGAGATGGCGGCGGGAATTCTACTCCATTAATTCCTTCGACTAAATTAAGGTAGATCGACAGAATCTAGAAAGCTACTAAGTAGATCTAGAAATAAAAATTACCTTTTTCAGTGTACATATCGTGGAGCGATTTTTATTTAGATAAGCCGCTACTTCACATTATTCTGGCAAACTGCAGAAATAAACAATCTCCAAGTAACGTGGAAAGATATATGATAGCCAATAAAGCAAACCTGACAAGTACGGCGAATGAAGGAAAACGGCTCGTAACGACCAGGAAAATTACTGAACGTACCACATTATTCTTCGGGTCGGAACATATGACCAAACTATTATAAACCGTAAAAAGCAAAAAGGGTCCGCCGGCCAATCATGTAGGGTATTTTGCATAAATTACATAGTTGCAGCAAAACCGGTTGGATTTCTGAAAAATAAACGACCGAGTGAGCCACGGTGGCCGAATACAAACAAAACTATATTATGCTAAAACAATGCGCGTAGGAATTTGGGTGTGTTGTGTGGAATCCAAGTTATAACGTCCATATTAATAAAATAGAACAGGTACAAAGTATTTTTTTGTAAAATCTTGACTATCGCACTTGTAGGTACTTGGTTTTCAGACTATGAAACAGCTGCCAAAATATATAACATCTATTCTCTAAAGTCTAGAAGGGTTAATCACGATCTAGTTTGCTTATTTAAATAGTAAATTGTGGTACAAGGGTTAAAAGTAGGAAGATGGAATTTGCAATAACCTACACACCCGTGTATTACACGACGTTTTTTAATACAGTTGTGAAAAATAGTAAAAAAACAAATCAAAGAATATGTTTATTTCAACATACATACGTACAAAAGTAAAAAGAAAATGAAAATTTTCACAAAATGGCGCGTTTTTGCAACTGGATTTTTTTTTACAACGAAGCTAGGCATCGGGCTTGTATGCGTTACAGCCTATTAGATTTTTGACAAATGTTGATGTAAATTAATTAAATTAAAACTAGTGATTAAATATAATAAACAACCATTTACATGAATTTTGAGAATTCAATGCTAAGACGTACGGAGTCATTAATTTTTTCGATTGTATTCTATGTAATGAAAACTCTTTGCTACAATTTTTTTTAAATTGACATTTTAAACTAAACTGCAAAGGTAATGATCGTGCTCGTAAAAGAAAGTCATGACCGTGCAAAAGAAAGATGCTGCCTATGCAAAAGAATTAATTTCTGAATCATAATTATAGCCTCTGAAAGTACGTCATGTTTAACAACTGTATTGATAAAATATGTTTCCGAAAAAAAAACAATTTAATATATACAAGAATTCTTCACTTAGTAATAAGATATAATAGGTATACAAGAATTGTTTACTAGAAGTAATAAGATGTATTAACAACGGAGTAAATTCATAAAGTTTTCAGTACAAACAGTTTCGAGTAAATTGCCTTGTCTAGTAAATTATAATGACCAAAACTTTCTTAAATCCAGGTCAAGAGACGTCTAGACGGGGGCGAACCGTCCGTCCCGTCCCGTCCGCCCGACCTCATGTTCCACCAACCACTTTGATGTATAAACCGCCTGGAGGCAAAACGGCGTATTCACTGTGGGAGGTACCAGTCTAATCACAAAATGTGTACTTGTCTAGGTACCTAAATTGTATTCACTGGTGCATGCATATTATTTTTATGGAAATCTACAATTCACTAAAGACTACGTAAGAGACAAAAAAGAGTAGGAAAGCAGATTCTAATCTTTAGACGATAAAAATAATTTAAAATTAGGTTATAATTATAAATAAAAAAGGCGTCGGTGGCGTAACGGCTTGGGCCGCTACCTGGTGTCCGGGAGGTCGTTTATCGAATCCTGTCAGGTACCAACGTGTTTTCGAATTTCGAATTCATATGTACGTTTATCCAACGCTCTTACGGTAAAGGAAAAACATCGTGAGGAAACATGCACACGCCTGTGAAGAAATTCGAAGGTTGTGTGTGAAGTCGACAAACCCGCACTGGGCCCGCGTGGTCGACTAAGGCCCGATCGCCCTAATTCAGGGTAGGCTCGAGCCCCTCGGTGGACTTATATGAGCTGATATGATGAGACGATAAAAATACGTAATAAAACTATAAGAAGAAACACCTAAACTATGCTTGACGTTATTTATGTACAAAAAGGAACTTTTCATCAAAATCGGAGGAGCCTTGCGCTACTTTATACAGCTAAGAAGGACCAATATCCCAGGACCAGTTGCAGTATGGCTTTCTAAGACGCCACAAACATATTTTTTTCATCACGAGGATGAAGGTTTAACCTTCATTCTCCTAAGGTCTTTATTGAACCAAAATGCAGACGAGGCCGTAGGCTTTTACTAGTGTACAACAAATGGAAGTCAGAAACGCCCGCCTCGTTACAGTATTGGACGTTACCAACCTAAAGCCTAAAGCTTAATGTAATTTAGCCACAATTCTTGTAAACGTTTTGCACAACGGCCACGGTCCGCCTCTATCACCTTGGGTTAACTAGTTTCTTTTCACAAGGAATTTATCGCAGTGTTATAAAATGACTGTTTAGCCAGGCATTTCCTAGGAACGCCAATTACCTAAATGAACTGGAGCCCCAGATAAGAGCGATTAGAGCCAAGACTCATTCATCGCGATTTGTATTTAACATATCCTTTTCCTTTTAAATATGACACCGAAAAACCAAAAAAAAACATTTAGGTAAAAACTTCTAATTAATTTTATGCTCAAAAATGCTAAAGGCCAGGCCACACCAAATGCGTCGCGTGGCGTGACGCGTTGCGTGACGTGCGCACGCGCGTGCAGCCCTGCCACACCGGCAAGAGCAGTGCAGCAGCTGGCACGCACGCGCACGCACACGTCACGCAGGCACTATGTGCACGGACGTGCAAGTCACATCATAGAAGCCATATTGAGTGCTCGAAAAATTTTTATTCAACAAAGAAGCTTGACTGCATTTGTGGACAAGATGTTAGACAACAGCAGTTCATCTGATGAAGAAGCGGTATTGTTGCTATTATCCCAAGAAACTACTACAAAGAGACTTTGGGTCCATGATATTAATATTAGAAGAGAGGAACGCAGTGAATATCATCAACTATGTCGAGAGCTTGAATCTTATGAAGATCGCTTTTTTTGGTATTTTCACATGTCAAAAAGCTCTTTTGAGGAGTTACATGAATTGATAAAACCTCACATCTCTAAATTGGACACCAATTACAGGAAGGCTATTGGAACCAGAGAAAGACTGGCAATTTGCTTAAGGTTTGTTTATTATTATAGAGAAGGCATTTTATAATTTTGACGAAGTTTTAAAACTAAAAGTTACATAAATTTTTGGTTTATATTATTCTAATTGTACCTGTTACTTGTATATTATTAATGAATTGTGACATTTTGAATTTTACAACGTAAATGTTGTATTTATTATTTTCTGATAATGATTTTAATAATCTTTATGCTATCAAATTGAGATTTCTTTTTGTTATTTATAATTATTATTTGACCTGTAATTAACACTTACCAGTAAAGAATGCCTATGTCTATACTTAATCAGTCTTCAATCAAGTTATCAGATAAGTAAAAATCAGTCTTCAATCCAGATATAAGTAATTAACAAAGTAATTGCACACGTAGGTTAAATTTTAAAAATATAACACGGAATGTCTTCAAGATACCCAGTAAATCTTATATCTCTTTCACTTAAGAGAAGAATACCAGGTACTCGTTCATACAAAAAAGAAGATGTTTTCATTTACTCAATATTTTCCGATCTCCATGATTTTTTAGTATGTTACTTACACATAAAAGTCTACGTTTATAGGTTTTCCTTTTTTCATTTTTTGAAATAGATGTTTTGGATTTTTTAAGTAGAAATTTTGTTAAAGCTAAAATCTACAAATCTGTATTCTTATAGTGTGTTAATAACATACTAAAAATCATGTAGATCGAAAAATATTTAGGAGTTGAGAAACGTTTTCTCTTTTTTTCTTTTTGTATGGACAAGTAGATTTCTAACACGTAGTATTCTTCCCTCTTAAGCATTAACAAATATAAATTATAAATATAACATGGGATGTCTTCAAGTGACCTGATAAATCGTATATAATATCTCTTTGCATTAACAGTTTTAACATTAACATAAATTATTATCATTATTATAATCAAACATTTCTAGATTTATAGATTTATCTGCACTGAAGAAAATAATTGAGAACACTAAACACTTTAAAAAACAACAATCGTAACAACAGCATTTTTGCTAATTTTTTCCATATTTTTAAAGTTTTCTCAAAAACTAGATCTGATACACAAAAATATTTCTTTAAAAATTGTATAATTCAAATACACTTTTAGACCTAGGCATGTTTTTTTTTTAGTTAAAAGTGTATTTGTATAAAATACAATTTTTAAATAAATATTTTTGTGTATCAGATCTAGTTCTGGTACAGAAAAACTGTGAATTTAAAGTACGTTAGGATTTTTAAAATTAAGTATCTTCGTCTATCGATTGTGATGGTTGTGTTAGATCTACAGCTAAAATAGGCTCTTGTAAATCTGGGATGTCTTGAGCTAATTGTGCTGGTGGTGTTAGATCTACGGCTAAAATAGGCTCTTGTAAATCTGGGATCTCTTGAGCTAATATTACATGTTGCGTTGATTCATCTGAAATTATGGAATATTGTGGTGACAAGTAAACCAACTGTGTATGTAGGGATTCATTTGTTTGAGTGTGGTTATCTAATTCAGTCAACTCCGCCTCAGCGAAAACTTTTGCTAGAGTAAGTTTTAACTCAGCTTGGCGTCTTCGTGATAACTTTTTAAAAGATTTTGCGTAGCTTGCAAATAAATGGTCTACTTCATCATATTCTTGCCGTTTTCTATTTTTGTTTTCTAGATACTCCAGAATCTTGTCCGTCCTCTCCTCTAAATCGTTCTTTCTCTTTTTAACAGTAGATTGTTCTCTTGAAGGTGGCAAAGACTGATTATTGGTGTGTACGGAACTGGACACCGGTAGTTGTATTGAAGATGTAGTGTTTGGTGTCCCAGATGAGAGAGGAGTCCCTGCGTTAGAAGGTTCAGTGTGCAGCGGTAATTGCGAGGTAGGTGCAGTATAGGATGTCCACGGGGAAGGAGGTGTTTCAGCATGTGACGGTCCTGGTTGTGGAGATAATGATTGTGCAGATGGCGAAATTTCTCTTAAGATTTGTGACTGTGGCGGTTCGTGTGTAGCCTCTTGCGGTGCTGTTATATTTGTGATCGTTGGCCGTAGTTCTAGCGTCCCATCTAAAAATACCATTTGAGCGCTCCACGCATATTGAAAATATTTTCTACCGGAACCTGTTTTCCCTGCTATTTGTTTTTTATATCGGACGTATCCATCTCGCAGTGTTCGCCAAGTTTCTTTTGCTTTCTTACCTGAAAATATTAGGATTAATTTAAATGATTAATTTATCACTATGCTGCTTAGTATCCAGAGACAGTGATACATTTACGACTCATGTAATTGCACAAACCTATAGAAAACAGAGATTTATTAAAACATTTTTTCACTTTTTAGGTATATAAGAACCGGAGATTCTTTTATGACAATCTCATTTTCATTTCGACTGGGCAGAAGCACTGTATCAGAAATTATTGAAGAAGTATCGAAAGCTATTTGGAATGTTTTACAACCTCTCTATATGCCCAATCCTACGGAAGAAACTTGGAGAGAAAATGAATTGGGGTATCGAGAAATATGGAACTTCCCAAACTGTGTGGGCAGTATTGATGGAAAGCATGTGAAAGTAGAATGCCCTAACAACAGTGGGTCTGACTATTTTTGTTACAAATTTCACTTTTCCATAGTTTTACTCGCAATTGCCGATCCATTTTATAAATTCACAATGGTTGACGTAGGTAGTTATGGCCGACATATCGATAGTAACATTTTTGAACATTCAGAGTTCTATCGACACTATCTACAGGGAAAAACTTTATTGCCGCCTAAACCACTGCCTGGCACTAATGAGCCAATACCTCACGTTTTGATCGGCGACGAAGGTTTTGCACTACAACCATACCTAATGCGACCATTCCCTAGCAATATATCTGCAATTGATTCCAGAAAAAGAACATATAATTACAGGCTGTGCCGTGCGCGACGCGTAGTCGAAAATACGTTCGGGATTCTAACAGAAAAATGGAGAATATTTCACCGGCCTATGGAATGTAATGTTGAAAAAGCTATTCATGTTACAAAAGCTGCTTGCTGTTTACATAATTATGTAAGAATCAAGCATGGCACTATGACACAAGTGATTCCAGAGGAAGCAAACGCAACCCAAAGTCAAGAATCTGCCAGGCCTGAAAGTGCTTTGCTAAACTTCAGACGTACTAACTCAAGGTCACCCAATATTGCGAGAAACATTCGAGAAAAGTTTGTCACATACTTTAATAATTAATTGTTTTAATTTTTGTACTCAGTAAATAAAAACATGTAAATATTTTGTACTTACCTTCTATTTCTAATAAAGTACCGATTCTTTCCCATAGTAAAGTCTTATAAACTTTATTTTTATAATCTTTGTGTTTCACGTTGTACAGGCACTCATATTTCCTCACAATTTCTATGAGTTTTTCTTTTGTTTCCCAACTCAAACCTGTCTCCATTGCGAAAAAAAACAACCGTATTTTGTAAATAAATTCAAATGGACTTGCGTGCACACGCGCAGCACCAGTTCTTGCGTACAAGCGCGTGCGCGGTGTGACATCCAACAGGGAATGCCATATAATACAACGTCACCGCAGCTCTCGCGTTTGCGAGGTTGCCGTTCCGCTCCCTGCGTGCGCGGACTCGGTTTGTCAGCTAGCTGCAGCTCTGCGTGCGCGTTGCGTTAGCTGTCACGCACCGTCCACGTCACGCAGTCGGTGTGGCAGCTTTCATAGAATTTAGTACATTTCAAACCCATGCGTGCACGCGCAGCCACGCCACGCCACGCCACGCAGGTTTGGTCTGCTCCGCCCTTAAATGCTCAAACGTTTCAAAATTAAAAAAAGGCGAGCACAGTATTTCCAAAGATTTAATTGAAAAGAAAAAACCCGTGGGGCCTTGATTCCACCTCCAAAATTCATCATCAGTTTAACTTCAAAATACCGAAAAGGTCTATTGTCACCGGGAATACGGCTTCCTACCAAATTTCATCTCAATCGGACTTCTGGAGGTCGCTCTAAAATCGTTTGCAAATTTTTAAGCGGACAACTTTCTTCCTTACATAAAAAGGTTGTAATAAACGAATGAATTAAAAATCCGGCTGCGTAAAGATTTAACCCATTTTTTGCCAGTCGGGTATGTATACGATGTCACTAACGGGATCAAGATTAATCTAACGACACCTCGCACTCCAAATCCATGAAGCCGTTTGTTTAGGCTACAGAGCGTGCCAAAGAAAAATACATACATTATATACATACTCTCGAAAAACATAACCCTCCCCTTGGCGCAGTCGGGTAAAAAGCATATTATGTGTATTTAGTTTCACTGAGAAAAAATATTAGTGTTTCGTTTTTAATGTTGACAACCTACCTACCAATTTACAAAATTTCGTTTAGTGTGTCTCGATACGTTACATGAACACCGCACCGTAGCGTTGGCGAAAAATAATTTGCATCCAGAGAGCAGTTCATTCATGGTTGTCGTTATAGATCGTTTAAATCATTGAACTGGTCTACTCATTGATATAAGAGAGGTGAGGGTTCTTTATATCTGTCGGCAGGAAACTGTATTACCTCGTAATGAGATACTAACGCAGAGTCAATAAGTAGCCTCAGTATGCCTCAGTTACCTAAGTAATAATCTCATAACTGATCCTTGACTAATATATGATGACGCTCCTCTCTACGTCAAATTACTCGTTAATCAGGTTATTTGTGTAAATATAAACCTATCTCAAGGGATAAGGAAATCATTATTTGGGCATTAACGACGTTCAATGACTTTAATGTATAACTTCTCGAGTTTCATGTTCTTATGACATAATTTGTTTTATACCAAGGATTGGATTTCGACGTTATTAACTAATGATTCGTTTATTTCTTGATTTTTCAAAAATGACATTATGTAATTACTATTTTATGACTATCAGAAAAAGTGTAATTTGCAACTATTTTGAATAAATATCTTTAATCTTGAATCTGGTCCTAGTAACTTAATCCTGACAAAGAGCTTTTACAAATGATCTATACACTATTCGAGTCGCTGTCTCTTTACTCTAGTTGATTTTACAACGAACCCATTTTTTTCTTCTGTTCAATGGGGCTATTTTAACCCTCTTTTGACTACTGTTCTTTTAAAAGATCATTTTTCCAAACAAAGAAAAATTTTCATTAGATACTAGCTGTCCCGGCGAACTTCGTTCCACCCTACACTACACTACACTGCCCTAACCTACACTACATTACCCTACCCTACACTACAGTACCCTACCCTACACTACCCTACCCTACACTACACTACCCATCTCTACACTACCCTACCCTACCCTACCCTACACTACACTACCCTAACCTACCCTACATACACTACTCTACACTACCCTACCGTACACTACCCTACACTACACTACCCTACCCTACCCTATACTACACTACCCTACACTACCCTACCCAACACTACACTACCCTACCCAACACTACACTACCCTAACCTACCCTACATACACTAGGTACTCTACACTACCCTACCGTACACTACCCTACACTACACTACACTACCCTACCCAACCCTACACTACACTACCCAACCCTACCCTACCCTACACCTACACTACACTACCCTACCCTAAAACCAATTATTTTTTGACTGATTTTTATTTTTGTTTTTTTTTATTTAATTCCGAGCATTTTCATATTTATTCACCTTTTAAACCTTCTCTGGACTTCCACAAATAATTCAATACCAAAATTACCCAAATCGGTCCAGCGGTTCTCGAGTTTTAGCGAGACAAACGAACAGCAAAAAAATATACTTAAGTGCATGTATAAAAACTCGAAGGTTGTGTGTGAAGTCACACAAAATTATTATTTTTTTATTTAATTCCGAGCGATTTCATATTTATTCACGTTTTAAACCTTCTCTGGACTTCCATAAATAATTCAATACCAAAATTAGCCAAATCGGTCCAGCCGTTCTCGAGTTTTAGCGAGACTAACGAACAGCAATCCATTTTTATATATTTTTTGACTGATTTTTATTTTTGGTTTTTTTTATTTAATTCCGAGCATTTTCATATTTATTCACCTTTTAAACCTTCTCTGGACTTCCACAAATAATTCAATACCAAAATTAGCCAAATCGGTCCAGCCGTTCTCGAGTTTTAGCGAGACTAACGAACAGCAATTCATTTTTATATATATAGTTTTTTTATTGCTATTATATTTTTAGTAGCATATACGTTTCAAATACAAAATTTTGCCCCCCTTTTTTTTAGTAAAAAGTGGGTTAATATTTTGATGTCGTAGGCGTAGGCTACTTGTCTTAAAATACATCCAGATTTTTACGGTAACGCACATTAATTAACCTTTAGGCTCTGTACACACCTATCAAGCTTACTGTAGCTGTTTACCGGAAGCGCGGGCTGTGTCTGTCTCTTTATAACATTTTAAACTAGGTATAAGAAACAAATTGCGGCAAATAATGGGGCATTATTTTAAAGTAAAACGTGGCAAAAGGCTCACACTCTGCCTACCAGATAAAAAGTGGCTACCGCCGTCTTTAAGCATCTATAACACTAGGAATGTTATCCCGTCTATAAGCATATGTAACACTAGGAATGTGATCCCGTATATAAGGATCTGTAACACCAGGGATGTTATCCCCTCTATAAGCACCTGTAACACTAGGAATATTATCCCGTCTATAAGCATCTGTAACACCAGGGATGTTATTCCGTTTATAAGCATCTATAAAACTAGGAATTTTATCCCGTCTATAAGCATCCGTAACACCAGGGATGTTATCCTGTCTATAAGCATCTGCACCAGGAATGTTATCCCATCTATAAAGCATCTTTAACACCAGGGGATGTTATCCCGTCTATAAGCATCTGCACCAGGGATGTTATCCCCTCTATAGGCATCTGTAACACTAGGAATGTTATCCCGTCTATAAGCATCTGTAACACCAGGGATGTTATTCCGTCTATAAGCATCCGTAATAACAGGGATGTTATCCCGTCTATAAGCATCTGCACCAGGAATGTTATCCCGTCTATAAAGCATTTGTAACACTAGGAATGTTATCCCGTCTATAAAGCATCTGTAACATCAGGTGCAGTGCTTTGCCAATTCCTGAGGACCGATGGGAAGCTACTTGTGGCGGTGATCTTGCTGGCTATCTATCTAACCACCAAGTTGTACTTTGCATAATAAGATCTTACCTCTAATCATGTACGATATATTAGATATATTGCGAGTGCAGGCCAGTAAAGTTATTTACAGTCGTTCAAAGTTACAACAATAACAGGCGCAGTGCGGAAACCCTAACAAGTTTATGGTGGTCCCTGAAACACGTAGCACGCGCAATGAATCGATTATCGTATGCTCGTTCTGCTATTCTAGTCAGACCTTCGACCAATATAAAAGCTATGGACCGATCTACGCGAACAGCGGTTTTGATGCCTACAGAATGAGCGCATTTGCTCATTTCGTCTCAATCGTTCAGTATTTCCCAAATGGGTTGAAGTTCAAATTGAGTGAAATTTATCTTATTCGTGCTAAATCCGAGTACGTCTCCACTATCTCTGTCAAAGTTAATATGACCAAAATTAAGATGAACGAGACTCGGTTGACTACAGTGGTGTGAGTGTGTGTTTCCGTGTAGTTGTATTTGAGTCATTTTTTTATGAGATTCATGTGTGGTAGGGCCGGTCCATTATATTGTTTGTTCGAAGAGTTAACGATTTGCGGAGAAAAAAAAGATTTATAGACTGAATTGATTTTTCGCAAACGGCTTTAACAATTTCGATGCAATTGTGTATTCAGGTAACATACGTTACAATAATTTTACATTCCAAGGTTATCTAGACAGGTGTCTTCCCTGAGTAAATTCGTTTTCACACAAAAAGATAATATTTTAGGAGACTGAGCAACGCTCGGTGGCCCAGGTTGTAAAATATTAATGTGATCGAAGCTAGATCTAAGTTAATAGCGAAGGCGGCCACTTTAAAGGTTTAGGTAGGACTTTACTTTTTACAAGCCTTTATTTATCTTGTGATGTTAGTATGTAAGTCTTCAAGCCCGATTTCTTCAGGCCCGATCGCCCTAATTCAGGTAGGTATATGAGCCGATATGATGAAGTCCTCAAATCTTACGATCAATTTTAGAGCGACTTCCAATGGTACAATTGAGCTAAAATTTGGTATGAAGCCGTATTCCCGGTGACAATAGATACTATCGGAATAGGGATGACGAATGCTAGTCATCTGATTTACTTTTTATCATCTTTCAAAAACGACATTTTGTTCTAAAATGTTTGAAATACCTAGGCGTGACGTCGTAGTTTTGCAACGTCGTTTATGTACTCATTTTGTGATTTTGGTGAACTAAAAATCGAAGACTTGATGGAAAACAAAACGAGTAAGGTTTTCCGAAGTTTAAGAAGGAGGGAAATTTACTGATCAAGAGTTCATATTTTATTTCTAATGCTGTCGTCATCCCTATTTTGAAACTGTGAAACTACGAAGGTGGAGTCAAGATCCCAGGATCGTCTATTGTTTTCAATCAAATCATATAAAAGACTGTACCCCTCAGCCCGGCTTTTTAAAATTTGAAAATAAAGTAAACTGGACATAAAACTATTTTCAAATAAAAGCTTGCACCTAAAACCTTTTGGGTTTTTCGAAATGAGCTTATAATGTGATTCTTTTCACTTTGTAATGGATACTTCAGCAAGGTAAAATAAGCAATTTCGAATGTTGCCGTTTTTACAATTATAGTTCTAAAACTGCTATGGCTAGATGTGAAGGAAGGAAGTCTTGCAACCCCCGCCGCTAATGGAAAACGTTAAAAACGTTTCATAACTAGCTGCATTTCCACGTGAGTAGCTCCTAACTTGTACCCACAACGTTATGTTTAAACTGAAGTGGCCGTTTAAAGCAAGCACCTTTATGGTTTCGCTCGCTTTATAACATGGATTAGAAAAGCTTTCCGCCACCTTTCAACCGCAACTATGTTGTATTATTTTTAAAGGGCTATTGTTGGCAGTTCAACGAAATAATTGCCCCAATACAATAATCAAACCCGCCTCATAAGGGAAGTAAAATTCAAAGTTGTAAAAACATAGTTAAAAAGTTGCCAAGTGCGTGTCGGGCCACGCGTAAAGAAGGAAAAATAAATGTATAATTTAGAAAACAACCTTATTTATACAGTCAGTAACAGAACATTTTGTATGGAAAATCTATGAACTTTTTACAAATCGAACTGCTCATCATAAGTTCGTCGACTATTACTATAACAAAGAAAGCCTACATAGCCGTGATAGTTTTCCTTTTAAATTTATTACATGTCCTACTATTTACAGTATTTTCAGATGACTTGAAAAAGCGGTTTAGCTGGCAGAGGGGACACCTGACTCTAATAAAAAAATGTATTTTGTAGCTTAATATTTCGATAAAGGTAGGCTTTCGAGCCAGGCGTCAGTTACGCCTCGTTGACTTTGGATGCTCGCAACAGACGCAGTCGCGTTGCCTTCGCCGAACTGATCTCTAGCTCCCGTGAAATCATATCATTTGTCATGGATCTACTTAAATTGATCAAAGAAGAGAAGGAAGATGATGTTCTCCAATTTCAGACCGTAAATTGTCTTTCTTTCGGTTATTTTTATAATTATTCAAACTTAAATTATATAGTTATGGGTACTGAGACACCAGTGTAATGAAAAGTTCATATTTATCCTCGGTGAACACCTCGCTAAAGCGTAGTGTAGGCAGGCCTCCCACTCGGTGGACCGATGACCTGGTGAAGGTCGCGGGAAGCCGCTGGATGCGGGCAGCGCAGAATCGGTCATCGTGGAGATCCTTGGGGGAGGCCTATGTCCAGCAGTGGACGTCCTTCGACTGATTTGATGAACACCTCGCTAGACGCCATTTTTTATGAAATTATACTAAAATAACCTCAAAATGAACATGGGCGGCAGCGACACTACAAGCGCGTGCGCGGCACTGACGCCAGCGTCCCGCGTTACTGTTGTGGCGTCACTGACGCCGCGCTCGAATGCAGTTTCCTACATTTTCATAGTACATTCATCTGACGCTCTGTCGCGGCGCCATTGTCGCAATGTCTCTGACGCTTCTGTCGCTTGGTTTGAAAGCCCACCTTAACGGATAACTAAATCAAAAAATGGTTTTCACACACCCGCAATATTTTTAAAAGACCTCGTTGGATAGGTTCACACTATGGGTAGACAAGAGAAAAAAAAACACCCCCAGTTGAACGTGTAGGGAGGTGACCTAATTTTTTTAGTTTTTTTGTGATGGATGAGGGATAAGATTAATATGTAAACCCATGCCAAATTACAGCTTTCTTTAAGTCTCTGAGTTAAACCTCGGACACGAATATGGCGAAACAGTAAAGGGTTCCTTGTTGACTAAGGAACCCAAAAACGGGTAAGGTAATAGAATTTAAACCGTTACGCAGATGTAGGTTAAAGATTCGCAAATCGATGACATGGCGAGTTCCTGCGAGCTGAGATAAAGAAATCGCAATAGACAATCCTAACTACCAGAACGTGCAAAAAGCTGGGCAAGGGGAATTAGAAGTTACTTCGAGGGTTGCGAACATCAGATGGTTTTCCCCTGTAACTTTTACGTGACTTTCGCTTTTTATTACGTTTGAAAGGGAAATATACGTCTACAATCCAAAAGTCAAAAAAATTTAAGTAACTAGTGTTTTTTTGTTGAGCCTTTTTCTAGCCTTTTATGAGCCTCACCGACTGTTCAGTCTTTATAAGGAAACCTCCTCGATGATATAATTTGAATATATTTACATTCTAGAAAACGACAGTCAAGTCTGCTGTTCACGATAGTAGTCTTTTGACGTGAAACGTCTTTTAAATAACATACGCGGTACTAAGTCAAAAACATGGACAGCAACAGAAGTGACGAAAGAGTGTAACGAAAGTGGGCAAAGAATCTGCTTCCTCCATAGTAACCAAGTCAGTCACCTTTTATATCAGAAAGGCTAAGGCTCCATGGCCATATCGCCTAAACCATGATGCTGCAGACCGAGCTCTAGGTAGGGCGAAGCCTAAAACGCTCTCAGCTAGACCCGAGTGTCAGGGGGGGGGGGGGGGGGGGACACTAGACTTTTCACGTTAAACCAACGGCATTGTGCCACGACACAGCCCCACCCGATTTTTATTAGTCTCTACGTAGATGCTGTCGGTCATATCGTCTTCAGCGACCTGCCAGCCAGATACTGATAGTCACCAAGAAGGCTGGCCAGCCGCGAAATCGAATTGATTTCCTCGACTTTGCCCGGTCTGCTACATCCTCCTCAATGAGATAGTTTTCTCTCATGTCCGGCCTCACTACTACGTCAAGCCGGCGCATCTTGGGCTTGCCGAGGGATCTAGGATCTTCAACGATCCCGTCAAAGTATCTGTTACCAATATTCTCTGGCAGCCAGTGATTTATGTCACCTAACCATTACAGACGACTTTCATTCCTGCAGCTTATTTGCTACGTCTCAGACACCGAGTACGTCCTTAAATAAAACAATTTCTCTTTAAGTTTAAATTATTTAAAAAGATCAACAGAATCTATTTAAGACTAGGACTCGTTAAGTTTTTAAACAAACTTCTTAAACCAAATTGAGAGGCCTGAAGTCCATAAAACACAAGCAAGAAGCTAATTATATGGATCGGAGTAAGCGGCAGGGGTGCGAGGGATAATTATCATGATAATTATTGGGGTAATAATTGAAAACGCTAAACACGTTAAAAAACCGACTTCCATAGCAACAAATTAGTACATTTTTGCATTATTATTTTTGGTTTATGTTAATTTTCTACTAAAGTACTACACCGATTTTGATAAAATTTATATGGGACCACACGGGAAGCACTAGCTTTCAAATAAAAAAAGAATCATATAAATCGGTTCACCCAGTCAAAACATCTGAGGTAACACACATAAAAAAAATATTTTAAAAAAATACAGAAGAATTGAGAACCTCCTCCTTTTTGGAAGTCGCTTGAAAATAATTTGTGATATATTTATACATCCAGAGCAGTGTTTCTTGCAAACAGAAATACAATACAATTTCGTAAAGAACCCGATACTTTTTACGGCTACGTACCCAAAGGGTGCCAACATGACTAAATTGCTAAACAGCCGCTGTCCGTCCGTCTGTCTGTCAGCGGAATGCATCTCATAAACCGTAATAGGCAGAGAGTTAAAAATATTTAAAAAGTACATTGTACATAAATCTTGGACGATGGCACGGAACCCCTCGTGTGCGAGTACGACTCACTATTTATATATTGATTTATGCTGACGTTATTTTTACTTCTCTTGATATTTTAATTGTATTGATTTTAATCAACTTTGTTTCGTTAGTAATTAAAAATTGAAAGGATTGTGAAGATAAAATAAAAGCAACAATTACAAAATATTTTAAATAATACAAAGTCCCCCCGTCGCGACTGTCTGTCAATCTATCTGAGCGCGATAAACTCAAAAACTGCCAAACGGATTTCCATACGGTTTTCACCAATGGACGAAGTGATTCATGAGGAAGGTTAAGTTTTATAAATGACCTGCACCCGCACCGCTATAATTTAAATATCTTGATAATTTGCAACCCTGCCCGTAGTAAGCGGTAACCTTGTGTATTGTTAATCTTGTGAACGTGGATGTCCGCGGCTAGGCCATTAGCGATGAGACTTTTTGTGGGCAGATCCCTCGATTACTCGGACTCTGAGTCTCAATCTCCGAGCTCGCAGTTTTATGAAGACATTAATATCATCAAAAGGCTTATTACATTTTTTTAAACCCCAAAAAAAAATTAAATTTGACATTTGATACATTTTACATTTAATTGGCATTTAAGATTTGACATAAAATTTTTGCAAGCAGTTCTTTCCATATCCCCGATCCTAGGGAACTGTGCCATTTTCCGGGATAAATTTGCTTTACCTCTGTGCCAAATTTCAGCGAAATCGGTTGGGTACTTTAAGATGGGAAGAGAAGCAAACAGACAGACAGACAAACTATCGGATTTATACAAGGATGTATATGCAAACTTCTGACAGGGGGGTTCGTCACAGCCTCACAACCGGTATCAACTCGGACTTGGCCCCCGTGTGTGGAGTCTGGCCCGATCTTCCCGAGTTTAGGAAGGGACGTTTGGTAACGAGTATTTCGTAACGTTGTTATACTTGAAAAAAGTCATATTTCGTATACATGCAAGTATATGAAGTATGTATGGTAAAGCTAGTATTACTATATGGCTTAGTAGCGCAACGCCTTTGATGTCGCACGATGCACGATGCCAAACTCGCGGAGTTTGGCAGGCTGTGCCCCGCCGCCCGCTGCCCCGCAAGTACCCTTCCGTTGCTCTGAGTCTGCATAAGTAAGTACATTCGTTGCACTACAATAAGTCGCTATTTTGTAATACTGTGCTAGTAGTTTACTTAGTAACAGGGACGGATTATCCTGTCTTGTGGATTAATGTCATCGATGTATATTCAAATTCGGCAAATACCGAGAAATCGTCGACCACACAGCCGTGTCAACGGCCTCGACATCCTGTTTGTCTTATCGATACCTATACATGCATAACCCAATATACCTAATACAATTTAAACGATCCGCAAATAACTAAAAGACTGGTTTTCACTCAACTAACGAGAAGTCGTTAACAATTTTGCTTAGCTTTGATCTTTGGTAATGTAGCTGAGGTTAAAACATTTATTATTTCTGTTTTTAATTCTTTACTCTTTGTAAGTTATTTAATGCAGATAAAAAGATGAATTCCATTTAAGTAGGTAAATAAAAAGTTAACAACGGTAGAACTTATTACGAAGTTTTTGTGAGTTAGTTACCTAGCTTTTAGACAGGCACACTAGAGATAGGGTTGTCAATTTTAAAATACGAATTTGTGGGAAAATATTAATTTTGGAATGATAATTTCAAATTATCATTCCAAATGCAAGACAAGGGTTTTTTTAAAAGCAATATCCAACTACGTTTAAGACCGAATTTTTAAATTAGTACTAAAATATTTGATAAAAAAACAATTACCACGACCAGCAACCAAATTGTCGTGCCAGCGACGTAGCTTAGTGTAGGTATGTTGTGCGTAGACTGACTTTCGAAAGATAAGTATCATTAGCACATTGGCTGGGCGGGACGTCCCGCGTATAGTGACCACATCAGGTTTGAACACTACCAGCATAAGCTGACCACGCGATGCTATGCGTGATTTAGCCTACGCGAGGCCTCTTAATGCTGGCAGTGCATACCTTGACGTGGTCTCCACTTTACAGCATTTTTGAAGTAACCCACGCATGGAAAGAAGTGTGGGTGATGTATTTTGCAAGTTCTTGAGTTTGAACAGGGGTAGACAAGTAGAGGCAGAAATTGGCATTAACTGTGTCAGCGTAGTTGTAAAAATTTAACATTTGAACGCCATGCTCGGGTGTGTTTTAGAAATGAAGATAAGAACAGTTGCCTGATGGCATTGACTGTGGTATTGCTATACAGTTGGTGGTCATAGAATTAAGAACGATTCAAGAGACGAAGCAAATATTATTTCGTCACCAGAAATTAATAGTACTATGTAATACCAATAAACGTGCAATTCTTGTATACATGTATATATAATAATCTGAATCTCGGAAACGGCTCCAACGATTTGCTTAAAAATTAGTATACGGGGATTTTTAGGAGCGAAAAATCGATTTAGATAGATCTCATCTCTGGGAAAACGCTATTTTCCGAGATTTTCGCACTGGAAATATGCCGCGCAAAACGTATTTTTTAATGTTTTAAACGGCTCTGGGTACTATGCCCCGAGCAAAGCTCTGTCGCCCAGGTACTTAGTTTTCAAACGTCCTTTGTTAACGTTGTAGTATATTACTATAGTTGTAGTAAGTATATCAGTAATATTCTGTTTTCATTTTATTTACTTAGCAGTCCCTCTACACGATGACTCTTGGATCAAAATATTACGAGAACTACTCGTAGTTATATTAAACTTAAAGGGCTATTACATATTGTTTTCTACTTTTTAGAGGTTTGTGTTCGTGATTTTTTTTTTTAATTTTTCGCAATGTCTTTCTTTACTTTCTTATTGCAATTTCACGCCATTGACTCATTTTTAATTTTCTGAAATTGTGTGTTAAAATCCACAGGAAAAAATAAATCTACGGCCAAGTGCGAGTCCGACTCGCATACCAAGAGTTCCGTACATATCTACTACCACCACACCTCCCACAGAAGTAAAACAATAGTACCTTTTCATTTTAAACCAAAGACATCAACACGAATGACAGAAAAATGCTTTTCTCTCCATTTAGTTGGGACTCTGTGGTTTGAGTGCGACCCACACTGTGCCAGTTTTCATTGTGTAGTGTTATACTTTAGGACAAGAACTGTAATCACGCTAAGTTTCAGTCTTGTATGTATTATCGTTAATGAGCAAAACTCAAAAAACCTCTAAAAACACGTTTTTGTAAAGGTTAAAGAAACCCATTATTTTTTTACCTTTTATATTTTCATAATTTATTAGCAACTCTCTTATTATAACACACATTCTGTGAAAATCTGAGCCAGCTAGTTATTACGGTTCAAAAGATACTGATGTATAATTATTAAAAAGCGTTCCTAATTACGTGACCACCACTGTATATTATAGCATATGGTATTGTTATCAATTTGTTATTTAATTAAAGCCAGTCAGGTAATTAAAAAAAACCAGCCAAGTGCGAGTCGGGCTCTATCTTTACTAATACTATAAAGGCGAAAGTTTGTATGTATGGATGTTAGTTACCCTTTACGCCAAAACAGATAAACGGATCCGGATAAAATTTAGTACGTAGACTAACATTTATAGGCAACTGTTTTCCACGCTCGCGTACTGCGCACCCACGAATACAGTCAAACAAACTATTTTCCGGCGAGCGAGGTTGCTGGCAAAAGCTAGTACAATATATTTGTGTTACATATTTAACAAATCAATATATTAAAAAAAACAAAAAGCGTCGGTGGCTCAACCGGTAACGACTCGGTCCATCTAACCAGAGGTACCGGGTTCAAATCTGAACGGCCAATGTACCACTGAGTTTTTTAAAAACTTACGTACATATACTTACCGATTGCTTAAACGGTGAAGGAAAACATCTTGAGGAAACCTGCACACGCCTGCAAAGAATCTCGAAGGTTGTGTGTGAAGTCGACCAACCCGCACTGGGCCCGCGTGATCGACTAAGGCCTAATCGCCCTGATTCAGGGTAGGCTCGAGCTCCTCGGTGGGGACGTATATGAGCTGATATAATAATCATAATTTAACAAATCAAATGGCATTAAGAGGATTGTGAAGCTGTGACTTTTCATACAAACGGCGTTAGCTATTATCAGTCAGAACAATAGCTAGGTTTGTAGGTTTTAGTTTTTTTTAAATAAAATTAAGAAGATCACTTTTATTGTCGTTGCCGTGTTTACATACAAAATTACCTTAAAACTTTGTTTATTTTTAATCAATGATTTAAAAGACGACACGTACAAATACAGCTTTTGTTCTGACTGACAACGCATAAAAAACTGGTCAAAATCGGTTATCGTTTTAGAGGTGAAATTAGCTTTCGCCGTTTGTATGAAAAGTCTAATGTTCGCCGTGCGAAAGCGACAGAAAAAGGTTTTTTTATTATTTACTTAGATACTAACGCGAGTTTTATTATTTTTGATTTACTTTAGGGTTGGTACACAAGTTAGGCGCTTGTATGAATTACCGTTTATACAATAAAACAAGACCGAAAATCATTAAAAAAAACACGCTTCTTGCATGGGAATTGTGATGGGTCCCTTATTTTCAACCGACTTCCAAAAAGGAGGAGGTTCTCAATTCGACTGTATGTTTTTTTATGTGTGTTACCTCAGAACTTTTGCCTAGGTGAACAGATTTTTATGATTCTTATTATTTATTAATAAATCTGCCATAATAACACACCGGCTTCCTATTACGGTTCTAAAGCCTTTTAAAGGTCGGATGGACAGTAATAGTACGTGGTAATATTTAGTATTCTTTGGTAATAGGGTCCCGTTGTTACCCTTCGCGTTCGGAACCCTATCAAATGAATATTTCGTAGAAGTGAATTATAGTACATCGCATGACGTGTTTAATCTACAGCCGTTCGAGTTGGCGTCAACTTACATAAAAACTAGATAGGCCGAAGCCCCTGTGTGCAACATTCTAGGAATACCGTGGTCGATAAAAATATCAGTGACGATATCGATTGGCGACAGAATAGGTGACTGCACCGCTTACATCGACGCTTTGCTACAGTTTGTATTGGTACGGTGCAAATAAACAGGTCTATCCATCCATATTGATATATGATTCGTATCAGGCAAAATAAAGTCATAAAAAATTTAAACTGGCTTTCATGACATAACTTTTCGGCTCTCTAAATTGCATTGTTTAGTTTTTATGAGGCATGCATCGGTGGTGTAATGGCTAGGTACGCCGCCTCCTGTCCGGAAGATCGTGGTTTGAATCCTGCCACGTACCAATGTGATTTCGAATTTAGATTTCATATGTACGTTTATCCGACGCTTTTACGGTGAAAGAAAACATCGTGTGGAAACCTGCACACGCTTGCGAAGAAACTCGAAGGTTGTGTGTGAAGTCGACCAACCCGCACTGGGCCCGCGTGGCGTGGTCGACTAAGGCCCGATCGCCCTTATTCAGGGTAGGCTCGAGCCCCTCGGTGGGGACGTATATGAGCTGATATGATGAAGACATGTATATTAAAAAAAACATTCGGAGATATAACAATTTAATACTGTAAAAAGTAATTAAATAAAACTAAACTACTAAATTAAATTCATAATCAATTCAAATTACTATTGGGGCTGTTTTTCACAGTATTTGACCTGTGAGGTTATCACTTTTAATCTTTTGAAAAATCATAAAAAATAACTTGTGATTAAAAAAACAAGATCTTCAACTGTTTGTTTGTTCTTCGCGGAGGAACGGAGCATTGGATCAACGTAATTTTTGCACAGACACAGGAGGTCTGGAGAGTGACATAGGCTAATTTTTTACCGCGGAAAAATATCTTATTCCCACGATAAAATTGAATACAACGCGTGCGAAGCCGCGGGCGGACGGCGCTAGTAGTCTATATTTTCATTAAAATAATGAAAAAAAACCATTTTTTTTAAATCACATCACTCGAACGCCTGGTTACCCACCGCCACTAGAGCATGCAGTAGAACACCATGCGGTGGACAGACCAAGTCAAGTCTGCAGTCTTTTTTTTCTTATCGTGTGGCGCAATAAACCGTGCTATCCAAGGGATAGACGGCGGATGCCTGGCATCACCTGCGGTCACATGTCGGACATTTAGATGTACACCTACGGACGTGTGTAACGCGACCTTCATACACATCTGGTATCAGATGTGCAGGTTTCATCACGATGTTTTTTCTTCACCGTTAAAGCAATCGGTAAGTATATGTAGGTGCGTAAGTTTCGAAAAACTCATTGGTACATTGGCCGTCCGGGTTTGAACCCGGGACACCTCTGGTTAGGAGAACTAAGTCATTCATTACCGTTGAGCTACCGACGCTAAATTATGAAGTCTGCGGTGGAAATACCTCTTAACGTGTGGCACGACGCGGGTAGGTGTAGGATACGGTAGGTAGGTAGGGCGTGGGTTTTAAAAAACGTACGTTAGAATTTAGTTCAATGTCGAAGTAAAAGACCTAAAAACAACATAAGAATTAGAAAAACATTATTCACTTGAATTTTAAATAAAAATCACAAATAACATAAATTACCAAAATGAACGGAGTTTGAATCATGTGTCAGCGCATGCGTAAAAGAACAAATAGATGGAATGAAAATAATTTTGAACAAAAAAAACCGACTTCAAACAGGAAACTAAGGTTCCCCTCGATTTCTCTGGAATGCCATCATCAGATCCTGGTTTCCTTATCATGGTACCACAATTGGGATATCTCCTTTCCAACAAAAAAAACATCAAAATCGGTTCATGAACGACGAAGTTATCCGCGAACACATATAATATATATACATATATATACGGGCGAATTGAGAAACCCCACCTTTTTTGAAGTCGGTTAAAAAGAAGAACGAATATCAGCAACGCGTTGCCGCGTTACAAACGAATGCAACGGAAGAGCTGCGGTGAAAGAAGAATGGCGACGCGACGTGTTGTTTCGACGGGCCCTACCCAAGGCTGCGTCACGATGACCACAACCACTCTGCGAAGAGTGTTTCGACTAAGAAGGTGCGTTAATCAGGCTTTTTGATTGTTTTGCAGCGGCGGCGGCGAATGTTTCAAGCGTTTCATTTACGTCTTTGTTACTGCATTCGAATGTGCACTTTTAGTGCTTTGAACACGTGCAGTTTGATCGATTGTGCAGCTCGCAGCAGCTATTACGAAATGCATGTTACGGTTACAAACAAATATATGTCAACAAACAACTATGGCAATAATGTTTGTTTTGATAATTCGTGTCGAACGTGATTCGCTTTAGCGTGCTGACCCATGATCTACATTTATTGCTACGACAAACAAATGGTCTGCTAACGTTTTAAGTTAATTTGATAAACATAACACCACCGTGCAACGGCGTAACATAGCAAGCAACAGCAAAGTCCTAGGCAAAGTGGATACCTATCTCATTTATTTATTTTTTTACTCGAACGTACCTATCGTTTTTTGATTTAAACGTGCAGTAAAGTGAGTAGCTGATAGGCGACGCGTTCTCACATCGCATTACCAGCATACTAGTTGCAGGAAACGAATTCATATTAGTTATTAAAAGCATAACGTTAAAAAAATTATCCCGACTCGAAACAAAGATGCAGATGCATTTTGATTATTTTGATTTGTGTTGTCTATACGGTACACTACATAGTCACGCTAAGCGGCGCTGCACTTAGCGGGGGATTCCCGTCAATAGGTATTTCACCATGCACGTGCGCTTTATTGCAAGGTTTATTTATCATTATAACCTACATAGACACAGAATTTACAGAATGGCTGTTATTGTGGTATAAATAATGTAATTGCAGCCATTACATCCGAGATTATGAACTGAAACTGCGAGGAACTTTTCGTAAAACTTAATAGGTTTATCTATAAAAAATCCTATTCGAAAATTAATTATTCTTGTTTTTAATTATTGACCATATTATGATGACGCTACTTACAGTATTTTATTACTTTTATTAGCGACCAGTGAGATGTCTTTCATGTTCCAAATTCCAATCCCCAAAACTTCATTAAATGAAACAAAGGCATTTACTCAGACGGGGCAATTTTTTGACCAGTTAATTTTCTTGAATTTCCTGAAAGTGACGAAATGTTATGCGGGATATTCTTAAATATGACATTAGTAACGAAACAATCTGCTGCGATAAATCTATCGAGCTTTAAAATTAAAAATGTTTACTTTTTGTTTAAAAAATGACGATTCATTAAGGTGAAAAAATAAATCCGTCTTCATGAGATATAAATCACCGTGCTCTCAAAACATATAAACAATAGGCATACTCACACATTTCATGTCTAATAGTCTGCTGTTTTGAGAATACATATTGGTTTAATAACTAATTTTTAATATATTAATTTTCTTCTTTTAATTTTTTCATTCAATCGGCAATTTCATAGGTCATTCATCATCATCATATTAGCCGAAGGATGTCCACTGCTGGACATAGGCCTTAGGTAAATTATTAATATTTACTTATAGATAAGTCTATTACAATAAAATAGCATATTTTAAAATATGTTAGTTCACTATGGCAATAAGCCTGTCTGTCTTATCGATAGTAGAGAAAATGGAGACTAAATAAAACAAACGTCTATCAGTCTTTAGTCTTTTGATAAGATATCTAGATTTTGTATCAGTCTAGTCTTTTGATAAGATATCTAGATTTTGGATATTTGAAATACATTCAAGCTAAAATAGCTGAACCGATCGTGATGAAATTTGGCACATGCGAGTAGGTAGCACGTATCTACTTTTGATTTGTGATTGGTACAGATGAAATCGCGGGAAACTGTTATTTACGGCATAACTCGAAAACCGGATATCCGGATAATTCACATTGATAGCTCATATCGAGGCCCACTTACAAAGGTGGTTTCAAGTTTCCTGGACAAGAAGTTAAGAATCGCCAGGCTGGTGGTACTTTGCGAGGCTTGCAGCCTCCTTGCCCTGCTAAAGATATGTTGTAAGAAAACAAAAAATGTGCGCCTCAGCTTCGACGCATATGACACTTTTTTTTCGGCCTTCGGCCTCGCTTTGGGTGGCATAGCCATGTTGCCTTAGCCTTCGTGACTGAAAAAACGTAATGGCGGTAAAAATGACGGTAACGCGTTACTGATCACCGCTCGATTTCACCCCTCATATATTTTTCATATCGGGCTCTAATATGAATCAACTCTAAAGGAGTAAACTCCTAAGTAATCTAAAAATACCTATTCAACGATATACCACACAAGGGGGTGTACAAAAAAAAACGATCTCTATCAGGTTTTTCGGAGGTATCCATAAAGAAATATTTACCACAACACGTTGTGGAAAAAATCAATTCCTACAACATAAAGCAGGACTCGAAATGCGGTCTGCGCATTTTGCACACGAGACTCCTTCAGGGACCTGCTCTACTCGTATTGCAGGATAACGCCACAACAAAACGGTCTTCGGTCAACACACGTCCGACCCGCAATGCAGGAGAGCGCAGTGATTCCACTGCCAGCACCTTTATGCGATAATCATGGTTTATAGAGTCACGTGTTTGCATTTCGCATAGGCTATCATAAATAAAGTTCCTAATACATTTATAATATACTAGCTTTTGCCCGCGGCTTCGCCCACGTGGACATAGCTTTTATGACTCTTTTTGAGGGTGAGTGGTGCGCGAGCCGCAATCAGCTCGCAAGCGTGAACATGAGTTTTCTCCAGGTACCTCAGGAACTGTATCGGGCTATTCGGATTAGCAGTCTTTGTCACTTCCCACCCCCTCAACAAATTCTATACAAAAAATCACTTTAATCCGTTGCTCCGTTGCGACGCCACCGACGTGCGCGAGCGTAGAAAACAGTTGTCCCCAGATCCCTCGGGAACTATGTCAGGATATACTTATTAGTAAATTATATCATTTTCCACCTCATCTCTGTGCTAAAAATCACACCAATCTATTTTTTCGTTACGATTTTAAATAAAACGAGCAAAGAGTATTGTTTTAGTTTCCTCAGGAACTGCATCGGGCTATGATAATTTCCACAGATAAAAGGTTGACTATTTCATTCCCAATGATACAGGCTACCTGCATGCCAAATTTCATCAAGATTGATAGAGGTGTTGAAGTGTGAATAGGTAACAAACAAACAAACACATTTTCACATTTATAATATTAAGTAAGGATTTCTAAATCTTAAATAAAGTATAGAGCGTCAGTGGCAAAACGGTTAGGGCCACTACCTCCTGTCCGGAAGGCCGTGGTTCGAATCCTGCCACTTATCAATATCTATACGAATATCGATTTCATACTGGTATGTACGTTTATCCGACGCTCTTACGGTGAGAAAAACATCGTGAGGAAACCTGCACACGCCTGCGAAGAAATTCGAAGCTTATGTGTGAAGTCAATCAACCCGCAATGGGCCCGCGTGATCGTCTAAGGCCAGATCGCCCTAACTCAGGGCAGGTCGAGCCCCTTGGTGGGGACGTATATAAACTGAAATGATGAAATAACACATATACCTATATAATCAAAAAACTAATTTGAATCATTATAGGTATCAATCTAGTATTAAAATTTCCTAACAATATTAATATGGGTCAAATCCTCGAGTCGTATCAGCTCCAAAGGAGCCCAAGACGCACTTCTCGTTCCCGCGCTGGATGGCAATAGACAACCTTAGCAGCAGGTAGGACCTCACGTCACATCTCCTCTCTCGAAGGCGAAGGCCAATCTCCTTTGTGAAGGCAAAGGTGTCTGAGGGTTCAGCAGCCGGTTGTCTCACAGACCAGCGGCACAAAGCAGTAATTTGCCTCCAAGACCTAATACTTATTATGCTTCTTTCTCGCCGCAAATTGAGCAGCAGTACCGTACAGTGAGGCAGAAAAAGTGGCTTCCCAAAGCTGACACGTTCCTCTCTGCCATAGCACCTGTTTAAACCCTCCAGCCTTTTGCCATCAGATCGACTTAAGCCCGGCCGGCGGCTGCATCAAAGATGGAATATTCCATCTGGCCGAGACCAGTGCCCTCCGAGTGAAGTCATTAAGGAATTGGTGACGTGGGAATCTTCACAAACACGACGCAACTCAGTGAGTGATGTGATGGCCAATTGCCTCCACCGTGGACCCGCAAATACATTGATGAGGTTCATAGATATTGATATTGCAGGCGGAGAGCAACTGCCACACGCAAATAGTCGCCGTCAGAAGAGTTCCCATATCTGTGTCTCCTGTTAAAAAATGCTAAACTCGATTTATGTGTTTTTATTTTTTTACACGATTGAAATCTGTAAAAATATACCTCTGTGTTCGTCTATGAAACACATCGCTACGTACCATAGTTACAGAGTTTAAAGTAGCGTATGCTGAAAAATACATAAAAGAAATCCACTCAAAAGTATGAAATAATATTTTAATGTTTTAATACAACTTAAGCGCGTTTTATTATCCCTGAAGTGCCATCTATTGGCATTCTGCTACTATGATTATAATGTTTGGTATGTGTAGCTAATATATAGAAAAAAGCACTCTATTGTATTATTGTAAGTATCGATAGATAATTTCCCACGGGACCTCTTTAGTTTTCCGGGATAAAGAATACCCGACTATACAATGATGGTCAAAACACCCCATCCCAATGTAAAGGTTTCATATTGTTACGTTGAGTCATTCTAAAGATACAATTTTTTGCATTCCTGTAGGAACCCTAATTTTTTTGGGATTCACAATGTCCCAGTTTTAGTTCACGATAATGGTATGAACGTGTAAAATTTGATTGTAATAGGTCAATCCACATTTGCGTGGTGAGCCATTCTATAAATGAATTCTTTTGATTTTCCCACGGGAACTCTTGAATTTTCTGGGATAAAAAGTATCCTATATGTTAACCCGGGCTTTAAGGAACCACCATACAAAATTTCATCAAAATCGGCCAGGTAGTTTTTGCGTGATGCGCGAACATACAGACAGACAGACAGACAAAAATTCCAAAAGTTGTTGTTTTGGCCTCTGTACCGTTAGTAATTTCCACCACAGTTATTATTTTCCAAAAATATTTCATGTACAGACACGGCCCAGTTACAGTTTTATTATATTATAGATAGATAGATGTAGCAGGGGTGTCACAAAATCAGCGATGTGATCAAGTCCCGTGAGATGTTAAAATTACAACTCGATTTCTCATTTTCGTAAACAAATCTAGTGATTGATTGATGAAATCCCAAAAACCAGTGAAATAATAATATATGGTTAGGTTAGGTTCATTAAGTAATCATCATCATCATATCAGCCGAAGGACGTCCACTGCTGGACATAGGCCTCCCCCAAGGATCTCCACGACGACCGGTTCTGCGCAATAATTAATAATTTATTTAATAATTACACCGAACTACTTAATAAATAACTCCTTAACCAGGGATGGGCAAATGGCGGCCCGCGATCGGCACCGCCTCGGCCCTCAAGAAATAAATTCGGTAGGCATACAATAAGTTAGATGACAATTTAAAAGATCCAAAATGAATTTCAGATTTCTACTGACTTGCTTAGGTAAGTATTTTAACAAATTTAAAGTACCCAAGGCGAAAATGAACTTCTTGATTGCGCGTTACAGGCGTTCAAATTAAAGCACGTTTGTTTTCGACACAAATATCACAAAGAAATCTTTCATTTCCTAAGCTGCTGAATTGACCACTGAAAAAATATTTTTTCTATTATTTATTGATTTTGTAGTTTATTGTGCACAGGATACATAAATTACACATTTTACAAAGTCGAGGTCACACAAAGGGTACTTTACAGCTGATTTCTAAAGAAATTTGTTCCAGCAGAGCCGGGCGGATTGATACTGGCGGTTATTATTCGCCTTATCTCCATAAGCATCGTTTATCAAAGTCCCATACAAATTGGTACTACTGAAATTTGTTTAGTATACGCAAGATAGAGCCAAGGAAATACCACCACTGCAATATAATGGTTGAGATGTGGTTGAGCCACAGATAAGTACATATACTAGTTACTGCATAAGTTGAACGTTAAACTGCCTGCATCTCTCTTGGTCATAATTAGATCATATAACTATTATTCTCATTGGAAGAACTGGTTTGGAGGCATAATATGGGAAGAGTCATCATGTCCATTCACACGATCGGACTGCGGTGACCGTTTGCGGAGCGATTTCGCGAATTTTATGGACATTTAACGTCTCGGTCAGAGGTTCGAATGGTTCCGTGATTTCCTGCCAAATTTTGGTGACCATCCACTTGGCAGCTGTCTATGAAATATGGAATTTGTCAATTACTGCATGTTGATTTTTATTGTCGGTGTTTTGGTTTCCTTAATTTAAGATGTCAAAGTATACATTATTTTAAATACATTTAGGTACAAGGTTTAATTTAAAAATAGTTTTGTAGTCAAAAAGCCAAATGCTCAGTGTGCTAAATGTTATATTAAATACACGTTTCCAAATTGAAAAAAGAGCGATCACATATTTTCTACGATTCTATTGAAAATAAAAGACGATTCTGAGTCCTTGCAAATTTAAGCCTAATATGATTTCTGAAAGTCGCTCTAAAATCGTTTGCAAGATTTGACCTAAACAAACCAACACATACAAACATTGCAAGTTAAATAAAAGCTTTTAATATACATATTTAAAAAAAAAAAAACAAATTGCAGTGGTGATATCGATTAGAATCCAAGATTTATGGTAAATAGGGATATCCATCCATCCATATTAGTATATTCTGTTTTCGAGTTATATTTTTTTTCTTATATTTTTATCCCTACTAACAGGAGGGGAAGGTATCCATTATGGCGACCATACTTCAAACTTCCACTCGAGCAAGGAATAAACCTGTTTCTAGGAGACAGGTGTTTGCATGCTGTCCAAAGTTTTTTTTAATGTTTTTAAACCGAGTAATTGCGGCGACCTTCGCCTGTAACTAGTCGACATCTCGACACCACAGCGATGGGCTAGTGACGAGTTTAATTAAATCGTATAGTTGAAAAGGAAGATTTCACCTTATTTGATCATTTTTTAGTTGATTGTTCATAAAAAAGGTGAGTTTAACAACACTGCAAGTACAATTTATGCTTTAATATAGATTAAGCCGCGTTACTTGATACACAAATAATGTTTGTAAGGTTGAATTTGGTTATTTCTTTATACAAATTTTTGTCTTTCTTATATGAAGTACTAGCTTTTGCCAGCGACTTCGCTCGCATGAACATAGTTTCTTTGACTGTCTTCGAGGTTGCGCAGTGCGCGAGCCGCTACGAGCGTGGAAAAAAGTAGCCTATACGTAATCCAGGTCCTAATCTGTCTAGCTAACAAATTTCATCCGGATCCGTTTGTCTGTTGTGGCGTGAACGAGTAACAAACATCCATACATATTAACTTTCGTGTTTATAATATAAGTCAGGATCCATGACATTATTTGTAATTGGACAAGTTTAAAAGTGTGTGTGTGTGTGTTATCTATTTAAAGTTTTTATTTTTTATTTTTCCTACGATTCTTACCAAAGTTTATAATGCTTTTCATAACCAACAATTAAATACGTTTACTTGGCGAAATAATCATTGGTAACTACAATACTATGTATATTTGTTTTATAAAGGGTGTATCAAAATTGGTGTAGCTCTCGTTAACTAAGAGTTCCACTTATAATACTGAACAATAATCCCCAAGGAAAAGTCACCCAACCATTGTCAACTCCAAAAAAAACCTAACCACTCCGGGAGTGCTGGCAGAAGTGAAAACTTTTTACAGTTTTATAAGTTTTGACCCTGCGAGTGTTCCTGGTAAGGTGTCGGTTACATTACAAGGTTACAGTGTCGCGAGGATCACAGTTTTATAAGTGTTTATCCTGCGAGTTTTCCTGGTAAGGTGACACTACACGGTTACAGTGTCGAGAGGTCAGTGGTTTTTCCCCATCTCAAAAAATCCCCAACGCGCCTAAAGGAGTTTTCACTTCAAGAAATTTGACATTCCATACAAAAATGCACTAAATTGATCGATCAGTTAATCGATTTGTATAAAGAGTTTTTTTTTGCGATTGCAGCAGTCATAAAACAAAAAATGTTCAGTATGATAAGTAGAAGCCTGATGATGATGGATGATGTATCCGACCGATTTCGGTCATGACGACCACTTCGACTCCTAGTCGGTTTGCCGCGCGTGCGCTCGAAGATGACTTATGTAGCCAACAAGAAGAAGTAGAAGTGTAGAAGCCTACACCAATAGTTAACCGAACATACACCAATGTTGTCACAGCCTTTAGAATTTGTGTTGAAATAAGTCAAACAAGCTTTAAAACACTGCAATTTTTCTCAACTATATTGTCTAACATCAATAAAACTCACATTCTAGAACTCACACAGACAAGATGGTGTAAGCACGCCATCCGGCGTTTATTAGATATGAAATTAATTAAATTCGCGACCAGCATTACGCGTAGGATTGCTGGGTGGCTGGGTGGCCCGTAATTTCCCCGGGGCTACACGGCGGCGGCGGCACTATTTTGCGGTAAAAAAAACTGCAAGCGTATCGATAGTTCAGGTACGAGCTTTGGAGCATAGTAAAAGAAAGGACTCAAAGTTCCATTCGCAAAATGTCCTCTGGTAACAAAATGTATATACAAGATGTAACAACATTGGTGTAGGTCCCGTTAACTGGGGCTTCTTTATATCATACTGAACAACTTTTGTTTTACGACTTTGCTAAAAACGTAAACATTTTCTTTTCCTCTTCATACAAATCGATCAGCTGATCGACCGATTTTGTGCTTTTTAATATGGAGGGTTGAAATATTTTTTGAGAATTGACTATGGGTTCCTTGTAGAAAGTTGTTCAGTATGACGAGTAGAACCTACAGTTAACGGGACCTACACCAATTCTGTTACACCCTGTATATCAGACTAATTCAAGATATAGGTGGTTGCTTTTGAATAGAAAACGAAATAAGAGAGCTACATAAGTACAATAACTACACGAATTAATTAAAAATTAGAAACCCGACTGCATAATAACTTGCCCCTCTTTTTGGCCAGTCGGGTAAAAATGTATCCTATATCACCTCACGGGATCAAGACGAAGATAACGACACCTCGCACTTCAAAATCCATCAAGCCGTTTAGGCTTCAGAGCGTGCAATAGAAATAAACATACACATACACTCGAAAAACATAAACCTCTTTCTGGCGCAGTATGTAGTTGAAACAATTTGAGGTGTAAGAACTAATTAAGGTATACTCCACCCCCATTTACTTTGACGGTTGGTTGTATTTAAATCCATATTCTAATCTATTGATAACATTGTTCGGTCCATTTGTACATAAACAATCGCCTGAGTTGTTTTAGTTCAAATTTAACAAACATGAATGCACGTCTTATGGACTCCCATATTCCTCTTGGATAACCTAATAGTGGGAAATTCAACTTTGTTCTATATTTCAAGATTTTAGAATGTTTATTTAAAATAGGTGCATGTTACACCCTTTCTGATGGTCATAAGATAGAGATTACATTACATACATAAAGTCAGATTGTGAAATAAAAAACTGACAATCATCAGTTAATAATGTCAATAAAATCATTGATATAAAACAAATAATGTCTTTTGGACGTGAAAACAATACGATACGAGAAGTAATACATGAAAATTATTGAATTTGTCGTTAATGCCTTGTCAAGAGTAGGCCAGTTCACGAGCACGGCACGGGCCCCTTCCCACAATGGTATTTTTTGTAAAAACTATATTGCGTTATCATCATCATATCAGCCGAAAACCGTCCACTGCTGGACAAAGGCCTCCCCCAAAGATTTCCACGACGGCCGGTCCTGCGTTGCCCGCATCCAGCGGCTTCCCGCGATCTTCACCAGGTCGTCGGTCCACCGCATGGGAGGCTGCCTACGCTACTTTTTTCGGTGCGCAGTCGCCATTCGAGAACTTGACTGCCTCGACGGCCATTTGTTCTACGATCTATATGCCCTGCCCACTGCCGCTTCAGTTTAGCGATTCTGTGAGCTATGTCGGTTACTTTAGTTCTCCTGCGGACCTCGTCATTCCCCTCCCTACTCTTGATTGCATTTAAAACAAAACGAACAATTTATAGGTAATGTTTCCATTAAATACGACAAACACTCCTAGTTTTCGATGCAGTCGATATCACCAATAAAAATTCGCACTACAACATGAGCTTATCTATCTGGGTACGGTATGTACCTACATTGCGCTTGTTATCGCCCGCAATATTTGGAATGCGCCGCGTATTCCACGATAAGCCTTGTTTACAAAGAGCGAATCCTGTTGCTACGACCGATAAGATTAGTTCGGCGCCAATGTGATGATGATTTGATGGATGACTCATGACTGAAACAATGACTGTCCGAAAATCAGGGGTGACGGACGGACGGACGGGCGCGTGAGTGATCTTATTAGTGTTCCGTTTTCTCCTTATGAAGTGCGGAACATTAAAGAAATAATTGAAAACGCTAAACACGTTAAAAACCGACTTTCGTCGCAACAACTTAGTACATTTTTGCATTATTATTTTTGGTTTTTGTTAATTTTCTAATAAATTACTATACACCGATTTTGATAAAATTTATATGGGACCAGACGGGAAGTACTAGCTTTCAGATAAAAAAAGAATCATAAAAATCGGTTCACCCAGTCAAAAGTTCTGAAGTAACACACATAAAAAAAACATACAGTCGAATTGAGAACCTCGTCATTTTTGGAAGTCGCTTGAAAAATATAGATAACTTCATTAAATTCTCTAGCATAATAGCACCATAGAGCAAACAAACGATAAAACATTATGCGCTTCTTAGACAAACAACCTAAAAAGAGGTAAGGATTACAAATAAATTGTACAGCCACGCTGTGCATACTTTCTCGCGAAGTATTCACCGTCTGTCGTAGTCGGGCATACACATATCTATCACCAATAAACATTACACTTACTAAGTATCAAAAATTAGAAATAATTTGGGTTTGTATGGATACCTATTTTCATGATTCTTTTTTATACGAAAGGGTATGTCAGGTTGGTCCCATATAAATTTTATCAAAATCTATGTAGCACTTTTTTGAATATTAACAAAACAATAATGCAGTTATTGCGATTGTAGTGGTTTTTTTAACGTTAATGTTGCCAAATTTTGATATAAAAATAAAAAAAACCGGTAAAGTGCGAGTCATCGCGCACAAAGGGTTCGGTACCATCATAGATGTCGCTAGTTTCTTCATAAAAAAACATGTTTTTTGTATGGAGACTTACTTTTTCTTATTTTTAGTAATTTGTTGTTATAGCGGCAACAAAAATACATCATCTGTGAAAGTTTCAACTGTCTAGCTATCACGGCTCATAAAATACAGCCTGGTGACAGACGGACGGACAGCGGAGTCTGTAATAGGGTCCCGTTTTTACCCTTTGGGTACGGAACCCTAATAAAGACAATTTGTAATAATTTGTCATTGATGATGATGATGATCTATCCGACCGATTTCGGTCACGGCGACCACTTCGACCCCTAGTCGGTTTGCCGCGCGTGTAATTAATTTAATTTAATTTGTAATAACTTTTTGGTGGAAGTGCAGAAGACTAAATCGAAACAAACAATGATTCTAGTTTTCTCACCTGTTAAAAAAAAATCGGATGGCGCTGTGTCGGAGTCGGGGCACACTGCCGTTGGTTAAACGTATAGCAATTTCAATTTTCCTCTGTGAGTGGATAACTAATGAAGTTTGCTTGTTCCAAGAAATAAGGGTGTTATATACAATTGGCCGGTTCTGTGGAAACAGGTCTTAGTCTCTTTTCTGTTATATCCGTTGTATTTTAGTTTTCTGATTATGCTTTCACGTCAAAATGCTTGAAAGAGGTCATCATCATGGGATGATTTAAAGGATTTGCAAAGTAACCTCAGCATACATACGTAGGAAGTTTGATAGGTACCTGTTTATGACGACTGTCATTATTTCTGGCTGAAAATTAGTTTTCTATCTTTTACAAGATATTTAAAACATCTGTCAAAATTTTAGGAAGATTAATGCCGAAATTTTGTTCTGATATTGGAAAGGAAACAAGTGCTTTGCATCACGACGATGCCCCACTCGTCAGCAATTGCCACGTTAAAATAAGTAGAGTTAAGCTACAAAATGCTGCCTCATCCACCTTATTCACAAGATTTGACTCCCTGAGACTTTTTGTTCACCAATTTGAAAAAAACGCCTTGGTGAAAGGCGTTTCACGTCAAACCAGGACATCATCGCCACAACAGAGGACTATTTGAAGAGTTCGACAAATCCTTCTTTTTGGGTGACTTGAAAAAGTTGGAAACTCGCCGTGCGCAGTGTATCCAACTGCAAGGAGACTACGTCGAGAAAAAAAAATAAAGAAAAAAGAGTTACTCCAGAACACGGGTACTTAACAAACTGCCCTCGTACATACGGATAAGAGAGGCTAGCGTAGTTGCTGTTCATTACATGACCCCCAGGTCTATTCCGACTATGATACTCGTAGTAGAGAAAATAAAAAGAAGCATAGGAACAAAAGTTATCTATCACGGCGCCCGAATGTGATCACAAAGATAAGGGCCCCGATCCAGTTATCGCGCGTGGCGTCGCGGCGAGACGAGGTGTGGCTTTTGCCAGTCGCTGTCAATACGCCGTGGGCCGTGACTCACCAGTCTATAAAACGTTATTTACACACTAGCCGCGACTTTGTACGTACGAATCGACACCATTTTTAGGGTCCCGTATTTCCTACAAGGGTTATTAGATCGTTCTGTCCGTCTATCCGTCTGTTTGCCTGACCGTCACAAACTTCATAAACTTATTTCTATTACATTTTTAAAATAGTTTGAATGTAGGTCTCAATTTCCTTTAATTAAAAATATGTTTTTAAATATTTAGGGGTATCTTACACACATGGAATTATCATTTATTTTTTCAGGCACCGTTAAATAGTGCTTTTACAATGAAATTCATTTTTTTAAAGAAAGTCTGCTAAATAAATATATTTACAAAGTGTTCGTGTGTGTCCCCTTCTTGGCATTTCTAAACGATTGTTGAAATTACCCACAAAAGTGGGTTTATTAGAAAATCTCAGGTAATGTCATGTCATGTCGGGAATTCTGTAATAATTTTCATGTCATGCATGAAGTAATGAGTGAAAAACCCTATATACTATGCGTATTTCTAGTCTGATTATATACGATAATATAGGTCTAATTTCAATTTTTTATTTTTTTTTCAAAGATTTAGTCGCCGAAACGTCGTATCGTACAATATCGAGTCACCCCAAGTACAGACAGTTGCATAAGTAAATCTAAAACAAAGTTCCCATACGTGTGCGACAGTGAAAGCCAAATTACAACGACGTTTCGTTCCAAACAACCTACATACAACTACAACTCAGGATGATTTAACGGGCATTTGGCAATTAATTACTTTAGCTAAAAACGTTACGAAAACACTAGAAACGTCACAGAGACCTAGAAGGGCGCCACGGCCTATTGATTGCGGTACCAAAATAACTTTTAGTACTCGTAAAAACTAAACAACGTCAAGTGGCGCAAGATATAAATAACAGCCTGTATACAGAGTGTAAAAAAATTGGTGGAGGACCCGTTAACTGGGGGTTCTACTCATGATACTGAACAACTTTTCCCAAGAAACCCATAGTCAATTCTCAAAAAAAAAATTAGTCCCTTCTTACTAAAATGTACAAAATTGGCCGATCAGCTGATCGATTTGTATGAAGAGTAAATATTTTTTTTGCGATTTCAGTACAGGCGTAGAACAAAAGTTGTTTAGTATGATGAGTGGAAGCCCCAGTTAATGGAACCTACACCAATTTTGTTACACCTTGTATAGCTTCTGTATTACAGTAAAGCTGCATGTAAGTCAATAAATTGTAGAGCCACCCTATGCATTATTTCGCGCGGAACCTTCACCATCTGTCGTAGTCGGGTATGCACAAATCAACAATAAGCATTACACTTACTTAGTAGCGAAGAATAAAGTCAGTCATTTAAGGAAAATTTACAAATAATATGTGTTTGTGTGGGAGGTGCTTACATTTTTTTTCTGGAATAATTAACTTCCTCATACTACCCAGTGCTGAAGGCCTTTTCCAGTCCTAGTTATTCATAAAGTTTCATTAAAATCGTTAGAGCCATCTTTAATTGAGAAAAAGTAACAAACAAACCTGACTATGTATGGGAGGTACCTTATTCCGATTTTTCTTGGCATACCGAACTTCTGCGTACTGCAGGCCATGTAAAGTTTTAGTTTTAGTTTCATCAAAACTATTAGCCATTTTTGAAAAAAAAAAAGTTTTTTTTACTATGATGGCAACCCTAAAAAATCAAGATAAGGAAAATTTAAAAAAAATACTGCCTTAATCCAAATTTTACTAAAATCCGTCAAATTTTGTGAACTATAGCATCGGACGGACGCACACTCACACACACAAATATTTTTTTATATTTTTTAGACTCCTATTATTGTAAGACAATCGGTCCCCATCAAAATCCCAACTTAAAATAAAAGAAATGACAATAAAACTGATCAGGGCGACACTGCGCGGGGATTCAAAATATAAATCTTGTAACCGCTTTGTTCTAAACAAATATATATTTGCCTCTAATTTTTTTTTAAAAACCCGAAATTTTTCTTTCCTGTTTCATTATCAAACTCTGAAAAACATCTATCTGTAACCTATTGATTGAGACCATTCCTACTATCCCAAACACAATACCTCTGCTGTGAGTAGGTGAGGAGTTGGGTACCCTGCAGATTCCAGGTAGCTATGCTGCAGCATCAGGTCCAGGTTACCGTGTTCTTGCAATATTATTAAAGTAACAGTATCAGATCGGACTAGTGGAAGTTGCTCACAATCCTACGTCCTACTAATATTATAAATGTGAAAGTTTGTATGTATGGATGTTTGTTACTATTTCACGCAAAAACTACTGGATGTATCTGGCTGAAATTTGGAAGGTAGACAGATTAGGACCTGGATTAACATAAAGGCTACATTTTCCAAGCTGGCGGCTCGCGCACTGCGAACCCTGGAAGACAGTCACAGAAGCTATGTTCACGCGAACTTGGGAGCTACGATGCCACAGACAGACACACAGATACACAAGTTAAAATAATAACCCCTCTTTTTTGCGTCGGCGCTCAACAAGCGAATAAGTTATTAAATAAACTTACGTTAAAGTCACGTCATTTCACTTTCCTTAAGTAGCCCACACATATTGTACATACCTGTAACAAATAGTGAAATAATTAAATAACATAATTTATCAAATTATCAAATAACATTAAAAAAAAATTAAAATTTTTATATAAACACGACTGCATAAAAACATCACCCCTTTTTTGGGAAGTCGGGTAAAATGTATCCTATGTCACTAACGGAATCAAGACGAATCTAAAGATACCTCGCACTCTAAAATGCATCCAGTTGAGAAGATAATAAATAAATAAACATACATATAGTAGACCTAAAAACAATACACTCCTTTTTTATGGACGTGTAATCAATATATATAAAAGAAAGTCGTGTTAGATACACCATTTATAACTCAAGAACGGCTGGACCGATTTCGCTGATTCTTTTTTGTGAGTTCGTTATTGTCAGGTGAAGATTTTAGGGTAGGGTAGGGTAAGGTAGGGTAGTGTAGTGTAGGGTAGTGAGTGTAGTGTAAGGTGGAAAGAAGTTCGCCGGGACAGCTAGTATATTATAAAAGAAAGTGTACAACAATGTGCGTGGTGTGCGTGCCGCTAAAATTCAGAAACGAGTCCCGGTACGATCAAGGAAGTTATATGGTGTGGTAGCTCTCTATCCCCTATCCACGCAGAAGGTGTCCGTTTTTACCTAAACGGCGTGCTTTTGAAGGTATAAAGACTAGAAGTTTCGCCCTCTAGAAATAACTAGATTAGCCCAGAACATTCGGGAGTATTCGATAGCATTCCCCAACAACATCCCAGATCATTGTGGAATATTCCAGAACACTCTCGAATGTTGTGGAGTGTTCGGGAAAAGTTTGGACCATTCGAAGCCTTTTTTATATCAACTCCAGCTAGTAAATAACAATACCATATACCACACCAAACCAATACAATTGCGGGCACTATTTAACGCAGAAACGAAGTGTATAATAATCCTAATTCCTAAACACCGAAACATGCCCCGAGGGAACGTTGTGTGGTTTCATAAAACGACATTAATAATGCATTCCGGCCGTAAAGGTCATAGTTAGGGCAGACGAGTTTACATTAGGTGATCCCTGTTGAAAGATATTTTGCTCCTGTGTGAGCTATACGAGGCTTAAAAATGATTCAGGTACAATACGGAGAACTATACCTACGTTAACCTTAATCCTCTAGGGGACGGATTTTTTTCCTGTATTCGGGCAAGTTCTGAATATTTTTTCTAGACCTGGTCTACAAAAAAAAGTACCTTCCTATACAAGTGAAAGTTGTCTGCGACTGTAACCCCTCGCGTCGTCTATAACATCTACTAAAAGTTTGTAGGTGCTTACTCGTACATGTAAACTTATAACGCAAAATAAAAATTGGAGTTAACTTGTACATTTTTTTGTGAAACCCATCATCCAATTGGTCTTTATGAACGAAGTGGTACTTTGCAACAACATAATAATGCCTCCCCCAAGGATTTCCACAACGACCGGTCCTGCGCTGCCCGCGTCCAGCGGTTTCCCGCGATCTACACCAGGTCGTCGGTAAACCACGTGGTTGGCCTGCCTACGCTACGCTATAAATATTACATGAAATTATACCTATTCAATCTCTGTCGCGGACTTTGTTCCGACTGAGGTGACGGAGATAACTCCGTTATTATCCGAGAACTTTATTTCAGACGTAGATAAGGACATAAAATTCCTTCGCTTATGATGACTCACAATAATTTCGAATAGGCACTAGGAGCTCAATGACACCCCTAATGATAACCCTATCTGACAGATAGCGGTCGGCAGTGCAGCGCGAGCGCCACGTACGCACTCGCAAACACCCAAGTACAGAATTCTTGGAAAACGTGCACACAATAATTCCGTGCCACATACGTGCGAGTAGGTACAGTGTTTTATTATTTTTTCCTTATTTCCCGGAAAGCAATTGTAACGGAATTGGATTTTAGGTTTGCTTGTGCCTACTTGTAGATTCATGGTAAAAACCGATTGGGTAATTAATATTGTCGGTTTGTGTTGTTTTTATAGTTGTTATTGTGCTTTGAAAACTGAACATAAATTTGTAAACAAAAGGCGACATATCTCTCACAGTATCCTGTCTTATCTATACTAATACTATAAAAAGGTAAAGTTTGTATGTAGGATGTTATCTTCGAATCATATCATTCAATTTAAAAAAAACATACACAAATAGAATGGAATTTCAGGGTGGACATAGGCTAAAAAACCACGCTCACTCTCGTTATCCACGGGGGCGAAGCCGCGGGCAACAACTAGTGATTAACAAAACTTCTAATGAACTTATAACAATCATGTAATAAACTAAATTGTACAAATCAGACAGTGCTATGCAAACTGTTGGATTAGTCTATCCGAAGTTACACAACTTAAAACACTTTGATTAAGCTTATATCCGAGTACAGGACCTACAATTTTCAATAAATCGACGATTTCCAGATCCCATAATAAATTAATTTTATATATACAATAACTTTAGGAATTAATAAAAAAACCGGCCAAATGCGTATCAAAACCGCACACATAGCGTTCCTTACAATCATACTAGATGGCGCTAGTTTCTTCACGTTTAAAAAAACTATTTTTTTGTATGGAGACCCCCTTTTTTTCACTTTTCTAATTTTTAGTACTTGTTGTTATAACGGCAACAAATATACATGTCGGAGCGCAAGGACGTGGCGCCATCTATGCATGCGTCGAAGCACCGTGTGTTTTATCTTGAAATGTCAAGCGGTTAGCTAGGGTAGTCATAATAGTCACTTTTGCCAAGGCGTGGTCGGTGCGGGACCGGAAACCGGAAGTTGGTAGTGTTGGTACTTGTTTGTTAGCGAATCAGAATCGTTGTGATTATCGAACCATTAAAGACAATGCAGCCTACCTACAGAGGCTACGACAGAAGCGCCAATTATTTTACGAGCACTTTTGATCGAGCAGCTGAACTGTCAACTTGGGAAGCCAGCCCCGTGCCGAACTCATCGCAGTCTATAAAATAATCGGTTTTCATCCGAATCATCGTGAAACCTCGTGTTGCAAACGTGTGTGAATATTGATTGTACACTCCAAAACTTCTCAAAGACGAGTTTATTTCTTAGATACGGCCTAAACCCTTCTGATGATCCGAAATACATTATCTGTGAAAATTTCAACGGTCTAGCTATCACGGTTCATCTTAGACATCCTGGTGACAGAAGGACAGATAGACGGACGGCCAGCGAAGTCTTAGTAATAGGGTCCCGTTTTTACCCTTTGGGTACGGAACCCGAAAAATTAAAAAACGACTACATTTATTTATTTATACATAAACACTTAACCCCTATTTTCTGGCCAGTCGGGTAAAATGTATCCTATGTCACTCACGGGATCAAGACAGATCTAACGACAATTCGCACTCGAAAATCCATCAAGCCGTTTTACAGAGCGTGCCAAATAAATAAACATATACACACATACACTCCAGAAACATAAACCTTCTGGCGCAGAACGACTTCAAACAGGAAACTAAGGTTCCCCTCGATTTCTCTGGGATACCATTATCAGACCCTGGTTTCCTTATCATGGTACCACTCATGGGATAACTCCTTTCCAACGAAAAAACAATCATCAAAATCGGTTCATAAACGACGAAGTTATTCGCGAACACACATAAAAAAATATATATACGGTCGAATTGAGAAACCTCCTCTTTTTTTGAAGTCGGTAAAAAAAACATTAATTTCGCATTATAAGTTATTATAACATTAACATTTACTACATCGAAAACATGATTGGCACAAGTCAGTTTCCGTTTGCAATAAAACTATATAAAACCATATTTATGAATCACTACGTGATAATTAGAGGTGGTGGGGAAGGGGAGGGGGTCTTTGTAAATGGGTACAATCAAATAGTAGCAGCACAGTAGACTAAAGTAAGCAGCAGGTGCTAATGTTAAAAGAGTATTTAGTAACTTTTACACTGATAGTAACAACGTACTCAGTTGGAGTTTCCCTACGCGATCGAATCGGAAATGAGGAGATCCGCAGGAGAACCAAATTAGCCGACATAGCTCTCAGAAACGTTAAACTTAAGTGGCAGTGGGCAGGGCACATAGCTCGTAGAACAGATGGCCGTTGGGGTAGTAAAGTTCTCGAGTGGCTACCGCGTAAGCAGGCCTCTCACGCGGTGGAACGACGAACTGGTGGAGGTCGCGGGAAGCCGCTGGATGCGGGCAGCGCAGGACCGGTCGTCGTGGAAATCCTTGGGGGAAGCCTTTGTCCAGCAATGGACGTCTTTCCGCTGAAACGATGATGAACAACGTGTTTGTCGGGTGTATGTATGTATATCTGGTTTTTATTTGCAGAGCCTGAAGCTTGTTTGTTGGCGTATAAAAAGGTAGTGTGGAGTATAATCTTAGGACCTTTGATCATTCACATCGAGTCACGGGATAATGTCCCGTTATGTTTCATAATAATTTTTACAGGCTATTTACTTACAGCAGCATTAGAAGATGTCATGGTTTTGTAAGAGACCTTCAGCAGTTCCTGATTACCGTTTTTGTTAGAAACAATGAATGGGACGTGACGAATATTCGCAGACGTCCTTAAGAGACTATTCATTATAACCCGGAAGATACCAACGGCATTTGACAGAAACAATGATTGTAAAGACACATTGATCATTTAACGAGCTAAAGCTCAAGTTAATAATGGTGTTTCTATTTAAACTGTGAGAGCAAAATGAAAGCAAATTAACGACGCCGGGAGCCACAGAAATGAATTTCAATGAACAAAGCGCACTGTTCCTAGTGGAGTTGGTAAGTAAGGAAGAAATAAATATATCTCCGATTTGAGTGCGACTTCATTTGAATGAGTGCTGAGAGTTGTCGGGATTGCCATCGTCGAGCCGATATAATTTTTTTTTTTATAAATACTATTTTTTTTGTAAAACCTCAACAGTTGAAATTCTTACAATAGAACATCTGATAACATCTTGATCCAACTTGAAGAAAATCATCAAAAGAACTGAAATCAGCTATTAGCAAAAAATTTTAAAATTCATCTATGTAATTAACATGTACGCAAAAGCGAAACCTACAATTATGCCTTCAGCTTTTTAGTAAGTTAACTGTCTCGCCGTGCACTGATTAAGTATCATAATGAAGTTTGTTTGCAATGCCGTTTTAATTACTTACTCCGAGCGCTACAGCACAGCAATGTCTTCGTTATGAAATGCGCATGGCCCTACTAACAGCGGCTCTCAATGTTGAACTGAAGACTGAAAACCATGAACAGCATGCACATCAAATCATTATTGTCCAGTAAGGTCAGCAAACATTCTTGAAAAGGGCAACGTCCCTTAACAGGTCCTTAATTTCTCGCGAACAGCGAACAAAAGTAGCTCTAAAAGACAAGAGGGCAACTTTCGAAACCACGTGGCATTCCCCGAAGCTGTTGCGGCAACGTCCGTCCGTTGATTCGCAGTCCGAAGAATGCACTGGTCGGTCTCCTTTGCAATATTTTGTTATCGACTCGGAGATTTAGCGCGTATTTTTTCCTGTTGGATATCAACAACAATCTCGGCTTAGAACACAATAGGTGGCCGGATGAACAGCGGCTGGTTGTTCTCCTTTCAAAGCGATTCTTGGAAGAAATACCTTTACTGAGAGGTCTCCATGTTGCCATGGCCTCGGACTTAATTGGGTCTTGGCTGGGATATGAAGACTAGTCTTATAGTTATGTTAGTTTATTTAATGAAACTTGTATCAGTATTAGATAAAATGAAGCCAAAATTGTTTTTAAAACCCAAACTTTCAGTTCAACGTATGTCTTCTTCCACGCATAATGTTTAACGAATGGCTTTGACACATGACGACGACAAAGACTATTTTGGTTCATGAGGTACGTAAAATCTATACTTACACGCTTTCAAATGTTTGACGCGTAAACTTTCTGATTTACAAGTTGACAGTGACAAAAAGGTTATTTTTGGGCTACTCAACTCCATCAAGTCTTGAGGAGTAGTACTTAATATTTCAGGGGAATCTCATCGTGTGGTCGAGCTGGAGTCGTTTTCGCTAGAGGTGTTATGTTCGTAATTGATAACACGTGACTGCGCAAGTGAGCATCGATGGCCCTCCACAAAAAGCCGAGATCTAAAGTTGAGTGGGGTCTGAGAGGGACCCACGAATGTGTCACGGAGATGCTAGTGTTTTTAGCTTTACTAACATGTAATAATAGACATGGCAGTGCGGAAATAGTGGAAAACCTTGATAAAAGGTCGACGAGATTTCATACTAAGGTAGACCTTAATTTTCTCCATAATTTGCTGAATTTGTTAAATGTAGTGTCTTCTGAAAAGAAATATGTACAAATAAAAATAAATTCATTATTAATCATATTTTTCGCGACAATACTAGTTATTACTATACCGGTATCAAACATTCGTTGTCCGCGGGGCAATAAAATATGGGAACAGAAAACGCCCTATTGTAGTTGTAGTTGAACCCTGTCGCACTTACGGGTCTGGAAAGGTATAATGACGCTCTACGCTCGTATCGATAACACAGTGACAATATACAAAAGGTAACGAGGCGATCACAACATCTTCTGTTTACGCCAGCGCACGTGTTCGTGCTTTCTTCCGGGAGTGGATAAGCGGCCCACTGACTGCAAGCGCCCCAATCCCTAACCCTAGCACACTGCACTGCAACCACGGTATAGCAACGTAGCCCAGTCCAGTGTATCGTGGTTTCACTTCAGGTCAGGCAGTGGTGGCGCTTGCTGTACAAACATGTCACATATCCGAGACACTGCCACTAACAATTCTATAAACTTTGCTGCTAATGAGCAAACGGGACGGATGTATGGATGCTTGTTGTGATGCTGTCGTCATGCTTCCGATTAAATGAATTTGGAATTGAATAATTTAGTCAATTCTATGGAAAATCTTGGTAATTTACTGTGTGTATGTTTTGGATTTAAGAGGGGGAGCTTACATTAACATTTTGAATAATTGTATTAGCTGAAAGAAGAAAACTACATTGTACAAATTAAAAATTACTGTATTAGATACTGGGCACCTACACTGGGAACACCGATCATCATCATAATATCAGCCGAAGGAAGTCCACTGCTGGACATAGGCCAAAGAATTCCACGTCAACCGGTTCTGCGCTGCCCGCGTCCAGCGGCTTCCCGCGGCCTTCATCAGGTCATCAGTACACCGAGTAGGCCTGCCTACGCTACGCTTTTCGGTGCGCGGTCGCCACCCGAGATCTTTACTACCCATACTGAGCAAATATTTCTCAATGACAACGCCGAGATACCTACTAGTATTACTTAATGCGAATCAGAATCATGTTAATGGGGAATCTTTAGAAATAACTTGAAACAGAAGAGGGGAATGAAGGGAGAGACCGCTAAAGTAATATTTTTTAATCTTTGGCTAAGTTAATGACCAAATAAACACGAAGGCAAGTAGCAACTAAGATTTAAAAAACGAGTGTGCTCTAGACCACACGACTGAAGTAAAACTTAATCACCGTTCGCGTAACGCATTCACCAGCCTACTCCCCAAATCAAGCGTGCTGTTCGCATCGCCCGATCACACTTTTCGTAACGCTAGAAATCACCGTTCGCGTAACGCATTCACCAGCTTAATATAAACATACTTTTGTTCTGTACTGAAATGCCTTACAAATGCTAGGTAGGCACCAAGTAAATATTGTTTGCCGGCACGATTAGCGGTAACGCCACCAGCTAAGTCTGCAGTGAGCGAGTAAACGCGCATGGAATGCAATGGGCAATTATGCGCGCATCTAGGCGTTGGAACCGTAAGCACACAACAGGCCGACGCGAATATATCATCTATTTTACAAATTTTACAATCATTGTCATTCATCTGAACTCTTTTCAAAGAGGATTAGGTAGAGAACGAACAAAGACTGACAAACAAAACAGTGAATTTAATTATAATTGTTTCTAGGTAAAATCTTGGCATTTTTTAAATATTGTGTTCAGTAACCAACGGGTGTCAAACGGATCCGTATTACTAAGCCTTTGCGGTCCGTGTTTCTGTTTGTCACAGGGCTGTCTTTTTAACCGTAATAGCCATTTGAAATTTTCACACAAAACTTAACACTAAATGGCCTCCATCAAGATTCAGTGTCCTACCTACAGTGAGTAAGCCGCTTCCCTTGCCGTAAAAATGTTAAAACGCGCTACCAAAGTTTTTTCTGCAGTTGTATTTCTGACTCTTGCATAGGAGGCCCGGGTTCAAATCCCGGCTGAGTATTTTTTTTATCGCTATTAAAAGGCTAATTTAGATTAGTCACGTGTCAACTATCAACTTTATAAAATAAAGTTCGAGTACAGATAGTACAAGTGCTAAAAGTGGAATAGTTTCTAAATAAACTACAGTAACTATTCTTGATTTCAGTCGTTAACAATTTTTGTTAAATTACTTACTCAGCGAGTAATTATTTTTTACCTGATTGCGGCGCTATTGATCCCCTAAAGTCCTCCACATCTGCTTTAATACACGTCAGTTGCCTTATTCCTCAGACACAAATGGCTACACTGATGCTAAGCAAACTTTGCATATTAACAAGCAACGGTCTCGCGCTGGCGCGACGACGCGACGTTGCGTCATCCATCGCGTTGCGCAATCACTCACGCGCAGAATGCGCCATTCATCCGCTCGCGCTCCGCCCGCGATGGATGCCTAGCAACGCTTGCCTGATGCTAGATTGGATAATTCACTTCCACACCACTTACGGATGTAGTCGTTAGATCATCTAAGAATACTTGACAGACGAATATGGGATTCAGAGACAGATTTACAGAAAGATATTTTAGTAATGATCTAGGTAAAAATTGCTCATTCACAGTTGTCATCACTGGCCTTGTCCCCACTGGTGACGAATGGGAAAAAATCGACAGTGGTAACGACTTCATGTTTGCGACTCGCACTTGGCCAGTTTAAAATTATAATAATATCTCAACTCAAAGGTACGGAAGTAGTGTCGATATTTAGTTACAAAATAAGGTGAGAATTTAACTTATATTTAACTAGTGGATGCCCGTAGCTTCGCCCGCGCAGATCCCGATTTTTGCGGTTCCCGTGGGAATTTCCTAAAATCCTTTCTTAGCGGATGCCTACGTCATAACATCTACCTGCATGCCAAATTTCAGCCCGATCCGTCCAGTGGTTTGGGCTGTGCGTTGCTAGATCACTATGTCAGTCAGTCAGTCACCTATGAGTTATATATATTTAGATATAAAAAAAATTCCATTGTCTCTTTTAAAGTTGAAAGACTAAGGAAAAACTTGCTTAATTATGTCGTGTAGTGTATTGTCTACTGTGGTGTGTACGGTGTACGTGTGGGCTTTAAAAAATGACGTTTAGGGTAGGGAGGCCCCAAAAAGTCACCGGAAGCGATGTCTATTTTAAGAAGCAAAATACAAGTAATCGAATTACATTTATTCAGCACTGATTTGAGTGGTAAAACAGCAAGCACCGGGTTTCTATTTAACTTTTACTGGCGATAACGGACCGGATGTTTGTCCGCGTGTGGCATTGTTCACACTAGCCCACAGAATATTTCACGATTAGCAACCACACATGGCGACACATATTTTTTTGCTTTAACCAGCCTGTCTCAGCTTGATTTCCAAGAACCTCAATGGCTACTATTTTAGGCTGATGAAGTTTATTTTCTATCTAGGTCATGAAATACATTCTGCAAAGAATTTTTTGCCTCAGGTGATAATTATGCTTATGTGGAGGAGGGGAGGGGTTTATCAGACTTTTAATGATCGACAATAATAGCAAGGGTGCGTTAGTTTTTCCTGGATTCTTGAGGAACTCTATTTTTAGGGATAAAAAGTATCCTGTATTGTATTGTACTGTTCTCCGTATCAAGTAATGAAAAAAATATAATTTTAATCATTTAAAGTTATACATATTAAAAGGGAGATGAATTTTTACCCCATTCTGTGGGATATCGTTGAATACGTTTTTTTAATCTACTTTAAAAATGTCCAAAATTGATACTGTCAATGGTATTCTTTCGGAATTAAAATTTACAAAAACTGAAGTAAAGTAGCCGTTGTTTTTTTTTGTTTTTGACAAATTTTTCGGCGCTCGCGGTGGAAACTTTGGATTATTCATGAGACCAACAGCATTACGAGGAATTAGACTTAAGAAAAAATTAACAGAATGGCTAATGCAACACTGCTTCTATAGTATTAGTGAATATATGAACTTTAATAATAAAACTAATTTATCTTTATAATTTTATTAGCGTAGGTATAATATTTTAACCTGTAAAAATTTGCATGCCATCTTTATGACGGCTGAATACATTTTCCAATCTAACATTAAGATCTTCACATGTATGTATTCTGGCAAATAAACATTTCTTTCTTTCTTTCTTTCTTTCAACAACACACCGGAGCCCGAAGTGGACGCACGGTCTGATGTTAAGGTATGGCTGCTTTTAACATGGAAACTTGCTTGTTATGCATAACACAGCAATGAGAAGGTTAGGTACTATCGTGAATGATACTATCGCCCCAAAATTTGGAAATATTTTTTTTTTCACAATTGGTAAGCGTTGGTATTTCACACTTCTCACTCAAGAAACTTAGCCAACTCAAAGTTTTTACCTTCAAAGCAAATAGTACCTGTGAGCATTTATAAGCTTAATTAAAGATCCCAGGTGCAGAAATGACTGGGAAAAGAGCTGCACCTCGTGGAAATAGCAAACTCGATCTACATTAATAATGCTAAGGAACATCACGCGATTATCAGCTTTTATATGCCACACGACGACCGGTTCTGCACTGCCCGCATATAGCGGCTTGCCGCGACCTTCACCAGGTCATCGGTCCAACGAATGGGAGAGCGGTCTGCCTACGCTACATTTTGCCGGTGCGCGGTGGCCACTCGAGAACTCTACTATCATCGTGGAAATCCTTGGTGGAGGCCTATGTCCAGCAGTGGATGTCCTTCGGCTGATATGATGATGATATGCTCAAGGAGAAAGAATGAGAGATGTGCTTCATAAAAAGCGACTTCAATCGCAGCAATGAAGTATAATTTTAATATTTTTTTGGTATTATTAATTTCCAAAAAATACTGTAAAACCATTTTGATAAAACTTACATGGAACAAACTAGGAGGCAGAATCTATCAATGAAAAAGTAATCATTAAAATTGTAAACCAATTGGCGAAGAAATTGAATAACATAATATACACAAATAGAAACGGCTAAAAGCGAGTCGGACTCGCATGCGAAGGGTTTCGTACCATTTTAAAAATACTTTTAATGTTTAAAACCAAATCACGTTTCTTGTATTATTCTTCCTTTAGCTTTAAATTTAACTTATTTTTTATTATTTGATGTTATAATTAGCGGCAATAGAAATACACACTCTGTGAAAATTTCAACTGTCTACCTATTACGGTTCATGAAATACAACCCGCTGACAGACAGACGGACGGACGGACAGCCGAGGTTTAGTAATAGGGTACCGTTGGCACCCTTTGGAAATGAAAACCCAAAAAACATACAGTCGAATTGAGAAACTCTTCCTTTTTTGAGTTCGGTTGAAAATTACACCAATTTTAATGTATCGAGAGTTTAATAAATATAGTTCACGTTCACGGATAAGAAAAATAAGGTTGGATTGGCAATAGTGACACTTTTGTTTGAAAACAAGCGTCGCCGCCACCAATCAACTCCACTACACAAGCAATAATAATAAATATACACGAATTGCGTGCACCAATAAACAAAACACACTTAGAACACAGGGCTGCAATTATGTCTTACGCCATTTCGAGAGTCTGTACGTTACACACAACCACACGCAAATAAAAAGTATGAACGCGTGCTTCGGTTAAGTATGATTGTCTAACCATACTTGAGGCGCGCCTGCCCAGCGCACATTTCCAATCCAACCTTATTTATCTTATCCGTGGTTCACGTGTACTTCCTCCACAATAAAGTGTGTTTCCGCTCCAAGGAAACAAAACGAGCCGTCCGGCGGCGGGCGTTGAGCTAATAGATGACGCTCTAGGTGGGACACTAAAGAATTTGTTGCGTAGGTACCTATTAAAATTTTTCCATTCACCAGCGTGGTATCACGCATGAATGAAGCTTAAAGTGCGATCAACCCCGCAGCTATCAGCTTATCAGCCGCGTCAGAGCGAAAGTGAGAGTGGGCGGTTATCAACAGCGTGCGCGTCACTCTGCGTCCGCTGTTTACGTCAACGCTATTTGGATTATGCTCTCAATTGTTTCGCGCTATGTGGGTTGGCTCCAAGGTCGCATGGATATGGAAATCGTCATTGGTTGGGTGACTATCTATGAAAATTCCTTTAACCGCCTCCGTGGCGTAAAGGTTAATCTACTCAGTTGGTCGCGGGTTCGATTCCCGGCGGAGAAGACTCAGTTTGGATCGTGGTAGGTACTTTTTTTAAGCCCACCTAGCTAGCTACCACCATTGTATCTAAGTCTTACCGCTAACATCAGTGTTAATAGCATTGTTGTGTTCCGGCATGAAGATAAGATAGCCAGTTCCCCATTGTGTTGGGGAGTCTTGGTAAGCCCGCTTGGATCTTCGACATCATCGTCACAGGTGAGATGATGACAAGGGCATACCAATGGAGGATAAAAAAAATCTAATAAACTAAACTTGCTACATTTTGAACTAACATTTTTACTTTCGCTGAAAGTTGAAATAGGCCACGATCAAAGTTATTCGACTAAGATTTCGATATACACGAAATAGGGAAGTATTCCACTGAGGGCAACGATTTTAAAGACACCTTTTCTAATGCACGGGAGACTCATATTCAGCTTGATAGTACCAAAAACAACAGTGAAACTCTATTTACCTACTATTTGTCATCAAAACAGGAAAACCATTTCTGAGTTTAGTCATCGTCAGTCGAATTGGGGAAGGCGGCACGCGAGTAGAAAGTCGGACAGTGAATCATACCACTATACATGGATCAAGTGGCATCTGGTTAAAGGTCGCCAGCCACCGGGATGTTACGCTCCAGTTTCCATATGCGCGTCGGAACTGCGTCGGAAGGCCGCGGGAACAAAGTTCGCCAGTTCGTCAATGAGTCATACTCATTCCGTTGCCACATCAGCTAACAGCTGACTCATTGAGCGATACCTTACTACACGCCGGTTGGTAGCGGTGGCTGGGAGTGGGAAAACCATTGTTTCACACCACCGCCACCGCTGCGCCGTTAAGCCATATCTAATGTTATGACATGAGCTTCTAGATAATTGGCATTGTTCACTATTTCATATGAAAATATGAAAAACATTTGGACAGTGAGGTTTTTTACCTTCGAGCGCCGAAGGAGCGAGGAGAAAGGTTATGTGATCGTCTAAAAAACCGTCTACGAGATTTTCTCTTCAAAGTGTTCCAGATTTGTAGAACAAGGTCCTGTATTTTTTGAACAATGTGCCTATTTGAGACAGATATCATCTGTTTTTACAGTACACTGTTTCAAATGTGAGCCGAGATAAATTATACCTAGTAGGAATTTACACCGTTACAAATTTTGCTCATCCATAAAACTGTTATTACAACTGTTGTGTATGTGTAACCGTTTTTTCCAGTTGGGCAAATCCCGTGCGACACATCCGTCCGCCGCCCATGCGCTAACTGTGTGCGCTAGGTCAAAACTATTTTAGTTAAATACTGGATTAGTTGGAATACGTAACGTAAACAATTATTTAGATTGTCCTTATCTAGTGAACATGATTTGTTAATATAAATGTCCTAGAGCAAATTTACATTTGCTTATTCCTTTTTGTTAAACCAACTTTGCTAAAATAAATTGCTTACATAATAAGATGTTTTTCAAAATATAACGAAACTTTTAAACACGTCGATATTTTCTCATCAAGACTTACACAATATCTCGTCAGTCAAAATCCAATCATGTTTTTTGTAAGTTATATCTACCTACTTAAGATCTAGTGTTTATTTGAACGACATGGGTGGAAATTTTATTGGCTTATGTTATTATTATTATTTTTTTTATTTGAGTGCGTTTGACTGCAACTCACCTGATGGTAAATGATGATGCAGTCAAGGATGGTACACGCAAACTCAAATAATGCCTATTCACTCTTGCCTTGAAGATCCCCAAAATATAGGAATCGGGAAACACTGACGCAGGCAAGGAGTTGATATGTTCTATTTTGTGTAATTACAGCTGTTTTCCCCCAATAGGTAAACAAAAAAAATAAACTAAGGATATTCATGGTTTCCGTTTCCGGTTTATTGAAGTAGGCAGTTGGTTAAGTGTAGAATGTGAGAAAAAGCTCTTCGAACGAAATTGTACCTGCACATTTTATGAGTTTATAATATTTTTTCGATACAAAAACAACTACAAAAATACTAATACAACAATAGATTGTTTGTTATCAAACCCAGAGAGCGGCTGGAACATCGAAGGACCAGTGCAAACTCCAATGTTAATGACAAATGATGACCTCCAACGGTGCGTGCTACGATGTTGCTTCAAAACGAACATTGAATATTTCCAGAAACAAACCCTCATTAATTTTAGAGATTAATTAATAAAATAAATAAATTAAAATAAAAGTGAATAAGAAACTAAAGGACATATTTTGCGTCACTATTAGATTTAACAGACGCAAAAACTAAAGACGAATTGCATTTGAATAGGCGTTATCACTTTATTAAAACTTACGTACATACTTACCGATTGCTTTAACGGTGAAGGAAAACATCGTGAGGAAACCTGCACACGCCTGCGAAGAATCTCAAAGGTTGTGTGTGAAGTCGACCAACCCGCACTGGGCCCGCGTGGTCGACTAAGGCCTAATCGCCCTGATTCAGGGTAGGCTCGAGCCCCTCGTTGGGGACGTATATGAGCTGTAATGATGATAATGATGAGGCGTTATCGCCGCCAAACTAAACATTTACAGAAGATATATCGTCAATTCAACTCGTACATCGAAGGTTGTCTATCGCCTTTGGGAGGCTGATTCGCTCGAAAGCTTTGCTTATGCCGTTGGGCAGACGTGAAATGATATAAGGGGAACTAAGATACGTATTTATTTAGTTTAGTAGTTTACAAATAATAGTAGTTCAATTTTTACGAGGGGTGTTCGTTAAATAGTGATAATGCGATACATTCTCCTTGGAAAGAAAAAAAAGATTGGCAGGCATAGCCCGGACATTTGATATAATGATAATAAAAAAAGTAATTAACTTTGTTTTTCAAAAAATAGAAGTCATTTGTTTGCGTTTTGTCGAAACGTGTGAGGGTTGGTGTGCTGAGTTTAAGCGAGGAAGAACTTCTACTGACGACGACCCACGCACGGGACGCCCTATACATCGGCAGTGGCTGAACAAATGATTAAAAAAGTTGAAAACATTTTCTTGGCGGATCGTCGTGTTATTTTTCGTATTATAGCAGAAGTGAAGATTTCGATAGGAAGTGTCCATAATATTATACACGACCAATTGGGTATGAATAAAGTGTCAGCGCGCTGGGTGCCCAAAATGCTTTCTGACGCGCAGAAACAAACGAGACCGAGAATTTCACAAAGCTCCTCAACAACAACATCCTGACCGATTTTTGGCTCCATTCATAACTATGAACGAAACATGGCCCCACCATTATAAGTATTATGACCCGGAAACGAAAAAACAGTCCATGACTTGGAAGAGACCGTCATCTCTCCCAAGAAATTTAAGGCGATTCCATCCGCCGGTAAGATCATGATCAATACCTCATGAATCAAATACCTTAATCATGGAACCACTATTACGGGAACTTTTTAGGCAGGACAAATAACAAAGTTGCATGAGAAAATCGCAAGAAACGGCGTGGCAAACTCGATAAAGTTGTTTTGTTTCACCAAGAAAACACTCCTGCGCACAAATCCAGAGTTGGGATGGCTGCCATTCAAGAAACTGGCTTCGAATTGATGGAACGTCCTCCATGTTCACCGGACCTTGCTCCTAGTGATTTCTTCCTATTGCCGCGGTTAAAGCAACATCCCAGGGGCAAGAAATTTGAAGATGACGACGCAGTATAGTCGCCGCCGTACACGATTTTAAAGGGATCAGGAAGATTTTTTTAGAAAGGGAATTTGAGGTTTAGAAAAAAGATATACATAGTATATGAACTTAAAAGGTGACTAAGTCGAAAAATAAAATAACAGTTAATAAAAGTTAATTGCGTCATACTCATTAAGTATCACATTCTATTGAACACACCTAGTATAAGAGCTGACATGGTTTGACCAAGTATGCAAAAGAAAAAAGAGCACGTTATGGACATGAGGGTGACGGATACCTATAGAAAGAGAGGAAGATCAAAGAAGCGACGCGATGGTTAGATGGAGTTAAGGATATGGAAGAGTGTGGAGTTGCGGCATCAACCAAGTCCTGTAAAACGTGATGGAAGATCGGAAGTTAAAAGTGCGCGAAATAGCTGAGATAGTGAAGATTTCAACTGGTAGTATTTTACATCAAAATTTGGCCATGAAAAAGATTTTTTCCAAATGGGTGCCGCGTTTGCTAACAATAAATTGATCAAAAGCAACAACGTATCAATGATTCAGAGCGCTTCTTGGCACTATTTAATAGAAATAAAAAAGATTTTTACTTCGGTATGTGGCAATGCATGAACATGAATTCACCATTTCACTCCGGGATCCAATCGGCAGTCAGCAGAGTGGGGAGCGGCCGGAGAAAGCCGCCCGAAGCGGCCTGAGACATAAAAATCTGCCTACAAAGTTATGACCCTTTATATTTTGGGATAATAATGAAATTCAAAATATAGACTATCTTGATAAGGGGAAAATATTAATAGCTAATATTACATGGTGAAGATCGCGGGAAGCCTCTGGATGCGGGCAGCGCAGGACTGGTCATCGTAAAAATACTTGGGGGAGGCCTTTGTCCAGCAGTGGACGTTTTTCGGCTGATATGATGATGATATTATTGGAGCGATTAACGTACGAAATAACGAAAAAACTGCCTTAAATGAAGAAAAAAATTTTTCTTTTACCAGGACAATGCGCTCTGTGTTACAAGTCCATGATATTGATAACGATGGCCAAACCAAACGAATTGGGCTTCGAATTACTTCTCCACATCCACCTTATTCTCCGGATCTGGCCTCCAGTGATTACTGGCTGTTTGCAGACCTAAATGACTCAAATGGCGAAGTTCTCGCAACAACGGGGGCTTACTTTGAAGCCAAAAATAAATCGTTTTACGCACATGGCATAGAAAACAAAAGCGTTGGACTATATCGCAGTTGAAAGAGACTGCGTTGATGAATAAAAATAGTTTTATAAAAATGACTTAGTTGTAGTATTTAGTCTCGGGAACTATTTAACCATGTATTACTGTGGCGATAACACTATCACCTTTATAAAAAAGAAGGACACTCATATCGCATCGTTAAGTAACACAATTTATTTGAAGTATGTCTCAACAAGTGTTCTGCTATCTTGGAGACGGTAACAAAAATCGATTCTCTCTCTCTCTCTCTCTCTACGTTGCTATTAAGTACGTACTGAAGAATCGTATTTGGTACATACATTTTTAAGAATTCAAAGGAGTATTTTTCTTATGAACGCTTGGTTTGATTAATAAACAATCAATATTTTAAATTTTGTTTCACACTGATTGCACAATTTAATTTCAGAGTGGTTCTCTAAAACTCCAAAACTTCTTGGGAATTCGATGCTCTGCAAATTAGAAAATTTGCTTTTGAACTTAAAATATAAACTATAATAATAAATATATAATTCGAGTGAATGATAACATAATAATTTATAAAAAAAACCGTGACTGATTGATCTATCAAAGCACAGGACGGATCGGGCTAAAATTTGGAATACAGCAGATATCATATTTGACGTAGGCATTCGGTAAGAAAGGATTTTCGGGAATTCCCACGGGAACGGCAAAAAAACGGGATCGGCGCGGGCAAAGAATAAAAATTATTCACTACGTAAGCGCGGGCAACGCCGCTGGGCATCCGCTAGTAACAATATATAAACATTAAAGATTTATAGTTATAAAACGACAATAAGTATACCCAATGTTATTGTATCCAGTACCTATTTATTTATTTTATCATATTCAGTAACAATGTTACTCCACGAGTCCTCCGCGTGTGTTAATAAACTTTAACCGCACACGCAGTGTCAATGAAACAATTAAACATTTGCATGTTATTAGTACCTATACAATATTAATTATTTAAAACAAAACCTAAAGTTCTACTGAGAAATCTTATTGGGTGTCAATTAAATGGTTAGCATAGTATTGTTATTTCTGTGAGCAGAAAAATATAATCGGTGAGCAGAAATAGCTAATTGGTCAGCAACTCATGGTCAGCAAACATTTCAAAATCAATCAGCAATTTATGTCATTCTGGATGGCTGTAATTATTTTAAACATCCCCGTACTACACTCTTCCTACAGTGTTGAGTGGTCGACGGAGCCCTACTTCTGTGTTCTCATGTTAAACCTAACACTACGACTGTGCGGGGAGGCGAGCTTAGCTCGCCTCCCCGCACAGTCTCCGAACCTAACGGATCCGAGTCGGGGTGCTCCGCAAGTCCGAGCTCGCTTCGCTCGCTCCCGCTTCCATTTAGAACTCCCCGTACCACACTCTTCCTGCAGTGTTGAGTTGTCGACGAAGTCGGACCCGCGTGCTTTCCCCGCCCTGATACTCCCACATCCCCCTGGGATCCTGCTTATAGACATGTTTTTCTGCCGCTCAATCATGAAATCTTGCCGCTCAAGTAGTTATTTTGCGGACTGAATGTTTATTATGCATTTCAAATATATATGTATCAATCTTATTTAACATTAAGTTAATGATTAAATAATGTGCGACTTGGTATTTTCAACCGACTTCAAAAAATGAGGAGGTTCTAAATTGATTTTTTTTTAATTGTGTGTATGTTACGTGATTTTTTTTGCCGATTGTGACCAGAATTTAATGTTTGTTTTCTTTGATTGATAGGTCATGCCTTTAGGTTAGTCCCATTTTTTTTTTTATCAAACTCCATTCACTACCTTTTTATAATTAACCAAAACGGAAAATGTAGCAAAATTATACTTGGTGTTTAGCGTTGCCAATTACATTTTTAAAGAAAAAACGAAATTCTTTATTTTCTGTCATGTAATCGTCTGTGTGTGAGGGCGTGTGCGTGCGCGTGTGTGTGTGCGTGCGTGTGTGTGTGCGTGCCTATGTGTGTGTCCGTATCATGGATATGCAGCGAAACTGTTGGACCGCTAATGTGCTAATCAAACCGCATTAATAACACCTCCAATTATGCTATATGTGTTATATATATCTGGGAAAACTCTAAAAAGTACGTACCTGTCATACTAAAAAAGTTTTAAATATATTTTATCCAGAAATGATTTAAGTTCATTTATCAATTTTACGCACTAAAGAAATCTTACAAGCGGCTATGCCATCAGCGGTGTATCTATAAAAACCCTAAAAAGATATCCCCCCATACAAATTAAATAACGTCAGACGCTCCTGCGATGAGGTATGTTCTTCCTAGGAGTATTTTTTTAAATGTGAGTTCTTCGTTCTAAAAGTGTTTATATCATAAACGTCTGTATTTGCATAGTATTGCTCGTATCGATGTCGGCGGCCGATTGTAAGGGACAGGCGGATCATAAAATGCCCGGGCATTTACCGCGATGCTCCGAAAAATACTCTATAAATATACATACATAGTCCTTACTTTCTACGTTGGCACCGGACATACTGAACTAACCCTAAGTTTTATTCAAAGCCTCGCTATAAAATGCCCGGGCATTTACCGCGATGCTTCGAAAAATACTCTATGTACTTGTACATAGTCCATACTTTCTACGTTGGCTCCGGACATACTGAACTAACCTAAGTTTTATTCGAAGCCCCGCGATAAAATGCCCGGGCATTTCATGATCTGCCCAATTGTACAAACGGACGCCGACATCGATACGGCGATGAATGAAGCCAAGTTGTGTATTTATTCATGCGATAATACCTCTACTGTCGTCGATCAACTTTGGGGAAACAAGGTGACACTATTGACCCGAAGGTGACCTGGCGGGGTGTCGATGACCCGGCTCGATGCTTCTTAGAACGTGGTTCGGGTCAGAATTGTTTTATTGGGTTTGTAGAAATTTACACCAATTTTTCAAACAGGTAAGTTTTTATATTTCTTTATATTTTCAATATTCAACCAGATAACTATCTTTGTCCAGTCTTTCGGCTGATATCATGATGATGAACTCTATTTGAAAACGAAGAGCACGTATTTGAAATGATTTTAGTAAAATTGGTCGTAGCGTATAAGATATTAGTCAAAATTAAAAACCATGAAAGTCCCCATACACCTACAGTCTATGGGCCTGTTAAAAACCTGTGCACCAACCAGTGGGCCATAGTGGTGGGACCACGGGTAAACGCCCTTCAGCCCCACTGTAATGCAGTGGGTCCATAGGGAAAAAGTACCTGTAGACTAACCAGTGGGCCATAGCGGTGGGACCACGGGTAAACGTCCTTCAGCCCTACTGTAATTCAGTGGTTCTATTGGAAAAAAACCTGTGGGCTAACCAGTGGGCCATAGGGGTGGGACCATGGGTAAATGCCCTTCAGTCCCACTGTAATACAGTGGGTCTATGGGGGAAAAATACCTGCGGACCAACCTGTGGGCCATAGCGGTGGAACCACGGGTAAAAGCTCTTCAGCCCCACTGTAATGCAGTGGGTCTATGGGGAAAAAATACATGTGGACCAACCAGTGGGCCATAGCGGTGGAACCACGGGTAAAGACCCTTCAGCCTCACTGTAATGCAGTGGGTCTATGGGGAAAAAAATACCTGCGGACCAACCAGTGGGCCATAGCCGTGGGACCACGGGTAAACGTCCAATTTATGGCATTCCTTATCTATCATTTTCTTATTGGCATTAAATCAGACATAAGAATTTAGAGCTATAAAAATTGACTCTCTTAAACTGAAACTGACTCTATTAAATTTCCACGAACTCTCCAGCTAGGCTATTTATTTTGGAAATGTCAAATAAAAAACCAGTCAAGTGCGAGTCGGATTCACGCACCAAGGGTTTCGTAGAGAGATGTGGCTCTCTACACAACACAGCAGAAGTACATAGTAATACTGTCTGGACTGAACTTTCGTATATTTAGGATAAAAGAATAACGCAACGTAATGACGTGTTCAACACTGTACCCATGGTTTTAAATAAATAAAATGGAACAATTTTAACAATAATACTTATTCATTTTTTAAACAAAAGACATCAACGCAAACAACATAAAAATAGCGTTTTTTAAGACTCACACTTGGCCGGCTTGCATTATTTGTTGATTTACTTTAGGATTAGTACTATAATCACATCGAGTATCACGCTTGTATATTATTTAGTCTATTAACCGCTACAAATACTAAAATAAAGTAAATTATTCAACAAACTATAGAGACAATTAAATGCAGTGTAAAAACATACTTACTAACGTACCTAAATAATGATCTTTATATAACTAATTTATTACAAATCTAATAAAAATAAATAACATTTATAGAAAAGAGTATTTGTAAATAAATCATCCATACATAAAAAATATGGAATATTTTTAATATTGTAAAAAAGGGATAATTATCTGAAAAGTAGGCAGCTCAAGCAGATATTTAACTATTTGAAAAGTAAACAAAAGTTGGTGGAAGCAACCGTTTACCCCCGTTCGCCTCGTGGGTCCCCCTAGCTAATTGCCGGTAACCGTACAAACGAGATTACACCGGTCCGGCAGCCGGCTAGCCTGTCCGGCGACTGGGAGAGCCAGTCAGCGTTTCTCAAACTCAAACTATGCGCGAGCCCCCATTCCTAAAATAATAAGAGTACCTCCCATACAAAAATCATTAATTTCCAAAAAATGGAACGTTTTAGCTGTAAAACATAAGTATAAAAAATCGCTCATTCACGTATCAAAACACACAGACACACACTATTTTTAATGTGAAATTGTTGCAAGTGTAAGAAAGTTTTCAACAAATCTTAGACGAAGTCGTAAAAAACAAATGTCTTTACGTAGAAGGTGCTAAGATGGAAGATTGTAAATAACTAAATTAACTTAAAAAAACGATAAACCAGACTGCATTAAAACTTAATACCTCTTTTTTGGCCGTCCGGGTAAAAATGTAACCTAAGTCACTCACGGGATCAAGACGAATCTAACGACACTCCAAAATCCATCAAGCGGTTTAGGCTACAGAGCATGCCAAAGAAATATATAATATATATACTTACAAATACTCGAAAAACATAAACCTCCTCCTGGCGCAGTCGGTTAAAAATGAGTTAAGACTGTAATAAGGGTCTCCGTGTAGCAAAGTTTGAGAAGCGTTGGTGGACGTCACAAAACGGCTCGGTTGGCGGCATTAGCGGGGCGGCCGACTAGCCCAATCGCTCCTGACGCAATCCAATTATAAAGAGTTGTGCTGTTGTTTTTAAAACGGCTACGCTCCTGGCTTAGAAATTATTTCTTTCTACTTGTTTTCTAACGTTTCTTTTACCCCTGCGCCCCTGGCTAACATTTCTTTTTCCTTGTTACTTGGTTGTTTAGTTAAAGTTGGTGCGACTTCTTTCCTAAGGGTTTCCTTTTTTGTTATAAAACACCAGAGTGACTGGGCCCTTCTCAACCACAGGTACCTTACCTTTGAAGAACTTCCATATTTAAAATTAACGTTAGAAACATCTGCCAGAAAAATTTGCTATATCACAGTTATATATAGCTCTGTTGCTAAGTGATGCGTTACGCTTCCTCATTTATCATGCGGACAGCGATGGATTGGAACTCCTTATTTGCGTCAATGTTTCCCGATTATTTTAATTTGGGGACCTTCAAAGCGAGAGTGAGTAAGCATTATTTGTGTTCGCGTGTACCATCCTCGACTGCATCGTCACTTCCTATCAGGTGAGTGGCAGTCAAACACACTCAAAATTTCTAATTAAAAAATATCCAACCGTAAGAACGGATAACTTTATCAATTATCACTAAAAATCATGAAACACTACGTCATATAAAATATATGTGTATGTTAATGCTGTAAATCATAAGGTTACGTTACTTAATAGTCGCCTTGAAACACTTTATTATCAGCGGGTTATTGGCGCGACACACATTACACGGGTAAATATGTATAATCATCTATAAACGTTATACCCATGTTATAACTATATAATTTTATAAATGTGAAAATGTGTTTGTTTGTTACCTTTTCACGCTTCAACGCCTTGACCAATCTTAATTAAATTTGGCATGCAGGTAACCTGTGTCATGAGGAAGTACATAGGCTACTTTTATCCCGTGAAAATAGCATAGTCCGATGCAGTTCCTGAGGGAACTGAAAATATACTCTTTTTTGGTTAATTTCTTTACCATCGCAACGGAACAATGGATTGTGTGATTTTTCGCACAGAGATAGTTGAGGGGGAGGGAAATGACATGACTTACTAATAATCATATCCTGACATAATTCCCGAGGGATCTGGAGAAAATTCATGTCCACGCTCGCGAGCCGCTTGCAGCTCGCGCACCGCGCACCCTCTAAGACAGTCATAAAAACTATGTCCAGGTGGGCGAAGCCGCGGGCAAAAGCTAGTAACTATATAAACCGTTCAAGTGCGAGTAGTACTTGCGCACAGATGATCTAAGTACCTACACCTTTCTAACAACATAATATTGATTCCTATTCATTTCGAACAAACTTTTTTTATTAAATTCAGACTTCTTAGCCCAAGTACGACTCAGACTTGGCCTGTTTTTTTTTCTGTTGTTATACTTTAGGATAAATACAACTACACTAAGTTTCTCGCTTGTATGTACAGATATAACCGTATTAAAGAATCGCAAGTAGTCGTAGCGGTACGTAAATTACGATAGAGCTAATAAAACCGGCCAAGTGCGAGTCGGACTAGCACTCCGAGGGTTCTGTACGACCACACCTCTTCACACAACTACATAGTATAATGATAATGATACCTATTCACATTACAAACAAAAGTCATCAACGCTAGCGACAAAAACATTCTTTTTTTGTTATTCAGTTCGAAGAGTACGACTCACACTTGGCCGATTTTTAAGCTATTGTATAGCTTTTATCGCGGGCTTTGAGGGGACCGAATCAAGAAATTTCGTAACGATAATAAAACCTGACACCCCAAAAAAAATTGAGTTCTAAAAAACTTACAGTGCCATCTATCTATCCATCATGATGATGATGATGATGGCGATGGCGATTGATGATGCGATTGATGATGATGATGAACTTTCTTAGGGTTGATTTATTAAATAACATCCCGCGCCCCAAGGACTATATGGTACTGGTAAATACTGCATAAATGAAAAATAAATAAATAATTATAATTGCATAAGTTGATAAAAAATGCTATGCTATAGCTTTGCCGCGGCAGTCCCCGAGTGTCACACGTCTTTTTTATTGTTTTACTTCAGTATTAGTACCATAATCACACCAGTTTTATGCTTGTACGAGGGCTGATTGATAACTATCCGAAATAAACAAGAAAAAAAACCAAACAAACATTGTGAAAACCATTTATGAAAATCATTTCTACATTATTCCGACTTCTGTGTTTCTACGTTATTTCGTTAGGGCCAGGATACAGTTCCTGAAGAAGTTTTTAGTTCAGGCTATCAAAACAGTCATTTACGGCGATCTCCGCTGCGGAATTGGTAAGAAATAGCCACTTTTTCAGATTTGGGAACAAATGGAAGTCGCAGGGGGCCAAGTCTGGCGAATAAGGTGAGTGGGGCAATAGTTCAAAGTATAGTTCATGCAGTTTGGCCACTGTAATGACGCTGTATGTACTGGGGCGGTGTCGTGATGGAACAATTATTTTTTTTGACAAATTCGGCCGTTTATCCTTGATTTCATCGTTTAATTTTTGCAGCAAATTCACATAATATGACCCATTTATCGTTTTTATCATGTCGATGTTTTTATTTATTTATTTATTAATTTTTTTGACATTTTACATGTTAAGGACCTCTTCTGCGAGTAAAGGCCTCCTCAATTTCGCTCCACACTGTTCGGTCTTGGGCTAGTTCGATCCACTTTTCTCCTGCGATTTTCTTTATCTTTTCTGCCCATCGTGATAAAGGTCTGCTTCTTTTTCTTTTGCCAGTAGAGCCCTTCCATGTGCTTACTGTTTTAGTCCATTTCTCGTCATTCATGCGCGCTACATGGCCGACCCATCTCCATTTCCGTTTAAGACAGTGGTGTAGTCGATGGAATCCACAAATATTCCACGAGCATCCCAGAAAACAGTTGCCATTACTTTGCCGGCCGATAATTTTGTCTTAGCTTTCTTTGGACAGGGTTCATCACTTTTTGTCAACTCTTTAGACTGCTCTTTGGTCTGTAGTGTATAGTGGTGAATCCAAGTCTCGTCGACCGTTATGAAACGTCACAAACACTTGCTCGAATTTCGCGTAAAGAGCGTCAAACACTCATCTGAAACGTCTACTCGATGTTGTTTTTGGTCTGCAGTGAGCAAACGCGGCATCCAACGGGCACAGAACTTTTTCATGCCCAAATGTTCGTGTGTAAAATGTTAAAACACGTTCAGAAGAAATGTTTACCATCTCTGCTATCTCCCTCAACTTCGAACGGCGATCGTTCATTACGATTTTATAGATTTTTTAAAATATTTCCGGGGTGGTTACTTGTTTTGGCCGTCCACAGCGATGAGCATCTTCACAGCTCTGTCGCCCGCGTTTGAAATCGGGTACCCATGTGTGGACAGTGCTGAATGACGGAGAAGATTTCCGTAAAACAGCGTCTAGCTTATTTTTATCTGAGTTGCAGTTTTCTCTTTCGATACGTAAAACTTTATAAAAGCACGAATTTCTGTTTTCTTCATTTTAATAGAACCAAAACACTGAATTACTTTAAAAATTCTCAAGAACAATGTAGCCGATAAAATAAGCTGATTTTAGGTGAGTACCCTAGTGAATAGTGACAGTTGACAATGCCAATTTTGTTTTTAATTTATCAGATTTTTAAATCAATGGCTCATTTCGGATATTTATCAACCAGCAATCATATGTATTACCGTTTTTACGATACAGCCAAATGTAAAATACTTCTAAAGACCGATAAAAACAAGTTTTTGAATTTATTTCCCCCTTATTTTTTTTACCTTTTTTATAATTTTTAGTATTTGTTGTTCTAACGACAACAGAAATACACATTCTGTGAAAAATTCAACTGTCTACCTGTTACGGTTCATTAAAAATACAGCCCTCTGACGGACGGATAGACAGTGAAGGTTAGTAATAGGGTCCTGTTGGTCAACCGTTGGGTAAACGAAACCCTAAAAAGTGGCCAAGTGCGTGTCTAACCACGCGCAAAATAGGGTTACGTAGACTTTTCAATAAATAAATGTATATTTTAAAACAAGAAAGTTATATTTGTAGTTGGTATAGAACATTTTGTATGGAAAATCTATGAACTTTTTACAAATCCAGCAACCATACTATGTTGGTCGATTATTACTCCTAAAATAAGACAGCCTACTTGACCGTGATATTTTTTTTGTAAATTTATTATATGTCCTAACTATTTCCATTTTTTTTATTCAGATTACCTGAATTATAGTGGTTTAGCTGGCTGGACATTTAACTCTAACACAAATTAGCACTTTATAGCTTAAGGCTTTGCAAACTGATCCCTAATTTAAAAATGGTTTTCACACACCCGCAATATGGGATAGATAGGAAGAAAAAAATAGTGTTGAAAACAAATCATTTAGCGGCGCGCGTCGGCGGCTAACACTGACATAACTAAAGGCAAAGACAGCCTTTTCATTAATTAAATAAATGCATAGCAAGCCGCGTCCCCATTCCCGCGAAAGTTTCCATACTGTTCTATTGAGGTTAACTGCGACAAGGTTGCAAGCGGTGAGGACCACCTGAGAAACAGTACAAAACGTTTCCGAGACGACGACCAGTTGTCAAAGGCTTCGCTTGGTTGGAGAGTAGTAGAATATAGAGAGCCAGTTAAGGTGGTCGGTTCCGGAGGAAGGTTGAGCGATGTCAAGTAAATTTTAACACGCAATTAGCAGCCCGCCGGACACCTTGGCACCAATAGCCTGCACCGCTCAGGGGCGGGTGTCATGCCGCCAAGTCAAGTCTTCATAACGTTTTCCCTTGTTGGAACAACCAATTATGTTCGCCGACTATAAAGTTCAAAGCGAAATTCACAATTATTTCGTTTTTAGGGTTCCATAGCCAAAGGGTGCCAATAACAAATCCTACGCCGTTATTCAAGCTTTAATGGGCTGTTTGATGTCACTGGTTCGATTCCCGAAGGGGTCTAACTTTCTAAAACTCGGTTTAGTTGGTGGTAGGGTGTTTTCTAAGTTCGCCTGGCTAGCTATTATTATAACAGCTCATATACGTCCCCACCGAGGGGCTCGAGCCTACCTCTGAATCAGGGCGATTAGGCCTTAGTCGACCACGCGGGCCCAGTGCGGGTTGGTCGACTTCACACACAACCTTCGAGTTTCTTCGCAGGCGTGTGCAGGTTTCCTCACGATGTTTTCCTTCACCGGCTAGCTATACCAACATCTTATTCAAGTCTTGCCGCCTAATGTCAATGTTATAGTCCTATTGACCTACTATAGTACGATTCACCTTTACCCATACCTATTAATCGATTTTACCCGTTAAAACATAAAAAATAATAAAAATATATATCACTAGCTTTTGCCCGCGGCTTCGCTCGCATGGACATCGTTTTTATTAACTATCTTTGAGTTTCACGAGGCACTTCGACAGTATAGTCCAACAAACCTGACAAAACCCATTCGCTCGCTCAACTTCGCTTCTCAGCGTTTAACAATATGAACAGCTCAAATGTTCAGTATTGCAAGCGTTCTTGTTATAACAATGCCTTTCGAAGCCGATTACAGTGCAGACAGTATCTAAAATCTAAATGTCTGTGAAGTAGTCGTGTTCTTAATTTATTTATTTATTCTTAAAATTACTATTAAATTGTTTACATTATCGCACTACTGAGCCGATCGCTTCGCGGACACGACACCATGGGCTTTTCTGAAAACCAACGCTGCAGTTCTCCCGCAGCTAATGCTGAGAAAAGTCCATTTTGACATCGCACTACACCGATTCCGTTGGTCTTATTTTGTTTTTTTTTGTTTCTATATGTTTTACTATTTTTTATAATATGTAATCGGTGTGTGTTTGTGTCAAATAAAAGTCTGTTTATTGTCTTTATTATTTGAATAACTCGTACGAACCCGGCTGCGTTACAGAACATCTCCTGTCTGTGTTACAGCCGCCATTGTATATGTACGCGTTCCAGCATGAAGATAATCTATTGCGATAGAATAGAATTGAGGTGCTTATTAATTGAGGAAATTAAAAATCAATAGGTGCGGTGGTACGAAACCCTCGGTGCGCGAATTCGACTCACACTTGGCCAGTTTTTGGTTGGTAGCAAACGATATTTCAGCGAGGCCACGAATACTTTATTATAGGGTGCTAACACACTTTTGCGGTAAAGGTCTTTGGCAACAATAGTCGATCATTGTTTTTGCGCACGCAAACTGTCGGCTACCGCCCAGTCTACACAATACAGACTAAACACTTTGTCGGTTTGCTTTTTACAACAAAAACATTGGTAGTGTTTTAGGGTTCCGTACGAAAAGGTAACAGGAACCTATTACTAAGCCTACGTTGTCCGTCCGTCTGTCCGACGGAGTCCGACCTTTTAAGAGCTGTATCTTTTTAACCGCAATAAGTAGATATGTGTTATTGTGACGGATTTACTAGCAAATAAAGATTTAAAAGGGTATCCATACAAGAAACGTGCTTTTTTATGGTTTAGGGTACCGCAGTAAAAAATGACAGGAAAAGGAACTTATATTTTTGTAATATCTGTCCCTCCGTATTTCACAATCAATTTTCACGATCTACAGTAATGAAATTTTGTACACAGACGTAAAATTATGATCCAAAATGGGAATATGATAACAATATGCCGTAATTTTTTTTAGGGTAGTTGCCCCTGAATGTAAGAGGGGGATTCCTTACTAATAAAATATGTGAAAATGCGTTCGTGTGCTTGTTTCTTTGTCATTTCTTTACACTTCAACACCTCAAATAATCTTGACGAAATATGGCATGCCATATCATGGGGAAGGACATAGTAGGCTACTTTTTATCCCGTAAAAATGAAACAGATACAGATAGATACAGTTCCTGCGGAAACTGAAAAAACGACTCTTTTTATTGGTTGATTTCTTTAGCAACGGATTGTTGTGATTTTTTGCACTGAGATGGTTAAGGGGGTGGAAAATGACTAGAATACTAATTAGCATAGCCCGAGACAGTACCCCAGAGATCAAGAGAAAACTCCTGTCTACCCTCGCGAGCCTCAAAGCAGTCATAAAAACGATGCCTACGCGAGCGAAGCCGCGGGCAAAAGCTAGTAGATTTATATAACTTTTTAACTATGGGACTTAAAATTCTAAGAAAGATACAGATACTAGACATTATTAAAATTGGGAAAATTAAAATTATTTAGGTGATGAAAAACTCCGTCGTAAACGTAGCGTAAGCAGACCTCTCACACGGCGGACCGACGACCTGGTGAAGGTAGTGGGAAGCCGCTGGATGCGGACAGCGCAAGACCGGTCGTCGTGGAAATCCTTGGAGGACGCCTTGTGCAGCAGTGGACGTCTTTCGGTTGATATGATGATGATGATGATAAAAATATTTTTTTTTACCCAACACAAATGAGAGTCGTAGGTACTCGTGCTATCAATCCCGAACAGAATAAAAAAAAAACTTTCTGTCACTCTCGTTGATGTCTTTTGATTAAAAGAATATGTATTATTTATTTATTTATTTTATTTAGGACACATACAGTTTTAAACAAATACAGTTTATAAAAACATAACACAAAAAGACCTACAGGTCCATTAATTGATAACAAACAAAAAAAAACATGTTAGTTTTGCTAAATAATCATTAATAATCATTGTTATAGCTACTCGCTGATGTTTATGAGGTTCCTTATCCAGACGTGTGGTGGTACGGAACCCGATGCGCGCGAGAGTCCGACTCGCACTTGGCCGGTTTTTTATTTAGTTTCTGGGTTACGTATAACCAAGATTGCATCAGATCTTTGTCGTCCTACAATGCAATTACGCATTTACACGGTTCTGAATGCAAGCCCAATTCAAAGACCATTAATGGACTTCGGTTGCGTAACACAAACAATGCGCTATGCAGATTGTCTAAAACAAAGCATTTTGTCACAGTTCGCGAATCGTGTTGCAAACTGATAATCAGCATATACTCCAATGTTAGTAATTTTACACGTGTCAAAATTAGCATAGCAACAGGTGTTGCTATTTACAAACGAGGTGACGAGGTGACGGGGTTGGTCTCACGCAGTAACCAGTTAGCGGCATGCAGGCGGTATACACGTCGAATTCATGCGTAGAAGATAAAATAAATAACACAGCGTCACAATGGCGATGATAACGAAACACGACGTCATGTGAGATTTTAAACGATGACGACAGAAATCTGTTGCCATGTAGACAGAAAGTGTAGGACTTTTCAAGTGTTAAGGTACTTATCCACCGGCTAGCTAGGTTGATACATATGAGGTGAGCGAGAATTTAAATATTGCCGGCCTTTCTCCACAGGCTATACTAGGATGAGATGAGATGATCGAGAATTTAAACCTTTGCCAGCCCTTCTCCATCGGCTATGCTAGGATGAGTTGAGATGATCGAGAATTGATACTTTTGCCGGCCCTTGTTCACGGGCTATACTAGGATGAGATGAGATGATCGAGAATTTAAACCTTTGCCAGCCCTTGATATTTAAATATTGCCGGCCCTTCTCCACCGGCTATGCTAAGGTGTGATGAGATGATCGAGAATTGAAACCTTTGCCGGCCCTTGTCCACCGGCTATGCAAGGATGAGATGAGCGAGAATTTGAATATTGCCGGCCCTTCTCCACCGGCTATGCAAGGATGAGATGAGATGAGCGAGAATTCAAATATTGCCGGCCCTTCTCCACCGGCTATGCCAGGGTGTGATGAGCTGATGATCGAGAATTGCAATCTTGCCGGCCTTTTCCACTGGCTAAGCTAGGATGAGATTACATGAGCGTGAATTAAAATATTGCCGGCCCTTCTCCATCGGCTACGCTAGGATGAGATGACATGAGCGAAAATTTAAATCTTGCCACCGCCATCCCTTGTTCACCTAACATTTCCATCGCACTATAATCTTGCGATGTTTATCGCTACCTAGGTTGCCAAAATAATAAACATTATATGCTCACAGCAACAAGGTCTAATTTTATACTAACAAATATTGCAATTCTCGCCTCGCACATCGTCGCTCATCCAGAATTGGTTTGGATATCCACCAAAGATACGCTAGGACTGCCTAGAAGGTAATTAAATTTTTGCTATACAAATTTCAATGTTCGCTCATGTCATCTTAGTATAGCCGGTGGATAAGCAGCTTTAGGACCGCATCAGCGTCCAGCCGGCGCCGACGACCGCATACAGTCGTCGGCGAACACGCCTTGCGGCCGTCAAGTCGTACAATCGAATCCAGGTAATATTGACTTTGACGTAAAGGCGACAATGGTTTGTACAATTTGGATATTGTCGTGTTCGTGCGCCGTGCGGTATGGTATAATGGTCCGGGTGGCAACAGCGGTGACGTCGGGTTCTCACCTTGGCTCACTTTAGCCGGCCCGCTTGCATTACTGCTTACTTGTCGTGTACCGGTGATTAGAGTAGTCTAGAGAAAATAGGTGAGCCGTGCACGTCAGCCATGTCTAAACTATGTACATAACTAAATAATACCTATCTATTGCCGAAGCATCATGTTAAAAATATGAGATTACTCTGTGGCATATTGCGGTTAATCCAAGGTAAGATTTAACTGTGGTGTATAACTGGTTGTTACGCTTCAAGTCAAGCTGGATTGGGGCTGAATTTATTCATCTACAATCATCATTACCTGTACTGTTATTATCAATTTATCAAACTAATCCTTTTCGGCTTTAACAAGTACGTTTCACTCTTGCGGGATCACGGTTAAACCATTACAAGCTATAAATAGTGCAATTAAAATTTAAATAAAGAAATAAAATCGTTCGTTGCGTAGACTTAACAACAATGTTGACGGTCGACGGTCGCATCGCAACTGCGCCTGATCACATCGCACAGCGTTCGTGTATTTGCTCAATTAAGGAATAGTTTTCTTGTGAAACTGTGCAATGTGCATCACTATGAATGGGCGAGATCGCATTTATTGCGGATGCCTAGAACAGCTGATTCAATGCTACATCGCGCAGTTGCACGAAAACATTCAATATTCATGGAGCGAAAGCGAGACAATCGCCGATACTTTTTGTACTGGAAAAATAAACGGTTTAAGCCGGACAAACAATGACCATCCTGTTATTTTATAATAACAATGTTTCCAACGATTTTCACAAACACCCGAAAAAATGATTTTAGCAAATCCTCTCAGTATGGGTCAGAGCTTACCCAAACAGCAAAAACCAACTAAAACATTATTCGTAACATAACGAGTACACAAGTGAGTACAACTGTCGGTAAATCGAAAATGTTGCAAACAAACGAAATTTATACATATAATGAGATAGACTAGAGCCGTCTAGACCAGACGAGACTTTCTAAAGTTTCTATTGATAAGCCGAAATGAGCTCAAATCCTGATCACTGGTCGCAATATTCAACCGTCTGTGTCTTGTCTCCTTGACTCACTTCTGTGGTACTTGGCAGCGACTGGTCTTGCAAAATTCGCCCACTGATCGGTGTGTTAGAGGTACTGGCCAAAAATTATTTATGGTTCGATTGAATCAAAACAAAGAGTGCCAAAATGTCACAAGGATAAATAACCTTTTGGAAGTAAGTATATAATTTCTAACTGAACATTTTTTGCATTTCAGCAGTGTATTACTGATTATTGTATCACACGATTAAGGCTTTAAGATGTCTCAATCCGAGCAGGTTGATACGTGTTAAAATAATAACGAACGTAAGTCTATTCATTTTAAATTCAAATCAATGCGGGCTTTAACGCGGCTGTTACGTTGAAATCGAACGCCCAATTCTAGATTTTTACATTTATTTATTATTCATCATGTGGTGACTTTGTCTCACATACGCCTGTCATAAAATAGCTAATCTTGTAATGTTTTTTCTCTAGTATGCGCCTAACTGTAAATTGTAAATGAATGTTTTCTTTTGTTGCGAACCTAACTTTTGTGTCAATAGAAATATTTTTAACAGTATAGTTTTACGATATTTGTCATTTCTAAATAACCATTAGGTATTCTGTCGACAACCGTTATTTAGATCCTTTAGTAATAATTGGTATTGTGCAATATATATGTTTCTCAAATAACAACAGGCATTGTCTAATATAACTTCTTTGGCCGTAACGAATGTAACCCTTGCTTTTGTATTTCGTCGGCTTTCTAATTTCGCGTAAATTTTAATTGTTATGTTGTCACTATTTTTCTGTTTGTATAATATTCTTTTGTGTGTATGTCCCGTTTAGAAAGCGTCCGATGAAAACCGTTAGCTAGCTGCGATTATTGTGTAGCTACGTTCCTTACGGAGTCAGCATCAAACCACGGTATAGCTCGGACGTTTTCTCACATGTACTGAGATCTTTATTATACAGTTATCGTACTATATTTGACGAACTTTTAATTATCTCCGACGCACTCCACACCCTTGTACGTAGCGCGCGACAGTGGTGACCCCGACGTGATCCATTCGGTTATCGTGCGCCTAAGGTGTGTGTGAAGTTTTAATTGTATACGCGTCGTGTGTTAACGAACCTTTGTGACATTTTGTGACTTTTTAAGTGAACTTATTAGTGAGTGAAAATGGTTCCAGAAAATATACCGACAGGCCTGCAGGCAGCTTTAGTGGCGAGGGGCAACACATCGCTCGAAACGCTCGCAGAGATCGCCGACCTCGTTGCCGAAAATGCGAGGCTGCGATGCGCGAGTTCAGTCCCTACGGTAGCAGACGTTACTGCTACAGACTCTGCCGACGATCATATACGGCGGTTAGAAGAGGAGATATCTGCCATAAAAGGGTTAATACGAAATGTGTCAAGTCAGCTGCAAGCATCTAACGCGGTAAGGGACGCGAGGTCACGTACACAATCCCACTCGCGCGGTCATTTGAGGCAACGCTCGTCGTCAAGGTTCCGACCGAAAAATTGGTTATGTTGGTACCACTACAAATTTGGATCAAAGGCCAACACCTGTGTACAGCCGTGCGCGTACAAACCGCCGCCGGGAAATGCCAGCGGGAGCCATTAACGGCGGATGAGATCAACTCCCACACAGCATCACGCCGCATTTTTCTTACAGACGTGGACAGCAAGGTGAGGTTTCTGATAGATACGGGCGCAGATCTTTGCGTGTACCCGAAAGCGCTAGTTCATACGGCTCGCAACATGTCTGCCTATGAGCTAGTCGCGGCCAACGGAACCCCAATTCCTACATATGGTACAGTCGCTCTAACACTTAACCTAGGTTTAAGGCGAGACTTCCCATGGATTTTTGTTGTGGCTGATGTTGAGAAACCGATCATCGGTATGGATTTTTTAGCACATTATAACCTGATGGTCGATGCAAAAAATAAAAGCCTGGTAGACGCGACCACTGGTCTCAAGTCCAACGGACAGACAACACGGTGTGAGCAGTTTACGGTAAAAACCGTGACCGGTACTTCACCGTATCACGACCTCCTGGCTAAGTTTATAGATATCACGCGCCCAGATGGAGTCGTGAAAGAGGTCAAACATAATACGAGGCACCACATACTGACCACACCGGGACCGCCAGTGGCACAAAAACCACGCCGCTTAGCTCCAGATCGACTCATAGCGGCTAAAAAAGAATTCGAAACTATGGTAAAGCTAGGAATTGCCCAGCCTTCAAAAAGCCCCTGGGCCGCACCACTAGTTATGGTACAGAAACCCACAAATGGAGAAAAGCCGGAAAAACTTTCACCTTTCACCGGGCCGGAAACCGGGGAACAACAAACCGTGAAGCATCGTGCCTGTGGAGATTATCGCGGGTTAAATAATAGAACTGTTCCTGATAAATATCCAGTGCGTCATATACACGACTTTTCACAGTGTCTAAACGGTAAAAAAGTGTTTTCAAAAATTGACTTAATCCGCGCCTTCAATCAAATACCTACAGCCGAAGAAGACATTCCGAAGACGGCGATAATAACACCGTTCGGGTTATTCGAATTTAAATTTATGACGTTTGGTTTGCGCAACGCAGCGCAAACCTTCCAACGGTTTATGGATGAAGTGCTCAGTGAGTTAGAGTTTTGTTACTGTTTTATTGACGATATATTAATCGCATCAAATGATGAAACCGAACATTTAAAACACCTAGAGATAGTATTCAATAGATTAAGACAATACGGTGTAGTAATTAACCCGTCAAAATGTGTATTCGGCCAAACCGAAATCGACTTTCTCGGCTATTCAGTATCGGCCGACGGTACCCGCCCGCTACCTGAGAGGGTCGAAGCTTTGCGTATGTACCCATTACCCGAAACCGCTAAGGGCCTCAGACGGTTTTTAGGTATGCTAAACTTTTATCGGAGGTTCATACCTAATGCCGCCGCCAGCCAAGCTAGCCTTAATAAGCTTCTGGGCGATAAAAAAGGCAAAACGCCAGTCACGTGGACTGAAGAAACAAAAAATGATTTTTGTTTATGTAAAAATAGTTTAGCACAAGCGACATTATTAGCCCACCCAGGTGTCAATTCTGAAGTAGCTCTATTTTGCGACGCCTCGGATAATACAATGGGCGCCGCCTTGCAACAAAGGACAGATAACGGCTGGGAGCCGATTGGGTTCTTTTCAAAGAAATTAACGCCCACCGAACAAAAGTATTCGAGATACGATCGCGAGCTACTTGCTATCTACGCTGCAATAAAATACTTTCGGCATTACTTAGAAGCGCGTCCTTTTGTCATATTTACTGATCATAAACCAATTACCTACGCGTTTAGTAAGAAAGACCAACAATGCTCGCCTAGACAATTCCGTTATTTAGATTTTATAGGCCAATTTTCGACTGACATTAAACATATCAGCGGGGAACATAATATTCCAGCTGATACATTGTCACGAATTGAGTCGATACGGAAGGGCATAGACTGGGAATCACTCGCGACTTCACAAAAGAATGACTCACAATTAAAGTCATTAATCGAAAACAACAGCTCTTCGTTGCAGTTACAACTTATCTATCTGCCCGATAGCGAACAGCCAGTTTATTGCGATGTCTCTACGCGAACTGCGAGACCCTACCTAACAGAACCGTTCAGAAAAATCGCGTTTGATACTTTACACCGGAATTCACATCCGGGTGCGCGAGCCACGAGCAAGCTTGTTTCCAAACGTTTTGTCTGGCCTTCTATGAACTCAGACTGCAAACAATGGGTAAAAGCGTGCATGGACTGTCAAAGGTCAAAAATAAATAGACACGTCGTAACTGCACCTGGCACATACGCGCTGCCATCATCTCGTTTTGAACACATACATCTGGACATAATTATTATGCCCGTTAGCGAGGGATACAGATATTGCCTAACTTGCGTAGATCGGTTTTCAAGATGGCCTGAAGCCATTCCGATAATGAATCAAGAGGCGGAGACAGTCGCACGCGCATTTTATTTTAATTGGATAGCTCGTTTTGGTGTTCCGCTTAACATAACGACAGACAAAGGACGGCAATTCGAGTCACACCTATTTAGAGATCTAAATGCCCTAATAGGTACGCAACACTTTAAGACTACTGCCTATCACCCAGCTGCAAACGGTATGGTAGAGCGTTTTCACCGACAGCTAAAAAGCGCTATAATGTGTCACGGATCTAACAGTACCAGTTGGACGCGAATATTACCGACTGTTTTACTAGGCGTTAGAACCGCATGGAAGGATGACCTCCAAGCTACTTCCGCAGAATTAGTTTATGGACAGAGCTTACGTCTTCCAGGACAGTTCTTAGGAACCGATACAATACCTAGACCGTCGCAAAGTGAATTCGTTAAAGAACTATGTAATAACTTCAGACAGCTTAAACCCATAGCTGGAGCGAGCCACGGCCAGAAAAGTACCTTTATCTATAAAGACTTAGCTACGACTAGTCATGTCTTTGTTCGAGATGATACAATCAGAGCAGGTCTTCAACAACCATATAACGGACCTTTTAGGGTGGTTAGCCGAAAAGAAAAAACGTTTGTCTTAGACATGCGCGGTCGCGAGATCGCGGTTTCAGTCGATAGGCTAAAGCCAGCTTACGTGTTAAGGGAAACGGCACATCACCCTGAGAATAGCTTAAGCGACTCTGAAGACACCTTAATACGGTACAATAGGCATCCCCAACAGGGTATTAATGGGAACAATGGAAGCGGTGCTTTTGAGACGCACACGCCAAGCGCCACGCCAGATTCAACAGATGTTAGCCAGTCAAATATTCCTCGACGCACAAACAGGTGTGTCCGCTTCCCAGATTTTTACCAAGCTGGTTTTGCGTGATCTATATCATGGCGTTATTATTATTAATTTTTTTTTTTCGTGATTTAGACCATTGTGTGTATTAAATAATCTGTATCTTTGTTTGTTTTTGTTTTTTTTATGGTCTAAACCACTGGAGAGGGGATACTGTGGTGACTTTGTCTCACATACGCCTGTCATAAAATAGCTAATCTTGTAATGTTTTTTCTCTAGTATGCGCCTAACTGTAAATTGTAAATGAATGTTTTCTTTTGTTGCGAACCTAACTTTTGTGTCAATAGAAATATTTTTAACAGTATAGTTTTACGATATTTGTCATTTCTAAATAACCATTAGGTATTCTGTCGACAACCGTTATTTAGATCCTTTAGTAATAATTGGTATTGTGCAATATATATGTTTCTCAAATAACAACAGGCATTGTCTAATATAACTTCTTTGGCCGTAACGAATGTAACCCTTGCTTTTGTATTTCGTCGGCTTTCTAATTTCGCGTAAATTTTAATTGTTATGTTGTCACTATTTTTCTGTTTGTATAATATTCTTTTGTGTGTATGTCCCGTTTAGAAAGCGTCCGATGAAAACCGTTAGCTAGCTGCGATTATTGTGTAGCTACGTTCCTTACGGAGTCAGCATCAAACCACGGTATAGCTCGGACGTTTTCTCACATGTACTGAGATCTTTATTATACAGTTATCGTACTATATTTGACGAACTTTTAATTATCTCCGACGCACTCCACACCCTTGTACGTAGCGCGCGACAATCATATAAACATAACATTATAGAATAAATCCATTTCGTCACATTTATCATTATCATATAATAAACTTAAATAAGTAAGACCTAATACATCATATTAAAAATAGCAAGTTGTCATGTTTTATTACTTTTCTATTAATCTAATAAGTTTTAAAAAAAATGTGTCCAATTAAAATGAAAGGTCACCGATTTTTGTGTGTTGGTTTCATTCAACATTAACTAATTTGTTTTCGAGAAATTTTGCAATTATTGCCAAAAACAGGGTCTTCAGTATATTTTTTTTACATCGAAAGTGGTAATATTTTTTAAATTTTATTCAATTAAATCTATTTTTTACTACTTTTACTGAGCTAGAGGACGTCTGGTGTAGTATTATATTCTATATTTTGCCTTTGTGCTAACTTTGTCTTCTGTACAATAAGATATGACATTTAACAGCCTCCGTGGCGTAATGGGTTAGTCTTTTAGCTTCACATCAGGAGGTCGCGGGTTAGATTCCCGGCGGAGTCTAACTTTGCCAGTCTCGGTTTGGTTGGTGGAAGGGTATTTTATAAGCCCGCCCGGCTAGCTACCAATCTTATCTAACTCATACCGCCAAACATCAAATGCTATCAACATAGATGTGATCCGGCTTGAAGATAAAATACCCAGTCCCCATTGCGTTGGGGAATCTTGGTAAGCCCGCTTCTAACTTCGGCATCATCGTTACTTACTATCAGGTGCGATGATGCCAAGGGCTTACCAATTGTGAATTTTATTATTTCTTTAAGAAACAGCAAAATTCATTTAGGACAAAACCTTACAGTCGCCTTGGCTTATACAGCATAAATGATGACGCTATCAATAATTCTAAGAGTTCCAACGGCGGCGGCGGCGTACACCGTACAGTACAAGGTAGAGTTAAATGCGTAGGTACTTAAAAATATTTCTGTCAGCGGAATGTCAATAAGTATGACGCAGTTGAGTTATTTGAAACTTACAGTGTGAAACCGCAATGTCGTCAATTATTTAAACAAATCTAACAACGTAAAACATGTTAATGTTCTTATTACACCAACTTTATAGAATATTTTTCAGTTTGAAGTGATCTTTATTATTACCTGACGGTATTATTACCTCAACCGGTAATGACTCGGTCCTCCTAACCAGAGGTGCCGGGTTCAAATCCGGACGGCCAATGTACCAATGAGTTTTTCGAAACTTACGTACATAAACTCGAAGGTTGTGTGTGAAGTCGACCAACCCGCAAGACTATGATGAATTATGAATTTATAATATTATGAATTATGAATTATGAATTATGACCCGATCGCCCTAATTCAGGGTAGGCTCGCGCCCCTCGGTGGGGACGTATATGAGCTGATATGAAGGTAATAATGAAAAGGATTTTATTTTAACATAAAAAATAAAAAGTAATGTTTTATAGGTGTATGTCTATTTATTTGCCTGAGCCTAAACGGCTTTATGGATTTTGGATTGCAAGGTGTCGTTAGATTCGTCTCGATCCCCTGAGTGCGTTTTAAGCAGTCGGTGGGGTTTTATTTTTTTTATTAAATCGGTTTAAGAAGTACATTACTTTATTGTTACACGTTCTGCGGCGGATTGAGGCAAATGTAAGGATTCCAACTTTTAATATACAGGGTGACTCGTAGATAGCTGCAAACCTTTTAGCTCATGAAACTGAAAAACTTTACCCAAGGGATCTACACTCATTCCTAAAACAACTTTTGAACTTGCCAAACTAATTGAACAACAGCTAAGCTAACTTTATATGAGACCAATTTTGTTTTTTGAACAGATGGCCGTTGCGACGGTAAAGATCTCGAGTGGCGACCGCGCACCGGAAGACCTTGCGTAGACAGGCCTTCTACTCGGTGGACTGTCTATCTGATAGAGGTCGCGGGAAAATAAACTAGAAGGAACACAAGATACACTAAAATAGAATAGGAAAAGTTAGGAATAATTGCAAATTTTGAAATAATGATCCCAAAGTCTGTTTTAAAAGATGCTTGATAATGAATAGGTTCCTTAGATAAAATTGCCTTTAAATTGAATTACCAGCTCAGTTATGTACCATTCTCCCTGCACATTGCAAGTGTAGCTGTAGCCAACATAATTCACAGAAGCGCTATAAATATTTCTTCAAGTGCGTCGTCGAATCGGAAGCTTTCGAAACACAACAAAGATGGTGCTGCAACTTGCAAGTCATAGGTAGACTCACCTCAGCACTGTGCGTCAGATTTTCGAGTTCTGGCAGGACGCCATGTAAACACATCACCAAATAGGGCAACGACCACCACTCGGACGTAAATAGAACTATTCTATAAATATCTGTTTTATAAATAGCTATATTATATACAGTTAGGGGGAGACGTATTTACGCACGTGCCTCTAGATTTTTAAGAACTATTGAGACAAATCATGGTGACGTTCAAAACAAATGTTTTTTCAAGTGAGCTGTTAAAAATTAACGCTTTAGCTGTTTTGATGAGCACGCCTCAAGTGAGCTTCAATGATTTTAAGGTGGTTCCATTAGCACACTAGCGCCGCACAAAGAAATAAATAGTTTACTTATTCTTATGAACTTTAATCTAAATCACTGAGTATTTTGTTATAGAGGAGCAGGGCAACAACTATTGTTTGTTATTTTATAACCGTACATATTAGCAACAAGTTATTTTTTTACAAAACTGCTAAAAGTGGCAACTTTTTGTGTGCTAATCGATCCGCCTTAGACAACCAAAATCTTAGTTTTTTTGTGGCGTGCCAAAAACCACAAAAACCCAAACATAGTATACATAATATATGAGCTGACTTTTAATTAGCTCTTGATAGCAAGAAAAAAAATGTAGTCGTAATTACAAACAACTTTCCCAAAGAAACTATATGTAATTATTTTGTATCGAGGGCCAAAAATGTTTTCTCTGATTTGATATATAGTTTCTTTGGAAAAGTTGTTTGTAATTACGAGTACATTGATATCTTTTGATAACAAGAACTAATTAAAAGTCACCCGTATATTGTTAATTAACATACTCGTACGTATAAGTACGTTTGATTATCTTAAGAAAACATTTTTGGCAATCGCAATCACTCGCAACTAACACACGGACAAAGAAATATGGTAGAACAACGCATTTTGTTTTCATTTAATTACTTATTTGTTTACGATGCCAACACTGCGAACTCCCAACAGTAAGTCCTAGTGGAAATTTAACGTAGGTCGACCCTTGTTGTAAGCAATGCGATGCACAAGGAAGCGGGAGGAGTGAGTGACGCAGTGAACTACATATTGCGTCTAAACGTACCGTTCCGTTGATTCTAAGCCATCGAGCTGGGGGCGACGCAACGCAATCAAAACAACCGCCACGTGAGTTCACGTGACTAGGTCAAAGGTGCAGACATATTGTTAGCTCAATAGAATACATAACGATACAATTGGAGCGACGACGACGGTGTGTCTTTCAAACGTTAAAGTGCATAATGTTCTTTCAATAAGAGTGAGTTATGTGATAGTGGAGAATCTTCCATTGAACCACAGTAAGTAGTCAATCAATTTTGCGAAAAAAAAAATGCTGGTTACGTTCGCCACTAGATTGTCAACCACTACCAATCCGCATATGCCTCATGTATTTGATACCCGTAAGTGTCCCATAACAGTCTTTAGGATAATTTTGTCAATATCCGTATACCTATCGGGCTCCAACAATTTGTGTTATCTAACGATACTCATTCGATTATGCTTACATTTTATATGCTTTGAGGAAGTTGAAAGACTTGGTACAGAATCTTAGTGGCGATTGCTCCAATGAAAAGAGCTGAGTTCTTAAATTTGAAGAGGGAGTTCCATCAAAAAGGTGGGAAAATGTTAGTAAGGTTTTTCTTGTGAAATTAAACATTAACTTTTAAGCGATCATTAATATCCAGAAGTTGTATGGCAAGTACAACGTTAGTGAATAAAACTCGGTGAGGGTAATTGATAAGGCCTTTGGCATCATCCCACCTGATGGTAAGTGACCTTGATGCCGAATATGGAAGCGGGTTTATCAAGATCATTGCTTGATGAGTTCCCGCATTGATTTTTTGCTATGATGGTGAATGATTCTGATAGCTAGCCAGGCGGTTTTAGGAAATGCCCCTCTACTAACCAAACCGAATCTTTGTTAGACTCCGCCGGAAATCAAACCCGCTACCTCCTGGTGTGAAGTGAATGGACCAACCACTACGCCACGGAGGCTGTTATTAAACCGCTCAAACATGCACCGAATGCGTTAATTTGAAATCCTTTACTGTAAACCCGACGCATACACACACAACGCGATAGATGTGGGACTGTGCGCGCAAAAAATCATTATTCAGTAACCCGTTCAGGCCCATTGAGGAGTTCAGAGTTAGTCACCGGTTCATTCAGATATTTTTATTTATTTATGAGCAATAAATTCGCTCCCACGCCGCCCGCGCCGGCGCGTTCCTAACAACACGCACCCACGAAATAAATTCATAAGGTCGCTACTTTCTGAACGCCTCCTTCTTATTTGCGCAGGTTGTTTTCCTGTAACTGGGTGTAGGCTGCTTTTGAATGTTACACGCAACTGTTGAGAAATGTAATTTCAGATCATTCGACAGTTAAGTCGTATTTGAAAAAGATAATTTTGCCGAATTATCCCGTCCCAAACGGGGGGGGGGGGGGGGGGGGCGGCAAAAGGAAAAATTGAGAGCGATGAGTAAGTAAATTATCGGCCACATCCGACGTAGCCGTTTCGACCCGGATTCATTACAATCTGAATCGGATAAAATTCTATGCCCGATTGTAAGTACGAGTTAGCTTTTGAACCGACAGTCGGCCCAGAATATTGGATATAATAAGATGACAAGTAATTTGAAGACTTTATAATATTGTTTTCAGTGTGTAGGTAGGTAGGTAGGTAACTGTGTGTAGACGCTAGACAGAGTATAATCATGGCACAACTCCTTACGTTCTCGCTACAAGGCAGTAAGCAACTCTAGCAGCTGTTAATATTTACATAAGAAACCCAGGATAAGTAACGGTTAGCCTAACTTACTCAAATTACTTACTTATATTTGCCGGCGTTCCATTAGGTATAAAGTTATTTGTTGGAAGGCAAAAGAGTCATTGCATCCCATCGTTGTTTTTTTCTCGGAAAAACTTAGATTTTCAAATTTCTGCTATCTTATACCTGAGTATGCATAAAAAATCAAACCCTTCCCCCACTAGCGGTGTGCTTTACTTTTGAAAAGTGTGCCATTTCATATAGATATTATAATAGATATAATTTCCAAGAAGTCGATACAGGCTGGTATTGCAGTTTGATAGTAATATTAGTGACTATGTATAGGGAGGAAGCGTCGATAGCGTAACGGCTAGGGCCGGCGCCTCCTGACCGGGAGGTCGTGGTTCGATTCCTGCCACGTACCAATGTGATTTCGAATTTCGATTTCATATGTACGTTTATCCGACGCTCTTACGGTGAAAGAAAACATCGTGAGGAAACCTGCACACGCCTACGAGGAAACTCGAAGGTTGTGTGTGAAGTCAAACAGCCCGCACTGGGCCTGCCGACTTAGGCCCGATCGCCCTAATTAAAGGTAGGCTCGAGCCCCTCGGTGGGGACGTACATGAGCTGATATGATGATGTATAGGGAATTAATTAAGAATTGCTATAAAATGGCAAACTTTGCATAGGGGGGAGGGAGAAGCGCCCTGCGGAAGGGAAGGAAGAGTTGTGTTTTTAACGTACTCCTTCATAGGTATTAGGTACAATACTGCAGTAGTTTCATATAAATTTTGCCAGCTTGCTTACACGCTGAGTTCTAGAATTAATGTGATTATACCTATATATGGAATAGTTTTGTTCGTTTTACCAAGAACTTTTTTAGGAAGAAACACTGCAGTTTCTTTGAATAAAATTTAACGTATAAACTAGTATTAAAACACTTACCTCGTTAATGTGTTTGTAGGTTTTGATAAGATCCACACTAAGTTTCCTGAGCGGTGCCGTGGAAGGATCTCGGAAGTGGTGTGGTATTCGAGCTTGCATAGCCTGGACAAATGAGAAGCTTCGGTTATTAGTTGTTATATTTAAAAAAACAATAAAACATATTAAAATGCGATACAGGAAAAGAAACAATAAAATCTATTTTGAAAAGCCCTAAAACTGTTAGGTACCAGTTTTGATTGGAGTGCATAAAAAAATAACTGATCCGCCATCTTGGGAAGTCCGCCATATTAGATTGAGAATGATGTCACTTATCTAACCATGGATTGTCATACAAACTGAACGTGTATGCAAAAATTCAGCTCAATGGCAAACCGGGAAGTGGGTCAAATTTAATTTGCAAACTTTGAAACGGACTACTTAATTACATACATGTCATACGAACATTGCAAATAAGTTACCAAAAAACTTGTAAAAAGGAGGCTATACAAACTAAAAAATGATAAGTTGTGCTTTACCGACTGATATATACGTAGAGACAGCTAATGAATTAATAATTGATTCAAAAAATAGTCAAAGCAAAAAAAAACCAACTAGTACTTCAATATACACTGAAACATTTCATTGCAAAAAAAAATTGGAACATCAAAACAAAATACATAGAGACGTATTCGCTCCGGGCAAACACGTAAGCCTGGGTTATATAATTATTGGGTTAATATCCGTGATAACACAAATTTATAAATTTAATAATTAACCCAGTCTAGACAAGTACTGTATCGATTGTATGTCGCCCTTATAGCAAAGTATATATATTAGTACTAAGATACAGTATGGCCACTCCCTGCCGCTCTCCAGATTCCGGCCTCACCCCCTCGTCACCCAGATAGATACAGATTGGTGCTAGTTTGGTTCTCGAACGTAAAGGATTTCGCCGTCATTTTGTTTGTTCCCTAATTTTTTTTTGTGTTCATATAGTCGTCTAAGGCCCGATCGCCCTAATTCAGGGTAGGCTCGAGCCCCTCGGTGGGCACGTATATGAGCTGATATGATGATAGTCCTTACACTACACAACGTTAATCACACTCACAAATGTATAAGTAAATATTACGTTTGCCTTACCCTAGTAATTAGTTAGACCAATTATTATCACAGACTACTTATTATTTACTTCTTTCTGCTATCTTTTAATATTAGAGTTTGTCCGATAATCGCCGCTGAAGACAATAAAATAAGCAGGACAAAAAGAGCCCGCGAAGACCTAGATATTGCTACGATTGCTACTCAAAACAGGAGGTGAATCGCGTGAATAATATTTTCGGCATATAATTCAAAATGCTTTAGGATTGTGCCTTGTTGTGGGAAGATGCAGATTTCCTTTTTCATATACATTTATTTTTTATCTATTCGGAATTCACAACTAAATATCTATAACAAAATAGTAAAAAAATACATTTAGCAAATCAAACACAGAAACACACTCTTCACCTAAACTAAAGACAGGAACGGCTACAAATAATTTATTTACTTGCATTAGCTGGACGCGTTCTTAATAGCCCTTTTAATAAAACAATAGGCGGGCCCGTTGTAAGGGAGCTGTTTGTTGTGCGTGAGGTCTTTGCTCTTCCGTTGATGGCGTGAGATGTATTATATACATCTTTCTTCGAGGAGCTGTCTTTCTCCGTTTTGTAAATGTATTCTGTGTAGTGATTTTCCCTAACGGTTTGGGTAATTCAGAACATACTACTTAATATTATTGTATATGTACAGATAGTTTAATGCACAGAACAGAAGTGTAAAACAACATGTTTCAGACGTCATGCTTTAAATAATGCATGTATTCCTTGCTTTCATTTATGAACTAAATAGAGAAAAAAACTACCCTATGTTGCTTATACATTACACATGCTTGTAACGAAATCTGTATGGGAGCCGTTAACTAGGGGTTCTAATCATCTTACAGAACAACTTTACTCAAAAGACACATAAGTACAAAAAAATGCATTATAGTATTACTCGTTGAAATTCGTTTTGTTTGAGATATGACTATGGGTTCCTTGGGGAAACTTGTTCAATATAACGAGTAGAAGCCCCAGTTAACGGGTTTTACACCAATTTTGTTACATCCTGTATAAACCTTAGTAAATTTGTGCTAAATTAAATAGTAAAGGTAGACTTTCGTACCTTGCTGCCGACGTCAGTCGTCGGCCATACTCGCACTATGAAAACGTATGGCGCTGCTTCCGAGGCCTGCGACGCTATACATATCCAACCGATCTGCCGCTGGCGGCTGTCGCAGGCCTCGGAAGCGGCGCCATACATTTCCATAGTGCCGAGTGCGACAGTGGCCGCCGGCGGCGGCTGATGTCGGCCGCAAGACACGGAAGTCTACCTTATCCTATCCACAAGAGATAGTATGCCTTTAATATAAGCAAACTGAATCATGCATCGTTTGCCATGCTCATGGCTTATTCGCTAAAAGATCCATGGTTTTACAAGTAGTATTCACTCATAACTACAAAAAGCGGAACATGTAATCACGTCTCTGTAGTTCACACTTCACATTCATTATACTCGTACCTATGCTTATATTATGTTAGTATCTCCTAAACCTGTCACAACCGAACCGAAGCAGGTTAGAAACATACCACCTCCCACGAACTGCCTCGTGCATCATTTACCTGTCGCGGGGTGCAGTAGCAGTCGAAAGCACAGGATTTGCTCGCAGCGGCGGCCCTCACCTGAATGTCGGAGGGTGCGCTCATGGACGCGAGCTGATCTTCGGCGACCAGCCGCCCGTACAGGGGCACGTGGCGGCGCTCGCCGGCCCCCGCCTCGGGCATGCCGCCGCCGACCACGCCCACTGGAACAAAACGCCTAACATTAGCATTGTAACCAACCAACTGGTCACGGGAAGCCGCCTGTATGCGAGCAGCACGGACCGGTCGATGTGGAAATCTTTGAGGGAGGAATTAAGACGTATTTTGGCAGATATGATGATGAACTAACCCACCGTACCTGTAACATACCTTATCTTATCATATACCTGGTTAGGTTAGCGTATTGGTACAATATAAGTACGAACTAGGGCATGTACCTTTAGGGGGGGACAGCCAGCTTCCACGAGGTACTCGAAAAGTACTACGGTCGAGTACGTTCAAAGCTAAAAAATACTTTGATACGGTACACACTGATTTCCAGAAAATAGCTTCAAATTGTGTTACAAGGGTCAAAATCGGTACGATTGATGTTTAGGTCATATTGATCAATTTGACCTCTAGCAGTAATTGTAAAAAAAAACGGGTAAGTATGTTAAAAAAATGGTGTTAATTTTATTAAGGATAAGTATTAATAATGTGATATGCTATAGGTATCTATCCCCCCGACCCTACGAACCCCCTATTTAAAATTAATTTATTCACGTTACACGTCCGTCTTTGGGTCCTTGATTTCCATATGTGTGCCAAATTTCAACTCAATCGGTCCAGTAGTTTCGGATAAAATTGACTGTGACAGATGGACGGACGGACAGGCAGACACGCGAGTGATCCTATTATGGTTCCGTTTTGAACTTTCCATGTATAGAATTGCTTTATATGAAATGAATATGCTTTACATACAAATTAGATTAATTTTCATACATTTTTTTCATTATTTTCATAATGAAAAAAATGCTACACTGAAACTACAAATAAATAGATAGTGCAAAAGTACCTTTGAAGTTTCACGTTTAAGAGCTAGGAGCCTTGTAACATTCTTTTCATTCATAACAGCTCATATACGTCCCCACCGAGGGGCTCGAGCCTACCTTGAATTAGGGCGATCGGGGTTAGTCGACCACGATGTTTTCCTTCACCGTAAGAGCGTCGGATAAACGTACATATGAAATCTAAATTCGAAATCACATTAATACGTGACCCCCGCCTAAATTGTACGTCTCTTAGTTTTAATTTAAATTTTGCATATTTATTTATTTTGCACAATAAATAGTTATTTGAATTTGAGTTTTGAATTTGACCTCCCGGACTGGAAGCAGCGGCCCTAGCCATTACACCACCGACGCTGTAACATTCTTAAAACTTAAAATATTTATTTTAATAATTTTGTATTAATTAATAAACATTTTTTTTAAAAAAAAAAAAAAAAAAAAAAAAAAAAAAAAAAAAAAAAAAAAAAAGCGTCGGTGGCTCAACCGGTAACGACTCGGTCCATCTAACCAGAGGTACCGGGTTCAAATCTGGACGGCCAATGTACCAATGAGTTTTTCAAAAACTTACGTACATACTTACCGATTGCTTTGACGGTGAAGGAAAACATCGTGAGGAAACCTGCACACGCCTGCGAAGAAACTCGAAGGTTGTGTGTGAAGTCGACCAACCCGCACTGGGCCCGCGTGGTCGACTAAGGCCTAATCGCCCTGATTCAGGGTAGGCTCGAGCCCCTCGGTGGGGACGTGTATGAGCTGTAATAAATAAATAAATAAATAATAAACATGTAAATTTATCCATAAGGGCCAGATCGAAAAGCATACACCAGGGCCATTATGAAACTCAGTTAACAGAGCAACTAGTTAACATTCAAGGTTTCTTATAAACATACTAGTGTTATCTGTATGAGATAAGCAGTAACAACATTTAATGTTAAACTCGTGCTCGTGCCTATAGTCACTAAATCTAGTGTCTAATCTAAAAATTAGCGAAACTATTGGGAATCAATGATAATGTTATACCAGTATATATCTTAATGATCAATGCGGTTACAAAGCTCAAAGAGACAGAAGGGCCTCTATGGGTGCAGTGCAGACTGAAGCAAAAAGGAGAGTTATGTTTTTGATCGGTATGTAACCTACCGTAACAAAACAATACATTCGTAAGCGATCATAAGCTTTAGGGAAAAGTGGCATGTGACCACGGGTATCCTCTGAACATCACTATGAATACGTATTAGGGTAATTCTCTGTAAGGATGCTTTAAACCAGTACAAAAGTGTCCGATCAAATTATTTTTCATTTTATTAAAAAAAAACCTACTCGGGACAAGAAAAGTAACAATAAAATAAGAAGTGATAAAAAGCCACTTGAATTTATAATGTTTTTTTGGAATATTAACGTTTTTAAGGAAAATGACAGGGGACTGTTGGGAGGATTTTTTTTTCAAATACTCTAAAATTATGTTTATAACAATTAATTTTGATATGTCACACAGGATTGACACCCCTATAATTAAAATATTTAATTTTCAACCTATAATGATCAACTAATTATATAAATAATAGAATTATCATCAGGTAATCAATGCCTGTAGCTCTTTACATTTAATTTTTTTTTTATTAAATAATTAATAAATTTGTAGCCGAAGTAGTTATTAGAGTAGAAATAGTTAAACAAAATTTAAAAATGAAGATTTATAAAATTTAAATTACGACCATCATAATGTTTCTAAATTTGAGAGTTACCAATCAATATTAATAAATCATTATTCAATTATACAGACTATTTCCGATTTCATGAATAAATATTTTAAAAACCATTGCCAGGGGACTGAATTTCCAATTGGCCCAACACGTTTTTCTGACACAAAACGAACTCTGATACTAAATAAAATGACGAAAAAGTGATAAATAAAATTTAGACATAGAATTTAGACTAATAACGTACCTGTGGATGCAACATAACAAAAAAGCGCGGTGGAATATTTTCTTTTTTATTTTGAACTTTTGGCAAAGTACTGTTCATAAAACGCCAGGGACAAATTTTGGTTTAATGAATTTAATTTAAAAAATCAATTTTCGGTACTTCTTATTCGAGAAAATTGTTAGTTAACTAATTAATTTTATCGAGAAAATTGATAGTTAACTAATTAATTTTATAAACACTGGACGAAATTATATATTATAGACGAATAACTTGAAATTTAATCATAAAGTTTCAATTTTGGAAAAGGGACAGCCCAGGGGACTGTAATTTCGGTGGATTAGGAATTTATAACAAAAAAACTAAAATTTATTTCATTTATGTAATCAATTGCCCAAATAGAAATCTTGTTTTACTTTCGTGATAAATTTATTTTAGATATAAAATAACAATTTTTCTTTAAAAAAATGCCCGGGACAGCAAAAAAACATCCTTACAGAGAATCGTCCATTAAATACATTAAAATATATTACGTTTAAGTTGTTTATTCATCAGATCGTCGGTCCACCATGTGGGAGGCCTGCCTACGCTACGTATTCCGGTGCGCAGTCGCCACTCGAGAACTTTACTACCCCAACGGCCATCTGTTATACGAGCTATGTGCCCTGCCCACTGCCACTTAAGTTTAGCGATTCTGTGAGCTATGTCGATCTTCTCATTTCGAAATCGATCGCGAAAAGATTATCCTTAGCGAAGTGAGCATCGACCATGATTCAGAAAGGCAAAGCAAGGGGGACACAATTTGGCGGTAACTAGTTGGCAAAACTTGGTCGTTCGGAGATTGAGAGGCCGCGCGGGCGGTGCCCCGCAAAATGTGATACAGGGTGTTTCACCACACACTGTTAAGCGGTGGTCCAGAGATAATTTTTTATTTTTAGATTTAGTATTAAAAACATTTTTGCTGCACTTGTGAAAAAGAATCATCATAACACAGGGTGACAGATAAGGCGGCATCTTATTTACGGAAATTTTCAATTAAGACCGTACCGTCCCGCTAAGATAGTAAGACACATACGTACACCTAAGGATACCCTACCGCTCACGGTCCCTGGGGTGTACAAAGTCGACTGTAGCTGTGGAAGTTCCTACGTGGGACAAACTAAGCGCACGATCGCCGAAAGAGTCAAAGAACATACAGCAGCTGTCAAAAACCGTCAGATTAGTAAATCTGCAATCGCGGAGCACTTGTTGGATGCGGGATCTAATCACTGGATTGAGCTTCATGACCCAAAAATCCTGTCGACGGATCGCCGGTAGTACCCAAGAATCGTACGTGAAGCCATTGAAATTAAGAAACACAGAATTTTCAATCGTGATCAAGGATACAAGCTTTCCTTGTCATGGAATCCGGTGATTGATAAGTGTAGACAAGTAAACTACGAACAAACACCCGTGCGGCCTGTGGACAGTGTCAGTGTAGTGTGTCGTGACCCTAACTTATTAAGTAAAACGTGTGGTGACCCTAACCCTTCACAAAATGAAGTGAGGGTAGATGGAGGTGTACCTGCGATGCGCCGGCGGCGATGACACCGCGGCTTTAGTCTACTCGCGACCCCGGTTATCGAAGCATAGTCGAAACGTTGAGGTAAAAATAACATCAATTATATAAAATCACGTCAAGCCCCGTTTTCAATTTGTCAGTATGAATAATCGTGAAAGTTTAAAGTGTTATAATCATCATAAAAATAAACCAGCCAAATACAAGAAAACTTCCTCATTTTATCGGGTTTCAAAAAAGGTAATGAGAGTTAAATACAAACTAATTACACCAAAAATTAATGATTTCTGTAAAAAGGGTACAACAGGTCCCATACTAATTAATTTGTAAAATATATTTTTCATGATTTTATAAAATCCAAGATTCATCATGTCTTTCCTATCATCAGACATCTGATGACTCTTTTAACATCATTTAAATATCCTTAAATGCGAAAAATAAGAACCTAGGTTATTTACATACAAAAATGTATGAGACCGCGATAATTAATAATTCTGGTTCATTACCAATTTTATAGTGTTTTTTTTTTAATTTATTTATTTTTTATACCTTTTTGAAAGATGATGAAATTAGGAAGTTTTTCTTGTATTTGGCTGGCTTAATTATAAGATTATGATTGTTTTTCACAAACTGAAGACAAAGTCCAGCAAAGACGTTTTTCATACAAAATCTAAAAATAAAAATGCGAACTACTCGAAAATCATCGAGTTTAGCGGATGGCGGTGATTCGGATACCCCATGAGGTGCTCCATCTCTGGACCACCGCGCCGTTTGAGTGTGTGAGAAACACCCTGTTATAAAACGGACATGGAATATGTAGATATTGTAGGTGGTACAAGCTTTTAGTAACATAGTACAAGGAACACTGTACTCCTGGACTTTAGAAATCTGCGCGAAGCACATCGATAGTATTTACACTTTCTACAAGGACAGAGATGGTTATGTGATAATCCGGTTATTTGAGATAAACTTTAGATCTAGACAAAAAAAAGTTTTGGAAATGAATTATGTATTTAAAACTAGCTTTTCCCACGGCTTTGCTTGCGTGGACATCGTTTTTATGACTGTAATCAAAGGGGCATCGTTCATAGTCTTGAGTTCATACAAAAATCGTATAGAAAAAAGCACTTTCACATTTTCCCTATTTTTCAATTAGCGTTAAATCGTAAGATTTTCTTTTATATTTTTCTGTTTACTATAAGAGGTCCTTTGTTCCCTTTTCATAAAAAAATGCCTCAGTAGTTTCGGAATGCTAAATGTTCGTACATTTCTTAAAATATCTCATAACACTTTAAAATTTTAAAAAAATATTTTTTTAATCCTTGAAACGAGACTTCTTTTTAAAAAAATTAGTTGCTATGGAGAAAAGGTAAATTTTCGTACATTTTCTGTAAGTAAGTTATGTTCAAAAATATTCACTTTAAAATTTTCATAAATTTATGTAATCACAGCGAGTTTCATGTGATAATGTCACACCATTTAATTTTCTACTGTGCCCCGCAAAATCAGTATTAGCCCTTAAAATCTGAATTTCTTCGATTACCTTATACGTTCGCGATTGAGTCAGCAAACTCTACATATACGTACGTACCTAATTAAATCTTCTTCCGTTCAGATGTAAGTCCTTTTATTTATCTTTATTTCCAGATGGACAGGCAGATTAAAGTTCCTTTTTGTTATCGGATGTACGGAACACTAAAAATAGTCTAATCGGCCCAGCCATTTTCAAGTGATACGCTGCAACAGGATTTGTTTTTTTTTTTCAATTCAATTCAATATATTTATTCAAAATAGGTGCAAATTACACGCGTTCTGATAGTCATAAAATAATAATAACAATGTCATTTGTAAAGAATCAAGAAATAAACAATCATTAGTTAATCCTTGATATAAACCATATATGTCATTAGAACATGAAAACAATATGATACGAAAAGTTATACATAAAAACTATTGATAGTCATTAATGCCTTTAACAAGAGTAGGGCAGTTCACACGGACAGCACCCGGTCACGAGTATAACGCGAGAGTCAGCTATTGCTCCCATCAACCATATTAGAGGGAAAGGAACGACCCGGCTCCCGATTATTGTAATCGACCCGACCCGGCTCCGTTTTATTATATTAATATAGAATAGGTACTAGTTGTAAGCATACTTTAACTCTAGCTCTACTGTTTTTTAGGTATTTTAAGGGTTCAGTAAATTGTCAGACCAATCTGACACTTTCAGCCAAATTTGACGATTACAATTGCATATAAAGTAACGGTGGCTCAACCGGTAACGACTCGGTCCATCTAACCAGAGGTACCGGGTTCAAATCTGGACGGCCAATGTACCAATGAGTTTTTCAAAAACTTACGTACATACGACTTACCGATTGCTTTAACGGTGAAGGAAAACATCGTGAGGAAACCTGCACACGCCTGCGAAGGAACTCGAAGGTTGTGAGTGAAGTCGACCAACCCGCACTGGGCCCGCGTGGTCGACTAAGGCCTAATCGCCCTGATTAAGGGTAGGCTCGAGCCCCTCGGTGGGGACGTATATGAGCTGATAAAATAAAATAAAAAAATAAAGTAAATTAAACTGTACAGCCACGCTGCGCACACTTTCTCGCGAAGCCTTCACTGTCTGGTGTAGTCGGGCATACACCAAACAACAATATAAACATTACGTTTACCTAGTAGCAATAAAAAAGGGTGTATTAGATTTGATGATCAAATTACAAATAATTTGGGTTTGTGATTTGTATGGGAGTTACCTTGTTCACTTTTATCTGGAATAAGGAACTACCCAGTACAGTAGAAAGTAATAAGTCTTCGTTACTAACAAAGTTTCATTAAAATCATTGAAGCAGTTTTAGAGAAAAGTAAGAAACGGCCTAGATTTGTATTCAAAGTACCTTATTCCGATTTTCCTAGGAAAAACTAACTACAGCGTCTGTAGGCTATATAAAGTTACAGTAACGTATAGAGTTTTATCCAAATCGTTTGAGCCGTTTTTGTACCATGTGTCACCCTAAAAAATGAAGATAGGAGAAATGGGGAAAAAACTACTGGAGACATAAAAATAATATTGCCCTAACCCAAATCCGTACAGTTGTTTGGAAACTAGAGCACCGGACGGACGCACAGACACACACCCACACATGCCTTTTTGATTTTTTTAAATTTCAGACTAGTGTTGACGATCCCCATCAAAATCTCATTTTTTGCCATCACAATACCTTCATCACTCTTTCGTCGCTCGCTCCTCAGACATTCGAAAAAAAAAACCATTATGAATGCATTATACTATTAGCATTATCATTTCTTATTAGTTGGACAACTCGCCCACGTGGAAGTGGATAGTGATTCATCATCTAGTCCAGTGGGTACTATGACTCGTGTTGCTACGTAACACCCACACCCGCCACTTTATGGTGTAGACATGGCTTTTACCTTTACGCACATGGTTATGGACACAATCAAACTTGGTTTTTAGGGTTCCGTACCCAAAGGGTAAAAACGGGACCCTATTACTGAGCTTCGCTGTCCGTCTGTCTGTCCGTTCGTCCGTCCGTCTGTCACCGTGATAGATAGATAATTGAAATTTTCACAGACGATGTATGTTACCGCTATAACAACAAATACTAAAAATGTGGGGCTCCCATACAACAAACATGATTTTTTTGCTCGATATTGATAACGGCAAACGGTAGACGCTTGAAATGTTCACAGAATATAGGGGTTGTATATTCACTTTAAAAATAAATAATTAAAATAAAATTAACATTCCATACAAGAAACGTGATTTTTATAGATAATTGTACGGAACCCTTCGTGCACGAGTCCGACTCGCACTTGGCCGGTTTTATTTTTAACCAGTTGTCACTAATGTTCTGCACAAAACAGCCATTGCTTGACATTGTGATTTTAATTTTAGAACCTGGGCGACCAAGGGTTGCATGGAGTCTCCTAGGGCCTAGGAGGCATGTATACTAATTATTATACTTGTGTAAAAATTGATTTTCTTAGGAATGGCTCCTATCTAGATAGACTTGGAATGTACATAATACCTAAATACAAAATGTCATCCAAGTAGGCAGAGCCTTTTCGAGAAAGCAATTATAAATGCAACAAGAAATTCTCATTTAAATTAATAGTTTTTTAATTAATAGGTATAAATATTTAAATTAATAGGATTCATTTCGGAGAGTGTGTCCTGGAGCTTCACAACTTCATTTCCCCCTCTCCTTTACATCATCGGACGACCAGGCGCGGAGGGCGGTTCCACTCCTTTGTCGTCAATGTTCCACCTTTACGCACGAAGCGTTTTGCGTCTTCGTTCATCATGCGAACGGCCAAGGAGTGGAATTCCCTTCCGGCGTCTGTATTCCCCGATTCGTATAATTTAGGAATCTTCAAGACGAGAGTGAATAGGCACTATTTGAGCTTGCGTGTCACATCCTCGGTCGCATCGGCACTTACCATCAGGTGAGGTGCAGCCAAACGCACCCAAATTTTTAATAAACAAAAGGTATATGGTTCGTTTATCTCGTTATGATAAAGGATCCGTTGACAATTTGTGTCACTTCGTTTTGTTTTGTTGGCATCATCGGAACTTTTTTAAAATTTTAAAAAAGAGCTTAATACTAATAACATTAATAAGAATACTTTTGTTTAAAAAGAAAGAAATAAATAAAATAAATAAATAAATAAATATTCTGGGACAAATCACACATGGTCATCTGGCCCCAAAGTAGGATTCCCTGTGTTATGGGAACCAGAGACTGATATACATACATATATACGTTTAAATACATACATACATATATAGATATTTAACACCCAGACACAGAACAAACAAATCTGCTCATCACACAAATGTTTGCCCTGGATGGAGATCGAACCCACAACTCTCGGATCAGTAGTCAAGAGCACTAACCACTGAGCCACCGAGTCAGTAAAGGTTTCCCAGAAGAGTTCAGGTATGTGCAGAAATTTAAGCATGTTAGTTAACGAACTATAAAATAGAAAGATCACTTCGTTGTTATAAAACGTTGTATCCCATAAAGTGAATACCGATAGTAAAAACAGCGTCATAAAACAAAACGTCTGCGGGTGAGGGCGGAATATAATAAAAACCAATAATGCGATAACACCACCCCATGCACCATGGTACAATGGAAACAATCCTAGAATCGCATACCTTATATTTCCTTTCCGTTGGTTTCTTCTTACTTCTGTCAAAGTATACATATATATGAGTACTAACATACAGTATGGACACTCCCTGCCGCTCTCTAGATTGCGACCTCACCCCATCGTCATCCAGATTGATACAGATTGGTTACAGTTTGGTTGTCTAACGTATAAGATTTCGCCGCCATTTTGTTTGTTCCGTCATTCCTTTTTTTAAATGTCATTTGTAGCCCGTTGTATGAAGTGTCCAGGGTGTGGTACTGTACTACAATCTACAATTATGAATCAGTGCACCTAAGATTTGTATTACACAGGGGCAAAAGTATAATAAAAAGTGGCCAAGCGCGAGTCAGATCACGCGCAATGTAGGGGTTCTGTAGTGTTTTCAGTGAAAAAAAATATATTTAAAAAAAAGTTATTTTTGCCGTTGGTTTGAAAAATCCATGAAGTTTTAACAAATTTATATATCTTAAGTTGGTCGACTACTACTAAGAAAGTTTTCTTTGCCATAATAATATTCCTTTTGAACAGATTGTATTATATACTAATTCCAATACTTTTAGATATCCTAAAATAGCGGTTTAGCTGGCAAAAGGTATTTCCAATACTTTTAGATTTCCTAAAATAGCGGTTTAGCTGGCAAAAGGTATTTCCAATACTTTTAGATTTCTTAAAATAGCGGTTTAATTAGCAAAAGATATTTCCAATACTTTTAGATTTCTTAAAATAGCGGTTTAATTAGCAAAAGATATTTCCAATACTTTTAGATTTCTTAAAAGTAAAGGTAAACGTAAAAGGTATTTCCAATACTTTTAGATTTCTTAAAATAGCGGTTTAGCTGGCAAAAGGTATTTCCAATACTTTTAGATTTCTTAAAATAGCGGTTTAGCTGGCAAAAGGTATTTCCAATACTTTTAGATTTCTTAAAATAGCGGTTTAGCTGGCAAAAGGTATTTCCAATACTTTTAGATTTCCTAAAATAGCGGTTTAGCTGGCAAAAGGTATTGGTATTTCCAATACTTTTATATTTCTTAAAATAGCGGTTTAGCTAGCAAAAGGTATTTCCAATACTTTTAGATTTCTTAAAATGGCGGTTTAGCTGGCAAAAGGTATTTCTAATACTTTTAGATTTCCTAAAATAGCGGTTTAGCTGGCAAAAGGTATTGGTATTTCCAATACTTTTAGAGTTTTTAGATTTGGTTAGAAGGGGTGGGGACATGCAACTCTTAAAAAATTTGATTGGATTGGAAACGAATCATTTTTTGGAAAAATGATATTAGCAAACCCGAAGTGGTTTTTAATGACCTATCCAACGATACCCCACACGATAGGGTAACTAAACAAAAAACACCCCTAGTTTACATTTAAGAGGAAAAAAAAATGTTTATTTTCTCCATCTACATTTAGGTTCTACAGTTACTTGTCCTGTGACTGGAGCCTCCTTTTAAGGCTCTAAGATACTTCAATCCCAGCAGACGTGTTAAATTTATATAACTATACAAAATTTCATTTTATAGCTGTAAGAGCCTTTGACATACCGGTAGAACGGACAGACAGACAGACAAACGAACGGACATGATGAAACTATAAGGGTTTCTAATTTGACTACGAAACCCTAAAAACCGGATAAGTGAGAATGCACAACGAGGGTTCCATACCAACGCACCTATCTACACGAGTACAACAATGATACCCATTCATTTCAATCAAAAGAAATCAACATGAGCGAAAGAAAAATGTTCATTTTTAGAAGCTTGCTATGTTTGTATGTATATGTTAGTTTGTTTAGGTCAAATCTTACAAACGATTTTAGGCCGACTTCCAGAAATCCGATTGAGCTGAAATTTGTTATGAAGCCGTATTCCCGGTGACAATAGATCATTTTGGTATTTACAAGTTGATCTGATGATTAACTTTGGAAGTGGAATCAAAGTCCCAGGATCATCTTATATTTTCAATAAAATCGTAGGAAACACTGTTTTCGCCTTTTTTGAGTTTAGAAACGTCGTGTACTTATATTAATTATTCACATTTAACACACAAAGCCACTAGATTTTTGAGCATAAAAACTTCTACCTTAAAGTTATTTTTCGAAAATTCTTTCAATTCAGTTTGGTCTCCTTAGCACGAGTACGATTCAGATTTTGGTTATTATTATTTGTGTTATAATCAAACCAAGTTTCACGCTTGCATGCAAGTACCTTATAGTTTTTTGTACGATAGGGCCAAAAACAAGACGTTTCTTGATTAATTAAAATTAAAACAACTGACTTAAAAAAAGAGAAGGGGTTCAATTCAACTGTTTGTTTGTATATATGTAACACGATTTCTCCCCCGATTGTAAACTGATTTTGATGATTCTTTTTTACATTATACTTTGTGCATTCAGGGTTTAAATTACAAAAAATACCATTCCCTTCTTTTTTTGGAAAGTCGGGTAAAATGTATCCTATGTTAGTCACGGTATTAAGGCGAATCTAACGGTACCTAACACTCTACAACCCATGAAGCCCTTTAAAAATATCGTAATAAATAAACATACATTAGACCTGAAAACAAGACACTCCTTTTGTGGGCAGTCGTGTAAAAATTAACAGAAACAATAAAAACCTAGCAAAATTGTACTTGGTAGTTGCGACTGACCGACTTCTTAAAAGGGGGAGGTTCTCAATTCAAATGTTTTTTTTTTGTATGTTGGTTACGCGTAATCTTCGCAGATTGCGAACCGATTTTCATGATTCTCTTTTTATTCGATGGGTATGCTCCCGAATTGGTCTCATATAAACTTTATCAAAATCGGTGTAGTACTTTATTAGAAAAAGCTAATGAAAATAATACTGCTACTTTGTAGGGGAGGATAAATTAAATTAAATAAGAAAAGAATCAGGTTTCATTCTATTGTATTACTTTATAGGCAACAATGCCAAATTTCAGCTTGATAGCGATACAAAAAAAATTCTTCGAGTAAAACAGCCGTGACATAGGTGCTATTTTTTTGACTAAGGAACCCTAGAAGTTGGAATTTTTTAGAGTATTTTTAATTTGAATATAACAGAATTTTTGATTGCTATCTTGCACCCTAGAAAAAGAGGGATTGAAAAGGAAAAACAAGCCAGCTGTATAAAATTTAAATCGAAATCTACTTTTCCACCCGACGTGTTGCCGTATCGGGGTTTTAGTACAATTATATTAGTCAGCAAGATAACTCTTTTTAACATTAAATTTAAGGTTACAAGGCAAGGTGCGAAAGTGAACTTTGCCGTGCTCACTGCTGGGGTCGCAGACAAGTTAATTCAGTCTTATTTATGTACCGTCTGGCACGACTTGACATTTCATAATAAAACAGAAACGTTCGAGACTCGCCCGCCGTAACGTTGTACTAACGCGACTTTTGCTAATATACAAGTTTGTTGAACGTCTAGAGATCTCACGTTACATGCTAATTTTAACGAGACAATGTTTTTTTACACAGTTCCCTTGTAAATTCATTGTTCATTAGAAAAGATGGCACATCAAATAACAAAATCTTATATATAGACATATTGATAACTACGTGGAACTAATACCAAGCCCTTCATACTTAAGCACAATACGTAGTTGAGTGAGCGAAGGCCTTCTTTATCAACCACACATGCGCAGAGTGCATTCCACGATATTGACACACGCGCATCGCGCATACATGCACACGACCGCAGAAATGCAACTGCGTAGTTTATTTGCGACCCAATATAATATGCGAACACAAAACTCATCTTCGATTTATTATTACCTCTGAATTACATACTGGTAGTTTTAGAAAGCAAAATAAAAACAATCATTCAAGTGTTCTTTGTTTATATCGATGAAATAATAATATGAAGTCATAAAGCACAAGTATGTTCTGGTGGTAGATCAAACGGGTTAAAATTATCCGCATCCGGGTGAGTTGTTCTCTCGGCTGGAGTGCATGTGCGACGTAGATTAAAAAGCAGGCCACTTCCGGCTATTAAAGACAAGAAAAGGAGAGGAGAGGTTGTAAAACAAAATTAAGTATCAATGGTCAATGCAATTGATCCAACCTTAGTACATGAACATTAATGCGGGCCAATTGTTTAACGCCCAATTCGGTTTTCCACAACAGCAATTGCCAAAAGCTAAAAGATCACTTTCACTTAACACCCCGTCAGATTTCAGGGCGTTGCGACAATCGGCGTGGAGAGGTTACATGCGGCGAAAGCGCACGCGATCACAACGAGCGATGTCTAGTGATATCGGCTTATAGTTTGCATTTGCTGCGCAATAAACTCGGCCAGCTCGAGTGGAGCTGTATGATTATAACGAGATGCCTGTTCGAGGTGCGATGGTGTTAATTGCCGGGGGGACATGGGGGTTCTCTGTTGGCTGGCCGACCGTCAGGCCGACGAACGCTGCGAGACGCGGCGCTACGTCACCGCTGCAGGCCGTTCGGAACCGGCCCACGGCGACGGCAGACAACCTGTGGTAAGTATGCGAGAAATGTCAGAGCGCCTAGCCGCCCGCGCCGTGCGGTACATTGTACATTGGCGTGGGAGGTGCAAGATCGTTGCGTTTCTCACTTTATGAACCGCATTCGCAACCTTCAGTGTGATGCGAGAGAAAACGTTAAATTCTAATTTATTTAAAGGTATGCCGCGAAGCTAATACGCCACTGTGCTGGCAAGGCAACAGAGCTCTCATGGTGATAAGTGATGATAAGGAATCCATGAATCGCAGCGTCCGTCGAGACATGACGCAATTCGCAGTGGAATGTGTAATCAATGATATGACATTACAATACATGTTTGTTATCACTATGCAATATTTTAATGTTGTATGTAAGTACAAATACGTATCTACTTTAAAACTATGAAGATATACATACATAGCTATTTAATCAGGAGCATTAAAGCACAGCAGGAGTCAATTGATTAACGAATTTTAAGATGTGAATAATAAAAAGAAAGTTGGTTTTAGTGACTACAACTACCTAAAATTGTGCAGAAATTGGCGAGTACAATTAGCTGAATGAGTAGTTAGCCTCAAGATGGTCAGTTGCATTAAGCACAAGGTCGTATTGAAGCCGTGACATAAAGTTTAAAGTAAAATTTATGGTTCGCCGCTTCTGAAGCAACTGCGCAATTCACAAGACTTCGAGGAATCCATTAAAGGCGGCCTCCTTGACATATCGCTGGTGGCTGACTCAAAGAGACAGCAACGTATGATTGACAATCAAAACAACTTACAGTCACCCGATTCCTCCTTTTGTGTAACAGACATCATTTGCGTACCCTGCTTAAGTTCACTCACTCTCTTATGCTCAAGTTACACCACATAGACACATCAAATAAACGTTTAAATCATCACTAGCATGGGCGCAATAACTGGGGACCACACACGTTAAATGTTTTGATGAAACAAAGAAGCATTCGAGGCATCCGAGAGTCATTTACACTCATCGTTCTGCAATGCAACGCCACCGGACTCATCCTTATTTTGAGCTACTTGTATGATTGATTGCTAGTGTAGAGCTGGTGGGTTGATCTGTTAGCGTGGCTAACGTCCTTGCGTGAACCTGTGTTATTGTTGTGGTACAGTGTTGATACACGTGGAGCAGACGACAGCTTCGGCGCAGCGGCTGCGTCGATAAGGACGGTGTGCGCGCGCGGCTCACCCGCCACTACTAACGCGAGAGCCAAGCAAGTGCTAACCGCACGCGAGTAACAACCGAGCGGAAGGCCACGTTATTCAGATGACAAACATCACGGTAAACCCTACACTGACCGATCAAGGCTGACCGTTTTATCGAATTCTGTACAGACGGACGATACCATCGACGAGTAAGGAACTATCATCAAGGCTTCCTTTGCCTGATAACATTTTTGGTATGCGCTCTATTAGCCGCGGCTGTCATTATTACTACGGGCGATGTTTTTAAATTGTTCTCATTGCTATAATAAATAAGTATCATAATACATACATAACATGGCGACTACGTCGCGTAGTTACGGTGAATGCATACTGCACCGGGCGCACACCGAAAATTCTACGCTGCAGTAAAGGGAAAAAACGACCCGCAGCTTGAAGTGTCACATGTATGCATAAAGCTACAAGAATTTCTTTTCTCTCGGCGGGTGCCAGCCACGCAATTTCTCCGATTGTATGCAAATCCTCTGAGCAAACAGAATGAAAAAGCAGCGTAGTCGCCGCAGACGCTCAATCCCAGGTGCAAGGCTCGGATCGCGGGCGCTCCTAGACCGTCCTGCTCACAGATTTAGAGCCTTTCTCCCTGGACTCGCCCGAGCTCGACGCAAACAAATGAACGTCGCGACGCAAATCCGCTCAAGAACCGCACCGTAAACAATTCCAGGATATTATCCAGATCTCATATCTTTACATATCGACCGCCACCGCCTTGTCAAGCATGCTTTTATTAGCTGTTCAACAAGTGAATTATTCAGCGGGTTTTCTATTAGCACTTAGAAGAATAATGCATCCACTCGATTTTCATAGTGGCAAGGACGGGCGGTCGCATAAACAGCGGCATAATCGGCCCCATTTGCATCGCCTTGGCCCCGCGGAGGCGCACTACTGTGGACTGTGGAGCTGGTATGCGACTCAATAAATCTACTGGGATGACAACTTCATTACAGCTGGGTTAGAGGAATGTTTCTTCATTCGCTGCTCTACTATTTGTAACAGTACAAATATATTTCAAAATTATTGGACCAGGAAAGAGACTTTGAACCAAAACTTAACACTTAACATAACACAGGTTAGTATGGGATGTATGTACCTCATTCAGATTTTTCTGGAACAATGAACTTCCCTGTGCAACAGGCCTCATAAAGTTATAGTTATTCACAAAGTTTCATTAAAATCACTAGAACCCTTGTTGAGAAAAAGTAACAAACAACCCTGCATTTGTATGGGAGGTTAAGGTACCCGATTTTTTTTTTGGAATAACAAACTACCGCGTGTATATAAAGTTGTAGTATACATACCTACTGAGTTTATTCAAAATCATTAGACGTTTTATGATTCAAAAAAATACCTATTGTTTTTTACTATGGTGAAAAAAAAAGTTACTTTTTTTAAGAAAACAGCTTCAGATGTTAAAATAAATTCTTACTTTTTCGCCTCTTGAAAGTCAACAGTAATTCCGCACGTGAGAATAATTTGCACGAAACAAAACGTGTTCGCGGTCGATAGCCCGCGAATTTAAGGAACCCCAGCAGATAATAATTTAAGCAGTATATTATTATCCTTCGATGGCGCCAGGCGCCAGGCGCCACACGCGCACTACAAATAAACTGCGTTTGGACATTGGTTCGTCAACAAATGGAATCACAGCAAGTTAATATAACATTAAGTAAGTTTAAATAACAAATGCGTTTAAAAACAGTGTTTGATCAAAGTCTTCTTCATAAAATTGTTTGGGAACACACAGTGACGTGAGACTTTGATCATTGACGTTGTTGCCTTACGTAGTGGTACCTATATTTTCAACTAACTGACCTCATGATATCGTGTCACGATTAGAAATTCTTAACCCCTTCAAACTTCAAATAACTTCTATGTCCAACATTGACCATAAGATATACAGCCACCTCGCAGTCGCCAACAATGCTTCAAGTAGACGAGTCCTCATGGCCCGTGGCTGTGGCCTGTGCTGGGCCTCAGTCGGTGTAACGGCCGGCCGCCCGCCTGTCTGGCCGTTCACCCGGCGGGGGCCCACCGGGGGACCCGAAACGCGCGAAAACACCGCGCCAAACCGCTGCCACCGCCCGCGCCTTTACTGAGACGCCTGAGACGCCACACCACAGCTCACAACAAATAGGGTGTCGATTGATTTGGTCAGTTGATTGTACACAGACATTCAGACGGACTGAGCTACTTTCCTTAATTATGATAGAAAGAAAAATTGCAGTTTGGTCAAGTTTTTTGATAACCAACTATTTTAAGTGTTTATCCCAGGGTTGATAAAAACCATGATTGTTTTGTATATGACAGATTTTTTGGATTAAAAAAAAAAAAACAAATAAATCATGACTTTTTTGATTTTTTTAAATTTCTTACCAGAAATGGTAGTTTTGACGCATATTAACTAACATAACCTATGATAAAATAATCATCAATTAGTTTAAAAAACTAAAAAACACGCTTTTAGTAAACACGTTAAGTAGTTATCTTGGATGTCCGCCATGTTGGATTTAAGTCACGTGACTATTTTTTCGTATTTCTGACAGCAAACCCTTTCATTTGATACCCATATCATGGGGGTGGATTTCAAACAGCCAGTCCGCCATCTTGGATTTGTAATGACGTTTCTTAGCTAGTCATGTGTTGTCATCAAAACTCAGAGCGTGTGCAAAATTTCATCCTAATCGAAGACCGACAAGTGGGTCAAATTAAGATTCCAAGATTTTCTTACATACATAGTTAGTTACAAGTGAAGCTAATAAAAGCGTGTTAAAAATGATTATGATAGAGCTTGCGAATACGGCTATTACCCCAAATGAGGGGTAAAATAAAGGCTTTGATTTCAGGCGGAAAATTCTTGTTTTCATTCTTTTCCGTAGTCGGGTTTTAGTATTTTTTAATTTTTATTTTACCTCCATATTTTTTGTGCTCAGAGTATAACCTCTCTACCCTCGCTAACCGCGGCCGCGTGTCGTGTCGCTTGATTGTAGCGCGCGTACAATGAGCCGTCTCATAATATCGCTTCAGACCATTTGCTACTCTTACCTACTACTCCGTTGGCTCAACGACCCAAAATGTGTCGTGTCGAGAACTTGCCATTTGTCCCGGTTTTGTGCGGTTTCGCGCCAGAGACCATTTGCTACACCACATTTGTCAAGATCGGTTAAGTAATTTAGGATATACGAGGGAACAGATGAACATCCATCCATCCATACATACACAGACTGACAAAAACATAACTCTCCTTCTTTCGTAGTAGGGTAAAAATTAAACCTACATGTCAGTCTTTTTAAGGTTCCGTACCCAAAGGTAAGTAGAAATCCTTGGGGAGGCCTTTCTCCAGCAGTGGATGTCCTTCGGCTGATGTGATGATGATGATGATTATGAAGCAGGAATTCTGTTGTACTGAGAAATTAAATTAAATCGCTGGCAAAAGCTAGTAAAATATAATTAAGTATTACAATATAAATACAAAATCAAGAACCAACAGGAAACAAAATTATCCTTTCGAGGTGTCTAAATTCAAATACCTCTGCTCCAATGTCAAAAATATTGCACTAACACGAAATTTGCGGTCAACGACTTTGAGGCCCGATGGGATGCGCTTTTGACACTCATTTATTGAATACGTAGGCATCAGTTTATATGGTTATTTGCCCCACACAACTATAATACATATTGCTAAACTTACCTAATTATTTTTTTAGAAAACTTGGCAAAAAAGCTTTATAACTTGCATATAAGGCATGATCCTGTGGTGCGCTAGCGATAGTACTATTGTCGGCAATTGTGTTACAAGGAAAATCTTGTTAATTTTTATTTGTTTAAAACATATATTCAAATATCCAATTTACCTAATTACAAATAACAATAGTATAATATCATCGACATCAGTCACAACGCTAATTAAAATGAAAAGCAATTAACCATCTTTAATCACTCCGACTTATAACTGGAGGAATTATGTAGAGAGTATGTTTCCATCACGTGAGACGATTGTATGTACATACGTCATACATATTTTAATGTGTTGTTGCCGTTAGCTTTGCTTTCCATACTCATTCAATTATGATTACAATAATATACGGTTGCGATGCGCAAAAACCTTCGGGGGTCGATGAACTCGCGAGGCACTTTAGGGCGAGCCCCTCGTTTGTTTGTTAGTCACATTAATGTTTATATTTAAAGTAGAATGGGCTGGTGCCGATTCAGTAACCATGACATACAGAAAAATCTAAACATTTTTTTTTCCTTGAAAATTCACGTTTAAGAAGTTTTAATTCAAACATGCGAATGCTCAAACAATATACTGTGACAAAAATAAAGGGAACTGGGGATAAAAACCCTTACGGAGTTTGCCACATATGATACGTAAGATTTAGAGGTTCGGGCCTAAACGGAGTTTTAAGGAAAAAGGTTATGGGGTAAATTAGAATATATGTATTTTCATGATTATTTTAAAAGTAAGGAACAATAAACAATATGAGTATAAAAAAAGGTGCGATTTCATTGGTTGACCGTGTAGACAATTAAAAAAACAATGACCTAATATATTTATGGAGAATTTACGGAAATAAATTTAAGGTTACAATTTTATTTGTATATAAAATGGTTATTTTATAGTATGCCGGCAGGCAACGATCGTCACCGTCCCTTTGGTACTTAAATAAGTTACTAAGTTAAAATTTCAGTTTGATCTGAATTACCCTATCTTTTTAACAAAATATGTATCAGATACAAAACACATCTTAAAATTTAAAATAAATAACTAAAGGTTAGAAACTGGAAACAGGAAATCTTCTAGGTCGGCAGAAAGGTCAGAGAGTCAGAGAGTCGCTTGGGATAAAAGATAAAATAAATTCACTTCCCTTATGGCGAGCAGCTGGGCGGGCAGTAGAAAGGACTGGCTGGTGATCAGCACTGCTCCGTCCCAGGATTAATCCTTTATCCGGTAAAACTTCGGGGACGTCAAACCTCGCAGGGGCTGGATGAAACCCTACGGAGATATAAAAATGTAGTCCGCCGCAGTACCAAAAATACACGCAAAGCGGTTTCCTTATACAAATTACTTACCACAGAATAAAATGGTGGGCCTCAACAACAACATATAACACAATTTGTACAAAAAATTTAAATACACATCAGTTTCGACGGGACCACGATCAACCTTTGTTTTTCTCTTGTCAAAAAATAACAACTATTTTCAAATTCAAATACCATAGAGCAACGACATCAAAAAAGAATTTAATTATGAAACGCGACAAAAGAGATCGGCTCGAAACGATAGTTAGCGTTTCAAAATACCCACAAACTCACAAAAAAAAGGCGAGAAGTCCAAAAAATTTTTGAAATTTGGACAACCCAATAGACGTTGGACAGCCCTGAAGAAGAAAAAAATAAAAACTCTCTAAGTAACTAGTTAACTACGAACGTTTACTTGAAGCTGGTAGAAATTGACATTTATACACGAAGCTACACATACAAACGGCAAAAACTCCATCTAAAAGTGAACCAACTTAATAACCCTAAAAACACACTAGCGTTAAAGGATCGCTGTGTATTGAGCCTAAAACTAGTCACTTAAGAAAACAGAAGAAACCAAACAACTAGTAAAACATTAAAGACCAATAGGGTTGACAAAAACTGAAAAAAACTTGCAAAACATTGTCGGTTACCCCAGCGAAAATGTGGACAAAAGCGGTAAAGGCGGATGCGTGAAAAATCCGACTCACGGATAAAATTAACACCGGAAGTCTGAAACGCAATACGCAAGAGTCTAAAGGGACAACTATACCGAAAAATAGGCCATTTGAGGTAAGACAAGGGCAAGATTAATGAAAGAAATTTGAAAAATGGAAAATTGTTATAAGACCTCAAGAAATCTAAACAATACTGCGGAATACAGAAACGTTGTCACATAAAAGTGAACAGGGTACGCCAAAAATTTAAGGAGTACCTCGCAAAGCAACGCGTAAAAATATTCCAAACAGTAACCCTTAAAGATTTTTCCCTTAAAACAACGTTAAATAATCGTGAACTAAAAGTAAGTCTGTCCCGACTTTCGATTGAAAGAAATCTAGAGTCTGGCCATTGACTACTTAAATTAAAAATTCTCTTGGAATCGTAAGGGAATACACAGGCAAAAACAACTCATCAACACGTAAGCAATTATCCGAAAGAGGTATAATGCCAATAAGCCGGGAAAAACGACCCGTGCGAAGAGAAGCAAAAAAATACCATGCATACAAACAAAAAAACGTTACGTTTCAAAGAAAACTGCACGATTAAATTAAGTAAGGGTCTTGAGGTATTAAAACTTGAACCATATTATCCGGAAAACGGATACACCCACGAACGACAAAAAAACGGGTTCGTTAAGGAAAGATTAAAGGCAGAAAAGGGGATAAAAACATTAGTTCGGGCGCCATAAATATGTGACAAAAATAAAGGGAACTGGGGATAAAAACCCTTATGGAGTTTGCCACATATGATACGTAAGATTTAGAGGTTCGGGCCTAAACGGAGTTTTAAGGAAAAAGGTTATGGGGTAAATTAGAATATATGTATTTTCATGATTATTTTAAAAGTAAGGAACAATAAACAATATGAGTATAAAAAAGGTGCGATTTCATTGGTTGACCGTGTAGACAATTAAAAAAACAATGACCTAATATATTTATGGAGAATTTACGGAAATAAATTTAAGGTTACAATTTTATTTGTATATAAAATGGTTATTTTATAGTATGCCGGCAGGCAACGATCGTCACCGTCCCTTTGGTACTTAAATAAGTTACTAAGTTAAAATTTCAGTTTGATCTGAATTACCCTATCTTTTTAACAAAATATGTATCAGATACAAAACACATCTTAAAATTTAAAATAAATAACTAAAGGTTAGAAACTGGAAACAGGAAATCTTCTAGGTCGGCAGAAAGGTCAGAGAGTCAGAGAGTCGCTTGGGATAAAAGATAAAATAAATTCACTTCCCTTATGGCGAGCAGCTGGGCGGGCAGTAGAAAGGACTGGCTGGTGATCAGCACTGCTCCGTCCCAGGATTAATCCTTTATCCGGTAAAACTTCGGGGACGTCAAACCTCGCAGGGGCTGGATGAAACCCTACGGAGATATAAAAATGTAGTCCGCCGCAGTACCAAAATACACGCAAAGCGGTTTCCTTATACAAATTACTTACCACAGAATAAAATGGTGGGCCTCAACAACAACTTATAACACAATTTGTACAAAAAATTTAAATACACATCAGTTTCGACGGGACCACGATCAACCTTTGTTTTTCTCTTGTCAAAAAATAACAACTATTTTCAAATTCAAATACCATAGAGCAACGACATCAAAAAAGAATTTAATTATGAAACGCGACAAAAGAGATCGGCTCGAAACGATAGTTAGCGTTTCAATACCTACTAAATAGTTTCCACACATTCCCAAGCTACATTTCTATTATTTGTAGCAAAAACACTTCACAATATTGCATTGTCATTGTCATACAACAGACAGACAAAGGACACGATATAACGTAAGTAAGAGTTTATTCAATTAAAATGCAAATAGCAAATAGTCTGCGCAATGTAATCGTGTCCGCAGAAATAATGGGTCGGTCGGTCTGCCCGCTGCCGCCGTCGCGTTGTCGAGAGAAATCTTGTCCATTTGCATAGGGTACTCGTGCTGCGGAGTGCAGACCACGCCACGCGGTGAACACCCGCGCACCCGCGCGGGCCCCAGACAGACTAGGCCCGTTATCCATCTCTGGTATTGCCTATTGATATTCGAGAGTAACTAGCGACCGTTGACTTACTTTCGCAGACTTTTGAGTTTGCAAATTAACATTGTACTAAACTTTTACCGCTCCTTGGAGATACGATCTTACGACGGAGCTTGAGATACGATAGAGCATCGCTCGCTGTCGTTCGTTACACAGCGCGGCGACGCGAACTAACATGGCAACAAAACCGCAAGTTTCTAAACATGCGAGACAATTCCGCTACGAGCGATGCGTGCACTAAATTTATGTGGGACCCAAATAAATGTGCGTTCCGCATTCCGATGTGAAATTCATTCACGGGCCGCTCGAACCGTCTAGACTGTGTGTCGGAGAAAGGTATCCATTCACCAGCACCGCGCCGGCGGGGCCAAGCTCCGAGGCTCCGACAACTGGTTATCGGAAAATTAGCAACGTGGCCAGGCCACAGGCGTGCATGCGCCTGTCGAGCAAAATGTTATCTCATACGTCATACGCTAAACGGTATACTTTTCTCGTACTTCTCAGCAATAGCAATTGAATCTTGTGGATAAACATTATACATTATTCTTGTCAGTACGGTTCATTTACAATTTTTTTTCTTGAAAATCACAGCTTTGATCATCACTTTCTCCTGTGACGGAAATTAAATCATCCCAGAGAATAGAAACTAAGTGTTTGAGCCAGCACAGTAGACAGCTGGCTTTCCAGCGCGGTGATATCATCTACGACATGACGTGACGGCTCGCTCGGGCGGGCGTCGCACGTCGCGCCGACCCGGAGCGTCCGCATGGCAACAGCAAACAGCTTTCTGAATGAAAGTCAATCGCGCCACCGAAATATGCGACTGGTCCGTTCCGCCCTGACACACATTCGGACGTCATGTTTCTTTTTCGCGAATATCAAAGGGTACCGTGCTTGATGTACTTACAAGTTTGTATTTATTCTGAGCTATTCCATAATTACTGTAAAGATGAGTATATTCAAAGCACGCTCCACACAAACATAATTTAGTTCTTATTTGAGTATTAGTCAATCAAAGTTACTGAAATTTTGTAAAGACGTTCTAGACACGAATATCTGTGTCGGTGGTCTGTCAGATTTCCATAAAAAGAAATACTGATGAATTGTTTGTATGCAGCGCGCTGGGGCGGCCGATAGGGACACGTAGCCTTAAAAATAGAGTTCGTTGTAAAAAGAAACAACGATAAAGCAACAATGAAATCGTACACCAAACGTTTTAAGTATTTTTACCTAACCGAAAGCGATTCAATTAGTGTTTGCTATAAAATTGTGAATAGAATAGAGATTTAGGCAAGAATGTGGCCCCAATTTCCTAGAAACTGTGTATTAAGAGCACTATCTTTGTGTTATTTAGATCTGGGCGAGTGCAGCCAGCGCCGGTGGAGTGCCAAGAGCGTGGGCGGGCGGCGACTCCGGGAAATTGAATCAAAATATAACTGCCCGCCTTTCAACACCTCGCCACCCCTACAAATTATCGTATCACCTATTGTGCGACCAATAAATGTTAACTCGAACCCATTATTGTCACGGCACATGATGTAGGGGCTGGTATTGTAAACAAAATACGAGTAAAAGTAAGTGATTCATGCAATAAATACCACAAGATGCTATGATAAGTATTGTATTCCAATTGAATATTGTCGAGCACTTGACGGCTCGGGTCGGGCGGCGCGACGGCGACATAAAAGTCGAGTTATCTAATAAAAGCGTCAAGACAAGTACCCACCGGAGGGGTGGTGGAATTAGGTTAAAGGTTGGGACGGCCGACACCGCGTTAAGCAGTTTTGGGGTCGAGGTTATATGAGCCGATCATAATTTGCCCCAAAATGTGTGTCAATATTCAATAAGGGTTATTTGTAGTCGATTATGGTTTACTACAGTGATTGCTATCATTGATCAATTAATTCATGAAATATAACAGTGTAACCTAACTTAAAGTTCCATAGGAGCAGTCTGTTGCAAAATTATCTTCTCTTCATTTGTTAACAACCCATAAAGTTCCCACTTCTGGGGCACTGGTCTCTTCCCAAACTTGGGAAGGTAAGGCCATACTCCACCCACTGGGGCCATTCCGGAATGGTGGAAGTTGTAGGGCTAGTGGCGGACCCCACAGTCACAAGTTTTCGAGCCGTCTATGAGGCCTCTGATACGGCTTAATGACTGCCATCCAATGATAGCATCCCTCACCAAAGGCTTAACGTGCTTCGTGAAGCACGGAAACGGTCGAGATAAATGCCACTAACAGTCAAACTCATATAGGTAACCCATGATTATGTTTCTTTTTGGTAAAATAAAACCTTACCGTGCTTCTCGTCAGTTAACCTGCATGATCGAGACGCAACCACGCAAGTTGCACTTAGGTACGAGCGCTTGTCTGATTGACTAGACTTTATTTTCCATAAAAGAAACTTAATCATGGGTTACCTATATGAATTTGAATGTTAGTGGTATTTATCTCGAATATTATATTGTCTCTTATGGCGACGCATTGGAAGTTGTGGTGGTAGGGATCTCGATTTTTCCCTACTATTACAAAATATATGAATATTATCCTGATTTTTCATTTCAATTACTTCATTTTGTCAGTTGCAGAAACACGATTCGTTAACTTTTATATCATATACAGAAAAAAAAATATCAAAGAAACCTCTTTTAAATCAGAGAATTGCATTCTACAGGCAATCCAGACCGATTTAAACCTCTCAATTTTCTAAGTCGATTTGTCTGAACACACTTCAGTTGATTAAAATTTACTGTAGTTCTTAAAATAACAACGAAAAACATTGAAACAGTGCAAGTGTGGTTATTTTCTTTACTCTTTACACGTAAATAAAAAACAGATACAACTGTTTTTCCACTGCGTCACCTTATATGACTCAAAATACCTGTGGAAAATGAGGTCAAAGGAATGTGTACCAATACCACAGAAGTAGGGTCGAGGGGTGGTGTGCATTCAACAGTGTACATTACACTGTGTGGCCCCGGGATGCGCCTGCAGTTAAGAGGAAGTGATAGGGTGGAAAATTGTATTGTTAACAGTGAAGGGACCATGTGACTACATATTCATACTAGGTGACTAGGTAAATGACCATTACAAAGAAGAAATGTAAATTAAAATACTAGGTAATAATGTAAGCAGATGATTTCCTTATGGCAATGCCCAGGCAATTTACCCGTAAATGTAAATAATATACATCATAAAATTCATAGTAGGAAAAAAAATACTATAGTTCATATATGACTGCCTGTGCACTGCAAGGAATTTTACCGGCCGGAATTCCGACTTTTTATTGGTCCAATGTGGCAAACCAAGTATTTATATGGCTTAGAACACTACCTACACGGAATTTTATTAGCCGGAAATTCAGATTTCGCCATTCCCGGACAACTGAATCTTACAAGATAATACCCTACACTACACTACCCTACTCTACATAAGAACCTTCTCCTGACAATAACAAACTCAACAAAAATGTCTGTCTGTCTGTCAACACCCTTTATCTCGAGAACGCGTGGAGGTATCGATTTGAAATTTAAACCATATACTTTGGTCTATAGTCCCTTGAAGCTGTGAAATAATCAAACTTCTAAGTTGACGTAAAAAAAAGGTTACGGACGTTTATGCAGCAAAAAACGTATATTTCGATATTGTCAAGGGAATCAAAATTTATAGGGTATTTTCCGTTGACCTAGAACTATGCATTTGGCAATTAATACCGTCTTATACTATGTATAAGTATAGGGAAAAATCTGAAAACTATACATTTGTAACAAAATCATAAAAAATATAGTCTTTATTTGAAGTACGTAATAAATTATGCAAGGAACGGCAGTCCCAATTTTGAATTATCCTTCATTTGAGGTATCCTATTAAAGGGCTTCACTTATTTTGTTTCTGGTCCTTTACAAGTACCTTAAAAATATCCTGATCAGCAACAAATTCAGAGCACTCTCCATTCAAGAAAAAACGGTGTTCAAGATAGCATGGACCCGAAAAGAAAAAAAAAATCGGCCAATCGGTACCACTTATTTTGTTGCTGGTCCTTTACAAAATCCTGATCAGCAACAAATTCAGAGCACTCTCCATTCAAGGAAGAAAGGTGTTCAAAATAGCATGGACCCAAAAAAACGAAAAAAAAAATTTAAAATCGGCCGATAGGTACCACTTATTTTGTTGCTGGTCCTTTACAAGTACCTTTTATCAATATCCTGATCAGCAAAAAACTCAGAGCACTCTCCATTCAACAAAAACGGTGTTCAAGATCGCATGGAACTGAAAAAAAGATTAAAAAATTGACCGATGTACCACTTATTTTGTTGCTGGTTCTTTAATAGCACCTGAGTAGTCACCCAGTCAGCAACAAATTCAGAGCATTCTCCATTCAAGGAAAATCTGTGTTCAAGATAGCATCGCATGGACTCAAAAAATCAAAAAAAAAAATTCGGCCGATTGGTACCACTTATTTTGTTGCTGGTCCTTTACAAGTAACTTATCAATATCCTGATCAGCAACAAATTCAGATCACTTTCTATTCAAGGAAAAACGGTGTTCAAGATAGCATGGACACGAAAAGTCAAAAAAAAAATAATTCCAACCTGTACCACTTATTATGTTGCTGGTCCTTTACAAGTACCTTATCAATATCCTGATCAGCAACAAATTCAGAGCACTCTCCATTCAAGGGAAAACAGTGTTCAAGATAGCATGGACCCGAAAAGTAAAAAAAATAAAAATTGGCCGAATGGTACCACACTTATTTTGTTGCTGGTTCATTAATAGCACCTGAGTAGTCACCCAGCCAGCAACAAAGTCAGAACATTCTCCATTCAAGGAAAAATGGTGTTCAAGATAGCATGGACCCAAAAAATATAAAAAATAAAAAAAATTGTCCAATCGGTACCACTTATGTTGTTGCTGGTCCTTTACAAGTACCTTATCAATATCCTGATCAGCAACAAATTCAGAGCACTCTCCATTCAAGGGAAAACATTGTTCAAGATAGCATGGACCCGAAATGTAAAAAAAATAAAAATTGGCCGATTGGTACCACTTAGTTTGTTGCTGGTTCATTAATAGCACCTGAGTAGTCACCCAGTCAGCAACAAAGTCAGAGCATTCTCCATTCAAGGAAAAACGGTGTTTAAGATAGCATGGACCCGAAAAATAAAAAAACTGTCCAATCGGTACCACTTATTTTGTTGATGGTCCCTTACAAGTACCTTATCAATATCCTGATCAGCAACTAATTCAGAGCACTCTCCATTCAAAGAAAAACGATGTTCAAGATAGCATGGACTCGAAAAATCAAAAAAAATAAATTTCAAAACTTTTACTTATAGCAACAAATTAAAATCCAGCATTATTCATTTTTTTTAACACGCTTTTATTAGCTTCACCTGTATGTTTGTATGTTTGTTTGTATGTAACCGACTCCTTTGGACTCGATTTTGACCCACTTTAAACGGACAGATTTAATTCAAACTTTGTAACTTATCAAGAATCAGCAACCATATAATAATTTCATAAGTTTGAACTAAAAAATTAAAAATAAATAGAGTTTAAAAAAACTAAAAAACACGCTTTTAAAGCACTTCGAACTAAAAAGTTAAAAATAATTTTTAAAATAACCTTAAAACAATAATGAATAAAAAATACTAGTATTATTGTAAAAAAAAAGCGTCGGGCGCTTTGCTCCATATTTTTCATACATCGAGCGCCCGACGGTTTTTTTTTACAATAATACTAGTATTTTTTATTCATTATTGTTTTAAGGTTATTTTAAAAATTATTTTTAACTTTTTAGTTCGAAGTGCTTTAAAAGCGTTTTTTTTAGTTTTTTTTGTCTAAAGAGAGACTTAGAACCTAAAAAGAACCTCTGTTCATGTGGTCATTAATTACCACGCAAAATGGGCGCATCAGAAGCCTGGTTGTGGAAATCAGTTTTTACAATTACAAATTAGCAACAAAATCTTTTGTCATGGTCAGGAGAAAAGTATGCAATTGAACGAAGTACTCTGCTACCTTAATATTATGTTTTATATCAGCTCATATACGTCCCCACCGAGGGGCTCGAGCCTACCCTGAATCAGGGCGATCTAACCTTTATATTAAGCTAGCATAATTTGTGATTTTTTGCGATCGGCTTGAGCAAAAATATAGTTGTTTTGGCAAATAATTAATAACGAATTAAGGTAATTGTTTTTTTTTCAGATTTTGCTAAATTAGCCATGCTAGCCTGATGGAGCTAAGATTTGATGACAAACATTGGGATAGGTGAAACTAAAAAAAGCTTGTAAAATATATGTTATTATTTGCTAGTAATTTAAAAAAAAATTGTATTTTATGTAGAGAAGTGTACAAATTCACTGACTCACTGACTGACTCATCAATGCCCAGCCCAAACCCTTGCACCTAAAACAGAGGTTCTTTTTAGGTTTCAAGTCTCTCTTTAGACACAAATGAATTACGCTGGATTTTAAAAAATCCCTACTAGACAGGGAGGACAAATTCGGAGTCAAAAACGTGACGTGGTCAAAGTCGAGGGTAAACCTAGATTGCAATAAAAACAAAAAGGATAGTTGTTGCTAAAATAGATCCATTGTGTTGACCAGATTCATGATTTTTTGTGAGAAATGATTGAAGAAATGGTTGAAGTCCTGGCATCATCTCACCTGAGATGGTATAATTTTAGTCACTCTAAAGTTGACTGGTAGAGATCCCTCTCTTCCAAGAAAAAGTCCACAGTCCTACAAGATTTATTATCATTATTTAGTGTGATTTATAAGCCGTTTCCTTAGTACAAAAGTGATAAACAAACAAACAAAATCCTGTCTATAACCACTGTGCTAGATGTGCTCAATACTTTAACAATTGTTTACTTATTTAAACAAAAATCTAGTAGTAAACTTAGCAGACTCAGTGCTCTCTTGGTAAGGTTAGCAATCCTGACTTGCTAGGCTAGGGCAAAGTTTGTCGGCTTAACCAAGTCAGGATAAACATTTAAGTTATGAGCTGCTAGTTTAATGTCAAATTAAAAAGAACACTATGACTATGTCATCTTAATTTTACCTGACTGCACCAGAACGAGGGTTATGTTTTCCGAGTGTATTTTTTTTATTATTCACAATTGGTAAACCCTTGACAACATCTCACCTGGTATAGTGCCTTATTACCGAAGATGGAAGCGGGCTTACCAAGATTCCCCAACGCAATGGGGAACTGGCTATTTTATCTTCATGCAGGAACACACCATTGATATTTGGCGGCAAGACTTAGATAAGATGGTGGTAGCTAGCCAGGCGGGCTTAGAAAATGCCCTACCACCAACCAAACCAAGTCTTACAATTGAACCCACCGGGAATCGAACCGCAACCTCCTGTGTAAAGCCAGTGAACTTTGCCTCTGAGCTATGGAGGTGGTTAATGAAATAAACATAAATACGGTATGCATTTATGTTTATTTCTTTGGCACATCCTGTAGCCTAAAGGGCTTGATGGACTTTAGAGTGTGAGGTGTCCTTAGATTTTTCTTGATTCTGTGAGTGAAATAGGATATTTTTTTATATAACTAGCCAAAAAAGAGATATTTATTTCTTTGGTCTGCTCTGCAGCCTAAACGGCTTGATGGATTTTGGACTGCAAGGTATCCAAAGATTCATCTAAATCCTGTAAGTGACCTAAGATACATGTTTACCCAACTAGCCAAAAATAGGGGTTAAGTTTTACTACAGTCGGGTTTTTAATTTATAATTAATTCCTAATTGCTAATAGTCTATATGATTCTTGCACAATAGGAAAACCCAGTTTGGGGCCAGGCCAGATGACCATGTGTGAATTTATTTAGATTGGATACCAATATTATTTCAGAAATTAAATTTAATTATTTTTTACAGTATCATTGTTATCAGCCGAAGGAAGTCCACTGCTGGACATAGGCCTCCCCCAAAGATCTCCACGACGACCGGTTAATCATAATAAATAATAAATATTCTGGGACAAATCACACATGGTCATCTGGCCCCAAAGTAGGGTTCCCTGTGTTATGGGAACCAGAGACTGATATACATACTTATATACGTTTAAATACATACATATATAGATATTTAACACCCAGACACAGAGCAAACAAATCTGCTCATCACACAAATATTTGCCCTGGGTGGGGATCGAACCCACAACTCTCGGATCAGTAGTCAAGCGCACTAACCACTGAGCCACCGAGTCAGTCAAATTTTTGACTGCAAGGTATCCAAAGATTCATCTAAATCCTGTAAGTGACCTAATCATAAGTATCATTGTTATTGAGCAAAATGGCAGAAGCCACTCTAGAAATAGCAGTCGGCTATTAATATTATTATTTGATTTACCTAATTCTTGTTTTGTATGTTTTATTGTTTATTTGGGTACTTACATTTATTTTTTGCATTCTCATCCATGAGCATGCTGAAGTGATGGTGGCGATTCCACGCTGCCATTTTGCCTTCGTGAGGAGCCCCGAGAAGCACCAGGGCCGCCCCGGCGGGCCCGACTCCAGCTAGGGGCTCCAGTGTCCTCAGCTATGCAACTTTGTCACACACTCATAACCCGAGACGCATCTTAGCACTCACTCCTCAACGCCACCGAGTCATCGGCGGAACACGCACATGTATTGCACTTCCTCACTTTTAGTATGCACTCGCGAGAGTAAACACGGACCGCGGTGATTAACCTCGCGCGCGGCGCTCCGCACTGCAGGCGAGTGTATCGTGCGCTCGCGAACCGCAGCCAACTGACACCCAAACACTCCGTCTGCCGTCACGTGGGACGCTGCCGACGACCCAACACCGATGCAACGACCACACAACACCACAATCCGACCAGCGCTCGATGCAACCACGATCCGATCACTGTTTTATCACAATATTACTGCCATGCGACACGAGCGCTTCACTGCGGCGCGATTTCACCACCGACTGGCTGAAGGCTGAATACCCCGCGAACGAAACAGCAAAATAATAACAAATGTGCATGAGATGCTCTGTGCCTATTGTGCACGTGGGTTGCGTCACACAATCGACAAAATATTATGAAACTAAAACGGCGGATGAGAACAAAACGTTAAAATTGTGATGATATTAATTGAAAACTGCAAAGAGCTGGTGAATCGAATATTTAGTGAAATTTTACGAATTACACCGTCGCGCACACAACTAACAGGAGTGATTGATTGACACAGATTCCACTATATTATCAAGAACATCGTCAATTACACTATTTGTAAACAATACAGAGCCCGCAATACATTCAGAAAATAACAATTTGAAACACTAAACGCGAACGCTTTGATCAAGCGCCACAAATAGGACACAACACAACATGGCAGACTCGCTCGTTCAACGAAAAGTGCATGAAACTTGTCTATGGTTGTTTTTTCTCTGTAGTTTTTATTACTTTTGTCTATGAATATGCTACGTTCCTTATTTACTAATACATTATTCGATGTATTAGAAAATTATAAAATCCAAAAACAAAAATTAGGAGAAAAATAAGAAAAAATTAAGATTTGGTCCATAATTTTCCCTTCAAAAAGCACCACACACGAGCTCCGGGGTCCCAACACCAAAATTTTAAAAATAATTGTGAAATATAATGCGTCCGAAGAAACGTATATAGCGTGTACCATGGACTATAGAAGATGATAATTCTAGTGTTGCTATGTTTGTCAAGTTTCCACTATTTGGAAGTAAAGTAATCTAAAAATATACTATTGGTTTTTCTCTATTTTATGTATGAAGATAATTGCGATAATGAGCGCTTCTCTACGCAGTCACCAGATGGTACAGCTCTGTTCATGGATTGATTTTACTATAGAAACGTTCACTTTCGAAAAATTGGGACCACAGAATAGCCTAGTTTTATCTAGATTTCCCTCTAGACCATTTTTTTTGTGGAGTGCCTAGGTACGTCTTTTAAATTTCAAAAAACAAAAATAAAATTAGTGTGTTGGGCAATACACGCATAATGTAGATTTCGTAATCATTACTTCTCAATTTGAAAACTTTTTATCACAGGCACCCGTTTCAAGTTCCTAGGTAATTTTTTTCAGAAATGCCATGGAGGGTGGGGGGAATACTTTTAAACTTTGGCGGTTTATATCTTGATATATCGCACATCGACTTTTGAATTGCAATAACTTAAAACGCTCTATTTTTCAGAAAAAGCAAGAAAAAAGTGTTCTGGCGTCTCTAGCCAAGATTGGCACACTAGAAACTGTAGGACGAAGCTTTACATAGTAAAATTTCATTAAAAATGATATATTTTTAGATATTTTTAATCATACTTTTGAAAATTGTCATAATATGCACTTTTGAAAAATATTTTTTTTCACATTCTGTTTGCCATAATAATAAGCTTGTGATTATTTTGATTGTTGTTTTACTTGTGCCTTTTTATCTCTCTATCTGGGTTTCTATGGTTTTATATATAACTAAGCGGTACGTCTCCCTAACCTCACAGAATCACCCAAAACAACAATATGGCGAAGCAGCATATGATCAGTGGATTTTAAATTGGACGGATCAAGTATCTCAACTGTATTCACTTCAGGCACGGACCCTACTTGGTCTCTCTAGCGAAATAAATAGTGGACGAATTAAGAGGATCTCAAAGATATCGTACCATTTTTTTTGTCGACGTCTAAAAACATATCTCACACTGACTTATAAACTGGCACAACTCAAAAACAAACTTCCATCATCATCATATCAGCGGAAAGACGTCCACTGCTAGACAAAGGTCTCCTCCAAGGATTTCTCTGACGACCGGTCCTGCGCTGTCCGCAACCAGCGGCTTCCCATGGCTTCCACCAGGTCGTCGATCCACCGTGTAGTAGGCCTTCCTACGCTACGTAAACACGTAAAGCGATGCGCGGCCATCATTCAAGAACTTTACGGCCACAACTGTGTTTCTAACCAAGAATAAAACTATTTTCATATTGGATGGATGATAATAAGATTTACTTTGATTGTTTGTTTGTAAACTCCATAGTGTGCAACATAATATACAATTATGGATACAAAATAATTAACAGCAGTAGCATGCACAAAGGTGGACTTTTCCCAAACAGGGATCTCTTCCAGCTGACCCTTGTTTTTAGTTCCACCGATATTATTTTTGTACCAATTACACTTTGAAGATATTAGTATTATGCACTATCGAAAAAATATTTTATAATGTGACTTTGTTTTTGCCACTTCAATAAAAAAGAACTCCTGAATTATGATTCAATTGTTCTTCAGGTTAGTATTATTTATAATTTAAATTAAGAAAAATAAAACTCAAAAAAAAAGAAAACTACTGATTGTTAAAGGGGTTTGAAAGTTATTGGCATACTGAGTATTCGCGATTTTGTTTTTTTTTCAAAATGGTGTCGCACAATCTAACCTATGTTTTTGGATAGAAGACCTATAGAAGAACAAACAATGTCATTTAACATTTTGGACTAAAGTGTCACGTTTCTGAGATAATATAGTAGAAGTTAAAAATATTCAAAATTATTATGGAATATATATATTCAATTATCTCCGTAACGTGACGTTTTAAGACACAATGTTACATGACATTTTTGTTTGACTGTATTTCCCCTATCAAAATATACAGGGTGTAATAAAATTGGTGTAGGACCCGTTAACTGGGAGTTCTACTCATAATACTGAACAACTTTCCCCAAGGAACCCATAGTCAAATCTCAAAAAAAAATGGAACCTCCATACAAAAATGCACAAGTTTGGTCGATCAGCTGATCGATTTGTATGAAGAGTAAAAATATTTTTTTGTGTTTTCAGCAAAGTCGTAGAACAAAAGTTGTTCAGTATAATGAGTAGAAGCCCCAGTTAATGGGACCTACACCAATTTTGTTACAACGTATTCGTGATAAGGGACCTCAGGGACACCCCGATATCGATTTTGGAAGCAATCGGTCCAGTAACTAAAATGTTGAAAATAGCAGCTATTTTTTTCAATTCTAACAACGGATTCGTGATAAGGGGCCACGGGGACTCCCATATATCGATTTTGGAAGTAATCGGTCTAGTAACTATAAAGTTTAAAATGGTGGCTATTTTTTCAATTCTGACTAAGGATTCGTTATTATGGACTTCAAGGACTCTCAGATATCGATTTTGGAAGCAATCGGTCTAGTAACTAAAAAGTTTAAAATGGCGGCTACTTTTTCAAATCTGATAAAGGTTTTTTTATGGACTTCAAGGACTCTCAGATATCGATTTTGGAAGAAATCGGTCCAGTAAGTAAAAAGTTCAAAATGGAGCCCACTTTTTAAAATTCTGACAGCGGATTTTTGATTAGAGATCTAAGGTACCTTCAAACATCGATTTTACGCTATTGAAGTCATTTTTCTACGTGATGGCATTTTCTTTCTTTTTTTATTGTCAAATATTGTGACATTCCTTGGTACTGTGATCAGTGACTCGTGATATCGGCGATGACGCTATTATCAAAGGCGTTGCACGACTGTATGGATTCTTAGACTGTGGTTTAACAGTAGTTTGTATGTACAGGTCAAACTGTACAGCTAGCAACGACTTTTTAATTCATTTAGAACGCCTGCTCGACAAAATCATCGAGAAAAGTAACGACTTCATAATCGTTTCCGACGCGAATATAGATTGGATTGCTGATTCAAATTTGGATTTAAATAAACTGAAGGATCTGCTTAGGTCTCGTAATTATACAAATTTAGTAAATTTCCCAACGCGAATCACCTCAACGAAGGCCACGAGTCTGGACCATGTTTACTGGAATGGTATGCGTGGTGGTATAAGCGCCGCGCCTGTGACCACTAACCTCAGCGACCACCTCGCAGTGCATGCTGTAATCACGTGCCGCGAACGCGAGCTGCTTTCACCATTACTTGCCTACTTCTTTCTTACTTGTTTCAACTTGTGCGTCACCGATGGCACCTACCCAGAACCATTAAAAAAAGTAAAATAGTACCCATTTTCAAGGGAAAAGGCCAACGTGATGAGTTGATGGCTACAGACCGGTCTCCATCATTCCAGCAGCTGGATCCAGCTATTGCTAAAGTGATTGAGAACGGCCTTAGCTCTCGACTGAGGGACTATCTGGATGCGAATAATGCATTGTCAGACCGTCAATATTCCTATAGGTTCGGCCGCTCAACATCCTCATTAGCTAGAGAAGTGGTACGTCAAATAGTCGAGGCACGAGAGAGGAAGCAAGAAGTAGCTATTCTATGCTGCGACCTGTCCAAAGCATTTGATGTCGCAGATCATGACCTCCTAGGTGCTAATCCTCGGCACTAAGGTATTGAAGGAAAGGTACACTCACTTTTAACCGGCTTGCTGCACGACAGGTCGCAGGCCATCGTTGGGGGCGATGCGGTATCGGACTCTCTAACGTCAACTTTTGGGGTCGCGCAAGGTTCATCAGTCTCTAATATTCTGTTCAGTCTTCTCATGAATGACTTACCAGAGGCAATATCATCCGGCGACACGTACATGTACGTGGACGAAGTGGTCGTGGTCGTACGAGATTCATCACAGTCTGCCCTCGAGATCCTACTCAACCAAACAGCATCCAGCTTATCGGAGTGGTTTCGTATTAATGGTTTAATACTAAACCAAAAAAAAGACCCACGTAATGAGCTTCGCGTTCTCAGGTCGTTCACCACCACCACTCGAAGTTTTTGTTAACTCCACGATGATTGAGCAGGTGCAAGTCACGACCTTCCTGGATTTTAAGCTGGACGTGGGCTTAACATGGGCGCCCCATATTGATAGGCTGTGCGAGAAACTGTCTAGCGCGTGTTTTGCACTGAGGCGGCTGTCGCGAGTAGTCCCACGCGAGACAGTGCGCGCTTGCTACTTCGCTAAGATTCACTCCCTGCTACAGTATGGAGCCGAGCTGTGGGGCTGCGCTTTAGAGTTTGAATGAGCTTTCGTTTTGCAGAAACGCGCTGTCCGTGCAATCGCCGGCATTCCGCGAAAGGACTCGGCGAGACCATTCTTTAAAACGCCGGGTATCCTTACACGAACCTCATTAATTTAATTAGCCATCTTCCAGATGGCCATGAGCGTGCAAAGTAATCTGGACCAATCCCCAACACATAAGGATACCCAATTACTCATGCATATAATACAAGAAACGCTAGTAAGCTCAGGCCCATCCCTCACCGACTTACTAAGTCTAGAAAATTGACGCATGTCCCTAAACTGTATAATCGACTACCAGACAACATAACCAATGACCGGGAGTCTGAGGAGCTTCAAGTCGTTACTAAAATAATGGCTCGTTGAGCAGGCGTTTTATAATATTAATGAATTCCTAGAATACAAATATTCGTTTGTAACCTCGATTAATAATTAAAATGTATAATTGGACATAATATTTTGACATATTTTTTATCTTCATTTTCTATTTTGACATGTAATTATTATTATAAATAAAAGAATTATGGGTTATGAAATTATGATATGAGAACAGAAACCTGCACACGCCTGCGAAGAAAGTCGTAGGTTGTGTGTGAAGTTGACCAACCTGTACTGGGCCCGCATGGTCGATTAAGGCCCGATTGCCATAATTCAGGGTAGGCTCGAGCCCCTCGTTAGGGACGTATACAGGGTGAAATTTTAATGATTTTGTTCCCGAAGCGTAGCGACTATGTATCAGTGGTACTGTCGATTTATAGGGTTTAAAAAATTTAGAAACTTAAATTAAACATTTTTTTAAATTATAAAAAATAAATAAACTCGAAGCTGTGAGAACAAGTAGTAACACTCTACGGCTGGCACAGCCCGCGGCGCCCGCCGCTCGCCAGTTCAGTTGACCGACGCGAGCGATACATGTTTCACGTGTTTTACCTACGCGAGTTTGTGCCGATCATGAGTTGACCACACAGATTCTCCAATGTGGAGTATCTTGCCATGATTGAACTTTATCCGAATAAAAGAGACAGAGACACGTTGATAAAACTAAAAGAAAATCTAGTTCGGCGAGCACGAATGTGCATTCAACGAAATGGCCAGCACTTTGAACAATTACTGAGATATCGCGAAGTGTATGTAAGTGCTGGTATTTGTAGTGCATGGAGACTTTGAGACGAAGTGTATCTCATCTGTTTTTTGAGTGCGTAGTGAATGACAGTACAGTCGAAGAGTATCTCATCTGTGACAGGTAAAGTACCTTTGTATTTTGATTAACTACTTAATTATTGTAAATAATTCCAATAGGTATTTTAAATACGGCTTACTTAATTACCTACATTTTCTATCAAAATTAAGTACCTACCTACTTTGTGTCAAACTGTCAATTTACGTTACCTTCCTACACTACATTATTACTTTACTTACGCGTTTCATTGAACAGTAGGTAAGTAGGTACGATGGTCCTAAGCCCATTCAAGGTGATTCAAATATGAAGGGAAGATTGGCTGCTATTTTTACATGCGACGGCACAACTTAAAGGAAAGGCACGCCGCCGCGCTTTGAAGGAGCCGCCGCGCTTTGAAGGAGCCGACGCCGCGCCGTTTGGTGAACCGACATGCGTGCGGGGCGAGACGGCGCGGCGGCGTGGAGGTGCGCAGGAGCCAGGAGGCGAATGAACATTACTTGTGGGGCGTTCGCTAGTCGGTACTACGATTTCAACTCTCTTTTTGGGATAGCCTTTTCACTTTTTTATTTTCTTTATTTATCGTTTAAAATTACAACTGACTTTACGAATCGATTGTACTGCTTTCACCTAAGCTCTACTCCACGGGAACAAAATGACTAAAATTTCACGGTGTATAAGCTGATATGATGATAACAGAAAACCATACCACTGGCCCTGTAATTAAAAAAAATCGTCATCGTTATCGATTAAGGAAAATACAAAGATTAGATTATCATAACAAAATTCCAATACAATCCAATACAAGTTTGCAGCAGCAGATAATACTTTCTTTTAGTTCATTCAAAAACTTTCTTCATTGACTCTGTGACGTAATGGTTAGTCGTAACCTTAACATCAGGAGGTCGCGGGTTTGACTCCCCCCATCCCTCCATCCATCCAACTCAAATCAGACTCAAATGGTCATATCTAAGAAACTATTGATCCTGGCTACCAGTTAAGAGATATGATAGATATCGTCGAAATATTCATTCGTCGTCGAGCGAGACCATACCACTGACCCTGTAATCAAAGAAATTTTGTCATCTCTATTGATTAAGGAAAAAATACTAAGATTGGATTATAAGAACAAAATCCACGAGGGAGGGTTCCTACACAAGTTTGCATCGTCAAATAAATAGATGTTTCAATTTACTCAAAAACTGTTTTATTTATCACCACCGTGACGTAATGTTTAGCCATTACCTTCACATGAGGAGAGGAGGACACTAGTTTGACTCCTGGTGGGGTCCAACTTTGCAAGACTCTTACTGTGTTATATATATATATATATATATCTCAGAAACTATTAATCCTAGACTACTATTTTTTAACAGATATTATAGATTATCTCGACGATATCTTTATTTCGGATGACAGCTGTCAAATTAAAAATGGCTATATCTTAGAAACTAATAATCCTAGGCTACTAGTTCCTTAAGTTAATTTATAGATATCATTGAGATCCTCATTTTGGTTGACAGCTGTCAAAATGAAAACCACCAAAACTCAGAAAGTATTAATTATCATATTAAAAAATAATACCTACACTTAAGTATAACGATGATCGCATCTTACCTTTCAGTGTATTGACAATGAACTGAACACGGAGAAAAGAAACGAGCGGAGATTTCGCAACCCAAATTTCTGTTCAAAAACCGCCTAGAACCTACCGCGGGATACAGAGGATGAGGTCACTGTGTTGCCTCCCAACTTATGAAAGCCTTAGTTGACGAAACTGATCTAGCGATATTGCCAAATTAAATCTCAAGTGCATCTATTCGACGCCCGATGTCTAACACGCACTCATAAAGGAATATTAAATTACAAAAACAGACACCAAATACTTCCATATCAAATGTTATTCCATCATCTTTCTTCGTTTTTATTCCCGAATGATTCGAGAGCGCTTGTTATCTTTTTGGTGATAAATTGAAAATTTAAAAGCTAAGTTGTAAATCTCTAAAAAGTAAAGCATAATATGTATTGGTCCTTAATGTCTCATATAAGTAGAAATATTTTGATCTAAGAGTCGTCGCATTGGGAGACCGCTTTTATGCATGCCTCAAGAAAACTGTGACATCATGTCTAAAAGTATAATTTTCGACAGATGAGAAAATGTAATTGAAATCTCAAATAACTAGACTAGCAGTTAATTACCCTATTAGCAGGTACTGTCAATCTAGTAAGTCACGCGTATACTGGCTTGAAGATCATGTGCCCAGTTGCACATTCATCCATTTACCTCAGACTAAATATAAAACCATTAACTTAAAGTATCACTAGAGTCAAAAATACAATGGTTAGACAACCCATTAGTGCTTAATGGCGAATTAAAATGCTAATGATTGTTTCTGCAACTGAGGTCTACTAGATTTCCAATTTTATCATAAGAACTTTTTGAAGCCATATGTACAGAAGAGCGGGATATGTAGACGTTGTGACGAAGTCAATATTTTTAGTTTTTATTTTCATTCTGCTTTTGTATCAACAAGAGTTGTCTATTTTCACTATTTTATTATTTGCTGCTTTTTTTTAAATTGTCAATTTACAAATCCTGATCATCGATACGACTGTCTATTTTCATATTTTACGTTTCATTTCTTTTCATTTTTATATATATTCAGTGTTTGATGGATTTGCCTACTTTTAAAGAACCCTACCCCTCCCTCTATAACCAACTTCTTTTTCATGCGTGCATCGGCGTAATTAGAGGTTGCGTCGACAAAAATTAATCACCTATTTAAAAAAAGTTATGAATTTTTGACTGTCTATGACGAGCAGATAGATGGATGGTTGGACAAAGTGATCTCATAAAAGTCCCTTAATTGACAATAGAACATTTAAAAATGAGGAAATGTAGAGGCTACACTCGGAGTTTTCCGCACGTGATCGAATCAGGACTTACGAGATCCTAGGAAAACTATAGTGACCGGCCGACATAGCTCACAGAATTACTAAACTCAAGTGGCATTGGGTGGTGTACACAGCTCGTAGAATGGATGGCCGCTGGGGTAGTAAAGTTCTCGACTAGCGATCGCGCACCTGAATACGAAGCGTAAGGCCTCCCACTCTGTGGCCCAACGACCTGGTGAAATTTGGATACGACGATGATGATTGTTATCATTTTCTTAATATGAACCGTATTGCCATTTGAGGAACAATGGGTAAAAAGCTCATCTGAAAATTCCATCATTGTAGAAATATGGAAGAAATTTCTTTCGTAAGCTGATATCCCTCATTGTCTGTGGTTTTTGTAGGTCTCTGCCACGAAGAATTAATAGGTCATCTTTGGCCACGGAGCATATACGTCAATGTGACCAGATAAAGTAGATTTCTAGTTTTTTGGTAGGTTTAAGCATTTAAAGTACTTTATTGGTAAGAGAAAAATATTTATTATATTTTGTTAGTATTTAAAATTTTGCGAGCACTGTTACTAGTTTTCGCATTTAAATAGTCATAGCCAAGCTTTATTTTTATAATTCTCGTATACCTATGGATGCGGGATTCTCGGTATCGTCTATTTAAAGTCCAGACTACCTAACCCAAAGATTGCCTGATGGTAAATCTATACGAATGTAGGTTTCAAAACAGGTGCAATTTACACTATTTCTGATAGTCATAAAATAGTAATAACATAATTATACATGTCATTTGTGAAAAACGAAAAAAAGGCCAAGTGCGAGTTAGAACCGCACACATAGGGTTCCATACATCATACTAGATGGCGCTTGTTTCATGTTTCAAAAACCATCATACTAGATGGCGCTAACTTCTTCATGTTAAAAAAACACGTTTTGTATGGATAACCCCCTTATTTTTTCACTTTTTCAAATTTTTAATATTTGTGCGGCAACAGAAATACCTCATCTGTGAAAATTTCAGCTATCTAGCTATCACGGTTCATGAAATACGGCCAGGTGACAGACGGACGGATAGACAGCGGAGGCTTAGTAATAGGGTCCTGTTTTCACCCTTTTGGGTACGGAACTCTAAAAATAAACAATCGTTTGTTAATGACATCAAAATCGTTAGTATAAAACAGAATAGTTATGTCTTTAAAACGTGAAAACAATATGACAGGAGAAGTTATACAATAAAATCATTGAATGTCATTAATGTCTTTGACAAGAGTAGGCCAGTTAGAGAGAAAGGAACGAACCGGCTCCTGATTTGCCACTATCCGCACGAACATTTAAGCGAGATATCTGTTGTAGGTATACCGGTACTTTGATTTGCGCTCCCTTACTGTATTCTGCGCTTTGACAATGATGCCGAAGATAGATGCGGATTTACCAAGATTCCTAAACGCAATGTTGAACTGGCTATCTTATCTTCAAGCCGGAACACATCTATGCTGTTGGCAAGTTAGACTCAACTGGGAATTGAACCCGCGACCTCTTGATGTGAGGTGATTCTAAGTCCTTATTATTAATAATATTATAAATATGTTTGTTACCTCTTCCAGGCCTGTCGCATTCCGCGCTGTAGCTGTAGGCATAAAAATGTACCTACGTCGGGCGGCCCCCTGCATGAGGCAATTTTAGTGTGATGTCACGCGCGCGCTCCACCTGACGCGCGCCTTACACTAACAAATAGTAATGCAAAGTGTGACCAGATTGAAATTGAACATTATGCCAGCTGCTTGGCTAAATTCTGCTAAAGGCTGCTAAGTTTTTTGTTAAAAATCCCAAAATTATGCTAATGAATAAACTCATACTTTGTACCAATATATTAATTAAAAAAAGGAAAGATGATGGACGCGAGTAATTCTATAAGGGTTCTGTTTTTTTTCCTTTTGAGGTAAGGAACCCTAAAAAGATGATTTTGCAGAAAATATAGGTAGAATCACTTACCGATGGCTGTCCAGAATATCCAATGATCCATTTTTTGTGTTTCATTGTTTATTTATATGATCTTTAGAACAGAAAGCCTTGAAACTATTTTGACATTACATACTTTACATTGTTGTCCTCCTTGGATCTTGATAGCCAAGAGGACATTGGATCCTTCTCCCCTCAGAACAATAGTTTTGGTCAAATTATTTTCGTTTCACTTTTTCTTTTTTCCTTACGACATAACTGACTAACAACGACTACTACGCACTACGCAGGAAATGTTGTCTACTTACAACTCACTCAAAAGAAAATTTATGTTTTCGGGAATGCCCCTGAAGGCTGAAATTTACTTAAGGGTAGCAGCCCTAAATTGGGGGTCAAAATTCTGCTAAAATTGCAGAATTCTGCTAAATTCTTGGCCATGGAAACTAGTCCTTCAGCCGGATTCGTAAATAATTTTCACTTTCTTCATTTGTTTTTGGATTTGTAATGCTAGTGCCGGTGCATAGTTGACAGCATTTGCAGCAGCTGCATTCTGAGGTGGAACACCCAGTTGCTGTTGGGCGTCTATAAAATTGCACCCAGAGCAAGTTGGGTTCTCACGTCCTCCTTCGTTTTATTTTCTTGTTCTCAACATTGCTCACGTGCACTAGACGATTTTCTCCAAAATGCACCACTTCTTGAACAAAATCCCAGCAGAAAACAATGAAAAAACAACAAAATAAAACTACGAATGCGTCCACCACAAATCCCGCCAAAAAACTCTCCATATATCGAGTTTTTATTTAAGTATTGCCACTCGAAAAGCCAAAAAGTACTGCATAGCACATGAGTAATAGTGTTCTGTGGTCTGCACAGATCTACTGTGGTCTATCTCATTCAACTTTTTGGCGGGAATTTGTAGCGTTCAGTTTGTCATTTTTCTTTTATTATCCGAAAAATTACATTTAGTGGTTTTTGATGTATAATATTGATAGTGTATTTATCAGCGAAGTATCATTTATGTGTTTCTTGTGTAGGATAATGAAATAAAAGTGTGTTAGTGTGTTTCGAGTTCCCCCAAGAAGTCCGAGCAAGCTTTAGCAAAAGTGCTATCATTTTGCTAGAGTATGTAGGTTAGGTTAGTTTATCAGTGTTGCCAGACCAAAATTTCAAAATCCAGGAAATATTTAAAAAAAAACAGGAGATTGATCGGGAAAATCAGGAGATCAATAAAAACCTACGTTTACTTGTTTAATCTTTATTGTACATCTTACTGTTTAATTTGGACGGCATTTTTTCGCTGACATTAAAATCAAAACAGTTGCTGTTCTTGATAATATTTTTTGTTCTCAACATGCCGGTTAAACTGTTAACCTGTTTGTTTAGTAGATGCAAAAGCAAAACTTGCTAAATTTAAATTTAGTCTATGACATATCAAATAGCAGAGCAATGTACCTATTCAATTTAGTCGCCTAAACTTGCGTATCGTTGGGGAATGGCTGCGGTTCTTTCCCTGCGCATGCGTAAACATGATGACAACATGTTATTGAGAGCCAAGGTGGCGCGCGGCGGCGGATTCATTGCAAACACGCTCGTAATATACGGTATTAGGCTATATTATGAAGCGTTCTGTAGTGGAGGCATTACTGTTAGGAATAAACACAACTCGTATACGTTCCTTTTCACGTGTGCATACTTTTTGTATTGAAAATATTCCTAAATCTTAAAAATCAGAAGATTTAATAATAATTGCCCGCGGCTTCGCCCACGTGGACATAGCTTTTATGACTCTTTTTGAGGGTGAGTGGTGCGCGAGCCGCAATCAGCTCGCAAGCGTGGACATGAGTTTTCACCAGGTACCTCAGGAACTGTATCGGGCTATTCGGATTAGCAGTCTTTGTCACTTCCCACCCCCTCAACAAATTCTATACAAAAAATCACTTTCATCCGTTGCTCACGATAGTAACATTATATATCATTGCGTTGCAACGTTGCGACGCCACCGACGTGCGCGAGCGTAGAAAACAGTTGTCCCCAGATCCCTCGGGAACTATGTCAGGATATACTTATTAGTAAATTATATAATTTTCCACCTCATCTCTGTGCGAAAAATCACACCAATCCATTTTTTGAATTTTCTGGGATAAAAAGTATCCTATATGTTAACCAGGGCTATAAGGAACCACTATACAAAATTTCATCAAAATCGGCCTGGTAGTTTTTGCATGATGCGCGAACATACAGACAGACAGACAAAAATTCCAAAAGTTGTTGTTTTGGCCTCTGTATCGTTAGTAATGTCCACCACAGTTATTATTTTCCAAAAATATTTCATGTACAGACACGGCCCCGTTACAGTTTTATTATATTATAGATATCAGTAGATCAGGAGAACATCGGAAAAATCAGGAAATCTCCTGGAAAATCAGGAGATCTGGCAACGCTGTTAAGTTTATAGACAATGATATCGCACCTCCAGTATGAAAACGACTCAATTCAAAAAAGCAACTTCTCGGGAAATCGCTAAAAAAGATTGTAAATTTATGCACCTATAAATTCTTTCGTCGATTATTTTATAAATATTTAAGCTAGCATATAAGTTTAAACTGAAAATTTAAAAGAAAAGATTTAGCTATGAATCTGTTGTATAAAAAAGTTATTATAAGCGACTATGATAGGAAAAAAAAGTTTTTTTTATTATTGAGTCTTTATTAAACCGAAAAATACAACAAAAATTTTGACTGATTAGAAGTTATGTCCTTTTTTGATTTAAAACAATGACTAATGCTGAGACTGTTTACGAGTTATGTCTTTTTACCCGACTGCGCCAGAAGGAGGGTTATGTTTTTCGAGAGTATGTATGTATGTATGTATGTATGTATGTTTGTATGTATAATTGTTTGGCACGCTCTGCAGCCTGAACGGCTGGATGGATTTTAGCTTGAGACGTGTCGTTAGATTCGTATTTACTGTGAGAGTGACACTGGGTATATCAAAATAAAAAAAAAACAAAATGGCGGATTTTTGGCACAAAATTCAAATGTTTGACACGCTCTGCAGCCTGAACGGCTCGATTAATTATAGCTTGAGGGTTGTCGTTAGATACGTTTTTACTATGAGAATGACATTGGGTATATCAAAATAAATAAAAACAAAATAGCGGATTTTTGGCGCCAAATTCAAATGAACTCATTCAATAATAAAACTAAAAAAATGAATAAAATAAAAAACGGTTATTTAAAAAACTAAAAAACCCGCCTGCGTTTCTGTGTAATTTGGAAATGAAAAACCCTAAAACAAGAAAGTCGTCATACCCGATTGCACTTAACTTAAGAAAAATTGTAGCAGTCGGGCGGGACCCATTCTAGAAATGGAGGCATAGTGAATTGAGAGCACATACCTATATTACATTGCAGATTACTCCAATATACTAACTAGACGGCTGACTTTCTAGAATGGGTCCTGACTGCTACAATTTTTCTTAAGTTAAGTGCAATCGGGTATGACGACTTTCTTGTTTTAGGGTTTTTCATTTCCAAATTACACAGAAACGCAGGCGGGTTTTTTAGTTTTTTAAATTACCGTTTTTTTTAATATTTATGAGACGACATATGTTGTAGTAAGTTTTTGACATTTTCATGACGGAGTCTCTATTATTCTAAAAAAATCAAAGATTTCTATTAACTTTGTGAAAATTGGGTCATAAAAAATGAAAAATGTAGTGTTGTACAGTACATGTAACACAAAACAGTCATTAGAAAAATAATGTAAGTAATTACTGTTAAAGTTTTCAATCAAAAATATTAATAACAACCACTTTTGGAGCATTGTTATCCTTACCGCTGACCGCTAGATAAAATCTTAGGCATTTTAAGTTCATATCATGTCAGCCGAAGGACGTCCACTGCTGGACATAGGCCTCCCCAATGGATTTCTACGACGACCGGTTCTGCGCTGCCCGCATCCAGCGGCTTCCCGCGACCTTCACCAGGCCATCAGTCTACCAAGTGGGAGGCCTTCCTACGCCAAGGTTTCCGGTGACCATTACTCGAGAACTTTACTACCCCATCGGCCATCTGTTCTACGAGTTATGTGCCCCGCTATGTCGGTTAATTTGGTTCTCCTACGAATTTCATCGTTTCTGATTCGATCACGCAGAGTAACTCCGATCATAGCACGCTCCGTTGCCCTTTGGGTGACCTTGAGCCTTCTTATGAGGCCCATAGTAAGCGACCATATCACAGTTCCGTATGTCATCACTAGCAACACACACTGGTCGAAGACCTTTGTCTAAAGACACTGCGGTATCTGGGACGTGAAGATATTGCGAAGCTTCCCGAACGCTGCCCAGCTTAGTTGGATTCGACGATTGACCTCTTTGTCGAAGTTAGACCTACCTAACTGGACTGTTTGTCCCAGGTACACATATTCGGCAACAACTTAGAATGCAAAACCTCCAAGCGTGTGACACGGACGTTTTTGACATAATTTTCGTCTTGTCCATGTTCATTCTAAGACCTACTTGTTGAGAGGCTCTACTGAGGCCATCGAGCATTGTGCCTAATTCGTCCATAGTCTCAGCCATGACCACGATATCGTCAGCGAATCGAAGGTGGGTGATGTACTCGCCATTGATATTGATGCTGAGTCCACCCCAGATTTTAAGTAAGTACTTGTAAAAAAATCAACTCTTGAATTTTAATGTTTCATTTGATGAAACCAAGGTCTTAAACCACTACTTTTTTCCATAAATTATTATTTATAAATTGTAAACCGTAACAATATTCTGATGTTTAATAGGCATTAACCAAAAGAAAAAAAACCTTAAACGAGGTCGTTGAACATAATTAAGGTTTTTTTTTAATATTATAATTATAGTAATAGAATTTTTACGGTTTATTAGAATAAGCAACAAGAAATAAAATTTAAAAAATAAAATAATTACATCGAGAAAATATGTGGCATGCATTATACTATTCTAATCTAGTACTTTTCTTTTTCTCTTATGGGATAGACAGAGTATCTGACTCCTAGAGTGGAGATTCTAACATAAAATTTCGTTTTTTTACTGACATCTGCCCTCATACGAGAAACAGCGCTTCTAGGAGGCCGTGTGTCAGCGGACTGATTGACAGCTTTGCGGGTCTGCCAAGTTTGCTCATGCTATTTGGCCGCCCGGAACTCTCGAATGGTAAGAGGTCAGTCGAGGTGCGTCGGTTGGACAGGCGTTACAACGCATATACATCCAGCATGTGCCTACTGTAAGTATACAGGTCATGGAGTGACGGCGTGTGCTGATTTCCAGGCAGGGGGAGAAGCGCCGTGGAGTCGCCAGCAACGCAGGTGGTGCTTCAGCTGCCTAGGGCCGCATATGGTGCGAGACTGCCCTACTGTTCTGCTGATGGCTTTACCACCAGCTCCTGGGCATGAAACGGATTAAAATGGCCACTCAAGAGCGGAGACAGTCTCTCGTATTGAAACGCGAAAGCAGGGGACAGCGTTCACCTCCTTCACCAAGACAATAAGCTTCTGGATAGGGGAGGATCGTACCCTCGCCGACGTACGTTCCTCCCGCACGCGCGGGATGAGCGTAGGTACGTACGTTATTACAGATCCCCTCCAGCGGAGCTTCGTGAAGCTGAAGCACGGGACCCTACTGGCGGGTGCGACATTTGTACACATGGTCAGGGGCAACACACACACAGGGCCAGGGGCCATACAAGCAAGACTAGGGGCCTTACTCAAGAGTATTCGGAGTTAGTCAGCACCATGCCGCCTCATCTGAACTCGTGCATATTTTCACAACTAGCGGAGCATCCCCTCATCTGTCCACGCTCCTCCACCATTTCGCCGTATTCCGATGACATATTACAGACCCCCGAGGTGGCTCAGGTAAGTACGGGGCTCTTCTTTTCAGCATGGAACCCGGCCTGAAACCCCTATCACCGTTCCATGTTAGCCGTACTTACCGTCCTTGCCGCCCTCAATACCGTCCTTGTCACAATACTCTTGCCCACTACTAGGAATTGCAATAGGGGATCAAATGGCAAGAGAATGTCGGTACGAGCTCTGCCAGATACAGAAGCTCAAGGGTGTATCGTCTTAAGTGAACTGGTGAGCTGGCTAGGCTTACGTTTAGAGGCAAAATGCCTTAGGCATTGGAGGACAGGTTGCCCCTCTAAGGGGTCAGGTTAACATAATCTTTGAGCTTGACGGCGCTAGAGCTGTTCCACGCATGTGTTGTCATACGATATCAGCAGTGTCGGGCAATGTGGTGGCAAGTGGCAAAGTTGTGCGAGAGCTGATCACAGGTCTAGAACTCGCGGATCTAGAGTTTGAAGTTCCACGGTGGGTGGATGCACTGCTAGGTACGCATGTCCGCAGGCTCATGTTGCGGAGCACCATAAGTAGAATAAACTAGTGTTATTTATTTACTAACAGTTAGTATGATATCTGCCTCATGTTTCATTTTCGAACACTTAAAAAAACATACTTATCCAATACCTACGGTCTTGAATTTTTATTTATAAAATTTATCTGTCCAAATAAATCTAATAAAATAAATAAATTATGATTAATATACAATAATAACAATATTTTATTACATTCTTAGGTTGTTTTCATTATGTTGCCTCTTCTTCCTTTCGACATTGTCAGTAAACTTTTTTTCAATTTCGTATATTATTTTGTTGTTAAAACGACACATTTACTAATGAACCTCCGACTTCTTATTTCAGCTTACTTAAAAACAGACCCAATAATCAATGAGACATATACAATTACACTGTGTTAAATACGATAATGACAAGATTTTGAATAGGTCAAATCAGACCACCATACATAAATTATTATTCGTTATGGAAATGACTTTAAAATAAATCGGTCATTAAAATGAACAGTAACTTCAAAACTAAAATTATGTAAACTTAAATAAGTCTTCGGATTTTTTGGTAATGTCGGAAGAAAACAATCACATATCTAAATCGGTCGTTTTAATACTAAATAAACTATGGTGAACCTCTGATGGTATCGGTATAAAAACGACTTAATCTGCGTTAGGTCACTATCTTTCCGTGTGCGTGAAGTCCTCTCCACACCAATGTCAACTCAACACTGAAAGCGTCGTTTTAGAACTGGCCACGCCCCGAAATTCTCCGAGTGGGAAAGAGACCAACACAGCGGTTTTGTCCTGTTCCCGCTCGAATGTGGCTTTTTATTAATTACAGATAGTTGGATGTGATTGTTTTAGGTCTTTTCACGAATATAACTCATTTTTCAAGTTTTTTGAATTGAGTCGTTTTCGTACTGGAGGTGCGATATGATGTGAACGTGAAGAAACAGTGATCTTGAAGACTGAAAAGGAGAAAAATGTGAGGAAACAATGATATTGAAAACAAAAAAATGGACTGGACATCTGGATTTGACCAATATAATGAGCTTTTGACTACATAATCTGAAAAATATACTGAAAATTACTGAAGACGTGAATTCTACAAATTAATACTACTGAAAAACATATACTGAAGACTAGGCGGTATGGCCAATGAGCCTTAGCCTGCCATAAAAGGGCGAAGGGAAAAAAAATTAAAAAAAAAAATATTACGTTTTACTACGCCTGTCTACTGTCAGTTTTTCCATCCGTCCGGAGTCCGGATTCCAACCAAGCAAAAGATACATTTAGCAGGAGGTAAAGAAGCTTTGGAAAAAAAAATCCTGCTTTAAAGTTTAAACAGGTCTGGTCATTAATTTGAACGTTTATGAGTGTTGATTACGCCAAGTCGCCAACTATTATCTCATCTGTGGTTACGCCTTTGAATGTGAAAAATTAGACATCTTATTTACGCTCGCTACGCATTAGACAAAAACACCATGCCCAAACGTGGTGGAGGAAGACCGAGGATTTGGAAGGATAATGACCATTTTGGTGAGTATTAATATCTTTGAAGGCTAAATTGTGACAGGAAGGCAGGTATCTACTAAAAAACGTCAAATTGTGTTGCAATATTGTGCTGCTGGTGGGTTACATAGGTAGTTCTGGAAACCACACTTCAGTCAGCCAATGCACAGATGTATACTGTCTCAGCCCGAGATTGCCTCAAGTCTGTTCGAGGCATGTGGGTGGCGAGGTGCTAAACGTATCCTTGAGTATATGCACAGAGGCATTCTGCTTAGTCCGAGGTTGTGCTTCTGCTCTGTATGCACCTAATACTTTTATTTATTTGTTATCACCAACTATAATATGTAAGTTTGTATATTGGTATAACGCCCTTGATTAATCTTTTGCACTATGTGCTCTGGATTTACCCAATTTTGAAATTCAGATAGGCACTTAAAACTAACTTAATATAAACACCTTATAGCTACATAAAAAAGTGACTTTGTAATTTTTTCAGAACATGATGATCGTTCACACTCAAGTAACACAAGACGAGTCAGTTTTAAGCCTGGCACTGGCAAAGGCAAGAACAAACTCCGTGCTTGGAATGAGCACACAGCTAGAATTTTATTGGATGATGACATTGATATGGGTGCAAATGCTGGTCCGATGGGGCCGAACCGCAAAGTGTCGTTTAGAGGCAGAGGGGGTCGCATGAACTCACCGGCTCCGAGGCCTGGACAAGGGCCACTACGGAGAAAGTTTATCCCGGGCATGTTGCCATGGTACCAAATCATAATTCCATATGGAGCAAAACATGAGAAAGAAGTTATACTCAAATCTTTAATGAGCTTTATTCATCCAGAAATCATGATTCCACTGTACTACAAAGTTAGTGGAAACGCAGCCATTTTTTATGTAGATGATGTGAAGATTGCAGAGAGATTGTTCAATGCCGATAGAAAGATCATAATGTCTGATGGTTTCAAATTGGTGGTGATCGTAAAGAATACAGCACCGCAAGTGACAATTGATGCAGATATGAAAGAAAAAATGAAACTGGTTATGGCTAAGAGATATAATGCGATAACCAAGGCATTGGACCTAACAAACTTCCATGCTGATCCAGGTATCAACTTAGTTTATTTGACAAATATCTTTAGGATAGGGTTTTGGAGCATTATTTGTGTATCATTTTCACAATTTTTTTTATTCACAATTGGTAAGCCCTTGGCATTATCTCGCCTGATGGTAAGTGATGATGACGCCGAAGATGGAGGCGGGCTTACCAAGATTCTCCAATGCAATGTGGAACTGGCTATCTTATCTTCTAGCCAGAACACATCAATGTTATTAGCGTTGATGGTTTGGCAGCAAGACTTAGATAAGATGGCGGTAGCTAGTCAGGCTGGAAGAAGTTGAAAAGTTCTGCGGACAATTGTACACGACCACAAGTCTGCCTGTCAGTTATCTGGCTAAAGACGCAAGACCCAGACTAACCCAACACTATACTGAAGATATCCCGAATGTCAGCCTGTACGAGATTAGAATGGCTCTCAATCAGCTCAAAACAATAAGGCACCGGTTGATGATGGAATTACAGCTGAACTTCTGAAAGCAGGTGGAACACTGGTACTTAAAGTTATTTAATTCCGTTATACTTGAGGGACCAATGTCTAAGGCATGGCACAGAAGTGTGGTTGTGCTTTTCTTCAAAAAGGGCGAAAATACCCTGCTGAAGTCTGCAGACCCATCTCACTTCTGAGCCATGTCTACAAGCTGTTTTTGAGAGTCATCACAAATCGTCTCGCATGCAGGTTTGACAACTTCCAGCCTCCCGAACAAGCTAGCATTAGTACTATAGACCACATACATATGCTACAGCAGATTATACAGAAGACCGAAGAGTGCAATCAGCCACTATGCTTGGTGTTCGTGGACTCCAACTTCGAGAAAGAAAGAATCCAACTCGGCTGGGCAGTGTTTGAGAAGCTTCACAAATCTCTACGTCCCAGATACTGCAGTGTCTTAAGACCAAGTTCTTTGACCAGTGGGTGTTTGCCAGTGATGACATACGGAAATGAGACATGGTCGCTTACTATGGGCCTCATAAAAAGGCACAAAGTCACCCAAAGGGCAATGGAGCATGCTATGCTCGGAGTTTCTCTGCATGATCAAATTAGAAACGAGGAGATCCGTAGAATAACCAAAGTAACTGACATAGCTCTCAGAATTGCTAAACTTAAGTGGCAGTAGGCGGGGCACATAGCTCATAGAACAGATGGCCGTTGGGGCAGTAAAGTTCTAGAGTGGCAACCGCGCACCGGAAAACGTAGCGTAGGAAGGGCTCCCACTCGGTGGACCGATGACCTGGTGAAGGTCGCGGGAAGCCGCTGGATGCGGGCAGCCCAGAACCGGTCGTCGTGGATCCTTGGGGAGGCCATAGTCCAGCAGTGGACGTCCTTCGGCTGATATGATGATGATGAGCTAGTCAGGCGGGCTTAGAAAATGCCCTTCCACCAATCAACTGAAACTTACAAAGTTAGACTCTGCCAGGAATCGAACCTGCGCCCTCGTGATGTGAAGCTAATGGGCTTAACCATTACGCCATTAAAATCGATGCAGTTAGTAAATTGCCTGTCTCATGAGTTAAATATAATTCATTTATGCTATTTGTCTCTTGTCTGATTCATTTGTGAATTAAATATGATTGAATTTGGATGTTACTTTTTTCTTATCCACAATTGGTAAGCCCTTTTTTAACTGCACTTTTTTTAAACTGAAAAAAAGAACAAATTCACCCTGCCAGGCTCACTCGTAATGAGATTTGTTTAGAGTTATTTGTCTTTTTTTTTGGAAAATATTAAGACATCTTAATAAAATATATCTAATAACAACCTGATTTTACTTAGGCTCACAAAATTGTATTTTCAGATCTGTCCGACATATTCTGTGCTCTCTTTCGCCCTACGATAATGCTTGCTGCCATTGATATAATTGCTGAGAACATTCCTGACTTAGAAGCTCTGAACCTGAACAATAATAAGCTCCATGGAATAGAACACTTAAAGAATTTGGCGACAAAACTGAAAAGTCTGAAAATTTTGTATATGGGGGATAATAGGGTAAGTTAGTTACCAGCTTTTTCGGAAAAGCTTGGTCATAGTCATAGGCATAGTAACAGGACATTGTAGGCTAAATCAACACATGTCCCTAATAGATAGGACTACAGAACCCTCCTGCCCCAACTGCAGAGAACTTAAGACCAGCCAACACTACTTGGCTTAGTGTATACTGTATAGTCTACAGCATGTGCAGGTGGGAGACGTTTGGTACCGACAGGATCAAGGAATCGACATCAGTTGCATAATGGAGTAATGCAAAAGGAGCTCAAGGTTTGGGAGGGGGACGCCACCAGGGTCACAGTAACCATTAATCCACTATGGCAATAGGGTGTAATGAGTCAGCCTAGTAACTTGAACACGCGCTTGTACCCGCAGGCGGCCCGCCCATTAGTAATACCAGCTTTAATGTGTATATTTGCAAGGACGGCCTCAGCATTGAAAGTGGGATCAGTTTTCTGGAGCCTAAGTGAAGCTAATATTGGTCAATAGGGTAGTTTACTGCATCAAATCATGAACTATTTGTCACTCAGCTGCTCCCCAGCTAAAATTTCAAAACCTCGTATGTCTTAAATTGTTAATATTTAAATTACACGTTTAGCACATTAATGAATGACTCTAGAGGAGATTGAGAAATTAACTTTGACAGGGTGCCTAATTGGCTAGGTGGAGTAGTAATTAAAATCTCAAGGGACTAGCAGTTAATTACCCTATTAGCAGGGATTATCATTCTAATAAGTCGTGCATAGAGTGGGTTGAGAATCATATGCCCAATGCACAATCATCCATTAACTTTAAAGTATCATTAAAGTCAAACATGTATTGGTTAGGTCAGACAACCCATTAGGGTCCAGACACATGGGTTGCAAGATAGCTGCAAATTTGCAGCTGGAATGCAGTCCGTGTGTCTGGACCCTTAGTGCTAATGGCGGATTTAAATACTGAATGATTGTTTCTGCAGTTGAAGCTTACTAGATTTACAATTTTATCCTAAGAATTTGTGAAGCAATACATTTAGAAAAGTAGGGTGAGTAGACATCAATGTTAATAGTTGCAAGTTTGACCTTTGTTCAAGACAAAAATAAAACACCCATATGCCATGTTTACATATTTCTCAAGATAATTACTTTTTCTACATTAGCTAATGTTTTTAAGGCTATATGGGGGTGTATAGTGACTTAGCTTGCAGTTGTCTCTTTAATTTTTTAATTAGCAGTCACACCTTTTGGCAAACATATTCATTCAGTTTCTTACAGCCTTAGAAACGCTAATTAAAGAGAAGCAAGGCTTCCCATGTCCCCACCCTGTTTCTGCACTGCATCTTGCTAGTTTGTTATCTGGAGGGCAAGGGCACCCCAGGTACTTGGGTTGTTATGAACGACTTGTTCAAATAGGCATTTCATACTCTCAAATACTTTCTTAAAAATATCGAAATGTTTTCAGATACCGCACATCTCATCAATCGAGCATATCAAAGCCCTTCCCCTGGTTGAGTTATACCTCAAAGGGAACCCCCTGGTGACCAGGTTTAAGGACCACGAGATCTATGTCAGGTAACATGTGGTTTGGCACAGGCTGGAAACCTGTTAGTTACTTGAAACCAGTTTTATACTGATAGTCGGCTTTATGAATGCAACAACTGCATTGTGGGAATATTGTTTATGGAAGATTAAAATGATTTGATATTTTTACAAATCAGAGTATAAGAATACAAGGTTGAAAATGCTGCTAAAAAGTTCCCAATTTATTAGCTGTTGTCGCCTGTTAGCTTTTTAATTAGGTATTATATTCTTGATTCTGACCAACTTCCTTCTGTAGGAATTGATGAGCCGAGTGGTCAACATTTTATGGGTAGTACATTTTTTTTTCAAACTGACCATATGTTCCTTGGAGAAAGTTCAAAGGTATCTATGGTCGACACGCTAATTAATAAATGAAAAGGATGCAAATCAGTCTGCCTTGGTGATGATGATGATCATCATTACAGTAGCCAAATGACGTCCACTGCTGGACATAGGTCTCCCCCAAATTGAGAAGAGGTTGTTGTAATCGCCATCTTGGCTGGTGGGTTGGTGATTGTAATGAGCCCTGTTGTAGCACAGTACGCTGAAAGGACGCCCTCGGGATAAGATGGGGGTGGTGCTGTTCTAGGGCCGCAACCACAGGCCAATTAAAAGGCTGACATCTAAAAACAAACTAAGACCTTATGCAAGTGATAGTTTAATGGTTGATAATAAAACAACCACATTCTGATTCGGACGAAATGTGACATCTTCTGCCATTAAAAAGTCATTTCGTAAAAAATTGTATGATATTTAGGAGTCAAATATGTATTAACACATATATATGTATGTATATCAGTCTCTAGTTCTGATAGTACAAGGAATCCTAGTTTGGGGCCAGGTGACCGTGTGTGATTTGTCCCTGAATACTATTTTATATTATTATTTATCATATCTTAATTTTAATTAATAAAGATACATCCATTACTTTAAAAATACACTCTGCCACAGAAATTTGGTCAACAGTAACAATAAATCGTTATAAAGAAAAGTAAGAAAACTATGAAGTGTAGTCAGATGATAAGATGCCTAGCTAAAAATTTGTCAAAGAGCCCAACATTCAGCGTATCCTCGGGAACTGTGTAGACTGCTGAGATGAGAGCATGCAGTAAATTGGCCAATTTCCCATACATTTTGCAAAATAAAATCAGTTTTTTTTTGTATTGAGCAATCTACTGATTTCCCGAAGCTCTGCAGAATGTTGAGCTCTTCGACAAATTTGTAGCAAGAGATCTGGCCTAATGATTCTACGTAGCAGTTTCTTTACATTTTTTAATTGATGGCCTAATTTCTGTGCCGCTAAGAGTTTTTTTATATCATCTTCCATGTCCATAACAACTAAAAGACATTTCATTATAGAAGTTTACCTATTATTCCATTATACTCAATTTACATTATACAATTTGTTTTAAATCAGAAAAAGTCATCCACATTTTTTCAGCCATTTGTGACTCTAAAAGAATTTTCTTGCAGACGGGCCTGGTTCTGATTCAAAACAGGTTGTACATAATGTGCTTCTTGATTTTTTGCTGTTTTCAGAACCCGCTATCAAGCTTCCAACCTAGCATTAGGTTTGGGAGACAGGAGCGGGTTTGTATACTGCATGAAATGTGTGCCAATACTGTCAATAGGGACTAGTCATAACATGCGCCCGGGGCGCGCACCCAGACTGCTGCCACAGTCTAAGAATCCATACAGTCGTCCAACAGAGACATCTAGGCAGGACAATCGTGCGGTGGCCGAGGGGCGGATACATCCTGCTGGTTCATAGTCATTGTTTGTTCAGTCCAGCGGGAGAGTTCATTGCGGGTAAGGAGCACGAGCCCGGTGACTAGTGATGTTGGTTAATTATTAAAGGCGTTGAACCACTGTATGAATCCTTACACTGTGCCGCTGCGTTTCGGGCGCTCTATAAAATTTCTATGTAACGGATTACATCAAGCGCCTGCCGTCCGTCGTAATTCGTTGCACAAATTCTATAATTTGCCTTGCTGTTTCAAACATTTTTAGAACAAAATTTCAATTTTGACAGAAGACAAAAAGTAACTCAAATGACTAACCACTCAACAAATCTTTTATAGAATTTTCAGGTATTCATAATGTATTGACAGAAATACAGTATACTCGTCAGTTTTGGTTGCATGACGAATTATCAAGTAAGCGACACGAGAACACGAAGCATTGATCTTGTTCTAACATGCAGCTTATAAAAAAACAGACACCATTGAAGATAAATATGAATATCTGAAAAATTTACATTTATTATAAGATTGCTATCGAAAATACCAATTGTGGATTTAAAAAAAAATGGTTCTGTTGTTGTGATGGATTTGATATTGCGGGGCATTTTGTTAGGATGCGACATGAAACTTAAAGTATATCTCAATAAATGGTTTGCTATTATACACAATTATTCATATTACATTTATGAGGAAGCCGTATTGTAGAATACGCCGATTTCCAAAACAGCGCGCCGAACAACGCCGGTAAAATGGCGGCGTTTTTTAATGTGGCGACATCACGTTCAGCCAGATAGCAATTCGGCTGAAAGAAGGCGTACTTTCTTTGTGTGAATATTACTGAGTAACATATTACGCGAAGAGAGCGTTATTAGGATCGGTCAGGTTTGATTATTATTATTATTATTTTTATTTTATACAGTCAAAGAGAATAGCAAAATGCTTCGCAGAAGAAGAAATCATCAGTTTTATTCGGAGATTTTTCCTTTTTTTTTGAGTTTACAAAGCGGCGCAAAATCCGTTTTACAATCCGGCGCCATTTATCGCGCAGTTTTGGAAACCGGCGGATTCTACGTAACGGATACGCCATATACAAGGCGTTAAGTTTCAAGTCTCATGAATGCATCTTACACACTCACAAAATTGCTCCTTTAATGTGAATCCATTACATGAAACAATGGTAAATTATACACTAAAATGTTTATACAATACAATTAAACTGATGTAGATGGTACACACAAACAATCTACTCTCTGTTTTTGGAAGATGGACTAAAATTAATTTTTCAAGGGCAAAAGTGTCGCCATAATTTCAAAGCTAGTGATCGCAGTCAATAAAACTATATGCATTTTGTCGATTTGTCGACAAAACGACCGACAACCAACAGACACTATATTAAATTTGAAGGCAATAAGAAAACAGCAACATTCCAAATGTCACCTTCCAAAAAACAGAGAGTAAACTGGTTGCATTTGATGATCGTTTATTTTAATTGTAATTTCTTGGAAAGTAAGTCCCTAATACTTCCATGTTTTAAATCTAATCGTGATACTCATCTACATTGGTTGTTTTTAAATGTTTGGCGCCCTCGCATCAGCATTGAGGCTGAAACTAACATAACATGTTGTATGAGAGTTTCAGAAGGTGCCTTATTTGACATGAGTTGCCATGTTGTTTGTTGTCTCCAGCGAAGTGCGGAAGAAGTTTCCAAAGTTGGCCAGATTGGTGAGTCGAAAAACAATGTATAAATACATAGACCTAAACAATGTTTAATAATACCTACCTAAACCAAAAGGAAAATGGGCAAACTTGTGTGAACGCTGTGCCCACCATTTCATATTAAAACTTTTCTTAATACAGGATGTAACTGCAAAGTAGAGTAGACTTTGCCTATGAAACTGAACAACTTTCCCCAAGGAACCCATACTGGATTCGCAAAAAAAAAATTGGCCTCCATACAAATCGATCAGCTGTTCCCAAGTTTTGTTTGGTTAGATCATTTTTCTTGGGAATTCAGTATGGGGAAAGTTGTTAAATTTTAAGGTTACTACGAATTTTAAGTTACATTCTGTATATTTATCCCGATAAAAAGGCCTCATTAAGCTCTCCAATTTAAGATTTGACATGTAGCTGTGACATATCTAGTTAAAAGGATAAGGAAACACGAAATGTAAAATCAATATTTTAGCGATCAATATCTGTTCGCATATGAAGGCTATTTTTTTTCAATAACGTTTCTATTACAGTAATGCTCCCATTAATAAAATAGATGCCTCATTAAGACCTTTATATTGTCATAGGTCAGAAAGTGCTACAAGTGTAGGGATGTTTTGTCACTTTTTCCTATCTTATACACTTACAAATAAAGCTCTTTGATGCTGTGTTTAGCAATTTGTTGTTTGTCGCTTTATCTATTTATTTATCATATCTGATTTTATAGCTATGAGGTTGAGTAGCGCGGTCTAGTCGCGCATGGTCGAATATGTGACGAATAGATAAAACTAGTGGTTCGCCCCGGACTGTGAAATCGCGATTCATCATTTAAAAAAATAAAATAGGTACTCTCACTAACGCTTGCGCGATGTAGGATCCGTCCGGCGCCATCTAGTGATGTTTTGAGAAACAATGTTTTTAACATTTACAACCCCCTATATCTCGGTAACCCCTTGGCCGATTTTGCTCATGATAGATCTTAAAAAATCTTTTTTGTCTCATTAATTCGCCTACCCAATTTCACGATGTTCCGATCAATGATACTCGATTTATCGTCGAACAAACATTTATACATACATTGCTCCAGTAGATTCGTAGAACTTAACTCGCTCGTACAATAATGACTGTGAAACGCAATTCTAGCCCATTCACCTTTGACTGCAACGCGGTCAGGCCGCGCGGCTCAACCGCGTCGCTATAAAATCAGCCTCAAATTCCAGCCCAGCATAATATTTTTTGCTTAGAATAGTAATTTAATATTGCAACAGTAATATTGTTATATTTTTTTTTAATTCTCAATTGGCACACCCTTGGCATCATCTCACCTGATGGTAAGTGACGATGATGCTGAAGATGGAAGCGGGCTTACCATAACTGGCTATCTTATCTTCAAGCCGGAACACATGAATGTTGTTAGTTTGGTGGCAGAACTTAGATAAGATGGTGGTAGCTAGCCAGGCGGGCTTAGAAAATGCCCTACCACCAACCAAACCGAGTCTTACAACTTGACCCCACCGGGAATCGAACCCTCGACCTCCTGGTGTGAAGCGAATGGTCTAATCATTACGCCACGGAGGCGGTTAATTGTAATGGAAAAGGAACACTATTTTATAAGATTTTGTTTGTTACCATTTTTGTCCTAAAGAAAATAAAATGTATATAATTTTATCTGCACGTCAATTTAGGATGGTGCGGACCTACCCCCAGCTATCGGTTTCGACGTAGCAGAAGACGTGGTCCTGCCCCCTCGCCAGCAATCCTTCCTCGTGGACCCGGCAGGCCAAGACTTGGTCAGGGAATTCCTGACGCAGTACTTCGCGATATACGACTCGGACTCCCGACAGCCGCTGCTCGAGGCGTACCACGAGCACGCTACCATGTCAATGGCTGCAAATTACCTGACCAATGATAATAGGAATTCTCCTAACGGCAGGTTGGTATAGTTTATTGGTTTGAAAAAGCTATTTAGACAAAGATGTATTTACTCTACATACTTGGTCAGGGAATTCCTGACGCAATACTTTGCGATATGTGACTCGGACTCGTGACAGTCGCTGCTAGAGGTGTACTGCAAACGTGCTACCATGTCCATGACTGGCAAGCTACCTGACCAGTAATAACAGGAATGTTAAGTTGGTTTGTAACAGTGGCTTGGAAGTTAAAAAGCTATTTTAAAACATAAAACGTCACGAGCAGACCATCTGTTTGACGGAGAGGGATAAAGCGCTATAAAAGGACGAATATCACTCTTCTAACCTATAAGTTTGTCTCTTTCAGTTTGAGCATCCGTTATCGGCTTTTTGTCTGGGTTCATTTATTATCATTATCAGTTTAATTTATACGGTTCCTCATCATATCAGCTCATATACGTCCCCACCGAGGTCCTCGAGCCTACCTGAATTAGGGCGATCGGGCCTTAGTCGACCACGCGGGACCAATGCGGGTTGGTCGAACTCACACTGTCTCTTTCAGTTTGAGCATCCGTTATCGGCTTTTTGTCTGGGTTCATTTATTATCATTATCAGTTTAATTTATACGGTTCCTCATCATATCAGCTCATATACGTCCCCACCGAGGTCCTCGAGCCTACCTGAATTAGGGCGATCGGGCCTTAGTCGACCACGCGGGCCCAATGCGGGTTGGTCGACCTCACACTGTCTCTTTCAGTTTGAGCATCCGTTATCGGATTTTTGTCTGGGTTCATTTATTATCATTATCAGTTTAATTTATACGGTTCCTCATCATATCAGCTCATATACGTCCCCACCGAGGTCCTCGAGCCTACCTGAATTAGGGCGATCGGGCCTTAGTCGACCACGTGGGCCCAATGCGGGTTGGTCGACCTCACACACAACCTTCGAGTTTCTTTGCAGGTGTGTGCAGGTTTCCTCACGATGTTTTCCTTCACCGTAAGAGCGTCGGATAAACGTACATATGAAATCGAAAAAGTAGCGGCCCTTGCCATTACGCCACCTACTAGTTCCGATTACCTATTAGTTCTTACGTTAATTTAAATTGTAGCCTATTTGAAATTTTACTAATTTGCTGCCGCTATATCTTAAATGTAAGCCTTTCCATGATAAATACCATATTAAATAATCTGTACGGCAGCCCGCTCTAAACTTTCTCGTCATTTTTTTAATTACTTTTTTTAATACAAAAATTTAATAAAAAAAATTGAAATAATTTTGATGAATTCATGTTGCAAGATTAAATATATACTTTATATACTTATTCGTAATAGATGACAATTCAATAGCTCCAACCATTTGTGCGTAAATCGCTAGTTTTAATTTCAATTTCACGATTTTTCCTAGACCAATGGGTATTACTATGAACATAAGCAAAGACGATGTGCAAAGATTCGTCAAAATCGTTACTTTGAAAAAAAAAAGCGTTTTTTTACGGTTTCGAAGTCAACAAGGAACCGTTATAGTTTCGGCATGTCTGTTTGTCTGTCTGCCTGTCCGTCTGTCTGTGGGTTAGCTCAGAGACTATTAGTATTAGAAAGCTGTTTGGCATGGGAATACATATTAATCACGCCAACAAAGTGGTATATTAAATTTTGAAAAAAAAAAATTAGGGTACCTCCCCTACATGTAAAGAGGGGGTGATTTTTTTTTCGTTGACGTACCCTGTCGTGTGGGGTATCGTTGAATAGGTCTTTCAAAACAACTGAGGGTTCGTTAAAACCATGTTACGTTTTTTTTTATTCACAATTGGTAAACCCTTGACAACATCCCACCTGGTGGTAAGTGACGATGTTGCCGAAGATGGAAGCGGGCTAATAAATGTGAAATATTAAGCTTTCAGGTGTTAATTTTTGCGTCAGTGTTTCCCGATTCCTATAATTTGGGGATCTTCAAGGCAAGAGTGAATAGGCATTATTTGAGTTTGCGTGTACCATCCTCGACTGCATCATCACTTACCATCAGGTGAGTTGCAATCAAACGCACTCAAATTTATAATAATAAAAAAAGGAAAAAAGTCAAGTGTTCCCCTCTACCAGCTAAACTCCAATTCAATATTCATTTAAATAGGGTCAGAACTAGAAGTTTCAGCATGAAAGAGTAACCAGACAGACAAACACACTTTTGGATTTATAATATTATGTAAAGACTGGCTGTTCCCTGCGGCTTCGCCCGCGCAGATACCGTTTTTACCGTTCCCGTGGGAATTTCTCAAAACCCTTTCTTAGCGGATGCCTACGTCATAATTGATATCTATATGCCAAATTTCTTGAGCTGAGAATTGTTATATCAGTCAGCCACGGTTTCCTTTTATATAAATGTACAGATATAAATTAGTAGATAATTATATATAGTAACAGACAAACTTAAACTCAAATATTTTAACCAAACGCCTATACCTACCTGCTTTGTGTGCAAGAGCATTACTCCATAACATAACACAATTTGTTTCAGACTAAACGCGTACATATCAAACAGTCGCAACATAGTACGCATAACGGAACGCGAGTCCAGGCGAAGATACCTTCGTACGGGGCGCCTGCAGGTCGTGTCGTTCCTTTGCGATTTGCCCAAGAGCAGCCACGACCTGATGGGATTTGCTGTTGACCTACTAGTGTTTACTGTAAGTACCACGTGTACAGTCACGGAATTTGTTTCACGAAATTTCAATATTGCCGGGTTATACGCCTCAAAATTTTTAAAATTAATAGTTGACACATGGAATTTATATTGTCAATCTGTCAGATTTTTAATTTTTTTATTTACAATTACCAAGAAGAAACTATAACGATATTAAAAAAAAATCTTTAACATCTTATCTTCTTTGACATTCACTACTTATGTCTATGAGATAGAAAGTGGATGAAACAGGGAAAACTAAGTTCATAACCCGGCAAAATTAAAGGGACTTGAATCTGCTAAACATGTCATTTAATAGAAAGTTTGTAGGCTGAAAGTATGAGAAACATAAATTTTATCTAGTTTACTTTTTTTTTCAATATAGTTGCTCGAAAAGTGTTTTTTTGCATACCAGTCAATTGTGCTCAAAATTGATTTTACCGCACACTTGCTTTTACTTAAACACTTTTTAACATTTATAGACCACACTCTAATCTCTGGCTGTCAATATTTACAAAAGGAATAACTTCACTAATTTGCTTAATTTCAAGTTCAATTTCGTATACTCTTGTATGCTACTAATAATAGGTCATCTTTGCCTCTCAGTTGTGAATTGCACATAGCAACCACCCAACTAAATTGAATTTGATGTTGAAATTGAACTAATGTAGTAAGACGTATATACGAGCGAGAGGGAGAGCTAAATAGTGTTGTTATTGTCATCCTTCTCATACTAGAAAACTTACACATGCGCACTGCGTGGTACGCAAGTAATTTATCGTTAACGTTGGGGCAACCAAATTCGCGCCATTTACAGTGACAGTGGTACGTGTTTGTTTGTAAAAAATGTGATTTGAATTGCAATTTATGATTTTACCTGTTTTCTCACAACTGTATTAAAAAACGTTGTAGATATATGGGTGTAAAAATTAAAGACGAACTTGTAAACTTGTATGTGGTTGGTAAACCTTCGCTCACGGCTAGGGCTTACAAAGTCACTCGTTTGTTATTTACCTTTTTACCACCTTTGTATAATAAATAACTATTTTCCACGTTTGGTAAGCCTTTGACATCATCTCACCTGATGGTAAGCAATGACGATGCCAAAGAAGCAGGCGGGCTTACCAAGATTCCCCAACGCAATGAGGAACTGGTAATCTCATCTTCAAAACGGAACACATCAATGCTGTAAACATAAATGATTGGCGGCGATTTAGATAAGACTAGCTTTTTTCCGCGGCTCCGCCCGCGTGGACATCGTTTTTATGACTAAGACTTATGACTAAGGGTGATTAGTAAATTATGTCGTTTCCCACCTACTCAAACATCTCAGTGCAAAAAATCACAACATTCTAGTATTTTTTTAGTTCCCTCAGGAACTGCATCAGATTATGCTATTTTACCGGGATAAAAAGTAGTCTATGTCCTTCCCCGTGACACAGGCTACCTGCATGCCAAATTTCATCAAGATTGGTCAAGGTGTTGAAGCGTGAAAAGGTAACAAACAAACAAACTCATTTTCACATTTATAATATTTTAGATAAGATGGTGGTAGCTAGCTAGCCAGGCGGGCTTAGAAATGACATATCCGGAATATTACCTTACTTGACCTTCCTCTAGTTGTTCAATCTTTACCTTTATGTGTCGGTACCCAATACTCGCGTGCGCTACACCAACTGGTTTCTGCGACAGCCCCGTGAGGAGCGGGGCAACGTCGACATTAACGCTCGGACATAATCGACTTCCAAGAGGTGAGGGTAGACCAGAGCGATTCGACGGCGACCGCACTCCGCCTGGGGCGCTACCGCTGGCTTGCAGCCATCGTGCCCCCACTGCAACGCCCCCGCTGTCGTCCGTGACGCCGTACTCTGATAGTGTTCCACGATCACTGATGGCTACTGCAGGGACACCGCATACCCCATCGGCGCTATCGACTGCGCTCCCGCAACCACCCACTAATAGCACGAAAGCAAGCAGTACTAGCAATTTAGAACTCAAGCGCAAATTAGTTGTCTGTACACAAAATATTTGCTCCATTGACAAAAAAACACTACAATTAGAGGTGCTTTTACAAACGGACCTTAAATGTGATATTTTAGGTGTCACTGAGCACTGGCTGCCTGAGTCAAAATTAAAATCAATTAATCTAGAAAATTTTAACTTGATATCCTACTATTGTAGAACATATATAGGCCACGGTGGGTCATGTATATACGTTAAAAATGACATTAAATGTGTCGAAAACATAGATTTTAAAAACTTGTCAGTTGAACAATATTGCGAGATATCCGCCGTTGACTTACTAGACTACAACATGACTATAATTTGTTTATATAGAACTAACCTAGTTAGCTATAAAGACTTTTTAGCATACTTGGAACGATTGCTCGATAAAATCAGTAATGATGGTAAAACCTGCTTTGTGGTAGGGGATACAAATATAGACGGTTTGGATATTCATTGTCCTGCATTAACACAGCTTAATGATATATTGGTTTCCTATGAATTCGAAAACTTAGTCGATTTTCCGACCCGGATAACTGCAACTACAGCGACGAGTCTCGATCACGTATATAGCAACGCCTTACCTGGGCGCGCTCACACAGCGCCAGTCCACACGAACATTAGCGATCACCTTGCTGTGCGTGCTGTAGTTGTGTGTGAATCAATACCGACTCCAACCGCTTCAAGTCTGGTAAGGGACGATACGCAATCAAATCGAGCCAACTTCGTAGCATCAACTGATAGCGTTGACTGGAACGAAGTTTTTTCACGGTCAGATGGATCACTTGATTCAATGGCTACGTCTGTTATTAATGTCATATCAAACAAATTCCAGATTTGTTTCCCCTTTAAGCGAAAGCAAATAATAAGGAATAAAACCTGGGTAACGGATGATTTAAAAGAATTAAAAGCACTAATATACAATGTCAATGAAATTCATAAAAAAAACTATGTTAATCACGAAATATCAGAGTATCTCCAATTAATTATCATCGAATATAAGAATCAATTATGTAAAGGAAAATCAAACTACTACGCAAATGTAATAAAAAACTCTACGAACACGTCGAAAACCATGTGGCAAATAGTTAATACCGAACGAGGTAAAATGACTCATTCCGCCACAGATTACACTGACGTGATCGTGGACTCCGGTGGTGATAAATACAAGTCCAAAACAGACGCAATCAACGCTGTGAATATTAGGTTTGCGAGCGCCGCAGCGGCTTGCGGTGCCCCTGCGGCCGATGTATCACGCGCATTGCAGCTACTTGACGCGGCACGACCCCCATCGGACCGCAGCTTTAGATTTAGGCCCTTTTCTGTGCAAGAGGTGCTCAAAATTATCTCTACTAAAATCCCGCATAAGCCTACAAAAGACGTTTACAATTTATCAATGGACTTGTTACACACGGCGGTAAATCCGTTGTCTACAATTGTAACTGTTCTATTTAATAGATGCATTAACGAAGGCTCCTATCCTGCTTCGTTCAAAATAAGCAAAATTGTACCCGTGTTTAAAGGAAAAGGCAAAAGAGAGGATATAGATGGATACAGGCCTGTGTCGATTATTCCTGCAATCGCCAAAGTATTTGAAAATGGGCTAAGTTCTAGACTTACTGAGTACCTCGTGGCGTCAGAGTTGCTATCAGACAAGCAGTATGCGTACCGTGCAGGCCGGTCCACCACGTCCTTAACAAGGGAGGTCGTTAAACTGATAATTAACGCTCGAGAGAATAAGAACCATGTGGCAGTGATCTGTTGTGACCTATCAAAAGCGTTTGATGTAGCCGATCATAGTGTTCTAGCAGCAAAATTAAAACACTATGGAATCTGTGGCCCTGCACTGGACCTCCTTGTGGATCTGCTGCATAATAGGTCACAAATCGTTATAGGAAGCGATGGCAAATTTAAATCAGATACGATGTTAATTAAAACAGGAGTCCCGCAGGGGTCTTCAGTCTCCAACATCCTATTCTCATTGCTATTAAACGACCTACCAAACTCAGTAGATAGCGCCAAAGTACTAATGTACGCTGACGATGTGGCAGCAGTGGTGGTCGCTCAAGGTATTGAGGCCCTGGAGCAGGAGATGAGTAGGACTGCTGAACAGCTCTCCCTGTGGTTTCACCTAAACGGACTCGTCCTAAACCTGAAAAAGACCCACTTTCTCCACTTCGACTTGTCGGGTAAATCCTCCAAGTCCATAAATGTAAGTATAGGTGGACATAGGTTGGGTCAGGTAGAAAAGACAACCTTCTTGGGTTTTGAACTGGACAGGGGCTTGACGTGGGAACCACACGTTGAGAAACTATGCACAAAATTAGGCAGCGCCTGCTTCGCACTAAGGCGCCTGTCACGCGTGATGGACCGGAGGACGGTGCGCGCGTGCTACTTTGCGACTGTGCACTCGCTGTTACAGTACGGCGCAGAGCTCTGGGGCCGCGCCGCTGAATGGGAGCGCGTCTTCCGGATGCAAAAGCGAGCCGTGAGAGCTATAGTTCAAGTGCGACAGGACGTATCAGCGAGACCGTACTTTAAGTCGCTTGGTATCATGACGCTGCCGTCTCTCGTCATCATGCAGGTGGCCATCTACGTCCGGGAGAACATTTCTGCATATAAAACACACAAAGATGTGCATGGCCGCGAAACCCGCAATGCTGGCAAACTTATTCCTCTGCCACACTCTCTCAGCAAATCGGACAAACTGACGCACATAATGGGCCCAGCAATATATAACTGCCTGCCGGAAAATATCACTGCGTCTGCCAGTATTCGGTCGTTTAGATATAACCTAAAGCGCTGGCTTATTGACCAATCGTTCTACAGTGTGCAAGAACTGAAGGCTCTATAGTCTTCTATATTTTTTATTGTATATGTTTTATGTAGTACATATTTTCTAATTATTTTTTTTTATTAATTTTCATAAGAAGTATATAGATACTGCTGTATTATTATTTGTAATTTTCTTTTTTACTTCATTGATGACATTATTGTACCACTTATTACTATTTCTCTTAGGTTTAAAATATTGACTTGTAATTTACAAATTATTAATAAATGGAATATGAATATGAATATGAATACTCATCAATACGTACCTTGTTGTATCTCTCTATCAAATGGAGTCAAATCTCGACAAAACATACTAGGGTGAATTTCAAGGTTGATAATGAAACTAAAAAGATAAAATAATAATGGCACATAAGACTTAAATATTTTTTATCATAATGCACTGTCTTTTGTTTTTCTTCTGCCACAATTGCAAATTTTGTAATCGAATTACTAAACGAGGTTCGTGGTTTCCTTTAGAATAGATAAATTTGAACACCGTTCTGTCATAAATTACTTACAAAAACTAGGTTACTTACAAAAGCAGTGGGCAGTGTGGTGGTACAGTACGCGGAAATGACTCTGAAACCCCTCCACTGATTTTTGATCCCTTAGTCGTCTTTTACGACACCCTCGCGAAGAGATGAGGTGGCACTATTCTAGGCCCACACCACAGGCCTCATTTACCTTTACTTTATTCTTTACTAATAAATTAAATAAGATTTTTTATTTTCATTTTGTTTATTGAGGAAAAATGGTAAACATTTAAGAGCTGAAAATCGTTATCGCCCTTTGTATGAAAAGTCACAGCTTCACAATCATCTTAAAAAAGAATCTTATTATGTAAAGTTCAAGTTCATTTATTTCTAAACAATATACGTTGCGTTTAAAAATTATTATAACCTTAATAAATTAGTTAGAATAAAAAAAATAAACCAAATTAAAACAAATAATTTCCCTACGTCCGTCAGATAATCAACAAAAAACAGATGTGATTACAAAAAATAGAACATAACATAAAGATTGAAACATAAGCCAATAAAATTTCCTCTACTAGTTATGGACAATTTCGTTCAAATAAACATTAGATTTAAGTAGGTAAGAATAGCACAAAAAAATATTTAAAAACCTACCCAAAAAAAATTATAAAAGAGACAAAAATTAACATTTTGATGGAAGAAATGTATTGTTTAAGTTTTGACGAGAAAATATCAGCGTGGTCATAAGTTTCGTTATATTTTGAACAAGATTTTTATAATGTAACGATTTTTAGCATAATTAGTTCGACAAAAAAGAATAGCAACTGGACGACTTGAGCGCAATTTTTTTCTAAGACATATAAAATCTTATTTACTAAATATGGAGAATCTAAATAATTGTGTATTATTTTATATAACAGTATTTGATCTCAGTGTTCTAACTCGATCGGGACTACAATACTGGCTCTACCCTCTAAACTGTGATGAAGTAGGCGTATTGATATTTACTTTTGTATCTTTGCAGCCAACAATGATAGTCCTGACAATGAACGGAGTATTCAAAGAAACAACTACTAGCGGGAACCCGACGAGGTCATTCCACAGAACTTTCGTGGTCGTGCCCAACGGTGGGGGAGGATTCTCCATCGTCAATGACATGCTGTACATCACCAATACTACACAAGAACAGGTTAGAGACTTTGAGTAACAGTACAATCAGTAGAATCATAGTTTTAGGCCTGTCGCACTCCGCGCTGTAGGATGAAAATGTACCCACGCCGCTCGGCCCCCTGCATGGGGCAAACTTTCAAAGTTAGAAAGGTTTGTTGAGGTCGAAACGTATTATTGCCGTGCCAAATCTTGTGTTGCGCGGCTGTATGTATATCTTGGTATAAGCACCTTTTGAAATAAAAAAAGGAAACAATTTAACGTCACTTATAATATGGTAGTTTGTCTAGTTTTTGCAAGTTGACCTATTCGAATCAGTGGCTGTATTTTCATGTAAGTCTGAGCCTTACTGCACTGGTATCTAGCATGGCGACGTTTCTCGCCGCGCGTTTCTTTGACGCGAGTCGATGAAACGAACATCCGAACGCGTGATTGATACGGCAAAACTATTTTCTCGCAACGGGCGTAACTAAAAAGCGATTGTGTTACCTTCGCTACACTATCTTCGGCTATCGTCAGAATCTCTACTCCAAAGAGTTCATATAATATCTCCAGAGGGAAATTCAATGTCACTTACACGGCCCCGCGCCATATCACACGGGGAAAAATGTAGTTTAATTTTCATATAATTTATTTTTCTCAGCTAATTCGTTGAATCTGTTACTTGACTCCATTTCTCCGTCGTGCCGTGAAAAGACATTTCGTCTCTAGAGATATATAGAAACTCTGTGCTTTATATTATGCTGTGAAAACACATATCATTTTTACCAGGTCTATTACATAGCAGAGCTGTAAGGCAAAGACGCAGTGGAGATCACATCAAACTAAGCACTGTATAGATTCTACAATATATTAGTTCTGCCAATCCCAGCACTTTTGGGAGGCGCGGGCACGTCACGTGCCCGTTGTTTACGTCAGTCACTTCAGTCAGTCAACCACACAGTGGCCGAATCAAACGACAACAAAACAAAAATATTAGGAACGTGCGCGACAAACATACAACTACATTTAAGAGGGCAAACTCCAACTGGGCTTGATCTCCGCTGTACTTACAGCATCCCTTTTCCAACTTATAGCTTTGTCCTGTAATCCACCGCGTCACCAGCGCGTAAAAACATCATAATATGTGGCTCCAATTTTAGGCTAACATTCTTCACAAGAATCAACTCAACTGTTGATCACGATAATAATTTTTGCACAGGAGGACAAAGCCTTCTCAGCGGGTCGCATAGAAACACCAGCGCCCACACCCACCCCCGCCGCCACTTCCCTCCCCGCAGCGCCCGCGGGAGCTGAGCAGCAAAAAGCGCTGCTGGCTATGCTTTGCCAGCAGACCGGCATGAACGAGCACTGGAGCGTTAAGTGAGTGTCACTGTGCCATTGTCACATTTACTCATAGCACTGGAGCGTCAAATGAGTCACTGTGCCATCGGCACATTTTATCATAGCACTGGAGCGTCAAATGACTGTCATTTTGCCATTGTCACATTTACTCATAGCACTGGAGTGTCAAATAAGTAACTGTGTCATCGTCACATTTTATCATAGCACTGGGGCTTCAAGTGACTGTCATTTTGCCATTGTCACATTTACTCAAATTACTGGAGCGTCAAGTGACTATCACTTTGTCTTGTCACATTTACTTATAGCACTGGAGCGTCAAGTGACTGTCACTTTGCCATTGTCCCATTTACTCATAGCACTAGAGTGTCAAATGAGTCACTGTGCCAGCGTCACATTTTGTCATAGCACTGCAGCGTCAAGTGACTGCCACTTTGCCTTTGTCACATTTACTTATAGTCTGGAACGTCAAGTGACTGTCACTTTGCCATTGTCACATTTACTCATAGCACTGGAGTGTCAAATGAGTCAGTATGCCATCGTTATATTTTGTCATAGCACTGGAGCGTCAAGTGACTGCCATTTGCCTTTGTCACATTTACTCATATCACTGGAGCGTCAAGTGACTGTCACTTTGCCATTGTCACATTTACTCATAGCACTGGAGTGTCAAATGAGCCACTATGCCATCGTCACATTTTGTCATAGCACTGGAGCGTCAAGTGACTGCCACTTTGCCTTTGTCACATTTACTCATAGCACTGGAGCGTCAAGTGACTGTCACTGTGTTTTAGTCATAGACTTTTAGAAATCTTTTAGAAATACTCGCTCATAGCACAAGAGCATGCCAGTGTTACATTTACTCATACTATATATCCAGTAATTATTACTGTTCTATTTATGTATTTATATTCACATTCAAGTAAGACATTGGTGATTCGAGTAAATGAGAAACAGATGGTTGGTATGATGTCGATCGCCATCGATCAAAGGGTCACGACCCTTAGAAAGGATGGCGATCGACAGTTGAGTTTGTCGTGAGCATAACTTGGCTCACTCTTAACTGCCCAAAGCTGACACTAAATTATATTTTTTTTTATTAACAATTGGTAAACCTTTGACAGCATCTCACCTGGTGGTAAGTGATGATGTTGCCGAAGATGGAAGCGGGCTTACCAAGATTCCCCAACAAATAATAATAATAATACGCTAATAATATTCTTGAATAGTTTTTCATAATTAGTATATTTTTGCAGTTGCCTACAAGAAACCGGATGGGATCTGCAAAGGGCGCTGTTTATTTTCAACCAGCTCCATTCAGAAAACAAAATACCCCCTGAAGCCTTCGTCAAGTGAAGATACGAAATTCACCGCGTGTAAATAATACCTAGATAAGTTTTTCTAATGATTTGTCGTAAACAAAATATTTTGATAAGAAATATCAAATATTATGTTAAAAATTCCTAAAAAATGAATTAAAAAAAGGAATGAAAAGAATTGACTAAAATAAAAAAAATATATCAGTTGTAATGATGTATTAGGATGTGTTTACAAATGAGGCTTTTATAGCCTCTTTAAATTAATTACATTCTTCGAAGGCCGAATATGTAAAACAAAATCTTACGAATATGAACTCGTTGGTCTAGTGGTCAGTGCTGCTGCCCGCTGGGCCGAGGGTCGTGGGTTCGATCCCCACCCAGGGCAAACATTCGTGTGAAGAACAGGTTAGTTTGCTCTGTGTCTGGGTGTTTAATATCCAGGGTGTAAAAACATTGGTGTAGGACCCGTTAATTGGAGATTCTATCATACTGTCAAGGAAGCCATAGTCAATTCTCAAAAAAAATTAAACCCTCTATTCAAAATGCACAAAATTGGTCAATCAGCTGGTCGATTTGTATGAAGTTATATTGCTTTTGCGATTTCAGCAAAGTCGTAGAACAAAAGTTGTTCAGTGTGATGAGTAGAAGCCCCAGTCAACGGGACCTACACCAATTTTGTTAAAACCTGTATAACTAAACGTATATAAGTATGTATATCAGTCTCTGGTTTCCCATAGTACAGGGAATCTGGTTTCCCATAGTACAATAGTAGTTTGGGACCAGATGACTTGATGTTTGATTTGTATTCGAAATGTATTTTTATTACAATCTAGTGACTATTGATTACATAATAACAGTAACTTATTAAATTTCCATTGTATTTGTAACAATCTAAAGTGGTAATCACCATTTTTCTTTTTGTTGTGAATTCTCTTTTTTTTGTAAAAATTCCTTTGCTAAGAAAACAATTTATGAATGTTTGTTGTAAACCTGATTTTCAATTAGTTTGTAAAACTGACTAAGCAAGTAATGTAAGTAATTTGTTTGTTTGTGATGCGAGCCATTAAAAATGTAAGTGGGTATGAAGTTATATTGCTTTTGCGATTTCAGCAAAGTCGTAAAACAAAAGTTGTTCAGTGTGATGAGTAGAAGCCCCAGTCAACGGGACCTACACCAATTTTGTTAAACCCTGTATAACTAAACGTATATAAGTATGTATATCAGTCTCTGGTTTCCCATAGTACAATAGTAGTTTGGGACCAGATGACTTGATGTTTGATTTGTATCCGAAATGTATTTTTATTACAATCTAGTGACTATTGATTGCATTGGATGATTACATAGAAACAGTAACTTATTAAATTTCCATTGTATTTGTAACAATCTAAAGTGGTAATCACCATTTTCCTTTTTGTTGTGAATTCTCTTTTTTCTTGTAAAAATTCCTTTGCTAAGAAAAAAAATTATGAATGTTTGTTGTAAACCTGATTTTCAATTAGTTTGTAAAACTGACTAAGCAAGTAATGTAAGTAATTTGTTTGTTTGTGATGCGAGCCATTAAAATGTAAGTGGGTAAGTGTAAAAGATGCTGCAAAATAATGATTTAATTTTGATTTTCAAAAGTACCTTTTTTTATTGTTCATGATTTTTGCAAAGAAACACGATTTTCTTCGCTTTTGGGTATCAACACGCCAAATATCGAACGTCCGGCTGATATTCTCATTCCTGCAGCATTTATTGGTGCCCATATTTTTTTTATATCAGCCCCACTGTGGTGCTACGACGGCATTGAAAGACCCTTGTTATTAATCGCGGCGGAACCCCTTAAGATTCACTTCTTATGTGGGCTAGCTGCGTCTTTACAGCGATTCCAAGTGGTCTGCCGTCCAAGGGACCAGAATTTTGCTGCGGTTTTTGAACATGACGCCGACTCGTTTGGAAATGGCTTGTTTTGAGGGGGGGGGGGGGAGGGAGCTTAGGGAATGTTGGTTAGTAGTTAACCATAAGACTGTACATTTTATGATAAAAACTTAAATAAAAACTAGTTTTATGAATTTTACGCTTTTTATTATTAAACTAAACAATACCATGGTAATAGCAAAACTAAAGGATTCCGCGTGTTTAT